>CM073194.1:446059-1646059 GCA_037042915.1 Auricularia sp. M13 | reverse complement strand
CTGACGCACGCCTTGCCGACGAGGACCGGATTGTTCGTGTCGGTCGGGTTTGCGTTGAGAGGAGGCGCAGGGCCGTCAGGCTGGGCCAGGACGGACGCGGCCGCGAGAGCGGCGACAGCGAGGGAAAGCATTAGAGCGAGACCTGGGAACCGAAAACGAACAGGAGAGAGGGAGAGCTGGGGGATTGGGGCGGAGTTTCGGCGATCCTTCTTATGAAGACGGACTCGAGCCGAGAGCTATTTTTAAATGCTCGGATGAACACGCAGCGCGCACCGCCCCTGATGGCGTCCCCCAGTCGATCATTATCATCGGAAGATGCGTCACCAATTTGGTCCATGGCACGGTTCTGCGAGACCTCTGCGTCCAGCAAGTCTCTTGAGGCAGCATTTTATTGCGTTTCATGCTGACCAGCGTACTGCAATGCTATGCGAGCGCCACTGCGAACCGCCTGATAACCGGCCGCCTGGCCAGACGCCAAGAAAGCGCCACTGACACGTGCATTGGCAACAGCCCGCGGACATAACGTTCAGCTCAGCACACAGTAGAACGAACTGCAACTATCGTAATCACTGTGAGGAAGCCTACTGACCGGCTTCGTAGTATCTATCCGTATTTTTCTGCGCCGGTAGGGATGATGCAACCGCCGGAATACCGGCGTATGTTCACGACGGGAGCTTACGGTACAACAGCCGCCGAACAGGCCTTAACCCTTCTTCAGGGTATTAGTGACGATTAATTGCTCCCTCTATATTTGTGGGAGGCCGGACAGCGCCAAGAGCGACCAGCGTTGGACGAGCGACTCCGGTACATCGTGCCGACAGCGTGTTCTCTCAACATACTCACGTAGATTGGCTAGTTTCGTATTCTTATCTTCTGAGAAGCTGTGAGCAAGGCTTTACGCATTCGTGCTGATCCCCAACTCAGCATTCAGGTCACTTGCCACGCAGGGCCGACCAGTCCTGCGGCTCAGCTAATCCCTGTCGAGAAGTCCCGCACTTCTCTACGATCAGCTCACAAACTTCTAGAGTTGAAGTGACGATCCAGTAGCCGACCACATGGTAAAACAAGAGCGTCACGCACTATGGCTAGGACGCAAGAGAACGAACATTGATGTCCTCCTGAGAGTCAGGATTTAATATCAGAATTATGCTATAATAAGCACTTCAATTCATCTTCGAGTTGCGGTCCTGATCTACAGTGAGCTGAGTCAATAACAGTATGTTGAGCCTCACTCGCCTCGCTTACGAAGGGCATTATTAGTCAGGCATGCAGCACTTTGGATATAGTTGGGGATTTATCCAGTTACTTCTACTGCAACTCAGAAGCTGGACCCGCAGAGAGAGACAGCCGAAAAAAGAGTAAGTACACTGGCTTGAGCTCAGACAAGTTGTTTGTCGCGGAGGCAATTGTTACCCCCAACGACGTCGTTGCAGAGCGCCAGGCTTACTGACTCAGCGTCGGTAGGTATAACGCTTGCCTTGCACACACCCAACAGCCACGACCATGAGCACCTACGCCCGCGTAGCAGCTGTAACCGGCGCCAACAAAGGCATCGGATTCGCTATCGGTAAGAACTGACCCCGCCTTCACCAGCCGCTGTGCCATAATTTCTGACAGACTCGCGCATCACGCAGTTCGTAACCTCGCACTGCAGTACCCATCGTCGGCCCTGAACACGGGCTCATTCCTTATCTACCTGACGGCGCGCGATGCGTCACGTGGTCAGGCTGCGCTCACCGCGCTGAACGGCGACGAACAGCTGCTCAAAGCGAAGGTGTTGAAGGCGCAGGGCGGCCCCGTCAGCCTCGCCTTTCACAAGTTCGACGTCGATGACAAAGCCAGCGTCGATGCATTTGTCCAAACGCTCAAGCAGACGCACGGCCAGATCGACATCGCCGTGAATAATGCCGCAATCGCACTGGACGGTTTCAGTTAGTTATATCGGCAACAGTATTGGTCGCGAAGCTGATATCTCACCGTGTAGACGCCGATGTGGTGAAAAAGACGCTGCACACAAACTACCACGGCACGGTCTACGCGACGCTCGCTTTCCTGTCGATCATGCGACCGGGCCCCCTCTCGCGCATCGTGAACGTCGCTAGTCTCGCGGGAAGGCTGGACCGTATAATGATTGCGCGACCTTGCTTCCGAGGTTCTCGCCCGCAACGGTCGCGGCAGCGCTTTTTCGGCGATTTTCAGCGCGACTCTCGAGGATGCGACGAACCTCATGCGCGAGTTCGAGGATATCTCACCGTGGACGCCGAAGAAAAAAGACGCTGCAACCACGAACAGCGCTCGCCTTCCTGTCGATCATGCGACCGGGTCCCCTCTCGCCCTCGCCCGCCCGCCCGAACGCGCAGTCTCGCGGGAAGGCCGCGTACGTCGTCAGGACAAGGCCGGCGCGAGTTCGAGGAGGGCATCGCAGAACGACTCGTGCCATCGTCAGGGAGAAGGACACTCACGGCGTCCTCATCAACGCATGCTGCCCCGGATACGTCAATACCGACATGACCAAGGGCAACGGGACGAAGACAATCGACCAGGGTGCTAAGACGCCCGTCCTACTCGCCATTCAGGATATTGGAGGGAAAACTGGCGAAATGTGGTCTGAGGAGGCCGTGTATCAGTGGTAAACGCATGACTTGCGAGCTCTTTTAGTCCTCAGAGTGACCGCAGCCCATGATTGAAATGATGAGAGATTCAAATTCCAGACTTTGCGTTTCTTTCGGCGATGAGCGAGCTGGGACTTGCTGCGCGCTGTTGCGCTCAAGAAGGCAAGTACTGTAGATAGGAGATTCGGTCCGTATCTGCCTATGATGCCGCGGATCATTCACACGCGGTTACACGTATACAGCAATGCTGAGTCTGTTCAATTTGTGGAAGTACGGTAGCAATTAAACGCGTTCATTGCCTGGATGTACGGCAGTTCTTTCCCCGCTGGGAGTCCCACAGCGTGGCTTTCATGCTGCTGCACCCCAGGCTATGTAGGCTGCTGCGCATTGCGCGATCGCCGTGCTGTGCATGCACGGCACATGTATGGCTGGGATCGACAGGCCCGGCGTCCAATAGACCGATTGGGATCGACAAAATCTCGCACCTGAAGCGTGCGGGAACCGGCTGCGCAATCTGCCCGTGGCCTCGACCTCATTTCCTCCCCGGTGAAAATGATCAGGGGTCGTTCATTAGGTTTTAACAGGTGGACAAACAGAGTGGGACCTGAGCATTCGGAAGATGCTCTATGAGACAGAGGAAACACAAGGGTGCCAACATATCTTTGAAGATTGTATTCAATTACTTGCGCTGCGCCGGGACGGAGTTTCTTTCTTTTTAGGCTTGTGGAGACATCAAGCATCAAGGGCGGGCGGCAAAGTTGTGCGCAGTTTTGCTTCGAACTCTCCGCAGCGTACACCTTGCTCTGTCTCACCCGGATTTAAATATTATAAGCTCTGGTCGAGCGAGATGCTCCTCGATACATAATTCCCGGACCCCCTCAACTTCATTCATTCTCTACGCCATGAACACTTTAGCACTGGCTCTCTGTGCGGCGCTCTGCGTCTCTTCACCTGGCGTACTTGCGGCCTTCGACGCGAAGCATCTCTTCCCCATCCCCATTTCCAATGGCTACACCTCAGCTCCTGGCTCATTGGATATCGGCCGGGATGCTGTACGGATACCACTGACCGACAAGGCCCTCGGCATCGTGAGGCCTCATTTCTGGGGGGAGCCCAAGGTCGAGATCGCTCCCGATGGCACTCCCGGATACAAGGCGCTCTACCCTAAGGATTCATACAGTACTGCGCCCAGTCCTCCGGGCATCGGCGGGTTCGGGTTCAAGTTCACAGGACCGCTGGACTTTCTCGAGGGCGACGAGATTCTGTTCTCATACGCCGTCTACTTCCCCGAGGATTTTGATTTCGTGTACGTGCCGTCCCCAACTGTCTTTTCAACCTCTGACTCTGGGACAGTTGGGGAGGCAAGCTGCCGGGTCCTTGTAAGTGTCCTCACCGGCCATCGTGATCTGGTCACCGCTGAGCAATCACATTTGCTTTCTCAGATGGCGGCGCCGACGAGGCATCTGCTACCGGCTGCGCAGGAGGTCGCCAGACCGGCCGTGACAAATGCTTCTCGCTGAGACTCATGTGGCGGTAAGCCTATGTCTTTTTCCTGATGCAACGCCCTCTGAATGACGTCCCAATTTCAGTGAGTTCGGCGACGGCGAGATCTATGCCTACGTTCCACCGTCTTCCACGGACGCTCTCATGAGGCTCAACGGCTCCGAGCCGGATCCCAGGATATATGGCTTCAGCATCGCGCGAGGAGCCTTCAAGTTCACGCGTGGAGACTGGACCGTCGTCGCTCAGCGCGTGAAGCTCAATACGTTTGGTAAAGCCGATGGTGAGCACTACCTAACGACTTTATCTCAACGATCTGACTGCGTGTTTAGGTGAGATCGAGCTTTGGGTGAATGGAAAGTCCGTCATCCACGCGACGGACGTGATCCTGCGGGCGGTCGAGACTACCAAGATACGCGGCATAGAAGCTGAGACCTTCTTCGGCGGTGCGTGGAGGTAGCACAAGCTGGCTTTTCTTTCTCATCTGCCTACAGGTAGCAATCACTCATGGGCGTCCCCGAAGGATCAGGTGTCGTACATGGCGGCGTTCTCAGCCGCTATCCCTGTGCCTGGCAGCTCGCCTGCAGACGGCAAGGCGCCATATCCCCTCATTACGAGTGCCGGTAATGCCGAAGTCGGACACATTTCCCTCGCAGGCCTAGCTGCAGTGGCGTTTTCCGCGAGCATGCTCCTTTTACGTTTATGAGCGAGCAAAGGTCACGAGTACGGACGTTTGGGATACGTTTACTGGCTGTTACGGGCTCGGTGCCGGTTGGACTTGTAGCACTGGAGACTGGATAAATTTATTTTGTATCTTAGAGCCTCTATAAGTAGCAGAATGCTATTCATCCAAGAGAAATAAACAGTTGTTCTCACACGGCGTTTTATTCATGATATGTCCGCTCAATGCTTCCGATGGCACTGCCTCTTGTGCACGGTCATAACCGATCTCGCTTCCTTCCTTTGCAAGCCACACACAGGACAGTAACGCAACGCGCAGCTCCCCGATGAAATCGTATACTTTAACCTCAGGTCTTGTCATGGTTCTTGGCGTCGCGACGGCGCAGACAGTGACGATTCTTGCAAACGACCCGCGTCTCAAGTATATCGGCGACTGGACTAGCCCCTCCATATGCCAGTACAATGCGGAAGGAGGACTTGCAAGTGGTACGCGCTTGATCGCGTACTTCAACTTAGCTCATGCGCGCCTTGTAGATCAACCCGGATGTTATAACCTTGGGCCGTCACCTTGCGCAGACGGGTTCAAGTTTGCGACTTCCGCTGGAGCATCCGTCTCGCTGACCTTTATAGGTAAGCTCAACATGAAGTAATTTATTTGCTGAACGTTCTCTTGTCTCTCATAGGAACGGCCGTCGCACTTAGCACTCTCACGCAACCAGGCGGCACTCTGCCTACGCTTGTCACTGTCACCCTTGATGGGGATGACGAAACGTTCAAAACGGTTCCTATTGCAAGACCATTGAGCTGTCCGGCCGATCCGTTCCAGAAGGACGAACTCGATCCCGCCGAGGAACATACTTTGAAGCTGGTCTTGCGGGTACCCCCTGCGAGCGATTTACCTGTCGAGCAGACGCTGTTCTTCGGCATAAAACAGTTCGTGTAAGTCTCCTCTGCATTCATCGACAGTAATTGGATCTGACGCTTACTTTTGAAATAGCATTACGGGCGGGGATATCGTAGGCGGCGAACCGAGCTCGAATAGCACCACCACTCCGTCTGGACCAACAGCAACAACGGGTGCGCCGAACCCAGACTCTTCTTTGGCGCCTGTGACGGGGCCGCCCGATACAGCAGACTCGTCCTCTACACCCTCGGCGTCTGCGCCACCTCCAAATTCTGGACATGCACTGATGCCTCGAAATCTCGCCCTCCTCGCCCTTGCGGCTGGAACTGTAATACTCTATGCTGTATAATTGCAGTCTGAGAATTGAAAGTACACGGAAGCCTCACGCGTCTCACTCGCGCGCCTGGAGGACTCCGAGATCCTGATCGCGAGCCGCAATCCTGAGAGTCTCAGCCCAACGAATCCCAAGGTACTTAGTAGATCAGCCATGTATGGTTGTGCGCTGCATCGTGTGAAGCAGATCTGGAGGGCTGCATGAGCAGCGGATGCCTTACCTTACTTGTCCTAAGTTCAGTTTGCTCTGTGCGACGTCGGGATCGATAGTCAACATGCCGAGAGCTAATAGCCGTGTACCGACTGCTGCGCAAGTTCCGTCCCCAATGTTAATCATGCTGGAGAATTCACCTTTACGTTGCCCTCCTACAGCAGGAGCAAGGCTCGCATCATACGCGACGTTGGATGGCCGCAGTGTTAATCGGCTGCGGCAGGAGTGCTCATGAAGATTGAATCAAGAATATGACACCATTCATAGAGTACGTTTGGCTATTAAGGTAGCTTCCATCTAGTTCTCCTCGATAAGGTCATTCTCCAACCACCCGTGCTGCTGCTCAATCTCAACCAGTGTCGGCACGGCCGTACCGACAAACGTCACATCGACGTCCTCATTGTCCCCGATATCTGCATCCTCCCCATCCTCATCCAACGCCTGCAGTCCCGGTCCACGGCGGGTATCCTCCATCTTCAGGGTCGAAAAGAGAATATGCGACGATGGCGCATCGCCTGACGACCGCAGCACGGCACCCAGCTCTGTAACAGTTTCCACGTAATTCCAGTTGCTGCTGCCCTCGGAACTGGAGAGCCATGTGCGCACATCGCGTGCGCCCGCCTCCGCTTCGCGCGTCTTACGCAGGACCTCGAAGAATTCGGGCTTGAACATTTTCTGCCCTTTCCGCGGGACTGGTGTTGGGAGGCCATGCAGCACGCCGAGCGTCAGGAGATGGAAAGCATGGGGCGGGGCGCGAGTCCACTGCGAGCGTCGTCAGTCAGCACCGAGTAGCGTCGATGTCGGGACATGCCCAGGTACATACGCTTTCCTCTGTGCGAGATGAAACGTCGAACAGGCTGAAATGCTCGCAGACGTCCCACGCCTCGTCGATGTCGACGCAGAATTGCGTGTAATTCTGGTGCAGGTACAGCGAGAGCAAAGAGCTGTCGACCGGTGAATCCGAATACAGAGCCTTACAAAAAATCAGCTTAAGTCCAAGCACCAGCAGATGGACCCAACTTACATTGACATCAACGCGCGACGCCGCGCGATGCTGCTCCACGCGCAAATGGGGAGGAAGCTTTGGTGGATCCGGAATGAGCTTATCTGCTTCATGCTCGCGGTCGGCACCCTTGCCAGAGAGGGAGGCTCCGGGGGGGTCTCCCTTACCTTCAGAATTTAGCTGCATGCGGCTAGTGTTGAAGAAAAGAGCGCACGTTTGTTATAGAGTAGTTTGCCCAGTAGGTGAAACAGGGCAAGCGAGCATTCCCTCTTCGTGACAGCTTCAAGTCTGGAGATAAAGATGTTGAGTTTTCACTCCACGACGGACGCAAAAGAAACGACGCACATATCCTTCGGTCGCGCGGTTTTCTTGCCCTTCCCTTTGCCACCTTTGACATCAACAAGGCATGCAAACTGCAGGGCCATAATGGCAGCGCGCACATCGCCGTTACTACCCGTGACGACAGCATCTATGAGGTCCGCGGCAGCTACGCCCTTGCGCTTGGGTTCCTCTATCGCGAGGATGACCTGGAGCGCTTTGCGCATGCGCGTAGGGGCGACTGGATTGAAGGCCACCTGCGCAACGAATGGACTGTTGAGCAGCTGTGAGGGCAGGACGGTCCGGATATTGATCGCAGCATCGCGCGTATTGCGGTCGTCGGAGTCTTCTGCGCGCAGGCCAGCGTCGCTCACAATGAGCACAAGCGGACAGGTCTCCTCGGGCGGCTGCTCGGTAAACGAGAGTAGGGCGGAGTGGAATGCTTGCAGCACCGTAGGGTGTAGGATATTAGGCAGGTCTTCGAGTACAATTACTCGTCGCTTGCGTCCTGACGGCCCTGCGCCTGCCGCGGAGAGGAGAGGGCGATATGACGCCGCACGAGACAGGAAACTTTGGAACTTGCGCGAAACAGACTCTCGATCTTCAACGACAGGTTAATATTGGATGCAGCAGGAGTATAAGGCGTACCTAAATCATCGCCAGCATCGTCCATAGCATTAGACCATTCGACGAGCTCAAAGTCCAATTCACGTGCGAGGACCTGAATGGACGCTGTTTTACCCGCTCCGGCTGGTCCTGTCAAGGCTAGGATTCTCTGAAAAAGTGATGTTAACGGACGATAGTGGTTCACAGAAAACAGCCACAGCGCGCACACGATATTTGGAAGATTTGCCGTCAAGTGCTTCAGAGAGCCAATGTCTTACGGTCTCGATTTTCTTCTTGTGTACTACGAGATCTTCCTGAACCCAGTTAGAGAAATAACGCGAAGTTTGAATTACTGCGGACCTCAGTCAACGGCTGGTGCATGTCGACCCAGAGCGATTCATCAGTGCTAAGGACAGCCTCTTTCTGCTTCCCCTTGAATATCTGGCTAGAGCCGGCTGGCGGCGCTAACGATGGCTTTTGCGACGGGGACGCTGAAGACTGGGATGATTGTTGGGAGGACCGTAATGCGGGTGGTAATGGCGCAGCGAACTAGGATGCAACAGTGAGCCCGGACGGCGCTTCATTGCCAGAAACGACATACCATTGACAGCGGTTTTGCTGGTCGCCGCTCGCCTGAAGAGTCCGGCTTCAATGTGCTCTTATCGGCCTTGATTCTGTTCGCGCCAGCCGCAGCGCGTCTTGAAGTAGATTCCTGGCTCATTGAAACAGATGCTAAGAGAATATGTTGCCAGCTTGTCGGTCAGACTTGAGTCGTAGAAGAAGGATCGGAGTGAAACGCGGTTCCAACTCCGAATCTCTTCCTCCTGACCACCATTGGGCCGGCCACGGCACCCCGGGATACAGACACCACCTTCGCGTATTGCATTGAAGATATATTTGCGTATGGCATTGAACAAAGGCTTTTTTTTGTACATACCCCTTGCTGAAGGATAATCAGTCGGGCCGCAAGTGGTCATTTTGACCAAATTTTGACATGGTTCGACTGTCTTGAACCGTCTTCCATTGTAGTGTGCAAAGGAGCCTTCCGGTCGTCAACACGGTGCCTTTATCTAAAATTGTCATTTCATCGGATTCAGACAGTGCGCTCATGGTAACATAAAAGGGCGAAGCGGTGCGACCGGACACGGTAACCACCGCTGATAGCCCATCCCCACCATGTCAGTGATCACGTTCTACGACCTCGCGTCCAATAAAGGACCTATATCACCATTTACGTGGAGAGTGAGGTTCGTGAGCTTTTGTCACTGTGCGATATCTTCACTCAACATGAAGGTAGACTGGCTCTCAACTACAAGCGTATCCCGTATAAGACGCGCTGGCTCAAGTTCACAGAGATCGAGCCTTACTTCAAGTCCGTAGGCGTACCGCCTACAGGGAAACGTCCAGACAACAGCGGAGACTTCTACACCTGTCCCGTTGTCCAAACTACGGACGGACAATTCATCGCAGGCTCCGACGCGATCATCGATTACCTCGAGAAAGCCTTCCCAGACGCTCCCTCGCTTTTCCCTGCGGGGACGCGCGCTCTTCAAGCGGCCTATGTCGACTTCCTCGTCTCTCAGGCCCTCACACCAACGGTGCAAATTTTAGTACCGGGTGTGCCGGACATCGTCGACCCGGAGAGCGCGGAATACTTCCGCAGCACGAGGCTCTCGTGGTTCGGGACGCCGCTGGAGGAGTGGGTGCCGTTTGGTTCCGAAAAGCGCAGAAATGCCTGGAAGGCCGCTGAGGAGGGCTGGGGCAAGCTGGCGGCAGTGCATCGCAAGAGCGAGGGTGTCTGGCTCACCGGCGCACAACCTGTATTTGCGGATTTTGTGATGCTCGCGGTATTCTGCTTCATGCAGAAGGCCATTCCGGGGGATGAATGGACGGCCGCGCTGTCAGGCTGGCATGATGGCCTGTGGAATAGGCTGTGGCACGCTGGAGAAGTGTACATGAACGAAGAGTGAATTGAACACTGCGTATTCCAGCGATCTGCGTATTTACGTAGTAACAACCCTTATGTTTAGTTTGAACCTGATGTGATATTTCTTTACCGACAAAGACTGGTTTCCTTCAATAGAGCTCAGTTCTCTTGCATATACTTCTCACCAGCCTTCCATAGCTTCGCCCAAATACCATCATGCCAGCCCAGTACCGCCTTCCACTCGTCCTCCAAAACAGTTTTCGAAGTGAAGATGAGGGCGGAGAGCACGACGAAGTCAGCATAAGCCGGCTCAGCTCCAGTTAGCCACACGCCCTCGCTCTTGCGATAGATGGCAGCAAGCTTGCCCCAGCCTGCCTCGGCGGTCTCCCAAGCCTTTGTACGCTTCTCCGAGCCAAGAGGCGCCCACTCCTCCAGCGGCGTGCCGAACCAAGCGCGCCGCGTGGCTCGAACGTATTCCGCGCCCTCATGGTCGATGATGTCCGGTACGCCCGGCACGAGAATCCGGGCGGTTGGTTCGAACACCTGCGTGGTGAAGAACAGGATAAACGCGGATTGCAGAGCACGTGTGCTGGGCGGCAGGAGCGCCGGCGAGCTGCCGGGGAAGGCGTTCTCCAGGTGTTCTACGATGTCCTGCGACTCGACATAGACTTTGCCATCGATCGTGACGGCGGGCACTGTGTACAAGTCCGCGCCGGTGTCTGGACGCTTGCCAGTTGGCGCGGCGCCGATGGATTTCATGGCCCCGTCGACCTCAGCGAACCCAAGCCAGTGCGTCTTGTACGCAAGGCACTTGTAGTTAAGGGCCAATCTGCAATGAATCACGATTAGCTCGGGCATGGACTTGAGGAGTGAACAGACCTCGTTCTCCATACGAATGGCGACCATGCGCCTTTCTTGGATGCGAGATCGTACAGAGTGATAGACATCGATGCACTGCGAACCGCTAATCTTTGAATGCACCCCAGGCTTTATGCTTCTGCATGAGCACCTATACTTAGCTTCCGCAATGATGACTGTGCCAATGAATCGGCTGACACAGACCCGAGCATCGGGTGCTTCTCGAGACAGGAGTGTAGACCATGAAAGCGCACAACAAGGTGGCACGATACCATAACGGCGACAGTTTTCGGGCAGTGCGCATGCCTTTCCCGGGGTAGGCGTAGATCATTCTGAGTGCGCGATAATCGATAGAGTCAGTGGGCCAGGTGCAAAAAGCTGTTGGAATTATAAGTCCGGGTTCATGGCATGCTGTATTCGGTTTGGCTGTTGCTACACACCGTGTATATAGCTGAGAGGTCAGCGATCTCGGCTCGCTACCGGTTTGCCCCCAGAACACGACCTGCTGCCGTTGAATGGGGTTCGGGACCGTTCGAGTTTTTCCCACAAAAGCAAGGGTCGAAGTAACTTTTGGGGCGGTATCAATTGTACCTCGAGTTACAGCCAAGTCATGCAGATGAGGAGAGAAAGAACAGGACGCTTGGGATGGGAAACAAGCGCCGCATGTGCTGTTCGCGAGAGGGAACGGTGCACTTCAGAAACACCAGGGCCAGCCAATGCTGAGAGATGTGCGTATCGTCGGCAGCTGTTTAAACCTGGTGAGAACTGTAGGAAAGTTTGGCTTGCCTTGGGGGCGCAATCGGATGCATAGGGGTGCCTCCCCGTGTTAGAAGACCGCGAACTGACACTTCGCGCAGCATAACCCGTGTAGCGCTGGCCTGCTGGGCAGTGAGTAGCAGCAGGAAAAGCACATGGAAGGCCCTGGGAAAGCTGTCTGTACACCCCAAGCTTCAGATCCATTTATACCAGTACTTGGGTGAGGAAAGCGCCGGAATTGAACAAGGCGGAAGAGGCGAAGAGGCAAAGGTCGCTGCGGAGTTTGTAATGGTGTCCTCTCTTCAACTCCTCTTTTTTCATCACTTCCGCCTGCTCAAGGAACCCGTGCGCTAGTCAACTTTAGTCTACTTTGATACTACGCGGTTTGAATGTCATCACTCCTCGTGCGCACTGCGTTATCCTACGCGGATAGTAATGACGCCGTCCTCCGCGAGTTATTGTGCGCCTAGATCGAGTGACTACTCCGAATTCTAGAGCGCTTGGTACACTCGACTTTTTACGCAGTATCCTCACGCCGAATCGTCGACTATGCACGTGTTCAGGGCTGGTGCATTCCCTTCCTACGTTGAGCTTAGCACTCTCGCATAAGGACCCGCGCACTGCTTCCCAACAAGCTTCTGAGCCGACATTTAGCAAGCTGTTCGCATCACTGTTGCGGTAATTGCGTCTTCTTAGCATCTCCTTATTCCAGAATCCCCCAAACTATCGGCGGAAGCTGTCTCGAAGAAATATTATTACAACCTTCCAGCGATTACAGGTCAAAATTACCGCAACAAAACTCACTCCACCATCATATACTGCTGGCCAGCCTCCCATAGCTCGTTCCAAAACCCGCCGTGCCATGCGAGCACAACATTCCACTCGTCCTCTGGCGCAACCTTCGAGATCATCACAAGCAAGGCGAGCACCACGAAGTCTGCGTACACAGGCTCGGCACCCGTGAGCCACACACTCTGGCCCTCCCTCTTGCGATATACAGCAGCGAGCGTGCCCCAGTGTCCCTCGGCTGCCTTCCATCCATCGACGCGTTTCTGCGACCCGAGCGGGGCCCACTCCTCCAGCGGCGTACCGCCATACCATGCGGTACGCGTGTCCCGGAAGTACTGCGCGTTCACCGGGTCGAGCAGTGCCTGGAGGCTCGGCCCGAGCAGCAGCGCGGTCGCCAGGAAGACGGTTGAGTTGAAAAACTCGATGAACGCCTCCTGCAGCGCGCGCGTCCCCGTCGGGAACACCGCGGGGACCTCGGGAAACGCGCGCTCGAGGTGCTCAATGATCTTTGACGAGTCGACGAAGAACGCGCCGTCGATAGACAGCGCTGGGACGGTGTAAAGGTCTGCGCCTGTATCCGGCCGCTTGCCTGACGGCGGGGCGCCAATTGCCTTGAAGTGTGGCTCGATCTCAGTGAACTTGAGCCAGTGCGTTTTGTACGCAATGCGCTTATAGTTAAGCGCCAGCCTATCATCGCGGTCAGCGCGCCCTCTTCGCTGGCGTTGGGAATTAGACCGACCTCACTCTCCATGTCCACGGGGAGAGCGCTCCTTTGTTGGTTGCGAGGTCGTAGAATATGATCGTGGGAGCCATAGGCCGCGCGAGTATGAACTTGAAAAGTCCGAACTGAGGCTTGAATGATACTATTTGTAAGAGAGATCACGATTGCAGACCAAGGCAGACTTCGGAAGCATCCACTGTATCACTTGTCAAGGCAGTCAAGGATTCACAGTGAATGATTCAGTGCCACCACGGTACCGAGTCGCTCTCATCCCTTAGAACGTTAGGATCAATAATTTGTGCATGTTCTATCCATGCCTATCCATACTGTATCGCAAATGATTCCCCCCTCTAGTCACATCATCTAAAAAAATAGCTAAAGCGAATCGCACAGCAAGCAACAAAGCAACAAAGCAAGCAGCGGCGCAGTCCACGACTAGTAGCAGGCATCATCTCGCATTCCCATTCACAGACCCCATGCGTCGCGTCAGCGATGAATATCGCCTGGCGAGCACTTCGCGCTCGTTCGCCTTGGGCAGGCGCGGGGCAGCTACGGGCGGGACGAGCAGCCGGCCGCGCGCGACGGCGAGGAGGAGCACGCTCGCGTTGAACAGCCAGAAGCACACGACGAGCACACACCCGACGACCTCTAGCGCGCGCAGGAAGCGCGACGGCAGCAGCGTGCCGAGCTTCCCCGCCGTGAGGAAAAATCCAGCTACGGTTCCAGCATAAGCTGTGGGACTGGAAGAGGAATCAGGATGGGCGGAGACGCACTCAGCGGGAATGTCGTCGCAAACCACGCGAGCGACCAGCCCACCGGCCGGCCGGGGCGTGTGGCGGATTTCAGCCAGATCACGCTGGTGGCGAGGAGGAACCAGAGGCACTGCCCGAAGAGCATGAGCGCCGCGAGGAACGACGCGGCGAAGAGCGCGTCGCCGCTGACGGGGCCGTTGCCGGGCGGGAAGAGCTGCGCGGCGCGGGCGCCGAGCGAGATGAACGCCGACGCTGTGAAGCCTGGCGGGCCGACGGCCATGAAGAATATGGGCACGATGCGCGTGTCGTGCGGGTGGCCGAAGAGCACGTTGCGCGACATCCATGTCGACAGTTTCTGCAGGGATGAGAACGGTTTTGAAGGGGGGATAGGCACTCACCATGGTGGCTATGAGGAACCCGCAGCCCTGGAAAACGTACGCGCTGATGAGCAGCGCGACGGCGCGCTCGCCTTCCGCACGTATTGCCAGCGCCGCGCCGACCGTGCCAGCGAGCATGAGTGGCAGCACTGGCAGACATTCCGAAGGCATGATGCCCTCGAAATCTCGCACTTGATCGTACCTTCATGGCGTCAGGATCAGCACCGACGATCGCTCGTATGGGAGGTTACGCACATCGTCCACTGTAGCACTGCAGCGCATCCGACACTGAGCGCGACGTAAACCCAGTAAAGCCCGACGAGTGCGTCCATAAACCGCGGGCCAGCATGGGGAAGGACATAGTCGATAAGACTGACTAGTATGCCTGCCAATGCCAGGATGCTGGTCGGGAAAAACAGAGCCTGGCCGGGCACAACGAAGCTCATGTGAAATGCGCGCGGGTGGTAAACCAACTTGAGCAGCGTGCCGACCACATTCAGCAAATAGAAAACACAGTTTAGGCCGAGGAATGTCGAGCCTGTGCAGAACTCATATGTTAAATGTTAATAACACGCTGGATCGGGACCCTGAACATACCAAGCACCTCGCGGCCGTGAAAGTCAAAAGGCACGGCACCCACGAGGATGGCGCAGGCGCCGGTGCCCAGATTCAACGTGAAAAAGCCCCATTCAAAGTGCTCGAAGCGGGTCCGCCAGGGCAGCTCGCGCGAGGTTACTGGCGCGTTTGGGTTGGGCAAAAAATCGTTCAGTGCGTCCGACAACGCGAGCCGGAACGAGCGCTTGCCGCCTTCGAAGGTGGCCGTATGCGTGCGCGGTAGGTGGTGCCGCTCTGTCAGGTCCGCGGCCATACTTTGAGTCTGCTATGAGAGAGGATGGGGGTGAACGCGCCCCTTTGGCGGAGTGTTGGGAAAAGCATGGTGGCCGTGAGCGGACCGACAATTAGGTGCATGGTACGAAGATCTCACTTGGCCAGTCACTTACACTGCCCTGCATCTCAGCTCCCATATAGTCTCGATATTTTATTTTGACTTATCTCGGCTCAACCTGGAGCGCCTGAGATAAAAATTCAATTCCAAGTTAGCAATGAGTGGTTGTTCCTTGCCATTCGTCCTCAAGCAAGTGGGAAACGCGATGATATTGTCAATCTACATTGTCAAAGTCTAGTTGTTCGAATACGGGAAGGGAAAGCTTCGCTTGTGAAATGCACGGCTGAGGGGACAACAACTTCTGTATGTTCATGCTGTGGCACAGATCGCAAGCGAACGTCAATGGACTGCAGAACCGTTGCAATAGCCTGCGGTTGTTCATCGGGTTTTGCATTGGCGAGGACATCCTCCCAGATTGCATGCCATGCCGCGGGCAGAAGAAATGGCATTATGTTGAGGAATAGGTGTTCTGCAGAGTGTTTCCCTGTGGTCCGGGAGCGGTAGCTGAGGTGTTCGCGGCGATGAGGCGCCAGAAATGGGCTTCGCAATATGGGCGCCATGCTCCTCGCATCGAGAAGCTCGCGTGTGAGATGGGCTGAGGAGTCGGTGCCGGTGTGCTGCCGCCAGATTTCGACGCCAAGAGCTATGGCACACTCCAGAAGGAGTGGTGCCAGAACAGTACGGTCTTCGGGTGTCATCGTCGATGCATCGAGAGTGCAGCAGAGCTGTCTCCATGGATGAAACTGGTCGGTCGATGAGGATAGGATATTGATTCCTGCCGCAGCATTGATTCGAATGCACTCGACCAGTTTGAGTATCGGGAGGAACGCCGCATGCCTCGTGACTGCAACATGTAGAAGGTTTAGCAGGGCCTTGCCACCTATGATAAGGTCTGGTAAGGGGTGCGTTAAGATCTCGGCGAGGAACGAAGTGTCGTCCTCCGTCCACTGCGCGACAAGGAATGCAGGGCTCGCGACGAAGGTGGATACTGGAGTCATGACGTTGCCCCATTCAACTGGCATCCATTGAGAAATCTTTAGATCGCCATCGAAGAGAATGGGAGTCCAGATGCGCGACAGAACCGATACCAAGACATCGATCCTCGACAATGAGTAATGCGAGGCGTGCACAGCGATGTGGGATAGTAGTGCAATGGCGTCGTAACGTGCACCGGCGATAGAAGATGGCACGGATAGATCGGAGGCGATACCTGAATTCTGGTATGCGGCGCAGAGTCCTGAAAGGGCGTCCACATGCTTGCGCACGATATCCTCGTCCAAATTCGGACCCGAAAGAGCCACAGCTAGAATGACCAAGGCAGTGTCCATTCGGGGATCCAGAGCTCGATGAGCGCAGTCCACGACGCGGAGAGCCTCCAAAAGTTGAAGGAAATGATTGGGATTCAAACGGCATTGATGCGGTTCGGAGGACAGAGCATCATGGCACGTGAACCGTGCGAAGGTAGCGGACACGGCAACCTCGAGGACATCCTGCTCTGAAGTCGTCGCCGATAGCCATGCCAGCATCGCGACCTCCAATGGTGTTTTAATCGCATCCGTCACGTGGGTGAGATATCGCGCGAAAGACGGCGTGCGATCATAGATATGACCGAGATAGTTATGCAGTGGATGGAATAACGGAATGTAGAATGGGCATGATACGTCGTGGAAGGTGAGAAAGCTGGGGGATACGTAGAATATCACGATAGAGCAAGTGGTTGCGAGCAAGCAGGCTGCGACTGCTCGGTGAATGGTCCAGAAGAATAGAACGAGGCCGAACATGAACAGAAAAAGAGACAAATGAAGGAGAGCCGGAAGCGCAGCGAAGAACATCGGAAAGCGCCACTGCTCCATTCCAGTGAAAAAGAGCGTTCGGCGCCGACACCACTGCTGCGTAGAGCGCACAGACCCAAAGACGCGCGCATGGTATTCGATCAACCACTGCTTCGCGAGGATGCAAAACAGCGCAACAACAAGACTGATGGCAAGGCTGAAGACCCATAGCCCGCTGATCCAACGCGAGGTCGCCGATGCTGGGATGGCGGCAAATGTATCCGGGTCCACAAAGCCGACGGTCCCGTTGCCACTGCCAGGACGCAACTGATTGGCCAGTGCGGAGTACAATAGCCTCGCTGTGTATTCGTTCCAGTCGGGTCGAAGTTGGTCGTTGGACTCGACGATGAACGCCGTGGCGACGGCGGAAAACACACCCGCCTGTGATCCAGTTGTGAATCAGACTCAACGGTTGACTGCAGCTGCAGTGACAATGCTTACGAAGATCAGAAGGATATCGAGAGTCTTGTTCCACCCGCTCAGCATCCGGTTGTCGCTTTCTGCGGCTTCGTCACGGTACACATCCCAGACCCGACCAGGGTCAGGCATTTCTTTGCCAGAGTCTTTGTTGGGCGGTTCACCAGCCTGATATCCTAAATCCGTTCGGTCAGCAATGATGCCCCGCGCGCCTTAAGAACGGTCCGCGCACCGTCCTCGATTTCAATCGCAATGTCAACGGCTGGCGCAGGCTCCGCTCTGGCGCTCTCTGGCTTCAAACGAGCCGGTTCTGAAGTGATGGGTTCACAATAGGAACGGGCGGGTAAGGCGGGCATCGTGGGGGTACACGGAAGAGTGGAAGAGAGAGGCAGTGGACCGAAGATCTTGGAGAAGGGATGAGCGGCACTGTACAGCTCAGGAGTGGATAGCTGCCATTGGTCGAATGTTCAGAGCGCCTAGTTTAGACCCGTGAGCGCCACTGGAAGGCCAGGGAACAACAAGCCAGAAAAGTGGTCCAACTCGACGGAGGGAAGTTACTTGGGCCGACCGTGACGGCACCGACAAGAACGTCGCAGGTGCCAACGCCTGGGCCACAATGGGCGCGTAGAAGTCCGGGTCTAATGTTTGAAATGGGTGCGTCATCCTGTAGGGCAGTTCGCGTTGAGCTCGAGCAATGTCACTCTTGTGACCGATAGCGCGACACACAGAACGACCGTGACCTGTTGCGCTCAAAGGTCGCAGCGTGGGCAGGATGCTCACTCAAGCTTGAGGCCTCAGGTCAGTGGCCATTCTTTGCACCTATTGTGATAGTGGTCGGCGGTGGACACGCCGCACCGTTTTGATGGAGACACGGTGTTGGTGAAAGCATGGAATCGCTCCGCCGCCGAGCGAGCGGACTGACAATTAAACTCAATTGTAATGTACAGCCGTTGACCCACAATTCTCTCAGTCCACAACGTGCACGGTGCAGGAGATTGATATCAAAATACTTTCACCAGGGCATCACGGAAAGTAAAGATTACACGGTCAACCACCGTCGAGACTAGTACTGGCTGTCCAAGTAGCAACGGGTTCCGTCCGCTCGCGTTCCTCGTCAGCATCGGCCATTGCGGCACGCCCAATGCCGAGTATGGCAGTCGGCCACTCACCCTCGCTCGGGCTAGTCGTCTCAATCATCGTCCGACGCCAACCGCATCTCAACCGTCGGCATGAGGATCCTGGCAAGATTCTCTGACTCGGAGTGCTTGAACTTCTTGACCACACACTGAACGTAGTTCCACCGAAACACCCCAGGCAATGGCAAGTCGTCTGTTTGCGGATCGGATAATGAAGGAGCGGGAGCCCCGAAATCAAGGGGGAACCGGCAGTGGGCAGTGGGCAGAGTGCCGAATATGGTGAGGGCTGCGCATGGCACTGGTAGACGTTCTACGGTTGAACTGATGATGAGATGCAGCGACGTATGGACACGCACAGGCCCACGGCACCTGAACTCGATCTCAGATTTGCAGGAGAGCATCTCTAGCGCGGTCGAGGACGGAATTTCCAACGAGGGTGTCATCACAAAAGTCCTGGACTACGCACTTGAACAACACATCTCCCATCCGCTTTGGGCATATGGCACTGTTTGCGCGCGAAGTCAAGCAATGAAGCTTCGCGCTCCGCGACACGCCGTGGTCTGAGGCGTTGTAGCATAGCACAAAATGAACCACAACGGCCTGGTTGCTTTTCGCTAAAACCACCTGCTGTAAACGCCGAGAGCGTCGATATGGCTTGTGGAAGCATATTCGGCGAGTAGCACGCGGAGGAACGGCGTATAGGCTGCCCACATCGGCGGAGGCGTCACAGACAGACAGGACGCTTCTTGAAAGAAGGGGAGACGCGCCCACACGAGTAATCCAGCAATAGTTGTCGCGATCCCGAACGCGCGTTCGCATCGTACTGCCGTCTCCGGTCTTTTCTTTGCGTGATATCCTGCCAGTGTCGCACTTGCGGATCTTGGTCAAAGAAAGCAGGTGGCGCTGGCGAGGAGGAAGTCCGGCAGTTTGCCAGCGGTATTGAATAGGCAGCGTTCCCGACTCGTGCCGTGTGTCGCATATGCCGTGGACGATGTCTGGGAGCCAGGCGGAGCCTTCCGCGCCCGCGTATGAATTGAAGTCGCTTAGTTTGCCAGTCAGGACCGCAGGAAAGTCATCCGGCGCAGCAGTCGGAGGCAGAAACGTGTAACGTCCTGGTCGCAGAGAACGAAAGCGAGCGGTGGAACGTAGCGACGAATAAATCGGTTGAAGATATACA
The DNA here is from genome assembly GCA_037042915.1 of Auricularia sp. M13. Lineage (NCBI taxonomy): Eukaryota > Fungi > Basidiomycota > Agaricomycetes > Auriculariales > Auriculariaceae > Auricularia > Auricularia sp. M13. The sequence continues at coordinate 1,626,203 of CM073194.1, read as the reverse complement.
GCGTTAGTGTATCATCGCTCTGCGGTGGAGGAGCAACGAGCGCATGAAAACTTGGCGCAAGACCTGGCTGGCACTGCGTCAATACTGGGCACGAAGTCGACATAAGAAATGTTTTCATGGGGATCCCGAGGAGCGGCGGGGGAAATCGGAGTGGTCAGACAAGGAGGGCAAAGGGCCGCAGTTCCTTCGAGTCAACCACAGGAGCCGCAGACCAGTGAAGCTGCGCAAGTAGACTGCGCAGCGGGAATATAAGCAGGGGTGAAAGAGGGTAAAAGGACAAGGAAGAGGTGACGTCGGTCGGCGTTTGAAACATCCTGTCCTCGTCGTCCGACCATGGCCAGCTCTGCGCTGCTCGCCCAAATTCAGGCTGGAAAATCGCTCAAGAAAGCCGTCACAAATGACCGCAGCGCGCCCATCATTGACGGTGGCGCGAAGAAGCCCGCAGGCGGCGGCTTTGGCGGCGCGCCTCCCGTTCCTCGCGCCGGCGGCGGCGGCGGAGGAGGAGGCGGAGGCGGCAGCGACGCCGGGCCACCACAGCTTGGTGGACTATTCGCTGGCGGAATGCCGAAGTTGAAGCCGGCGGGGAGCGCGGCGCCGTCGAAGGGCCCGCCGCTGGCCAAGCCACCCTCGGTCCCGACGCGCAACGCCGCCCCTGCCGCCCCGGCTCCCCCGCCGCCGGCCCGCGCACCCCCGCCGCCTTCCCGTGCGCCCGCCGCGCCGCCGCCGCCGAATCGCAGTCCTGCCGCCCCTCCGCCGCCGAGCCGAGCGCCGCCGCCGCCAGCGCGCTCGACGACCGTCTCCGCGCCCGCGCCGCCGCCGCCGTCGCTGCCGAGCCGCACCGTGCCTCCGCCGCCCCCGGGCCGCCCCTCGTCCTCCAGCGGCGCCCCGCCATCCCTCCCGTCGCGGCTCGTGCCGCCGCCGCCGCCCGGCCGTCCCGCGAGCCCCGTCAGCCGCTCGCAGACCGCCAGCACGCCGCCTGCGCTACCTTCCCGTGCCCCGCCGACGCTGCCGAGTCGCGCCCCGCCCCCGGCCGTGCCCGCACGCACCAGCACGCCGCCCTCGCTGCCGTCCCGCCGAGTCCCGCCGCCGCCGAGCAGCACGCCGTCGCGCGGCGCGCCGCCCCCGCCGCCCGCGCGTCCATCCAGCACGCTCTCGCCCGCACGTGCCGCGCCGCCGCCTCCGCCGGCCCGCCGTGCGCCCGCCGTGCCCGAGCGGCCGCGCGCCGTCTCGCAGATTATCGAGGCGCCCAAGCCGCCGCCGTCCCCGCCGCCATCGCGCGGTGCGCCCCGCCTCCGCCAAACCGTAACTCTACAGCAGCCCCGCCCGCGCCGCCGCCTGCTCCCCGCGCACGAGCCGTCTCGCTAGGCACCAGTCTTCCTCCGCCACGGGCCCCGCCGTCCGTGCACGTCAACGGCTCAAGCGGCCGTAAAGCTGGAAGTGCGCATCGTCCATTCACTTCATACGATGGAAAAACTGACACGTTTCTTGCTCCAGTTCCTGAACCCCCACCGACCTCGGGTAATAAAACATTCCCAACGCTCGCGACCGCCGAGTTCCCCAAGCCGCGCCCGTTCAGCGGCGGTCAGCGCAAGTACCCCAGCGGGAGCAGCAGGGGTTGCACATTCGACATTTCTGTCCTCGGATAAGTAGAGACGAACTTCCTCACCGCGCCCGCCAGCGTGTATGTACGAATTCTGTGCACACTCAGTGTTTATGTTAAACCGTTTTATTGGTGCTTGTGGTGAAAGTTACGCCAATATGTAGTCGAAGACACAGCGAGTCCGACTCCGGGTCATTCTTCATGGCTGCCCAGAGCTCGCTAAACAGATTCAACGTAGTCCGCGCACAAGGATCTTGCGCTTTGAGCATCTCCAGGGCCTCCGATATCGGCACGGCGGTGCCATTGCCCAGCGGCTCGGACAAGTCGAGGCCGCCAGCTTGCCAATATGTTATGGCCTGTCGTCCTCCCGATTCAGCGTCCGTTTTGACAACAAAGTCCCACCACGTGTGGAATGTGACAAAGAATGGGTCCGTCGTCCTTTCCGACTCGGCCTGCGTCTCCACCTGTGGAATATCGGAACCCGGGACCTCGGTATATTTCTTCCAGAGACGGGGGAGGGCCAGACGAGTGCACTGCCAATGCAAAATTTTTCAACATATGCTCGACGAGCTTGGAAGCGACGGACCTTGACTTTAACATCGCTGAAAGGGTCCAATAGTAACGCGTTCAGATCGTTATCACCGTTATCCCGCGTGCTACGAGGAAGCGTGGTCATTTTGCGCGTCACGCTCAGATGCTCTGGAGAGAAAACGGTGCCCGGTGCGAGGTATACGCAGCCCCGCCGTTTGTCGAACAGAACGGCGCCTGTCTGCACCTTGTAATCTCTATAAAGCAGTTAAAAGCGCCGACCGCGTTCGGTGGGAGCGCACTCACGCGGCGGGCCAAATCGCGTACTAGCTGATGATCCTGGTTGTATTCTTTGTCGCAACCGGGAAAGTGGGACGGGTGATCATTGCCGGCGTGTAAAAATCTGAATCTTCTGGGTGGCGCACAAACTGTCGAGTCCATTTATCGTGGTCGCCAGAGGGTTGACGAAGTTCCGGGGGCAGGTTTTTCGTGGCCGCCCAGATCTTCTCGAACAGCCGCAGGATTGCGACCGCCACGACGTCGTATAACTTGTCCCTTTGGATCTCGTACACCGCATCGTCTATCGGGAGAAATTGCACGGCACAATAATCGCCGGTCGGCTTCTGTGGTGGCGGACCACCAGCATCAGGGAAATCCCCGGAAGTTGGTAACGGGTGGCAATGCCAGTGCAAGGCGAACAATGATCCGAAGGTGATGCGGGTATGGTCAAGCGATACCAGATGATACAATGCTCGGAACAAGGCCAGCATGTCGATCTACCATGCCATTGCAATGCGACTCCATCCTGGTTTACAATTGCAATAGCCTGGTCGTACCATATGATGGGCACTGCAAATACCTCCGTATGCCAGCTTCCGCTCCCATTTGCTTGCTCCTCATTGCTCGCAACGGCGACGAAACAGTTCGAAAAATGCAAATAAAAATAATAAAATTGATGCACGACACTATATACAAGCGGCTACTACTCAAATCGGTTGCGCGATACTTACCAACGATGCAATGGCCGAATGAAACCCGATCCTCCAGCCGGTTGGACGGCCAGATGTAGCACAGTCGCGACCGAAACTGAGAACATTTGTTAGCGATAACGTCTAAAAGCCAGACATCGGCAGAGACATACCCAAAGACCACATGGAGGTGACTGTACTACGCGTGGGGGTAACTGCAGACGCGTTGCACAATACTAAAAAAACAAGTAGTCAGCCTCGGCCGCAGCTGTGGAGTAGATAACGCCTACCTCGCTCGCGTTCCTAGCACATGTGCACGCGCGACTTGGGCAAAATTACTAGCTTCGGCGCCCGGGCTGCTGAAGGGACGTGAGCACGAGTAGCGGGCGGTAAAGTAAAGCTCTCACCTTTGATGCGTAATGAGAGGAACCTTCTCATGCTGCGCAGCCTAGCTATGCCGATAGATGAGCTACAAATCACCAATCGCAGAGCGGCGAACTTACTACCGTATTCGCGACAGTCGGAGATAGTACCTAAAGCGTGAAGTTAGTGGACTGCCAGCGAGGGGACACATACATACAATCTAGGGCCAAACGGGTCTGCCGCGTTGCAAGGTCTGGGGCGTTGTCCGACATCAGGCAGCAGCAAGCGGGGTCACCGTCATGGTGGGAGCGAAGGAACGTGTAAACACGGACAAACCAACCGGTTGTCAACCAACCAACGGCCCGTGATGCTGATCCTGTGCTGATCCCATCACTGCCTTGCCCTCCTCCTCCTCCTCCGTCCGCACCAACCTGTGAACGGTGCTTATGTATATCTCCTACCTGTTGGCAATCAAAGTCTGAATTACAACAATTTTTGCGTAGGCTGAGCACATAATATAAACATATATATTCTTCACATTAATATTATACACAACACACTATAAGTCCTCATGCCTGGGTGTTGAGTCCTACGTGCATTTGTGTCAAGGGTTGGTTGAGCAGGTGGGAGTCCGGCCGTCGAGCAAGCGAAGTTCCGAGTCCCGGTCGGCCGCGGTCACCTTCCCCTCAGAGTCAGGGCCCTTCGCACAGAGGCCGCGCTGCCGCCAGAGTCGAAGTCAGATTGGCCTAAGTCCCGCTTGGTGTTCCAGACATGTACCATTTCTGTTTCATGCCATTGTCAAGGAGGACCACATTATTGAATTGTGCCAGGACATGGCCAGACTGCACCACTCTGTTCATCCATTGCAATGCTCATACAATGCTCGCACCATGTGATGCGGCTTTGTCATGCGATGGCGATGGCCGCAATGTCCGCAATGTCCGCAATGCCAATACCGGGTTGACGGGAATTCCCCGATGAGCGCGTACCATCCCGCCATACCACCACAGGTTGGTCTGACGACCGTCCTCGAGATGAGGCAGGTTGGACACGGGTAGGTATCCAATATCGAGTGCGATGGAGAATGGTGCCGTGGTGACATTGTCGCTGAAGGCGAGCTCTGGTGCTGGCCAGGATGGGTCGTCTTCCTCTTCCTCAGGTTTCTCAAAGCGATACCGCCTCGTAGGCTTGCACAGAGGTGAAGGATCGATCACATAACCGGTCTAAAGAAGACGAAGAGGCAATAAGCATAGTGTTTAACCCATCAAGCGACTCGACTGTACCTCGACTAGATAGCCCAGCGGTGACTGGAGTAGATCGTCTAGGCAGTGCGGGACACGGGAACGAGGCAGTCCAATCAGATGAGTGAAGGAGTCTTCGACGAGGAGCACTTCATCCTTGTCGTTGATAACGACAGCGCCTGTCTGAAAAACGAGATCGCTTGGACAAGGTCAGTCAGGTGAAAGAGTTTTTCAAGCCCACACACGATGCACAATGAGCAGCATGTCCGACATGGCGCGAGCTGTGGTATGTATGATACGGGGAGGACATAGCGCGGGTTCACTTTCCCGTCAGGCTGCGCAATCCTTGCCGTAGTGGCGTGAGCCGGGTGACGGTCGAAGTTCAGTCGGCGTTCAAATTCGCGTCTGCTGCCGCGAAAGCTTGGATTTCAGTGTCTCCCTCTCTCCAATTGTATAATGGTCGAGGATGAAAGTCAATTCGAAGCGAGACGTGGTAAATTTTTATACAGTGCATGTGCGTTTCACAAATCAGCCAAATCGGACTTCGGGCCATCCTTGTTCATGGCAGTCCAGAGCTCGTCAAAAAGATCCAGCGCGGTCTCAGCGAAGGCGTCATTCTCTTTCAGCACCTCGAGGGCCTCCGATATAGGCAAGGCAGTACCATTGCCCAATGGCTGAGACGAGTCGAAGCTTCCAGCGTACCAGTACGTGATAGCCTGCCGCCCTCGCGATTCGGCGTCCGTTTTGGCCACGAGATCCCACCATGTGTGCAATGTGACGAGGAACGGGTCCGTCGTGTTTTTGCTCAGTGCGATCGATTTCGCTTGCGGCTCGTCGGAATCTGGGACGGCGATGTATTTCTTCCAGAGGCGGGGGAGTGCCACACGAGTGCTCTACCAGCGCCGGAATGTTCAGTCGAGTCAGTAGCAAGAACGCGTGTCACAGAAGCTTGAAGAAACCGACCTTGACATTCACATTGCAGAATGGGTCCAGCAGCAACGCATTCAGGTCGTTATCGCCGTTATCGCGAGAGCTGCGAGGCAATGTCATAGTCTTACGCGAGACGCCCACTCCGGCTGGCGCAAAGATCTTGCCCGGTTCGAGGTACACGCAGCCACGCCGTTTGTCGAACAGAACGGCGCCAGTTTGCACAATGTAGTCTCTGTAATGCAGTCAACAACATGGACCGCACTCGGCTCCAGCAACAAAGAGCGCACTGACGCGGCGGGCCAAAATGCGTAGCTGATGATCCTGGTTGAATTGGGCGTCGCAACTGGGAAAGTGGGATTCATGACCATCGCAGGCGTACGAAAGTCCAGATCTTCGGGGTGTCGTTCAAATGGTGGAGTCACTTTGTTATTGTCGCCTGAGGGATGCCGGAGTTCCAAGGGTAGGTCCTTTGTGGCCGCCCAGATCTTCTGGAACAGGCGCAGGGCCTCGACAGCGACGACGTCGTGGTCTGGTTCGTTCTGAATCATGAACACCGCGTCATCTATCGGAAAAAAGTGCACGGCGCAATAACTGCCGCTCGGCTGCTTTGCTGGTTCGCCAGCGCGTAGGATCCCGCCATACCACCACACGAACGACTGACGGCCGTCGTGGACATAGGGCAGATTGGATGCGGGAAGGTAGCCAATGTCGACAGCAATCGAGAACGGCGCCGTGGTGACAGTGTCGCCGAACGCGAGCTTCGGGGCCGGCCAGGTGGGGTCATTCTGCTCCTCAGGGTCGTCGTAGCGATATCGCCTCGTGGGCTTGCACAGCGGTAAGGGATCTACCACATAGCCGGTCTAAAGACAAGGAAGGGTCAGTAAACGCTTGGTCTCCGATCTGCAAATGCTTGAACGGACCTCGACTAAATAGCCCAGCGGTGAGCGAAGTAGATCGTCCAGGCAGTGCGGGACACGAGAACGAGGCAGCCCAATGACGTGAGTGTACGATTCCTCAACGAGCATCACTTCATCCTTGTCGTTGATGATGATAGTTCCTGTTTGATGGACGAGATCGCTTGGGGAAGGTCGGCCATTCAGACAGAGTACTGGAAGAACACGTACGATGCACAATAAGCAGCACGTCGAACATGACGCGAACTGGCTTCTGTATGATACGTAAATATCATAGAGTACGGTAACGAGCCAAGGTTGCGCGTTGTCCCCTTCGGGGTGACATACGTTAAAATTGGAGGTTGCGCGTCGTGCCAGTGGTTGACCTGTCGGAGATTCCCATTGATGGGTACCGGCAACGCCGTCAAGGAGTTATCCATCAGCGGCTAACTCCGTATGGAGTCCTTGTCCGATACAGCGCTTTCAGGCCACCCTTCCTCTGAACTTCTGATTCTTATCTAAATAATTATTATAATTGAATATAAGAACTTTGTTCGGGCAGATTTTGGTTAATCAAAAGGACAAGTGAGTTACGCAACAAATATACTGTACCGTATCGACCGTAGGTTCAGTAACGCGTAACACCTACCTCTGGAAAATAAGGTTTGATGTGCGGAATCGACCGCGATCTCTTATCGAGGCTCACAAAGATTAGATAAAATTTATCGGACCCCGTGGGAATGAACCTACGGTCGATACGGTACCCTTGCAGTTATTCAAATTCTGCTCCGAACAATCTTTAGAGGGGACGTTCCTGACATTGAAACTCGAGTTTCGAGAAATTTCTTCGAGCCATTCTCTAGCACGGATTTTCCTAAGAATGCCTCCATTTGAAGCCGATACATATGTTACGTAATCAACTCTGCTCGCCACTCGGTGTGTTCAACACTGAATGAAGTTGATAACCCTTCAATCGCAGCCTGAAAGCCTGGGTATGTTATATGACTGCAACACATGCCTTCTATTAGTGCTGGAGAAGCTGCTGCTGATCCCAGTGGTATCCAACGAGGTAGCAGGCATGTAGGCTCTCCTCCTCTCCATGTTACTGCTTCCCGAGGCTCTGAAGTCGTAATTTACGGCAGAGTAACTTCTTAATGCATTATGTGACCAGTGGGAGCCGAATGGATGGCATTTCTTGCGTAAGGGTGCTTTGGATTGCAAAGGGAATGTCCAATCCTTGGACTGTGAGGATTTTGGCTGCATCATTACAGGTCATGGAGCAACAAAACTTTGTAAAATGTATCACTAACACCTTATACACGTAATTAAATAGCCCTTATGTCAGGGAAAAAATTCAACGGCTTGCAGGAAAGCAACTACTCCGGACGGGCGGAAACTCGCTGACTAAGCCGGCCGATCACTTGAAGGCCGTTGCTGGTACCCATTCCCAACCGGTCGGTTCCGTTCAAGTTCCGTCCAGCACCAAAGCATCGGAGATCCGGACAAAACCAACCAACCAAACCATCCAAACCAACCAACAACCAAATTTTGTCGAGAAATGTCTCGGTCCCACAAGCTTGAGTCTTTAACTGCTATCGCGTGAATCCTCTTGAGTAGAACCCCTATCCTATGCGTATTGTAAAGAGTACGGACTCTCGCGGAGGCAAATCGGAAGCTGCACCGAGCATTCAGGCCGGGCCGTAGCCTCGATAATCCAGGCCCTCTGTTTGGCCCGTGTTTGGTCGGATGTACGGCACGGGCCACAGTAACTACGGGGCGCGCCAGCAAATCGGCCAAACATCGGCAAACACGAGGAACGAGTGTTTCCATTGTGGCCGCGCGCGCCCCGTACGAGGGCCAGGATCATCCAGGCTAGCTGGGCCGAGCACTCACAAAGCGTCGGAGATCCGGACAAAACCAACCAACCAAACCAACCAAGCCAACCCACAACCAAATACTTGAGTATCCCAAATGCGGTTCAGCCCGGATGTAAACAGTCGGCAAAATCCTAGCCAGGAAGTGTCCAGGCTCCAGATTAAGTCCTACGCTACGATGATGCCTCAGATAACCTGCTAGGAAATCCTATAAATTCGCATTCTTGAGGAAATGGTAGCCCAAATTTTGATAAATGTCTTGAGTGAAATTTTAGCCAGATCAAAGGAGCAGTTCCAGGTCTTTGGAACGGATTCTGGGAAAAGTGGCCACCATTCATCATTGAGAAACATATCAAGTGAATTCCTACAAAAAAATTGAAGGAGGAGAGTAGTTGGTTGGAAAGTTCTGAGGATTTCAAGATTGCTCGAGCCCCAGCCAGCCGTTGATGGACCGCAAAAGGTTCCCACGGTTTGCTCGCTTGCTCGTCCTCCTCGTTCTCGACACCTGCGCGCTCCAAAGCCCCGCCTTTGCCCCCGCGTGGCCCATCTGTGATGGGTATATCAAAGACAGCGCGTGCCAACGCTGCCAACTGGAAGAAGCGCGAGTCTTCGGCGAACAAAGAGAACATCGGACCGAGTTCAACAGCTACCGAACGGGGATCACGCTCGCTGTCCCGCATCCTCGACACCCTTCAGACAACTCAGAATGCACTCTCTGAGCTTCGGACAAAGCATTCTGGACTGAAGAAACGCTGTGATACCTTCCAGCGGACTGCAAACCGGTCTCAGCAGCAGTTGCGACAAATTCGTTCCGACAACCGCATCCGCACTGGCTGTGCCTGCGCGACAGCTCCCATGGTCTCCCGAGGCGAATACCTCGCCGTCTGTGACGTTTTGGACTGGCACAAGCGCGTCTTGAGCGCTTCTCGAAAGGAGGTCAAGCGGCTGAATGATACTCTTCGCCGAGAGCGGCACAACCGCGACAAGGCGATTTCGAAGGCTGTCACAGCTGCTAAAGTCATTTCTGTCAAGGAGAAGGGTGTCGTCCCGCATCCTGTTCGTGCTCTAATCCGAGATTGGTCTCTGCTTTGCAATGTGCCCTCCAAGAAACTGTTTCCCGCTGTCCGCATTTTCTGTGAAACTTTTGGTCTGACTCTTTGCGGCACTTTCTCTCATGGTCTGGTGGCTCTCTGTATCAAGGAAGCTGGTATTGCTTCTCGCCTCCAGGTTGCAATGGCTGTCAAGGATGCTACAGGTACGTTCAGCCTTGAATTTGATGTTCAGGAGCTCACAGTTTTGGTAGGCATCACACTGTCGTCCGATGGAACGTCCTACCGTGGCCAAAACTTCACATCGCATCAGATTACCTGCAAAACGGCCGATGGCGGCGTCCGGACATATAATGCTGGCGTTAAACGCGTGGCAAACAAGACTTCGGAGCACGCTCTTGGCGTCTGGCAGTCTCTCACGGACGAGATGTGGGAGTTGCTGGCCTCAGCTTTGCCTGGCTCCGCAGAGCAGATGACTGCGGCTATCTTTCTCAGCGCCGTCTGTGGGACCACGGGCGACCATGCAGCCGACCAGCAGAAGCTGAATCGCCTCATCATGCTGTGGAAACAGTCTGTTGACCGTTTGCAGCGTGGAAAGGACGCTATCGACCTGCTTCCTGACATAGAACATGCCCTGCTCGTCTCCGAGGTCCAATTCACCCGCATGGAGCTGATCGGCGGGTCTGCTGCTTGGGAGGAACTTTCCGACGAGGACCGCGCAGCCCACATTCGCGAAGGGCTGGAGGAAGTAGCCATGCGACTCGGGTGGGAGTCTTTCAACGAGCTCGATGCGCATACCCAGGCATCAGTTGACTTTTTCTACCACTTCGGCTGCGAGATGCACAAGGAGCTTAATACGGTCGTCGCTGGCAACAAAGCTCTGCAGGAATTCTGGGCTAAGGCTGGTTACACAGGCCCGATCAAACTCCTCAACAAGGATAATGCAGCAGCCGCTGCGTCTGGTTCAGCAGTTGCGAAGGAACGCGCCGAACGTGTCTCTCAGAGTGGCGGCGCTAAACTCGCCTCGATGCTGGGGTACTTGTTCCGCAACAAGAACCCAAACAAAGGTTACCAGCGCCAGTTTAATAGCTGGATGACCTTTCAGGTCTATGGCTCGCAGCGCTCGCACACGAAGGAGCGATACCACACGGTCGAGTTTCCAGACGTGGGCAGGGCACGCTTCCAGATGACCTGTGTTGCATCTGGCTTCACCCTCACGCATCTAGCTCTGGTCCGCCAATTTCTGGAGCTCATGCGAGACGTAAAGGACACGCCAGGCTTTAACCACTTTGAGGCTAATGTCTACGCTGCGCTCCACGATCCTCCGACGTTGACGGAATTGGCCTGCCTCGCACTCTATGCGCTTGCCGTCACCATCCCATACGTCGCCGCCGTTCGCAGACCCGGCATCAATGCACTCGATCTTGCGCCGATGCACGCAAAGATCCAGTTCCACTGTCGTGCGCTCGGTGCTCGACCCCGAATTCTCACAGAAGCTGATCCGGAAACGTCGCACATCGATGCTGCTTTCGACGGCGAGCCCTACCGCGATATTGGCGCTGTGCGTGCGATATGTGCACTCCACAAGGAGCAGCACCTTCCACATCTCAACGAGGCGCTCTCAGCCTTCCTTCGCGGTGCAGAAGCCGGCTGGGACCACTTCACCCCAGAGTTCAAGGACGGCAGTGTGCTTGCTACCGCATCTGCCGCAGACCTCGCCCGATCACATGCACAGCCCACAAACGACAGAGCCGAGGGAGCTCTAGGTGGATCGAAGCGCTTTGGAGACGACAAGCCGCATGCGTCGGACTCGACGCTTGAAGCCACGCTTTCGTATCGCGAGAACGTCACCGGCCCTTTCGTGAAGACTCTTCCGCCCGAGGCTCTCGACCGACTGCGTCCCGAAGGAAGGAAGTGGGAGAAGGCCGATCGCCGCAACCCTGCATCGGCAGACGAGGTTGCCCACTTGCACCAGAAGGCCGCAGCAAATGTCGAAAATGCGCGGCTGCGAAACGAGCGCGAGAAGGAGGCAAAGGCGGCGTTGGAGAAGCGTCTCGCGGAGCACGAGCCTACCCGTCTTCAAAGCAGTAGGCTCGTCACCGAGAAGCTAACTCACAGTGTGCTTGATGCAGAACTGGAGTGGCATCGGCATCGCGGACTCCCCGACGGTCACGACGCCAAAGTCCCCGCTGTGAAAGCTCGCCTCAAATCAAAGGAGGACAAGGTCAATGCACTCAAGAGAGCTATTGATGCACTCAACGCTCTTGAGGGCAATGTGCCGAGTGGAGAGGGTCCAGTCGGAGAACCTCAGCTGGAAAGGACACCAGTAGATAACTCAGACACTATGGAGATCGATTTCTTCTAACTAAATCATTAATCTATGATATAAGTCTGCATTATTTTCAGTGAGATACTGCATCTGGGGGGATAGGTACAGCAGGTGTGGCCGTTGTTGTGTAGATGTTACCACTGCCATTGCACTGTCTCTGGCCAAAGGGCACGTTATACCAAGCGCAAGTAACATGCTAGAAAGCCTTCACATACTGTATGTAGCTGATTGGGCTTCAATACTCTTCTTGCTGTCACCTGCACAGTTGCCCGGAGCTCAGGGGGATGCTACTTCCAAATTATTACCATTCGGATGAGGCTTTTGACCTTTTGACTAGCCACAAAATTGTAATACAGCTATATAACCTTGATTATACATTGAGGCGACCATACGATGCCAGGAGCGGTGCCAGGAACGATAATGGGGCGGCGAGGGACTTATCACGGAGGTTGTCGGGCGTTGCCGATGAACCGCATTTGGGATACTCAAAATACCAGTGCAGTGCGCCGCGCGTAGCATTGCGGCTTGCAGACGGTCACGCTTCCGGACGGCCTGGACTGCCGTTGGGTTGGTCGTTCAGGTCTGCTGGTTTGGCCATTGGTCGGGTGACTTGGGTCTACTATCTGGCCATTGGTTCAGCCGCTGGCTTGGTTGGTTGCTTGGTTGGGTGCAGAAACTCGGGCGTGATGCGAGCACCAATAGTCCCAAAGTTTCGCAGTTGCAATAACCGTTGCTGATGTACCAGGCTTGGCTGGATGTGCCTCATCGGGACTCATGCAATACAATCTCCATCAATACATTACCCTGATGATGTTGAGCAGGTGCCATTTGAGTGCTAGAAAAAACAGCAATGCCAAGATGCATGGGGGAGGCTACTTGCCTGATACCTCTGACCAACACAGTCAAATGATGATTACTGTGAAGTTGCTGATTCTTTGAAAAGTATTTTACTTAACTTTGGATTCCCGAGGTGCACAAAACCATGACTGAGGGGGCAGCATCACGCGCGGCGTTCATGCGATGTGCTCTGCACCTCGCTATTCACGCCGCGCGCGCAATCCTAACAATTACAATCGCTACTTGGTCTGATCCAGCACTGGAGCGGCAGCATAAATTGATTCATCCAGAACAACTGGGTTCCCAAGGTGCACAAAAGCATGACTGAGGGGGCAGCATTGCGCGCGGCGTTCATTCGAGGCGCTTTGCACCTCGCTATTCGCGCCGCACACAACCTTAACAATCATAATCTCTATGTGGTCTGATTTTTATAGTCTGCGACGATTACACCTATAGGCCACTCCTGTTGTATCTCTTTCACCACTTTGCCCGCCCCTGGTGGCCAATATACCCTCTCTGCATGCCTCACCAGGTCGCTGGAACCTCGGCTACTTTCCCTCAGCTTCACTGGACCCCATCAACCTCTGTCTCAGGATGAAATATGCCATTGTCGTTGTCCTCGACTACATCCGCATTGGTTTCTGGCTGGCTTGTGTCAAGGTGTGCTGCATACACTACCAATCAGGAGGCATAGCCGACCAGGAAGGGTACTCAGGAGGGGAAGGTCGAACACATAATAGACCAGATCCAACCTAGGGTACATCCGAGGGCAATTGCCGGTACATATAGTCCGATCAGAGGCAAACCGGATCCGAGCGCTCCGGACGACAAAGAAAGCCAACCAACACCAAAGGGGGTCCGGAAGCGATGGGGAAAGACATCAGGGAAGTCACCGAGGGTAATCGGAAGCCAGTGAAAGCAATGGGGGGTAAAGGGGTTTAAGGGAGGGTCAAGAAAGAGTGAATGAAGGCGTGGAACGACTCCGGACGAAGGTGATAAGGATGTCTGTGCCTATGAAGGGTATCCGGTGGGTATCCACGACAGACTGAGGTGTCACTGCATATACGCACACACCGACACCGGGGGCGAAAGGGGCCGGCGCAATGGCGAGCGCAGCAGCGAGCGCAACGCGTCGGCGAGTGAGGTACAAGCGCACCACCCCACAATCGAGACTCCCAACGTATCCAGACATCCTCCGGACCATGGACCATGTGGAGCGCAGACCGAGGAGAGTGTAGTGGCCGAGGTCCAAGGTACCGGAGCGGTCGAGCATCCATGGGACAGAGGGTGAAGGATGTATGTCAGCAAGATCGTTGTAGCGTCACCTGTACTCCCAGTGCGCACCGGCCATGCAGGGCAATACCCGAGGTGTGGTGTGCTACATCTCCAAAGGTGTAGGCCATAATGTGACACCGAGGAGACAGACCGATGAACGCCTACACGCTGATCGGAAACAAACGTGGCGGTGGTCGAGGACGATGGTACTGGTGTGTCGCATGAGACAACCGAAGTTGACAAGGGTTCAGTGATGCCGAGGGAGGCTAGCCGAGGTGCCAGCAGCCTGGAGAGGCATGCGGGATGGGTATACTAGTCCTAACAGGGAAGCTGACACAATTTGATCTCAGCACATTCCCTTTCCCATCGCACCCTCGGCTTGTCATAGGTTGATTTTGCCTTCTATGAGAACATGTTTACCGAAGAGCTCGATTTTTTTGAGGGGAAACCCGTGGAAGAGGACCGATGCTGGGTGTTCGATAGGGAAGCTGACAAGGCTCCGAAGGCCGTTATGCAAGTCCATTGTCCACCGTCCCTTTCACCAGGACTTCCGGAGAAATTATTCTAAACCTTTGTTAATATGTAGAATCTACCCTGGAAGGTCTCAAGCCCAGGGGACTTACTCCATGAGCTACACCATGGAATCAATGCCGCATCGATCTCTTAGTCTTCTTCCACTACCTTCCTATTTGGGAGTAGTCGTCCTACGTCATCCTGGGACCCGTTCCACCTCATCCTATCCGCTACATCGTCTCCATAGCCTGCAACAAGGGGTGTCCATCGGCAAAATCCGATAGCACGAGGACGAGGGAGGGAGGGGTCCGATGAGGACCTTATTTCGTTTTTTGAAAAATGGTTATTTGCCTCCGAGATCCGCCCCGAAGGTCCTGAGACCTGTACAACCACCTGAAATTGAGGGGTAAACCTTGTTTGAACCCTAACATGATTCATAAGTAGGTCATTAGAGACTATCCAGTCCATGAGCACAGGTTGGATCTGGTTCAGGAATAACTTTAGAACTTATGTGCCTGAATGCTGAGACTTTGAACTGATGACTTAGATACTTGGGAGGATGACAAAAAGCGCTGGGATTATCTCGATGATCCTGGACTCCACAACAGCTTGATAGATCTGGAATTCCTCCTGAGTAACATTTTAATTCTTTTTTCTCATATTTATGCAGCAAATCCTTGAAGTTCATGTTGTCTGGTTAGCCCGCTATGGAATCCGGTCACCTGGCCCTATGACGGGAATTTCCCAACGGATACTTCCGGTTCATAGCCATTGCCGGTACTCACTCCTCGCCTCCGCTAGCGTGCTCCTCGCCAGCCAGCACGCCGGGAGAGGAGTTGCGCGCTTTCTTGAGCAGCAGCGACTCGTCCATGGCGCTCGCAGCTGAGGGGCGTCTCGCATTGCCCTTCCTCTTCCTGACCTGCATGATGAACCCGTCGTCATCGCGCAGGACTTCTCCCGAGGAAGTGGCAGGAGCTGCGCGCAGGGCCGTTAGAGATCCGAATATTAATGGCAGACTGGTGCTTCACCTGTCTGCGCCTCCGAGGCATTGTCAACCGCATCGGAATCCGTCCCGCCTGGCGTGCCTGCCGTGGGCTCGACATGGGCCACTATAATTGAGCTTGTGTCGCCCCCGTCCAGTTCCGTTGTCAGCGTGAAACCAATCATGTTGTCGCCGAGTTGGTTCCAGAGCTCTGCATTGCCCATGACATTGTCGGGGGAGAGAGCGATTTTGGACATTATAGGCTGGCTGGAAATCGGTTAGACGGGCTTGCGTGCTGTCTGGAACGTCTCGGCCCACCGTTCGCAGTGAGGTTTCGGGAGATAGATCTTGCGTGCTGCTTGTCAGCAGGTCGTACATCGCATGAGTGGCAGGTGTCGGCGCTACAGTCGATACCGAGCGCATGGCTATTCCTTGTGGCAGGGCGTCAACAGGTGCGATGTTGACACTGGAGTGCACACTTCGTGCTCGTTACTCTAGTATTGATGACCTGATTAATGTTGAACAGACTGTGGCAGGGTCAATGTGACCTATTGGCTTACGAATTTTAGAGTGAAGAAAGGCGCTCGCCGTCGTGGGCGAATACGGGAGCGCTTGGTGATACTCTGGGACCAGTACCATTGTCAGCTAACTGCGCCGTGGGTGATGGAGGGCTTACGCGTCACTGAAACCTGTCCAGTTAGCGACGGGCTTGGGGCGCAGGGATGTGATGTTGGCACTCGTACGGGCAAGACAGCGCGGTCGCACGCAGTGCCCGCTGTTCAGGTTGGAGATGTGGTGTCACTGCCGCGACAAGTCCCGACCTTGGAAGCCCCGAGAGGGTAGTGGCACCCGCTGCAGGCCTGGATGGCCTTCAAGGGATGGCCGCGGGCTCGAGCTGCTAGGAGCGTCGGTGTTCAGCTGGGGAAAGCGCGGGCATAGCCTCACTGTTTGGGCTTGTGTGGCCTTTGTCTCCGCCGGACGGCGCTTAGTGCCTCTCTTTGTGCCTCAACTGAAGTCCTGTAATGCATAAGAGTTTCCGAGTGCTCTCTGAGATACGCGGTGTTGAGCTGCGTACATGCTCATCTTTCAGATACTACTAGCACTGCTACACGGTAAGAAGGTTCTTGGTTCGAGACGAGCGCAGGCAGACAACATTCAGTACCTGTACAATGGGAGGACGGAGTCAATGACCGCATCGATGAAGGACTTATGGTGGTCTTTCTCGCACAGCGGGACCTCTTGCCAGTGCTCGTGTCTATCCAGGCCAGTCTCAAAGGCTTTCCCACAGCCTCCATGACAGACCAAGGGCCGCCATGCTCCGCGCCGTGCTCGATGGCGCTGAGCACCTGATCGAAGGACATAAGGCAAGTCTCACAAATTATGATTGATTTGGGCGATGGGGGGCAGGCCGACTGAGCGAGCGCCGGGGGTGCCAGTTCCGTGCCGGTTGCATGCATGCCGTGTGTGTGAGGAGAGGACAATGGGCCAGCTGCGTCACGGATGTAGAAAAGAGCGGACACTAGAGGGACCTTCGTAGTGCCTTTGTACACCAGTGAATTGGTGTCGTGCGTCCACACTGTTGCTACCGTGGGCGAATAGGCAAGCGAGTTGCCACCACCGGCTGAGGAGCTCCTCGGGCTCCCTTGCGGAGTCATGAGACCACGACGGCCGAGGGTGTACCTGTAGGGAGTATTGGAAGGGGGTGGCCCCAGAATCGGGAGTTGGTGGGCGGCTGCACAATCTCATCGCACAGTGCGCTGTGACGATCGGCTTCTCGTTTGGTGCTGCCACAGTAGCCGGCAGTAGGGGAGGTGACTGTATCACTGCGCAGGGCTGCGAGATGATTGGGAGGGAGCCCGCGGCATGGGGGGCGTTCGGGTCGATGGGCGCGGTGAGGAAGACGCGGAAGCCGGGCCTATCGAACCCAGCGAAGTGCTCACGAGCTTGGGCTAAGAGGAACGGCTGAGAGAGCTGAGCGGAGAGCGATGGCAGTGACAGTTCCGGCCTGTTGAATTCGACCTTAAGAGCAGAAGAGAAGTTGTATAGGGGGCTGCGGGCGTCGTCGGCCATGTTCGAGCTGAGGCAATGAGGAGAATGGTCAGAGGCCTGTATACATGTCGGCTGTGGTTATAACATGGCTTTGGGGGAAGCACGTGCTCAGCCCGAGCTGGGGTGTGAGTGAGTTGTCATCCTGATTAGGCAGTGACAGGATGTGTGATTACTTAATTTATTCATATCGGGCGAAGAAGGTATGTTCCGTTCCCACTGCCCTGCGCGGCACAACTCAATCCCTCCAAGGGAACAGAAATCAGAAGAGTGCACAGGATCTTGAGTTCGCGTAGCACATGGGTGGGCAGATAGAGTTTGCGAGCGCCTACATGTTCATCATTGCTGGAAATGCTAGTCTGTAGATGTCACATAAATGATCGGGATAATGGGGAATGGACTCGCGATGTCCATGGAAATTCTGTGTTCTGGGGAGAAGAAGAGGGGTGAACTGCGACCAATGACCGGACTATCCAATAAGTCTACCGGCGACGCCTTGCTAGGTTGTTTGCCGCTGTGGTGAGCAGAGGTGATGTCCGAGGTAGGTAGGCTGGACTGGCTGACGTGGGAGGGACTCGAATACACGTGTCCGGTCGGACGCGGGCTCGGTAAGTGGATGCGTGGTTTGACACTACGCGGAGCGCTCTCTGTATCTAGGTTCTATTGAGTCTCATGAATGCGCAGCATGATGCGGCGACTCTGACGTACAGCGGACGATGTCTGGGACTGAATCGAGAAGCTCCCGGGTGCCGGTGATCTGATCCGGATCATGGGCGCTCCTGTCACTCAGGCATGCATGGGTTCGTGGGCAAATCGGCGGCAGGCCATCAGGCGCCGCAGGGGTGTGGCGATGTGAAGGAGTGGTGTATCTCTCGCTATCTGGCTGGCGTGGCGCGCATGATCCTGTCTCGCGAAGGGGGTGCCATGTCTGACCCTGTACCGTCGTGGCCGGGTTGGTCACAGGCAGAGGCGTGTGCTCTCCAACAGCGAGGTAACGGGCGAACACGACTCCTGCGCATATTGCCACAGCTGCGATGAGTGCGATAATAGCCGCGGCAGCAACAGCCTGGGGAATGTTTGGTGACATGCCTGAAACACGCGTTGCGGGAATGTTTTTTATACTTGGAGGGTTAGCTTGGACAGATCGCTTCGAATAAGGAAGACTACTGTCCTTAGGAGCTCCTCCGCGAGGTTGTCAAACTGTGTAGTTTGCGCGATAAGCTGGGGAACGCCGCAGTGAGGCTTTGGATGGAAGGCGAATGGCATATCATATCATTGTTGGGCTGCGGTCGGACTGTAGCCGGCCGCGTCGCTGGGCAGTCTAACCTGGCGGACTGCTAGGATAATGACTTGGTTGCCAGCGCCATCGGGGAACGAGGGCGCATCGGGGGGCGCTGTCTTTGAGTATCCCGGGAGTTGCTGTTGTCAGTTCGGGGCTGAGGGCCGGAATAAGGTTTGCATATCTGCAGCCCCGTCCGCGGCAAGATTATTCTACAGGCTGACTGTGTTTCCTGATTCAGTGATCATAATGTTGCGCTCGTTCTAGCGGAATGTTTGAGGCAGGTGACTTGGAAATCATCAGCTGTGTTTTGAGATTACAATCCACCATATGATTCTGTGATTGGCTGGACTATTTAAGGGGAGACCTACTTGCGTAACTCTCGCAAACTCGAAGGCATGTGCCGCTCTGTCTCGTGAGTAGAGCTACACCATTTTTCCAGGTGCGGGCTCATTTTGCTCAGAATCACTTTCGATTATTCCCAGTGCGGGGTAAGTGGCAGGGCAATTTACGGTGACCTCTGAGCGTTCTACAGCACTACGTCAACGCTCCTTTCGAGCCCGCCTTCTATCTCGTTTGCCGCTCGCCTCATTGTGGGTTGAGCTTATACTGCTTCTGTTCATTCTGTCGACAGGTATGGGAGGGTGGCTTCCTGTGCATCTGGGCTGACGGGTCAAACAGTATGGTCGCGGGCCTTATATCCGTATTCGTGCCGCGTCGTCCGGGAGCTGCTCTGCTTGCAGCGCCGGCGGCGTCTCGGCCGCTTGAGGGAGGCCGAAAGGTCTACTCGGGGAGGCACCGAGTCGAGAGGGCAAGCCCCGCGTTGAGGGCCGTCTATGGACGAAGAGACGAGGTTGTGGATTAAAAGAGAGCGGGTACATGTATGTGATGGCTGCGAGTATCGACTCCCACGTGGTGCAGAACCAAAGGTGGCTGTGTCGGGGGTGGGTGAGTCAGAAATTCCGCCGCGGTCAATGACCAGGGCGACGGAGTGACGCTGGCCACACTGAAGGCCCCAGGATATCAGCGCAAGCTGCCGCTTGGCATGGCACCGTTGGCTCAATTCTCCCGCACGCGTGGAACTATACTTTATGTTGACACGCATGCCCTGAGCATCCAAACAAAGATCTGCTCCGCGGTTGCCCGAGGACGTGTTGATCGCCGACAGAGTAGCAAAACCGTTCTATTCGCGTGCAAGTCTCGCGCGCGAAGATCGCAACGAGCAGACATTGCAGGGATAGGTTACCACGCAACCGATGTTCATGTATTTCACTGGCATATCCTTATGTCCCATCAGTTTGTCCGTTTAGAAATCAAAGGGCTCCAACGCACTTTGTAGGACATGGTACGACTGCAATCTTCCGCGCGCAGCATGCTGAGGGGACAGTACGGTTTTGCACAATCGAACTTCGCTGCTATCGGGCTTCTAATATGCTGGTAAAAGGGTGTAAATCTTTCAGGACGTTCAGTGAGCGAATCTACCCATACGCCACAGTTCCCAATAGCCTTGTCGCTAATGGGGAATCACGATCATCGTCAGCTGAGTCGACGCCTAACTGCATACCGTATGAACTCACTAAACTGCGCAGCACATTGCAACCTGGACCTATCTCTGCACCGGTGAGCGTTTGCATAGTCGTCGAACACCGTCCAGTTGCTCCTGTTTAAAAGCCTTCGTTGCCCGTGTTATTAGGCGCTAATTGGAACAGACTTACACTGTTGGCGTCTCACGCGCCAGATCCGTTCAAACCAAATGGGGCATGCTCCGTTGAGAAGACCGCTCTGTCATGTGACGTAAATCAGGGGCAATTTCGAACTGAAAAAAGCCACATCACCTGAGGTACATGTGTGAAGTGAATTGTCGAGACGGAGCCGATTTCAGAGGCTTGGTTACATTCTATTCTGCGGCCGAAGATCAAGCTGCAAGCTCATGAGTCACCATGCTTCAAGAATAAAAGAAACGCTGTCGAGACACTGCGTAATGCCATCCGCTAGGTTTGTGGCCCACTTCGCTTGTGCTACGAAGAACCTATCTCCCTGTGGCTAGATCTCCGCGCACAAGTCGTGCAGGTCGATGGGTAATTCACTGATACGTCACAACCTCGCGCCCAGTCCAGATCTGATGGGGTCCCATACTGAAGTAGTGAGGCGAACTCGCCGCGTATCAATGAATAACGCCACCCTGCTGCGCCGGCTCGCAGAAGCGGCACATGTCAGCCGGAAGTCTAGCTTCGATCTTCATACCCTGTGAAGAGGTGCAGGCACCCTGATATGCGCCACCGGCGTTCTCAAGCCCGAACCAGGCCAGTGAATTGCCCTGCGATGGCTATGATGCAGAGGCAGGCAGCCGTGGGACAGGCTTTGGACGGAGGGATGCACACGCAATAGTACACAGTAGCTTCAGAGGTCTTTGCACGGCTTAAACGGATCAGGCTCGGGAAAAAACGTGGCCGAATGTTCAGCTGCATCATCGGGAACATTGTGTGTGCATTACCGGAATAGAACGGTCAATCGCACATGTGCCTCGGCCTGAGAAAGCCAGAGCACTCTATCCGGTTTCCGAGTCTCACGGATCCTTATGTCGAGAAACACCCAATGCATTGTACGATGAGATAAACTGCCACTAGATGACACGACACGTATAGAGACGGGCAATGCATCATCAGTGCCACATCCACTCCACGCCCGTGAGCAGCAGGTTGTCCTTGGGTGCCATACCAAACACTCGCCACGCGTACATAACCCTCAGGCGCTCAAACGGGCGCCGGAAGAAGGCTCGGGTGGGTTTCTCCTCCATGAGTCTGACGATCGACTACGCGCAGGGCTGTTAGACTGCATTGACCCGGTGATAGCGACTCACGAATATGATAGGGACCTCCGTAGCCCAGCTCTCCACACAGATGCGCTCATCGCAAAGGGAGCGCGCGACACCCAGACAGTGGACCAAGAGAGCACCTGCAGTCATAGACGGGCCGATGCATGACCACAGCGGGATATGGCGAAGCTCACGCGCAATCTTTAGAGCCCTCGTTCTCTGGATGTCCGCCCGACGCTGCCATGCGAACATTAATACTAGTGCGAATCCAGCGGGGCAACACTGAACTCACAGACATGTCGCCTTCGAATTGCATATACTGACAGCGGCGATGCTTGCGATGGTCGGGGGCTTGTCGGGCGCAACTTTCCTGCAGATGCAGTCGATTTTTGGCGGAGACATCAGAGTGAGCTTTGGAGTGGGGAACTGAACACACAACGGACAACCGTGGAAACTGCGACCGTTATTATAAGAATACTATGGTGAGATCCGTGACACTAGAGCAGGCCGCATTAGATCCCGCGCATAAGCAAAGCATGTGTCAGAGTGCCATCGGAGATAAGCTACTTTGTGGCTGTGCGAAAGATCGCGTAATCGTGTAATATGCTCCGGATTTAACCATAGTAATCGTTTCCTAATTCGTATACAAGATGCGAACTATCGCAGACGGGTAGTCTATGCCGCAGCACGCAAATCAGCTCCTGTTACCACGACACACCAAAAAAAGAAAAAAAAAATCTGGTGACGTACATAAACCCGCGGTAAGGCGACTAGAGAAATGGTGGGTCATCGTCGCAATCTTGAGATCCGGCATCCTGCCACTTCCTCCAGCAATGATAGCACCGAACACTGCAAGTATTTGGCCGCAGATATATTGCCCGACCCATAACCTGCTCGCAGGTCTTGGTGCAGTCGTGAGAGTCCGGATTGTGCGCGCAACTGAAGCGGCAACAAGGCTTGCCACAATCTAGCCTAATAACCTCGACGCCTCCAAGATGTCCGCAGGCCGACCGAGTGCTTGCAAAGGCGTTTTGACACATGGTGCGAGAACAATGCAAATATTATCTACGTGTAAAGATGCAAGAGTTTCGGCGCTTTAATATAGTGTTGCTCGCCCTGACTTCGAATATGTCATCCATTCAGAATCCGCCAAGGACATTACCAATAACCCAAATGAGCTCTTTACGCGATATTGACTGTTCGCAATTCTCACGCATTACAAAATGGGTCGAGACCCCTGTTCGGGTTGAATACAAACTCAGTCCATGTGCCCAGTTTGCCCTTTACCTCTCACGCCACAACTTCGCCTCCCCCTATGCGCAGCACCATACTACTGCGCATGATCCGAGCGGTAACATCTTTATCCACTCCAATGGCAAGAGGCGTGCATGCAATAACCATGTTAGGTCTGCGAACCTGATGATCACATGAGCACTACGACTACAAAGCACTATTTTGCACTCACCGCCGACTTCCATTTCCCACGACGCATCTAAGATTCACAGATCTAACATGGTTACTGCCCGCCGCACCTGTGCGATGGTGTAGATAACGGCTTTAGTCAAGAACGATGCACAATGTCTATAGCCCTTGCTCTTCGAGTCGACTCTCCACAACAGGGCAGGTATAAGCATCTCGCGCTCTTATGTACACCACCACACAAGACGAACATTTTGACAAGGTTCGCGTTAGACCGGAATGACGATGTGCTAGCGGCCTGACAAGGGCAATCCCAAAACCCTTTT
The DNA here is from genome assembly GCA_037042915.1 of Auricularia sp. M13. Classification (NCBI taxonomy): domain Eukaryota; kingdom Fungi; phylum Basidiomycota; class Agaricomycetes; order Auriculariales; family Auriculariaceae; genus Auricularia; species Auricularia sp. M13. Next base: position 1,602,936 of record CM073194.1, on the reverse strand, counting down.
TTGACATAATTTACGAGTTAATATAGCCTGTACGAAGGTCAAAGGTTTTCAAAAGGTTTTGAGGTCGGATTTACAAGAGCCGCATGCCCAGTTGTATTTCTTATTTTCTTTGTTCCAAGCAATACCAGTGTGTATGATGAAGGAACAGGAATGAGTGTATACGAAAGTAGCAGGTGATAATGTACACAAGGAGACGGCTGCCCTTGCGCCGGCGACGCTGTCTGCTAAGTCGACCATCTGAGGCGCAAGCTCGCGTAGGCCGCACACCGCATTGCCAAGGCAGAGCGGCTGTACATCCAGCTGTCCATGTCGGTGGCGCTGTCTGCCGCAGCACACTCGCTCTCGCCGCCCGAGGCCCCGTATGTGTTGCTCAGCAAGGCCGACGACGCGCCGCGGCCACCGAGCGCCACAACAGTGATGCCGCGGAGGCTGCGGATGAGTTCTATAAAAAAAGGTGGGTGAATGAGCGTGCCGGGTGTCGATATAACAAGAGTGGCACACCTGGCTGCACTGCCGACTTCCGACGTGGCCAAGTCACGATATGAAAACTGTGATGATCCGGAGCGGTCAGAAATGAGACGAATGGATGAACCAAGGGCGAAAGGGCTTACCTTGGGGTCGGCTGTGGTTGTGGGCCTTCAGCGAGTTACTGTGCGAAGAGCCTGCAAATGATATGTTAATATCAGGCAACAGACAGGAGCCCAAAAGACAGGGACAGGGGGCCAGAGAGAGCCAGTGAGCCTCGGTAAGTCTCCAGAGCGCAGAGGCACGGAAAGATCCAGCAAACCAGACAAGCCAAAGCCAATAGCACCGAAGCCTCGCAGCCATGGAGCAGGAAACGCAAAGAATCGCCACAGCCCGGAGTACCACAGCAAGCAATAGAGACACCGGCGAGCGCATAGGGCAACTTGAGGTGCTGTCGACTTGAAGCCTTGAAGGGGATGCGAGCGAGAGGCAACATCCGACTCCGCCCAAGTCCGACCCAACCGTGTGAACACGGGGATTTGTCTCCGAGGCTACCCGCCCACCCTGCAGCTGCCCAACGAAGAGCACATTTCCCAGTCCATTCAAATCAAAAAGAAAGTTGTTTATCATTTGCTGAAAATATACAGTCTACTACAATAACGAGTACTGCAAAGGAGTGCGTTTTGCAGGCCGTATTCATCGCCTGCGGTGCAGGGCACGGGCTCCCCATGTGGCTTTGAGAGAGGTTGTCGACGAAAAACCTTTTGGTAAGGTTCAAAGCAGGCCAAGCTAACATCTGGAGATATCTCTGGAGAACCCGCTAGGCCGGCGCTGTCAAAACCTTAGGCTCGTTTGGTGGTGTAGGAACTGCGGCCGAGAGTCACCAACACACTGTTTGCGATCTGCACGGCGACGATCGCTGATCAGCTCTCTTGGCGGAAGATTACTGGGCTGCCATCAGAAAGAAGCGCGCCCGGTTTCCTGAACGTCGGAATGTACGCAATCTGGGCGGTCACCATGTCAGAGCAAACTAGGCGAATCAACTGGAGTCGTTACGCTTAATCTCGCTCGATCTCAGTACGCCTGGTATTAATTGTATCATTGCCACAGCTGAACACGGGCCATCGGGTCGGATGAATTGACCCGGGCCGAATGGCTGTACCTCGCTGCTATATCCGACCCGTGGGAATTGCCGACCCGCGCTGAACAGTAGCCCGCCGCGCGCACACACCTCCAGAGTCGGCCAGAAGACCCAGCCGGAACGCTGAGCTCGCCGTGGTCGACCGAGAACAACGAACGCGCGCCCACCGCAGCCTCTAGCAGCGGTATCGAAGCCCAACAAGCCCGTACATTGGTACGAGCTGCTGGCGGCGTCGAATTCTCGTTCGGGCGCCTGAGCTGCAAGGCTCCGAGCGCCACGGCCAGCAGGAAGCAGCGCACGCACACACAATGCCGGCTCCTACGTCAGCGCAAAGGCGCGGCCAGCCCGTACATTAGTACGGGCGACTGACCGCGCCGGACGGACCAAATGCTATCCGGCCAGCGTTGTGGTGCATCCGAAGCTCCGACTCCGGCCGGTCCGTCGGGCCATGATGACGCAAGACGCGTCCACAAATGTTTGTTTGTACAATAGACACGTGCTGCGCGTTTTTGCTGCTATGTCCGCCGCCGTCGACGCGTCGACTGCGTTCTGCAAGACGTGCAGAAAGACACACCCTATCACCGACTTCCCGCTCAAGAAGAGGAACAATCCCGATGGCAAACAGCGCACTGCTAAATGCTGCCGCTGTCTTCCTGCGCGCGCCGACGAGAAGGAGAACATCGCGCCGAGCGACCCTGACGTTGTTAGTCGTAAAACAACGCGCCAGCGCAGAGGAGCCGCTACCGCCGTCAGAGCTCAAGGATTTCGTCGCGCTCCTGTCTGAGCAGGCCGAGATCCTCAAGATTGAGGCCTGCATTAAGACCGATGAGATTGTGGCCCGAGTAGGCACCGACCATCGTGCCATCGCCAACGAGCTTTCCCAGATTATTTGGAAAAATACACAGTTCCGATTCAGGTATGTACAGAACACTACTGCATTATTTTTTCTGACAAGTCATTTTGTAGATATCACTCAAAGGATGTACTTAAGTCTGCAACGACACCGACAACCCGCTTCTCGTACACCTGTGCACAGAATGCGGAGCGGAAGCACAAGCCAGAGAAGACCGCGGCTCCCGATAAGCAGCGCGATAAGATCTCGCTGGTGACGTTCGACTGTCGCGGCTGGCTGCACATCTCCATCGCCAATGGGGCATCCGCTGCTCTGGTTAAGCTTGAACACCACGAAGATCACGTACACTATCAGAGTGTGACTCTGCCACAAGATGTTGTCGATATCGTGATTAACAATCCAGGTCTGACAGTGACACAGGCAAGTTGCCTGACCACCGCCGCTGTTGCCTGCTGATTGACCCGCTCGTCATGTAGATCTGGCAGATGGTTCTCAAGAAGTACCCTACCCCAGTCTTTACCCGCAAAGCCGTCTATAATCTCTGGGCTCAGCGGGATTCCGCCAAATGGAAGCTGGACCAGGATGAGCTCAAATCGGCCGAGATTTTGCTCCAGCGGGGTAAGAAGGCGGGTGGGCTCGGGATGTATGAGATATGCCCCATCGACATCAAGCTTGAGGAGGGCTTTGAAGCGCTTGCGTGGTCCCTTCCCACTGTCCTCAGCAAATGGGGTGGCCGCATCCGTGAAGTCGCACTTGATTCTGCCTGTGAGTACCGTTATTTGTGTCCGCGGAGTATTTTCTAATTACATGCTGATGTAGGGGAGACAAACGGGCGCCGCTTCGAGCTATATGCACTTCTGGGCGAGGCATACGGCTCGGGTCTCCCCCTCGGGTTCCTGCTGCTGCACAGCAAAGGCGGTGCACCAGGAGATACACAGCGCATCCTGGAGCAATTCATCGGCCATTTTGTAGAGCGGCTGGAGCATATTCTGGTCACTCACAGTGACAAGAATCTTCCGGAGATCAACGCGTTCCGTGCAAAGGTTGCGGCAGCAAAGCACCAGCTTTGCTTCTGGCACTCCCTCCGTGCTGTCAAGGTCCGATTATCGATCCTTCGGCGCCAGCCAGCACACTACAACGCAGCAGGTGCGCATGCCGCATTCAGCTTCATATCCCCGACGTTCCTACTGGTTGCACAACGTGCAGCGGGTTCTGCGCCGATCCAGCCAGTTGCAAAGACACTCCCTACAATCACCGTCCGTTTGAACGGGGAGGTCGTTGCTCGCCCCGTGCCCAGCTTCCGCATTCGCATCCCGCCACGCATGGAGTCAGACGATGCTGTTTGCGAAGATGCGGATGCAGGCACGTGCGATGCAAGTGTGCCTGCATCCGCTGCTTCGGGCGATCCGCAAGCGGCCTCTGATGCAGTACCCGGATCGGCGTCTGCTCGCGTGTCCACCACAGCAGCGACTGAGGACTCTGACGAGGAACTGGACGACGAATTTGCGGACCTGCTTGAGAAGGCTCTGGATGGCGCTGAGGATGAAACGGACGAGGAAGACAGCCCAGATTGGCTCTTCGAGGATGGCGAACAACGTTCTGCTAACCCCAGCTATGTCTTTTGCCCTGCTGAGCATCGCAAACAGCTACTGCGGCTATTTACGCGTCACTTCGTGCAGCACCCGCTGCTCCTCGACCCTGATCAGCGTGGCCGCCCGCGCTCTGCCGACGAAATCCGCTATCGCGCGGTGGAGTCCATGTACTCGTTCTGCTACGCGAGAGGACTCACGGAAGTTTGGGCCTACATGTGGACGTCATGGTACAGCCCTAAGATGTGGAAACTTTGGGCTCTGTCAGCGTCGACTCGCATTCCGCGCTTGCGCACGACGATGATCGTCGAGAACTTCTGGAAACAGGTGAAGCACGACTGGCTGCACCACTTGACGCGACCGCGCCTCGATCAGCTTGTCTACATTCTCTGTACCGAGCTCGTCCCAGTCTACGTCCAGCGCGCCGAGAAACTCGAGAACGCGTACCACTACGGGCGATCTCGCGAGCAGACGAGCTCTCAGGTCCGCATGAAGCGGGAGTGGAAACGGCTTGCACGACTTCCTATCCACAAAACATACCGCACCAGCATGGCCAACTGGCTATGCGACTGTGGCGCGCAGAAGTACTCTGCGCACCTGCTCTGCAAGCACCTTGTGCAGGCAGTCCCGAAGCCGTCCCCAGAGTTCTGGGTCTTCATTCACCGCCGCCGTACTGTCCCCTTCTACCAGCATCCTGAGCTCTGTCCCATCGGCGAGCCTGAGGGAGAGTACATTGACGCTGATGAGGGCTGCATCTCAGACGGCGATGATCAGGTCTGGAACGGCGATCCGCGCAAGCTCAAAGGTGGTGGCGGCTGGCGCGACATGATGGAAGGCCGCGCGGCTGAGCAGCTACATCTCAAACGCAAGCGCAGGGATACACCAGCCTCAGGCTGGGACGAGCTCCATCTGGGACGACGCCGCGTCACAACACACGTATGACGCCTCTGAGATCGACGGTGCCGATGCCGATGAGACAGCTGAGCAGGTTCATTTTCCGCTATTGCATCTTCATTTTTACTCATCCATCAATTGCAGGAGCAGCAGGTGCGGGAAAAAATGCGCAAGCGCGCCAAAACACTGCGCTTCCTCGCCGATGCAATCGACGCGCAGCTGGACAAGGCACCACCGAACGATGTCAAACTGTGGCTGCGCACCACCAACGAGATGCCCGCACTTGACGCGCTGGAGGACTTTGCCGCCGACATCAAACTCACAGCCGATTGCAAAACGATAGACCCCAATAGCACCCGACTCACGCTCCACGTCGGAAGGGCGGCGCCACCCGAGGCGCGCAGCTCCATGCCTCAGTCGAGCTCGGTCAGAATGGCGCTGGGACTGCTCTGCATGTACCCATGCGTACTGGGCCTCCCAACTGCTCCTGAGATACTTCCAAATCATCTCAATAGAGCCTTAATAGAGCCTTTTCCCAGTTAAGGAACTCCGGCTCAGGCGCTGAGGGTTGCGAGGCATCTACAACGCATGTTTCTACCACGGCCGCGGTTGCCGGAGTACAGTCGGAAGGCCGCTCACGACCTTTCCGACCTTTCCGAAAAAGCCCCACTTTGCTCAGTGGAGTGCGCGTCGGGTGCTATTGGGGTCTATCGTTTTGCAATCGGCTGCAAAGAACACGGTCGCGTACGCCGTGGCACTTGGGGCAGCAACAAGCGAGGGAGGCAATACTCTCGGAACACTATGGGCTATCAGACAGGACTACTGACCGAGAGTAACGAATAAATAGGATCTTTCAACTTCGGTCACTTATTGACATCCTGTTATTGCACACTTTGTTATCGGGGCCGACTACACTAAGACTCGTGAACAATGTAGATGTGCTACACGGTATCTCAGCTTTTATATCACCTGTTCTCCTGACATGCTGAACAGTGTAGAATTTCATATACTACTTACTTGCATTTGCCATCAGCATGCCAATATTCGCCCATCTCATTGCAAGAAATAAAACAAAACAGTGATTTATATATAGCACAATAGCGGTTTTAAGAATACTTTATGAAATCAAGGCCAACATCAGCATGGGCAGTCTTCGTGCAAATGCCAGAGACGGGCGACCTCTGGCATTTGCACAAGTCCGGTGCCAAGCATTGCGTCATCATGGCCCGACGGACCGGTCGGAGTCGGAGCTTCGGATGCACCACAACGCTGGCACTGCGTAAAGCCGGTTGAATATGAGCGGCGTATGCCGTCCGAATTCTCCGAATATAGCCATTATACGGGGCACATACTGCCTGAATATCGTCGCAAGTATTAGGATTGTATACTCCGAATTTGACACATATATATGCGGAATACAGACGGACCTGCTGACGTCAACCAGCGCGTCCAGGTTCTGGACTCCGCCTTCGCGTCTTGTCCTCTTATTTATCGCCAAGCTGCTCACCGCCGAGCCACAAGACAAGCGCAAAGCCGATATGCGCGCGTACGCGCGGCTGCCCCTGGTGCTTGCACCCATGCGCGTTCCGCCCGTCCTCGGCCACGCTGATACTGACTATGATGCTTGACTGCCTTCACCAGCGGCACGATCCAGACAAGCTACGACATCTGCGCACGAATGCCTTCTGGTTCTCTGAGCTTTACTCTCTCGATCTCTTGCCGCAGACTGTAAGCCGTCGGCCCTTTGTTTATTTTATACTGATATATGTGCCCCGTTCACGCGAGCATGCAGGCGCAACTTTTTTGCCATCCAGAGGGCCATCTGACGAGGCTCACTGGGCATATAATAATTCTAGATTGTGCTCGATCTCTGAGCATATCTACTACTCAAAGTGAGTCTTGCTCGTTGGGCACTGTCTTCTTCAAAGCTTATTGCACTTATATTTTCCCTGGGCTTCGATGTGTGCGTCCTTTACCACATTTTGTCAGCCTTGTCGCTTACACCGACGATTGAACCAGGTTCATGCTGCCGTCCATGAGAACGCACTACTTACGCCCAGGCGACAGACTTCAGTGAGTGGCATATACTCACAGTAGCCTGAATTACGGCTCATTGAAAGCGCATCGGCGCAGGCGCTGTCTATCCTGAGGCCACAGACCGTGATCGGGCAGCACAGTGAGTTTCTCTGTACTACCGGTGCCGCCAGTTGATTGCTCGGTCGTCCTAGGTTACGACGACGATTGTGCACCCTGGTGAGTGTACCTTGCGAAGTGTGGCATGCGTGCTAACCTCTTGGTTAATCAGTATCTTCGCAAGTAGGCCAGTTGACGATCTCGCGAGCTTGCAACGGCGCGAAGTATCATTGTGAGTGCTCGTCGGCTTTTCGTCATTGCACACTTACACCCATAGCAGCTTCAAGCGCGGAGAGCGTCGAATCAGCTCATATCAATTGCTACAGGTGTCTAAGACCGTCTTCTCCGTCGTCCTGGGGGCGGAGATCCGGTGTGCATGGTGCGATGTGGTGAAGAGGGCATCCGGTGCGTATCTGGCAAGCTGGGTGGTCGTGTCCTCAGGCTCGCCCGCCTCAGCAGACTGCCTCTTGTGTAGATAGCTGAATAGCATATGTTCATTTTCATCATTTACACGCCCTTCCGTGACGCGAATGGCTGCCTTTAACAATTGAAATTGAGACGACAAGCCGGGAGCTGGACAATCCCGGCTGGCAGGTTGCATCCGTGTCGCGTATATGTATGCCATATTCAGGCTAAAAAGCGGAACCTCTGGCTCAAATATGGCCGGCTATATGTGAGTGGTATTTGACCGGGATGCGACCCATATTCAACGACATTTGGGCGGAATTCGCCGCTCGTATTCAACCGGCTTTACGCGGTGTTTGGTCATGCAGGTCATTTGTTGCTAGTCCGTCTAGCCTCAATTGTACTATGTCTTCTTGACACTCCCGCATTCCAGTCAGACCCAAGTCACTCATACAGGAACACCGCAGACGACCACAAGCGTACTGATTACACATCAATGGCGACAACGCCAACAGGCAAGACATACAAGAGTCCAAGTTACAAATCCGAGCGATACATGCGCAATACAGGGTGGGCCGGCACAGAGACAAGGGTGTGGAGAGCTAATGATACAGCAGGTGGACACGATACAAACAGAGGGTGATACAGCACTAGAAAAAAAAGGAATTCGAAACCGGTACAACGACAGGGAGGGAGAGCGCGTGCGCGCTCGAGTCTAACGCCCTCCGGCGATAGCGATAGCGATACAGTCAGCGCGACAGACTACGCTCCACGGTCAGCCCAAGATTCAGCGTACTCGGCGCGCGACGTACCATGCCAAGCCACCAAACGACGCAAGCGGGCGCATCTAACGCAACGGCGCCCCGCGGCCCATATGCAGCGCGCGCCTCGCCTGCGCAATAGCTGGGTCCTCGTCCTCGTCCGGATCCTCAGCCGCACTGCTCGTCGTCAAATAGCTCAGCGCAGACTCGCGCGCGGCCGCGTGGGGCTCGATGAGCTGCATCTGGCCAAACGCCCTCATGCGCGGATCCGGGCTCGGCGTCAGCGTCGGAGCTGCGGGAGCGTCAGCGCAAGCATCGCGCAGGCAAACCGGAATACGCACCGTTGCCAACCCCCCTCCCAACAGCACCAACCGCCAACCTCGGCGCTGAGTCCACAACGCCACTCAAACTCACAAGCCTTACACCGCTCACAAGCTCCGGTGTACCCTCGCGCACGGCACTGGCGATGAACTCGCCTGCGCGCGTCACCCGCGCAGCCGTGCGGATGATGCTGCCATGCTCGCGCGCAGGGCTGGGTCCAGGGCCAAAGTCGCGCCGCCGGCGCGGCGTCTCGTGCTCGGCCTCGAGCGGCTCGCTCAGCGTCGACGACGTGTCCGTCGTGCAGTCGTACGACACCGCGCTGTACACGCGCACGCTCATCAGCCACAGCGCGCGAAAAGATGCAAGACACACCTGCGCCCAGTGACCGTACTCCCACTCGGCGACGCCTCAACACCCTCATGCGGCAGCTCCACAACGCCTTCATACCTGCACAGCGGTAACTGCATCAGCACCCCGCACACCCATCCATCATGCAAAAATACGCACGGATGCTCGTCCTCCTTCACATCGTCCTCCGCATCCCGAATATCCGGCCGCTGCACATCCATCTCCGGCGCCATAGGCCCATTCCGCTCCTGCCAGTCGCGCAGGCGGCGGAAGAACGCGCTCTTGGCGCTACTCGTCGGCTGCGCCTTGACCTCCATGGCCGTGAGCGCCGGCTTGCCGCTCGGGAACGGCGCGGCAAGCCCGTACATTGGTACGGCGACTGGCCGCGCCATACGGGCGTGCGGGTGCGCGAGCTCGAGGGCCCAGCGCACCGATGCCGTCAGGAGTCTATTCGAGCTCCGGCGTCACCTGTGCCGTGCCACTTCAGTCAGTAATTAGCCATTAATAAATTGAGCACATTCTTGGATATTATCCCCCCATTAAAGCAAGCCACCAATCTAGTTTCCAAAAATGCAAACCATTGACAGGAAGACATTGAAAAGTGCCCCAAGAGACTGTGCACAGTGCGCCCCGGCCCCAAATCTGCGCCCGCGGAACAGCGCGTCGGATGCTAGTCGGGTGCAACCGGAGGCACTTTGGGCAATTTTTTGCGCTCCCAGCGTCAAGAGAGGGCGCAATTGAGGCAACGGGATTCATGGTACATCCAGTTCCCGAGTACCCCAGCGCGGCACATAGGAGGTTTATAAGACGCGGCGGCGGCAGCGATTTTGCGGAGGCAAACGAAATTCTGAGCCAGAATTGGCAAACGCCGAACCAGGGGTCCACAGATAAGAAACGGTCACCAAAGCGTGACCGTAACTGTTGAGAAATATCTCGGTCCCACAAGCTTCAGTACTTTAACTGTTATCGCGGGCTCTATCTAAAGTTAAGAAACGTGTTCTATGTGTACATAAAGGGTCAGACTATACGGGCTGGGTGGAGGAGCCTGAGAAGGAAGAGTAGTACGGCTGAACCATTTCGGCGGCCCCGGGCATGCTGCGCCCATAGCAGTCGACTCTTCGGACCATGCTCTCGTCGCGGGAAGGCATCACTCTTCTAAAGCTACGTTTTTAATGGAAAGAATGAGGTAAAACGATGTCGGTAGTCTTCTTGACTTTTGCGCTCAGCGGCTGCATCACGTGATGACACTAGTACTGTACTGGCTCACGCGTTGACTCTTGAGGACCGGAGAGGAGCATTCTAATTTCTGGCGGAAACCCAGTGTACTTAGTATGCGCCTAATCATGAATCAGAATATCGCTGCTACCGGTGGTGGAACCTGCGTTCTGTACCCGGCATGGAGTGGCACTGGCAAGGTCTACTTCAATGCATCGGCGCCACGCTTTCGATGTTGAGGCTACTGATCGCGCTGTTGACGAGTCAATCCCTACGTATCGCGCACGATCGAGTTGAAAATGCGGGCCTCCAGGTAAGCACTCGCCGGGAAAGAAAGAAACAGAAGAAAACAACAACAAAGGCGCAGGCTAAAATTTTCAGAGGAAACAGTCGCGGTGCAGTACACTGTAGATCATGCCGGGGGTCGTGGGGAGGGTGCGTAGGTGGGATGACGTGCGGTAGAGGGGTATCAGGCGAAGGGGCCCTTGGAGTAGCCGTTCTTTTCGTAGAAGGCTTCAAGGCGCTTGACGATGGCGTCGAGCGCATTGACCCACTTGCCGAGCTCCTCGTGCACCTTTTCCGGCGGCGAGCCGAGCTTGGCGTAGAAGTCGGCGCGGTAGGGGCACGCCTTCATCGCGACCTGCAGGGCGGCGGCGGGCGTCAGTGTACAGTGAGTGACACGGAAGGTCGGAACGGGGACATGCAAGCGCCGCGGAGACGGGCCGGACGGTTGGCAGGCGCGTCAATCCAGGACGGGCACGGGAAACGAGCGGGACAAAGAATGGAATGGAACGTACGGCGAAGAGCGGCCTGACGAGGAAGGAATGGTGCTTCTTGAGCGTGCCCTCGTAGGCCCTCGAAAAGCTCGCCTCGAGCTCCTCGGTCTTGTTTTCGTGGCTCGACTTGAGGGCCTGGCACGTGAAGTTGAGGCCGCGGAGAAGCCACATGAGGCCTTCCGTCGCCGTGCGCTTCTTCTCCGTCGTCCACTCGTTCTTGACGAGCTGCTCGAGCGTCGCGGACTTGCTCGGGAACGCGTCGTAGCGCGTGCGGACTTTCTGAAGAAGAGAAAATTCAGAGCGACATAGGTTCAGGGTGGGGGGTTACTACATACGACGATGTTGCCGGAGATATCCTTCTGGACGACGGAGAACGCGGCCGAGCCCAGCAGATCTGACACGGCGTTAAGATGAGCCTAAGACTGAAGCAGGCGGCGGCGAGGCGGACCAAATATCTTGACAAGGCCCTCGGAGGCGTCGAGGAAGGCAACGGTGTCTACGCCGTCGTCGGTGACGGGCACATCGGCAAAGGACTGGGCGGATACTGGCGATAAGTAAGAGCGCGGGCAGGATAATCCTGGTGCTCACCTTCTTGACGGTGTCGAAGTAGGTGCTCATTGTCGCAGTATCGGGCAGCGATCGCAGAAATGGGCGGGACAGGGGAGAGCGAGCTGCGATTGCGGCACTTGCCGGGCCGACCCTCCCCGTCAACGGTTGTCAGCGCTGCCAGTGCCAGTGCCATGCCGCACGCCGACTCTGCCCTGATCCCGAAGCACATCGCGTCCAAGAAAGAGTTCTGGGCGCTCGTCGCCGACCAGCTCGACGCCCTGCTCGAGCCCAAGACCAACTGGGTCGTGCGTCGCCGTCGTGCTGAACGCTGAACCCCCCGCTCACGCCGGCCCAGACGACGCTCGCGAACGCCGCCTCGCTCGTCTACAGCGCGCTCGCGGCGTTCCCCGCGGCCTTTGGCACCGGCGACAGCGCGGTCAACTGGTGTGGTGGGTGGCGTCGTCGCGCATCCCTGTCAGATTTTCAACTGAAGTTATTTCGAAATTTCGAAGGATTCTACCTCGAGTCGTCGCACTTCCCCGGGCCCTTCGCCGCCAACACCTCGCCGGCGCTGCTGCTCGGCCCGTTCTGCGGCAAGCCCGCGTGCCAGCGCATCGACGTCCACCCCGGCCGCGGCGTCTGCGCGGACGCCTACACCTCCGGCCGCACTGTGCGCGTCGCCGACGTGTTCGAGTACCCAGGCCATATCGCCTGCGACGCCGACACGCGCTCGGAGATCGTCATCCCGCTCGTCGTCGACGGCTGCACCGTCGGCGTCTTCGACCTCGACTGCCTGGCCCCCGCCGCCTTCGACCACGACGACCAGGCCGGCCTCGAGCGCATCGCACGCATCGTTGCGTCACGCGCCGTGTTTTCCCTGCAGTGAACGTCAACCGTTTGCTTCGCAGGAGGCAGGCCACCGTGTTTTATTTCCAGTAGACGCCTTCAATCAAGTATCCCATACACCACCTCGCCTGTAGCACTACGCACTTAATACCCCCACACACCCGCCCCCTCCCCGTTATTCCTTTTGGCAGAAATTGCGCTACGACTTGAAAGTCTCGTAAGTAGGGACCACTGGCGGTGCCAGCCTGTAATAGAGTAGATCACCACGCACGCAATTCAACTTGCATTTGTCTCTTGAGATCGAGCTCTGCCGTTGAAAATTCTTCCCATATTGGGCCGACGCGTCTCAGGGTCTCGTTGTTCTGTGATTGCTTGCAGCCTGCTAGAGTACGGTGCGCCGACGCGACGGGCTGTTGAACGTTGAGCATCCCAGGCGTCGTCGCCATTGAACGCCCGCATCGTATTCGACGACTTCTTTCTTACAGGCGCTCAATATGGTTCAGCAACCGCCGATTCAGCTCAATCTCTCCTTTGCACGCCGTCGCGAGTGTCATGGTTCCTAGCTCGGCGATAATATGACACGCCCCTATTATACAGCCGGGAGCGAAAGCTCTTACCACATAAGCCAGTCTGCATACTGTGCCTCGTATGTCCAGTCGTCCGTTGCTCTGCCATCCGCTGACGGTGTTGCAGCGACCTTGTCTTTCAGACGGCTGCCGTTGTGCTCAACCATAAAGCTCATGTAATGCTTGTTGAAGACCCCGTAACGGGCATTATCGGTTTACCACGATCACATGTCCCGCACTCGCTCGACGATCTCCTCGCGGCGCCCCTTGCATTCCTGGACGAGGTCAGGTCTTTTTTATTGGATGTTCTGCATTGTCACTTACATGTGTATACAGACTGGCCTGAACGTGGATCCGCTGCCGCTCTGCATGCCCATACGCCGATACAAAGACCCCGATGCTGCGCGTTACGATCCGCGGCCAGATTTGGCATTCACGGAGCACGTTGCCACCACTCCGTTTGCTATTGCATTGGATCTGGCCTATCTTCCATTCTCAAACATGTCACGGCTTGCAGATGGGCGCCAATCCATTGTCTGGTGGTATGCTGGGTTCGTGAACCGTCGCATACCAACGTGTGCGCCGTCTCCGGGCCTAGTGCATTTTCTGCCTATTCAGGATGCGATCTATATGATCGATAACCGGCCCCTTCAGGATAGCATCGGCGTCCGGGCGTTGCGTCTCTTTGAGAAGCTGTGGGCGGCAACTAAGTGCTTGCCAACAGAAGTTCGGGCGGCGCTCTCAAACAAGCAAGTGTGCCGCCGGGCCCCTCACATGCGACACGAGGACGATATAGAGTGCTATCCTGCTGGGATGATGGAGGATCCGATGTTCCCCGTCGCGACGCCAAACTCTTCGGAAATTGTGAACAATGCCTTCTGGGCAGCGTCGTGCGCCATTTCTCTCCTGGAAGACACCGTTCGTGTCGTTCTCACTGTAGCGCAGGGACTTCTTTGTTCAAACAGGGGCCATTCTTTTCGACAAGGAGCGGGGTGTAATTCTGTTGAAGTCTGACCGGACGACCATTCCGCGATGTGACGGGAACGATGTCGGCTCGTTGCTGCAGTCACCGCTGAGCGGTGTATTGAAAACGGTAAGCCACTTGACCCCGCACAGTCGGTATTCTCGTTGAACGGGCTTTCAGTGCACACGTCTTCCACTTCCTCGGCTGACCAAGAAATACCGCTTTGTCGACGGCTCCGAAGTGCCAGAGGCGGAGACGCGGGCGGAATTCAAGAAGACGACCGGCCCGTTTTTCGTCACGTTCAGGACTCATTGGGATCTCCATCTCAAGACTGTTGCGACTTCTCGCGGCCACCAGGGCATCACGTTTTGGTATGCGGGGGCCTTCGACGCCTCGTTGGAGACCCCGGCGGACTGTGTTCCCGTGCCATTGGCTCAGGCCATCGATGGACTGAAAGCGACGGACCCTTTTGGTTGGGTGGTTTTATCGTTATTTAGCGAGCTCTGGGACACTGTCAAGGGCGACGATGACGCGTGATGGCTGCCTCGTAGTCACGCACTGCTCTGGTTCTGTCAAGCTTTCTACCTGCTTTCCAAAGGCTATTCCATGTACCTAACGTCTACAACAATCGATTGTTACGACTCTGTTGGATGCCCGCCTTTCAGATGCATGCCATGCATGTCTGACACTCGAAGTAATCGACTGCACAAGCCCACGCACACGTCCACCCGCCGTGGGTATTGAATTCCAAGTATTTCTGCCGTCGAGGTGCATGTCGGCTTTCCTCAGGATCCTCCTCCCAGCCCGTGTACTCTTACTATTTGCCCCGAAACCCTGAGGCTGCGCCGCGGCTCTTGTGTACTCTTGAATGCTCCAGCCTGAACTTGCGCAGGAACTCAGTCATGGGCCGCGACTCGAGGACTCATCTCAACGAGTAGGCCGGCCATAGACGTGAATATCGACATGATACCGGAGAATAGTCACAGCTCCTTCAACCTCTTGTTGAATGAGGGGCTTGAGATCAGACTGCTTCCTGTTGAACGAAATTCCGCCAGAGGTGTGTCGTTGGGGAGTCGAGTCTATGCTGAGATTCATAGTGTTGGTCGCAGGTTGGTTCTCTCGATTTGTAGTAGGTGCTAAGGTAGGTAGGTAGGCACATTCGGAGCTGGTGGGCCCATCCGATGGACTGCCTCCGCTTTGGAACGTAAATACATTGATCGGAAACCTCCTTCGGAGCGAACCGTGCCATGACTCTCAGTCTACCTCGCAGAACTTGGCTCATTCCACCCATCGATTCACCCCACGCCCAGTGCCACGTTCGATGAGCACCCCGTATCATACAGACGACAGCTCGCGCCACATTCGACACGCCGCATATTGTGCATCGTATGTGGCGTTCCAACACTCTGCAGAGCAACTTTGACCATGTTTCAAGCGATCTCGTTTTTCAGACAGGCGCGGTCGTGATCAACGACAGGGATGAAGTGCTCCTTGTAGAAGATTCGTACACTCATATCATCGGACTGCCTCGTTCTCGTGTCCCGCACTCCCTTGACGATCTACTCCGGTCACCGCTGGGCTATCTAGTCGAGGTACAATTGAGTCGCTTTGATGGGTTGAGCACTAAACTCTTCGTCTTCTTTAGACGGGCTATGTGATTGATCCTTTACCTCTGTGCAAGCCTACGAGGCGGTATCGCTTCGAGAATCCTGAGGAAGCGGAAGACGACCCAACCTGGCCAGCACCAGAGCTCGCCTTCAGCGACAATGTCACCACGGCGCCATTCTCCATTGCACTCGATATTGGATACCTACCCGCGTCCAACCTGCCTCATCTCGAGGACGGTCGTCAGACCAACCTGTGGTGGTATGGCGGGATGGTACGCGCTGGTGGTCCGCCACCACAGAAGCCGACCGGCGATTATTGCGCCGTGCACTTTCTCCCGCTAGACGATGCGGTGTACGAGATCCAAAGGGACAAGTTATACGACGTCGTTGCCGTCGCAATCCTGCGGCTATTCGAGAAGATCTGGGCGGCCACCAAAAACCTGCCCCCGGAACTTCGTCAACGCTCGGGCGACCACGATAAATGGACTCGACAGTTTGTGCGCCACCCAGAAGATTCAGATTTTTACACGCCGGCAATGATCACCTGTCCCACTTTCCCGGTTGCGACAAAGAATACAACCAGGATCATCAGCTACGCGATTTGGCCCGCCGCGTGAGTGCGCTCCCACCGAACGCGGTCGGCGGTTTTAACTGCTCTATAGAGATTACAAGGTGCAGACAGGCGCCGTTCTGTTCGACAAACGGCGTGGCTGCGTATACCTCGCACCGGGCACCGTTTTCTCTCCAGAGCATCTGAGCGTGACGCGCAAAATGACCACGCTTCCTCGTAGCACGCGGGATAATGGTGACAATGATCTGAACGCGTTACTGTTGGACCCTTTCAGCGATGTTAAAGTCAAGGTCCGTCGCTTCCAAGCTACTCGAGCATATATTGAAAGTTTTTTCACTCGCAGTGCACTCGTCTGGCCCTCCCCGTCTCTGGAAGAAATACACCGAGGTCCCGGGTTCCGATATTCCACGGGTGGAGACGCAGGCCAAGGCGGAAAGGACGTCGGACCCATTCTTTGTCACATTCCACACATGGTGGGACTTTGTTGGCAAAACGGACGCTGAATCGGGAGGCCGGCAGGCCATAACATATTGGTACGCAGGCGGTTTCGATTCGTCTGCCCCGCTCGGCAATGGTATTGCCGTGCCGATATCGGAGGCCTTGGAGATGCTCAAAGGGCAAGATCCTTATGGGCGGACCGCGCTGAATCTATTCGGCGAGATGTTGCGTGCCATGAACGATGACCCGGAGTCCAACGTGTCTGATTGATAAAACGCACATAACTGTATAACACATCTCGACATCGCGCTTTCGATATTGCTGTCCTCGTCCTCGAGCTCGCAGCATGTCTCTGTGCTAATTGCGAGGGCACTACGAAGCGCCAGCGAGCGAGACTGAAACTTCGAGCGCATACACGGGCTTTGGGCAGGTATGCGTGGTAAACGGGCGATTTGGGCAGCACAACGACGCGCTGGGTGACGGCGAGCAGCAGGCAGCGCCGGACGCGACGGCGTTGGACTGGACAGAACTGCAAAGGCGGAGTTGCAGACCGCGCTCAGCTTTCTCTCTCCTGCCGACATGGCGAGCACCGAAGACGAGTCGCTCACGGCGCTGTCGAGCTCATCACGTAGATACCGGTCAAGTAAGGCGCAGTCGAGCTCCGCTGGCAGAATGTCGAGGTCGTCCACAATGCCGGACTGCTGGACGAGGCGCGCGAGCTATGGATGGTCATGGTCATGGCCGCGCCCCCCGACGTGGTGAGCAGCGTTCGCATGTCCGCGCCTCAAGCTCATTTCTTCGCAGCAGAATGCCAGCAATCGTACGCGTACCCTGGCGACTCGCGAGCGCCTCCGCAACAAGCTGACTTCCACGCAGTATGACGATGATCGATCCGAGCTTGGCCGCGGGAAAGGCCGAAGGCTCTCAACCGCGTGCCACAACCACGACTGCAACTCTCTACTTTCCTGATGTCCCGCCCTTGTTATATTTCGTATAGCAAGTATTAGGGATGAGAACGGGTAATCCGGGTATCATCCGCAGATGAATCTGCAGATGGAGACCGCCATCTCGCTGATCTGGTATCTGAACGGGTAGAGGAGCACAGATTATCCGTGTACATCTGCGGATAATCCGCGGATAACGTATGTACACAGGATGTAGGATAGCGACAACAATGTCGAGTTCAATCTACCTGGATGGCGAACGTCTTGGACGTTCCTGCACTCTTTCCCGACTTGGACCCCTTCGGTGCACTGCGGTTACTCATTTCCTCCAGCTGGTCGGCGCAGTAGTCGATGCCAGGCCAGAATGGGCTGTTGTCCCACGAACCGAGTGCCATCTGCGCCGTGAATGTTTCTGCACTTTTGTTATGCTGGTGATGATCAACCTGCATCCGTCCGTTCGAGAACGAGCGCTCCACATCGACGGAGGTAGCTGCAGACCGTCAGAACGTGGGAAGGAGGATGGTAAGAGTCAGCACACACCTGGTGTACTCAAGACATCAAGTGCCATTTGAGCAACACGAGGGCTGAACTTGCGGTGTTGTTCCCAATGTCCGCTGAGTTGCCCGCCGCAGGCCTGTACATCGCTATACGAGACAACGGGCGAGTCCAGGTAGT
Source organism: Auricularia sp. M13 (assembly GCA_037042915.1). NCBI lineage: Eukaryota > Fungi > Basidiomycota > Agaricomycetes > Auriculariales > Auriculariaceae > Auricularia > Auricularia sp. M13. Next base: position 1,584,875 of record CM073194.1, on the reverse strand, counting down.
GCTCGATGGTGTCCTTGTCCGCAGGGAGCGCCAAGTCATCTTCATCCGCACAGTATGCATACACAGACTGGACATGTCAGCGCATGCTGCACCGTCAGCATCGCAACAGCACTCACCCGTTCAACCGCAGGTCGTGCAGACACAGCCGATGGGGCAGGTGCGCCGTTGTTGCCCCTGTATTTTGTGTTGAAGAGTTCAACCGCGAGGCGGCGCGCCTCGGCGATATCTGCTGGCAGCCAGGTCTTTTCGAACCACTTGAGCTTGCGATTGGGGCACATAACTAACACTATGTAAGCAAGGAAACCAAGGCATTGCATTGACTCACTGATTGCGATGCGATAGATGTCTGTGTCGTCCGTGTGTGCGTAGTACTTGCCGACAACGTCCAGTGCCGCAATTGCGGCAACGCGCAGGATTGGCGGCTTTTCCTTGTCGTCGCGGATGCGCTCCAGCTGGAGCTCCATGTGCTCAATCATTGGAACGACGTCGTGTACAAGCGGTAACTCGGTTCGCGAGAAGAGCTTCGTTGGGGCATCGAAGAGCTGGGCGCGCACTATCAGCAAATGCGATTGGGCAAGCAAGTAATGAAAACTGACTGGCAACGTCTTGTGAAGCGCGTCAGCAAGCGTCCACTGCGATGGGGTGAGCTTGTATTTTGTCAAGTCGTATGCGGGTTCGGACGTCAAGAGCTTCACCGGCCCGCGAAGGAGGAGGTGAGCGCCAAGGCAAACAAAGTCCGAATTCCAGCGGGTTGGAACACGACGGTCTAGTGCGCGCTTTTTAGTCTTCGCGCAGAGGTCCTTATCTGCTTCGACATGCTCTTTAAAGCGCTTTGCCAGGACCGGTGCATCGTGTACCCGCCGCACTAGCCCGGCGACCTGGAAGCTCTGTTAGATGGCATTGCCAGCAGCTCACTCTTGTTCACGCACCTTGGGGAAAAGCTGGAGTGCGGTTGTCTTTTGGTCATTGGTAACAGAGATGCCCAGCTCAGCGGCTCTGGCGTAGGCGGCACCGGCAGCCTTTGTGATGGCGACGATGTCGTGGGCCTCCTTGGCTTCGTCTACGTCGTCGTCACCCTCCGCGCCCAAATAGATGCCGTCAGGATCTTCGATGATCTCCTCGCCGGTGTCGAACTCCTCTTCTTCCTCCGCATATGCTCTGGTACGCTTGCTGCCGACCTGCACTTTCACGACACCGCGCTTCTTCTTGGGTTTCTCAAAGAAGAGCGAAATATACGTCTACATTTGTGAGTACAAGACCTAGCAATCCCCGGAGTCAACTCACCTTGGCCATGAGGTTAATGATGTGCGCGAAGCAGCGGATGCGTCGCTTCATGCCGCCGAACTCGGGGATGTGGCTGGGCAGGATGCGCACCAACTTGTCATTGTTCGTCGCATTGTCGGCGCAGATGGTGAACGGCTTGATATGATACTCATTCAAGCACTTTGCCAGGCACTCTGCAAGGTGCTCGCCTGTGTGCGACTCGGTGATACTGAGGAGGTCTGAGGAAGCCGCTCGACAATCAGGCGCGTACTCACTGTTCAAACTCGAGGATCGAGCGATTGATCTTCTGTTCCCACCAAACGAGGATAATGCCGAGGTACGACGCAACATTTGGCGCTGTCCAGCCATCAATAACGACGTGTACAGCGCCGGTGTAGTTCTGTAGAAGGTGAGCACCTCAATGCAGTGATGCCCTGAATGGCACTGACTTTAAAATATGTCACCAAGCTGCCGCGGATCTTGTCATGCAGGAACTTGACGTCGGTCGAGGTTGTCGTACGGTGTGGTATGATTGTCCCAGGTCGCAGCAGGTCGACCTCGAGCTTGTAGTACTTGTCCTCTAGGGCATTGAACGGTCGACTCGAGACGGCGGTGCGTAGCGCAAGAATTGCGCGGTGGCGCGCCCGCGTGTAGGTCGACCTGGTTTCCTCGATTGTGAGCTGCTTTGCCTTCGTTGAAGCCCCGTGACGCTCATCGCAAGCCTTTGCCGTCTTCCGGAAGTTGCCCGTGCCCTTTGCAGCAAAACCTTCACGAGCGCGCAGTTGCTTCTCATGGGTTTCAGGGTGCGTCTTGCAGGTTAATACGTAGTACATTGTCCGTTTGCTGCCCTTCTCCTCCCGCTTGATCGAGATATGATAGTGGTCGTAAACAGTTGACCGCCAAGACTCAACAGCATCCTCTGCAAGTCCAAAGTGAGCTCACATCAAGACCATAAGCTTGTCTGAGTACGCACTGATGATCTCTTCGTCAGCGTTGTCCCATACGTCAGAATCCGATTTAGCATTCAAGCCCTTTGCCCGAATGGTCGTGCGACGCCTCTTGGCCTGAGGCTGACCGTCCGAATCGTGTCCATCAGACTCCTCAGGCGCCGGCGTCGACTCCTCTCCCGTGTTAGCAGTAGATGGTGTAGCCGCCAAAGTATCTGATACTGAGGCTCCACCGCGGAGGCGTGGACTCCAGACTAGGATAGACAGATCGTCGAGACGTAGCGATGAAATGGATTCAGCAGGGTGGAGCGGCGCATATCGCGATGACTTGAAGAGCACGCCGTCGGCAGCCGGGACACCGTATCGACGTTGGACCTCATACAGCACCTCGGCCACAGATGCATCTGTGCCCACGACTGCGAAGCGTGAAGGAGTTAGTGAATCACAAGATAGCATTGGCACACGCACGCACCGATCTTCCACGGCTGTGCATGGCAGCCTCGGATATAGAGCGTCTGGAAAGATTCTGTGGATGAAATAAGCGTCAAGGAAGGCCAATGTCCTTGTGACGTACTTTGGATACGTTCTGTGGCAATCGGCACACTGTGTCGGACGCGCTGGACAATGAGTAGCCGGCGAGCCCGAGTCGGCTTTCTGGATCTTGGCGGATGCTGTCGCGGCCGTGTCCGACTATTACGTCCGAGTAGAAACAAGGCGCGTTTACGTCGACGAGCTTTGATGAGTAGGCCAATGACAGGGCCGACGAGAATAAAGATTACAAAAACCCAGAGGGAGGCAAGGTGCATGGTTGCACGGCACTGCACTACGTTCGGTGCTGGTGCAGAGAGTCACAAAATTTTTCCGGATGATCCCGGTCGCTTTTGTAGGCCAGAATAAGGTTCGAGTCATGCTGGATGATCAATTGCAGGATGTATGGTATCTGCGGATACACCAGCGCACACCACCTGATCTGGTATCCGAACGTGTAGACAACGACAGATTATCCGGGTAGATTATGTACAGATCGGATACTACCCGTTCCGCAGAACGCGGATACTTATCCGCGGATACTGTCATCCGTTCTCATCCCTAGCAAGTATCACATACCGCACGCTGGATATAATACTGCGTATATTGAATCAAGTTCTGCCAACATAAATCTGACATTATCCTTAGCGACCTAGTCTATCAAACAGGGGCTATCGTGTTGAACGGCGACGGCGATGTACTCTTGGTCGAAGATCCCGTATCACGCATTATTGGGCTCCCCCGCTCGTACGCCCCACACTGTCTGGACGATTTGCTGAAGGATCCACTTGGGTTTTTGGAAGAGGCAAGTTTCACCTTGTATCCGGCTATCTTCAGCTTGACGGAATATCAGACCGGTTGCGTTGTCGACCGTTTACCACTCTGTACGACCAAACGGCGATATAAAGACTCCCCTGAGACCCAGCCGGACCCACGACCCGAACTGGCCTTCGACGAACAATTAACCACTGCCCCATTCGCCATCGCGTTCGACATCATATTCATTGCTGCTTCGAATATGGCACACATCGCGGATAGCCGCCAGTCCATCGTCTGGTGGTATAGTGGCGTCACCCACACCCGGCTCGCGGATATCCCGGAAGTGAAACGAGCATTCGTGCACTTCGTACCGATCGACAAGGCGATCTACTTCATCGGCAACCAGCCGCCAGCGGCGGATGCTGTCGGCGTGTTTGCTCTGCGCCTTTTCAAGGAGATTTGGACCGCAACCCGAGCGCTGCCGAACTTTAACCTGCAGCAAATTGCGAAGGGCCCGCGGCCGTCGACCTGGACGCGACACGCGAATGATATTGCCTGCTATCCTGCCTCGATGATGTCCGACCCTTTGTATGTCCTCAAGACATCGAGCACGCATGATATCGTGAACTTTGCATTCTGGGCGACACCGTAAGCCGTACTTTCGGGTTAATACTAAGACGCTGATCGATAACTAGAGACATTTTGGTCAAGACGGGGGCCGTTCTTTTTGACACAGTGCGCAACTGTGTGCTCCTCATCGAGGATGCCGAGTCCGGAATAGCAACCTTTCCTCGAGGAACCAGCGATGACACCGAGATGGGAACTCTTTTACAAAACCCGCTGGCATGCGCGAATACTGCAGTGCGTCGTGTCCCTCTCGGTGGCCCCATTAGTCTCTTAAGCGACATGTCGCATTCCCAGTGCGACCGTCTACCGCTCCCCCGGATGACAAAGATATACAACTGGGTCGAAGGCGAGGAGGAGCCTCGGGCGCAATCCGACATGCTCATGGACAAGACGACGGACCCGTTTCTCGTGACACTGAACACCACTTGGGACTTCCGAGGCACATATATTCAACAATCTCGGGGACGGCAGGCTATAACGTTTTGGTATAGCGGACGGTTCGACGCCTCGCAGCCTGTGGGGCATAATCATCACTGATGATGGTATTTATATGGCAGAGGACAAGATGGGGAAAGTGGCATTATGGCGCACTCCTCGCAATTTCAATGATGTACAAAGGTTCCTTGGGTTGGTTGAGTACTGTATCGTGGTGCCTGTGGCGGATGCTCCGTCGCGGCTCGAGAAGGATCCATACGCGTCGGCTGCGCTGATCTGGATTCTTGATATGTGGGATGCATGTAAGGATGATCCTGAGGATGCATCGTAATGGTATTGAGAGCCCTCGCGAGCCAATCAAAATATGTTTACATAAGTTATCTTAAGTTATAACTCGCTCAATATCGTTCGGCAAGCGGCTCGATCTCTCCTTTGCACGACGTCGCGAACGTCATGGTTCCTAGCTCGGCGAGGATATGAAGCGCCCGTGTTATACAGCAGGGAGCGAAAGCTCTTACCACATATACCAGGCTGCACAATGTACCTCGTATGTCTCATCGTTCGTTGCTCTGCCATCCGTTGACGGTCTCGCAGTGACCTTGTCTTTCGAATGGCTGCCGTTATGCTCAACCATAAAGCTCATGTAATTCTCGTTGAAGACCCCGTAGGGCCGTAACCGGCATCATCGGTTTACCATGCGCACCAAATGACTCGTGCATCCGCAAATAAATACCTACTGACAGTACATCATTCGTTCGCCGTTCAAATTAGGAGGGGTTCGTCGCCGCACATCTCGGTGGCGGGGGCCACGACCGGTGACGTCGCTCGCCATCCTGGAACGTAGTCAATCGACAGCACACGTCACTTTTCACAGTTTAGCCTTCATCCTGATACATATTGTCGACGCTGATATTCCGGCACGGGGAAACTCATTCAGACGGTGCGTAGCGGGGGTGCAGGTGCAAAATCCGTTTATTGCTTTGAACTACCAAGACGGGTACGTACGCGTTTTCCACTGCTTATCGAGCCTGCATGAGCCCATGCGCACGTCAAATCGCCGTTATGTAGGCCTGCAAGCGTTGCTGCCGTCCGGACGAGATTGGGTGGTTTACAGCCGTTTGCCTAAGTTCGTGGACACCCGCCGATTTTTTTCGGGGCCCGGTCCGAGCCGGAAACCCCGACCCCGAACGTTGTCCCGCTGCCCACGGCGCTCTCGACCGCTCTTTGAGCGCTGCCCGCACCTCAGAGGCCTTCTAAGAGGTTATGGCATGTTATAACAGTGGGATTACGTCAAAATAATTGTGTCTATGTCTTTTACTAGGCCGCCAGCGGCGTTGGGGCCGTTCCCAGACTCCGAGCACTATATGAGCGCTGTGCTTGCTTTAACTGCGCGCAGCGAACCTAAAATCGTTTTCTATGGATAAGGATGAGAATCCGGTGTTGAAAGATAGCTTGCGGATGGTAAAAGTGGTGAAGTGTTCCCGGAGGATCTGGGGCCGTGGCACTAACTCGCTCAGAATGTCTTCTAAACGCTTAAAATCGATACCACAAGCTCACAATGCGTGTATTATGCCTAAAATGGGCCTATACACTCGTGCTGTAGCCTCAAAGAGCGCCTGCTCTGAGCCCAGCGTTCGTTCGGAAGCGTCGGAGTCGGGGTTTCCGGCTCGGACCGGGCCCTGAAAAAATCGACGGGTGTCCACGAACTTAGGCAAACGGCTGTAGGTCAGCCGAAGGCCGTAGGACGTGAACCGCTGCTCGACGCGCCGCATGTCTGTTCGGAGGCGCTTTGCGCGCGCTGGAATGGCTTGCGGGCGGACTCGTGAGTGTCATTGTGGTCGGCGGCCGTGCGAGTCTCAGCACGGAGCCTGCAATATCGCATTCGGCACCTCCGAACGCTCGCGGAAATCTCCGCCGCGGCCAACCATCTACCTACCTCTACCATCTCTACTTACCTCAACCAACCTCGCACAAATAGGCTCGTCCTGACCCCACAATTTACCCCACGCTCAACGCCACGCTCGATGGCCTTGCCGTACCTTACAGAGTTTAGCTCGCGCCTTATGTCGCATGGCATTTATTGTGTTTCGCATGTGGCCTTCCCGTAGTCTGTTGAGTGACTGACCTTCTCCAAGTGATCTAGTCTTCCAAACAGGCGCTATCACACCCTGCAGCCAATCCTTATCAAGTCATTTTCCGTGGCACAAAAGAAGTGGAAAATGCTAAAAACAGGGAAAAGGCTTCAAAAACAGGGGGAAAATCCATCCAAAGCATTTTCCACCTCTTTTGTGCCACCGAAAATGGATTGAGAAGGATTGGGTGCAGGGTGTGTATCATTATCAACGACAAGGATGAAGTGCTCCTCGTCGAAGACTCTTTCACTCACGTGATTGGGCTGCCTCGTTCTCGTGTCCCTTCTTGCTTGGACGATCTACTGCGGTCACCGCTGGGCTACCTAGTCGAGGTCCATGCAGTTTTTTTATGTCCACTCCGGGTTTATTGATTCTTACTACTTCTAGACCGGCTATGTGATCGATCGTTTGCCGCTCTGCGAGCCTACGAGGCGGTATCGTGCTGAGAATCCTGAGGAAGAGGGCTGGCCAGCACCAGAACTCACGTTTAGCGACACTGTCACCACGGCGCCGTTCTCGATTGCTGTCGACATTGGCTACCTCCCAGCCTCCAATCTGCCTGGTGTCCACGACGGTCGTCAGTCAATCGTGTGGTGGTATGGCGGGATACTGCGCGCTGGTCGTCAGCCAGCAGCGGAACCGACCGGCGCTTATTGCGCCGTGCACTTTCTCTCCGTAGACGATGCGGTGGAGTTGATTCAGAACCAGGACCTGTACGACGTTGTCGCCGTCGAAGTCCTGCGTTTCTTCAAGAAGATCTTGGCGGCCACGAAAGACCTGCCCTTGGAGCTCCGGCAACTGTCAGCGGGCGACAACGGCAGTGCAGCTCAACAGTTAGAACGACGCCCAGAAGATTCTGATTTTTATACACCCGCGATGGTTTATCGTCCCGTATTTCCAGTTGCAACGCCCAATTCGACACCGACCATCTGCTACGCATTTTGGCCCGCCGCGTAAGTGTGCTCTCGCTGGTAGCTCAAACCAACCGCGGTCTATGTTGACTCCATTGCAGGGATTACATCGTTAGGACCGGTGTCGTTCTGTTTGACAAACGGACTGGCTGCGTATACGTCGAACCGGGCACGGTCTTCTCGCATGAGGCCATGAGCTTTTTGCCTGAGGTCATGACGTTTCCTCGTAGCTCTCGGGACAACGGCGATAAAGACCCGAACAAGTTACTATTGGACCCTTTCAGCTGTGTCAAGATCGCGGTGTGTTCACGCTCTACAATATGTTTTCGCTGTTGACAATGCACGCAGAGCACACGCCTGGCTCTCCCCCGCATCTGGAAGAAATATATCGCTGTCCCAGGTCAAGATACGCCTCGGTCGGAGGCGAGGGCGTGGGCTACCAGGACGACGGACCCTTTCCTTGTCACGTTTCATACGTGGTGGGATCTCGTGGCCAAAACGGAGGAGGACTCGCAAGGTCGACAGGCCATAACGTACTGGTACGCAGGCAGCTTCGACTCGTCCGCGCCGCTGGGCAAGGGTAGAGCCGTGCCGATATCGGAGGCCATGGAGATGCTCGAAGGGAAAGACCATTACGCGCGGAACGCGCTGAAGCTATTTAACCTGCTTTGGCGTGCCATGATGAATGGCCCGAAGTCCGACTCGTCTGATTCGTGAAACACACATTACTGTAACTGTATGCCACATCTCGACATCCTGCTTTCGATATCGCTGTCCTTGAAGCTTGATACCTGATAAACAAATTGCGCTGCAAATGGCTGTGAACATTTTAGACGCTGCGAAATTCAACATCGGACGAGAGTTTGAACATTGCAGTTGACCAACTTCGGGGATTGACAGGCGCGTCACCGCAGCCCGTATTGCAGTTCACCCGCCGCCGAACGCCGCGCTCGATGGGTCGCCGTATTATGAGTGATTATTTGCTATCTTATGAAGAAAAACTCACGCAACGAAACGATGTCGCTGGCGGCTCTGTATTTGTACATTGTTGGTACTCCTTATTCCGGCACAGGGAAACTCATTCAGACGGTGCGTAGCGCGGGTGGAGGTGCAAAATCCATTTTTTGCTTCAAACTACCAAGCTGTACGCGTTTTCCACTGCTTATCGAGCCTGCACGAGCCCACGCGCACGTCAAATCGCCGGTATTTAGGCCTTCAAGCGTTTCTGCCGTCCGGACGAGATTGAGCCGTTCACGTCCGCGAGGGCCGACCCGCTGCCTCGACGAGGGCCGATCCTGCGCTCTTGAACCACCGCATGGCCTTTCAGGACGTTGTGCGCGCGCGCTGAAATGGCTGCCGGCTGCCTGCTCAAGATCGTGAGTGCCAGTGGTGTCGGTGGTCGTGCGGGTCTCACGGAGCGCGCAATCTCGCATTTGGCACCTCGTTGACGCGATAGGCTCGCGTGATAAAATGAGCTCAGAAACGCGGGGAAGCGTGAGCACCGTCGGTGCTCCCGGGAGCGTACACATCCGGTGAGCGACTCTGATAGTAAAATTCGCCTGACATCGGTGGGTCGCAGGCAGCCGGGCGTTCGTGAATGCGCATGGCGAACGTACTGCGAGCGGCGTGAGCTCGCGCCCCACCACGCTTCGGGTGGCTCTTGATCAATCGTTGGTGACGAGGAGTGTGACCTAGAGCGTGAAAATGAGCTTGGGATGGCGGGGGAGCGAATGAACCGCCTGCGGTGCTGCTCAATTGCCCTGGACTGTGCAGATCACGTCTGGGGCGTCCATGCCGACGCTGGGCATGCTGCGCGGGAGGAGTCGGGTGATTTCTGAGCGCCCGAGTGACATGTCTTTAGTAGAACACGCGCCACTGGTGCACAGGAGACCATGAGCGCGATGGTTGGCGGGAGCAAGTGTTGACCAGGCAGCTCGGCTTCAGCGTGTTAAAAGACTCACACGCCAGCGCGATTGGTAACAGTTATAGCCTGGAGAGTAGAAAAGAGCTGGGAAACGCGGAGAACGGACGGACGAGCGTTGGCGCCGAGTCTGGCTACAGTTCACGGGCGATCATTGCAAGACGGGCTGTTGGGCGTGGCTGGGATGCGGTCCTATGGGCGGCTTGACGTGCTCGAACGTCCACTGGAGTTGGTTGGAGTTCTGAGCATCGTCAAGCTCGCAGCATTTCTCTGCGCCATTAATTGCCAGGCAGCGTGCTATGAACGCCAGTGATCGGGGCAGAGACTTCGAGCGCATACACGGGCATCGGACAGGCATGCAAGCGAGTTGAGAACACGACAACGCGCTGGGTGGCGATGATGATCAGGCTTAGCGCCGGACGCGACGGCGTGGCTGGCGTCGTTGGACAAGTCAAGGGCGGAGTTGACACCGCGCTCAGCTCTGAGTCTCTCCCGCCAACATGGCGAGCACCGAAGACACGCTCACCGCGCTCTCCGAGCTCATCACGCAGATAACGGCCAAGCAGGGCGCGGTCGAGCTTCACCGCCAGAACGTCGAGCTCGCCCACAACGCCGGGCTGCTCGACGAGGCGGCCGCGGCGCGCGAGCTTATGGTCATGGTCATGGCCGCGCCCCCCGACGTCTGGCTCCCGTTGCTCGAGCACAAGGAGAAGGAGCTCGGGGACACGCTCGACGGCGTCAAGGAGGTGCACGAGATGTACCAGCGCGCAGAGCAGGACTACCTGAGTACGCGTTGTGTTCGCCCAGAGAGTCCAGCTCATTCAGTATATATTCCAGGCGTCCCACTGCTGCTCAGACACATGCAGTTTGTCATCGACCACCAGGACCTATTTGCTCTCGGTGCTGGCGGCGAGGACGGCGAGGACGTAGACGAGGTCACGGTCACGCGCGACGCGTTGACCGCCATCGTCGAGCGCGGTGCATGGCACCTCACAGAGGTGCGTTTGACATACTGCGTGATGAAAGACGCTTGACCAGGTGTTACCAGGGACACAAGTATGGAACAAGCTCTGCGAATGGGAGATGCAGCAGCTCGAAACCCTGGACGCGTCCGAGCGCGAAGCCCAAGTCGAGCGCATCGACAAGTTGTTCCTGGCCAGGCTGCAAACTCCTCATGCAGGTACGCTGACTTCCGAACATTGTTTAGTTCACGCTAACTCTACCGTAGCGTTTGAAGAGACGTCACAAGCGTATTCGTCGTTCAACTCGACTCACAGACCAGCCGAAGACTACGAGAAGCTCATGATAGCCGTCACCAAAGCGCGCGTCAGCGCAGTGAAAGCGTGGAATGCGCGCGAAACGTCCGAAATCGCTTTGGTAGAACTTTTTTTCATAATCCTATCGCAACTGACACTTCTGATACAGCGGAATGCCTCAAACTCGCTGGAAGCCTACGCAACATACCTCTCCGAAGACAAGCAGCGTCTGCACCAAGCCAGCAGACCCGAGCCCGCGCGCAAAGGCCGCAAGGCGCCCGCGCGGAACCCGCAGGACGAGCAGATCGCGCGCACGCTCCTGCGCACGCTGCACGAGCGCGCGCTCGCCGAGGCTGGCAGCGCGTGTGGCGCGGCGAGCACGGCGCGGAGCAGCGGCTGCGCGCCTTCTGGGCGTCGTATGCCGCGTTCCTGCGCACGGACAAGACGGGCGAGCCGCGCAGGGAGCTCGCGGCGCTGTACCGCAGCACGCGCAGCGTGCCTGCGTGCGGCGACGCGTGGGCGGCGTATCTGCGCGCGCTGGAGCGCCATGCCGGCGTCGAGGGCCCCAAGGAGACCGTCGGGGAGGCGTTTGGGCGCGCGCTGGGCATGGGCGTCGTCCAGGACAGCGTGGACGATATCGTCCCGCTCGTCCTGGCCCGCGCGGATTACGAGCGCCGCAGTGCGGCGTCGTCGGCACAAGATGACGATGATGAGGGCGGCGCGGCCGAGAGGCTGGTTCAGACGCTTGAGGGCGGTATTGAGCTCGTGCGAAGTGGTGGGCAGCTTTCGCATCTCCGCACCTCAAGCTCATTTCTTCGCAGCGAACGCCAGCGGCGACTCGCGTCTTCGGTTGGAGAAATACCTTGCGGCAATTGTACGCATACCCTCACGAACACCTCTGCAACAAGCTGACTGCCGCGCAGTACGACGATATGGACGAATCCGAACGAGCGCTCGAGATGTGGGAGGCGACGGCCAAGTTCTTCAAGACGTCGTATCTTGCCTGGAATGAATACCTACAGCTCCTCGCGTGTGTCCATTCAAACAAACATTTCATTGCGACCCACGCTGACTCGCATCGCGTCGCAGCAAGTCGGACGCGTCGAAAGCGCGCTCGGTCTTCCGCGACGTGTCCGCGAAGAACCTCGACTGGCCCGAGATGCTGTGGGAGGCGTGGCTCGCGTTCGAGCACCTGCACGGCGCCGCGGACGACGTCGACGACTGCGTCGGCCGCGTCGCCGCGCTGAACGAGAAGCTGCTGCTCAAGCGCGCGAAGGTGCGTGTGCGACGGCTTGACTGCATATGGGCGCATTGACTGATGGTCTGGTGCGAAGGAAGCAGAAGCTTACCAGGCGGCCTACGCGCAGCAAGCCGCCTGTCGCTGATGTGCAGGACGCCATGCAGGTCGACGAGCCGCCGCAGGCGAGCAAGAAGCGCAAGGCGGACGACGACGACGCGTCGGCCCGTGACGAGGGCGAGGCTGCGAAACGCGTCAAGATTGGTGCGATGTGGCGCAGTGCCTGCTTCGTCGTTCCCGCTGACGCTTTGTGATAGACGACTCTGTTCTCAAACGCGACCGCGAGAACTCGACGGTGCTTGTGGCGGACTTGCCCAAAGATGTCAGCGAAGACGCGCTGAAGAAGCTGTTCAAAGACTGCGGCGCCATCCGGGAGGTCAAGATCACGCAGCTGGCGAGCGGGCCTGTTGCCTCTGTGGAGTTCATGTCGAGGGTAAGCCTCTTTACTGCTTCGTTGCTCGTTGGAATACTCATGGTGTTACGGCTTTAGGACAGTGTTCCGGCCGCGTTGACGCGCGATAAAAAGCGCATCGACGGGCGCGAGGTCGCCGTGCATGTCGGCTGGAAGTCGACGCTTTACGTTACGAACTTCCCGGAGCGCACGGACGATGCCGCCATGCGCGACCTGTTTGGCCAGTTCGGCGTGATCCTGGACGTGCGGTGGCCCAGCAAGAAGTTCAAGAGCACCAGGCGCTTCTGCTACGTACAGTTCACCAGCCCGGTACGCCCATACATCGTCATCGTCGTTGAGCAGTTTGTTCATGACAGGCGAAGGCGGCAGCTGAAGCGTCGTTGAGTCTTCATGGCCGCGAACTTGAACCCGGCATGAAGCTGAGCGTGCTGATGAGCGACCCGACGCGGAAGAAAGACCGCACGGACGCCGATGCCAACGAGCGCGAGCTGTTTGTTGCGGGCTTGAGTCGCTTCACTAAGCGCGAGGATCTGCAGACGCTGTTCCAGCAGGTTGGTCTGGTTTCTGTGTCTGTCTGAATATCCAAGTCCTCATACGCTCGACAGTTCGGGCCCATAAAGGATATCCGCGTCTCTCTGGACGACAACGGGCATTGCAAAGGCTTTGCTTTCGTGGAATTTGAAGAACCGGTGAGTGGTTGGGATCGCTGCAGGCTGTATCGATGCTGATAGATGTCCGCTGTAGCGTTCTGCACATTCTGCTTTGAGCGCCAACAACTTCGAGCTGAAGAACCGTCGAATTGCAGTCACGCTTGCGGATCCACGCGTCAAGGCGAAGCACAAGTGAGTCGACCGCTGATAGCGCAACTTGGTCTGAATTTTCTGACGCTCCGACTCAGACACGACGCGACTGGTTTAGGCAGGAAGTCGAACTTGAAGAGTCGATCTGTGCGCGTTCGCGGGCTCCCTGCTGGCACTCAGGAGGGATTGCTCCAGCAAGCGCTGGAGAGCGAATTCGAGGGCGTGAAACGCGTCGAGCTCTTCGAAGACGTCAACGAAGCCGTTGTTGAACTGGAATCACAGGCCGTATGTCTTCCTCCTGCGATTAACCACTCGTTGGTCTGACGATTTTGACAGGCTGTTGGCAAGCTTATACTGAAGACAACGACTGCGCCATTCGTTTTCCAGGGCCATGAGCTGACCATCGGTGAGGAGTCAATTATAGCTCCTGGTCCAGGCGCAGAAGACTGCCACCGCACCCGCTACCACCGCGTCGTCCTCCGCGCCTTTTATTCCGCGCGGGGTCGCCTCGCGCCCACGCGCTGGAATTGGTAGTAAAAAGCGAGGCGGCGCAACAGCAGTCAGTGCTGGGGCGGGCATCGTCTCTAAAGATTCGTCCGCTTCTTCGGCATCGTTGGGCTCTTCTGCTGCAGCGGAGAAAAATGAGGGTGGCGGGAAGGGTCAGGACGATTTCAGAAAGATGTTGGGTCTCTGAGGTGATTTTGCTTGCCGTCTTGTACCAGAGATGTTTGCGAGCTGCTGTATTTTACAGAAACGGATAGCAGGTATCTTGAAGCCTGCAACTCAAGTGGCTGATTCATCACTGCAGGAAGAAGTGCTCGAATGAATCGGAATGATCGGCAAAGCTGATTGAAACGATGCAGTCTTCTCTATGAGCGCCGGCGTCTCGACTACGAATTCGCAGCCTCAGCGCAGCCTATCGACATCTGGCTACGTCCCTGTAATCTTAGGTCTCCCGAGTACATGTCGCTGCCCCTGACCATGACTTATGGCATCAACTGCGGACCAATAAATGGCGATAATTCGATAATCGCTCCTCGTGCACCATGCAGATACAGTACTGCAAGAATTGCCAACATGCCATCCCGAAACTTACGAGTCGAGCTGCGGATGGCAGTGAGATCCACGGATTTGCTTGCATCTGTCCGGTGAAGAAGCACATAGGATCGGCAGCACGCAGTTCCGAATCGACAGATATAAGCAGGCGGGTGCACGATCGAATCCCTCTCCTTTTGGCCTCGGGACAGCCCATTTCTGCTTTCATGGTGCTTCGTCCCGCCCTCTCCTTATGTCTTTTCATGACATTATACTCCCTGCCGCTGTTGGCATCCGGCGGCTTCACAGCTAGCTGTCGCGAAATTTCCTCTCACCAGATCGGCTCCCGTGGCGACTTGAAGCTGTCCGCGTACTGTCTGGATGGGAACTTTCAGCCGTGGTTTGTCAAGTCCAGCATTCGACTAAGCAACTGCCTTGGTACGTTTGCATCGGTTGTCTGTCGCTGTCAACTCCCTGCTTACGGGCTCGCATGATGCTAGGAAACCAGGATGGCTACTTGACGTGCAGACGAGACATGCCAGATTATTCTGGGTATGACCAGCTCCGACTCAGTGTTCGGAGCATATGTGGACTGAGCTATTTCATGCAGAAACTTCATGAACTCCTGTACAAATTGCTCTCACAGCGGCGCCGAACGCTTAATGCGCTGCGATTGCAGGGCAATCAATGACACCACTATTCACTCGTCGATAGACCTTGACGCGTGAGCTCCCTGCGTCCAAGGTTTGCATAGTCTCATGCCATCCAGGTGCATCACGAACTTCCGAGGATATCTAGTCTGCTGAAATCCGACATCATGGCGCACATAGCTTATTCGTGCGTCGGTAAACGCTCCTCGGAGGCGCAGTTCCACGATTGAGGTACGGCGTAACTACCTAAGGGCACTCATTCCCAAGGGGGGCGCGGAAGCAAAGTTCCGGACCGGATCATAGATAGGTACCTCCGTCCGTCCGCGAGCTGCAGGATTTGGGAACTCAGGCTTGGCATTATCTCCGGCGGATGTTCCGCGGATTTGGGTACTTATGTAAGCCTGTAGAGCACCTATGACCAGACCTCAAGCTGCAGTTAAGATCATGGAATATGCTTCTAAATCCTCAAAGGAGCATTTTTCAAGGCTGGGGAAGCATCCTGGGTACCACAGTGACGGGCCATACGGACATAAGGAATTTGACTGTCGGCGGTGGGTTCGGATCAGGGCCTCGGAAGATAATCCGCGCAGGGTCCGCGGACCATAGGTAGGTAGGTCAGGTCGCGCTGGGCTTGCAGCGGATGCCGACCCCGTGCCATTGATTTGCTTCCGCGCCCCCCTTGCTCATTCCTCATGCCATTGGGCTTTGAATTATTTACTGCCAGTGTAATAGGACTCTTGTAATTGCAAATTGACGCCCTTCAGTACGTTCCCGAACTCCTCCTTGTACTCGAGCAAGGGAAGCCAAACGTCAGCCAAGTTACAATAATCACAAGCTCTCGCGCCGCGGCGGCCTCGTCGTGAAGACCGGCATTGTGGGCGATCTCGACGTTCCGGCGGTGGACTACGCCTTGTTTATCAGTAATCTGAGTGATGAGCACGGTGAGCGCGTCTTCGGTGCGCTTCATGTTGACCGACGACGCCCGGAGTGAGCGCGACGTGTGCTCCACAAACTCCTGCCGCCGCCGCTATTCTTGCTTAATTTCCTTCGATACATGTCGACGAACTATAATTGCAATTGATACACAGCCTGAGTACGTGGACAGCAGTGATAGCACGATGGTAAGACAGCAAAGCGAGATAACGAATGAGAGTTTCAGATTGTCACGGCTCCACCACATCATTCTTGGCCGCATCCCATAGCTCGCGGAAGAGGGTTAGAGCTGCGAAGGCGTAGGGGTCATTATCTTCGAGATGCGTGAGAGCCTGTGGAAATTGCAATGCCACAAAGCCTTGCGGTATCCCCTGCGAAGCGTCGAAGGATCCCGCAAACCAAAACGTTATTTCCTGGCGACCGTTCGCCTTGGCGATCGTCTTCTCCCTGTGCTGCCACCAGGTGCCGAATGTGACGAAGAATGGGTTGGTCGTGGTCTCGAATTCCAACACAGTTTCCGCCGCGGGATCCTCGCAGTTGTCCACATTTGTGTATTTTTTCGACATGCGAGGGAGGGCAAGTCGCGAGCACTGAGCCTATCTGAATCAACAGCTGCAGCCAGGCAGGCGCAAATGGAAGCGTACCTTCGGCTCCATATCAGGCAGTGGATTACACAAAAGTTCGCAGATATTGTCAGCCGCTCGGCGTGGTAGGCTCAAGGGGTCGTCAGACCAACGGCCAGGAGCTAAGAGGACCACATCTTTTTGTGCGTCGAATATCACAGTGCCAGTCATCACAATATAATCCCTGCTAAGTCAGTCAACGAAAGCCAGAAAATAATGAACAGTGACGGCCAGACTGACGCTGATGCCCAGAATGCGTTGGCAACAATAGCGCTTGTATTCGGTGTCGCGACGGGGAAAATGGCGTTTTGTATCGTGGAAGCGGGGTAGCATTGCGCATCCTTTGGGTGGCGTTCGTGTGATGCATTGGGCCGTGCTTTCAGGGCAACAGCGCCGGGTTCACGTGGGATGGGTTGACTAGCCTTAAAGACTTTCTGGAACAAACGCAGCGCTTCAATGGCCACGCAATCGGGGAGAGGTTGGCTTTCTATGAGGAAAATCGCTTCAGGAATGCGATAGAAGCGCGCGCGAGGTCGCGGCGCCTTTGTCGCCAACCGTCCGCGCAGAATTCCGCCGTGCCACAAGACAACCGATTGCCGGACGTCTGCAAGCCGCGGAAGATTCGACTCGTCGAGATAGGCGACGTCCAATGCGATAGAGAACGAATTGGTGGTGGCAGTCTCCGCAAATGCAAGTTCGGGCCGTTCCCGTCCATGGATGTCCTTAGGATCCTTTGGACGTCTTGTAGGTATTCGCAGGGGTAAGGGGTCAACTTCATATCCAATCTGAATAAAGGCGTACGTAAGTCAGTATGTATATTTAGAGCAAGAGTGCTACCTCAGTCAAAAATGCTAATGGAGCTTGGAGGAGATCGTCGAGGCGATATGGCACGTAGGAACGAGGCAGTCCGATGATGTGACTGATGGGGTCTTCGACTAGTAAAACCTTCTCCTTGTCATTGACGACAATGGCTCCTGTCTGGAAAACCAAATCCCTACGACGAGCTGTCAATCCGGATGAAGGAGGTCCATAATTTTTGTTTTACCTACGAAGCGCAATAGCCAGCATGTGGGATGTGAAGCAGGCTTTCCGTCGTATAATATGGACGTGTCATGGCCTGAAGGTTGTATCGTTTTCGACCAAGACTTAGTCGGTAGGTAGGTAGGTAGGTAGATGACACGGTTGAGTTTACTCGGCAATCTCCGAGCGCGACTCCCCGGACCGTCCCTACTACTTACGCCGGCCTCATCATCCTGGCAAATAACCGCGATGGAGCTCGCTGGCAGTATCTAATCTAGGTAACGGCCCGTTTCATTAGTCCTTGACCAGCGGCGGTCATGCAACTGGTCGGCCGGTCAGACACTCAGAAGCATGTGGAATCTTCGCCTCCCGAGAACCCGGTAAAAGGATATTCGAGGAGAAAACCAAAGATGTAATGTGTCCTTAGGTCGTCGGCACACGAGGTACACGCTACCTACTATAAACACCCTTCCGACTATCCGGCTTTCGCCGCACGAAGGCTTGACAAGCAACCACGAGCAGTCTCAAGCTCCAGGTTTTGCAGCATGATAATTTTCTATGACCTTCTGTCCACCCTCGACGTGCCTAGTTGGTCGCCTCATGTCTGGAAAGCTCGGCACGTCATAATTTACTAATCTGCAGGATCAACTTTCACGTACTCATACGAATGTTGTTCAGATTCGTACTGAACTACAAGAAGGTTCCCTACGAAACCCAGTATATCTCGTATCCGGACATCGAAGGAGTCATGCGGGGGATTAACGCCGCTCCCACAGGCACGCGCGAGGACGGCAGCCCGTTGTTCACCGTGCCTGCCATCAAGGACGGGGATGTGGTCATCTCAGACTCCAATCGCATCATAGACTATCTCGAGAAGAAATACCCCGAGCCAAAGGTCTTCCCATCCGGCACGCGCGCGCTGCAGGAGGCCTGCACCTCTTATCTATCCCACAATCTCCTGCCGTCATTCAGACCACTCATCATACCGAGTATCGTCCACATTCTCGATCCTCGCGGCCAAGAGTATTTCCGTCGAACGCGTGAGGCGGCATGGGGCTGTCCTTTGGAAGACATCCTTCCTACGGGTCCAAAGCGCGACGAGGCCTGGCAGAATGTCTTTCGCGCTCTGGACCAGGTTTCATCCTGGTTGGCGAAGAGCGAAGGGGATTGGCTGGGAGGAACTCAACCTATCTACGCTGATTTCGTCCTTGCTTCGTGGTTACAGTGGATGATCAAGAGTGGTGCCTCGGACGGTTGGAATAGGGTCAAGGAACGAAATGACGGCCGATGGGAGAGATTCGTTACAAATTACTCTCCCTACACAGCTGTTTAGGTGAACATCGTGCTTGGGAGTTTTAAAACGAGGAGGCTGACTGGCTTTCTGCCCCTAGGACGACGAGAGCACTTGTATTCGAAAGGCTTGTACGAAATCCAAATGATCCTTAGGAACCAGAACCGTCTTTGCGACAGTACTCTACCTCAAAACAACCCCACAGTAACGCGATTCCTTAGCCCGTCGACGCCCTCGCCCAACGTGCTCCGTGGTAGCCATGGGCATTAGCTGCGAGGGCCCGTCATCATCGCCATCAGCGTATAGGACGTCAACCACTAGGCCCACTCAGACAGCGATGTGAGGGCACCTAGGCCCACTCAGAAAGACACGTCTATCGACTGCCATGCTGACAGCTTTATCTTGACACGAGAGGGGCGAGAGGTGTATCCTGGGGATGACGCCGCAACACCGTGATTGGCAGAGCCCTGATATTGCCAGGTGTGATTATTTGCAGAGAGGGACCCATGTGGTCTACGTAGGGCCTTTCATGGAGTTCCTTAGATCGCGGGAAAAGTGAAGTTCCCAGATCCAGCCGCATTGTCTCGAAAAGCCTTCGATTGCAGCACTGGAAGACGGTCGCGTCGATGACAGCTCAATCAAGCGAGAGGAGGTTCAACAAAATACATGCGTTGTCACGACGCCCGCACAAAACGCCCAACCTGGTGGTAGAACATGCTGTCAGGCTCCTCACCCTCCTTTCCCCAGAGCTCGACCGACGCCCACTCATCGGCATCGCGGACCCAGACATGGCTGGGCAGGCCAATCGTGCAGCCGTCAAATGCGGCAGCCCAGACCGGCGCGAGGAGCCGCTGCCACCAGCGCACGCGCGGTACCGGGCTATCGACATGCTCATACAGCAGAAACTGCCCGCCAGGCCGGAGCAGCGTCCGCACGATATCGCGCACAGTCTTCTGAGCGTCGGGGATCGAGCACAAGGTCAGGATGCAGGTGACGGTGTCCACGCTTCCGCGCTGCAGAGAGTTGTTGCGGACGGCCTCGGCGGCGGTGAAGGGCAATATGACCAGCGTGTTTTCGTACTCGGAGAAGCCGCACTCGGCCGCCGTGCGCCGGATGGCGGTGTGCATGAGCTTGTTGGGCTCGAGCGCGATGTACCGCGTCACGCGCGCCCGGTCCAGGTAGCGCATCGTGTGGCCGTGGCCTGCGCCAAGGTCGAGCACAACGCCCGCGGCGTGCGGCGTCAGCAGCCCCTGCTTGACGACCCGGCCGCCCTCGTCGACCCCAGCGGAGAATACAGTCCAGACATTGGCAAAGAAAATGCGCCGGAGGGCGAGCGGGTGAAGCAGCGTGCTCGGCGAGCTGAAATGGCACGTAACGTTGGCCAAAAGGCAATTCGGAAAGCAGCAAAGAGGTCCTCGAAAAAGCCATACAGGAAGGTGGGAAGCATCGCTGTTTCAACTTACTATTTAGACGTGCATCCTGAGTTGGGCAAACTCCGCACCTCTTCCTCCTGCCCATATTCGCGGAGAATGCACCAACACGCAGCATCGCATCACTACTTTGAAATGGGCTGTTATATTTGTAGAGTGTCCGGAGAACCACTAGCAGTTGAAGATAGAGACGTTGTGTACAAACGAAAGGAAAAGCTCCCACAGATACAATATGTCGTCAAAGAAATGCGCATCGCTCGTTGTCGTCATCATCTGCAACTTGACCTCGGACATCAATCGCTCCTTGCACCGCTCGGAACCCACACAAGATCGTCCTCCCGCTCGTTGCCCGTGCCAGCAGCGCTGCCGTCTTCATGCTCGTCCCCGCTGCTCAGCGCCGCCCACTCGTAACGGTCATCCTCGGCGCCCTCGCCGCGCAGCCCTGATATTTGCGCGCCACGCGCCTTGAGGAACGCCAGGACCTCGCGCGAGTCGCGCGTACCCGTCTTCGCGTCGCCATACGCGGCGGCAAGACGCGCGCTCGCGTGCAATCGCACGGGCTCGCGCTGCAGGTGCAAAAGAAGCTGCTCGAGCGCTTTCGCGCACTCTATCCGCGCGCGCAGGACGTGCCGCACGAGCCGCCGGCGCGGCGGGCGTTTCTTCTTCTTGTCCGTCTTGGCCGCAACCTCAGCTGCAGGCTTCGGAGGCGGCGGAGGGGCTGGTGCCGTGCTGGAGGCGGTGGGGTCAGCGCGTGCTGGATCGGGCTTGGGCGTCAGGAACGGGTTCGCCGGGGGCAGGACGAGCTCGGTGTACGGCGCGATGTTGTTCAGCGCGATCTCCCACCGCTTCGGGAGCCAGACGCCGACGAGGATGCGCCAGGTTGCCAGCAGGCGCTTGGCACTAAAGCATCAAGCGTCAGATGGTGCATGGATGTAGATAGGGATTTGGACGTACTGCTCGTATTGATCGTCAATGACGCGCACATGGTACATCGCAAACAGCCACACCAGGCCCGCCGCGATGACCGCGCCCGCCGGACTAAGCCAAAACAGCGCCCAGAGCGCGAGGAAGAGCGTGGGGTAGATGAGCATGAGCAGCAGCAGGCCGAAGACGACCTTGTTCTGCGCCTGCGTCTCCTCTTCGTCTGGTACAAGGCTCGCACCGAAGCGCGCCATGTAGTACGCTGGCGCGTGCACCAGAAGCGGAAGCAAGAAGAACGGCAGGCGGATGCCGCAAGCCAGGGTATCGCGCAGAAGGAGCGAGAGCGTCGACAGGCGGGACGGTAGCGGGACATTGTGCTGGGACGGGTTGAGCTCGCGCGGAAGCGGCAGCGACGAAAGGTCCGCGTTGGTCAGCTTCGTCGTGCGCAGAAGCGAGTGGTAGGCGAGGAGTTTGGACTTGAGCGACGGCAAGCCTGGCAGGTTTGGCGTCGTGAATAGGTCCACAATTCTGTGCAGTTGTTAACCAAGGACCATACATGAACAGCGCACGTTGCGGTCATTCAGGCGAATGAAAGCAGCATGTACACTTACGTCTGGGAGACGGGCACAAAGTCGGGCAGCTTGATCGCGCGCTCGCTGCCCCACAGCATGTCGCGCGCTGTGCGCGCAGCAAACAAGGTTTCCCTAGACTCGGCTTAGCGAATCCGCAGAGTTTGGAGCGAGTCCATACGCACCAGTCAGGCGCGTTGATGGACATGTCGACGAGTCGGTGTTCTATCTCCTGTGTGAGCTTCTTGACCGCCTTACGCGCAGAGCCCTCTTCGCCGGACAGGAATTCCGCTTCCAGGGCGTCGAGCTCGATGGGCTTGCCGAATCTGTGAGCAGAATCAGCACACGCACTGAGGTGAGACGGTGGCCGGACCGGCAAAGCCTGTGCTTGCAGCGCCCGCCAACACGCAGAACCCGGAGTTGTGGCACATTGCACAGGCTAGAATGCACGGACATAGAACTATAGAATTGTACGTACTCGACGATAATGGAGCTCCTGTACTTGGCCTTGTTGGTGTAGACGATGGCGGCAGGCACAAGCGTGATCTTCTGCGCCTTCGAAGCGTCGGCGTCGGGTTTGTTCTTGAGATATTTCGTATACTCCATCGTCGTCCAGGCTGCGCCGTCTTTGACCTGCATAATCCGCGGCTCGGTGTACGAAGTGCCCTCGGGGAAGAGCGCAACGACGTTGTTCCGTGCGAGCGCATCGAAGGTGCCGCGGAAAAGCACCTGGTTATCCTTGTTGCGCCGGTCGACGGGGATGTTGCCAGTTGCCAGAAGAATATAGCGTGCTATGGGGTTGATAAACAGCGTTGACTTTGCCCAGTAATGTATAACGCTTGTGCGGTATGGTGCAGGCTGCGAGGTACCGTCAATTGGGCTGCAGCTCTTATTGAGTCCCAAGCAAGCGCACAGAGTACAGCGGGGTCAATGAGCATGTTGTGGTGCGTGCTGACGCTGTAGGGGGGCTCAGTCTTTGCTCTCAATATATGAAGCGCCGGTGAGCACTTACATGATGACTGGGCCGTCCTGGGGCACGTTTTCCTCGCCTACGACATACATGTCCGCGAAGAACGACCATATCGACGCCCGCGCAAGCCGTCGTATGATTCGGTGCAGCAGCCACATCGCGCAGGTAATGGTCCAGGTGCAAGACGCGTGCGCGGCGTCTAAATCCCAGAATCCGCGCTTATATCCGCGGGCCTTTTTGGACAAGCTCAGGGCTCTGGCTTACCGGAGCAGCACTGTGCCTGGTGCTGGCATTTCGCCAAGTCAAGAGTAACGCCAGGCGGATGTATTAGGTGCCATTTGTACCGGAAGTCACTCAGAGTCGCAGAGAGCTCAACTCGTAATATTAGATTCGACTACACCAAAACCCCTTACATGAACACTGCTCATGTTTTGGCAAAGTTCGAGAACCATATGTGCAGATGAGTGCAGAAGAGATTCTACCCTGGCATCCCAGAACGGCCTTCAGTCAACAAAGCACCACATCAGTACATGCGACGACATTAGCACAAATGTTCAGCTCACGCCGGTTTACTACACGATATCCTGTGCCGCAAAGCAATGCTATTATCTATGGCTGGTAACAGACAAAGCTATGCGGTATTACCCTCCAGGTCGTTGGTGTGTGGTGTGGGTGGTGCGGAAAAAGGGATGGGGGTGTGCCTATCGACCGAGCTATCACAATAGCCAGACGTGGGGTGTAACGACGAGGGTCCGTGCCCTAAACCGACGAGGAAAAAAAGACGACAGACGAGATGATTGATGATGGACAAAGCGCAATGACATGAATGTGCGGGGGCGTCGTGGCATGCAGGGGAAGCAGATCTACTTGGCTCAGAACGCGAAGAACGCGGCGAGGAGCGCGACGGCGGCGACGGCGACGCGAGACGATACGAGGGAGCCGGCTCCGTTGGATCCGTACGTCTCGGCGGCGTCGGCGGCGGGCGACGCGTTGTTCTGCGGCGTGCCCGTCTGCTGCGCGACGTTCGCGTTCTGCGTGTTGCTGCCGGGGAGGCCGCCCTGGTCCGCGGTGCTGAGGAGCGCAGAGAAGTCCGCGGGCAGCTTGACGTCCTTGGCCGGGCGGAAGACACCGTCGGCGCCGACCATGTCCTTGTTCTCCGCGATGACGGCGCGTGTGTAGAGGATGGAGGACGCGATGCCGGCGTGGTAGACCGGGTCAATGCCGGCGAGGTCGACGGTGTTGCCCCAGTTCTCACCCGGCGTGCCGGTGGCCTTCGCCTGCGTCGCAGAGAACGCAGCGGCGATGTCAGGGTTGGAAGCAGCCCACTGCGGCATGAGTGCCGCCACGGTCGTCTTCGAGTTAACATCGCCGTTGGGGACGTTGATGCCACCCCACATGCCGCTCGCGCAGTGCTGGCCGACGCTGCAGAAGAACCAGACCGGGTTGGTGTCGTTTACGCGCTGATCGAACGTGAAGCCGGCCTGCTGCTTGCCGGAGACGAAGCCAGCGACGGTGGCGTTGCACGGCGCGGCCGCGGAACTCTGGGTGACGGTATGCTCGCCGTTGGCCCAGGTGTAGCGGATGGTGTCGCCGGGCTGGGCGCTGACGAAAGGCGGCATGAAGCGGAAGACGCCCTTGACGGGGGCGACGACGATGTTCCACACGGTGCCGCTGCCGGACGAGACGCTGGAGCCAGACGAGACGCTGCCGTGGATGGGCGCCTGCTCAACGGATGGGAGTGTGACCTGGGTTGCGGGCGGCGGGTAGCTCGCGAAGCAAGCTGAAGAAATGTCATCAGACCATGTCTCAGGTGATAGAACATCGGGAACGCACTCTGGACGCAAGAGTCGTAGCTCTGACCCCACGGCACGCTGCCGGAACCGTATTGAGGGAGGTTGTAGCCACCTGAGGAAACGGGCGGGATCTGAACAGGCGGCGCCTGCTCAACGGGAGGCATCTCAACGACCGGCGGCTGCGCAACGGGCGGCGTCTCGACAACGGGGGGGATCTCGACGGAGGTGGCTGACGGGAGCGAGCCAAGACTGCCACTCGTCTGGACGCCGGTGGGAACGCCCGAGAGGTCGATGGTGTTGAGAGGCTCTCCCTCTGCTGCGCCAGCGCCAGCGCCAGAGTCGCCCACAACGGGGACGATCGGCGTGAT
The DNA here is from genome assembly GCA_037042915.1 of Auricularia sp. M13. Taxonomy (NCBI): domain Eukaryota; kingdom Fungi; phylum Basidiomycota; class Agaricomycetes; order Auriculariales; family Auriculariaceae; genus Auricularia; species Auricularia sp. M13. The sequence goes on along the minus strand of CM073194.1, from coordinate 1,559,984 downwards.
GTCGCCGCCGGAGGCAGCAGGCGCGGCGGGTGTGGGGATAACGGGCGTTATGTCCTGGCGCTTCGTGGGAGCTGCAGCTGCGAAACCGGAGAAGACGACGGCGGCACCGAGGATGGAGGATGCGAGGCGGACCATGATGATTGCGGATTGAAAGGTGAAGTCTCTTTAAACGTCGAAGGGAGTGTTAAGGATGGGATGGAGTCGTCGTCTGACTGGTGTAATGGACTGTCTCGCGGAGTACAGTTGTAACTGCTGCCGGTGTCAGCGCCCCTGCATCCCCCGCAATCCACTGGCTGCACACACACCTTGATCAACAAAGCACGTAGGAAAAAGTCGGCTAGCCGACCTAACAGACCAGCTCAGCATTGCAAATGGTCGGTCGCAGACGGCGGCACTCACGGGAGGGATGAATGAACGAAAAGGAGGGCTGGGGCGAAAGGGCAAAGTCCTGCTGAGCTGATTCTGCTGGAGATATAACAGTTGCCGCGTCGGAGTTTCGTCTCCATCGAAACACTTCCAAGCGCCATTGATGCCAACCGTCCCGATCATCCGTCCACTGCTGGTCCTCTCTATCGCTTTAGCTTCATCTTCTCTTTCACCATTGCACACCTCGCCTGAAAGCTGCCTACAGCTATAGAGATCGCGCAGAATGGCAACCGCACTGTCCGCCAGGCTTGTGCCGTCCTGCCGCCCGCTCGAGGACGCAAAACTCAATGGGCACGCTGGTTCCGCCATCATCGCGGCCACAGCCTTGAACCGCTCTATCGGGTCCTGGCATTATCCATGATCCCCGGCCATCCCGAGCTTCAAAATCCGTCGTTATCATCACTCTGACGACGCGGCAGGCGCATAAACTGTTTGACTTTACGGTCAAACTGGCCTTGGGATTTTGCACCAGAGCCCCGCTTTGCACTCTTCTGGACAAGCTTGGAGCTTTGCGAGTGCTTCCGTGATGCGCCGGTACACAACGAAGATCATGATCGCCAATCCACCGACGGTCAAACCCCTGTGATTGGACTCCTTTTTGCTGCTCCAAATGCGCTGCACGCTCGGCCGGACTGGACGTGCAACAGTTTGCGGCGGGCGCTGCGATGCGCTGTTTGGCGATGACGGGTGACAGAAGTCTTGGCAAACAACACGACCACTGCATGTCCTTGCTTCATTTCGTCTTGTACTACAGTTGGGGACAGTCAAAGTGTATCCAGATAGTATCCTGCCCATATCTTTCCATGCAGGCTATAGACCCTCTCAAATGTTACACCATCATGTTCAGGAAAATAATGCGCATTTTTTGAGTATGCTTACGTAATATTCTAACGAGAAATAAGGTTTTGCCAAAAATTTTGGCTCTCAACCAAAATTACAAGTTGTCTCAAAAAGCATTTTGAGCACAAGAGAAATTTACATAGGAAATTATTTTTTTGAAAAGTTTGAGGACCATGAGATTCTCAGTCCCATTGACCCTTTAGATGGTGTCTGGCAGTGGAATTCATTTGCACCGAGCGGGATATTGACCTCCAGATGCTCATCAGCCGTTGGATCTGCTCCGGAATCAAATTGCTCAGCTCCGCTACCAGAGACCTTTTGCTAATTGGCATACAAATGGCTCGTTAAAACCGTCCAATTTGTGCAGATTCATGCTCAGGGCATTGATAGCTTTCGAATGATATATATTACGTAATATTCCATCAGGTTTTAAGCTTTTTGCCAAATTTCAGGGACCTCCTTCCTAAAAAGGAAGTTTCCCAGAGAACGGCTCGTTGGATTTCGATAAAAATTATACCGTTGGAAAGCCCTCAACGAGACGCACATTTTCGACTATATAAGTATGGGGGTATATAAAAGTGGCTACACTTTGACTGTCCCCAACTGTACCACTGCGCTAACTTCCGAGTTATTTTCCGGATTGTTATGAGCAGTGGCATCTTAGTATCTTGCAAGGATTAAGGAGACAACTGACAATTGCTGCGCGGTGCAACTAACTGCGCGATTGAACGTGATACAGGGACAAATGCTTGCTTCACACCTAACGCATAGCCTACGGCTGCTATAAACACAAATGTCCATTCATCTTCCCTTATTATCATTACCTTGTTCCACCTTCTTGGTGGATTTAATGCTTACGGCCACCCTTCTTCTTTTTACCATTTATCTTCGCACCCGCGGCGGTGATAAGCTCATTGAGCTTTCCCGACTCTTTCAGCTCTCGCAGTTCCTCGATGGTGCGGATCGGTTCGCCCCCGACGATGACAACTGGAAAGTGTTCCGCGCCAGTCAAACGCTTGAGTAGTGGGCGAACAACGTCGACGTCGGCTTCACCAGCATTAGACAAATTAGGCGGGGCACCGTAAATGTACTCACCACGCTGGTCAAGCTCCAATATGGTTGGATCGGGGTACAACTTGAGAGACTGGATGATGTCCTTCGCCTCGCGAGATGCCGGAGGACGGCCCGTCTTCAGCTATTGACAGGCTTAGCCACCATTGACTTGAAGTACAGTGAACTGGGCCAGGCACGCACCTCAGAAAGGACGACCACCGGGTTGACGCGCCACGCCTCCTTGACGGCTTCACGGACTTCGCCCTGCATACTCTGCTCGCGCGGGTCAAAGCCAAGAATGAGATCAGGGTCGAGTGGTTGCTGCGGGTCGACGTGCGAGGGGAGGGAGTTGCTCGCAAACGCCGCCATGAACCCGATGAGCGCTCCGAGCTCGTCCGCCTGCGCGGCGAACTTGAACTCGGCCTGCGCCGCGGTGCGAGAAAGCTTCGACTTGGACGGCCGCGCGGGCGGGGCGTTGTGCAAGGGATGCATGTGCGCCTGCTGCACGGCGATGTGGACGTCGTGGAGCGGTTGGAGATTGGGGATATGCGGTGTTGAGAGGTAGCCGTGTACGATCAGGACCGTCGCCGCGAAGGAGACCGCGGCGAGCGCGAAGAGGGCGATTCGTCGCACTTGGTAGGCGGTGTACGTCCGGCGCGAGAAGTAAGAGCGGATGAACGGCGACTCGGACACCATGTGCGACTTGTACCGAGTGAAATTCGGGCGCGCCGACGAGAACTTGGGCTTGGTGGTGAGGGTGGCCGACATGCGGCGTTGGATTGGGAGCATGATGACCAAGTTGTGGGTGGGGAGATGGTCTGACAAGTATCTGAGGATCACCCTTCTATTATATGACACGATGACGCTGGTCACGATCAAGACTGTACAGAGCCCGGTCCGAGTGCGAATGTGTATGCAAAACTGGATCGACTTGTCCGCGGCGATCGCGCGCTGCGGGCCGCCGTGTAGGCCGCGTCCGGAGCCCCGCACAATGACGAGCCTGTTGGGACGCATCGTCGCGGAGACGATGCGTTCCTATCATCGGGCTCCACTCGCAGGATTCAGCCACTATTAGACGTCGCGGATAGCTTATCGCGGAAGATACTCTCGAGATCGGCTGTCCAGACGTCCAAGCCGGCATTGCAATTCTCTGGCTGGGACGTGGGCGAGACATGCACCTCGTCCGCCAGGGAGCTCAGAAGCCGCATCCCGGAGACACCCTGGTCCGGATCGATGCATTCTACCCCGGTGATGTTCAGGCGCTGCAAGCGGCGCGGATTGGAATGTCCATTCGTCACGAAGCGTTCGACGAATGCGTGCACATCCAGTAGGGAGATCGTAAGCGTCTCGCTGCAGCAACAGGGCGGCTGGATGAAAGGTTGGGGCTCCCCCCAGTGAGATCTGAACGCTTGGCATGTCTGGGATAGATAGTAGCTGAGATGCAGAGTTTCGAGCACAGGCGTATCCCAGATACGCAGTTCTGCCTGATGTAGGACTCCAGCAGTATCGTAAAATTCTGTCTCGTAATAGTCCAGACATGAGGCGAATAAAACCTTGAGGGTGCGAAGGGCTGGAAGACTAGGCAATGAGACAGCGGGTATTGCAACGCCAGGTGCTATGATCTCCGGCGCCGGAAGCCAAAAGAATTCGTGGATGCAGAGCGAAGTGAGCATAGGTAGCGTTGACACGGACGGCATGCCTGGCAGGATCTCGTCGAAGTAATCGATGACGTCCGAAGGCCGACAGCGTATTAGCAGGTCGCGATCCGACGAGGGAATACGTATGGTAGCCTCAAACAACTGCAGACCCACCGCTATCGTGGAAAACTCGAACTCGAACTCGGACGAGGCTAAATCGTCCCAGACGGCGACATCAGGCACTCATAACCGCTCGTTAAACACAAAGCGATCCATTCCCAGGTCCATTATGAAACTGGAAACGTTGTGCATGCCCGACATGCCCTCCAGGTGGACGTTGCGAACTCTGCGTTGGAGCGGCGGATCCTGGGCCGCCTCGTCCCAGGAGAGTGCCATGATTGTGAGTTTCAGCACCTCCAAGCGTGGGACACTGTTCAGCATAGAGAGGAGCTCTGCCTTTCCCAATTCCTTTCGATCATAACGCCAATCGAGCCTCCGTACGTTGGCGAAGGCGAGACAACCAGCGGGTGGGAGAAGGGTGTTGACGAGAGTGCACTCGGAAAGCATACTAGCTTCGCCCGCAAAGAGGCTACTGGGGAGCTCTGCGGCCTCCATGAATTCGGGGCAGAGAGGGTGATAGAACGTTGCGGTGAATGACCTGAGCTGCGGCGCCGGGACAATCAGGGCGTTTGCCACATCTGTCACATATTTGTGCGTGTCGTAGACATCGTACCCGCCCGGGTGGGATTGAGGCCAGGTGCGAGGCCATATTGGCACGATGACGCGGAGAGACTGCGTCCGGGGCAGGGTATCCTGGACCAGAAGCGTCAGAGCCACCGACTGTTCAGACTTCCATACAACCCTTAGACACGAGAGCGGTTCAGGGCGGCTAAGTTTGGCTATTGCGGTGGTTCGCTCGGCCTCGCCATCCAGATGCCAACTGTACAGTTCCACGTTCGCGGACGTGGCAGCCCAGAGCTGTGGCAGTTCTAAAAGCCTGAAGCGCAGAAGAGTGCATGATTGCATGATGTGGATGCAATCTTCGGTCCTGGTGAAACAGAGTATGCGGCACAAGAGCTCAGAGGGGAGCGCAGCGAACAGGTTGCGTTGATTGGCAGCCGCAGCGTGGCGAGACAGTGCGCGCCGAACCAAGTCATACCAAACAGTCAGATCGAATTCTGCAACGGAGCTGTTGGGCTGTGAGCGGAGAATATAATTTCACACCTATACGACGAACTTTGAAGCTCGATTTAAGCCATCCTTGACCGCTCGCAGCCAGATCTGCAGTTGTTCTATGTGCTTCGTGCTACCTGGAGTGGCCATGGGGAGTAGGCTAACGATTCGACGATGCGTATGGCTCCAAAAGGCTCTCAATGTTCGTTCGGGGCAGTGAGTGTTCGGGGGAAATGTGTCTTACGAGGTTCAAGCTCAGCACCCCCCAAACCCAGTTTCTTCAGTTCAACGTTCAACCTTCGAATGTAGGAATGGAGCGAATACACAATGACAATGTGTCTTTTATATATATTTTTCGCCATTCTTCGAGACCCCACAAAATTGTTGGGAAGATGATATATGTTCGCTCGAGTTCTGCGGCGGATGTGCGGTACAACAGCAGCGACGATTTACGACTTTACTGCCGGCAAATTCTGATAGAAATGCTCCGGATGGTGAAATACACAGGATCTGAAGATCCAGAAGAATCGGCGGAAAATGTATCGCTCTGATTCACGATGTCGTGCGCTGTTCTCGACGCATGGTGCAGGCACTGGAACGCGCCGAAAGCTTATCAGATTTCCTGCAACAATAGTAAGTGCATACATTACGGTGTAGCTGCACGAGTCGTTACCTGTAAGGTTGTACACCAAGCCCGAGGTAGGATGCTGGTCCCTGAAGGACCTTGCGAGTCGTCATACCAACGCATGAGCAAATTTTCGATTCCGACTTAGAAGACATGTACCTCCATAATACACGCTCGATGGGTCACCGTTTTGGGATTCGTGGATCACTGATCAGCCAGTGCTGCTTGCAGTCGGACCACGTGATGAGGGATTCAAATAATACTATATTTCTTACTTTGGGCTGTTTCAATGCACTGGGTGCGTTTGTTCGCGGTCCGTGTGCGAGTCCAGCTCAAGTATCCAGAGCCGAGCGCCGCAGTTCGGTGATTTGCATGTCAACCTGCATTTCCATTCCGATTTGATCGGTAGCGGCGAGAGTCCATACGGCATCTTGACATCTTGGACTCCGGCGAATGCTTCAAGAAGGCGACAAGCATGGATGCTCTGCTTCGACCGTCTTATCCCCCTCCTTCACCGTGTTGCGAACATGGGCCCCAGCTTGAAGACCATTTACACGCAGAGCTGGCCTCCACGGCCCACGTGGGGCGTCGACAACATTCCAGACCAGACAGGACGTGTACATCTGGTTACTGGAGGCGCCGCTGGCTTAGGGAAGGAGACAGTGAAGGTGCGCTACTCATGCTCAACCCGCCGGTCTTGTCTGACACTGCTCTACGACCAGGCGCTGCTGAAGAAGAACGCGCGCGTCTATGTTGCAGCGCGCGGCAAAGCGAAAGCAGAATCCGCTATCGCTGAACTCAAGCAGGAAACAGGCAACGAGGCAATTTTCCTTGAACTTGACCTGGCGTCTCTCGCGTCCATTCGACGGGCTGCGCAGGAGTTCCTTTCGTCCGTTTGCTTTTTTGCTTTTTTGCATGCGCATATTCCCCACTCACCCTTCGAAACTTCCAGCAAAGAGAAAGAGCTCCACGTCCTCTACAATAACGCGTACGTCTTCCGAAAACATCGCTGGGTGTTGATATTGACTATGATCGACAGGGGTGTCATGTTCACAGATCTCAACTTGCTAACCGCCGACGGCTACGATCTGCAATTTGGGACGGTGAGGACCTCCAGTTCCTACGATGTAAACATGGCTAACCTCCGACGTAGAATGTGCTCGGTCACTACTACCTGACCGAACTACTTCTGCCGGCACTTGTCGCCGGCGCGAAGTCATCCAGCGACGGCGTGTCGCGCGTTGTCAACGTTTCCAGCGGTATCCAGTACTGGGGAGAGCTCAACTTTGATACCTTCGAGGATACTCCCCAACGCCGCAAGTGGTTTGGCTGGCAATACAGGCTCTACGCACAGAGTAAATTCGTGAGTGCTCGCGATATCTCAGATTAGCCTTTTGAACCACGCCCAAATCCAGGGCAATGTCGTCTACGCCAAGCAGCTTCACCGTCGCGTCTCAAAGGACAACATCGTAGTTACGTCTCTGAACCCTGGTGAGTGTCGATCAATTCCCGCTCGCGCGATATCTAAATCTCGCGAAAGGAAACATCCGCACCGATTTGTGGCAGCATTTCCCAAGTTTTCTCCGCAAATTCCTAGTGAGGATCCTCCCTAAAGTCTAAGAGCGCCTCCCGACAACTTTACAGTTTTCCACGACGTTGCATTCCAGTCAGGACGGTGCGCTGACCCAGCTTTACGCGGGAACATCTCCAGAAGGGAAGGACTTCGGCGGCCAGGTGAGAATCACTAATACTAACGGTATTCGGCGTTCACTCATTGCGAGTTTCAGTTTCTCATTCCCTGGGCTCGCCTGGGACTCAGCAACCCCGCAGCGAACGATCCTGCCCTTGGTGAGAAGCTGTGGTCCTGGCTGGAGTCTCAGGTCAAGAAGCACCAGCCTCAGTAACTTATGCCTCCAAGAGGATCCAGAAAGCAAATTGGACACTGTATATAACTGTACTTTGCGCCTTATTTCCAGGTCCATCAGTTGTTATCCCGGGGACCCGGTCATGTAGTACTTTGCCACGCTCTTTCCCAATACCCACACAGGAAGGAACTTGGAATCTTGCGAAGCTTTGCAATCTGACCAATCTTGCAAGCTCAGGAAAATCTGTCGGAAGAGTTGAGGAGGAGACGGAGGGCGAGGAGGACGACGAGCCAGTTGCCGGCCCATCTAGACTACAAGACCACTAAGCGGGCGACGGTGGCTACATCAGCTAGACAGACGGCTGCACCACCCGCTGCGTAGGCTTCAGGAGCTGGCGCTGGCGCTCCTGATCCACAGGGATCGTATTTCTTCGTCGCTCAGATGGTTCGTCAACGCGAACGGCTGGCTTGTATGAACGCTGGAGATGTAGAATATTGTGGGAGGTAGATCAGGCACGCAAATGGACAGAAATGTGGGATAGCAGAGCATGGACGAGATACGGCGGTGTTACGAGTTTGAGCGCGATACCCAAAACCAAGCGGCAGCCTGTGAACCGAACATATCGAAAGCATAGGCGAGAGTTGATCCGATCATGAATGTATGTTGTCACTCAGCGCGGCGTTTGGAAGAGACAGCTGGGGGTGTCAAAGGAAGTGAACAAGCGCGGAATTGGAGCGGTAACTAACGGCCGTTGGAACAGGGATAACGAATTCATCTCCGATGCCTTCACACGCATGAAGAGAATTCGTTTCCCCTCGGGAACAGGAGAACTTCCGAGTCGGTGGCGGTAAATTCCATCCGCGACGCAGACTCAGTGCAGAGAAATTCACAAATTGAGCCCATAAAGTCCAAATTTAAAGGCACATGCAAGCGGTCTCTTCAGGTCTGAGCGGAAAAATGGAGAGGGGTCGCATTGTGGTTATTGGTCGCCGCGCTGCCGACAGTTCGTTGAGCTCGTAATGGAACAAATGCTAAACGATGCACATTCAAACATTGCCGGGCATAAACATGTGTCGGGAAATCTATCGCTACAAAGACAAACAGAAAGCCATACATACAGACGCAACTTCTATCAACGTCAATCCAAACTCGCATTCTCGAGGAACTTGGTATCGACGCCGTATTCAAGCACGAGCTGCTCGCGCAGCTTGGGCAGCGAGCCGCTCTTCTTCGCCGAGTCGGCGAGGTACTTGTACATCATGAGCACGGAGTGCGGCTCACCGCGCTGGAACGCGCGGCGGCGCATGATGTGGAACATCATCTTGCCCATCGGGTGCTGCAGCGCGAGGCCGTAGTCGGGCTGCGGCGCGGGGTTCGTGATGAAGTAGTCGAACACGGGGTTTTCCTTGAGCAGCTTGATCTGGTACTTGAGGTGCCGCGAGTGCGTGAACGGCGCGACCGGCGCGGGGAACGCGGACGCGTCAGCGCTGCCGTCGCCGCTCAGGATGCTCTTGACGTCCCCAATCTCATCGGGTGTGATGGGGGTATGGTTCGGGAAGTCCGTGGTCGATGTATACTTGCTGTTGTCGTTGGCCGCAGTCATTTTGCCGTCGGCGCCACCGAAAAGGTTCAAGGCCTCGTTGGCATCGAGAATCTTGCCACAGATGAGCTTGTGGTTCGGCCAGTCGCGCTTCTGGCATTCCCTGCGAAAGATGGCTTAGTATTTCCGAGTCGCCCCCAAACAGAATGGGGACCTGCGTACCTGTCGCAGTACTTCACGACGCGATTGACCTTATTGCACCTGGCGCAGCTAAGCAAACGCGTACCCGGCGGCAACAACTCCTCGAGCCTGCTGCACGCGCGACAACTCCACTGACTCCCTTTCTTATCCTCCTTCGACTCCCGGTACAGCTCAGGATGCGCGGTCTTCATATGCCGCATCTCGGCCTTGTCCTCCCTGCTGCGCTTCGTTGCCCTAAAGTTCTCACTGTCGCCATAGAACGCCAGGACCGTATTCCACACCATCATCGCCAAAAAGAAATTGCGCGTGACAGTCTGCATCCGCGCGAGCAGCTTCTCCGCGGGCGAGCGCCTGGCCGCCTGGCCGACGCCAATGAGCGCGTCGTAGACCGGGTGCGGGACGATGCGCGGCTCCGGCTGCGGCGGGTCCTCCATTTGGGCGAGCAGGTCGAGGAAGCCGCGCCCGCCGCGGCGCTGCAAAAAGTCGAGGCAGCTCTCGGGCGCGTTCGTCCGGCGGTCCTCCATGTCCGCGACGGCCTCGCACGTGCGCACGAGGCCCTCCAGGATGAGCTCCTCGCGGCGCGCCTCAGAGCTGCCGAGCCACTCGCGCTCAAAGTCCGGATGCTCGATCATGTACGCGCTCAGGTCCTTCTGCAGCGTCACGAGCTCGTCCCGGCTGGACTGCATCGCGGCGAGGTGGTGGCTCGCCATGAGCATGCTGGCCTCCAGGGCCGGAATTCCGAGGACCACGTCCGGATAGTGGCGCCGCACCGCGAACTTGGACTTGAGCTGCTTTTCCCATGCCTACATAACGCAAAAAAAATCAGGGACATGTGTACGTTGGGGTAGATGGGTCTCGCCTTATTCCACGCCTTCCTATTAACTGTCCAATGCGGCTGCATTCGTGTTTCTGACATTGTGGCGTGCGGCACTTGCCAATTGCGCGGAGAAGAAAGGCAAGCAAAACACGGTAGATCCCGGGGCAGTTCGCGGGCGAACTAAAGAATGGTGACTGGCATTGGGCTTCAATATGTACGTGTAGTACCCGCAGCAAATCAACAAAGAATGATCTCAAACCAGAAGCGAACCAAGCAAAAAGCCAAGACATGCAAGCGACGAAGCTCACCGCTCGCCCATTTGCGCGAGGTAGTCCGAGAGCTGCGTGTCAGGCGTGAGTGGAGATGATCATCGTGGGATACAAAAGAACTAACCTTCAGAGCACCGGCGCGTATACTCTCCGCGGCGTTTTGCACGTCCGGGTTGCTCATTACGCGCTGGACGACATCGCGCGCGGTGGTCTCCCACGATTCGCCATTAGCGCTCATGTTGTCGTTGTCCTCGGGCTCCTCGCGGCCAAAGTACTGGTTGCTCGAGATGCTCGTCGCACCCTGGAAGTTGGAGAGGCGCTCCTTGGCCTCGGCCTGCAGCGCGGGCGAGTACGTGTTGCGCTCAAAGTACATGTCGCTGCTGATCGCCTTCTGGTTGCCGAACTTCTGGCGTGCGTACGTCGTCGCGTCCTCGTCCTCCTTGCGCACGCTGTTGGGCGTCGCGGACGCCGCGGGCGTCCCGCCGAACCCGAGCCGCTTCATGCCCATCCCCAGGCGCTCGAGGTCCTGGCTCGCACCGCGCGCGTGCTGCGGCTTGGGCGCGACGATCGTCGGCGACGCCGCGACCTCCTTGACCGGGCTGTCGATGGCCGCGGCGGACGCGGCGGCAGCGGCAGCCTCGGCCTCGGCGCGTTGGCGCGCTTCTTCTTGCGCGCGCTCGGCCTCGATGCGCGCGGCCTCCTGCTCCGCCTTGCGCTGTGCCTCGGCGAAATCAATCGGCGCCGCGGCTTTGCGTGCACCGAGCTTCGCCTTGCCGGCACGCGGGGCAGATGCAGTCGACGACGAGCTGGACAAACCGGGCTTCACTGCGGGAGCAGGTGACGCGGCGACGAATTTCGGTGTCGACACGCGCGGCGCGCCGACCACCGGCGGCGGCGCGGGCGACGCCTTGGGCACAGGGGTGGCCGCTTTCGGCGCAGGCGACGCAGACTTGGCGGGCTTGTCCCACGAGTCGAAGAAGTCGTCCTCGTCGCCGGCGCCAGCAGATTCGGGCGCCGCAGCGAGGTCTGCCATACCTTCGACGTAAATCCGCGTCGGAAAGCTGGGCTGAAATTCAGTATCGTTGAGAGCCTGATTGGACGGACTGACCGTGCAGCATCGTCCTTGACCCGCTTTTGTATTTCTTGCTTGTAAAGGTCGGCGACGGCACTTGTGTATTTCTTCTTGCCGTCGACGCTGTCGAGGAAGGACGCTCCGCCGTGCTTGCTGAAAAACTCGGTAGCTGACGCATTGCCGCCCACTTTCATCGCGCGCAGCTGATTCAGCTGCCATGTATCCAGGTTGGTCGACCTGAGATGGCAGGGTTATGAGTCGCAATCTGAAATATCATGGCGGCGTCCGCACCGTACGAAGGAAATATGGACGCCCATATTGCGGTGAACGGAGGAGCATTCTAGGCAGATGTAGACTCCAAAAGGAATGCTCGTCCATGTCGGGTTCTTGGCCTTGCAGTCAAAGCAAATCTAACGCGCCCGCACCTATCAGCGGCCGATTAGATGCAACAAGCTGGATGCAGGCTGACCTTGTTGGCCTTTTGCGCGCGCAGGATCTTGAAGACCTCATCGGACTCAGCCTTGGGTACAGACGTGGTCGACATCGCGGCGGACAGCGAGAGCGTACGGTCAACGGCGGGCTAGGGGAAGCAAGAAGACGTGTCGATTCCATCGGACCTTGCCGGCTGCTGGCAGTGACCACCGTGACGCTGAATGCCTGAAACCTCATCATACAATGACAGGTAGTACATAGCAATCGGAAAAGTAGCGCTGAAAGTGAAACAAAAAAGTAGAAATGCATGGGATACAACTACTGTATTTAATCACCCTGAAGAGACCCTGAATGCTGCTGATTATGACAGAACTCCTACAGGCACTGATGCATGATGGGCACAACATGCTACATGAGTGCTTACAGAATGACCAATGCGCACTGGGAGCATTCCTTGTTCTTGCTGAGAGGGAGCACTTGTGCTTGGACCTCTTCATGAACTTTGTGAACCACTGGGAGCAGAGCTGAGGGTCCCTTAAGTAGTTGATGAGTACTTATATTGCCTTGGCCTTCAGATAAATGGCACAGGTTTCCCAAGAGTAAAACAGCTGGAATCACACTGGAGATATTCAATGCAACAGCACGGCATACTATCCAGCTGTTATACTCTTGGGAAACTTGTGCCATTTATCTGAAGGTCAAGGCAATATCCTTATCAACCACTCACGGGATCCTGGGCCCTGCTCCCTGTGGTGGTTGCTGTGGCAGCTTCTCCGCACATGTACGAGTTTGAGCGATGTAAGCACTGGTCCAAGGACTTGAGGGAGCTTAGGATGCAAGGAGCTTGGAGGCTAGGAATTGATTCAATACAATCAATGAAAAACAAAACGATGCGCGCGTACCTCCCACTTCTGAGTCAGTCCAGGAGCTACTGCAGCACAGACGCAGCCGGACGTCCACCTATAGCCATATAGCCAAGTATGGGTTGTCTAGTCAGATCCGATACGGACACGAACCTGAGGGTGGCATGCCAGGCAATCGAGAACATAGAATCGCCAGCTGAAGACCGCAAGAAATCCTGGACTGATCTTCAAGGAGACAACTGGCGGACTGGACAGCGTAACGAGTGGTCGACTTCAGGCGGCAACGATCGCAAGAGCACAAACGACCTATGCCAGCTTCCTGTACCGAGGCACGTATCGCTGCGCTGCTTCATCTCTGTGCGCGCGTCAAAGTTGTAGCTCGATTCGGCGCAGAGCGCACAGTCGGGGATCATGATGAGCGGGAAGGTGGGCAGGGCCAGGAGGAGCAGACGGGCAGATGGCATGGTGCTCCCCCGGAGACACAGACTGTCGCATTCTTCTTGCTGTGGGCCCCAACACGGTCAGGTCGATATATTCGCCTAAAGAGGCGAGGGTAACGACAGCAGCGTATTTAAGCGTATTTAAGATCGTCGCCATAACCGCGCTTCAAGCTTCAAGTTCGCTTTCTTCTGCAACTGGAAACCGAATGCCGTTCAACGGTGGCGATACATATCGGACGCCATTTTCTAGCCCATGCCAAGCATGCCCTCGCCGCGCCTGCGCGCTGCAGCGAGACTGATAGCCAGGCAGCTCAGCAAGAAGCCCGAGAATCTGAAGAACGCGGTGCGCATAATGGACCGCTGACGATGCGAAAATGGTCCTGAGCACGGCGGGCGTCACTGGGATGCGGCTTCGCGCACTCGGCGACGACGAGTCTGAGGAGGAGCTCGTCAACGAGGGCATCGCATGGAGGGAAGTTAAGTTGCAAATGAATTTGGCGTCCGACGTCTCCGCTGAGTCCGAATGGCATAATTTCTTATTCCCCGACACTCATCGCACAGAACGAGATAGCATGTTTACAGCACAGACATGACAGCAACAAAAATACAGCGACAGTATAGTGGCCAATCACTCGTCGGAGTCCGAGATAACCTCCTTGCTTTTTCTGTTTGAATCACAGTCAATTAGCGCGTGAGAACAAGAGAAAACAGAAGAATGACTGACATCTTCTTGCGCTTGTGCGCGGCTGCGTCTCCAGGGACCTCGTCCTCATCGTCCTTTATAACCCGCTTCTTTGGCACACGCTGAAACAGACAGAGACGCCTGAGGATCTCACAAACAAGAACGAGAAGGCGAAACGTACCTTGGGAGCAGGTTCCTCTGGCGCACTGAAGATGGCCTCCTCATCATCCTCGCTAGGCAATGCGCCCGCGCTAACCACCTCCTCCTCTCCAGCCGCAGCGTTGCCCTTCGCGCGCTTAGCCGACTTCCTGCTCCTGCCCGCGGGGCGTTTGCGCTTCTTCGGCGCACCGCCAGCGCCAGGCTCGGCGCTACCGTCCTCCCCGGCGACGGCGCCAGCTTCGTCCCGCTGGCGTTGCCTCTTCTTGGCTGCGCGCCGCTCGCGCTCCTCCTCGCTCTCATCCTGCATGCGCGATGTCCACTCCTCGACCTCCGCCTTTGCCTTCCGCCGCGACTCGGCGAGTTCCTCTGCTCGCCGTTTCATCTCCTCTTGCCGTTTTCGCTGTGACACGGGCCGTGCATGTCAGTATCGCTACCGCTGGGCACACTGAGCAGAAGGAAACGCACCTCCTCCTCGGCGGCGCGCTGCTGCTCCTCCAATCGTCTCTGCCGCACCGCTTCGTACTTCTTCCCGACCTCCTCCTCGTACCGCTCTTGCTCAGCCAGTTGGTCGGCGCGCTTTCGCAACATGGTATCGCCGTAGCGTCTTCGCTGGTCGGCAATGTCGCGGCTGTATGGCAACATAGTCGACGTATCCGCTGCGAGGCTCGCAAATAATCTGCCAGCGCCTAAGCATGCAAATCTCAAGAACAGGAGAGAAGGACGAACGATTGCGCATGCTCAGCCTGTTCAATCGCCCGGCGAAGGTCAGCCAGAGTGCGCCGTGCGGGCTCGAGCCCGAAGAGCATTTCGGCGGCCTTCTGCTGTATCATGGCGATGTTGTACACGATCGCCTTGTCTCCCGGCGTGCAATGCATAGCCTACTCGACGTGAATACGCAGAAACAATGCCGAAAATTCACTGCACACACCTGTTGCGCATATTTCAGCGCCGTCCGCATGGCCGCAAAGCTCTGGTCCTTATTTGCCTTCGCGTACCACGCGCGAGACAGACACAGCAAATTGCTGACATTGCGCCCGTCGAAAAAGCGTTTGTTGGCTGTCTCATACTGAAACGAATCTCATCAGTGGCGGCAGTGCCATGAAGAAGAATAAATACGTACGCTTTCAATCGCCCGATCGAACTCGTCCCGGGCGTAGTAACAGTGACCCATATTGGCGTACACCGAGCCGTCGGTCAAAGTCTCGCGCACCTTCGCAAATACATCCAGCGCCTCCCTCGCAGCGCGCGCGTGGTCGAAACCCGGCGGCGGCGGGCCGAGCGCGCCGCCGAGTGTGCCTAGCGCATCCTCAGCAAGCGCGATAGCGAGACCCTGCGCTGCAACAGCGCACGCCGGGTCCTGCGCGAGTGCCTTGTCGAAAAACTCGCATGAGCGAATGAACGCCTTTTGCGCTCCTCGGCGCCCATTGGCGCGTCGCCGCCGAACCCGCGACCCGCCTCGCGCGCCTGGTGGTACGCCACAAGCCCCGAGGCACACAGCGCGTACACGTCGTTTTTGTCGCAGTCGCGGAGTGTGCCGAACGCGAAGTCGCGCGCGTGCTTCCAGAGGCCCACGCGCAGCAGGAAGTTGGTGTAGTACGCGCGCAGGTTGAGCGCGGTCGGCGAGGACTGTAGCGCCTGCTTGAGCAGCTCATGTGCGTCGTTCATCCTGTGTGTGGCCGCGAGCATGTGCGCCAGCCGCACTTTCGCTGCGCATGGCATTAGTACAGCGATGATCGCGCGAATGGCGAGAAGACGCACCGTCCACGTATTCTGGATGCCGCGCGAGCAGCTTGTTGTAGACCTCCGTGGCAGCACCATGACCAACGCCAGCAATACCTTTCTCCTCCAATTCCTCGAGACATCGTCCCAGGTTGTACAGCACGCTCACGCTGATGCCCTCGCCCTCATCGGAGGGGAGCGCAGTGGCGACAGCAAGCGCATCCTCGTACATCCCCTTCGCGATCTCCAAGCCGCCCTCCGCATGCCGCAGCGCAGCGACATTGTTGACGAGACGCGCGTAGATGGCATCCCCCGTGGCATTTGCGGCGCGCGCAACACGAAGGGCCTCGCTGAGCGCGTTCAACGCCTTCTCCGCCTGGGCGGGTTGTGCTGGGTCTTCAGTCCACAGCCGCGCGATCTCGACATGCAAGGCGACCTCTTCCGCGAGCCCGCGCACCGCAACACGGGCATCGTCACCCACGACGCCGCTCGCCTTCGCCAATTCGCGTCCGGCATGGTCAAGCTCCCGCAGTGCGCGTTCATACAGCTCGCGCGCCCGGGCGCGACCTTTCGCCAGATCTGCTGCCGACACGCCGGGACGCGCAAAAGCGTGCAGCGACGCGAGCATGATGATAACCTCGAGCTTGGGCGCGGGCACATTAGTCTGCTGTTGTTGCTGCGGCTGGGGCAGCAGGATCTTCTCGAGCCCGTGCATCGCAGCGGCGTATTCTTGCGTTTGGATTTGCACGGCGGCCAGGCCCAGCGCGCCAATGACGGGCGGCGCAGCTTCGTAATGTTTCGCAGCCTCCTGGAGGTGACCTTGGGCGTGAAGAGCACGGGCGGCGCGCATGTGGCCATCTGCGAGAAGTGACAGGGTATCTGCGTGCTGGATGGTGCGCTCTGCCAGCTTGAGCGCGGTAGGCAACGCCGCGGGTCCTTTACGCAGAAACATCTCCGCGAGGGCATTCGCAGCGGCCGCACTCGCCTTATTGAGCTTGAAGGCGAGTTCGACGTGCTTGATACCCGTGGCATATTCGTGCGCGCGCTCGTCCGGCTGAAGACGAACGTCCTTGCTCGCATTAATTGCCGCGAGGCCGAGCAAGACCAAAGCCGGGTAATACGATCCGTTGTGCTGCTCGAGACTGCGTGCCCACGCGAGACGGGCCTTTTCGCGAGCGCCCAGAGACCAGAGACAGAGGCCAATGCCGATGCGCGGGTCCGGCAAGGACTTCGGCGCGAGCTGTAACACTCGCTGGAATGTTTTCAGAGCCTGAGCAAACTGTCGCCTTTGAAAATATATCCTCGCCCGTCCAGTGAGTGCGACAACGTTGTTGGGCTGCTTTGCAAGAATTCCGTCGAAGGTACGCAAGGCCTCTTCGTAGCTGCGGCCGGCTAGCTGGACGATGCCGCGCGTGAGGAACAGTAGCGTCTCGTCGATCGGCATGTTGCCAGTGCGGTTGAGTAGGCTATTCGCAGTCGACATGTGGTCCGCTTTCGTTTTACCAGAAAGCTTGTCCGCGCGGGCGTCCTTCATTATGAGCTTGGGCGCCCGTTGAGCCCGCGCAAGCTCCAGGTTGGCGATCATGGCATACACAGGGCCCAGCGTAGAACGGTCCAATTTCGCCAGTGCCGTCTCGCACATCATGTGAGCCACGTCCAGTTGGCCACGCCGCCAGTATTCGCCAGCCAGCCGCGTCCAGTACGAGGTCCCGCAGCGCGTGTCCTCGAGCAGCTTAATGTACTCCTCGGGCGCGGCGTCCTCGAGGTCGTCGATGTTGACCTCGATCAGCTCGTCGCCGGTCAGAATCTCCATTATCCGCGGCGGGCGCGCGGAGTCGGCCATGGTGGTAGGGAATGCGAAACAAAAGCCGTAGCGGAGAATCCGACCGGCATGCCCCGGCGACGCGACACTGTCAGTTGTTCAACTTGGGGAAATTATCAGACCTCTCTGGTTACTTATATGATCTTCGTTGTTCTGGTTTTATTTTTGTTTTTATATATTGTATCGGTGGCAAATTTTTTGTGTCTGATTTCACGGAGCCGGAGAGACTTCTACTCAACATTTTTTATGGACGGGATACTGTCCGGTATCAGTGTCACAGGAAACTGATCCACTCATGAAAGTCTTCTCAAAAAGAGGTGAACATTCTCTTCCACTAATCAAGTTAATATTTAACTGTAGCCCAGTTTCTAAAACGAAGAAGACATGTTCTTTCAGTTTTCAGGACCTGTCATAAAGTTGAACCCCCCACCCCCGACCACCCATCCACCCGGATCACCCCCGTTCCTTGAAGGAGTCTATGATATTTGCAATGAACTCTTGTTATGAAATCGGTCACATGGGCAGTCGATTGTTAATCGTGCCATCTCCTGGCGGCAGTTGGCCACTGAAGATAAGGTTCAGGTGGGCCCAGGATGTTGCAGGGTTTTCTCCCCTTCCCCGCCGACGTTAATGACACAATGAAAGTGAATGAATTCTTCGCCTGGTACCGATCGTGCTTACGTCAGCTGAAACCGAACTCAGATAAATATTCAACTCCGCTGTTGTTCCGCCTCAAACTCAGCTATGAACTCCATCCTGGAACTGCTGCTCGACCTCCTCTACCAGATAGTCACCTTCACTCGCTGGGCTTTTTGGCCCACTGTGAAGGAGATCTGGCGCAGCCCCTCTCTCCTGCTGCACCCTCTGGCCCTGCGCCGTACGTTTTTCTCGCACGTCTGGGCGGAATTCTCGCAGCACCTGGACAACATGGCGCGCCCGATGAAGGAAAAACTCATTAGGCCGTATGCCACTGGCATCGTCCTCGATATCGGAGCAGGTAACGTACCGCCCAACCTCTCTCAGTCCCACCCCGGCTGACAAGTCCCCTCCCGCGCAGGGCATGGCCACACCGTCCTCTATCTCGACAAAAGCAAAGTGACACGCTATATCGCCCTCGAGCCCAACACCTCCTTCCATGCCTCCATCCGCCGTCTCGCAACTAAAAACGGCTTCGTCGAATCGGACGGCACGCTCGTCATCCTGGGCATGGGCGCGGAGGACATCGGGGGCATCATCGCAGCATTGGGCCCGCAGTCGGTTGACACGCTCATTTCCGTCCATTCGTTATGCAGCGTGCCGTCGCCCAAGGAGACGCTGCGCGCGCTTATCCAGCGCCTCGTCCGGCCCGGAGGGCAGTTGCTCAGCTTCGAGCACACCGACAGTCCGCTCGCAACGGTGAGGAGACTGCAGGCTGTCCTCAACCCACTCTGGGTCAACATCCTTGATGGATGCACCCTCGGACGGCCCATATTCGACTGGATCCGTGCTTCGGATGACTGGGCTGTCGCAGATGAGTGGGAACTCGAAAGCAACACGCCGTTCAACCTGTTCTACCACCGCGTTGGAAGATTTGTCAGGAAGGAATGAGCAGCTGCACAAAGGTCAAGTGATCCAAGTACATCTGTGGTCAGTTATATTTGTCGAGGTCGAGAGCATACAGAAAGCGATGTCAAAGCAGGGGTACATATACACATAGGAACATATGGACTCGAACGCGTTCATCATGCACCCGGTTGACCCGAACCCTGGGATGGTGCAGCACCAGTCTAACAGATGCATCAGTGGAGTATTACAAGTCAAGTTGAGGTTCGCTTACAGTGCCTGAGCTGGCCAGCATGTTCTGAATGCCGATGCGCTGTCGCATCTGCTCTTCGTTGCTGTACCCCTGCATCATGGCCGCATGGAGCGCCTGCTGCTGCTGGGCGACCTGGAACGCAGCGGGATCGAGTGGTACTGCCGACCCCGGCCGAGGCACGGTACCCTGCTGCCCCGACGGGCCTGGTCGGGGCGGCGACGTCTGCGGGGGCGACGACTGCAAATGCGGCGAGGCGGTCGATGATCCAGCTTGCGCTCCTGCCGCGACACCAGCCGCCTGTTGCGCTTGCGCGGCTTGCTGCAGTGCCTGTTGCGTTCGCAATATATGGGCTCGTTGCGCCTGCGAAAGGTGCTGCATGTGCTGTTGCATGTTGACCATCATCCCTGGCGGCAACCCTTGCACACCAGCCAGTTTCGGCATACCCTGCCCAGGAAGCTGAGCAATTTGACCGGGAGCACGCATAAGCCCGAGTTGTTGCTGTTGCGCCTGGGGCGCATACGTTAGAGACGACGAGACTTGGATAAATAGCGCACCAAGAGCATCTGTCGTTGAGCTGGATTATGCTGGATCGAGGCCGCTGCGTTGCGTAAAGCCTCGGCATGGGCTTGGACTCGCTGCCGCTCTTGAGTGTCGCGCTCGAGCTTCACGCGTGTCAGCTCGAGCGCAGAAAGCGAGCTCTTCGCGATCTTCGTGTGCGTCTCGTGCACGCTAGAGGTGATTGCGCGCTTGCTCTGACCTGTGCAAAACATTGAGCTCCCGGCAACCACTGTAACTGACGAAGGCTACTCACTGGCGGTTCGCTGCGTCTGTTCGCGCTTCTTGACGACCTTCCGCACGGCGTCCTGGAGATGCAAGAGCCGTCTCCGTTTCCTCGGCTCGGTGTTCGAGCCCGCAGCCGCATTGCTCGCCAAGCGCTTCAACGTGCGCACGTTCGAGCTCTCGTACAAGTTCGGACTCGGACTGCGCGGTTGCTCGGCCTGGGGCACATCGGACGCCATGCCAAACTTGCGATGCCACCGCTCGCAGCAGTCCCACGGCGAACGTCGATCCATCTCGATCGTGACGCGCGAGCTGTTGAACCATTCCGCGACGAGCTGCCAGTTGTTCGGGAAGCGGTCCACGATCGACTTGAGCAGGTCGTCGTCCGCCTTCGTCCATGGCAGGTCGACCACGCGTATGTGCGCGTTGACAGGCATTTTCGGAAGCGAGCTGTTGCGCGGTGTTGCGGATGTGCCGTGCATTTTGAACAGATCTGCAGCATAACAGTTAGCCAGGCGAAACGATCAAGGCATCTATTCGACATACCGGACATATGGTGATCCCAATCTTTATCGTCGGCGGGCACAGCAGGAGGATGGATAACAGCATCGTCGAGATTGACCCATTTGCCATTGCGCCAGTTCTGCGCAGGATTAAGCGCGCCCACGAGCGTCGGCTTCGTATCCATGAAGATGCTGGTGCTAGTCAGCTTGCCGGAGACCGTCTCGTCCACGACGCGCTTGTCGGACGGGTGCTCCTTGACTTCGAGGATATTCATCGCAATATCACTATCGATCGGCGGCAAGGGCTCGTAGACTTCAAGCTCTGGGAAGATTTCAGGAAGCGGCACGCCGTCGAGCGGTAGCTTCTCCCGCTCGGCGTCATCGAGCTTCAGGTCGTTGAAGTCGATCCACAGCGCATCCTCGCCGAGCGCAAGGATGGGGTCCCGCAGCGCCTTGTACGGCCCGAGCTTGGACGAAGCGCCGCCTGTGGCCCCCAGCGTCGGGTTCTGCGCGGCATCCTTCAGCACCGCATTTCGTCCAGAACGGCCGCCGCGGTCGCCTCGCGTCCTCCCTCGTCGTCATCGCCCGCATCGACCTCCGCAGATGTGCCGAGTCCGAGGCTGAGCGGCTGGTCTGTCTCCTCCGTCTTCATCGCGACATCGTCTATCATCTGGCTCACGGGCTGTGGTGCAGATAAATCCTCCGCGGGCTCGAGCTGGGAGTCCGTTTGAACGAGCGCCATCTCCCCAGTCTCCGGATCGTAATTCGGTAAACGCTCCGGCGATGGCGCGCCCAGCGGGTCGGGCGTGCCGTATGCAGGCGGCTGCCAGCCCTGGATGAGCGGCGGATCGTCTGGCGGCGGCAGTTCAGGCGGCGGCGTTGACGGCGGCACAGCGGGCAGCGCCTTCTCGTCCTCGTCCACGTCCATGTCCATCACAACATCCTCATCCTCTTCCTCCTCCGCGGCAGCGGGCTCCTCACGCCGCAGCCGGTACTTCGCGCACAGCGCGGGGCGCTCTTCCGGCGACGCCTGCACATACGCCCGGCACGCGGCGGCGAGCTCGTACGCCAGCGCGACCTTCCACTTGCGCTCCTCGCGGAAGTCCGTGCACATCCATTTCTATCCGGGCGTCAACAACGAAGGCAAACCGCGGCCCTGAACAGGAACAGAACAGAACAGAAGAGACGCACCATCTCGTCTAGCAGATAGTCCCAATGCACCTTGATATGCACGGGCTGCTTCGCGCGCTTCGGCTGGCGGAAGGACCAGAGGCCGTCCTGCTTGAGCCTGTCGATCCGGTCCATCGCGCGCAGGAACAGCAGCTCGTCCTGCGCAAGCTATAAAACGCAAAACACAAACACAAATGCAATCATCAGCCCATCTAAACACACGCAAATCCGCGCAACACGCACCCGCCAGTCCGCAGTGAAGAGCACCTTGGGGGCCTTCTTGATGTGCTTGTGGACGGGATTCGCGCGCACAAGGGCTGCCCAGCGGTTCAGGCCGAGCGGGATGAACTCCTTCTGGCCCTCGCGCTCGTCCTTGCCGCCACCGCCTTCCTTCTCTTTGCGCTCCTTCTCCTTCTCGCGCTTGCGCTGCAGCTTCGCGGGCTTGACGGTATGGTTGAACGTCGGCGGAAGAGCGGCGAGCGGCGGCAGTGCCAGCCGCCGCGTGAAGTCGCTCTCCGGCACAAGCAGTCCGCTGTCCGCCTCCGTCGTAGGCTTCGGGTTCAGCGCGAAGTCGATGGTGGTAGTATCAGCGGAAGCGTAGATGGAGGTGGGCGGCCTAGCGACTCGGCGCTGCGGCGACGTGAAGGCGTTCGACGCGTGTGGTTCGGGCGCCTGTGACGGTTGAGAAGCAGCGGGTGGACGGAAGAGCGCGGAGTTGATGTGTGACACCGGAAGCGGGCGTGCGACAGGTGGCGGCTCGAGCACCGATGGCGCCACGGTAGTCGGCCCCGGCGTCGTCGCGTCCGACTGCACGTCTTCAGCGGGCACGTCTGCTGGCGCGACGTCTGGCTCCGTCTGCATGGCATCCGGGTCCTCGTCCCCTCCGAGCACGGCTTCAACAGTCGGTGTGGATGTGCCGTCCGACATATCTACGTCTTCGTCTTCGGGAGCCTTAACCTCCGCGGCCGACTGCTCCTCGCCGTCGCCGTCGAGATTGACAACTTCATCTAGTACGATCTGAGCCGCAGGCGAGGACGGCTGCTGCTGCTCCTGCGCGACGACAGCCGGAGACGGGGACGACGTCGGATCCTTAACCGGCGTTTCCTCACGGGGACGAGGCGAAGGCTCGTTGAGCATAGCGGAGGCTTCACGTGGTACAGGCGTTGGTTCCTTGGGCAAAGGCGTTTCGTCCTGCGGCGGCGCAGGAGTACGAGCTTTAGGCACAGGCGTTACCTCTCGAGAAGCGGCAGTGAGTTCTTCGGGAGCAGGCGTCGACGCGTGAGACACAAGGGCAGGCGTTGGTACTGGCGTGGGCTCCTTCGGGGCGGGCGTCTGTGCTTTGACGGACAAAGCAGGCGTGGGATCTCGCAGCGGTGTAGCCTCTTCGGCAAGGGCGGTAGGCTCTCGACGGGCGGGGGTCAACGCTGACGGGGTGGGTGTGGGTGACTTCGGAGCGGGAGTGACACTGGCAGCGCGCGGTGTAGGCATTTGGTCGTCCATCGCAGCCTTGGGTGTAGCGACTGCAATACTACGCTCACGGTGTACAGACATGGGAGTAGGTGCCGATGGCGTCGGCGACTTCGCAGCGGCGACCGATGCCTCGCGGGCGGCATGCACGGGAGCTGGAGACTGACGCTGGGATAGCGGTGAAGCAGCGGCAACAACAGCAGCAGCGGCAGGTGTATGTGCTGTTGTAACAGATGACGCACGCGTAGCAGGTGGTGGAAGAGACGCACGGGGCGGCGAAGGAGGCGGCTCCGTCATCGGCGAGTCTTCGTCAAGCGAGGCCGCAGCAAGCGGCTCGTCTGGCTGACCTTCCTCCTCCGGTGGTGGTGCAGCCACTTCCTCGCTCTCTTCAGGTGGCGCGGGATGCTGCTCAATTTGCGCCTCAGTTTCCTGCTCGAGCTCGAGAGGTTCGGCTTTCACGCGAGGCGACGACGAGTCGTCAATATCCATGTCCTGAGCGTCCGAATACGCCGACGCGGCATCGTCGCCGGCGTTACCCTCGACGACGACGGGCAGCGGCACGATAACAGGCGGTGGGCTGGCCTGGACGGGCTTCGGCACAATCTCCTGCAGCCGCTCCATGTCCAGCTTGTCCTCCTCAAGAACGCTCTCGGGCAATTCCTGAACCATCGGAGGCGTCAGAGGCGGCGTTTCCACCTGCCATTCTCCCAGCGTAGCTAGCAGCGGGCTCATATGCGGCGGGTCGGCGGTAGACCTGTCGGGCGCCGTGTCCATGAAGTCCTCCGGCGTGCAGTAGGTGCCTGGATTCGCGCGGTGGTTGTAGAGCACGAACATATCGCGTAGATGGTCCTTGCGCGACTGTATCACGGCCCTAAATTCGCATTATATGAGCCTGGAAGCAACGCAAAGCAAAATGCGGCGCACTTGAGTCGCTGTATGCGCGCCTCAATAATGGCATTCCGCTCGAGCTCGATGTCCAGCGACTCTTCCGAGCTGGACGGCGATTCTTGGGGCTCTGGGGCTCAGGCGTCGGCTCAGGGCGCGCGCGCCGCGCACTGCGGGTCATGCGGCGGCCCTCGTCGAACCCAGGCGGCATGACGCGCGACAGAATGCGGCGAGTGGCTAATAAGAGGTCAAGGGACGAACTCCGACCCCGCGTCGGAGTTCGGTCCCCGCGTCGGAGTTTGGACGATACGCGCCAGCTCACTGAACTTGACCTTGTCCTGCTGCTGCACAGTCACGGTGCACTCAGCGGAAACATTCTGTACATATGCCAGAAAAAGAGAAACGCAAGATATAGGACGCGAGTCCGCTGGACTTAAAACCCAAGCGCTGGCGTTTGGTTATGACGCGGAAAATATTGCGTCCTGCAGGCTATCCCTGACAGGAAGCTAAGTCGCCTCCGTTAAGGGCGTCTTCCGCTTCATGCCGCCGTTCGTCAGCGCCCAGCCCGGCGACACCATCTGCTACACCTGGGCCAACGGCGAGCCCACCGTCACCCGGAGCTCCTTGGCCGCACCGTGCAACGCCACCGGCGCCGGCTTCATCTCAACGCAAGTTATAGTATGTGTGTTGTAACTGTAGGCCCCGTCATGTCATTCGCATGTGCTGCCCTGAATGTCCCTGGTTTGGTTTCTTCTCACATTCTGCATGGTAAGCGTTGTTGGCAGCGGTTCAGGTACCAAAATGTTTGAAAAGCGATCTCACCTCATATCAGCTCATTATGGCAGTGGGCGCCTCTGAGAATGTGTCCAAGCCCATTGCAGCCCTTCATGTGGCTCTGACTGACTTGTTGCGGCTGAGAGCCTGTCGTATAGATAAGGAGTGAATGTTCCATCGCGTCTCTGGCTGGGGGTCTTTCCCAAGCACCTCCCACTCTGTCAAGCATCTCCTACACACTCTCCATAAAACAGCGCAGTGAGTGAACTGTTTTTTTTCTTTGTGATGCTTCTTAGCTCACCTCGATGCGTGCACTGTAGCTCACGATCACGATGCTCTTGCCCTCGTGCGGCTTCTGCGCTGGTAAAGGGGGTGACTGGTACGAATGCCACGTGTGCCGCGGCGACGGCGACATCTTGCAGAGAGTGGAATGCCCGCGGCTGGGCCCATCCTGCATCGATTGCGGCGGGAGAGGGATGAAGATCGTAAATGTGAAGTGTGGCAACTGCAACGGCCGCGGCAATGTTTGGGGTTCATGCAACTGGTGCAACGGTACAGGGATAGCCGAGTCTTAAGGGTCATAAAAAATCCCACAGTATCTTGCTGAAATCATGCTGTAAAATACGTCGAAAATGGTTGCGGTGCTTACTGACTGTAACGAGATTGTCCGCCGAAAATTGGGCCATCCGCGCTTCAGCTCCGACGTATTGAATAGCTCAGAAAAGCAAGTTTACAACATCGCATATTGCGCCTCATACAATAAAGATCAATTCTCAGCCATGTACGGCTCGCATTGCTTCAGGAAGCGCTCCCAGCGTCCTCCGTGCCACTTGCTTATGGCCTCCCATCCTTCTCCAGGCTCCTTGATCAGTTTCTTGATCCATATGAGCGTCGAAGCGACCACGAAGTCTGCAAAGGTCGGCGCTGGACCCATCAGCCAGCACTCGGCCCCGAACTCCTCTTCTGCTTCATCATAGATGGCAGCGAGCTTGCCATAGCCCATACGAATCTTCAACCAGTGCTCTTTACGGTCTTTCACCCACTCCTCGAGCGGTGGGTCGCCATACCACTCATTGCGCGTGCGCGTGAAATACTCGGCGCCGCGCTCGTCGAGCGCGGCCGGGCAGGACATGCAGACGATGGTTGCGACGTCGTTGAAGATGTTGTCGCCGTGCCAGCGGATGAACGCCGTTTGAAACGCCGCGTGCCCACGGGGAAGAGCTTCGGGCCCGGGTGGTGCGCGTCGAGGTGCAGCGCTATCGCGCGCGAGTCGGTGACGACCTTGTTCGCCGCGTGGTCCGCGATGACCGGAAGCGTGTAGACCTCGCCGTACGACGCCTTGTAGCCTATGTCTGCCCCGATTTCTTGCATGCGGGCCTTGATGTCGGGGTATGAGACGAACTCGGTCTTGTAGGGCACGCCCTTTGTAGTTCAGCGCCAGCCTATTCGAGGCGTTAATGAGCCTGGGACCGCCAACGACGTTCGATGGTCACACCTGGTCTTCCAGGTATTGGGTGACCAAGGCCCGACCCCGCCCTTAGCCGTGATGTCGTAAAACGTGACTGGTGGCGGGGAGCTCATGGATGGTAGGGAGGTAGATGCACGCTATGGTGATCTACGGTTCAGTCAAGCGCTTAGCACTGCCGCTTGTTATATGCGCTTTGCAAGCTGTGCAACGGGCACATCCGGCGGACGGGAAATCCGAGCATTTCCTACTGGCGCTGCCAAGCAGTGCGCTCAGCCGGTGTTCTTGGATCAGTCAATAAGTCGGTACCATGATAGTGATAGGAATCCCGGTAGCAGGTCAGGACTGGAAGTTTATCGGCGTTCAAGATACGTCCTACATGCGAAACAAACAATCGCTCACGAAAAATATGGTTTGCGTAGTATATCAAGGGTGCGTGTACCGCGCGGGATCGGAAAATCAAAAGGAAAGGGATGCTTGTCAAGTTCAGACTCCGCGTTGTTCTCTTGCCATCCATCAGTCCTTTCAATATGGCTACCGAGACAACTTTCACCTTTTACGATGTCCTTGCTAAGCCTGGAGTGGGCTGATAGTCTCCGGATACCTGGAAAGCACGGTAAGTACGTCGGGCAATCGACGTTGCGGCGACGCAGCGGCGTGCCACTCACACGAAAATGTATGCATCTAACCTCGCATTGAAATTACACGGCGTACCTTACAAAACTATCTGGCTTTAATAACAAGATATTGAGCCCACGATGCGTGCCATTGGAGCCGAGCCAGGGTACAGGCGCGCAATGCACGGGGATTTCAAGTACACTTGCCCTGTCATCGTCGACCAGCGCCAATCTGCAGGGAGCATTCATCGCCTTACATCTCGACGAAAACTTTAGCAACGGGGGTCCGAAGCTCATCCCGGACAACACGATCGCTCTGCAAGCCGCATTCGTCAACTGGCACGATCTTGTGATCCTCGAAGGCCTCGTCGATATCGTCTGCATGTCCTGCCCGGTAACTGGACGACCGTGGCGCAGAGTACTTCATTCGCACGCGTGCAGAGTGGTGGAGCAAGCCACTCGACCAATGGGTTCCACGTGATTTGCGCGCGGAGTATTGGAAGAAGGTCGAGGCAGCATGCGGGAAGCTTGCTGAGCTTTTGGACAATCAGGGGTCCGGCTGCGCCTGGATTATGGGCGACGTCGGGCCCACCTCGCCGACTTTGCTATCGCCGGATACCCACTCTGGATTAAGAACCTCTCATCAAGGACAAAGGCAATGGGTGGGACCTTGTCCGAGTCAAGATTTGGCAT
Source organism: Auricularia sp. M13 (assembly GCA_037042915.1). Lineage (NCBI taxonomy): Eukaryota > Fungi > Basidiomycota > Agaricomycetes > Auriculariales > Auriculariaceae > Auricularia > Auricularia sp. M13. The sequence goes on along the minus strand of CM073194.1, from coordinate 1,532,200 downwards.
AGTGGCAGATGGGAGCTTCATGTCCGCCGGCGAACCATGACCAACAGGTAAGATTGACGACTACTAACGGCTTAAGCTAGGCCCTTAAGAAGCATTATTGCGGGATTCTGTGCATAACTTTGAGAGTTGCTGCAGTTCACCAAAGTAACGAGAACGCGCATTGCTGACTAAGCTGAAGATTTTGTTGTTTTCTCGTCATCCGCAAAACGAGATTCCCTGAAGCTGTTGCTTTACCAATCCAATCGATTCATGAGTTAATCATCCTCGAAGTATCCCTCTTTACCAATCCTATTGGAAGGAGGTACAAAAGCTGCCCATTCTGCCTCGTTCCAGAGCAGAGATCCCAACTTGGACATCACCACATCCATGGTCGCAGCTAATTCAGCATTCATCTTCCTCACGGGAGCCTCTCGGTATGGCAAACATCATATTGCGTTGGTACTGTCTAACGGACGATTCTATTGAGAAACCCCCTTTCCGGGGTTTCTACGGGGTTTTTGGCGGTGATATGACTGGATCACGGACTTTGAGATCCGGATTGCCGAATGCGAGGGAGCTGAAGACTTGTTAGTAGTTTTAGGTCCGTCAAAAAAGAAATTCTGGTGATCATGTCCGTTGCTATCTCCGTACAGAGCGGAAGGTATCTGGCTGATTCTAAGAAGTAATCCTCCTGCGCCGTCAGCAGGCCTGAGGGTAGAAAAAACAGCACTAAATCAACCAGTTCTAACCCGAGAAAGGTTCTAACGGAATATGCGACTTTCCTGTGGGTTGACAGCGACAGCCACTGTTCTGCTGCCTTTATTCCGACCAGGATGCTCACCCCACTTTGAATTCCCTCATCCAGTTGAATATGTTGTCAGGTAGAATATCAAGTCAAATGACCTCTATTTCAACCCTGGACATCCTATAACCACAGCAGGAATGGCGCGAAGTCGTACAGTACGGTCGAACCGACTTTCCGGTTCATCTGATCGGATCATCTTGTCGGGTTTCCGCCTGTTATCTGCGCAGAAACCCCAGAAACAGGGGTTTCTCAATAGAACACTCGGTGTTGGTGTCAGTGGTATCGGTCTTGCAATCGCCAAGAAGTTGCTCGGGGACGGAGAGCTGCTTGCAACCTTCGCTCGCTCGAACTCCCCGGAACTACGCGCCCTCAAGGACCAGTATCCTGAGAAGCTGCTTATTCTTAACGGCGATGTGTGCGCAATCATTCATTTTGTTCCTCGGATTCAGCCGCCGCTGATTTGCTTTCCTTCTTGCCGCAGAGCCGACCCAGCTTCCAGCACCAAAGCGCTCCAGGATGCCTTTGGCCATTTCAAGACGAGCGAACTACGCGCGCTAGTTCTGAACGCCGCCATCCAGGCCATCAGTGTCATTGCCCGCGCGTCGCTAGAGGACTGGAAGAAGGCATTCGATGTCAACTTTTTCAGTGCTCTTCCTCTCGTGCAAGCTGCACTCCCTGCGTTGCGCCAGGGGAAAGGTCGCGTGATCCTGGTTAGCGCCAGTGCGGCCGTGATGCCTATCCAAGGCATGGCTGGTTATAGCGCGACCAAGGCAGCGCTGAACGCTTTCGCCGCGTACGTCCCTTTTTCCCGTTGGTTTTGCACTGGACTTCTTTCTTTTCTTTTCTTTGATAACCTAGGACTCTTGCGGTCGAGGAGCCGACTATTCCCGTCCTCGCTATCGACCCCGGTCTTGTGGAGACTAGGTATTTACCTCGATGCGTTTGTACCCTCATTTGCTAACATCTATCTCCCATAGCATGGCTGTGGAAGCTGGTGTTAAAGGGCGAGACCATTTCGCTCCGACGATGCTCGAGTTCGCGAAGACTGCTTTCGAGAGCGGCCTTGTGCTCAAGCCAGAGGCACCGGGAAGCGTTATCGCCTGGTTCGCTACCAACGCGCCCATCGAACTCAGTAGCAAGTATCTACCTTGGGATGAGGCTGAGAAGGTCGCGCAGGCTGGTGTACACAAGGCTTAGCTAACGTTTTTGTTCACTATTTCGACAGTTATTCAAGTTGTGCTAAGGAAACGCAGCCCGTCTAATTGTGCCTGGGCAGTTCGCTCTCCTTCTTGTCTTTCTTGACCGACGCCATCCCCATCATGCCCCAGACGTCTCGGCCCAAGTCGCCCACGATGCCGCTCGCTTCGCTCATCATGTTGCTCGCGCGTTCCGTGACGCTCATCCTCCTCTGCACGGTACCTTCATTAGTGGACACTCGTGTTCCAGGCTCAACATACATACCTGAGGCGGATGCCAGTCGGTCGTACCCTTCTCCAAGTCCGAGACGGTCGCAATGGGCGGATTCTCTGGCTATCCTGAAGGTCAATTTGCTGCGTCCTCAAGGGTTGGACATGCGCACCTTCAGTGCGTGCGCGGCTTCGCGAGTGATGCTTTGCTTGCCGGTGAGTGACATTGTGTGACGGGTTGAACGGGGTGGATCGTTGCACTTTGCGGTGGCAAGCTAGCGCTGCTTATGAGGACGCAGCTCACGCTGGGAAAGGGGCGTCCGTTCGGAACGACGTCGACACGGACTCGGCACGAACCCCGTCGCTCCATCACATTCGATCCTACGCAGTGAGTAACCCCTTTCTGGTTTGCGTCACTCCCGAACATTCAAGAAGGCTCATTCGTATCATCGATTTTTCACGCAGACTGAGGGACTATTGTACATTTACAGGCGAGAAACTCGGACGCGCTCACGGCTTGCCGTTCGCGTTGGCAGCTGGCTGGCTGCCGAACGCGTTCTTGGCCTTGTCCGCGATGCTTCCTAGCACGCCGCCCGCTTCTCCTATGCTGTCGTTGGAGCCGGGTTTCTGTGCTAGGCGTCAGCGATCGCTCGTGGACGCGGGCGAAAATATGGGAAAGACGTACGCTGTCGACGCTGCCTTTCAGCTGCTCGTTCCTGAGGCCGTCCTGGGGCATGTCGCCGTTACGGAACGTCTGCGCGCAGGCATGAGCGACAGGTAGACGCGCTCGACGAAGAAGCGTGGCAGGACGAACCTTGATGTTGGCACCCGCGGTGGATGTGCGAGTTTCACGGCTGGAATCGGACATGCTGAGGATTGGGGTGTGGGTTGAGAGCGCTGTGAGATTGATTGGAGAGGTCTCGGGGAAGAGTTGGGGTCACAGCCGCTTCTCTCGGAAAACCTTTATTATGGCACTTTGAAGAGAGGGGCAGGCGATCGCGCTTGACATCATGGTGACACGGGTCTGCTCAACGGGTCATGCTAGCTGAAGAGAACGTCACCGCGCCTTCGACGAAGGGTGGAAAACTGGCGTATATCTGCAACAAATTTGCGGTGGTTCCTCATGAACTCGGCAATGCAATAAATCAGGACTTGCAAGGCTCGGAGTCGTTGGGCCCTCGCCCAGCCTCGTAATACCTACGGCCTGGCAGCTTGAATTCCAATACTATCTCACACCGTATCTCAACCAAGTGAAATGAATAACAGTGGTCGTATTTTGAAGGAAACCTTCGCGGGATCGAAATAATTTCCAACTTGAGCGGCTGTGCCTAGCCGATCGCGGATCTGGCATGCCCAAGCCATTGCACCCGCGCATCGGCTTGCACAATGACCACCACCTTGCCCTTCCTACTCTTCACCGTTGTGTGTATTCTGCCGCTGGCAGTACATGCGTTCGGCGCGGGTGCGTACAAGGCTCGTTGTTGCTGCCTGCATGCTCACACACCTGTACAGGCGATATACCCGACTTGTGCGCCATCACCCGATCCCATGCAGCATCTACTAACAAGCTGTAACTGGTAGTGCATTCCTCAACGGTACGGTGCCTCGCTTTGGGCGCAGCCATCGCTGACCATCCGCCATAGACAAGGCTTTCCGACACGGTGCGGAAAGCATTCGATTGCTTGACAACGACAAGCTCATTCAGCTCGCAGGTGATATCGAAAATGTGATCTCGGATCTAGTGAAGATTGCAGGCGGCGCTGCCGGTGGTGGCCTGTTCAGTTTTGCACGTTCGGTCGTTGGGTCCAGCGGCGGCAAGCGGTTTAGTAAGGAAGACGTCAAGAAGATTTATTTTGCAAGTATCCATCTCATGCACTCAGCTAAGGTTGACTGACTCCATCAGGGAAATTGGTTGCGGGATTACTCACAAGTACGAGCCTTCCCTGCCGGACAAACTGTTTCTCTAACTGATCGGCTTATTGAAAGGCGATGGACATCGGCGGCTTGTCCAAGCTGACCGCTGAGACGCTGGTCTTGGTCGTCTCAGTACTTGGCTTCCTGGTATGCACGCATCTTCTGAGCTTGCACAAGCTGACAGCCACTAGGAATTTGGGTTTGCGACTGAGGAATTCGAGGTTACCCCTCAGCGCCTCGGCGTCTACCTTCCCGTGGAACATATCGACAACCCAAAGTAAAGTAACATACACGCCTTCATACGAAACTGACAGAATGCCTGACTAGGGGATATGCCGAGGCAGAGGGCGACGCACGCCGATTCCGTGAGTTTGTACTCGTTTCGCGTCACCGGAAGCTTGCCCTCAACGAGGCCCCACAGATCCTTGGTTGCGTCCTCCTGTCAACCCGCGAGAGCTTGAGATCGACCCTCGGAACGGCATGAAGGTGAGAAGATTGCGCTGTTGTCAGCTCTCCTTCGCACATCTATCTTACGAATGTACTAGAACTATATGGCCACCGAGGACGGCGGCTGGGACACTTCGACGCTCTACATCCGCCGTTCGCTGCGCGCGGCAATCGACCTCGGCCGCCGCTCCGGCCTCGAGGAAGGCCCAGAGACGTTTGAAGCCTACCGCCTCATGGGGCAGGCTCTGCACACACTCGAAGATCTACTCGCCCACAGCAACTGGTGCGAGGTCGCGCTGCGGAAACTCGGCTACGACCAGGTATTCTGTCACGTCGGCGACAACGGTGCGCTCCAGGTCATCTCACCGGTGTATACAGCTCATGAATCACGCCCGTAGTTTGGGTCCAGACGCCCACGGGACCTGCGCCGCCACTCGTCACGGGCACGTTCACGTCTCGCGATCTGGTCCACTCGCTTATGGGCGAGGCGTCGGACAAAATGAGCCAGACGAGCGTCACTGATCTCTCCAGGCGCATGTCGCAGGTGTGGCGCCACATTTTTTCCCCTTGTAAACTGCCTCTCAACACTATTATTGGAAGGCATCAGAGGCGTCGGAGAATGATCAAGGCAACTATCTCGAAGTCCTACGCGGCGTGTTAGGAAAGGTGATGGGCGGCGGCGGCGCGGACGAGAAGGTCTCCGAAGGCCAAGATTTGCAGCAGAAGTCCAAGGCGTACCATTTCGACCCTGGTACGGATTTTATCCTATGTGCCATTCCATTTCTGAATGTCGGCACACAGATAACGTCGCGTCCCCCGAAGTACAGAAACAACTCTGGGACCTCCTCAAGTGGCGCGACAGCGTTTATCGGGAGGTCATCAAGAAACTGGAAATGATCCCCGGCCTCTCAGACCTCATCGACCAGTTGACCAACTCTCTGAATACCTGTGCGTTACGCAGCTGTGCCCTCAACGTCAGAATAGTGCATCTAACGCTCGATCAGATATCTATACCTTGTTGGCTGTGAGCCTTTCTACCACAGAGGAGCATCGAAATGTCTGACCTTCGAGCTTTCATCTGCATAGCCCTACCTCTCGCCCATCCTCGAGCAAGTGACAACTGTGCTCGGAGAGAGCAGCCACGCGGTGATCGAGACGGAGGACCAATACGAGGTATTCGATAACCCGGACGCGTCGGATCCCACGCACAGTGTAATGTCCAAGGTTCGCGCGTGCAGTCACCCTTTCGTTTCGACCCGCCATCAGATACTGAAATCCGCGAAGGATCACTTCGCTCTCACTCTGAACGAGCCCGCCGGCAAGATCGCGCGCGTTGTCGTGACGCACGCCGTGAACCACATCACGCAGGCGTGGGCAAACCCGGAGCTGGACCCGGATGCTGTCATCACGGTTGTGCGTGCGGCTTCTCACACATAGTTCGTGCGCTGATTTCATCTGCGTCACATCGTCTTCAGATTCTGGAGGTGCGGGAAGGACGCGGCGTCTCTCAGAGTCAGAGCTGACGGGTTATTCTCAGGCATTCCATCACCCGTACTATGCCACAGGCCGCTCGGCCGTTCAGAACGAGATGATGCAGGAGCTGGAGACGTGGCTGAACGGGCTTGACCCCGACATCGCGCAGCAGGCGATCGACGGGCTCTCGAAGGTACGTCGCTTCCCGATGACTCTCCCATGTTTGCCGCAGCGAAACTCACTTCATTAGGAATCTGTGCGAAACGGGCTGAACAAGCGCTTGAGCGAAGAGGAGGAGCAGCAATTCGCGCAGGACCAGGAGACGAGCGCGACGCGCGGCATGGTGGGCATGGGAGATGCCACGGGCGGGCTGCAGGGTATCCAGGGCGCGCTGGCCGGCGGCCTTGCTGGATTTGCGGGCGCTGACCTCGCTGGCGGGTTTTCTGATGCGTTGGAGAACTTTACCGAGAACCGGGACGAGGATCAGGAGAGGGAGCGGGACTACGGGGACGATGGCAATGATGCGTCTGCTGCGTGGCGCGAACGTGAAGAAGAGGAGGAAGAGGAAGATGCATCCCGGGAGGAGGCATATGAAGAGGCGGTTGAGGAAGCGTACGAGGAGGAGGAAGAGCAAGAGCAGGTGGAGTATCCGCCGGAGGAAGAGGTGTGGCAGAATGACGAAGAGGAACGCTACGATGAGTAACTGAAAGATACACCGCTTCTGTGGTAGTTCAAATCGATAGAATGCAGTCTGTCAATGCCACTTGCAGGCTCCAATATAATCTTCGATTATAGTTTCATCGTCACGTGTCAAATGCTCATCACACTAGTTATGGTCGGAGTTGATGTGAAGGAGGTTGTGACCCGACCACCACCAGCTAGCAGCATGCCTATCCTTTCAGACCACTGCACAAGGGCGTTGCAAGCCGCAATACTAGCTGCATGTGCTGAAGCGACGCAATACTCGAAGCAGTCCGCGGTGTACGTGAACAGCAGCAGTTAAGGTCCCTGGTTTTCGACTCATTGCCCGTTTTCCAGGTCGCCTGCTGACCAAGCCGATTTCCGGCCGCCTGTGCTCGAAATTGTACACGCCACGTTCCAGCAATATGCGCGAGAACAAACGGCACTTCATAGCGCGAGCGCCAGGCTGCTTGACGAGCTCTTGGTGGATATCTTTGCGCACCTTGATTTCTGTGATAGGATGCGCGCTGCGACGGTGTGCCATCGATGGCGCCAGGTATCGCTTGCAGCTCCTGGACGTCTTTGGAGCACGATACCTGCTCTAACCAATCTGAACGCGTGGACTACGCTCCTCGATCGCGCGTGCGGCATGCCGGTGACTCTGGAGCGCATCCATATCGATCCAATCCGTTTCGAAAAGCTTTCCGTCATTCTCAGGCAGCATATGCATCACATCAGGAGCCTTGACCTCATGGTGCCCCTCAAGCGACTCGGACTCGGAGGATGATGACGGCAATGAAGGCTGGCGAAGCTGGTTTGACTCCATCCTCAAGCTCCGAGCACCGATTCTAGAAAGCCTTTCTATCAAATTCGAAGAAGAGCAACGCCGTGCTAGCATTGATCTACCCATTCTGTCGTCCCCGCGATTGCGGACACTCGAGCTACACAACGTCCCCCTCTCCCACTTGTCGTCCTGCGCCGGATCGCCTACGCTTCGTACGCTAGTTATCGATGTATTGGAGGATGGAGGCTTCACAGTACAAGACTGGCAATTGATATCGTCGTTCCCAGCACTCGAGGAGCTTTTCCTCCGACTGCCTGCACCCCTTCTCGACAACGCCCCGACGCTTTCCCTTGCTTTGCCGCATACACTGCAGCGGCTGCATCTCGAAATAGACGGCGACACCTTCCGACTGCTCGTTGACTCCCTCATCCAGCGTATTGGTCGTGTACCGCATTCGAAGATCTGCCTCCTGCCAGGGGGCCAGTCGTGCACACTGCGGGAGCTGCTTCCAATCCTCGCCGGTCCCTTCACAGACGTCGCCTTCCAGTACTCATACGACATCGACTTTATGCTCACGGAGACGACGGGCGCGCGACGCATCTTCCAGAACGTCGAGCCCGACGCGAGCTGGCTGCAGGTGCTGGCCGCCGCGGAGAAGCTCAGCTGCAACATCATGCTCGATGCTCTGCCCAGCCTTCCCGCCGAGATCGTGGAGCCGTCCTTCAGCCTCGCGGCTCTCCGCGAACTGACGTTCGACATGTCGCCGCTGCAGCCGCGGTTCCCGCTCGATTACGACCCGGCCGAGTTCGACCATGCCGTCGAGTGGCCCTACGGCCGGTGCCCGCAGCTGCACACCGTGCGCGTGCGCTCGCACGGGCACACCGTCCGCGTGCGCATGGCCTCGATCAGCAACGTGCTTCGCCGACTGCTGGACGCGCGGAGGTTGTCTTCGCTCGCGTTCGATAATGTCTACCTCGTTACCGACTTGGAAACATACAGGGGTACTGATGATGAGGATGTACTCTCTGCGTTCCACCCTTTTGCGGAGATGGTGTCCATGCGGTTCGACGGCGCCGCGTGGCCGGAGTGTCATCTTCTGTGGAATGAGACCTGGGACGATATCTGGCAATGAGAGTACTAGTCACGGACGCGGTTGGTGCGCATTCACGGCCGGCGCTCGTGGAAGGAGAATCCCACTCGGGCCACTGTAGCAGGCATGCCACCACCAGCTCAAAAATCTCGCGTCTCGCGTACAATGTCTGTCACAGGTGTTGGATCTGGCACGCGGCCGACTTGTATCTGTAGTGTGGTCTCAATGACGTTCTGGCGATAAGTACCTCGCGGGACAGAATTCGCGTCGCACGGGGCATCATGCATCATGCATCGCGGGCGGGTAAGCATCAACATACTGTGGCTATGTGCGCCGTGCGCTTCACAGGCACCCATAACTCGGATGACACGTCTCGTCGCCCTCGCATTCAGCCAAGAACGCCTCCATCTTGTCCAGCCTTTCGGCAATCGCGCGCGCCGACGCGCGGAAGTAGCACCCGCCGCAGTTGTACGCCTCGAGCTTGGTGCCTCTGATCTGGCTGCAGTCACAACGTCAGCGTCAGCGACTGAGAGCGGGCAGCGGGCAAAATACGCGGGATGGAGATGCAAGACAAAAAAAAAAAAAAAAAAAACGCACATGTCCGGCCGCGCCTGGTCGATCCACGTCCAGCGCTCAATGCTCATTGGCCGTCTTCTTGTTCTTGGAGGACACGCGCTTGGGTTTGGGTTTGTACAGCTCCGGCTCGCCGTAGCACGGATGCCGCGTCTCGTCGCCTTCGCACTCGTCCAGGAAGGCCTCGAGCTTGTCCAGCCGGTCCGCCACGCTCTACACTGTAGTACAGTGTACATCCCGCGCGACGTCAAGAGTCAACACAAATTTTGATGGAGGCGGGAGGCGCACCTTCGCGGACGCCTTGAAGAACGTCCCGCCGCCATTGTGCGCCAGGATGCGCGTGCCTTTGAGGTCTCTACAGTGGCACGTTGGACGTCAGCGCAAAAGAAAAGAAAAAAGAACGAAGAAGGAAGAAAGCAAGCAAGCAAGGAAGTAAGACCGACAACGTACATCTCAGGCCGCGTGCTATCAATCCACTTCCAGCGCTCCTTCTCTGCCTGCTCCTGCTCCTGGGCCCCGTCGTCCTCCTGCTTCGCGCGGCGCCGGCGCGTCCGCTGCAGATGCAGACGCAGACTTGCGCTTGACGCCAGCCGTCTTGCCCGTACTCGTGCTCGCCTACGACCGCGTCAATTGCAACGTCTTCCCAACACGTTCCCTTGCTGCAACGCGCACGCCGCACCTGCTTATTGCCATTTCCATTTCCATTGCTAACACCCAGAATCTCGACCGACGGCGAGCGTGACCGCACTGTAGACCAAAGAATCTCTACGGACGGCGAGCGCGCGCGAGAGGCCATCTTGCGTTACCTATGACGATGGGAGAGAGAGAGAAAGACACGGTGGGGTTCGGGATACTCCGGCTCCGCACGGCGCTTCTCATCAACGGCCACCGCGCACGTGACTCCGAGCCAACATCGCCGACATTCTCTCTGGCGCTGACGCAGATCGAGTCGAACTCGCGACGATGCAACAGGGCGGCTATGTGGCTTCATAACTATGACACGCGCCTTAGTTGGCCATGCACACTGAACTGTCGGCCGTGTACATTTTTTTGGCACCCGCAGTGACCGGTACGCAAGCTGTCGAATGCTCTGCTCAAGCCGCTGAGTGGTCTTCTGCAATTGCACAGATATGTGCGGTTACGTGTACTCTGAAAGCTGACGCGCTGACGAGTGCGCCCACGGCGTTGGGCAGCTTCCGGTGCAAAACCGTCCTGCTTCCTGGCACGTTGCTGCACAATACTGCTTTGTAAATGCTTCGGAACGACTGGTCGACTGTTTCAGTCAGCTGCAGTGTACTGCTCGCTTCTAGGACCAATCTGCACGTCCTCGGCCTCTATCCGCATACCGTTGCCATGGAGGCGATGGACATACACCAGCTTGCGCTATGGCTTTGTTGCGATGTCTGAGCTTGCGTATTTCGGCGTATACATCGTGTCGCCGCTTGGCCAGCCTCAGTACGAATCTGAGCATGTCAGCGCCCTAGATCATCATGACCGACTAGTTCGGCGGCACGCGCTTGATGGACCCGGAGACGACAGCGATAACGGCGGAGCACTTGCAGTGGCCAAAGGAATACGGCGACCAGGGCTAGAGGGCTTTCATTCTAAGATATGGATACAAGGGGGCACGGAACACGCGTCACGCGTTTACTTCTTCTCCTTGCCCATGCCCAGCATGTCCATGCCCTTGTCCATCATGTCGCCGAGTGTCGACCCAGCGCCGCTGACAGCGTCGCCGCCCTGCTGCGATGCGCTCTTGTTGCCCTGTCACAGCGATGAGGACAAGACGAGAGGAGACAAAGCTGCAGCGTACCTCGGGCTGGACGGCGCCGGCCATCTTGTCGGCGGTGCCCTTGACGCTGTCGCCCATCGACTCCGTCATCGACTTCTGGCTATCGGGCTGCAAGACGTGTGAGCTCGACGACAGAGACAGCGACGACGACGACGACGGACCTTGAGGGCGGCGGAGGCCTTGTCGGTCATGCTCTGGCGTCCGGCGTCGCTCATCGTGGCTGGTAAAGGCTGCGAGACGCGTCAGCGACGGCGACGACGACGGAGGGGGGCAGCGGCAGCGCGCACCTGATTGGGGTGGAGTTTGAGGGAGGAGGAAGAGTTGGGTGAATCCCAACGAGCGCGTCGCAGGGGGTTTATATACCCCTCCAAACCTTTATCACGCGCCGAGCGCGTTCTCTGGGGCACTGGGCACTGGGGATGACGCGCGTGGGAGCGCGGGGATGACGTCCCTGTGCGCCAGAACGCACTCTAAATGCATTCTAAATCCGGAAGCTGTCACGCCCCTTTCGGTCAGGAATTCTGGAATGACACATCCGAGGACTTCTCATGGAAGCCTCGTACAGGGGCCGTGCCGTAACATACGCGCGAGAGCCCGCTTGTTCGTCCCGCATTGCTGCGTGGCGCGGACAAGTATAGTATGCTGATATATATTAAGAAGCTGGCAAGAGCGCAGTCGGACTGCGAGTCCGTGGAATCCGTGGACGGTCACGGCGAATTGACGCTGGTCTTTACACGAACGAATAAGGGGCATCTAGAAGAAGTGCCCAAGTGTCGCGGATGCGGGCCGCTCCTGCCAGGGAGGCGGCATCTGCGCTGGAGCGACGTGTCAGGTGAATCCTTGAGGGAGATAGAGAGAGAACGAGCATATCCGAGGTATGTTATCGACCAAGAACAGCGAGGATACAGCAAAAGAGTGAGTGTTCCTGCGTCAGAGTCGAGGCGCGTCACGCAAATCCGCGATCGCGCGAAGGCGAGGATCTCCCGCGAACTTGATGCACCCGAATTAGCGTTCCGAGGGCGAAACTTCCCTGCCTCGTCCAACTCGAAAGCCTCTAAGCCATTCCTTTTGATATTGCATGCCTGGAGAGCCTGTCAATGATGATGAGTCCTGTGGCTGGCTTAGCGTGCACTGCAGCACAGACGCGACGCTCTCGCTCCAAGCCAGAGACCGGTCTAATCTGTTCGGAAAATGGCAAAAGCGTAAACAATACGGGGTGCCGTACACCATTCTATCTGAATCGTGACTGATATGCCGCCCTTTCCCCGTCACGGTCGTCGATGCTGTTCAAGTTTTATTCGTCGCGGCGTGCAATGACTCGACCGGGCTGCTTGATCGTTGAACGCAAAGCGAACGCACACGCCGCTCGTCGTAGGAATATCTTGTCCCGCGAAGTCAAGGAACGTTCAGGGGATGCGCGATCGTAGGTCTCCCACAACAATCTCGACTCGGCGCTCGTTCGTAATCCACTAGCAGGTCCCAAATCCAACCCGTCTAGAAAAAGGTTCAGAGCACAAGCGTATCCGATCAGTGTGAAATCAACCACCGCAATCGCGAAGGTCAGCTGGCAGATTCTCGGCACAAAGCAGCCAGATGCACAAGTGTCTGGTAGCGCAAGTCACAAAGCGGGAGAGTCCATTCCATTGCAGTAAGTATCCGCAACGGTGAGCAAGCAGCCTGAACGTGTGCAGCAGGGGCAAGAGGGACTCGGGAGATAAGTCGTCAAATCGTCGTGCTACGTCACGGAGCGCAAGTGCAGCGGGATCGCACCCAGCGCGGCAGGCATGTGGCGCGCCGCATATCGAGTAGCACCATGTGCAATCGCCAACCACTAACGTTAGCACGAAGCGAAGACACGGTTGAGTCGGCGCTCCAAATTGGCCCGTCCTGCTCTCCTCGACCTCCCGCCGCGGCCGCAAGCCCACATATGCCGTGCTTCGTCATCATGCACAATTGTTATCTGCTTAAGGTTTTTGCGGATGAACGGAACGCGCATGCACCGTCGCGGTCGCCGCGCGTGGAGGTTCCTAGCCGAATGCACATTTCGAGCACATTCTACGCGTCCAGTCCGTCTGACAGAGGGGTTCTCTGCGCCGGCGTAATGTTTCTAAAGAAGTCGAAGTATTGCCCGCCCAATCTCGATACGCTGAGCAGAGCCTTTTACGCTGGCCACGGCTCCGCCTTCGAGCTCCCAGGCCAACCTGCCTATACTCCAACGTCGGTATACACAGTGCGCATTTCTTGTTGGGCGGCTCTTTTAGACTTGGCTTCCGGCCCTTGCGCAGTACATATTGTGCTTGCTGTCTTGCGGCGTAGCGTCCCCTGCGAAAATCGACTATTATGCCAGCGCGCATGCGCTTCGCCATACGTCCATCATTGACTCCAGCCTGTTCTTGCGTTGCGATCCTGAGCGCGTCTCGACTGAGGAGGCGAGTCCGCCAGGCCTATTGCGCTGCGCCTGTTCTCGAAGTCCCATAGAGCGCACCCACCGCCATCAGTAGGCTCAATCACTGCCAGAACGAACCATTATCACGACTTCTGAGGCTCGGAATCTGCATCTGCCCGTCTGTCCACGTATGCATCTGCCTCTGCCGCGAGTTCGGTCACAACAGGCACTGGGAGCAAGCAGTCCGCCGGGCAGAACTCGAACTCGAGCCGCCGGGGACATTTCTATGGCTTCTACGGCGTTATGATGCATGACGGTGGAAAGGCACGCGCGATGCTCGTCGACCTACTGGCAACCTGCCAGTGGCAGCGTGGGCTCTTCAAGTTCAAACCAGCCGCCTTCGGAACTCGCCTCCTTCAGGCTTCCGCGGTCTTCCAGAGTATGTAATAGCACGTCGCGCGCCCAGATCTGACAGTCCCGCGCTCCTTAATCCGGCCCCCGATCGGATGCGCACATCTCGGGCTGTGAGTGCTCTTCGACACAAGGCACACCCGACCCACACACTGCACGTACGCCGCAGGTATGTATGTCTTCCCCTCGCATGTGTTCGTATCACTGAACAACCCTGCTAGCGCCTCAAACATGCAGTCTGCTGCGAATGACGAGACGTACTTAGCCGGCGTGGCTTGGGGACCGGCCCACGATAACACTGTACAGAGAAGGCGCGAAACGCGGATTCACGCTTCATCCTGCTCCTCCATTTCGAGATCCTTTCTGGAGGAGCTTGTTCAGAGACCGCTGCATGTCGAACTGACGCAAGAGCAGGCGACTACCATGCGATGGGCTGATGGTAGACGGTATGTTGACCCGCGATCAGCCTTTTCTCCCCTGATTTTGGGTTAGGTGATTCAGATATACGACACCCAGAAGGTCATTCGTCGTTACGTATTGTCATTCTTCAGGCGCGCCTCGAGGTATTTGAACAGGAACTGCATCCCTTCTATCCCTAGAAGAGAGCTATGCAGTTCATTACCGCTCTGAGCACCATCAGCAGTGGGACCCAATCGCCGAACAGTTCTGTGAGCCACACCTTCCACACGTCTTTGATTAACCAGCCCTGCCCGTGCAGCCTCGCGCTCCCGAGGGACTCCGTGGGTATATAAATTCTAATCGGCCTAGCTTCGCCCTTCTCTCAGTTTTCCCACCATCGCAATCCTCCTTCCGCAATGTCTGGAGAAGCGACGCCGCCTGACGAGAGCTCTGGTCTGCCAGCCTCCTCGGAGTCACCACACGAGTCTCCAGCTGTGGCGAACTCGACTTCCGAGCCAGCCCGGGATGTTGCCTTGCCGTCGGAGGCGGTGCAGCAGAGCCCGCTCATCCCCACTGCGAATTCACCCTCCTCCAACGTGCCGCCATCCGGAAGTGGCGGGGACGAGGCCCCGAAGGAGGTTCCACCGGACGCGAGCACTGGCGTGCCGAACGCCTCCCCTCAGCCCGCTCCGGGAGAGGTTTCCTCACCAACGGAGGTAGAGAAAAGTCTTCCCGTCCCTGCTGCAGATTCCGCCGCGCAGTCTTCTCCGTCACCACTTCCTCCATCTGCCCCGGAGGTCTCTCCTTCACCCCTACCACCTGCCAAGCACGAGCCCGCCCCGCGACCAGCAGGAGCCCAGATGAATAGGAAGGCCACCACATTCAACGAGGGCAGTCCTTCTGCGGTGGGCGCAAACTTGAAGTGCCCGAAATGCCGTGGAGGCGGGCGGAATCTCGTTGTCTGCATCGACGGGACATCTAATCAGTTCAGCAAGAAGGTACGTGGCATTCAGACGCTCCGTCGGCCGCGAAAGGCTAACGTTCAGTTAGAATACGAACGTTGTCGAACTTTACAGCCGGCTGCTCAAGAGCAACGAGAAGCAGCTCACCTTCTACAACAGCGGTATCGGAACCTACGCCCGTCCATCATGGCTGTCGCTCGCTTATTTTCTGCAAGTCATCGCTAATAAGCTAGACCTAGCTTTTGCGCTGTGAGTGCACGACAGGCAATCTGATAGTTGCTAACTCCGCCTGGTATAGACGCTTCGAGAAAATCATTCTGAGTGCATACGCATGGTTATCCGACAACTACATCGAGGGAGACCGTATATTTCTATTTGGTGTGTATCTCCCACGTGCACTGCTACTTTTGCTGAGTAGATGTGAAGGTTTCTCGAGGGGTGCTTATCAAGTGAGAGCGCTGTCCGCGATGATTAACACAGTAAGAGTCTATCATAATTAATTCCGTGACTATTTTGATCGTGTTGAACGTAGGTGGGGCTTATTCACAAAGGAAACGACGATCAGATCCCATTGTACGCAATGCTCCATTCACTTATCGTCCTCAAATTTCGACTTATTCATTATGCTGGCAGCGCCTATGAACTTTACGCCGCCTCGGATGAAGCCACTACAGCCCAGCCCGCATCCCAACGCACCTCTTCGATACTGGAGATCGTTTGTTGGCTATTGTTCTGTGCTCTCGCATTTCTCCAGTGGGTGTGGAACGTCTTTACAATGTCGCCAGAAGTCATCACTGCGATTGGGCCCGATTCGGCTTCACCGAGCAAGGAAGCCATTGGCCGCCCTGAAGGCGCAGGGAGTCCGCCGGCCAGTGGCAATTCAAAAAGGGGCATCACGATGCAGGATCGTTTCAAGATCGCCTTTGCTCGCGACGTGAAAGTCCACTTTGTTGGTGTCTGGTTCGTGTTGTGCACGCCCATCTACTCTGGTTTTTGCGACTGAGTAAACTTGTCCAGGGACACCGTATCCTCGGTTGGCGTGGTGCGAGGCAAGGCCTTGCCCGGTACGGCCAGCGGAATGTCACATGTTTGCTATTTCCGCCACGCGCTGGCGCTGGATGAACAACGCGTCAAATTCCTTCCTGAATTTGTGAGGGGAGGACTGGGGCCGGATGTGGGCGCTCAAGATACAAGGTGTGTACTTTGTCTGTAGATTGAAACTTAACCCCGTTCTCACTGTCATTAGGACCTCGGACAAGATCATGCCTGAAGGTGAAGCGCCTTCAAACGCGCTCTCTTCCGCGGCGTCCTTCAAATTTGGGCCGGATGTCAAGCCCTCTCCGCCAGCGCTCTATGGAAACGCGATTGGCTCAGAGCATACGGGTTCAGGCAATACCGGCGCCCCTCCGATGTCCCAGTCAGTTCAACAGGCTGTTCAAGACGCCTCTGAGACTACTCCGCATACAAAGGAGGTTTGGTTCCCCGGTTCGCATTCAGACATGTGAGCAGCAAGCCCTCGTACATATTTATTGTCTCCGCGTTTGCTCATACAATCTCAGCGGCGGTGGAGCAATTCTGAATGAAGAGATGCAAGAATTTGGCCCCGCTCTGCGGTGGATGTCGTTCGAGGCACGAATCCAGGGGCTCGAGATAACGAACGAGCCACACCGTTGGAAAACCGAACTGAAGATGACGATCCCGCTCAATCCTTTCTGGAATCTGTTGGAATGCATTCCTATCAAGCGGTTGACCTATGACAATGACTGCGGCACGACGCACTGGTCAGTCCGACCGTAAAGGAAATTACCATAACTCACATCTTGGCAGGCCACACATTTGGGCCCATCGGAAATGTCATCCGGGTCAACGTGTTTACGACGGTGTCTCCCCGGAGACAAAGGAATTACTCAAGAAGGCGGGCCTGGAGGTCGAACGCGACCCTTACTCCGACATCGAGCAATTGTTGACAGCCCTCAAAAATCGTGTGGCACTGCGAAGCCTCCTTTCTGCAACAGAGAGGATTTCTTTGCGGGTTCTCCGCGACGCAGGTACGTGTCGCCATCAATAAAGCTATCATCTTGTTAAATCAGTTTCCAGCTTTGGGACAACAACAACTTTTGGATCTCAATAACCACGACAATGCGAACGAGAATGTTTCAGAATTGCTCACTCAAATGCTCGTTATCTGCCGGGAAAAAATCACCGAGCCTCACTCAGCAGATCTTGCCAACGATATTCAACTTTTGCTCTACGGTCTTGAATATTCATTCGACGCAATGCGAAACTCCCGGCCACTCCATCAGGTACTAGACAGATCGCAAGCACAGGGCGGTCGTACGTTGCCTAATAATGCTGCAATAGCTGACATATGCTGACATAATATCCCAAGGGACGTTTCCCAAACCGCTGCGACATCATACGAGCCCGATCGTGTCACTTGGCTTCTTGCCTGACTCGAGGCGCATCGTCTCAGCCTCCTGGGACCATACCATAATTACCTGGGATGCTTTCACCGGCAAGCCTTTGGGAGAGCCCATTGTGGACGAATCTGGCATTTTTTGCGGTGCCATTACGCGGGATGGCAAGATCCTGATAGGAGGATATCATACTCCTGGCTACGACAGCGAGATCAAGGTCTGGGATCCCGAGACGCGTGCTAAAATTTTCGGCGCGTACCAGCCCGGAAACTCTCCAATCAGCTGCGTTGCATACTCGCCTGACCGCTCGCAACGTATTGCATCGGCGACCCCGTCCGGTTTCACGTTGTGGGATACATCCACTGGAAAGCGGCTTGCATTCGCAACCGCTGAGAACATCTGGTATTACTGTTTGTCATTCTCGTCAGACGGCCACTATCTTGCAGTGTCACTGTGTGTGGAGTGCTTGATTGTGGTCATGAGATTGGATCGGGAGGCTCGCTGGACGTCTGTGCTTACCGGGCACGACCAGTTCGTACGTGCGGTGGCGTGGTCTCCTGACGACAAGCTCCTTGTATCCGGATCAGAGGACGGTTCGGTCCGCGTCTGGCTCATGGAAACCGGAAAGGTCGTGCATGTCATGACTGGACATACCCGCGGCGTGCTATGCGTTGCCTTTTCGCCCATGGGAAAATACGTCGTCTCAGGCTCCCGCGACCGTTCCGTTCGCATTTGGGATGTGGATACGGGCGAGCCTGTTGGCCTGCCGCTGGAAGGCCACACTGATGCCGTCAGATGTGTGGCTTTCGCACCCGACGGCACGCGCGTGGTCTCTGGCTCAGACGACTACGACATTCGCATCTGGGACCGCATGCCTACTATTCCCCTCGGCGGCCGCAAAGTCCCATACAAACCCGCGTTTTCTCCCAACACCCGCCGGTTTCAGTCTCAACCGCCCACTTCCGACGCGACAGCCGCCGCCGCCGCGCCGATGCCAGCAGTCGAACCAGTTCCCCCAGCAGCTCCCAATCCCCCGTCTGCAGCCGACCCGGCTCTGCCCACAGCGGCTGGAGACGCTCCACAGCCTGTGGACGAGTCGACGCCGCCCGTTGCAGACCAGCCCGCACAGTCTGGTGGAGCTGCCGGAGCTGCCCCAGAGCCAGAGCAAGAGCCGCGCGCGACCGTGGACAAGGTTCCAGGCTCTGAGGAACCACACACACACGGAGACGGTCCTCCTCGGACCGCGCATGTCGAGGCTGCGGGAGACGCGACAAATGGAGAAGGAAAGGTGACTGCGCATGGCGAGGCAGAGGCAGGAGACGCGATTGCGCCGGGCAAGACTGTTGCGCCTTTGTCGCCGGAAGATGCGAGGGAACCGGTACCACCGTCCGACGGCGCAGCTCCCAATGCCGCCCACCCGACTCTGCTCACAGCGGCTGGCGACGAACCCCAGCTTGCAGAAGACCAGCAGACGGCACCTCCAATCGCAGACGCGGCGCACGCCCCAGAGCCAGTGCAAGAGCCGCACGCAACCGCGGGTGAGGTCCCAGGCTCAGAGGGGCCACTGGCAGGAGGGCATGGCGAAGGTCGTCCTCCGACTGCGCATATCGAGGCTGCCGGTACCGGTGACGCTGGAGAGGCGGAGGCCGGACTCGATGCGGCGACTGCCAGTGTCACCGAGACGGTCGAGCATACGCTGGAGGATGACAAGGTCTGACAGATCGGGATAGATTGTGTATCACTTTGGGGGTCTGAGGAATCTTGTGTAGACCAGACGAACTGTACGACTGTGCGTAGCGACCGTATTCCAGCTGGACATTTGGATTTAGCCATCATGAGCGAGAACAGCGAGAACAAGTTGTCTTCCAGCCGCGTTCCAGTCAAGCCACAAGTACACTCGTCTTCAGGAAACGGAAGTGACCAAGCGCGAGAGAAGCTAGCTACAGTAACCGGTGCAGGTTCCCTACACCCTGGCGGGCCAAATGGATCGGTCGGCGCACAAGAAAGTCCCAGGATGAGCGGTGTCGAGGTCAGAGGTTGTCAGTGATGACCAAGTGGTCAGGCTATTGCCCAGCATAAGCCCAGCTGCCCGATATGATTCACAGTGCCGCAAAAAACAGACAGCATCCGAAGCATGCCGCGCATTTTCTTCGCATGTTCCACAAGAAAGAGTACAGAGTGCGCTCAGTGTCATTGGATGGCTCGGTGCGGACGAGAGCGTCGTGGTCGAAGGAACGGCGGCGGCGGCCCTTCAAATGGGCCCACTGCTCGCTCCCTCCTCCTTTGCCAGAAAAATATCTGGGTTGTGGCTTTATACTCGGCGCGCGGCGCACAGCACTTCTGCCGGCGTACATGGCGTGTGTCCTGATTTTTCTCTTTGCACTGCACCTCGCTTTCGCTCGCACCTGCGCGAGAGAAAAAATCTGTCGGCGACTCGCGCTCGTGTATCCGTCGACACTTTCCGTCAAGCATCGCGTCGGTGCTCGTGCTGCAACTTTTTCTGAGTCTGCAACTATGCTGGCCAGTGGCTATTGTCTTCTTTATGAGTCGCTATTGCAAGCGTCGGCCTCCTACGCCCCAGTTCGGCATCGCTCTGGATTCTGGACGCTTTCGAGTTACCTCCTCAGAGTCTTCTATTCGCCTTCCATCCGCGCACCTCCACAGTCACCTCTGGTCTCTTCTATCGCCGATAAACTTCCCCGAACCTGGGTCTTCTGGACAAGCGGCCTCAGTTGCGTTGCGTTGACCGCGCGCACCTTCCAGTCCAATGTCCACCCAATGTCCACTCTATGACCGCCTTGCGTTCTGGTTGGGCTGGGATACTCATCCAGGGTTCAGGACAATCCGGAAGTCTTCCGCTTGCCCAGGTGATATCGTGAAATCATGCACGGGCTCTGAAGTGATTGGGACAGGGGCATGCCATGACTGGACACGCATTATGCACGACCAGCCAGTACTGTTACTCATGCTGCACGCACGATCCGTGATGGTGGCAGCGTGAGCAGGAGGCTGCAACCGACAGGGTCGCCGTTTCTTGCAGCGGGTTTGCAGCCCGCGCGAAGGCACTGTGTGCTTCTGCTGTGCAACGATCGTGGCCCCGGTGCAACTCAGTTCCCGGCTGGGAACTTGGGGCTGCGGGATGGGGAGGATGATAACCAAGATATCGCGCGGATTAAAACTTAAGATAAGTAGTCATACTGTAGCGTATGCGCGGATTAAGATGGGATCAACGAGTGTAATTGAGAGATTTGAGATAGGGGTCCTCCGTGATGCGATCGCCCTTGCCATTGTGGCGAGTGAGTCGAATGGGGGAGGAAGGTGCGACCGGGTCCGGGGAAGGGTGCCAGCGCTGGCCTGAGCGTCAACCGGGACTTCGAGCTGTAGACTCAGTAGTATCAGTGGGCGTTCCGGGGGCAGTGAGAGGCGGTGGGGAGTGCAGGGCAGGAGGAAAGCGGAAATGAATGAGTTTGAGTTGTTGACTGGTATTATTACGTGCAGCTCACCCACTCCTGGCCGCTGGTGGGCCGGTGCAGCATGCGCCCATAACTCGCTCGAGCCTACATGTCGCAGCCTGAGCCGCCCAGCGTCAAGGCCGACCAGATCGCGCACAAGTTCTTCAACAAGTTTGCGCTCGTCGTGCACGATGCCCGCGCGACCGGGCCCCAGCTTCCCCAGCCGCGCCAGAAGGTGGATAAATGGGTGCGTGCCAGTCCCAACGTCCGGCTCCCAGCTAAGCCAGGCCCAGTTCAACCTCGAGACGGGCGAGACGGACATGTTCCGCGAGCCGCTGCGGCCGTATCGCTCGCTGTCGTCCGGGAGCGTCCCGCCGCCGCTGGTGCTCAGCGTGCTGCTCGTCATCCCCGAGCTCAACAACGGCGAGGTCGTCGTCTTCAGCGGCGGCCCCGGGTCCCACCGCACGCCCGTGCTCCCGACGCCGCGCCGCATCCTGCTCGAGCAGTGGGCGCTGGACTTCCGGCCGGGCTCGCAGGCGCAGGGCCCGCCGGACGACATCACGCTGCCCGCCGTCTACAAGCACGCCATCGCGACCTTCCGCGCGCTCTACAGCCTGCTGCGCGCCCTGCCCGCCTGGCGCATCCACAAGCGCGCCAGCCGCCGTTCCCGCAATTCGCTGGCCATCGACGTCGTCGTCGGCGGCGAGCCCCCCGGCGCCCTGCCTTTTGGTGTGTCCAATCCCCCAGTATAATTATGGTGCTGACTCTGATGCAGGCGCCCCGCTGAGCGCAACAGCGCCGCCCGTGCCCACGCAGACGCACGCATTCCCGCCAGTGGCGCACCCGTCCGGCGCGCTGGCCATCTCGCTGCGGTACCTCGAGAGCGCAGACTTTTCGATCGACGCGCTCGAGTCGCTGCTCAGCTCGCGCTTCCTGCAGCAGGAGGCCGCGCCGGACCCCACGCGCGCGCTCGAGTTCACGCCGACCGTCCTCCGCCACCGCACCGAATCGCAGCACGCCGGATCGCTCGGCTCGTCCCCAGGCTCGCTCCCCCAGCCCCAGAGGCCAGGTATGCGCCCCGCCAGCGCGCTCGTAAGCCGCTCGGAGCTCGACAAGTTCCTCGTCAACCGCGACGTGCCGTCGCCCGGCCATGGGTCTGTCGCATTCCCGTCGTCCGCGCAGCCGCACCAGCAGTCTGTCGGTGCCGGCTCCAGTGGCGCGAGCCAGCAGGGATTAAGCCCCAAGCTCGCCATGCTCAAGCTCGACGATGCGGGCTCGATACGGTCCAGACGAGACAGCGCAGGGACAGGCGGCGTCGCCATGGAACGCGCAGCCAGCACGGTACGTTATTTCCATCCTTGCTTGCTTCATGCTCGCCATTCTGTCTTCCACTCTTCTTGATGTTGCCGGCCTTCCTCCACTGTCATAGACGGCACCGCGCGATTCTATCGCAGCTACCCACCCACTCGCTCCCGGCCTGCCGTATCCCCTGCCTTTCCCCTGCCGTTGCTCTTGCCCACCATTCTGGATACGCGCAGCAGGGTCCACATGGGCCCAAATGTCCCCGATTCCGGGTGCGCGTCTCGTTCCGTCGCAACTGGCCGGCCACCCATCTCCCCGCATGCACCCCACGCAGCCACCCACGCACACGCACACAACGACCCACACACGTTATATCCGAGAACCTGCTCGTCCTTATGCACCCTTCTGGTGCTGATTCTTCGTCTTGTTTCCAATCTTTCCCACTGCCCTCCTCGTCCAGATTTTCTTTTCCCTACATATGATCGTTCGCGCTCATACCCTTACGCAGGACATCTCGTCGCCCTCCCCCGTCTCGTTCCCCAACCGGCGGCCGTCCATCAACGCGATCCACCCGTTCAAGTCCGGCACGCTCTCGGGCTCTTTCCACTCGCCCTCGCCCGCGGCGTCCTCCCTGCGGCAGAACTCGCCGCTGCCCACCATCACGGCATCCTCGACCATGTCGCGCGCGCAGCCCTCGCCGCTGACGCCCGGCCGGCCTCTGTCGTTCCCCATCGCCGCGCCCGGCCTGAGCTCGTCGCCCAGCAGCATCTCGCCCGTCGGCGCGGGGTTTGGCATCGGACGGCCGTCGCCGCCGCTGCAGAGCCAGAACATGGGCATCACACGGCCGAGCCCGCCGAATCCGTCGACAGCGGGCATCACGCGGCCCAGCCCGCCGTACACGCCGTCGAGCCTCGCCGAGCGGAGGAGCCTCGGCGGCGCGTCGTCCTCGCCGTCCGACCCGTCCTCGTCCGTCCCACCGCAGCAGCAGAAGCGCTTCTCCGCGACGTTCTCGCACCGCTACTCCCCTTCGCCCGCCAACTCCAACCAGCAAGCCCAGGCAGACGATCTGGGCGCGTTCGTGCAGGCGATCGATGCGCGCGCGCCACTGCGGCACGCGCGCGAGATATCCGCCGGCGCGCCGGACGAGCGAGCGCTGCGCGCCGGTGCGATACCCACGACACAAGGGGAGGTGCGCGACCAGCTTGCGGCGATGCATGCGCAGTTTGCGGCAAGCTTGGAGGGCATCGAGCAGCGGCGGCGCACGGCGAGTCTGACGGAGGACGATCGTGATGCGCAGGCGCGAGCAGACCCGCCGCGTCGGCCGCCCGCGCCGTTCCGCGTGCCCGACGTGCCACCGCGGCCGCTGCTGCTGCGCCGTGATTCGGGCGGGTCGCCGCTTGCCGGCCAGGCGCAGAGCTCCAGTTCTGGGTCTGGTCCGGTGTCGCGGCCGCTTCTGCAGCGCAGGGACTCGGCCGACGCGCGGCCGTCTGTGCTGCGACGCGACTCGGGCGACTCGCCGTTCTCGGCGCAGCCCACGCACGGCGGCGGCGACGCCGAGTCGCCGTTCCGCAGGGCCGCCATCGCGGGCGAGTCGGACGACAACGCGTCGGACCGCGGCTCGCTGCAGCTGCGCTGGCGGCCGCGGCTCGGCAGCGCCGGGGGTACGGACAGCGACGGCGAGAAGGGCGCGAGCGCCAGTGACCTGATTGGCGGGCGTATGGAGCTTTGAGCTCTGCATACCGCTCAACGGTCGATTGTCGGTGTCGCGATCCCTGATGCTGTCTCCTCTACTATTTTCCAGTTGGATGCGTGTACTTGTACGGAATATGCTGAGTGCTCTCTCTCTCCCCCGCGCCTCGTTGATCTAGATCTCCCGCCCGCTCGCCTGCCGGCTCCGCGCTATGTAGCTACGTCTCTGTGTCTGTGTGTCTGTCACCGTTCTCCCGGGGTTGTGTTTTGGTGCGTCCCTCCCTGGCAGTTCCCGGTTGCAAAAGGCTAACGGTGCGCTCCTCCGCAGGTCCTGCTGAGTCGCCGTGCCGCTCGAGTAACGACTCAATGATACCGTCACTGTATTGGTTGGCATCGTCGCATGAAGTTGAACCGCTCGCGCTCGTATTATTCGTTCGTCGCAACCGTCGCACCCCCCCCTCCCCCCCCTCCCCCTCTGCATCCACGCCTACCCCCCTCAAACTCTAACTCTAACCCCGTCGCATATCTTTCCTTTCACTTGCATTATTCCAATTGACCCACGCAAAGCCCATACATACATATCATCAATGACCTCTCCCCTCTCTGCTCGCGATAGCGATGTACTTAGCCCCCGTGCACGTGACGACGTGGAATCTCATCTGGCTTTAATTTGTTAGCCAGCATTTGCATATATTTGTCACCGCTTCTGGAAGTATGGTATCAAGTTGCCAGAAGATGGTCTGCACGGCATGGCGATGAGCCAGCGGTGCCTTTCAAGTGTCCATGCCTTGTCGTGGATTGGCGCATCCACCGATCGAGCGGTGCGCTCTGGAATCCCACTCGGCATCCATGTAGCTGAGCAGTTCATCCACTTTGGGGAG
Source organism: Auricularia sp. M13 (assembly GCA_037042915.1). Lineage (NCBI taxonomy): Eukaryota > Fungi > Basidiomycota > Agaricomycetes > Auriculariales > Auriculariaceae > Auricularia > Auricularia sp. M13. The sequence goes on along the minus strand of CM073194.1, from coordinate 1,507,357 downwards.
GTGGTACAGGGCAGAGAAGACAACACCAAGGCGGGGCTCAGTGCGTCCCGCTTGTGGGGCACGTCGCCGGCATGGAGTTTCCGGTGAACCCTACGCGCCGTCGCTGTTGATTGCGTCCAGTACTTCGTACTGAAGCGATCGTCCAAAGCGGGCGTCAGTGACAAAGCTAAGTTCCTCCAAGCCTTGTGAAGGAACAGGCATGCCAGCGTTGTCGGCCATCGCGGGTTGACGCGAGAGCTCATACCAGATCCTAGAGTACGGGACTTTAGAAACGGTTGAGCAGCGCTGGAAGGTTGGGATACGCACTCGGTGAGCAAGTCGAGCTCAAGCAAGTCCGCATATGAAGCAGCGATGATCATGCCGTCCTCATACATGGTATTCAGCACATGTAGCGCGGTGTGAACCGCACCGATGGCGAGGGAGTGGGCGTTCTTGCAAAGAACGCCTTCACAATGTCGAAGTATTTCATTAGCGTGGCGACCCTAAAGCCAGCCACGACCGGAAATGTGTTGGAAACCTCCACTGCCCAGATAATTGTGAGTGCAAAGAACGCTTTCACAAGGTAAGAATCGAACATTCGACTCAATGAATTGTTCACTTACACATAGGCCGCTCGTGGCAGTATGTCCAGGGTGTGTTCGTCTAGAAAAATACTGAAGGTGTTGTGGGACGTGGGGGAAAGACCAGGGCGCTCTGCCCGCGGGGTGTGCGACTCAGAGCCGGTCATGTTGGACAGAATGAGAGGGAGATCGCGTGACCGGCGGGGGCTCTGTGACCAGTTTTATAGCTTTGGTGGACAAAGGAGCCACGATAACAGTAGGGTCTGACATCGAACAATGAAGTTGGGCTTAGCGCCTCGCGGCTGGCTGAACTGCTGCTTCTTCCGTCACAATATGACATTGACAATGCATTTCGACTCCAATGTAATGCGCCACAACATTGTTCTCGAGCTTGACAATCATTGAAACTTGGTCGACTCCGGTGACTAAACCGGGCAGTTTCAACCACTGGATTAGAGGTACAACCTGGGGTATCCAGTAGATAACCAAATGCAGCATCTGGAATCATGTTCTTCGCGGGGAGCGACCCATCTGTGATCTCCCAAGGGGATCCGCTGTGCTCTGCTGCGTTGATGCTTGCTACTCAGCCGCAATGTGCGACTCCAATGCGATTCGCGGAGGGAAGACATTGGCCACATTACGTCGCGTATGCGCCGATGTCCATATTGTCGAGTTTGTCCATGGAAAAACGCGAGGATGAGGCCATCCGAATGGTCTGCACTGGCACCTTTTTTTCAACGCACAGCCCAGCACGACAGCGCCCAAGAAGCGCGCATCGACAGGGAATGACCTTGCTCCGGCAGGTGCGCGCAGCCCGAGGTCCAGGCAGTTCCAGCGCCGCACGAGCATGCCCTGAAAGTGCGCCCCCGCGAGACGTCGCCAGCAGTCGCATCCGCATCGCCATTCATACTGGAAGCTGGCCTTGCAACTGATAGACGCGCCTGAGCTTGTGGGAGCAGCGCGCGACAACCATGGTCGTCGAGCGCGCCGCAGGGCAGACAGAGTACCCCTCAAAGCCCATCCGCCCGCATCTGCCGCGCAATGAAAAAATGTACGGCGCGAGCGCCCCGTCCGTTGGCTGCGCGGACACAAGAGCGGTCGAATTCGCAGAGCAGTCTTAACGGCGGGCGGCAGTCATGCATGTCTGAGATCGCCCGAACGTCATTTGGAACACGAAGGCCGTAGTCGTCGCACCGTAGTTCGCCATACGACTCGTGATTTCTTTTGCAACTTCGGGTGACCAGACGTTCATGGCGGTGGGGTTGGCTGATGTGTTTGTAGAGAATAACGAAGATGCGTGAGGATCCTAGCATCGGCGTGGAGAGCGCGAAGGTGGGATCGATATCTTGGTGATGTGCAAAAAGGTTGACTGCGACTCTGTCAGCGCAAACCACAGTCGTGATACCAAAGCGTACCTAGTGCCTCCCACGAAGCCCCGGAGAAGGATCAACGAGAGAGAGCCTTCACACGCCAGCAATGCCACGCAGTCATGCAGTTCATGGAGGGACCAGACCATGTTACAAAAGACGCAGCATCAATTGTCCATGTCTATGAGGGAGAGCAGTAGAATACAGCAGGCGCCGGCCTACACCTTACACGTCAAGGAAGTCGTCCTCCTCTTCGACGAGGAGGTTCAAGAAGCGCATGAAGGACGCCGCGGGGAAGCCGACGACGTTATTGTAATCGCCGTCGATCTTGGCGATGAGCGAGCCGCCGAGGCCCTGGATGGCAAAGCCGCCCGCGCGGTCGATGCCCTCGCCCGAGTCGGCGTACGCTTGGAGCAGCGCGACAGGGTTCTCTGCGAAGTGAACGAAGGTGCGCTCTTCCATCGACCTTGGCACTGGGTAAGCCGAAATTCCCGAAAAAAACCTCATCGACACGTACTTTACACCGTAGCCTGGTGCAGTCAGAATGGGGTACACTGTGCGAAGGTTGAGCGATGAAGTTCAAGTCTGTGCAGAACACGTGAATCTGACGTACCGACTGTCACGCCTGTGACGACTTCGCAGACTTTGGCGTTAAGGTCTAGGAGCATACGAAGGTTGTCTGTCTTGGACACTGGCTTCTCGAGCACTTCCGGTTGGGTGACCAAGTCCGCTGTCGAGTCGTATCGACGAGACGGCGGTGCTGCGTGCGCCAGAACAATCGTGTCCGCTGCGGTGCTTGTTGAGAATCCAATTAGCAGAAAAATCCGCAAAATTCGCACCTCCAATAACAAGATCCGGAGGGTTGTCTGGGTCCTGGTCCTGGAAGATCATAATAAGAGTAGATCGTGAAAAAAAAAGAATCCTGCGTACGACAAGCTTGATGTACACCGAAACCGCTTTCTCAGTTGCAGTGGCCGTCGGGTACTCATACAAATTCTCGAAAGAGCCATGGGTAAGATCTTCAGCGAAGTTCGAAACTACGATTTCCGGCTTCAGACCCTGCGCACATGGCTTCACTCAGCATCGGCTGAGCAAACGTGTGAGCAAAACGCACGAACGTCTCAAGGATCTCCTTGCGTCGCGGGCTGGCAGACGCGAGCACGAAGCGCTTGCCATGCAGCTTCGTTGTGCCGGGCATCTTCAGCGCGTGCGGCAGGACGGCGCTCGGGGATTGTTTCTCGGACATCATCACTGTCGTGGTCGGTTGGCAAGTTGTGGACGGCTGCGACCGATAGAGCATCCACCTTCCAGTTGACGCGCTGCTAACCCTCAGTGGCACTCACGTTAGCACGGGGTTGTAGAAGTAGATTTATTGAGGTGCTGTAGCCCAAATTCGCGCTTGAGAAGAGAGAGCAGCCGTGGCTGGAAGCCAACAGGCTATTCACAAGCGCGGCAGACAAGCTCGACTCAGGTTTCCTCGCAGCGTTCACCGTGGCCCTAGGGCAAACAGGGCTTTGTATAGTGGTGTGGCTGAGCTCACAGAAACGAGCCTGCGCCGTGGAAGAGCGGGGGGGTACTTGTCCTTGTGTTCGACGCAATGAACTCGCGCAGCGTTCGAGTGATGGTAGAGATAGCAACTTGATAGGATGGGTCCCAGAAGATGCATACAAATGGTGGTACAACCCCAGCCATCGCGTGGGTAGGGTGAAGAGGAGAAGCGTCCAAAGTCCGACGTTCGCCGAAAATCTCGTCACGCTCCTACGCGGACAACGAGGACGCTCGCAGCTGCGAACGTTCGAAATCTGAACCGGAAGCGTTAGAAACCTCTGGCTTGCAGCTCAATCTACGCTCACATCGCTCAATAGGCAGCGAAAGATCGCGCCAGTCGCGCCGCAAGGCGTTTCTTCCACGCCTGCAAAGCATCGGTCAACCATGGCGTTTGGAGCTCCAGTGGCCCAGCATACCAGGCCCGCAGATGCCCCCATGCTATGCGTAGGGTGCGCAACGATGAGGTGAGCTGTGGTCACGTGCTTGGTTCTACATCGATGGTCAAGCCAATGCCTCGCAGCCACCGGAGCGAACGCACGTGAGGCTCATAGAGCTCAAAGGTAAAGCAGTGGAAGAGCTGCTCGAATCTTCATCGTTGCAGCCTGAATCTCGCTCTACGACATCGGGGGCCGCACTGCCGCGAGAGGTGAGTCTAGTTTAAAATCCTAAAGAATTAGGGCCACGCAGGCGACCGACGGGTATTTCGAAACTTGCATCCACTCATGCATTCCATCATCTGCGGCCTGTGTCTGTTGGCCGCTGGTTCCGAGGTCGGTGAAGGCGCCCGCAACATCTGCCCGCAGAACTTTCTCGTCCACTGGACCTACGAGCGGCGTAAGCATTGATCATTTCGCCTGGATGCCAGCACCAATTTCTTTTTTATCATTCTTCCGAAACCGCAGGCCATCTCTGGGCCTCCTCTTTCGGGGGAATCATGATGAAGAAAGTATTGCTGGCACCCGGTGCATGGGGACTCGAGTCCGTCCGCTCCTTACCTTCGGGATGCTCGCTTTCCTCGGCCGTTTGTGCGCAGGAGGACAGGAACTTTGTGTCGAAGAGCTTTGTCGCCGTGATGGACGACATGTAGAAGTTATACGCTTCCACCCAGGCATGAAGCGCTCCTCTGTACCACGCATCAGTCCTTTTGTCGCGCTCGCAGGAAGTTTTCTGCGTACTGCTTGCTGTTCTTCCCTATCCGCTCTTGCTCGGCGTACCGTTGGAATTCCGGCCGCTCCGCGTCGATGTCGAGCTCGAGGGCTTCCCACTCTTCATCTCGCTTCAGGTCTTCGTGCAGGTGTTCCCACTCTGGGTCGGTGCTTATGTCGTCCGCGTCGTCTAGGACATTACGGACTGTATCCTCTTCGTCCTGTAGATGCCAGTCGAGCGTCAGTACACGACCCGGAGGAATTTCCAGACCTCGGCCGAACACTGACCTCCGAGTCCGAAGCCGCGCCCTGACGGAGGGGTCCCTTCTTTGCCAATGCGAGCACACCTTGCAACATTGCAGGACCCGTCGTCGTCTTCTGCGCGGACATACCCTCCGAGGCCGTGCGTGGAAGCGCGGGACGCGGGCTTGATGTCGAGGTTCTATGCGGCATGCTTCGATCGATGGGCTAGTTATATAATCTGCGTGTCGTCTGCAGCAGCGTGAGCGCTCAGCCGACGCGCAGGCAACGGCGCGTCTCTGCACTTACCAGACTGTCTCGCTGCTGCGTGGTTGGAGTGCTTCGCCGAACCGGGCCTGTGCGCTGTTCGTGGTTGTGGTCTGCGTCTGCGGTTTCTCAATCTTGGTCCCTTCACCAACACAAAGAACTCTGCGCGCCGAGTGCAGGGGGGGTCGTCGCTGCGAAGAGACGGGGAGAGGTGGGTAGGGTTCCAATCTATGCGAGGCAAGGGTTGAGGTCTGAACGGCGAAAGCTCCGCTGATGCCGTGCGGCCGACGCAAAAATCGGACCGGCCCTCCCTCCACCACGTTTTCCGGACATATTTTTTTCTGCTGCGGGGTAGCAACGGTCGACCTGCCCGTAACGACGAAGTCTGCTTCGGATTTGGGCAGCTATCGATTTTTATTTTTTCGGCTGGATCAGAGGCTACGGAGACATGGACGAGGGCGATGGAGACAGCAGACAGCGGGCAAGGTCGTAGAGTACAATACAGTACAATGAATCTGGCAGATGCAGCAGCGTGGTAGAGGCGACAACAGGAAAACAGACGGCGGGGCACAGCGGCGTGTCTGGCGGGCATGGGGGTCATACGACAGATAAAAATACAGTCAAGGCGGCCCCGCCCGCGAGGCAGGCCACCGGCATGGACTCCTCGGCGTGCCCTACGCGCTGTCGGCGTTGATGGTGTCCAGCACGTCGTCGGCGTACTGGAATAGATCGTGCACGGCGGACGTCAAGGACAAGGCCTTCCTCCAGGTCTTGTGGAGGAAGGGCAGACTGGCGCTGTTCGCCATCGAGGGGTGGTTAGAAATCTCATAGCAGATTCTAGGATGCAGGGCGTGAGCAATGGTTCAGCAGTGCTGGGTTGGCATACTCACTGTGTGAGGTAGTTGAGCAGCTCGATGTATGGAGCAGCGAGGACCATGCCGTCCTCATACATGGTATTCAACACATGTAGCGCGGTGTGAACCGCACCGATGGCGAAGGAGTGGGCGTTCTTTGCAAAGAACGCCTTCACAACCTCGAAGTATTTCATTAACGTGGCGGCCCTAAAGCCAGCCACGACCGGGGATGTGGTGGGAATTTCTATAGCACAGATAACGTAGGGCGGGTCGAAAACAATCTCATCGCTATCGGGTATGGCGGACAGCATCCCGGGCGAGTTCGCGGCGCGAGTTGAGAAGAACTTCAGTGCCGACACAAACCCCGCCCTTTATGAGTTACGGTGGGTGGACCAACCGGTCAATCCCGCCCGTCCCATCCAATCCCTCGTGCTGCGGGCCCATGATGGGTGTTTGCGGTTGTTGTTGACGAGGTGCAACCACTTTCCCTGACGATCGGCTCATTTGCACCGGGCGTGGTTCAGAGCTGCGTGGCTGAGACTTTTGTCCCTGTCCATTCCGTGCTCTGTCAGCGCACGTGCGTGTACTGAAGCTATCTGTTCAATTTTTTTGTTATCATGGCGCTCTGCAAGGTCCGCTCGCCGCTGTCTTAGCGAGGCAAAAAAGCCTTTTTTGCCTCGGCGTACTGAGGAACGCCACCTCAACACGGTCATCCCGCCCTAATCGTCGTGGCTTCAAGATAACATGTATGAGAAAAGCTGTCGGGTGGTCTGCGCATCCACCAATAAAACAAAGGAGAAGCTACCACAGCATGAACGTTCAATGGGCCTCCGAGGCATACGAGGGAGGAGCTCCGAGTTCAGGTGATCTTGCGCCCGACTCGAAGGACTCGCGATCATCGATAGCACCGCTGTAAAACTCGTGTCCTACCGGCGCACCCGGAGGCAAGACCTGTACGCCGTACCATGAGCACCGCATGAGTCTCAGATCTACAGATGCGGATGGCTCACAAAGGTATTGTGAACCTTGGGACTCAGATACTTGTCAGTCGGTGAAATCGGCGGCAGTGGCAATGGAGCCGCAGAGTAAGCCGTCGTTGTCGATGTGAGGCCTTGCAGCGGTTCCTCTAGTAGGCGCCAGGCCCTCACGCTGTATGAGATAGCTCCCGCTTGGCGTAAGCGACGCAAGCACAACACAGTGCAAAGGACAAGTATCACCGCCAATGCCGTTGCAGCGATGCTGAGACCAATCATCTCGGGTTTTGACATGGCCGAAGGTGAAGGTTTCGAATGCGAAACCAAGGGAATTGCAGAATGCGTCCTTGTTGGCTGTGGTTTTGTAGTGCTCGCAGTCGACGTTGAGAAATCCGCCGTGGCGATATCATGCGGCATGGAGGACGAAGAGGGAAGTGCAGAGCTTCCAGTCGCCGAGTTCGGCGAAGACCCGGATTGAGGCGTCAAGCCCAGTGGGTGAGGCGTAAGGCCTGGCGAGTGAGGCGTAGAACTCGGCCCGCTGGGCGTAGAGACCAACTGCCGTCATTCGATAATAGTCAAACCCAAGAGGTATGCGTACCTCACTGAAAATACTGCAGTGTACCTTTTCTGACTTAGCAGAGGGCAGAGGATCACAAGAAAATTATACTCACCGAAAATAGTCGAATCCCATCGTCTTATTCTCCAGATTCGTGAGCTTGATCGTGTGATCTGGTGTATTGGGATCGATGTGAGCCTCGAAAAGCAGTACTTGTGGTGTTCCGTAATCCAGGTGACTATATGTCGAGAAGGTGGTCTTGTTTCCATCAAGATCGATCTATCATTGAATTTAGAACGGAAAAGTAGTCATCAGCTCAACATACCTCTGCCAGACCATGTGTGTAGTACAAGTCCGAATAGTATGCGATATACGACCCTGCGACTATAAATGAGAAACGACTTGGAAACTCATGAGACGCTTATCATACGTACCGTTGAAAGTGAGTGTGATTGACATGCCCGCAAAGATGCTGCTAGTGTAACTCCCAGAATGATAATAGTCATCAACCAATGCGCCATTAGGCCCAGGCTGGGGGTTGAAGTTCCGTAACCAGGAGGATTTTTCAGGCGAGAAAACAACTTGACGAAAACCCGTGAGCATCTGATCAGTACAACTGTTTAAAACGTACGAGATGGATCATCATCCTCGACAAAGACGTTGGTTTGGGCTAGGACCACGAAAGGACTCAAGAGGATTGTACGCCATGCAAAATCCTTGAGCATAACGACAGAGCAACCAGTCAAGAGACAAGACAAGAGACGGCGGTAAGCGTCGTGATAGATCGAACTGCCTGAGTTGCTTAATATACTGTGGGGGGCGCCTTTCGGGCTTCCTCCTGCTGAGGCACTGCCCTAGCTCAGCGGCACATCACCTTCTCTAGCGGACGTGTGAAGCCGTTATTTTGTCCGCTCTGGGACCTGCTGCGTAGACATCAGGTGCTACCAGTGGAGATTGGGTCGAGTGAACGAAGCTCCACACTTTTCTGTCGCGTTTGACTTCTGCGCGCATCGCAGTTTGGGGGCTGGGAAACGGTGACCTGCTTCCCTCGCCCTTGTCGCACTAGAAGGAAAGGAAGAGTCTGTGCACGTGGAAGATGTTTGGGTGGGACGGTCGACACGCCATTCGAGAGCGCAGACCCGAACTGGCGATGCCAATGGCCCCGCGTCTTCTACCGAGAGATGATGAAGCGTACGTCTACCGTATTTCGAGCTCAAAGAAGGCCAGATTCAAGAATAATACAGCAGCGCCTGAACAATAATGCGTAGCTTTGAGTGCCGCAGCGAATTGTCGGTATGAGCGTGTAGCTGACGAGGATGATCGATCCACGCGTGATTGAGCTGTAGCCTCAGCGAGTAACTGTGTCCACCAGGACCAAGCCAGGACACTTGCGGTTCTGCATACTAAACAAGCCTTCAATCAACATCTTCGGGGGTTGGCAGCCTGTATACGCTTCCTGCCTCATACCGCATTCCGGCTACACAGGCTGCCCGCTAACCCAACGTGGCACGGGGACTGCGAATGCACATGGCACTTGTGACCTCTTTTCCAAACCAAATCCAACGGACCTAGAAGTACAGTACCTAGGAACCTATCGAGTTCTTCAGTATTTGCCGAAGACATTGTAACTCGTGTCGTATGCACCGTCCTTGAGTCTCATTCGCCGCCAGAGCCCTGGGCCTGGTGGCTCAGGCTCGAGTGGAGGGCCGTGGAGTCGTGGCGCGGGACGAGATGACGCTCTGGCCAATCGATGTCATCGGCACAGCCACGCACAGCGTATAAAAGGTCCGCGCCACCCCCTGACTCCGACCAAAAAGCAATCCTAGTTCCCAACCTCAACCTCAGTTCCAACCTCACTTTTACGAACCTTTACGATGTCGTCCTTCATGAACAAGATGAAGTCCAAGCTCTCTGAGCGCCGTCGCTCCAAGGAGGCCCCGCCCAAGGACAACAAGGAGCCGACCTACTCCATCCAGCCCCATCCTGCTGTACGCACCGTCCCTCGAATATGAGTCCTTATAATGCTTACCATTGCTGCGCCGAGTAGACGACGAACGATCCTGCTGATCTGACCCGCGGCCCGACCGCCCCTGGCATGCCAGAGTCTGGCGGAGGCCTCAACCAGGGCATGCACCAGTACCCGCAGGTCGCCCCGTACGCGGCCAAGGGGCCTTACATCCCGTCGCCAGAAATATCCAAGAACCTTGACAAGCCAGCGGTATGTGCGCAGCACTGCGAATGTTCTAGATGCTAACGAGTCACCGCAGACCCGCGAGGAGTTGCACGCGCGTACTGCCGAGCTGAACCGCGGCCTCTAAGTCTAGAGCTTTTCAACGCCGAAGGACTTTGTAACGAATCCAAATGTACACTTGCCGCTGTAGGCTAGAGCTTTGTAATGCCAGTTATAGTGCGCTTCGCGCGCCGGCCGGACTCGCTTTGTGCAACCGACAGTTTATCCGAACGAGATGCTCGAAAGCGTAAACACAACATGAAGGCGACACTATAATCGCATCTACGAGTCCTCTGCCCGTTTCCTTTATCATGATCATTGGGTATCCTTTTGATTCGATATGCCGCGAGAGCACGCAAGCCGAGGGGAGCAAATCCGATGCGGGTGTCGTCATACCCACTCAGACCGTCTCCCCTCTCAACATCTCGCGCATGCGGGGCTCCCCGCGGCGCACCCACTCCTCCGGGATCACCCTCTCGAACGCGACGCCCGATTTTGGCGCGCCGTGGCCGCGCACGAGCGGCGCGAACAGCTGGTCGTTCTCGGGCACGAACGCCCACTGCGACACACTCGGCGGCGGCACGGACGTGATCGCTACGAGCTCTGCGGCGATGAGCGTGTTGGTGAAGTGGTCTCTGTTGAGGGTGGAATCCTGGAAGGTGAGCAGGGCTTAGGAGGGCGCCATAGGACGTACAGGTTCAGGTCATTCTTGTCATATCCTTGGGGAATTGAACGTCAGCATCCACGCTTTTCGATTGCATAAACGCAGCAACGCTCACCGAAAGGATCTGTTTAACCATCACATCGACGGTTAGCGGGGCACCAGCGTGAGGACGAAACGAGGACTCGCTCTCTATCTCAGCTCCCTGCGCGAACGGTCAGCGCTCCATCCAGCAGGAGCCGCGCGACGTGCGCACCAGGGAAATAAATCCAAAGAAGAAGAATGACTGCGAGCAGGTGTTAATAGTGCGAAGGACGCAAGCGTCTCGGCAATTGCACATACTGCGATAGCAGTGCCCGGAATCGTGAGCCATCCCATGGTTTTCCACAGTTGGAATGGCTACCAAGTCAATATTCGTCATTCACCTTTGTGCAAAGATGCAATGGGATCAACGCACCAATGTCAGGACGTAGATGATCGTGACCGACCACAGGTGGACGTTGTAACTGAATGGGATCGGTGTCGTTAAGATGCGTTCAAGACCTGATCACGATGGGAAATGAGCAAGTCGCTCAAGTGATCCGACGGGTTCGGTCTCACCAGTCAGTGAGTCAACAAGCATGTTCAGTGAGTTGAGTAGCAAGTCTGGATTCGTGTGCGTGAGGACAGCGCGTTAGCTCCGGATAGGGGCCCAGTTTGCGTACTTGTCGTGGCAACGTCGATGCATTTGCGCTGCTGCAGCGCGGAAACATAGGACGTCTGCCTGGATAGTTAGCCAGTACGTCCGATGTTACGCGAAAATGACAAGGAATAAAGACTTGCGAGGTAGAACGAGATTTCAAGCGGGATGTTGTGACTGGACCCCGCCGCAAGGCGCGCGCGGATGCGGGCTGCGCGTTTTCCCTTGACGTCCTTCCCGCGCTTGGTGAGGAACTTGACGAAGAGCGAGAACGGGAAGACGTCGAAGAGGTGGTACTTGGGCGGGTTCTGCGACGGCGCGAGCGGCGGGTCCTCCCCGAGCCCCGTGGAGAGCCCGCGCACGCGATAGCCGCTGTCAGCCGCAGCACCGCTAGTGACGGGCGGAGGGAGAAACGGCGAGAGCCCTTCGCGGATGCGTGCGAGCTGTGACACCGGGGGTTGAGACTGGGGCTGGGGTGCGCCAGGTTGGTCGCCGTTCGAGCCAATGACGATGGTGGGATACGTGCGCGCGGATTGTTGTGTCCGTACTTTGCGGAGGGGCGGGCCGGTTGTGGACGGCAGGTGCGGAGCGGAGGTCGACGCGCTGAGGACGGGTGGCGCGGGGTGACCTGGCGCGGCGAAGGGGTGCTGCGGGGGCTGTCCCTTCTCGTCGGGAGACAGGCTGTCATACCCTTGCAGCGGGGAAGGCAGCGGAGACGGTATGGACATCGGGAGCGCGTACGACGGCAGAAACTTGACGAGCGGGTACAGGTCGACGAAGTAGATGCCATCCTCGCCGCGCAGGTAGTGCTTCACAGCGACGCTGATTCCGAGTTCAGTTCAGTGAGTGAACGGGGAAGCGCAATGACGTTGAGAGCGCCGACCTGAATGCTTGAAGGAGGTTTATGATCGTTTTCTTCTCGACGAGAATGCGCGAGCGGGTTTCCGCCTCCGTCTTGTCGGGCTCTAAGCCGGGGAAGTCTGGCACGTGGAACCAGACGGCGCGCGCGAAACAGCGCGTTGCGTAGATGATCGACGACCACAGTCTTCGTCCCTCGTTCTGCGCGCTGGGTTAGATGATAACCAGGATGATGCCGGCCGGCACTCGGGACGGCCTGCCTGTCGCTTGCGCACGTACATAGCGCTCGAAGCTGCTCGACGTGCGATACGAGATAACGAAACCAAGGACCTGGGGCGCGCCGGCGTCAGTTGCTATTACGGTGCGCCAGGAGCTGCTATCTCGCTCTGGGCTGGCTGCCAGTGGACGCACAGTTCCGAATACGTTGAGCAGGGTCGACTGGAAGCTGATGTCGTGCACGAATCGAGTGATGAGCGTTACGCACGCAGCCCAGCCCGAGAAGAACAGGATGATGTGCCAGCAGCGAAAGAGCGCCGTGGCCAGAACCGCATTGGCTAGGCTCGGGACGAAGTGCGTTTTCGAGCTGTACGGCGACAGTACCGGGTGCACGAAAAAGCTCTGGTCTTTGAGCGACTCGGCCGCTGTGTGGAACGTCTGCGCTCGTCGTGGCAGCATCGTCTTCACCCTGCTCGTCGAAAGGCAAGACGGTCCCGGCGATGAGCGCCCGCAGCCGCGCCCGTTTCCGATCAGCTAAGGCGTGCTGGCAACGGCTACTAAAAAATTGCCACAGCAACGGCCCACATAGGAGACTGGAAGCTGAAAGATTCGTCCGCTGGCTGGCTTTGGAAGGAAGGATTCGCAACGTGGGATTCGCACGATCACTCGCGGCTTCAATTTCCAGGAACAGGCTCTTGCTCTGTGATTATAGATGTTCCTCTCCTGGGGCTTCTCATTATCATTGCTCGGGCTCTGTGGAAGGAGATCAGCTTCTTACGTCTGTCTCTGACGCCCTTGTCCACAGTCAGTCGAGCTTTGCATCCCTATGTGCGTGATTTGGCTGTACTCGTGATTGGTTTTTCTTGCACAATGATGGTCGTTCCGCTGTTCTTTCCGTAGGCGGACTCCCTCGGACAAAGTTGACTCGCTCCTGCTTTACACGGTTCAGCTCGGGACCAGGACCGTCGTACGAACATAGGAGACGAATTATTTAGCCGCCGGCTTTCCCTGTCAGGTTTGTGCAATCACTCACGGCTTCAGTCCAACCAGAGTGCCTACCCTGTTATTCTCGCAGCACGAAAACTGTCGAGTTTTGCAATCGCCCAATGCAGCAGCTCCTATCATCAGCCTGCCTGGCTGAAAATTACAGCATTATCATAGCGCACATCCGCATTCTTCAGCGCACGATTCGGCAGCACATGATCGACCACTCCCGTGCTTTGTTGTGCTCCTGCACAATTACCGTTCGTCGCTTCTGTCTGTCTGTCTCGGACAAAGATGGCTGACCCCCTGCTTCAGCCCAGATCAGCAACGCAGCGGCACCGTGCCCATGAACGGTGACCGTCCCGCTCGGCCCTCCCTGCCACTCCGGCCTGTTTCATGTTTCAACCACGGCGTCTACGCTTTCGGTCACATGATAGCCTAACACGTCCTGGCGTGTCCGTTTCCGCAACCTGCAGGTGTTAGCGGGAGTGACTCAAACTTGGACGCTGGCCACTCGTACAACTTGGCTACATTAGCTCAGCAGCGAGGTTGGCTATGACGTCGAGATCTTCGCGAAGGCCGCGAGCGCGTCGTGATCGGCGTCAGTACTGTACCAGTAACTTTATTGCGCGACGTGCATTCGGACGTCGACCGGACAGCGCCTAGCCTGCCTCGTGCGCGAAAACGACTGCTTTAATGATGGCGTAAATTGCGCACTCCTTAGGAGCGAATAATTAGTGGTCGGTCCAAGAAAAGTGGGTGAACGAAGCGCAGTCCCGGCGAACGCGTTGGAGTGGGAGAACTTGAACGGCGACACGTTCCGGTGTGAGTTCGCAGTCCCTGCCTACAAGCAGCACACAATGAACATCCCAGTACAGTAAAATGACGCTGGGGAGGACGAGAAGCCCAGAAGACATGTCATGCTGACATCCCCGCGGGAGAACGTGAACGAGCCCGGAATATCGCATCCTGTCCATTCAGAAAAATCCGGCTGGTAAACAACGAGCACCCGAGCACACGTGCGCGCAACATAGCGTCCATTGGTCACCGGTCAAAGGTCATCTACTGAGGTATCTATCGCGCTGCGCGCTGTCAGTTGTCCAACGGACGACACCGTGCGCGCATGCGATCAAACGCGTTTGATCCCGCGAGAGCGTTCCTCCGAGTCTGATCACCTGCGCCACCCGCGATCGAACAAGCTCGATATAACGAGCGCCGAGGCCGGGGCGCGCGCTAGCTATACCGGGGCACAAGAGACCATTCCATAATTTTCCATACTGGAAGTTGGCGACAAGCCAAAATGCAATCTGAGGCAGATTTCGCTTCGCGTTCAGGAACCTGAGGAAATAACTCGGCAGAGCTCCAAGTCAAACAAGTTAAATTCCCCCCAGATTGCGGGGGCGGGGCAGGGCCGGCAACGCAGGCAAGCGACAAGCGACAAGCGGGGAGTGTGACGCGGCGGCGATCGACGATGTGTTGGGCTTTGTGGGGACATCGCGCGGGCGGATGACAGACTTAAACTTGGAGGTCATGTGGTGAGCCGGTCATGTGTCCCGCCTTTCTCGCGCGCGCGGCTGGCCGAACGGAGCGTGCGAGAGCGGCGCATAAAGATAACCATCAAGTGACGGCGTCCCGGCGCTGTGTGGCGTGGCCATCCGATGTCAGCTATGTTCAAAACGATAGACCCCACGGCCGATTTCTGCGTTTTGACGCGGCGAGGTGGCGCCTACCATACGAGGTATCCTAAGCGAGCAGCCAGCCAATCCGGTGGCGAGTTGGCTCGCTTAGGACGTCCGGATCAGCTGTTCCGACGTAGTTCACTTTTTTCGGAAGGGGTCTATCGTTATGAACATAGCTGGTATAGCGGGCTCAGTTCGCGTTCAAGTGTTCAGGACAGGTCCCAGGTTGCCAGAGGGGCAACACTGTGCGCGGGTCCGAGCCCGAGTCTCAACGTGCACATATCCAGGCTGTAACATTCCACTACAGTAGCACGGTGCGTTCCACGCAGCACGGGGAGGAGTAGCGCATAGCAAGCGGCGATGCGAGAACGAGCGAGCAATAGACTCCACTGGCAGCCTTCCAGCCTTCCAGGTCTGGCCGCCGTTCTTGGCCCGGTTGCAGCCACAGAGCTGGTTAGCAGCCGCCGCGCATGATGATGACGCACATGTACAGATGCAGACGCAGAGACGCAAGCCATGTAGCCGTTTCCAGTTGGGACCGCTGAACAGAGATAGAGGTGCACGCCACAGCCATTAGGAAGCCCACACTGCGGCAACAGCAAACATCTGGATCTGGAGGTCATACTATACAGCGTTGAGCGCCCAGCCTGACTGTGGGAGGAGGCCAGAGCGCCGTTTTAATCTCGATTGCCCCAAACGAGCCAGCTTCGCCGCAGGAGCGACGGGCGACTACAGATAAGCAAAAGCACAAGCAAAAGACGTCCGAGGAGTATCAGCAGATGAAGAGGTGCATATCCAGGTGCCATATTGCGCGAGGCAGCGTCCGAGTCACGTTGCAAATGGAGGAACAAGCAAACGCCGCCGCCGCGACTTGCGCAAGCCTGGCAGATTCCAGAATCATGATGCTGCCGTACTACGCAGCGACGCCGGGCACGTGAGGTGCGGGCACCATGGTAGCCGCCTCGACGCCGGGGGCGCAGGAGGGGCTTCCGTAAATTACCAGGCTGCGCATAGACATGGGGCCGTTTCGAATGGTGAGATTCGCAGAGCGGCCGCCATAATAAGCAAATGGGGCCAGCGCGCAAGTACGTATTCTCCCTGGGCGGAATAGGCGCCAGACGCGGAGTACTTGCGATCGGTATTGTTCCTCGTTGTTCCTCCGTGCTGAGTTGAATGATCCCGCGCCGCTGTTACCTGTATCATTCAGTCGAGCGTTCGCCGGCGTGTTGGAACTTGGAAGTGGCATGCTATCGCGCTGCCTGGCAGTGCAGACGGAGCGCCTGGCACGGCGAGGATCCCGAGCCGGGACGAGGTTGAAAGATTGATAACGGCGCGAAGCAGGATAAGAGCAGCGAACCCATCCGTCCATCGCGCGCCGGCACGTACGACGTCGATGAGCAGGCACTGTTACTCATACGCCCGTCTCTTATCGACGGAGCGACAACTGACTGCGTTGGCGCGCAGTTGCCGTTGCCGTAAGTCGAAACGCGCTGTCTGTAATGGGAGAACGAGGGCAGCTGGTTATCCGCGTCGATGATGCGAAAATGGACGTAACATAGCCGCAGGGGCGACATCGAGGGCACACCGTTCCGTCATCGCTCGCAATTCGCGACCTGAATCATACGGTTATACATGCTCAGGCTGTCTCCACGTGCACTTATCCCAAGTTCTGGCGGGCGGGCAACTGCAGCATCCTGGCCCACGGCCCGACCGCCGGCGTCGTCATCTGAGATTGAGATCGCAGCACCGTCCGATATGAGATATGGCAAACACGTGGATAAGCAGGCATTGGGCAATCGCATCGGGCGGCCGACAGAACGGCGTTCCCGCGTGCCAGGGAGTGCAATAGCATTCAGCGCGAAGGCCGCGAAGTTCGCCATTCTCGAGCCGAACGACAACACAGGACGCCACGCCGATCGCGACACCTCTGACAACTGACAAAGTCGAAGGATGCCGAGAGCCCATAGTCAATGCTCACTGGTGGATTCCCCAGAGTGGCAGCTGTGGCAGATTTCCCGGCCACTCCCTCGCATCCCGGATTCCCAGCTTCGCGGACTCATCCGGGCGCAGAAGGCTGGCCGCTGACAATGACAGGAAACGCAGCGCAGCACCCCTCCGGACTGCATCTGTCCACGACGAAGCCGGCCGGCAGACACCCTAGCCGAGGCGAGGGAGCCTTGGCTTGCCACAGGGTCGCTCGAGAATTAGTCTTTCCGAGCCAGAATAAGTCAAAAGTAGACTTTGAGCCGTGCAGCGTGAGATGCGCTGCGCTGCGTCGGGCAACTCGATTGCCCGATCGCGAGACAAGGCAAGTATAACCGAACTCGAACTCGAACCTGTGGTCTGTACAGCGCGCGATATGTATCATTTTTGAAATCGGATCCAAGAACATCGAACATCGCCCGGGACGAGGGAACAGCCAAACAACAAGGTGCAAGCTGCCAAATGCGTGCCCGGTGCAAAGTGGAGACCCCTGCAAGCTGCAAATTTCCCCTTTCAGAACGACAGCATGCACCTCGCACAGGAACGCACCTGCTCCTCTAGACGTCCTGCTGCCCCGAATACGCCGGCAGGCGCTCGCACGCGGCCTCCCAGTCGAGCGTGCCGTTCACGAGCGCAGTCACCACGGCGATCACCTCGTCGACCGGGCCGATGCGCTGCCTCATCGTATCTCGCTCGCTGTGTTTAGCCCGTCGCCCATCGTCCGTGGTCCGCCGGCAAGGCACCAACAACCAACAACCAACAACCAACAGCGCACGGCGCGTGCAGCATGAGTCAAAGGATAAGATCGTTGTGTGGCGGGAGATGCGGCGGGAGGATGGATGGCCGAGCCCGAGTTTCCCCGAACGAAGGTCGCGTCCCCGGGTCGAAGTCGAGAGCAGATGTCGGCCGAAGAAATGGCAAACAAAACGGCCACAATCGCAGCCAAAACGGAAACGAACGCAAAGCAAAAAAACGGAATGAACGAACGAACACAAAAGCAGATCGCAAACACAAACAAGCCCGTCAGCCTTCGCAATCCTATCGCCCGCGCAAACAGGCACTCACCGCAGGGTCATAGTCCCATTCTGCACGGCTGCAGAAAAACGCGGCGCGTCAGGGGTGGATAGGCAGTTTCACACCGGGCGGAAGGACGCACAGGCAAAGTCGATGGTGACGCCATACGGCGTGCCGAGCTCGTCGTTGCGCGCGTACCGCCGGCCGATCGACGCCGCGCTGTCGTCCACGCGCGCGTAGATGCCCGCGCTCCGCAGCTTGGCGGCTAGCAATACGGCACAAGGGAAGAAAGAGGCAGTCAGCGCGTTGTAGCGAGCAAAGAGGCGGCTACGCACAGACGTCCTTGACGAGCGGGAAGAACACGGGGTTGCTGCTCAGCGGCACGATGAGCACTTTGGTCGGCGCCACGAGCGGGTTGAAGGACAGGACCTGCGGGCGCGCGCGTCAGCGACGGCGCGGGAAAGAGTCAACGACGTTGGGCACGTGTCGTCAGGGACTGAGCGTCACGTGCCGCAACGGCAATGCCACCGTTCCCCGCAGGGGAAAGTAAGGCCGTAGCCTACGAACAGCGCGGGAAGAAAAGAAAAGCGACGTACCCCGCGGACCTCGTCCTCCTCGCGCGCCCAGTACGAGTGCTCGAGCAGGCAGTACAGGATGCGCCCGAGGCCGAACGACGGCTCGATCACGTTCGGCGTGAACGTGCGCACTGCGGGCGGGGCGAAGCGATAGGGGTCAGCAAACAAGCGAAGCAAAGCGAGCGGTCGGTGGGTTCGGGGAATGCACAAAATTGAACACATAGAGAGTTCGGGCGTTCCGCGGCCGACGGGGAAGGAAGGGTTCGGTGCCAGGAACGCGTGACGCATGCAGCCTTCCAACAGAACGGGGCGGGCAGGCAGATGGATGGAGGCACGAATGAATGGGTGGCGTCCGAAATGCAAAACGCAAACGCAAACGCAAACGCAAAAACGGTATCGGACGAGAAGCAGGATAGGGGGGAGGGATAACAAACAAAGGCTGAAACGTAATGGGCTCAAATGAAAGGGAGAAAGTTGGAGAGGACGCGGGTGGAACACCCAAGACGACAAAGGCAAAAAGCTACGCACCGCTCTCCTTCTTGGTGACCATGGAGATCGTGACGAGGTCCTTGGTGAGCTCGAACGTCTTGCTGCCGTCCACGCTCGGGATCCTGACCGACCTACCCACACCGCATGAGCTCATGCCCTACCGCGCACCACACAGCGCGCAGACGTACCCCTTTTCCAATTCCGCCGCAGCGACGATGAGCTTCGGCTGGTCGAGCGCAGTAAGCGCGTTGACGACGTCCGCATAGTCGCGCGCAAAGTGCTTCCCGAACGTCTTCTTGTTGATCTCCGCGACGAACTCGTCTTTCAGTATGGGCTCTTTGAGCGGGACGCTCGCGCTGAGGTTCGCGCCCGTCTTTCGGGCGTGCACGGAGAGATCGTATGCCGCGCGGTCGGCGCAGCCCACGCATTCTGTCCAGCCCGAGCTGCGGGGAGTCAGCGTGAGAAACACAAACTCGAGGGGAGCGCACGCACGAGTTGTGGATCTCTGCGTCCCAGCAGTCTGTGGCGTAGTGCGCCATCTGGACCGCGTTAAGTGAGTTAGCTATGAAGGACGAGGACAACACGCACTTCGTTGTCCATGTGTTGCCTGAAGCGCAGGCGGTCGGGGTTGATGCCGATTTTGAGGAGGAAGAGGAAGATGCGTGCGAGGAAGTAGCCCAGCGTCTCGTTCGCGACGATGCCCTGGTCAACCGCGTCGACAATCTTCATCTTGACGACCTCCGTACTCCCGGCCGTCTGAACTTCGCGGGGCAGGAGCGCGAGGACGACATCGCGGACCTCGTCGAAGCGCGGGTGGTCCTTCTCCAGCGGGTCGACGAAATGCTCGATCTCGGCCATGGTGAACTCGCGCACGCGCAGCAGCCCCGCGCGCGGCGAGATCTCGTTGCGGAAGCTGCGGCCGATGCACGCGCTGGCGAAGGGGATGCGGCGGTTGTTGAACTCGTACAGCCGCTGGAAGTTGACAAAGTGGCCCTGGGCGGTCTCCGGGCGCAGGAAGCCGGGGACGTGGCCCGTGGGCCCGATGGACGCGCCGAACATCAGGTTGAACGCGACCGGCGCGCCCACCGCGTTGCCCGTCTCCGGGTTCAGGATCGCGTGCGCGGCGATGAGCTCGCCCAGCGCGGGCCCGTCGTAGTTGTCCAGCTGGGGTTTGAGATTAGATTAGATCCAGCGAAAATAAATATGACTCATGGGCGCACCTGGGCGAGAATGCGCTCGTACTCGTCGCGGACGGCGTCGTCGAGCTTGACCGGCGGCTTCTCCTTCTTCCTGCTCTTCGCCGCCGCCGCTGCGGGCTGGGGCGGCTGGCGGGCGAGGGCGTCGGCGTCGAGGCGGGCCTGGAGGACGTTCTTGACGAGGTGGTCGGCGCGCAGGACGTCGCCGGTCTTGGTGTCCTTGACCATCCAGTCGGCGAAGCGGGCGACGTGGCCGCTGGTCTCGAAGACGGGCGCGGGCGTCATGATGGTCGTGTCGAGCTCGTGCATGCCCTCCTCGACGATAAAGTGCCGCCGCCACTCGGCGATGATGTTGGCCTGCAGCGCGCTGCCCGGCGGCCCGTAGTCGTACAGCCCCGCGCAGCCTGTCCACGGCACGGGCGGCGGTCAGCCTGGATAGCCCTAGAGCGCATACAGCCTGCCACGCTCACCGCCGTAGATGTCGAACGCCGGCGCATAGAAGAAACGCGAGGTGATGAGGTTCTGCAGGTTCTCCTTGCTGAACGCGTGCGCCGTCTTGTTGACCGTCGTGGAGCTCGTCATGTGGTCTATCCTGGTGCTCAGCCGGCGTGCGAGTGGGTGTAGCGGACGGCGTGCGAGTACGATGACTCGCTGGCAGAGGCCCGATCTCATTCCAACTTTTAGCCTCCGAACATAATCGCCGCTGCTATCTCCGAGCTCACTGCAAAATTCACATTTTCTCCCCCTATTTTCCAGTCACATTTTCGCATGACGCACCGACGCCTGCGCACAATCTACGCGCCATCTCATCGCCATCGCGTGCAGGCAAGTAATAAGTAATGGCCCTGCACGTTACCTCGCACGACCCCGCGATCGCTTTCCCCACGCCACTTTCCCCGCTTGCATCCTCTTGCATTGGCAGCCTGTGTCATTACAACGTGGTCGGCGCACAACGACCGGCCGGCACGAGCACTCGAGCTGAGCTCGGCTCGTCCGTCGCAGCCCTTCCTGTGCCTAGCCATAGGGACACACGTGTGACCCTTAGCCTCTTCCCCGCCTGCTTGATACCGTTGCTTGGGAGGGAGGACGAAAAACCAAAGGCGTCACGAGGCGGTCGGGTTCGAGGTTGTCCTTGCGGAAATCGTCAACATTCATCCAGGTGTAACATGCCCAGCCGTACTCGTATTTCCCCACACCACGTCAACAAAACAAAGGGGGGAAAGTCACGAGTCGAGCCAGGGAGGTGCGACGTTAGCTCAGCTCATTTCAGTCAGGGCAGTGAAGCAGTTGCGCCAGGGCTAACACTGAACTGAACACGCCGACGGAATTTCCCCACCGCACTGTTATGCTATCGATATCGTTGCTTGAGGTGCCAGTGGAGGCCGAATATCGATGGGGCGGACGAAAAACTCAACACGAAGCGCACAGCTGCAGGTAGAAGCCAGCAGCCGGGATTGCAAAAGCAAACCCGCGTGCCTCTTCCTCTTCCTCTTCCTCTTCCTCGCCATACCGTTATGTAACCTACGAGTTAACTTCAATACATGCTGCTGAGGAATCAGTAATCAAAGCGCTGATGCCGGCAGCTACAGTTTCCTTCACTTCGCATTCTGACTGCTGCACTCCTCCGCGTTCCGAGAGGCCATCTGAGATTCAGAGGTATCGATATCGCTGCCGCCAACTGCGACCGTGGTTGAGATCGCACATGACACATCTCCACCTGAAGCTAGGCACTTACACAACGCACACCTGGGCTAACGGTATTGCACGCGCACAGTAACATGTTTGCAGCCTGAGCGCCCCCACACCCACACCGACGCTCTCACTGGCAGAAACGTCAATTGCAAAAAACGGGCTTACTCCTCGGATTTGCCTGCACACTGAACCACGAGCCCTGAAGTCAGTTATAGCATATACTGGACAGTTCCCGTAATAGTAGCATACGATATACCGGACAGTTCCCGCTGTATTGCGCATCAGAATCGGTGTTGGTTCCCACCAGTACCAAGCTCAGGGAAACAGGGAGTCACACACTCCCTCAGGCTATGCATTGGTATTCAAGATGACACACAAACAAAGGCCGCCCTTACCGACTCCCCCGCCAGCACAACACACAACCTGAGCGAGTCCCTATCGCAGCGGGCCCGCGCCCTGCACCCTTCTCAGGCGCCAGCAGGGGAAATCCTCAGGCTGCTGCGCGCCTTTTGTCGTGTTTCGCCGTCCTTCAGTGTTTGGAGAATGCGAACGTGCGCGCCGTTCGATCCGGTGCTGAGTACTAGTTCTGAGCGTCGGTGAGAGGATCGCTCGCGTTGGCCGCGCGTTATGATATGCACAGACGATGGCATCATCCCATTCAACTGCTCATTCAATTCAGTTGAATCGAATCCTGTGTCAGAGTCCGCTATCGATTGCCCGTACCGCCCGGTACTGTAATCAGATAACGCACTGAGTCCTCAGCGCTCAGCGTCGCGCCTCTGCGAAGTAAGTCGTGGAAATACCTATGGACCTTGAAGCTGAAACCCGCACGCGCCGGACGACGAGTAGATTGATGCGTCGCTTATAGGCTAAAATCACGCCTCGACATCCATCTGCCGTCGCGAAACTGAACTGATGCCAAACAATTCTCGGACTGAGTAACGCATGCTGACCTGGACAGTGGACGACGACGAGATAAGTAGGCTGCATACAGGTAGCTGATAGTGACAGTGAGTCGCCGGTGTTGGACGCTGAAGGGTGCGGTGTTGGACGCCGAGTGACGGTATTTTGGGAATCCCGCACTTACTGCATGCTGGGCGATCGCAGCGGGCAGCAGCCAGAATGTTGTTGAGTGAGAATGCATCGTAGCAGCCAGCACAGTCAAAGCTCAGTCATACAGCAGTGACTCGTGAGCACAAGGCAAACTCGGACTGGCGGCGCGGGACCGTGCCGTCGGCGTATCGTTGAACACTGAACGCCGGGTGACAAGAGCAACTAAGTAAGCAGCGCACGGATTGGACGTCTGTAGAGGGAGCTCGATAAGCATTGGACGTTTGCAGGAGCTCGTCGGGCATTGGACGTCTGCAGGAGCTCGTCGGGCATTGGACGTTTCGCAGAGGTCGTCGGGCATTGGACGTTCCCACCGTCTCGAGTCGCCCATCCGGAGCTGCCACATCGAGATCAAGACGTGAGAGGCTGAGACCCGTGCGGATAGGCTAAGAGCGCGAGGGAAGACCTGGAGGCAAGCAAGCAAACAAGAGAACGCGCCAGTCGCGTATCTAGCTGGGACTGTGGGGAGATTGGGTCGCGGAGGCGATAAGCAAGGCGCCAGGAGGCAGAAATACGAACTTGGACGAATACGGGACGCGTTTTATACTGGGCGAATGGGGGGGAAACGCGACGGGGAGCAGTAGGCGGGAGGGATGAGGCATATACAGCAGCGTCCGTTCGGGGGCCAGCATCGGAGGGCGGGCTCGGAAGGAGGAGGGGCGGGAGCAGAAGGCCAGGTGTGACACGGACGGTTTTTAGCGTTAGATAAGGCTCAGTCCGAAAGCGGCAAAAAGGGCAGAAAATAAATAAACTAATCGGGCGGGCGTATAAAGTGCCGGGCGCGCGGCCTGTTCCGCTTTCTCCCACTGCCTTTAGTTTTTTTCTCCTCCCGCCAGCCAGGATGTCGACCAAGCAGGCCCAGCCCGCGCCCAAGATCGTTGCGCTGCCGTCCGTCTCGGCGTCCCTGTACTCGCTCCCGACGGCCCAGCACCTCGGCCAGGTCAACCTGCACCCGTCCTCGTCGGCCCAGCGCAACAAGGAGAGCGAGGCCAAGGTGCGTGCTGGGCAGGGCTGAGACGCTCGCAGCTGTTCTAATGGGCTCGCAGTTGAAAAAGGTGCTCGCGGCCAACACGGCGCAGGGCCCGTCGCGGACGGCGCCGAGCTCGACGGCGGTGAGTCCCTCCGCGCGTCGCCACCGCCCCGCGCACAATGTGACGCTAATTCTCCAGTTCGCGCAGAGCTCGGCCCAGTCGCACGCGGGCGCCGCCGCCGCGGGGCACCAGCCCGACTCGCCCGTGCTCATGATGCGCACCGTGAGTATTTTCTTTTCATGTCGCGCATACAACGTCCTTAAACGCGTCTCAGGGGCGCCGCTGAGCGGGGTCTTTCCCTCCTCCCCTGGGTGCACGGTGCGGGCGGGCGGCCCGGTCCCCGACTCCCTCCTACCCTCCTCCGTCCATCTCGATCCATCGAAGCACGCCCGGCTCGCCAGACCGGCCGCCCGGACGCCCCGCCCCCTCCCGCCTTTGCCGCTGTCGTCGCTCGTCGCCCGTCGCCCGTCGCTGTGCATCCCGCCCGCCACCCACCCACCCATATGCTCTGCACCTTGCTCTTGTTTTCTCTCTCTCTCTGGGTTTTATCGTCGTAGTACATTCGGGACTCTCCATCCTATCTCTCCCCGTCACGCACATCATCTCCAGTCTCGCCAGCAATCACGCCGCCGCCAAACCTGCCCTACTATTTATTCGCCCCGCCGCATGCCGCATGCCGTCCCGCGCGACGTTAAACAAAATCCGCTTCGTCGCGCCTTACTTCACCTGGCCTCTTATCAGCCGCGTGGCGAACGTAACGCCCTCTACGTTCGCCCGCCCAGGCGCGCCACCGCTGCGCGCACGGCCAAGTTCAACTTCCTCATCGAAGACTTGTTTCTCTTTCTCTTTCGCCCGTTTTCGCCTTGCCTTCTCCTTTGCGCGGCCCCGCCTCGCGCCCGGTTTCATTCATTGGGACTTGTCTTGTCCATCCATCCATCCATATTGTAGCGCGCGTCACTGTTACTGTACGATCACACCTCACGACCCCACTTGCCAAATAGACGGTTCCGCGACGAGGCGCACGCAGTAGAGCGGCGCGCTCGCTTTTTGTACAATCGCTGTCGGCTGTGAGGAGTGCAGTACGGTATATGCGCGGTGAAATTGAAACGGCATCGGAGATGAATGGATGAATGAATTGAATTAGTACTTACATGTGGCGAAGGCCACACGAGGCGGGCACGTGCGCCCGCCTCGCTCGCGCGATCGGGCGGGAAAATCGCGCGCTGATTCAGATTCAGATGGTCATGCGCGAGGGACGAGGGACGTGCTCGAGGGGCGCGCAGGACGGTGAGTTGTCGGCCTGCGCGTCGAATCCAAGAGTGCTATTGTGTCGACGGTTAATGTAATAGAGAAACGGTGCGCGCCCTCGTTCTACTTATGTCAGGTCAGGTCACAGCGCACCGACCTAATACTTATTTTATCTCTAGATCTCAACTTTGGGGGTGCGCACCCTCGGAGGCGGACGCGCGAGGTGGCGGAATCACAAATTGAAAGATCATCGAGATCTGACTCTGAGAGGAGGGCTGTTTTTAGAATAGCCGGGATCATCGATTCAGAGTCCCATGCTCAGCGATTTGGGGGACAGGGTGCATGAGGGTGCGCGTGTCGTTATGGGTATGACGACGGCGCTGAACGATTCGGAACGGCGGCGCGGTGGACATTAATGTACAAAGGTCGCCAGCACCCATCGCGGCCTCGAACGACCGCGGTCCGACGCCTCAGTGCAAAGTGGTGCTCTGTCCAATGCGGCGATGTCGGATTTGCGCTCAGCGATGGATGCAGTGCACACGGGGATCTTTGCTTTGCTTGCTGTGAGTGGAGCACGGAAGGAGGCGTGCCCGGTGCCTGGTGATCATCCTATCTGGCTATAGGATGATCACGCCAGCCTTCGGATTTGGGATTTCCAGCCTTCGAATATCAATATAGCCTTCGAATTTCGACTTGCAGATGCGCTACTTACTGTATCACTGTAGCATTCATTTTGGGCCTGACCTGGAGCGACGAGCTTCGTTCGTCTCGTACTGGCTAGCCGACTCAACGCTCTGGATATTAGTGACTAGCGACTGGGCTAAGCCTCGCGCGACGATTCGTCTATCTCGTTCTCGGACTCACGCGTCTTCGAGCGATTCGCGGGCAGGTTGATCTTAGAGGATGTGGCGCGGATTCCGACTCTGCACGTCCTTTGAGATCATCTTCCCACGTGGCATGTCATCGTCGCTGCTCGTCCCCGACATGCCAGTGCTCTGCTCTGCTTTGCACTGAATACAACGAAGGGTTCGTCAAACTACAAGTTGCCGTGAAGCTACCGGGACGACTTGGGCTCGCATCGAGTCAGTGGGGAGCTGCGATGAGAGGAAGTGACTGTGCCAGCGCTGGCTTGCCGTGCAACTCAACTTCAAGTTTCGCAGTCTGCTCTCTGGCAGCCTTGCTTTTCTCAGTGCCCAATGCAACCAAGGGTATCAGACTGCCAAATCGCCAAACCCTTGCCCGTTCCATTGATTTTCAATCGGCAGAACTCCTGGCTCACGAGGCAACCGCGCAACTCAACTTTCGCCGTCTGCTCTGCTTTCCAATGCAACCAAGGGGTATCAGACTGCCAAATCGCCAAACCCCTTGCCCGTTCCATCGCGGCAGAACTCCACGTCTCGTAACTCGCCCTACTGTATGTACATGCGATCTGCGGGGCGCACCGGGTTCGCTTGTTATTGCGCTTAACGCTTAACATTCGTGCTCTGTGTGGCATGTGCGACCGCTCAGTGGGATCAGGCTGCTGTACTGTGTCAGGTGTCAGGTGCGCGGGGTGCCAGCGCACAGCGCACAGCGCTGCCCATTCACCTCGATCATGAGGGGCAAGGCGTAACAGAGAGGGCTACGATCCTGTCGGTGTCGGATTCCTCGGAATCATTCGCAAATGCATTATGTACTGTGTGGCGAACTGCGAACCAGCCAGGAGCAACAGGGCCCGTGCGCGGGAACACTCGCGATGGGGTCCAGGATTAGATTCGATACAGTACTTAGGCACGGTACAGCACTCTACTTATCTCTGCCCGTGCGATATCTCCGTCGGCGAACGTCAGCTCGTAGGTGAGGTGGATTCCCCACACGGGGAACCGCAACGATAAGGTCTGAGAATCTGAATTGCGAGGCAAAATAGAGTCGCGTTATTTGGGGGGCCCCTCCCGGACAGCCAGCCTGACTCTGAGCCAGATCCATTCAGTCGCCAAAATTGAGTGGCATTCGGCAGCCGGCACAAGTTCAATGGGTGCACACTCAAGACTGAATCAGATCTCAGATCTCAGATCTCGTCCCTCCGCTCCGCTCCCCGCCACAGTGGGTGCTATGCTATGCCAGAGCAGCTGAGCTTGCAAATCTCCGCCCGGCATACATACCAAGCCGTGCTCGTGTGGGGAAGGATAATCGATTGGAGGGAAGAGCGGATTGCCGGCCGCCGGGCCTCTGGATCGCTTCCTGCGACTTCAACTGGTGCGAATTTCAATGGGATGGATGAATGGGAAGGGGACACGGAGTCTGTTAGTGCGCCCGAGGTCAGGGTCTTGTGTTTCCTTGTCGATATTGATGATAGAGCCCGCGTGGTTAGCGTAGTGTACAGTAACACATCTTGTGGCCAGGCTAGGAAATCTAAACTTGTACACTCGACCTTGGCCAGACGCGGGCCATTGGGCCAGAGCAGCGCCGTTACTGCGTCTCTGCGCCCAGAATGGACGTGGAGACTGTGTGAGCACTGCAGTGTGTTGCATGTTTCTTGACAATCAGAGTCCAGGGGCTCGATTCCACCGTGGCAAGTGTATGTTCGATGTTCGATGTGTAAGTTTCTATGGAAAGGGGACCGTCAGAATAGGACTTATACACGCTGCGTGTGGACGAGTTCTCGTTGTGCTGCAGAAGCCCGGGAAGAGGGAAGCGCGCCCCGGGTGTAGTCGATGCCATCCCCGCGGCTGCATTGGGCCTGGCACATGATCTCATCCCAAAGCGTCGAGTGCGGTCTCTGCGCTCGCATCTCATTCGAGGTGCGAGAGCTGCGTGTCGAGAAGCTGCGGTTCTCAGTGCTTACCTGCAGAGGGCTGCGGGCATGGACTCAGGGGAACGATTGGCACAAGTTTGCCACTGCGCTTTCAATGCGACTGTATTGTCTGGATCTCTTGTACAGCTCGGGTGCGGAGGCGATCCTACAACACCCCTTGTGCTCCCGCGCCGACATTAAATCCTATTACATACTGCCATGCGTCCGTGATCTCCAGAGATCGCTCATGACAGGAGTCCTGACTCAGGCTGGGAATGGCGGCGCATATGTCATGCTCTGCGCCGCGCTAGACGTCGCGTGCCCTCGCTGCGGGGATCAGAGTCCCTTGGTGGGCAAGGCAGCAGTTCGCATGATCTCAAGTACCGGCCCGTCCGGCGATTCTCATATTCCTCCATTGTAAGGACGGCGGGCATTGGCAAAGCGTCAATGGTTGACAGGCCCTGTCAGAGCTCTCTTCCGGAAGATCGCGTGGGAATCACCCACGCATTGCAAGGCTGCCATGGGGAGAGCAGGTGTCGAGGTCCAGGAAAATCCACCGAAGCTGCGTTGCTGCAGCTGCGTGTCCACTGGATGGTGTGTGTGCGTGTGTGTGCGTGAGTAATGTGCGCGTCTGCGCGGCGGGTGTTTCACTGTCAGCATTGCGTTTGCGAATCGCAACGGCGCTCCTTTCAGGGGCTCGCGATAGGATTCATGCCACGATGCACCCGGCCGGAGTCAGGGACGAGAACGCCGGGGGAACGGAACGCGGATGACGGACAGGCCAGGGCACGTTGAGATAATGCGATTAGCGTCCGGGGCGCTTCAACAATGGGACGGAACGCAATCGTAGCAACGGGCATCCAGGGGGT
Organism: Auricularia sp. M13; assembly: GCA_037042915.1. Taxonomy (NCBI): domain Eukaryota; kingdom Fungi; phylum Basidiomycota; class Agaricomycetes; order Auriculariales; family Auriculariaceae; genus Auricularia; species Auricularia sp. M13. Next base: position 1,478,559 of record CM073194.1, on the reverse strand, counting down.
GAAGGCATCCGATTCCGCGACGGAGGCCAAGGATCGCCGCGCGTGTGTGTACGTGCGGTGCGTGCGCAGGCTCAAGCAGAGGTCATCCAGTGATCGGCGTGCTGTTCCCGGGACCTGTCCAGTGTTGTTGACATTCGCGATGACGCAGAGACGGGAGGGCATGGACGAAGATGGACGGGCTGCGACGACTGCGAATAGGGTCGTCTGCTAGTACATGCATCCTTTCCCAGGGCAGACCGCTCCCACACTGTGCCCAGCCCGAAGCGGACAACCCCGCGCCAGAAGGCCCAGGGAAGGCCCAACGGAATGCTCGTATACTAATGACGATCCACCTTTGTCCAGATAGCATACCAACTGACGTGCCGTGCTTGTGGGCGCCGTGGAACCGGTGGCGAATCGAGGGCACTGAGCCGCGTCGGCTTTGCATCAAGGGTGCTGCACATCGCCAGCGTGAATCCGCGCAGGAGTGTGTCAGGAGACTATTGGCGTCACCCGAGGTTGCCTGGGGCGCAATGAAGCCATCCAGGACTGTTCGGGGGACCGGAGTTTATCCTCAGCGTAGATCGTCGCTGAGAATTGTTGCCGCCAGACCCGTTCGAGCAAGGCATTCACCAAGATTGGAGCGAATCAGGTTGCACTTGTCGTGGACACAGATGCATCTCCCACACGGGCGGCGCCGTGACCTAACTTCGAGAGAGACAGCTGCCGGCGCACAGAAGGAGCACCGCTTTGCCGGGGACTTCGTAAGAGTTAACCCATCGATAGGTTGTTGGTAGGCAGAGAACGTGTCACGTCGTCTTCGCTGAAGCTCGACATCGGAAGCCCCGTTGGCCTGCGACGGTCGCTCCGTCATGACGGACGGGTTCAATCCTATGCGGCACTGGGCTGTGGCAGGGGTAGGATTCCAAGAGCATGTATGGTAGAATGTGTGGCGGCAGATCACAGACGGCGTCCTGGCGGCGATGGGCAGTGGGAACGACAGTTGAGCGTGTGCACAGCCCAATGCGTCTCCATAAAGCAATCTTTAGCCAATTCTTTGCCGTACTGTGGGGTTGAGTGGCGTCCGCGAGCATGGCGCCGTCTTGACAGTGGTCGTTCTTCATTGCCCGAGCTCCAGGAAATCTGCGCCACGGGAACCTGTTGTATAGGTGCTCGCCTTGAAAGACTTGTGGAGGCAGTAAAATGGAACGAATGAAGAGGGCGACGAGTTCGAGGGACGGCGAAGTCCATGTAAACCGCTCTGAGGAAGAAAGCCGAGTTCGAAATCTATTCGAACACCGAGCGGTTGTTAATCGCCCAATGTACGCGCAACAAGTCTCCTAATAAGCGCAAGATAATGGACCCGGAGGCAGTGGTAAAGCCATGAAACGAGCGCGTCCAGGTATTTCTGGAACGAAATTGCTTGCACGTACCGTCCGAGCCAATCGCTCAAATTGGCATTGACAACCTATGTACAATCAAGACATTTCTAGGCTTGAGCCGAGTCTCCGAGTCGGCTGGCCAAGAATTTGGATCTGTTGTGTATATTTCGAGACATGGGGCGCTCGCTAACAGAGACTTGACTCTGAGAGCCCGCAAGCGCATTCGCACGCCGACGAGATCGGACGCCTGGGGAGCAGTTTACTCGGCGCCAGGCGGTAGAATCAAGAAAGCTTCGTCTAGTAGACGACCAGCTGGCGCGTCCAGATAGCCTGCGGAACAGCTCGCTGGGTCGATTGGTTCTAGACCCACTCTGCCTTTGGATACGCGTGAGAGGTCCACGGGCTCACCTGGATATCAGCCGTGGGGTGGGTTTTTGCTATATCTCCCATGGTCAACAAGGCCAGCAAAGGACGAGCTTTCACCAAGGAGGGAAGTGGGTTCAACGAAAATGCGATTTGGTTCGTAGTGTTTGAATCCGGCTGAATCAGCCAGAGGGCATAGATAGCAGCTTGCACCGGGCACACCCAGCGTGGAAGGCCTAGAGCGCATGTGCCAGTAGATGCAGGATGCAGCAATTCCGGTTTGCGAGCTTGAGCGGGCGTTGCGGCCGAGATGGTGGCTCGGGTTGAGAGGCGTTGCGGAATTCAATTCCCGCTCGGTCTCCCTTTTCCGGTTGCGGTGATGGTCAAGCGTCCTCGCGCCGCGGACGACAGCTACTCCGATACGCAGCGCGCGTCCAAACGGGTCCGCGTGCTCAACGAAGACGGCGGCCGCCTCCTGCGCAATGGCCACGGCAAGGGCAAGTCCGTGCTGCCCGCCACGCCGCGCTCCGAGAGCGGCAAGCGCATGTGGGAGCTCACGGGCGAGGAGCTCGAGCGCGAGGAGGAGGAGTTTGAGCGCCGAGAGAGCGAGCGTATGCAGGCCCGCATCGAACAGCGGCGGTCCAAAGGCGGAGCGGGCGTGCGTGTTACAACCAGTTCGATTCCGGTGGCGCATCGCACCCAACTCAACAACCCTTGCATTCTCAGGCCATAGCAGACTGCGGCATCATTATGTCCCTCGAACTGCAGAACTTCATGTGCCACGGCAACCTTACGCTGGAGTTTGGGCCGCAATGCAATTTCATTATTGGTGCGTCGCGTCGTTGCTGAACCCCATTCTCCGCTGATAGATAGGCAGGTCGTAACGGGAGTAAGTTCGCCCTTTTCCGCAGTAGGAGTGTATATCTCAACGACGATAGGCGGAAAGAGCGCTATTCTCTCAGGGCTCACAATTGCTTTGGGCGGGACAGCTGCCACAACGGGCCGCGGGTCGGGCCTCAAATCATTCGTCAAGGAGGGCGCGAGGTATGCACAATCATTTCTCTCAGTTCTGGACGCCGTATGAACCCCATGTAGTCAGGCCGAGGTTACTGTCGGTATCCTGAACAAGGGCGACGACGCGTACAGAAACGAGGTTTATGGAGACGTTATCTATGTAACGAGAACGATACCGCGAGATGGCGGATCCACCTACAAGCTCAAGAATTCGTCTGGAACTGTCATATCGCGACGAAAAGCAGACCTGACTGCCATCTGCGACCACTTGAATATTCAAATTGATAATCCCCTGACCGTTCTCACGCAAGGTTCGTCCCCGCATTGCAGTTCGGTTGTCTGGCTCATTAACAAGATGCCCGACAGATGCTGCGAGGTACATTTCCCCGATGGGTCTGCGCATAGTGGGTATACTCACGCCGTTCAAGACAGTTCCTCGGTTCATCGCGCCCCCACGACAAATACGAGTTCTTCATGAGGGGGACGCTTTTGACGCAACTGCTGCAGGAATACGAGCTCATCGACGCAAAGATCGCTCAAGCCCAACGTTACGCGGACAACGGGAAGGACATAATGGTCGACCTGCAAAACAAGCGTGAACTCGCAAGCGCGCGGTATGCCCAAGCAGAGCGCGCGCGCGACATGGAGCGCGAGAAGGATCAGCTTGGCGCGGAGTTGGCGTGGGCACATGTCGCGGCAAAGCAGGCTGACCTCGAAGAAGTCAACCAGCGGTTATCACGCGGCAAGGCGCGACTGCGGCAGATTGACCAGAAGTTAGAGGAACTCCGAGTTCGTCCGCGTTTTATCCTGCGCTCGCTGCCTTTCCTGGGATAATGACCGCTGATGACCGGCTGATTTCTAGATTGAGCACGGCATGTCTGAGGGGCGTTTACGGGCCGCTGAGGCTGAGCTGCCGGACAAAGAAGAACGCAGGGCCCTCGAGGCGGAGAAGTCTGACCTGACCAAACAAATGCGGACCATTACTACAGAAATACGCGAGTTTCAGGTGATTTCCGATTGCCTTGATTGGCCGCTCGATGTGACCGCGACTGACGCCTCCTCTCGCGCTCCCAGGCGGAGCAGAAGCAGATGGATCGCGAAATCGGCCGGCTCAATAACCGCATCAACGAGTTGCAGGAGAAGATCCAAGCCGAGGCGCGCAAGCTGGAGGCCGACTCGCAGGAAAAGCTCGCCGAGATCCAATCGCGCATCGACGCGTGCAAGGAGACGGCAGACGAGGCGGAGGCGTCCCTGCGCAGCGCGACGGCCGAGCTTGAGGGGCACGCGACGGCCAAGGAGGAGGCGGAGAAACGCTTGCAGGCGTCGACCAAGGAGCGCACGCAGCTCGAGAAGCAGCTTTCCGAGCTCACGGAGCACATTAACCGCTGCCTAGCTCAGCAGGTCAACAGCCTCGCAGTCTACGGAAACAATATCAAGGTCGTCATCCAATCGATTCGCGACGAAGGTCCGTGGGCGACCAAGTTTCCGCCGATCGGTCCCTTGGGCCTCTTCGTCGAGCTCAAGGATAAACGGTGGGCGCCGGCGCTGAGGTCGTACATGGGGAGAACCATGATGTCGTTTGTGGTCAGCGATATTCGAGATCGTGCCAAGCTCAAGGCGATTCTCAACCGCACTGGGAAGTGCGTTTGGTCACTTATCTTCTCTGGTACTCCTCGCTGACGCTTCGCCAGTCCGCAGACCCCCATAATAATATCGCCCGTCGACGTTTTCGACTACTCGAAGGGCGAACCGGCGGAAGGCGTTCCTACCATTTTGAGAGCGCTCAAGGTTTGAGGTTCTTGAACGAGTTACTATCTGATGCTGAGCGAAACTAGATTTCGAATGAGTGGGCTTTGCGCGTATTCATCAACGCGCACAAAATAGAGCGCACGGGCCTGACTACAACGCGCGTAAAAGCCCAGAAACTTTGCGAGGAGGCCCGATTAGCCTTTTCGCTTGCCGCAGACGACATGTTGATGGTGCGAGTATATGAGTGAGTTCCATCGCCATCTCTGACTCGTACCAAAAATTGACTATTCTTCCAGAGATGGCGGTGGAGCTGTAAGCACGCTGTCCAAATTGGGCCGAACGGATCCCCGCCAGACGTTGTTCGTTGGGAGCGATCTCGCTGCGGAAATTCGGTACGTGAAGGCATCTTCAATAGTGACGTCCACGGGTTGAAACGTCATGCTACAGCCGCCTGAAACAAGAGAAGGTGACTGCCGAAGCTCGATATAAGCAGCTTGGTACCTCTGTTCAACAACTTCAAACGGCCGCTGCAGACGCAAAGCGACAGTATCAGCGCATGCAGGTCAGCTTCAAGACCTCGTCTCCATGGTTTAACGCTAAAGACGAATCTTCCAGCAAGTTGAACGACAGGCGAAACGCGACCAGAACCAACTTCGCAACAAATTACGCGCGCTCATGGAGGAGCAAGCTCAAGCGGCACCTGTCAGCGTCGCCGGGTTTGAGACTTCGAAAGCCGTATGTCGTATGGCCCCGCTGCATTCCAGCATGTCCTGATGGCTCCCTCAGGAAGAGGAGGCCGCGAAGAAATCTGTGACGCAGCAGTTCACGACACTCCTACATCGGTTGCGACAGAAATCGGATGAACTCAAGCCTCTCCGTGCGCGTGTCGAAGAGATCCAAAGGGAGCTCGACTTTCAAGATGCTGAATACCTTGACATCAAGGTGTGTACCCTTTCCGGTTGTCTAACTGGCGGCTCACAGGTTTAGGCGCACGTAATGGAAGCGGCTGAGAACTTCCTGAAGCTCGGAAAGCAAGTCACGGCCCTTGAGCAGAAGCGCGACGCCGAACAAGTCGAGATTGATAGCCTCGAGACCGCTGTCAACTCGCGTGATGACGAGCTTGCGGTGCGTGTTTCTCATCTATTATCGGTTTCAATACTGAATCTAAATTCGTAGCAATGGACCGAGAAAGCCACGTTAATCTCCCCTCGCGTTGAGCATACTCGCAGTGTTCGCTTTCTCGACAACAAATTGAACAGTCTCAAGAGCACTCTTGAGAAGCATCAGAAAGAGTTCGTTGTTCCAGCTTTCACCGTGATTCCCCGCTCACCGATCGTTGCGTAGACACGGTGCGACAATTGAGGAAATCTCGCACGACCTGCAGGAAGCGGAAGCCGAATACAAGCGCGCCAAGAAGTTTTACAAAGATCTGAGCAAGCTGGTCCAGGTCAGCGTGCAAGTCCACGCCTCGTTGATGGCAAATACTGAAATTCCCTAGGCCGCTGAGGCTGCGCTCGACGAACGCCGGGATAAGTGGTGCATGTTCCGCATGTTCATGAGTCTTCGCTGCAAGATGCAGTTTACGTACCACTTGTCCTGCCGAGCGTTCTATGGTAAGGTGACTCTGAAGCACTCAAAGAGCGAGCTCAGGCTCGAGGTCAGTGGCCAGTTTTATTAACCGTCGAGCGTTCGTTAATCTGGATGTAGGTGCGGACTGAGGACCAAGGAACGACATCTGTCAAAGACCCTCGAGCCTTGAGTGGAGGCGAGAAGTCGTTTTCCACGATCTGCTTCCTGCTCTCCCTTTGGGATTGCATTGGCAGCCCTGTCCGGTGTCTTGGTAAATCGCCCATTCCTTGTTGATCCTCCTGTTGACGCCTGCCCAGACGAGTTCGACGTCTTTATGGATGCGGTCAACCGAAAAGTTACGATGCGAATGATTGTGAGTACCCAGCCGGACAACAAATCGAGTGTTCGCTGATGTACCCGAACCTCAGATGGAAGCTGCGAACGAGGCCGACAGGAAGCAATACGTTCTTATCAGCCCGCAAGGGCTTGACGGGCTCAAGATTATGCCTTCGGTCAAGGTACTCAGTATGCCAGACCCTGAGCGGCTGGGTGGAACGCGATAATGACGCGTTGGATTATTATTCTTTGTACTGAATATCAACCGTTTACTCCCCTGTCATTCCTTCTCGCTGTTCCTTCCTGTATGCTTTGTTTGCCATACCGTCGCGGCGGCACTTGCCTGCAATTTTAATGCCATGATAATCATCTAAGCCATTGACCTTGTTGGTACCAAATATTGAAGCCAAGAGTCCAAAAGGCCCAACATCAGCCAACAGCTTTCGTCTCCCGGGTCTTGCGGCGCGCGGGACCTTTTAGAAATCTAGACCGGGACATAGCACAATTTCAAGTGGCTGTCGCACTGATCCTACGTCTATTTGTCGACGACGACCAGCGCTGTCACTGTGTTTCGTCTGCATGCACCAGATGGTATCTGTAACGACTTACTTCTTCAGCACCTCGCGGCTTGCAATCACAATTACGAGGACACGTCACTCTCAGTCGTGCATAATTGTGTGGAGGCCCTCCTCACATCTGTCTCTGCTATGTCAATGGGCCCGAAAATGGCGCACAGCGGCGAGCAAGCGACGGCTTTCTCGCAATCTGAGGAAAGGCTGTTCCAGTTCATTCAATCATTGGGTAAAATCGACTGTTAAATTGCAATAACAACTGTTCGAGGAGTTGACAACGTAAGGTTATCAGTTTGGCTTGGTGAATAGTCGAACAACGCGAGGATGAGAAAGCACACACGCTTCGTCTGATCGGTTCGCCATGGCCTTCAGCTCCGCGTACATTGCCTCCCGGGCTTATAGAAACTACAAGCAGACCCTGTACGAGTTGGTGCCGCCGGGTGGGATCTGACACGACGTGCCAGGCGCACAAGGAGCTTGCACCACGAAGACGGAACCTCCACACTGCCCCCCAGGCAACTGTGTTCCGGCAGCGGACACAGCTGTTGTCGTCGTCGCGAGCACCGCATTGACGTTGGCGATTTGGACGGTCATGTCGCTCGCGACGTTGCTGGACACAATCTGCACCGCCTGGGGTGCGATGCCCGCGGGGACGCCATTGGGATGGCACAGGTCTCCGGCAAACCGCCCGATGAGCGCCTTAAAGTCGAGCGAGACGTGCGTGAGCACGCCCTCGCGGATGTCCTGCACGCCGGGCACCATGTGGCGACACCCGCCGTCCGCGCTTGTGCCGTTCCACAGCGCGTCCGGCGTACCCGTCGGGTTGAAGTGGTTGATGGAGAGCAGGTTCGTCTTGCCCGGACAGCTGTCCTGGCTGAGGCACGACGGATTCGTCGGCCACCAGTAGATGAAGTCCGTCGTGAGAAAGCGGCGCTGGTGGGGGCAGTTCTGCGACGCGATCGTGGCAGATGGGTCCGCGTAGATGAGCACGTCGTACTCGACGAAGAAGTGCGGCGCGAGGTCGAGCAGCGTGCGCGCGCCGTTCGGCATCGTCTTGATAATCGACGCCGCGTAGTACTCGTACGAGAGCGCAATCTCATACAGCAGACAGCCCGACGTGAACAGCTTCGCGTTGTTCACGAGGGTTATAGTGAGCGGCGAGCCGTCGCCGCCAGAAGCGTACGCGTCGTAACGCGGGCCTGAGCTCGCGCGAAAGTGGTCGCTGCACCAGCTGCCGCCAGACGGGTCGAATTTCCACGCCGGACAGGTCGCCACGCCGTTGAACGTCGGTCCGAATCCTGAGCAGTTGGAGTCCTCACGGTCGGCGATGAGGAAGGGCCCGCAGCCGCCGGTGTTCTTGTCAGCAGGCGAGCAGTTGCCGTCCCACGAGTAGCAGTAATGCTTGGGGCCGGGATCGTACAGGATGGATTGCGTGCCACTGCCGGATGCAGGACCCGACAGGGTCTGCGCGAATGCATTGCCCAGAAGGAGCAGAGCGAAAAAGCTGGCCTTCATGTGCATCAGTAGGATGAAGCGGATGACCAGAGATGCATACATGGGACGCACCTGCGCGCTCTTTATAGATTCCTTTTTACATTGATTCGGAGGAGACGGCCGCCACGTCAGGGAGTCCCATCACTCGGGAAGAGAAGGCCAGGTCACTTGCACGCGAAGCCCAACAGTGACTTCATACGTACGTAGAGCACGGAAGGTGTGTGAACGCAGCTCGCGCAACGCTTGCGCACAAGTTCCAAATCTGCAAAGCTTCGTGAGCATCATTCGGGATGCTGAGGTTGAGTATCAGGCTCTACGCCCGAGCTTGAGCAGATTAAAGAGATCCAAATCTACCTAATGTCCGACTACGCAATGAGATCAAGAGCAGAGAAGGCCCTGGAATTGAGGAGCAGGTGCCTATTAATGTTGAGTCGCCGAGCGCTTCGGATAGTCGAACGCTCCAGGTCAGCACGTGGGAACCGAAGACCAACCGAAGACCAGGGCGCATGAAGAAAGGAAATGGGGCCAGGCCAAAACTCCAAAGCAAACGGGATGTCGGAGCCAAAGAGGAGAGGAATTCATCGGGTGCAAGCGTCGCGGGGAGTGCGAAGACAAGTCGACTGACGTGTATGACCAGCACAACCGCATCGAAAGAAAAAGCACGACGTTGCGCACACGCGCTTCGCTGGACTCGCAGAAAGCGTGAACAGCTGGAATGGAGGTGTTTTTACAACCGTTGATGCGCGTTCGACACAACTCAGGCTGCGGCTCCGGAAAAGAGCAATAAATTGAGTAGTTGAAGTAGGTCGCTTTGAAAGGAGCTCCAGAATGTCCACAAAAAGGCATGGACAGCTGACCGAGGAGCTTGCCGATTGGGAGGAGAAGCGGGAGCAAGCCAATTTGAAGTCCGATCATTGTAACTTGTTCCGCTAAATCCAGCTCGCTTTTCTGTAAGACCGCCACTCGATGCGCGATGACTAAACCAAGGCGGATTATGAAGGAGTAGCTGCCGAAGCCGAACCCGCGAGGGCGCTACTGCAGTCACTAAAATGTCTCCAATCGCGCCACTTTCCTCTGGCAACACCGCATGTGGGAGGTCTCGCTCCTTATGAGGAAGGTATGGGCTTACTCAGAGGGGCTGCTCCCTCGGAGGCACATCACTTCTCATGGTTAACGCTGCTTGATCAGCAAGCGCGCAGAGTCGCAAACTGACAGCTGCTACGGCTTAAGTTGGGCAACCGCGTCTCGTCCTCTTCTGACAACCACCATGAACGCACTCGTCCAGCCCGCTCAGATTGGCGACCTGAAGCTATCGACGCGCATCGTCATGCCTCCCATGACCCGCATGCGCGCGCGCAAGAACCACGTTCCTGTCGAGACGGCCGCGCTGTACTACGCTCAACGCGCGAGCACTCCTGGCACGCTCCTCATATCAGAGGGCACCTTCATTCGCGAGCAGGCGGGCGGTCTTGAACGCTGTCCAGGCATCTGGTCGCAGGACCAAATCGACGCGTGGCGGAAGGTGAGTTGCGCGTCCCGCCTCGGGCGCTAATGCTGATTGCTTTCAGATTGGCGACGCCGTCCACGCGAAGGGGAGCTACATGTTCATGCAAATCTGGGCGATGGGACGCGGCGCGTTCATTGACCATCTCGCCGCGGACGCTGTCGCAGCAGGGCTCGCACCGACGGCGTACCCATTCGTGTCGAGCGGGAACATCCCTGCTCCATCGCAGTCTGAGGTGGCCCCGCGCCCGTTGACGAAGGCTGAGATTCAAGAGTACATCAGCTGGTACGCTACTGCGGCGAAGAACGCTGTCGAAGGTGCTGGCCTGGACGGGATTGAGCTTCACGGCGCCAACGGCAAGTTATCCGGGTACAAGCGACCGTATTGACCTCAACGCGCTCCACAGGCTATCTCATCGAACAGTTCCTATCGACCGCGTCCAACAATCGCACTGACGAGTACGGGGGGAGCATCGAGAACAGATGCCGCTTTGCCCTTGAGGTAGTCGCGGCCGTCTGCGCAGCCGTTGGCCAGAAGCGTGTTGGTCTTCGGCTGAGTCCCTGGAGTTACTATATCGGTGCGATCATGGTAGCAATCATATGAAGGCTACGAAACTGAGAGCTTGCCCCGCCAACAGACAACCGCATGCCCGACCCAGTACCGACTTACACCCACCTTTTCAACGAGTTGCGCCAGCGCTTCCCGGACCTTGCCTACTTGCATCTCGTCGAGGCTAGGGTTGAAGGACCCTTTAGCTCATCGCGTGAGCTGAAAGCAAGCGAAACGCTTGACTTTGCGCGCGAAATCTGGAAGGGGAAGGCCTTGATCCTTGCAGGAGGCTTCACGCCGGAGAGCGCGAAGGAAGTGGTCAACGACGGCGTCGCAAAGGGCGAGAACCTTTTCGTTGCGTTCGGCAGGCGTTGGGTGTCAAACGTAAGTGCATGTATAAATTGGTCGACTTGGTGCTGGCATTTACTCTGCGTAATAGCCCGATCTTGTAGAACGTATCAAGAAAGGCCAAGAGCTCGCGCCTTATACCCGTGCGACCTTTTATGTGGACGATCCTGTCCTCGGCTACACGGACTACCCCTTCTACACGGTTCCGACAGAGGCATCGTAGTATAGACATGGACTCCTCATGCTTTTTGATAGACGAACATGAAGTACCTTCGAATATCGCTGCAACTCAACGCGTGCTGGGGTCCGAAATGATCGCTGAGGTCTTTGTTCCGTGCAATCGCCGCGGCTTGACCGCCGCAGCCCTCACATTGCGCTTCCCCTGTGTCGTGATTCGTAGGGCCACTCTCACACTCACTACTGACAGAGAGCTAGTGACAGGCGGGACAAGAAGCGGACTGCGTGAGAGTTCAGTTGAGTTAGCAAGCATTCGGTAGAGAAATTGGTCAGTGTGTTCGACTTGCGAGAGTTACATTCAAGGAGGAGGTATGCTCTAGCCTGAAATAACGCAGCAGGAGCTGTCGAAGGGCCCTGCGCAGGCTCCAAGATCACGGCAAAGACATACAACAAATGGATATACTCATTCATCGAGGCATAGTAGCAGGAGAGGTGCGGAAATCTCATTTTCCGCTGTAATCGTTTACTATGGACGCTCAGCGAGACCCGGCTCGTCAGTGAGACGAGAATCATGATGCATGTGCCCGGCGCGGCAAACAGGTAAAAAAAGACGCACAGCCAGGAACCAAGGCTCCTTATGCTCTGCAACCTGTTAAATGCCAACGTTCTTCCAGTCTTAAGAGTCGCGGCAGGGATATGCGGCCTCCGAGTCCGAGGAGCTTTAGATGGTGTCCACCTCTCCCGCCGCAGAGCTGCACATCGACGCATGTCAGCAGCACCGCTATATGCCACAGATATCGAGCTGCCAGTGCTCGGTGACTAGCCAGCCGATAACTAAGTTGGGCATGCCACGCGCGTCAGTTGGAGATACTGTACGTGATTCCTACATTAGAGAAGTGGCGATCCAACTTTACTGTTGACTGCTCATTGGGATAGTTTTTCGACGGCGGCACACTGTTAATATGCATTGAGCCACGCATCAGAATTTAATAAGCTGCGGACGACAAAATTGTGCCTTAAGTTCGGCGTTTGTCACCGCGTTTAAGTGTGGTGGTGAGGGTAACGAGGCGGGCTGGGGTTGTATTGTCATGTTACGGAAGAAGCACCGGTTCAGCCCGACGCGAAGCGCGAACTTCATTGTTCATTTTCAAACTCAACCCGTGGTTCAGTTGTCCGCCGCAGCTATAAAACTCGCCACTCTGCCTACCCGATCACGCTCTCATCCCCTCCAACATGTCCAATTCCGAGTCGCGCACCTTGCCTGCAGAGCAACCCGACCTTCCCTCGACATCCCACGAGGACACCTTCGACAATTCTTTGGCGAATGCGCCATGGACATGCTTCTTGACGGATGAAGTAAGTCGTCTGTGCGTCTCGTATGACGCGGATCCTCACGTTACACTGGTCGCAGTGCTTCGCGGATCTCGCAGAGGAGCCTCAATGCCCGCCCGCCACCGAGGGTGGCGGGGATGTGGCACCCGAGCCTGCTGCCAGTGCTGCCACGGGAGCACCGGTCGACGCTGCAGCAGCGCTATCGCTTGGTGACTCCACTGACGGGTATACGGAGTACAACGGTGCGTACAGCCATGGCCAGCTAAGTCTTCGCGGAATGCTGACGAATTCTCAGATGAGCATACGCTACGCGACAATGGTCAACAGCAGCTGTTTCCAGCCCAGCCCAGCGATATAGACCCAGTCGGGCTAGATAATTACAACTCGTCGCTGGCCTGGGATTACGATGTCACGGCCTCCATGCACCACCCGCCAACTCCACTACCAGTTGGATACTTCGATGGATACGGGCTGTACAATCCATATCAGCCCACAAGGTTTTCGGGTTCGTCATTGACGTACCTGCGGCATTCAATAGTTATTCAACCTCAATTGCAGGCTGGCCATCGTCGGGAGTTGTCGCTGGTGACGGCAATGTCCCGGGCTCGAGCGACCTACGGTGTGCGTGATAAACCGTTCATCAAATGGGCCACGAAGCTTACCACGCGATGCAGCTGCTCTGAACGTGCCCGAAGTTGCACACAATTCACTTGGACACGACGTCCAATCGTTCAACACATTAATAACTCCCATGCAGTTGCATGTCACGAGCGGCAACGGTCCCGAGGCGGCGTATGACGGCTCGCACAGCGTCTCTTCCGTGAATGCCTCGACCACGGCAAGGAGTGGCCGGAAGCGCTCATACTCTGAGTCGAGCGGTGCGGCCGAATCGTCGGCAGCGGGTAAGCCCCTCAACATTATAACATACGGAGCTGACACCTTGGACAGGACGCGCGCGCTCCTCCAGGCCGCCTCCCTTTGCCCAGAATGAGCGTGGGGAATCAGGCGAGGCCGAATGGTCGTTGTCAGGTACACGTTTCGCCGCATTTTGCTCGAGGATCGTGCAAAGTTAACTCGTTTGGCAGACCTGTCCGTGGCGCTCGCCAAGTGCAAGCCCCTACCGTTCGCCGAAACTGCACGGGGTATACGCCTGAAGGATTCAGGCTATACCGAGACGCCGGGGCAGACGCGGGAGTGCCTCTTCTGCAAGAAGAGCTTTGACAACTGGAACAAGTTCCTGGGACACTACCAGCGCTGCCCAGGCGGGCCCGACGTCGAAGTTCCCTGCCAATTTTGTGGGAAGAACGTCCTGAGCGGCTGCCGCCCCTACGAAATGAAGCGGCACCTAGGCGGCCTCGATGGCGTCCCACCATGCAAGGAGTTTCCGAAGCTCGGTTTCCAGAACGTCGGCCAACTGGCAGGCTGGCTGCTCCGACACGGAAAACTGATGGGGCCCAAGCACCTCGGCGGCGATATTGTCAACGAGCTCAAGAAGTTGGCAAAGGGCAAGATCAAACGCGGCAAGCCGCTATCGCTGCAAGTCGTGGACTCGGCAGCGCAATCGACGGAAGAGAAGCCGAGGGTGAGCGGGAATGCTACTACGAACGCAACAGATAGCACGGAGGCGCAGGAAGCGGGAACGTCCCAGGGAGCAGGGCCATCGCAGGTGTAGGTGGGTATCCAGAAGGCGACGCTGGGCGCGAAGTCGAATGCAATTGCAGCAGCCGCAGATAGATCCTCGACGGTCTGGCCTACACGAATAGACACAGGTTGCATCTTTGTTGCGTCGGAAGCGACGTCGAATGCCGAGTTCGTCAGTGAATGGCGGTTAGGCAAAGCCAATGACTGTAGAGGCATAGAAAGCAGCAATCCATTGAACGCAGAAGTGGTAGCCCGTCGTGGGCCGAGAGTAGCATGCGAAAGCGAGAGGTACGAATGTGTTGTTCGTCTGAACACCGCGGCCTGTGCATCAATGGTGACACCTCTCCTGGGACATTCCTATGGGTTAATGATCAGTGTCAACTACCTTGTACAATACTATCAGTAGGCGGCAGCCTTGCGCTGACTACGCGGTGGATGTCAGGCGCAGCCGACCGACCACCGCTGGGTAACCGACACGGGACGCCTGCTAGGAGAAGCCAAGCTGAAGGGGCTCCAGGTCGAGTGGTGGCGTGCGCTCGCGGAGCAGACTGCGGACAGACGACGCCAGGGTTTCGATGGATACGATACACGATATCCTAGCGGTGCGCGAGGAGGAACCGTGCGGGCTTGTGGACGATTTTGGTGTGCTCATGATGCGCTTGAGGAGGGAGCTGCAATGACGAAGCAAGACGGGGCGTCAAGCTGATACACTTCAAGTAGGCGGGCAGCTCGACATTTAAAATCGAGCGTAAAGATATCGAGCTGTGGCGTGGGCTCGCGGGTCCGACATTCGCGGCCAGACCAAGTAGTGCGCAGAACGGTTGCGTAATACGCGGCAGGCGTCGCGGAGCCCGAGCAGGTTGAACTGGGCGGTTTGTGACCAACTCGACGCCGGAATGCATATGCCGGCTCAATCGTTGCCAGATAGCGGGCAAGAACGCGCATAGGCAATGTGAACATTGTCGTGCGCGCGAACCAGTCCACTAGCAGGGTGCGCGGAAAGGAACCCATCCCGTGCGTCCGCGGTCGTCTGGTTTGCTGGGCGGCAACACGATTGACAATGCTCGCGCTCCGAGTTCAGGATGCGGTTGACGATCGACGGGCTTTCACACTGACGGGTGCATTTTATACCGCTACAATGGCTCTAACGTTGCGAAGTAGTGAGTGCGACCTAGAACCCACGGCGTTTTATTATCAGTGCACTTGTCGTGATGGTAGCGCCACACAATGAGACACACCAAGGTCGATTCTCGCGATTTCCACAGATCACGATACATTGCTGCAGGCAGAGGTTTCGAGGTTCGATGGTTGTCGCTGTTAGCGTTGACAAGTCAATGGGCTCAAAAAATGGTCTGCTCGACCAGGAGTCTTACTAGCTCAGAGTGCGCCTTTATTGCTTGGAAAAACGAACAGCTCGATATCCCGGTTGCTAGAGGGGTTGAGGTCTGGCTGATGTCGTGAGGAGTAGGGACAGGGCAGCATCGTGGCAGCGCAGTAGTGAAGGTCCGAAAGAAAGAATGCAATTGCTACCGGTACAGCAGTTGCAACTTTCGCACCATTTTGCTCATTGCGCAAATTATCGCACTACACATTCGCAATTTCCAACGTCTACAGTAGTTGGTAAAGTTTTTCTGAAGGTGCTTCAAGTTCTGAGCATGCCGCCCGCTCTGATTCTCCCGGCTATGGATACCGCAATGCCCTGACCACACAGAAAAAGCAACATCGAAAGATCTGGCATGATTCATGGATACAGAACATTTATACGGTTACATTGAGGCGTTCTCTTTGTGCTCAGAGCGGGGGAGGCACATTGAGGCCAGCCTGGACTGTCGGACGAGCCTTGATGCGCTCGATCCACGCCTGCGATGACATGCATCAGCACAACATTGAGTTACCAGCCAGCGCTCAAAGTCACTCACCTTGAGGTTCGGCCATTCGTCGTAGCTGTCGATGCCCGCATAAGGCGCAACGTTGATCCTGCGCAAGGCGATGAGCGACAAGCGGCTTCCTGTGTAATACGAACGCACCAAGGAAAGACGTTGATGTCCGCAATGGTGTACTTGCCCTTGCCCGGACCGGCCAAGTAGTCGCGGTCCTCGAGTCGCGAGTCAAGCACCGAATAGAGACGCTTCGTCTCGTTCTGGTAGCGCGTGATGCCGTATTCACTGGTGGAATAAGGTGTCAGTATTCATGCCGATAAGATCAGCGTGCTCATACATCTTTTCCGGGGCAGCGTTGCGGAAGTGGTTAGCTACCCAGCGCGTGAGCAAGACACCTTAAAGGAACGGCTGAAAGCAGCGCACCTTGTCCTTGCATTGGACCAACACCGCCGTGCTAAAATCCAAGACAATTAGTTGCTGAAGCACGCTGCCGCTGCGAAGAACACATACAGCAAAGAAAATCCATTGAAGAATTTCGCTCCAGGCTTCGGGCTCCTTGTCGTGGTCGAACGAGAACTTCTTCTCCTTGTCGTAGTGCTGCTCAAGATAAAGCAGAATGGCTGCGCTCTCGAACACGTTGAAGTTGTTCCGGGTACGATCTGTCAGCGCAGGGATTCTTCCATTTGGGTTGATCTACAACGCTCCAAGTCAGGCGCCTGAAATCTACAGAAAGACGAACGTCCTGGACTCACGGCGAGGAACCATGGCTGCTTCTGCTCGTTGGCCTTACCAATGTCGACGCGCTGCCACTCGTAGTCGAAGCCGGGGTACGCGGCCTTGAGCTCCTCAAGCAGGATAGACGGCTTGAAGCCGTTCGGCGTGCGCCAGGTGTACAGAATGACGGGCTTGCTCATGATGGTGCGGCCTACGCGGAGGAGTCTGGATGTTGCAATCGTAGACATGCCGCTGCTTAAGTACCTCTCCCGCCTGTCCAGGCGGGAGCTTAAGTGCAATGGCGTCAACCCCTGCTTCGTCAGCGTCACCCGGGGCTTGACGGGCGCAACAAGCATTACTAGGCGGCTGAGTCATTGGCGGCGGCGTTTATCGGAGTGCGGGCACCAAGAAGGATAGTCGTTTATACGTGCGCAGGACGGGGGCAAGGACGAGCAGGTGTGGTGTGCATTCGAGAAGGACCGGCAACTTGAAGCACCAGCCGAGCATGAATTAGTACCGTCCAGCGAAGAGCGCGAAACCCTTCCTGGTCACGTCAGGCCGGCGCAAGAGCACGGTAACAGCCTTAGTAAGACGGCCGACTTGGCCCAACCATGCGAGCGCCCAAGCTCGTCAACTCTGGCAAAACCGCGAAAGAGTTGTGCGCGCGAGTTATCCTGGGCCGACGCTTACGACCTGTAACGCACCGTTGCCCGCTTAGGCGATCTGCCACTCGGTGTCGACGCATGCTCAGTGTCTTGCGCATCGTGCGGCGCGCCGGGTCGTAGTTGACACCACGACAGATGGTCTGGTCTCTTCCCGAATCAGAACCGTGTACGCAAGGTGCAGGCCGTTGAATGCTGACAAGATGCCGGGGCTCGCGCTTGCTTTCTATCAGCTGGCCTAAGTGAAACACTGTGATACTGAGTAATCGGGTAATGCTGCAAGGACAAGGTGTCCACGTACAGTACTGTGCGAGACCACCGAGAAAATATCGACACAGTTCACGCTGAAGTATGCTACCAATTTTTTGGACTTCCCGTCTCGCGTTATGTTTGACAGGAGACAACGTTTGGACACGGATATTCGTGCACAAGGAGAGCGGCATAAACTGCGACGTGAACGCAGTCTATTACGAGCAAATGACACGCTTGAAGTTGGCCTAGCAATGCACGTACGGCGCACACTTGCTGCATCACTCGAGTATGCTCAGACCAGCTTGAACCGCCGGCCGCGCCTTGACACGCTCAACCCACGCCTATGAAATTGCAGTTAGTCGCATACTCAGCAAGCGGTTCGAGCTGGCGCACCTTCAGATTCGGCCATTCGCCCTGGTTTTCGATGCCAGCGTAATGTGCAGCGTTAATCCTAACAATCGATGTCAATGGAAGGGCAGGAAGACCGCGGCGTGGACAGACCAAGGGAAGACATTGACATCCGCGATAAAATATTTGCCCTTCCCTGGGCCGGCAAGGTACTCGCGGTCCTTGAGCCGCGTCTCGAGAACGTCGTGTAGCCACTTTGCCTCGCTCAGGTAACGATTGATGGCATATTCGCTATCGCGCGCGAATGAGCAAGGTGCGCGAATACACGCAACACAGACGCACATCTTCGCCGACGCGAAGCGAAAATGGGCCGCTATAGACACTGATTTTGAGACCATGGCACTGGTATCTGGCAGGTCACGACGTACCCTGCCCGAGCATTGGACCGACACCTCCGTGCTGGAAAGTGTGGCATCAGGCCATGTTTGCGACAGCGCCACGAGTATCCACGCACCGCGAAGAAGATCCACTGTTGGACTTCGCTCCACGCCTCAGGCTCGGTGTTGGGATCGAAGCCGAACTTGCGGTCCTTGTCATAATGCTGCTCGAGGTAAAATAGGATGGCAGCGCTCTCGAAGCCGTTGAAGTCGTTGCGCGTGTGGTGGGTAAGCGCGGGTATCTTCCCGTTCGGGTTGATCTACAGGTGGTCAGTAATTTACAGTGCCAGCTGGGGTTGGACGCACGGCAAGATACGACGACTGCTTCTGCTCGTTGGCCTTGCCAATAGCCCTTGAGATCGTGATCGAATCCAGGGTAAGCCGCTTTGCGCTCTTCAAGCAGGATAGCCGGCGCCGTCATTTCCACACCGGGCTGTGGGCACTATAAAGAGTACAACGCGGTTTGACGGAACAACGGCGAGGTAGAGCTACGAGCGGAAAGAAGGAAAATGATGCTGCGGTAACAAGTTGAGGAAGAGCAGGTCAATAAAACTCCGCCCGGCGTCCTCATCATCCCAGCCACATGGGATCACATACAACACGTTCATCTTGCTCACACACACACCTATATGGTACGCTTGGGTAATACGAATGTCGGGCAAACTGATATATATCATTGCACTTTTCAGTCTACAATCATAGGCAACTACAAATAAAATATAATTATTCTTTCTGTTCCTTTATTGGTCAGGGTCAGGGGTACCATCGCCGAGCGCACAAAAGGCAGCTGCGCGTCTACTCTGCTCACCAACAACGATTCGAGAACCTTAGACTGGTGGCGCTCCAACGGCTCGCAAATCCGAGCGCGGCAGTCACCTTCTTGCCTCTCCTCCTTCCTCCTCCGTCCGGAATGTCCATGAACCGAGAACCAGCGCTCGTTCTCCATAATTCTATATCTTCGCGGGGAACCTCAACAGAAGATGCGATGCGAATCTTCCGGCCAGAACGCTTGCAACTTACTCCCTCCACCACTCTACTGCCTGTCAGCTCTAGCGGAATCACAGATTCATTGCAGGTTTACTCTCCCATCAATTGTCATAATACACAGTCATTCAGCTCCGTCCCGTCCGACAAAAAGAGTATCGAGCGTGTAACCTGAGAAAACCGGCAGGTCCATGTGGGCTACCTCCTCGGGTAGCAATGCGAGTTCATATGACTTGGATAGGGCGTTCAGCTCGTTCCAAGCGGCGCCGAGATCGGGGTCGACGAAGCGAAGCCCGGAGAAGCGGATCGAGTCAAGCTGAGGCCCACCAAACGCCAACTTGAGCCTGACGAAGCGGACGATGTCGCCTAAAGATACGCTCATGCTGGGAGAGCATCTGCCCAGACAGTCCTCGTACCCGCAGGTTGGTCCACTGAGGCGTGGTGCACTGACGTGCAGATGCCGCAAATTTGTCAGCTGCCACTGATTGGCACCGAGAGAAATATTGAATATGCCGATCCCCTGGTCATCAGGCCATTGGTTCTGCATGCAAGCATGCTCTAGGCACGTCGCCAGCTGTATGAAGATAGACCTCAGTGCTGGGAATGGTGGTAGCGTCGTCCATGTGTCATCGAACCATTGAAGTTCGTGCAGTGCAAGGGATGTCAAGTTCGAGCATGCACTCAGCAACGCTGGAAAAGCACTCAGATATCGATGTGCGCGAATGATCGTAGTTTCGACACCATTGATTATGATGGTAAGGCCCGCCCATGCGACGACAGCACCTGTAACACTGTCCGAAACATATGCCGCCCCGACAAGTCCTGCGGCATTGGAAACAGCGTCAAGATCGAGGTTTCGAATACTAGCGAACGGTCTGACACTGCAGAACCACCGCAAGTTGTTGACCATTCCAGAGACCATCGAATTTCTCAGGTTCGTCGGTGTGCGGGTCGTCCCAGAAGTGAGGTCATCGTTTGGGCCGGAGTTCGAAGCGTCAAAGGAATTTGCAGTCAGGATAAGCGTAATGAGCATCGGCATCATTGCCATGACAGTAGCGAGCTCGTTGGTGAGAATAGGACTATTTCTACAATAGGAGAAACAGGTGACCGCGCGGAAAAATGCAGTGCTCAAGGATTCAGGCAGAAGTCGGACTCCGCTAAGGACCAATGTCTGCAACTGAGGAGCGTGCTGGGACAAAGCCGAAAATGACAAAGGTAAAGGACTGTGCGCGATGTCGCGCCCGCCATCACCATCCAGGCATGGTTCGGTGAAAATGAGGTCAATACGCCGAAGGCGTGGAGCAGGCGCATCGATGGCTAGCAGCGTAGCATGCCAAAAGTCGGGAGTTGGCGACGTCAGATCCACCGTTAGACAGGGACACTCAAGCAAAAGTGTCAATGAATCAACTCGGTACATGGTGGACGCGAGCTCCTGCGAGAGACTGTTCATATATATAGCCAACAGGTCCATCTGCAAAATGAGGGGATCCTCATTACTGCGACGAATAAGATCCTTAGTCCAGTGACTCCAGTCGGAAAGTTCGGATGTCGACCAATGACCGTGCGCAGTGAGTCTGAGTTTCGACCAGACTTGGGGAATGCCGAGAAGAAGAGCGCGGAGATCCCGCGAAACGCCAGAGAGTGCCAATCGCTCGCGCGGTAAGAGGTATCGGCATATCTGCTCCAGAACACAGGTGGGAAGACAGCAGAGGGATGGCAACTGGGTGCTGTGGCGAGCTGCACTGCGCAGTAGACGCAAAACACCATCCTTGTATTCCAGCAAGGTCTCGTTGACATAGTGTGCGCTGTCGACGGTAGCACCAGGTTCGTCAGCCCGGATTTCACCACGGTTGACAACGGCACCGATAGCCCTCCGAGCCCATTCTTCAAGGGCGCGTGTAAGTTCACTCGCACCAGAGGCAGGATAATCCATGGGCAGTCTGTGTGCCATGGGTGGTGAGGAGTCAGGGTCAATCGGAGGTGAACGAGCAGGTTGCTTTGTACATGTTTGCTCGCCATTCTGCTATCGCCCCGGTCCGGCGGCCGCCGGGGCCTTTCAGGGTGTTTATTTCATTTGGCCAATGAACGGTACTGCGGGTTAGATATGGCCTGGGATATGTATGTGCTGAGTATTCTGCGCGGTTGCAATCTTCTTCGCCATTCTCAAATACTCGGGATCATCCAATGCCCCTGTGCCATGCGGCTTCAGGTAGTCAGTCTCCTTCGCAGACTTTATGTTCAAAGATGATCGTTGGAAGTTAGGCTTCAGGTAAGTTACGAATATTTGACATTCCTGAACCCTAGTTCAGGTCTCTCAATTCATTCCTGCGGATTTTCCCGAAACGTTGACTTTGAAATTTTAATGTCCGCTTTTGGTAACTTCTTTCTGCTATGACCGTTGTAGCAACGATGCGCTTTGCGCTGACTCGCACGCTCTATTTCATGTTCGTCAATCCCCACTCCCTCCTTATGGGCGATCTGCTTCTTGGTTCGTTGTTGGCTTCTTTTCGTCCGAGCTCCCCATCCTGTCTGTCTTACTACTGCGCATACGCAACCGTTCAGTATTTCGGCCCGCATACGCTACGCTCTGGCATACATCATAATATGCTTAACGTACCTGCATTGTTGCGATCTGAGCGCAGTGTTCGAGTGCACTGCTCCTCCGTATTCTTCGAGTCTGGTCCAACCTCTGGTCGTAGCGCCGCTCAGTCACAGCATGATTCATCTCCCGTCCTTGTCTTCGCTATAAATATCAGGAACAACCCGTTTCTCTACACCCCCGTCCCACCGTGAGATCTACCTTGACTGATTACGTATGGCTGCCCCTTCCATTCCCACGTCTTCTCTCGCTGCTACAGTAGACTTCCTCATAATTCATAACGTTGGGGACAGTCCAAATCCTATGAATTATGAGGAATATTCCTTTTGAGAACCGGAGGTAATTTGATCCCGAGATCCGGGAATTGCCGAATGATATCATTACCGTCGACGACGTGCAATCTACTCTAATCTAGGACAATCGGCGCTGCTGGCTGCCCACTGTGGTCACTATCTACATCCATTGCATCTACCTGAGTGTCCTTTGGCCGGGGTTTGGCCACAAAAGACTCCATGGTGAGCTGTTTTGACGTCTTGAGCTGTGTCTGGCGAAGCTGACGCTTGACCTGCAGCAGCTCGGCACGCAACTGCGAGGTATTGTCCAGACCACGAGCCACACATGCTGCCTCAAGCTGGTTGCACAGCTGGATGATAGTTTCTATTGGGAGGTGCATTGCTGGGTCATCATCGTCGTCCGAGTCCTCGTCAGCAGCTGAGGTGTTGCCCTCAGGTCCTGCAGCTTTGGCGGCCTGCTCAGCCTTGACAGTAGCAATGATTTCGTCATCGGTGACGAGTTCATGCACGCCTTCTCCGATCTGCTGCTCCTCCTGGGGAGCCAAGAATTCGGCAACGGTGAGTGGGTTCCGGATGAGTCTGCGGCTCGTCAACTTCTTGATCTGGTCCTGCAGCTCGTTCTCCAGGCTGGTGTCAACAAGAGGATGCGCGGAAGCAGCCAGCTCGGGTGCAGCGAGGTGCGAAGGTGCGGCAGGCTGTGAAGCGGCGCGCATCGCCTGTATTGATGTCCGAGCGGCGATCTGCGCATCCTCGTCGTCAGGCTCGACATCGTTTGCGATACCGAGAGCCTTTTGCCAGCGGGCATCGGTGGCAGCGTCACCCAGGATCCCGGTGAGTTTCTTCTGCGCCTCTGGGAAGGTCATGTCGTGGTTACTGACAAAGTCAAGGAGAAATAGCCATGCGGTATCGTCAGGAAGCGCAGAAGCATGCGCGGCTTGGGTATCGGCAGGTCCGGCTGTCGAGGGAAGGATTCCGGTGTGTGCCCGGCAGTTCTGAATCGTAGTCACAGAGATCTGGTCCCAAGCATCGCGTGCCATGTTCATAGCCTCCCAGAGATTGAGCTTCCAAATGTCGTCGTCGCCCGCCTCGTCCGCATCAAGTGCTCGTTTGCAGAACTCGCGCCGATAGTACGCCTTGAACGTTCTGATAATGCCCGCGTCAAGTGGTTGGATATGGGACGTCATGTTAGGTGCAAGGAACTGAATGTCGAGGTTGGTAGGCTCGTATGCAATGCTGTGACCGGCGAAATTGTCCAGGAGCAGGAGAACGTGGCGCCCTGCCAAGCGCATCTTCCGGTCAAATTGCTTGACCCACCTGAAGCACAGTCAGCAAGGACAGCATCAGCCCGCTGTGCGACGCATGTTGCGGTCTTCGTCGGGTCCCTCCTCCCCCGCTGTTTCATTTCGCCGTCCCGTGGCCCTCGCACCTCGTCCGGGCGCCCAAACTCCTTGCGCCCGGCCCCGCGGCCCTTTCGTCGGCACGTCCAAGCGGTCTCTCCGCTCGGCGAGTACCTCGGTCTCTTCCCAGGAGAAGGGTAATATGACGGGATGTTTCTGGTTTGGTTGGGCTCTATTTATCCCGGGTTTCCTGTCTCGCCGACGACGCCCCGGCGGTCTCTTTCGGCCTGATCTGTGGCACCCGCGTGACAACCGGTCGGTGGCGCAATTGGTCTGCGGGGCCCCTTGGCCTTGCTTCCGTAGTATATATATCTGGGCCGTCGCCCCTCTTGTACCTTAGGTTTGGTCTGGTCTATCATACCGCTTATCCGCGCCTCCCTCTCCCCACTCATCCCTTCCCCTCGGGCGTCGTCTCGGAGAGTGATATAGCAGTCACCGTGACATAAGACCAAACCTACCCTCCCTCCCGACGCTCGAGATCCCCATACCCCTTACTCACCACCCTTCCAATCCGGGCGAACCGTTCGGTCGGCGTTGCTCGGTCCAGGAAGGAATCCGACCCCTCGGACCGGCTAGGAGACCCCTCGCGTCGACGAGGACCCGTCGCGACCGCCGCGCCCACTCATCGGCCCACCAGGACCCTGCAGGACCCACCCTCCGGATGCCGAGCCTTGCCCACTGGCCTTCTGGTCAGGCACTCAGCCAACGAGGACCCCTCCAGACCCATACGGTCGTCAAATCCGAAAGCTCATTCCATCACCGGCTCCTGATCTCTCCTCTTCATCAGAGCCCGGTCATCCGCGGCGAGACCACCCCCCCACAAGCCCTACTCGCCGAACGCGCCCGCTGCGCGTCCCCACCCCTCGGTCAACCTCTAAACCTCCCACGGCCGACCCCTCTCTCCAGAACCTCACCCTCCGCGCATCCCGAGAGAGAAGTTCCCCCCGTGGTGCGCGCGGCGCATTCACATCATCTTCCTCGGATCGTGACCCCCATCATCCCCACGCATCAACGCTTACGACACATACACCATATAATCCGGATCGGCCGCCAGACCGACGCCTCTTTCCCCCTTTTCCCGACACGCCCCTTTGTTCGGACCGAACGCTCACAAAATGTCCCAGTACGACGAGACCATAGTTAACCCTCAATACATACCGGCGGCAGTCCTGGACCACCGCGTACACCGAGGAGTTCCTCAGTATCTCGTCCAATGGATGGGCTTCCCCCCCGAGGACGCTAGCTGGCAACTGGCCGCCGACCTGGACGGAACCGGACTCGTGGAGGAGTACCACGCCGAACCACCGGAGCCAAATGAGGACCAAGGCGCCGCACAGGACCTGGACCAGGATGCGGACATGGACCTCGGCGAGGACTTTGGCGACGGATCCCAAGAGCTGTTCGGCGAATCACCCATCAGCACCGGCGAGTCACCTCCCGCCGCCGACGAGTCGCCCGAGCTTGAGGACGCGCGCCCGGCCACACCTCCACTGGGGCTCATCCCCCTTCGCGCTCGTATCCGGTCGCCGGACCCGGACGACACCCGGCTCGACATCTCCATGCTCGTGGCCCCTCCCCAACCGTTCTTCTGGATGCTAGACCGCTTCACTCACTACGGCCGCTTCACTGCCCCGAGACATCTCCCGCTCGATATCTCGCGTTACTGGGTACTCCCGACCGTCGTGCGCAATGACCGAGGCCGACGGGCTCGCACCGAGCTAGTGGTCTTCTCGTTCCCACCTCGCCTCGGCCCTCATCTCATCACGTCGCCTACGACGGAACGAGCCCTCCAGGTTGTTCGGCTTATGGCGTGCCTTGTCTGGGACGTCCGCGAATATCGTTCCACGTACGCCGACGACGCCCTGGTCCTGCGGATCGCGTCCCCCGGCCCGGCCCACCGTCTTTGAACGCTCCGGACGGTCGCCCCTGCCTTGTACAGCAGCACGCTTTGCGAAGCTGAAACCGCCCTTCCTTGTCGATATCTATTGGCGTACAGGTGACGCCACCCGTCGTTCCCTCCCCCTCGGCGACCGTGCCCAAAATCGGATCCTACCTCGGTCGGACGCTGCTTCGGTCGGATGCTGCTTCGGTCGGATGCTCTCCACAGTCACGGTCCCGGTCGTTTCTCATACCCCGTATTTATGCTCGTCTTTCCGCCTCTCTATTTACATATTTTACGAGCCTCCACACCACTACCCAAATCGTACCCGGACACGGTCTTACTCCTCCACGGGTTGGCCCGCATCGACCGACTTCTCCCCTATCACGGACGCATCCCGACCCTCGGACCGTTGGACGCGTGGCAGGAATCCGGACCCGGACCCAGACGCCTCCATCAACGCAAAGCTGGGTGTCGGACGCACATCCCCCGGCACTACCACGCCAAGAAGGGCCAGGTCGGCGCCGGGTCAGCAAGCACGCCGACAGGACCAGCCGGCGCGCCTCCGCCTCCACGCCCGCGGCGCCAGGGGAAGTCGGCGCGTCGGTGGGCAACCTCCCCGCCTCGTCCTCCACCGCTCGGCCGTCATTGGAGTCGGTATCGCGCCGCTCCCCGCCCGGCGACACGAGGCGCACCGTCTTATGGGCACGCCGGTCATCGACGAGCTCTTGCGTCCACTTGCGAAGGTCGCGCCTCAACACCGAGACGGACAGCTGGAACCCCTGGACGATGCGGTCGCCCAGGACCTCGAGGTCGGCCATGGTGGCTGTCCCCGGCGACCGAAGCCTTCGGCGTGTGCGCGACCGCGCCACGGACGCGCCGACGGTGTCCACCACGTCGTCCTGGTCCGGATCGTCCCCGTCGTCGCCGTCCACGTCAGCGTCCTGTCGCGCCCTCTTGCGCGATGTGCCCGACCGGCCGACACTGTGAGAACACCCCACGCGGGTCCGGTGGCAACGAGCACAGGCAGTCGCCGACCCGGACACTTGTCGAAAACACGGCTGGCCGGAGCGCTCGCACTGCTCACAAGGCTGGACCCGGACGAAGGATGTCAGCGCAGGATACACCCCGGAGCAAGAGGACCTTTGACCAAGACGTACCGTGTTAAAAGGAGGCCCGACCGCGTCCTTCTCCTCGTCGCCGGTCCCTCGCGCGCCGACGTCCGAAGGCCGCTTCGACCCAGACGCGACCGCTCCCGATGGGCCCTTGCCCTTCGTGGTCGAGGAGGTCGTTCCCGTGCGGCGAACCCCTTCCACCTTCGGCACTACGGGGAGCGAGGCTGCTGTCATGCCGAGGAGAGACGCCGCCGTCTCCAGATTGCGGGTCGCGGCGTTGCGTCGGCGCACCTCGGCGTCAATGGCCTCCAACCGCTGGCCCGCAGACGCAAGCACCGTCCGCGCCTTCTCCTCCTCCGCGTCCGCGGCGTAGTGCCCGAAGTTCAGTTGGCGCTGGATGGAGGCATGCAGCGTGAACACCCGCTCCCTGAGGTCCCGAAGTTCGCCGAGAGGCTTCGCAGTCAGTCCGTCGGCGGCGGTGGGCGTCATAGGATATCGGACGGTGACGGGAAGCGGGGAGGCGAAGAGCGAGAAGTACCGCGGTTCGTGTACGGCGACAGCCGAGCCTTTCGCGGCATCTGACGCTTAGAGTTTGATCCCGCGGCGGATGGAGCTCGGCCCGGTCACGCTATGGTCCGTCTCCCCACGCCCGATCTAACCCGCACCTCCCCTGGCCATTCCCCCCTCGGCCACTGGACGGCTAGAAGGGGGGTTATGTTGCGGTCTTCGTCGGGTCCCTCCTCCCCCGCTGTTTCATTTCGCCGTCCCGTGGCCCTCGCACCTCGTCCGGGCGCCCAAACTCCTTGCGCCCGGCCCCGCGGCCCTTTCGTCGGCGCGTCCAAGCGGTCTCTCCGCTCGGCGAGCACCTCGGTCTCTTCCCAGGAGAAGGGTAATATGACGGGATGTTTCTGGTTTGGTTGGGCTCTATTTATCCCGGGTTTCCTGTCTCGCCGACGACGCCCCGGCGGTCTCTTTCGGCCTGATCTGTGGCGCCCGCGTGACAACCGGTCGGTGGCGCAATTGGTCCGCGGGGCCCCTCGGCCTTGCTTCCGTAGTATATATATCTGGGCCGTCGCCCCTCTTGTACCTTAGGTTTGGTCTGGTCTATCATACCGCTTATCCGCGCCTCCCTCTCCCCACTCATCCCTTCCCCTCGGGCGTCGTCTCGGAGAGTGATATAGCAGTCACCGTGACAACGCACTCCTCAAACAGGCTGGAATTCATCCATGCCTTCTTGTTCCATCGGTAGTAGAACTTCTTCTTCTTTTCTGCACTGATATTCTTGAAGCATCGTGGTCGTTGGGACTTGCCAATGTACATCAAAGGCTCCTTCTCCGTGCCCGTTGAGTTGCACACAAAGAACAAAGTGATGCGAAATTTCTGAGCCTTCTTGCCACTCATAGCCTTTGTTGCGAGGCCGCGATCGGGCGGAGCGTAGGCAAACAGCGCGACCTCGTCCCCATTGAAGACATCTTCTGGCTTGTACTTGGCAATCATTGGTCGTAGGCGCTCCCGTTCAGTCGACGCAGATGAGGTATCAACAGAGCCAGCCTCGCCATGACGCCGGTGCTCCTTGATGCCATACCTACAGATAAAAATCAGACTCAAATGGAACAGCCTGGGAATGCAAAACAAACGCTTTTTTGAATGATTTGACCCAGCCGTCACCGGTTAGCTGCTGCTCTTTCGGGATGTCGAACAGCTTCTCGAAGCGGGCACGCTTTTCCACAAGCATTCCACCGTTGACAATCTCCCCACGTGCTTCCATTCCCTGAAACCAAAGGACCAAGGCACGCTCCACTTCAGGGCTAGTGACAACCCGTGGCCTCTTGGTATCAAGGGCATTGGGAGTTGTCAGTGCACGAGCCCGAAGAGCTTCCTTGTCCTTCAGTTTCTTGGACAGCATGGACTGAGTGAGCTTGTAGCCCTTCGCACGGAAGTGGGCCTCAATCTGCTTCTGAGTCATTGCTGAGTGGGCTTCAACAAAGTCTAGGATCTCGATCCATTGCCCAAGTGTCAGATTCTTGCCCGTTGCAAGCGTATCTGATGTGGTCTCGACTTCCTTCCGCTTTCGCGGGCAGGAAGGACCAGGTGCCGGACGGGGCTTGCGCCGCTTGTCCGAAAGTTTGGCTGCAGGCGCGGACGCGGAGGAAGAAGCAGGTGTTTTGTCCACCTTAGGCATCTTGGGGAGAGGAAAATCAGACTGAATTGGCCTGGGAAGGGCACCGCTTATATATGGAAACCTTCCACCACGTTCCCAGGGCCGCTTGGCTGTGCTCAAACGTGGTCCCGGATGTATATTGGTATTCATAAACGTCATATTAGCTGATGAATTATGAATTATGAATTTCGGAAGCAATAACCAGCCGCCCATGTCGGGGAACACCCAAACTCGATGAAATATGAGATTTATGAATTATGAGGTCATGAATTATGAGGAAGTCTACTGTAGTAGCAAACAAGATTATCAAGCGTTTTACGAAAGATTGTGAATGTGAGTAACAATTACTACTAATAGTCTGCTGTGTCGCTAAATCTGTGCACTGCCGTAGCTACTGTGTATTACGACGATTTGCGCTTCTCCAAATGGACGATGGTGCGACGGCCTGGCCAGACTGTAGTAAGTGCTATACATGACTTGTTCCTGGCATCCATAATGCCATCTCCTCGTAGGCCGAGACATTCTCGGAGATCTACGGCGCAACAAAAGGTCTGGAGCTTACTCGATCGAAGATGAGCTTCATTGCGCCCGAGAATCTCAAGAACGGCGACCTCGTTTTGGTCGATGCGACTGTTCATCGCTATCACAAGCACAAGGACGGCAAGAAGACAGTTTATACTGAGTGGATTGCCAACTTCAACCTCAATTGGATTGCGCTCCTCGACGACAGTCTCCCCGAGGTCGCAAAGGCGAGCACTTCCGCCAACGAGGAGATTGAGCTTTCGTTCTAAAGCTCTTACCGTTGCTGTGAGTACAGTGTAATGACCATATCTTCATTTGCTGAATACAATCCCAGCGCTCGTTTTGTACACATCGCCACTCCGTGAATTTTGCCCGCTTGGGATTTTACAGCGGAGTGGATTGTATATAGTTCCTTTCGCCGCTGCGGTCTTAGTTACTTTCATCTTCGGAATTACACTACTGTTCGATCGTGACACCTTTGACTCCGACTCCCAGACCTTAAAGACATCGGATCTGTTCGCTGTATGAGGCTCGCCGTAAGGGAGGGTTCAGGACACCCGTGCGGCCTTACCCTAAATTGTCTCGTAAGGCAAGACATTTCCCCTAACTCGGCAGTCACTGACTCAGGGAATGGGTGTCAGGACCATGCCAGTCGTGCGTTCCCACAGGGTGGCTTTGTCATGCTTTGTCACTTCTGGGTTCCCACACCATTTGCCGGCAGCTTTATCATGCTTTGTCACTCGTGCGTTTCCGCCGCATGGGCCGGGAACTTTGTCATGCTTTGTCATGCGCGTGAGCTATAAGTACGGAGTCAGACAGAGCCCTCCGTTCCGTCTCAGACACGGCCCTTCGTTCCGTCTCTTGCTTTCCTACCCCCAACACGATGTCGACACTCCCCACCCGTCCGCTAGGCAAGAACGGTCCACAGGTGACCGAAATTGGATTCGGGCTCATGGTGCATACATACTTTCCGGCGACTTCGAATGCGCAGTGTGCTGATAGTTCGAGATAGGGAATGAGTGCGTTCTATGGCAAGCCTTTGCCGGACGATGAGGCTTTCAAGTTGCTTGACAAGGCCCTTGAGCTCGGCTGCACGTTTTGGGATACTAGGTATGTATCAAGTATCTTGCCATCCGTACAAGCGACGTCATCTTACGCACGTTCCAGCAATATCTACGGCGGAAACGAGGACATGTTGAACCGCTACTTCAAGGCCCGCGGCAATCGCGACAAGGTTTTCCTTGCCACCAAGTTCGGTATCGGTGTCGACGCGCAAGGAAACAGATTCGTCAGGGGAGATCATGAATAGTGAGCACCGTTTCTCACTCGAAGAGGCAAGAATTAACCGCTTCCCCGTGTCAACAGTGTCATCGAGTCCGGGAACAAGGCGCTCGCCCGACTTGGCGTGGACCACATCGATTTGTTCTATGTCCATCGCATCGACCAGAACACGCCGATCGAGATCACCATGAAGGCGCTCGTCCAACTCAAGAACGAGGGCAAGATCCGCCACATCGGCCTCTCCGAGGCCTCCGCTCAGACTCTCCGTCGCGCGTGCGCGGTGCACCCTGTCGCCGCGCTGCAGATGGAGTACTCGCCGTTCGCGCTCGACATCGAGCGTCCCGACGTCGGCGTACTCCAGGCGTGCCGCGAGCTAGGAGTCTCGCTCATTGCGTACTCGCCGCTCGGACGCGGTATTCTCAGCGGCCGCATCAAAAGTGCGGACGACTTCGACGAGGACGACTTCCGCAGGACCGACCCGCGCTACTCGCCGGAGAATTTCCACAAGAACCTCGAGCTCGTCGACAAGATCACCCAGATTGCGAAGAAGCACAACGCGACGCCTGGGCAGCTCGCACTCGCGTGGTTGCTTGCTCAGGGCCCCGAGATCATCCCCATTCCTGGGTGCGTCGCTGCTTTCGAGTTGTTGATCGTCATTTATGAGAGTTGATCTGATACTTTGCAGCACGACTAAGATCGCCAACCTCGAGGAGAATCTCGGCGCATCCAAGGTCAAGCTCACGGGAAGCGAGCTTGAGGAGCTCAACTCTTTCGTTCGCTCGGCGGACGTCAAGGGCGAAAGGTACTCGTCGTCGTGGACGTCGCTGTTGATTGCAGACACGCCGTCATACACCGAGTGAAAGCTCCAAATCTCGCAAGTTGGCGATGAGAAACATGTATGCACAGTAGCCACATTATGCGACGCGCGGCGCCGCCGAATTATGACAGAATCTGCCTGCAATGTTCAAGAGCCACGTGCGCCATCGAAGACGAATGCGTTTAAGTACTCACAGTCGTCAGCGGGCACGTCGAAACCAAACACCCAGGATTTGTTGTTGCGAATCTTGTCTCTGGCCCATTCCTTCACGGCTTCTTTGCCAAACCCGATATCGATAAGCGTGCTTATGATTCTGGGGTGCACACTCGTGAATACCGACTGCGACGGGGGAAAACGACGCAAAGCCTACGGCCAGACAGCCATGAACGGATCGACTGCTTGCGCCAGTGACACGTGGGCGAAGTCGATCAAAACGGGCAATGTCGGATCGTCGACTGGTAGAAGGGCATTCCTGCCGGCAAGGTCGCGTTGAAACACACCGCAGGTGTGGAGTGCGTGTACTGCATTCGACAAGTTTTCTCCCTTGTTCCCTGGTTACATACCATTTGGCGATGTGTGTAGAATATAACTCACCACGGTACGAAGCGTATCCACCGGATCGTGGCGAATTAATCTCTTGAAGTCTTTCCACTTGATAGTCGGGATGTACTCTTCGACGAGAGCGATGCACGGCTCGCCGTGCGGTAACACGACCTACATAGGAAGATCATTATTCAAAGTTCCGCCGTGACAGCAGGTGATGTTGGACGTGCGCGAAAGAATCCGTAGACGTACGGCACGACGGAGCCCTGAAGCGGCGCGAGCTGATTGTAGGCCCATATTTCCAGCTCGAAATCTTGCAGCACATTTGTCGCGAGCGCGACCCTATCGACCTCTTCGCCAGCAAAGAAATGCCAGGCGTCCATTTCTATCCGAGAGGTTTGGTAAATCTTGACGATAACGTCGACAGCGTCATGAGCAGCGTGAGCCCGAGACTCTGAAACGTCCGCTGGTGTACCCAAAGTACCGCGATAAACTTGCGAGTTTTTGTCGAGGCCCGTGGCTCCGGGCAGGGGAGTTAGGTTGGCGACTTCGGCATACTGCTTGGTAAACGCGACTGGTCGAGCTCGTAACGCTCTGGAAATATCTTGGGGCAGCGAAAGCACGGCATCGCCATGGCGTCTAGGTTTTGCGGGTCTGGAAAGCCTGGCGATCACCGCAGGACTCTGAGAGTTGCCAGAATGCCGGTCTCCAAGCCGCAGTGTCGAGCCGCGCGCGAGGTCGGGAGCTTCCCACCATTGTGACAGCAATTCAAGAAATTTGTGTCTGTCGGCAGTCAGCATAGGCAATTCGAGAGGCCATCGTTCGAGGGTCGCTTCCATGAGGCTCAAAATCGCTGGAAGGACGGCGGTCGGTCATCTGCAGCTTTAATGAAGCCCAGAAAATCAACATGAGCGTCTTAGACCTGCAGGCATCCGCAAGGCATCTGGGCAAAGCGTGAAGCAGAGAGGAGCAAGCATGCAGCCTGATGCGACATGCTAGCGAGACCAAGGCTATCTGACGAGGTACGTGTCGGCTGTCCCAGCCCTGGAACGAACGGCGGGTGTGAGCGCAGGAAGGCGAACAAATTCAGGCTTTCGTAGCAGCTTGAACTTGGCCTGGCAATAATGATTAGACAGAGGGTGGAACGCAAAGCAAAGAAAGCTGGCGGAGATTTGAGCGCTGGTCCGCGGTCGCCGGTCGGGAACTCGGTCCGGATCCGAACACTCTGCACTCTGCCGTCATGTCTGTGGCGCCTCGACTTGCGCTCATCGTCTGTGACACGCCGATACCAGCGGTCGTCGCCTCCACAGGCGCATACCCCATCATATTCACTACCTGGCTCGTGTCCAGCGCGCCGGCCGATGTCAGAGTGCAGCTGGACCCTTACGACGCCAAGCTCAGCGAGTATCCCGATCCCGAGAAATACGATGGGATGATTATTACGGGATCATGTGCGTGGCTTCTGTCACAGCTGGTGGCAGTCACTGACTTTGCTTAGCGGCCAGTGCATACGACGAGGACGAATGGGTGCGGAACCTCATCGCTTATACGCGCCGCGTCGCGACTGAGCACCCGCGCGTCCGCCTAATCGGTGAATTCTTGCTAATTCAAATATGGCCTTGAAAGCCTGGACATGACGCTTACGTTTCCGTTATCACAGGTATATGTTTCGGCCACCAGATCATCGCGCAAGCGTTGGGCGGGCTGGGCAGTGTTGAGCCCAACCCTCTCGGCTGGGAAGCCGGCGTCTACACTGTCTCCCTCAGCCCGATCGGGCAACGCGTCTTCGGGGGAGAACGGAGCATCAATATCCACGAAATGCACCGCGATCAAGTCGTGCGCACGCCGCCCGGCTGTCTGCTGCTCGGGGGCAGCGAGAAGTCCGAGAACCAGGGCTTCATCAAGACTTATGGTGACGCGGATTCTGCAGACCAGCTCGATCTTTCGAAGGACGTTCAAATCTTCTGCGTGCAGGGACACCCGGAGTTCACCGGCACTATCATACACGAGATCGTCAAGTTACGCGGCGAGACGGGGGTGATGAACCCCGACACTGTCAAAGATTCTCTGACGAGGGCAGATAAGCCACATGATGGGGATACAAAGATTGGAGAGGTCGTGTGGAGAATACTCGGCTTGCAGAAGCAAACGATTTGACTCGTGTCGCGCACTAAGCAGGCCAGAACGACGCCCGTTCCCCTGAATGGCGTGCACATCGCAGGGTAAGTTCTCAATGCGCGGTAATGTGTAGTCAGTACTCGCCGCTGTAAATACTGAACAGCGCGGATAGACGATGATCTCGCACCAGGAAACAATACAAGTTCAGCGGGCAATGAACTGAGGTCAGTTGCATCCTGGGACAGGCCCCAAGTTCCGTGACGCAGGTCCCTTCCTTGACTTCCTTGACTTTATGCGATTCATGCAGGGTGTGGCTACAGGGAGGTCAATCGAAGTCGCCGGCCTGGTTCAACAGAAGCTCAATTGGAGACCCTTACTTTTTTGACTCATTTGTTCTCACGGTGGGCTGAAACCAAGTCAAGAACGTGTCATTCGGGACGTGAAAATTCTCTAAAGTACATCCCGCACGCGACAAAATCTGAAACTAGGCGTCAGGAAGCGGATTCTGAGTCAGGGGCAGTTTTGCGTCCTGAAGGCCCTTGAGGAGTAGCCAGACGAGCGAGGTGCGGGCCGCGGCGTGCTTCTCGATCCTCAAGATCTCCGCGGCCGAGTGATGCTCAAATGCAACCCACGTTAGGCACTCGTACTCATCCTTTTTGCCCTGTTGATTGAATAGCATGGTAATGAACTGTTGACCATCGACAGCCATGCACCGCCAGCAGCCCGCACTCTTGGCATAACTGTGTGCATAATTAGCCCAAACCTCAATTCAAAGTCTCAGCTGATCAATTGTACATACCCAAGAATCTGGGCCAGCCAAGGCACAGTGTCCAAGAGAAGCCCAACTAGCTTCATACGAGGCTGTTTGGAGACCATAATCTTCCATCGATCGGCATTTACATATCCAACGCGCTGCAAACGACAAAATAAGCGGATGAAAAGCAGCGTTCGCGTTTTCCAGCAAACCTTTTCCTCAATGAATGCGAGCCGTTCGTAAGCTTGGGGCTTCCTCAAAACAAAAGAATGGTCCATCCTTGCGCTATTGACTATCCGTAGAGAAATGGTTACTCTTGTGTCCGACAGAACAGTACGCAGAATGATACTGACCTCTTCCTGTATCATCTACCTGCTTGTCCCGGGTCGCTTGTTCATGCGTCGCAGCGTCGATCGTCGGCGTTTCCTGTGCCCTGATTTCGATACGATGGCCAGGGCTCTGGCTTTGAAGCCGAAAATTGATCAGCTCGACGGCGGGGAGAATGAGATCCACTAGGACTGTCTCTCTAACAAACTCCAAAATCAGTCACAGTCATGAATATGGGAGTGTACCCGACTCACGCAACGTCAGCTTCGTTGAATAAGATCCTTCGGACGTTCACCACAAAGATCCATCTCTTGGGAGAACCGGATACGAAATCGAAGGCCGGCTTCACGATATTATGCGCAGGAAGGTCAGTTTTGTGATCGAACTTCACGAGACTCTCGTGAGCTTGCTTCGCCGTCTTTGACTCAGATGCCTTGGCCGTATTAGCATCCGCAGGCTCGGATTCGTAGTGAGGAAGAAGGGCATTGACTTGGCGCGACAACGGCATGAAGTTATCCAGAAGGTCAATCATGTGATTGGCGGCCTGACTGAAAGACGTTGCGTCGCGCATGCGGTCTGAGAAGAGGGTGATATAAACCTTGGTGGCTTCATCATCCTTCATCATCTCCTCATAGAAGAGCTTGGCAACCTCGAGATCGGGATTGTCGTTGGCCGTCTTGGAGCGGGTCTGTGGGATCTTGGACATGATGACGTGAGGATGTGAGGATGTCGAACCAGACCAAGGTCCCTTTATACAAATAGCCGTGTTTGAATGCACAAACAGCTCGTGACGATGCCTGCGGGAGGCTGTACTTAGTGATCATAGCACAAAGATTGAAAGAAATCATTTGTGCGGACTCGTCTCTGTTCGTGCCGGTATCTCTTCTGGGGCAGTGTTTGATGTAAGCGTCAAACAACGGACACAGCGCCGGTTGAAACAACGTTCGCAGTCCAGTGAAGTGTGGAGAGTGCACTTTGGACACAGCTTCTGAACTCGGGCGGGCGGAGTGATCCAATAACCTTGACACGTTTTGCGCGACTGAGAGGTTGAATGCTTTGTGCTCTGTGCTCTTGTGCAATGCACCGGTATGTTGGCACCTGGTTGGCACGGCTAATACCCGGACGGCGGAAAGACGACCTACCTACCTACCTACCGCTTCGGAAGAAGCCGGATCTGTATAAATACAGGAGCCAAACACTCGGTCTCCGGTTCTAACTCTCTTTCCGCGCACTCATGGACACGATCTCTCCAGCCATTCTGGACGCCTGGCCTCTTGAACTTCCCGATAATACCGATGATAGAAGGCTCTTGCGTCTGAGTCTGTCCCATTGGCGCATGGCATACCGCCCGCGCAGCCTGACTTTGCGTCTTGGCGATCGGTACACTGGAAATGAGGGTACGGCCTTGATGACTAGATTCTTAACGAAGCGCGCGATGCCGCGGCTTCGCCAGGATGTTGTCGAGTATCCGTCCCCGCCACAGCCCCTTCGACCAATACGGGAACGACCACCGGCGTTCTCCAAAGGATATAGCACTATATTCGATCTTACTGCAATTCCTGGTTGCACGGGTATGAACAGGAATTCCCAAGTTTATCGAGGCACCTTGCGATCGGATATAGTCAATGATGGTGCGTCGGCCCAAGTCGCGGTCAAGCTCTTCGAGACGTCTAGGCTACCGCCAGACAACTATGCCTTTCTTTCGCCTGACTGCGCCGGCCGTTCCTCACCGACGGACAATATATTGCAAACCTTCGAGTACGAAATATGGGCCTATAAGCAGCTTGAGTCGCTTCAAGGATCACTCGTGCCTCATGTATATGGTTTCTTTCGTGTGCGCAGCGTCATTTTTTTCGTTGAAAAGCAGCTTAAACGCACACAGGTCGTATTACCTCACGGTGAACCTTGCATCGCGCTGGTACTTGAGTATATCGACACTATCTCGCACAAAGATTTTATGGCAGACTATGGAACGCGGGATAATGCAGTCGGGATCATGGTGCGTACGCTTATCGGGGCGATTGGTGGTATTTGATCAATTGCGAATTTCAGGGAGAACGTCTGTCTAGCTCCATGCAGGCAATTCATGCATACAATGTCTTCCACAACGACCTCGCTGGCCGGAACGTGTTGCTGCCCGTGGGGGATCCTATGTCTCCGGTACTAATTGACTTCGCCGATGCACAATTGCTTAGAGCGGGTTTTATGAGCAAGCTAATCAGAGAGTAAGTGTTGCCTTAATTTCTGCGAGCTGCACTCATAGAACTATTGTAGTATTATACGCACGCTGAAGGACATCGGTTTCGATAAAGCGGCGGCACAACGGTGGGCTCGTGAGAAGCTTGATACAGATCAAGCTTGGGCCGCTTACTTTGATGTTCCCCTTGAGGACGAGGAGCACGTCCACGACTATGTCTTGGCATATTTGTGAAGTAGAGCTTGGATCATCACAATACTTGCCACCTAGTTGATCCCCTGTGCGTAGAGCTCAGTATGCTGTCCAGAGTTTTGAAATACCAGCCATCTGCCCTGTTCCATGATTGACTAAACAGACTTTGATCTGGTTCTGCCTCAAGCGGCCTGAAGGACCCTGTCAGGAACATTACTACGCATTACTACGCACTGCCAGATACAGTAGAACACGTGCCAGTCATGAATATGATTAGCGGTGACCATCCTGTCATATACAAGTACGTGACAGCTGATTCCAATGTTTGCGCACTGGGAAAAAATGGGCATCCCGCCAGTACGATAATCAGATGGCTCAGGAGGCCCTTCCGAAAACGTCCCACATATGACGATATGTCCGAGCCGTGGGACCAAAATCCCAAGGCCATTTGAGACCCACATCCAATCCTGGTGGGACAATCTCCCTCTCGTTGTGCGAGGGGCTTTGAGGCCCTGGGACCATCGAAATTGGTCGGGCGCCAGTCTACTTCCGACCAGCCATGAGAACCGGTGAGAAACAGACTTATCAGGCTAAAACTGCATTAGAAATGAAATAGGACGTTACCGGAGTGTAGGAGGCTCATATCGTCCAGCTGGGAAAGAAAACAGTGGCTTAGTACGGGCTCCGAGTGCTGATCGTGGATACCGGCCGGCGCGACGCGGAGCCGCAAGCATCGTCCAGGACCGATTTAGTTAGGAATGAACACTTCAGAGGGCAGTTTTGGGACCATCATCCCGGTCACTTTATGAATCGGACCTGTCATAGGCTTTTCGGGGGCCTGGTTCATGGGGTGTGATATGATTACTTGTCATCTATTCTCCTCAGCATTGGCCCGCATACCTTGGATCAAGAAGGCTATGAACTTGCCCAGGACGCAGGTTTTGAGGACAACGAGTTGTAGGCACAAAGCACAATTTTTCGCACAACAGGCCCTGTATCGTATTACTCGCGCAACAGTGATCACTCGTTATAGAGCTTAGAATAACGTCATTCTCCGGTGCATTGGCATGTTACATGAGACGGTGGGGGCAATGTTACTCAGGGACTCTTGTCGCCTTGTGCAGGGAAACCAGACTTGATAGCGCGGGTAAGGGTCTGCACAGCTGCGACTGTGACCGGACCAGTCATCTCTTCTCTGGTCTCAAACATAACCTACGGTTGTACCTTGTGCGTCCCTCGAGAGCTATATAATCACTGCTTTTGGGGGGCGAGTATTCCTCACCTCTCAAAGAAATCGCCCTCTCCATACGATTCAACCATGGGTCTGCTTCTTCGTTTCGACCCTGAATCTCAGCTCTCAGTTGGCGCAGGCCTCAAACTGTCTTACCTCGATGTCTTCAAAGAGGACAACTGGGAGGCTGGGCGGCGGCTCGCGGCTCAGCTGCGGAAGCACCCGGAGTTCGGGTCCATTGTGGACAACCTCGCTCGCGTCAAGGAGTTCATAAAGGCCTTAAAGGAAAATAAATCCACTAGTATGCCTAGGGCCATCATAAATCCCCTGCGAAAGTTGCAAAACGAGGACGATGGGGAACGCGCAATTGCCAAACACCACCAGGATCCTTATCTCGATGGCTATTCCGTCCAAGCGGTGAGAGCCTACGACGCCGAGGAGATTGAGAGCCTCGATCTTGAGGCGTTTTGGGAAGACTTCAAGCTGTTGAGCGGCCCGTACCGGCGTCCTGAAGTATGGAACCCCCTCCTCAGAGAGGGTGATGTCAAGTGCGTACGCTTCATGTCCACGATGCATGAGCCAATTTATATCTGACGTACAAATTCTCAGCGACTTAATCGCTGTACACATCATGCAGACGTGCTCCCAGGCTATATCGACGATGTTGGAAAATTGGTGGGACCGCTACGAGCACGCGAGACCTACCAGATTCACTCACGGGGAGTGCCCATACGTAATGCCCCGAGCGCAGCACTCACAGAAGAGGAAAATTGGTCAGTCTATCCGATTCATGGAGCCTAGCACTTGAGATATTGACGTCGGCGTAGGTGACAAGGCCGAATGCAAGTACTAGGACCTGCCGCCTCGTGCATTCGTGAGAAAACTAATCAAGTTTGAACCGTATTTATAGTAAAAACCTCCGTGGTTGACCATACATTCGTTTTTGGGCACGATCCGGAAGAGGTTCTTGTTTTCGTCGAGGACAAGGTATGGGGCCGCTTCGGTACATTCGGTGGTGACGAAAAGCTTACCCTCTAAGCGTGCGCGTGCGGTTTATACCACGGATATAGCGCCTTTCACGCGGCCGAAAGGCTACAAGAAACTCATCGACAAAGCGTTGAATCCTAAGGGTGAACTAACGGATAAGAGCCCAGAAGGAATAGCAGTATTCGGCCAATTGATCTCCGCAATCGGCTCCCACAGCGAGAATATGCAGTCGCACATGAGGCAAGCTGTTGAGTATGTATTGCGATGCACGCATGCCCTGCCTGACTGACCCGCCTGCTATAGATATAATCACGTCTTCAGGACCGACTATGGCATGCTCACTGACGGCCTCACCGGAATTCCCATGATTTGGAGGGACAACGCAGTCAGGAACAAGGGCATCATTGGAGACGTCGCCAGACAGTTCCTCTTCTGGGACGTTGGAGAAGAGCCGCACGCCGACAGCGCTGGGATTAGCGTTCTGTATCTCCTTTGGCGCCGCCTGCGCGACGAAGGATGCTTCCATCGAGACTTCGCACACGAGCCCGTGCGCAGGGCGGGGGTTAGCGGTTCCAGGACGTCCGAAGATTCGCTAGGAGAGGAGTAGGGGTTGACGTAATGCTCGACGAGTTCTGCCTGTAGAAGTAGTGTCATTCTCCCCGCCCGCCCGCGGGTCGAGTCCGAAGATAGGATAATAGTTTACACACCTTCAAGACCACCCATCAGCAGGGACGCATGAATTGGCGCTGGTGTGAAACAGAAACGGAAGACGGACATCGGTCCTCGGAGTTCCGGGCGTGACTTGAGAAATAGATCGGAGTCGAGGACGCTCAACCCCACCGCATGTCACGGTGGTGACCATCAGCGCTGGTCGGAATGGTTATGAGAACTTCAACTGTACCAAGCTTCGCGGAACACGCCAGCCGGAGAGAAACAAAATGCCCTATACCTACTGCATGTAGGCCCGGGGCCCGCAAGAAGCGTGCGACTCGCCGGTAGGGATGTAAGCCGCCCCCGTGCAAACTGTCGAGACGGGGTGGACGGGACGGATTCCAACCCGTCCCGTCCAAGCATTCCAGCAGCCACGGGTGACGGGACGGGCATAACCCGTCCAGCCCGTCCCGTCGACGGGTCGGCTTGCGTCCCTTCGGCGACGGTGCGAGGGCCGTACAACTAATGCGCACAGTCTTTCGCCGAAACATTGCGGAAACTCGCCAGACTGAGCTCTCGAAGATGATATTCCTCGCTGAGTGGCAAGAAGAACAACGAGCCGCACGCGAAGAGACGCGGGCCAGATTCCTGGAGCAGGCGCAGCGCGAGATGGAGTTGGTGGCCGATGCGTATGCGCGACATGCGTCGGAGAACTCCTCGGGGCCGACAGAGACGTCCTTCGAGGCGAAAGTGTAGAGCTCGTGCAGCATGTAGCGGATCTCGCGGTGCGGGAACGCGTCCAGTCCGCCGTCTGGCACGCCCGGGGCAGTAACGTACTCGCAGCGGAAGAGCGCCGCGGAAACAGCCTTGGAGCAGCCAGGCCCGTTACAGGTGCGGTCTTTCGCGCGGCAGTGGGATAGAACGTAGTGAAGCGCGCGGTATGGGTCCATGAGGACGCCGCCAGTAAGGCCACCATGCGCATCGCGTACGCCGGCGGCCCTGTGCATTCGAAGATGGAGATTGATGCCCAGAGCCTGAGATTGGTCGTGGGATTGAAAGTAGAAATTATAGAGCCAGCGCCCTAATCCAGCAGTTCTGATCGCAGTCCTCGGGGAGCGAGATAGGTGGGTTGAGGGCCCGAAAGAGAGCGCGAATGTCGGAGCCAAAAAACACCGTCTTGTATTCGCGTTGGTAATGCGGCCCAGACGTGAAGTCAGTTAAGCATATTCCGCCGGACTACGGCATCGCGCGCGGCGTCGCCCGTGGGCGGGCGAAGATATGCAATGCCTGCGTGGATTGTGCCCATGCACGTCGTGAGACGCCCGGCGAACGAAGCCGTGATTCGCGATACGCGAGCGGTGCACGGGTTTTGAGAGGATAGGGAAGGCGACGAATTTCCTGGGAGTGAGACCAGGTTGAAAAAGACAGCTTCGTCGAACTGGTCGGCGGATGATTTCGAACGAGGTGCCGCCTGAGGCGAGTACAGCGTTTTCACACCAAATGAGTAGTCGTCTCGAGCTCACAGTTCGGAAGCACTGTGGATTGTTGCGGATTTCCCGCCACTGCCAGGAGCTGGCCATTC
This sequence comes from Auricularia sp. M13, assembly GCA_037042915.1. Taxonomy (NCBI): domain Eukaryota; kingdom Fungi; phylum Basidiomycota; class Agaricomycetes; order Auriculariales; family Auriculariaceae; genus Auricularia; species Auricularia sp. M13. The sequence continues at coordinate 1,436,627 of CM073194.1, read as the reverse complement.
CGAACGCTCCCGGCAAGATTTCCACCAGCAACGCTGAGCTCGACGCGACAAAGAGCCTCGTGTCGTGAGAAAGCGTTAGCGACGGGTACTTAGCGAATCGCCGTGGCGACCTTCCAAAGTGTAGCTGCGGATGCTAAGCCCGTTGGGTGCGACATCCGCGGACAGCGACGTTCTTCTTCGACGGAGTGATCCGGGCGTGGTGCACGTGCCCGACGGGCTGCATGGCGTGGACAGACCAGATCATGTTGCTGAGCAGAACATGGCACCCGGGAGCTCTGGGAAGCCACGCTGGGGGTGACGGGTGGCGGGCAGCTTCTGAATCTGCAATCTGGACAGTAGTGAGGCCGGATCAAGAGATTGGGCCAGTTCCAGGCACCCCAGGCACCGGGGAGTGAGCACGAGAGATGATGGGGGAGGAGGAGGAGGAGGAGGGACGAGAGGGGCAGCGGGCGACGGAGCGGAAGCAAAGTGTCTTTGCTTTCTACCATCCCGAATGGAACACCAGAGCGACCAGCACCGCGGCACCGGCGGCATCCTGGGCAGCATCCTGGGCCGCGGCCCGCGTCCGCGCTCCTCGACGACCAACGGCGCGGGTGCAGGCGCGGGCGCAGGCGAGCCGCCACTGCCCTCGCCCACAGACCGCGCGCACTCGCCGCCGCTGCCGCCCATCCCGCCGCTCTCGCCCAGCAGCGGCCACAGACGGCGCCCGCCGCCGAGCGCGGGTGCCCAGCCCGCGGCGCCGCCGAACAGCGCGGGCGTCGGCGCGGGCGGCTTCGGGCACATCCTGCGGCGGCGGCGCTCGGCGAACGCGATGGCGCACGACGACCGCGCCGCGGCGGCCGTGGCGGCGGCGGGCCTGGGTCCCCCGCCGTCGGGCGGTGGTGTCAGCGGCGGCGGCAACAGCAGCGGGCAGCGGAGCCGGCCCAGACCGACGAGCACGATGGCCATCAACCACCCGGTCCACACACACGCGCCGCCGCCGCCGCCGTCCGCCGGAGCGTCCGGCGGCCCCGCGCGGCGCATACGGCTCGTGCCGCACCTGGAGAACGCGCGCAGCCTGCACTGGGACGCCATCACGCGCGACGTCCGGCCGGGCGACGTCCCGCTGCGCATCGGCCGCTTCACAGATCGCAACGCCGGCGCCGCCGTCACGCACTCCAACAACAAGCTCGCATTCCGCTCAAAGGTCGTCTCGCGCGGCCACGCTGAGATCTGGCTCGAGACCGACAAGGTCCGTCCGGCGCAACGTCCGCGAGCCACCAGTGAGCTGAGCTGACATTGGCTCCCAGTTCTTCATCCGCGACACCAAGTCCTCGTCTGGCACCTTCCTCAACCACATCCGTCTTGCCCCGCCCAACACAGAGTCCCGTCCGTTCGAGCTCAAGGTGCGTGCCTGGCGCTCATCGCTGCGGCTCAGCTGACTGCCGTCCAGGATGGCGACATCCTCCAGCTCGGCGTCGACTACCAGGGCGGCACGGAAGAGATCTACCGCTGCGTCAAGATGCGCGTCGAGGTCGGCCGCGAGTGGCAGAACGCCGCCAACGCCTTCAAGTGAGCCCGCTTGCTTTTGCGTTGCACCCGAGCTTGCCCGCTCACACTGCACCCACAGCCAGAATGCTCTCGCCCAGCTGCGCGCGCTCGCCGGGCCCACCTCGCGCCCGGCGACAGCCAACCCGACCAAGGCTGGTGCGCTGGCCGGCACAGAGATTGCCAAGAGCGCTTCTGCGCCCTCCCGGACCACCAACGGCAACCCGCAGAGCACGGGCGACTGCTGTATCTGTGCGTACTTTTCCTTTACCCCTCCTTCCGCTCCCGCTCCCGTCCATGCCATGCTTTTCCCGCTGCGTTTATTGCTGCCCGCCGTCCTGTGCTGCTCGGCGCTACGGGCTGGTCCCGCGCGCGTGTTTCGCCACTTTGCCACTGTGTCAGCTGTGCACCGGCGCCTGCTGCCTGGCGCACATGGCCCGACGTCATGTGTTGGGTTGGAATAAGGTGTGCCCTTCGAGTCAGTTGTGCTGGCGAAGAGGCCCTGCGCTGCGCTGCACGCTGTTATTTCCGATTCCACCCGCCGGGTTTGCCGGCCCTTCCTGCCCTTCTGCCTTCTCGAACCCACGCGACGTTTCCGGTCCGCGTCCCATTCCGTCAGGCTTGTCCGGTGTCGAACGTTCTTTCATTCATCCCGCGTGGCTTGCGCGGTTATGCTACACTCTGAATGTCGGGCATTGCATGTTCGCCCTGACCAACGCTTTCCCGCTTTTCACTTCCCTGACTATTTCTTTTCTGCCGGGCATGAAGTAACTGTAAAATTCGTATGCTGTTGCTGACCACCTTTCATTTGCGCATGCAGGTCTATTCGCCGTGACGGTGTGCCAGGCGCTCTTCATCGCGCCGTGCAGTCACGCGTTCCACTACAAGTGCATCCGGCCGCTGCTGACGATGCACCACCCGGGGTTCAACTGCCCGCTGTGCCGCACGTTTGCGGACCTCAACGCGGACGTCGAGGTCGAAGTCGAGGTGCAGGTCGAGCTGCCCGCGCCGGCGCCGGAGGCCGCGGCGGTCGTGGTGGACCTGACGATGGCGGACGAGGACGAGGACGGCGACGTGCAGATGCAGCCGCATGTCGCGCGGAGCGCGACGCTCCGCCGGAATCGCAGCGCGCCGAATTTGGCGGACGAGACGGATGCGGAGGCTGCACCTGCACCTGCGCCTGTGGGAGCGAGGGTGCGGATGCCGGCTGCGGTCGCCGAGTCGGACGCGGAGCCTGAGCCTGAGCCTGAGATGGACCATGACCATGAGATGGCGGGCGCGACGATTAACGGCCACTCGCATTCTAACTCCCTCCCCCACTCGCACTCGCACTCACGGGGCCCGAGCGCGACGGTGAGCCGGAGCACGCTGATGCTCCCGCCGACGCCCGGCGCGATGGAGGCCGGCGCGACGCTCATACCCGGCATGGGCCTGAGCTTTGCGAGCTTCGCGGTGCCCGGGCCGAGCCGCGAGCGCGAGCGCGAGGACGAGATGGAGGTCGAGATTGAGATGGCCGTCGAGCGCGAGGGGGATAATGACGAGGAGAGCGCGGAGGGCACGGGGAGTGGCGAGGCGGAGGCGGAGGCGGAGGGGAGCGCGGATAGTGGACGCAGTGCGAGTAAGCGCAGACGGCGGTGATGTCGTGCGGTGCTTTGATGTTGGAGGCCCTGTCGTGCGCCGGCGGACGGTACTGTAACTCGCCGCCGTCGTTCCGCCGCCCCGCCCTGCTTTATGCTCCCTGCTCTGCTCCGGCCTCACTCTTACTCCTACTCGATGCCTGCCTGCCCTTCGTGCTTTCTCTGTCCCGGGCCGACGCAGGCTCGGGTTGTGCTCTAGCTCTTTCCACATGGTACTGGGTGCCCCGCCGCTGCTCCGTTTTCCTACATCCATCCATTCCTCCTCGTCGTCCTCCTATGCCCCGGGTGCCCTGGTCCATCCGTCCCTCTCTCCACTCTCCAACGCTCGACTCTCCAGCTCCCTCGCTCCAACTCCAACGCTCGACTCTCACTTTCAACTCAACTCAAGCGCGATGTACGTCCATAGAATGCCCATTCCCATCCTATCTCCCTGTTTCTCTCATCTCGACACCCCTTTGGATTTCATTCCTCTGTTTCGGTCATGCTATGCTCTGGTTACGGTTTTTTCTGTCTGTTTTTTGTTTCTGTTTCTGTTTTACTTGTGTAGGTAATACTCTTCCTTCTTCGTGCGTCGTTTCTTTGCGATGCCATGTGGTTTTGGTTCGAGAACTTGAAGAATCGTTTTTCGGATGCTCGGTTGATCTTAGTGTTTCGCAGGACTTGAGGATACGAATACGTATACCGCGATGCAAGGAAGGAATGAGAGCTCCTTATTCCATGCATGCCGGCCGCGACTCCTTTCTTTGCGATTGCCGATGTACATGCAGCCTGATAAAACGGCGGGTGAGGGCGTCCCGCTCGACCCCTGTCTTTGCTGCTCTCTCCCTCTCCCTTGTTCTCTCAGCCTCGACGTCTCCAGATCCTCGATTCTCGCCTGCTCATCTTCCCCGCCATCTCATCTCATCCCATCCCATCCCATCTCATCTCACCCACTGAAACGATGAAGACCTCGATGGCACTCGCCCTGCTCGCGTCCGCCGCGGCGCGCGCGGCGCTGTTCCCCACCAAGCCGGCCGCGACGACGTGGTACACGCTCAGCGCGAAGGAGCGCGCGCTCGACCTGCGCTGGCGCGATACGCCCGAGGAGCCGCGCGCGGCGGCCTTGGGGAGCTTGAGGGTGCAGCTCCTTTCGGGCGATGTGAGTGACAGTCGCCCCCGCGTCCCCTCTCCCCCGTTCCCGTCCTCGCTCCCCCGTCTCAGTGATGCGAATACTGACGGCGCGTTGTACTCTTGCTCTTGCCTCTAGAACGTCGTCGCGTATCTGTGGCCGGAAGTCGACGCGGCGGCGGGACGCGCGAGCGTCAAGGTGCCGCGGGACGTCGCGCTCGCTAGCGGATCTGAGTAGTGAGTCGCACCTTGGGAGAATTAGGGAGTCGAGTGATTTCGATTAACGGCGGAATTGGCAGTTACATCCGCTTCGTGCCCAGCACGCACCGCTCCGCGGCGGTCTACACGGCGGACTTCACGATCGTCAACGCGACGCTGCCGCCCGTCGCGCCCGCCGCGCTCGCCGCCGCGCGCCAGGCGTTCTCCGGCGCCGGCCCCGAGAACGTCGCCGCGTCCAACTCGTCTCTCGCAGCAACAGGGACCACGATGACGGTCACCCCGACGACGACGTGGAAGACGACACCGTCTGCGACAGCGAGCTCGGCGCCGGACGCGCTCGGCACGGCGGTCAGCGCCGCGCGCGCCGCGCGGCTGGGCTGGACGGGCGGCGCGGCGAGCTTCAAGAGCAAGGCGCTGTTCGTCATTTGGCCAGTGCTGATTGGCGTCGCGCTTGCCGTCTAGTTCTGCGTTCAGTCTGAGTCGCTCCTCGCCGTGTTCCCCTAACGCCCTCACACCCCCTTTCTCGCCGCTGGCCGCCGCACGTCCGGATTAATGCCCCCTCACACCACACCGTACACACCACACCGTACACAACCGTAATGACTGTCTTCCGGATGTCCGTTTCTCTCTTTTTCTCATTGTATTGATGATGTCCGTGTCCCGAGTTCTCACTGTGTAAACCTGTATCAGTATGTTTTTGTGTATTTTTACGGCCCACTCCTCGTCTCCGTATTTTTTTTTCTTGTTTTGTGAATCAATGTGACGCTGGACTGCCAGACTTGTGCGTCTCTTTCGGCGGATTTATTGTTCGACGTGAGAGGTTTGAGAGTCCGACTGCTTCTTGCTTTGATCCCAACTGGATGTTCGTCTTGCCCAAAATTTTACCTCATACCGTGCCTACCAAATGTCATCGTTCAAACGCCACTGAGGACTCCGTACCTGCTTGGCGCTGCCATCAACACCCTACGCGCTGTCTGCGTTGAACATGTGGCTTGCCAGCTGGGTGTTGGCCGCGCTAAGGCCTATGGCTACAGCGTCAAGGCACGCGGCGCTCGTTTACCATCTGCATGATACCGCAGATTGTGGGTTAGACGGCTCGTCGCGTTCATGCACTGCGCGATTCTTGCGTGGACAAGGCTCGTTCCCAATCTGCGCGTGCTGGAGAGGCCCATGGCGCTCGTGTCTGGTCCGTTACTCCCGACGGCGTTCGACATTGCACCTATACGCCACTACGTGATCCACGGTCAAGTGTTCGTGCAGCCGAGCCCGGACGAGCCCTTCTGTCGCCCAAGTTATCCACGCTTGTTCGTACCTAGTTGAGGCACGGCTTGACCGGTATGCGGGCCACCGATGTCTCCCACAGGGCTGCGGGCTGTCTGCGGCGAACACATCCCCGGGCATCCAATCGCGCTTCTGCCAATGTGTGGTAATTTCGCACGGGCCTTGACAGGAGGACTAAGTGCCTGGGGTACATAAGCTGCTTGCGCTGTTGCTTTGTCTTCCAGATCCTCTGGTCGTCTAGAAGATGGTGCTACAAACCGCGGTTTTTGGGCTGCTTGCTGCGCTATTGGCGAGCCGCTCCCAGATCGCGAGTGCATCGCTCGCTGTGCGCGCCACTGCCCCAAAGCAGGACCCATTCGACGGCCGCTTCGCCAGTCTGAACGACACGCGGAAGGTTGACATGCTCGCAGGTACGTGCCTCACGTTCGCAACATGCGTCCGCGAACAGTCCTGATGCCACTGTTGTAGATATCCCTGGCCAACCGCGCCTTCCTTACCTAGAGGAGGTGCTTCAGGATGCCACGTTGAACCTGAGCGACATCCAGTGCGATATTCTGTGAGTCTACGGCCGAGGTATGGTGCATCAAGCTGATATATCCACAGGGTTGGAATGAAGAAAAAGCTGGAGCAATTCTATTTCTTCACCATCAACGAACCCAAGAGCTTCAAGGCGAAGCTGCACAACTCAGTAGTGCCGCAGATCACATCTACGCTCCAAATGCTGAGTCCGTCATCCGGTGGACCTCCAGCGCAGCCCATGGTTGCTCTCAACATGGCCTTCTCGCAAACTGGCCTGCAGAGGCTCGGTATAACGGACAATCTGAATGACCCACCATTCTCCGCAGGCCAGTTCGTGGACGCCAACAACCTCGGTGACCCTGGCACCGCGAACTGGGTCAAGGCCTTTACTGCCACTCAACTATTACATGGAGTGTTTCTTATTGCAAGTGACGATCAGTCCTTAGTCGATACTGAGGTCGCCTTCCTCGAGGCGCTCTTCGATACCGATATGACCAAGATGTATAGCCTGCAGGGCAGCATACGTCCGCCGCCGTTTGACGGCCACGAGAGTCGGTACTATGCCTATTCTTCTCTGCTCTCGCCACTCACGTTTCGACAGTGTTTGGGTACCTGGACGGTATCGGACAGCCAGCTGTTTTGGGTTTCAACGTCAATCCTGTTCTTCCAGGGCAACAGGTTATCAACGCGGGTATTATTCTGGTCGGCGAGCCGGGAGATACAGTCCCGCGCCCAGCGTGGGCCAAAGATGGCTCCTTCCTTGCGTTCCGCCAGCTTCAGCAGCTCGTGCTGGAGTTTAACAGCTTCCTGGACCAGAATGCCCCTGTGGTCCCCGGACTGACGCACCCGCAGAGTGCTGACCTTCTTGGGGCCCGGATGATTGGCAGATGGAAATCAGTGCGTTCATGGGGACTCCGTGCGTGCGTAGGCTCAATCTGCTCACGCTACAGGGGGCACCCGTTCAACTTGCGCCGTTGGTGGACGACCCTCCGTAAGCGTATGTTGTGTGTCGAGGACAGTCCTGATATTTTCACAGCCTCGGAAACGATCAGTTCCAGAACAACAATTTCGACTTTACCAATCCGTCGCCCTCTGACTTCACCTCTGATCAAAGCACATGTCCCTTCGACGCGCATATCAGGTCCGTTGTGGCAATTAAGACGTGATCGTCTTCTACTCACCCGGTTATAATGCAGGAAAACTCGGCCTCGAGCTGACCTCATAGCTCCAGCGAATACTATCATGCGCGCCGGTATTCCTTACGGCTCGGAAGGTGAAAGCGGTTTTCTGTTTCCAGAACAGCTGGTTGAAAGGCCCTCAGTGACACCCGCGGAGACGAAAGCGAACAAGTCTGATCCAAAGCTGGAGCGCGGGCTTGCGTTCGTGGCCTACCAATCACAAATTGGGCAGGGGTTCCAGTTCATGCAGCAGGCTTGGGCCAACAATCCCAACTTCGTTTTTGGCAAGAACGTCGCGCCGGGGCAGGACCCGATTATCGGGGCAAATCACGGAGGACCGCGTTTCATGTCGGGCTACAACGTCGCAGACACCACCCAGGTCCTCAAACTTCCATTTGATTTCGTCATCTCAAGGTTTGTGGGCATCGACGGCAGGTAACATACTGACGGAGATCTTGACAGGGGAGGGGAATACTTTTTTTCGCCGTCGATCTCGGCTCTGAAAAACTTCATCTCGGTCTGACCCTATTGGACGAGCCTTGGCCATTCTCCTCTGTCGCGACGGCGCCCGCTTGTTTGCAAAGTGCCGCGTGGAAGCATGGGTTTTTCTCACGCTCTGGTAATATGATATTTTCCCAAAGCCCTGCGACCGGTAGCTATATCTCAGATGAATCATCTTCCATGATATGAAATGTGAGGAGACCTTGAGCGTAGTTGTCTTGCACGAACATCGCCCACATATCTCGTTCGTTCAACTCGTCTCAATACTCAATATGCCCATTTTGCTCGCCGCTTTCATCGTACCCGCGTTATTGCTCGCGACCGCGAACGCATCTCCTCGGCACGCTTCTCGTGCAGTCACTCCTCTCCCTGCCAACGGCAAATTCGACTACCAGACTGGCGACCCATATGCACCGGATGCCAGTGTTCGCGTCGTTACTCGCCACCTCACCGAATCCCCTGTCAGCGGTCTCTGCAACATCTACTATATCAACGCCTGCCAGACGCAGCCGGAAGAAGAGCAGTGCTGGAAAGGTGAGAGACGCGAGTTATGCTTTTCCCGTGATCTCTAAAGGTTATTTGTAGGCAGTGCTGCGCGGGATGAACTCCTTCTGACTCAGACAGCCGAGTCGGAGGACGAAGATAGGAATGCAATCGGCTTCAATTTCGCCATTGCCGAGGACTCCTGCGATCCATTTGTCGTCAATGCGAAAAAACCATGACGATGATTACAATAGTTTAGTAGCCTATGCGCATATGGATAAATATTCGGGCGAGCTTCATGCGACCGGACCATGGGACTCTGAGGCGCAAGTGATGTGTAGCACTCTCTCTCTTTGGGTCTCCTTGTCGTTTGGATGAATGCGTCGTAAAATGTCCAACGAACTTGCTCCGGGATCGAACTGCTCAACCTCTCGGCGGTGTCCTATCTCGCGCAGGTGGAGTAGCTGTCTGCTACAAGCAATAGACACCAAGGCAAACATGATGCCATCGAACGCGTGCCGCATCTTCCTCTATGATATTGTTAGTTGATGTATAGTCTCAGTGTGGCAAAATTTACCTCCGCAAAGGCGAAAATGCATAGATTGATGATATCTGCTGCTGCAACACTGCGAATAACCACCGTCAAATTCTTCCCTGCCAGCGCCAAACCAAACAACACTCACATTAACAGCCACATTACAGTGTGCTGCGCCATGGACGTGAGAAGGCTCGAGCTTGAGAGTTGCGAGGACCTTCGGCGATACTTCAGAAGAGCGTGCATTGCCGCGATGCTGACGACGCAATCGTACACCAGAGGTGGGATGCTGCGGCAAATTTCAGCAAACCCTGTGAAGTCGATCTTTGCGGGGACGCCTCACAATGCTGCGTACAGGGCCTCGTCAGGAGAGATGCTGTGGCAAACGTGAAGATTGACACTGGGGTCGAGAACATGTGCACTCGCTTGAGTAAGGATTCAATCAGCCCCACAATGTTACTCGGGCAATGATCTCGTTCAACTGTGCTCACCATGCCCGGCAAAGAGGGTTAAAACGATGACGAGCATACCCGCTATGAGGCTCGCGGCGAAGAGGCCCAGGATAGTGATGACTGCCCTACTATCGCGCTCGTAGAGTGCACATGTCCTGTAGCATAACACCGCTCCTGGAATAGCAAACCACTCGATTATTGCTGCTGGGTATCAGCCCACGGTTTGGGCACGAGGATGAACAACGTACCTGCAGTGGACATCACATCCTTGATCATCGCTGTACCTACATTTCCACATTAGAGCGGATAACAAGTTCGAAGCGGATTTGAAGCGGACCACACTCACAGCTATCGAGGATCAAGATCCGTATAAAACCCACAAAAAATGGCACTCACAACTAGGAGAGGTGTTCAACTGTGAAAGGCTCATAAATTATAGGACTTACTTCGTCGGACACCTTGGGATATGTCAGACCTTCGTAAAAGCAGATCCTATCAGGATTGCGACTACAGTCCATGGGCCCGCCTACCAATTACGTTGAAGAGCTGTGTGAGCATCGGTAGATATCGATTCTTCATGGCCAAGTTATACTTCGAATGAAACAGGGAATGGCAGGACTACCAGAAGAGACTCACAATAAAGAAGATAGCCCTCAATAACAGAACGTTTGCAGTCGTAGGTCGAGATGTTTTCCAGAAAAATTGGACTTCCAGGTCGAGCGTAAGGAGGTAGTCCCAGAACATGATGGACAACCCAGCAACTGCATGCACGGATGATTAATAAGGTAATTGGGCACGGTCCGCGAATGCCAGTTCGACACGCACTGTGAAAAGCCCGAATGTCGAAGAGGTTGTGGTATAAATGTGCCGCGGTCGCTGGATCGATGCTGGCCATGGCGGACACGGGGACCCACAGGACAAGGGCCGCAGGCTGCTGCCACTGCCCCGTGCATTCCTTATAATCAATCATGAAGCGCACGAGGCACGGTGCGTTCGGAGCGCTCCTTCGTGAGAATGTTATATTTTGAATGCACGCCGGGCATTGACGGGCCCCTTGATCAGCGCGCAGACCCCACAGCACTGCCAGCGCCGTGCCACGCTCAGATAAAGGAAGTCAGACACCAATTGTGGGTGGGCCGTCATCGACATGAGACCAAGTTGAGTGAAAACGGGCAGCCTGAGTCTGGCTATGCGCTCACGAAGATCTGTATTGGTTGCAGGGACTCAGTTGAGCTCGGATGAACAGAGCAGAACACCGTAACACGACCAATCTGGTCATGCTGTGCAAATGCCCGAGACTTTAGATGCTCAACGAAGTGTCAAACACAGATTTTCAGCAAGAAAAGAGCTGCAGGCTAGATGCTTGAGATGTGAAAACCTGGCGCGCATTCGATATCGTCCGTCTTGAAATCGGTTCATCCGCCACATGGAATCCGTGCTGGAACAACGAAAGGAAAGCAGAATCACGCAAGCGTGCGGTTACTATTGACGAAGCCCACGCCGAAGCAAGACAATAAAAGCCGCTCCTCGTCGGCTCCAGAAGCTGGCACTATTTTGAACGACGTGCCCCAGAAGTCGCGAATGTCGCGAAGAGTCTGAATAGCTCGGGGCGAGAGCTCGCCCATCTGCACGCGCGCAATATCCTCCGAGCCCAAAGTCATCAGGACGAGGACAAGACTCTGGTGCGCGCGGTCGATACAGCCGCCGGCGCGTATGGCGGAAAGTAAGGCGCGGGCTGCGTCCTGCGCTACGTCTTCGGGCGCTACGCCAGGCCGCGACAGCGCTTCTGCCGAGTGCAGCGCGCCCGTCGTGGATTCCGCAAGCAACGTCAGGCCATAGCCAGGTGACTTGCCAGAATCGTCGCCCTTGTACACATCCGAGTAGAGATAGAGGTCGGGTACGTAGCGGTTGAGGATGCCGCGGGCTGCGTCGATCATCCGCGAAGAAAACTGTGGGCTCACACGGACTGCGTGCGCGATGCCTCGTATCCGCTTGATTTTTCCAGGGTCCACGAAGTTGAGCGAGGTGACCTGCTTTACTGTTGGGCACAGGAACTGCACTTCGCCCCCTCCCAGTGGAGCAGCGCCACGCTTTTTAATCTGCACAAAGCCTGTTCAGTCAATCGAAGATTGGAGCTGGTGAAACACACCTTGAACTCGAGCCCATCGCCGACACCAAATAGCTGCAAATGCGGCAGAGACACAGTACGAATTACATCGACCTGGTGTCCGTATGAGCAAAGCGAATCACGCCTGTTACTGGTGCATACCGACAGGTCGAGTGAATCGCTTGTTACGCCTCGCAGGGTCAGTTCCAGCGGCTTTTTGCAGAACGGGCCAAGCATGAGGATAGGCTCTAGATAATAGCCTACAGACCGCGACAGAGCGCAATCGTGTTCAATCCGGCCGCCCGTTATTACGCCAGGTTTCATGAGAAACGCCGTGCCTAGCCGAAAGCTTTAATCCTTCAGATTCAATCGTGCGAAAAGAACCTCAAGCTTACCTGTGTAGGATATCTCAATTACAGTACCATTGCTAATCTTCTCTAGCAGTCGTAACAGCGAAGCCTCGTAATCTGAAGCCCAGTCAGCGTCTGCAGGAATTACCGTTCCAGTGCATGCAAACCTCGTAAACCCGGATTTTTGTCATCTGGTCGAATTTTATCGACCCGCAAGGCCTTTCCGCTCAGAAGAGACAGCGCTAAGCGTGTACGCAAGTGCTCATGACCAGCGTATTTAAGCACTGTTGGTCGAGGCGCGGACATCGAGACAAAGGGGAAACACGGCAGATACCGAGAGATTTTTGGCTCTCGACCGATTCTACCTACCTATCGACCTGAATCCCGCTAACAAGCACCAGCTGCAGCCGGAAGCCGTAGCCAGCTTGACCCTCCGCCTGGGAGGACTGCGATGGGATATTTCTTCGTATAATACCCAACTTTCTGCACCAAAAGTTCTGCACGCGCATGCCGTACGCAAAGCTGGCATATTACCCCCAAAGTACCTCTCTCGCCCGTTGCAGTCCAATTCAAATCCGGATACCTTCATACCGGTCTGTTTACACTGAAACTGCGGTTTAAACGCAATCAAGTGCTGCATTCATGGGCGTGTGCAATACTTTCAGCTATAAAGCAGCGTAACATTTTCGATCTGCGCGCTCAATGATCCTCAAAGCCTTTGCTATCCTGCTGCTCAGCATCAGCTCCTATGCAAGGGCGGCCGAATCGTCCTCTCCGCGCGTGCGTACCGTATCACGCTTTCCCAACGGCACATGGGTCGAAAACATCGCCGTCCGCGCGAATGGACACCTGCTCGTGACCCTGTTGAGCGCTCCCGAGGTCTGGGATGTCGACCCCCTGTCGGGCTTTCGTCACCTCGTAGCCCAGTTTGTCCCGGGGCCAGGTGTCGGAGCGGGCGGAATCGCTGAGGTTGCACCGGACGTCTTCGCAGTCGCGACGAACAATGTTACCGTCGCGCCTCTGAACTCAATACCCAACAGCGGCATTGTCTGGCTCGTGGACCTGCGCGGCCCCCGGCCGTCGGTGAAAAAGGTCACCGACGTCCCGGAGGCTTCGTCGCTCAACGGCATGACCAAGCTAGACGACCGCGGTCGTGTTCTTGTCTCAGATCCCGGCAGCGGCACAGTATTCCGCGTCGACACGCGTTCTGGGGAGGTTGCCGCAGTCCTCCGTGACCCCACGTTCACAGCTCCACCGCCGCCTGCTCTCCAGCTTGGGGTCAATGGCATCCGCCTGCGCGGACGCGACCTGTTCTTCGCCAATAGTGGACAGGGCCTTCTCGGGCACGTCCTCATCCACCCAGACGGTACCGCGGCCGGCGCAGCACGGGTCATTGCGACCGGCATCACGCCAGACGACTTTGCCCTGCGGCAAGGAACAGGCGGCGAGGCGTTCGCCTGCCTAAACCCGGACAACACGGTCGCTCTGATTGCTCCAGATGGCGTCGTGACTCCCATTGCTGGGAACGTTGACTCTGTTCTGATTCCAAATCCCACTTCTGCACAGTTTGGGCGCACCATCCTCGATGCAGAGGTCCTCTACGTCGTAACCGCGGGTGGGCTTGCTGCACCTGTGAAGGGAACATTTATCGAAGGTGGCAAAGTTGTGGCTATTGATGTGCGTCATATTTGACTTTGCGCGGGGCCTTTATGTATCGCGACTCCTCATCTCAAAGGAATTGATTGCGCCCCTTTCGGTCTGGTTTTCTTGAAGCAGAACTGAGCTTCGAAGCCTCGAGACTGCTGCGCCCTTGCGTCGCACAAAGCTGTTACCCACCTATTGTCTATGCTCCGTCAGGCACGCATTCATCTGCTGAGATCTCCTGCGTGATTACCCGTGCTTCACGACCAATAGACCCTATTCCCTCCCAGGTCACCCGCATATTGCATCCAGCGCAGCACAGGGCTTTGTTCCAAGGAGAAGCGTGATCTCAACCCCGTTTTTGGCGAAGGATGAGATGTTTGCACGGCACCATGATGAAGCTCTAGCGGAAGAAGGTAATATTGCAATGTTCTAGTGACGAAATACGAAATGTTCGTCTAAAGCAACGAAGCAAGGAAGAGGGCTGCGAGCCCACCGAGGAGCGACGGCGCGGCGCCCGCAGGTCTGTGCGTGTATCAGTAGGGGAAAGGGGGGGTGAAACGTTGCGATGGACGCACGCGGAGCTGGTCCCGGTCGTCGCTTCTGGCGGGTTGCTGCCAGCCGGAGAACCTGTGCCTGTAATGGGTGTTGAGCTGGCTGCTGGCCCGACAGTGCTCCCCTCGGAGGATGGCGACGAACCACTCGCAGGAGCGCCTGAGCTCGATCCCGAGGACCCCGAGCTGGGAGAGCTGGGAGCGGTGATTCCTTGGGCTGCGTTCGCCATAGTCGTGACATCGTCTGGGCTGGCGGGGTTTATGATCATGACCATGCCAAAGCTGCAGTGGACCTGGCAGTTGATCAAGATGGGCTTCGTCTGTGCCAATGTTAGCGAAGAGCTATGAGTCTGGAAAGCAACATGGAGAACGCACGTCGTTGACGGTGATAGAGAATGTCGAGTCGCCGACATTGCTGCTGAACCCAGCAGCAGCGCACGGGTTGGTCAGACTCTCCGACTGCGTGACCGTGTGGATCGGCGAGCCCATTTGGAACGTGATCGTCTCGCCGGCTGCATGAAGGTGAGACTCGTTTGCACAGTTACGGTAGACGCGACATACGTTGGGCAGTAATCGACGTCGGGTCGAAGGCAAAGGAGCCTCCAGGTCCAACCTGAACGGTCTGCTGCGCGACCGCGAGAAGTCCAGCAGAGACAGCGACGAAGAGACGAGAGAACATTATTCTAGACGTGGAGACGGCAGGTTGAGGCATTCCAATGTCCAGTATACATGGTATTTATACTTGAGCCGTTCCTGCGTTCCGCAAAAATCGCGCAACAGCCTAAAAAGAGAACTACAGAGAAGGGCACCCTACCAAAAAGCGAGGACGGGCGGGCTTCCGGCAAGTCAGAAACCGAGCCTATTCCTGCCAAATATCCGCGCACTGAGGCATCTCGAGTGGCGCGGAGATCGGTCGACGGGCCAAGGCAAAGGTTATGCGATAGGGTCAGTTCGCGTGCCGGAGTAAGTCCAAACTTCGAAAATGCGGCTACCGGCCCTGAGGCGGGCGTCGGAGAGCTTGTTTCGCTGTTCTTCGCGTGCAAAGTAGAGAAAGGCTGAAGAGTTGACGTTAACCGTGTAGCAGGAGCTTCATTCGCCTGCGCACGGTGGTCATGCTCAGCGCGGCAGCTCTTGGAGCTGCTGCCCGCATCACCACTCGAACGATGGCAAAATGTGTAGCCGGCGCGCAGCAGCAGCGCCTCACGCGTGCTGAAAGGGTACCAGGGAAGAATTGCGAGAGCTGTCAGGATGCAAGGCCGCAGCGAGCTGGGTCAACAAGACTTCAACGACCCGCAAGCTGCGGCGTTCCGAGTCGGTGTTCCGGGCCGAGTTGAAACGAACATGACAAAGCGCGATCAGCTCGAGCTCGTACGAGTTCATGATCAGTGGGCAATGGCAAGAGGTCCGCATCGGCAAAATCCGATACACGAGGCGGGAGGGGGGGTGCCTCCGACGAGGGCCTATTTGGATTTTTTTGGGGCTATGAATTCATGAAATTTTGTCAATAAAGATCGGACAGCACATCCCAGATTGTGTTCAGCAAGTCATTAGAGGCTAAATTTGCTTATTCGGGTCTTATTCTCCGCTTTCCTGCAACGGTTGGCTTGTCGGAGCCTGGTCGGAGCCAAGTGCGGAATAACCGGATCGGTGCCAGATGCTCGGCCGAGGGTTCGGTCCTGTGGTTCCGAGCAAACGACAATCACTGAACATGAACATACAGACTGTAGCATAGCGCTCAGTTAGTTACTGAAAGTTACTAACTTTGTTACTAACTTGTTAGTTAGTAACACATTAGTAACACAGGTCCTGGGGGAAGGTCGGGTTACTAACTTCGAAGGTTCATCAAAGCCCTCGGCCGGAGAAAGGATCCTGGGCCCTGAAGGACTCCTGCAATGTGAATCTCAGCTCTCATACCATTTGAGTGACCTGCTCTCCCTGTAAGTTGTAAAAATATCACACATTCTGGTTTACCTCGACTTCCCGATGCTTTGGGAAGTGAGTTGGCTGTATTTGAGCACCAAACATACAATTCGGGCCCTCAAAACTTGCTTTGAGCACCTCTTAATCTATCACTAGCCTGGGTGATGTCTAGTATGTACTTTCGACCTATATTGTATTATATAAGCTCAAATGTTATTAACAATGTTAGTAACACCATGTTAGTAACACCTAACGTTAGTAACCTGTTAGTTATCTCGCGGGAGATAACTAACTGAGCGCTACTGTAGCAGCTCTCGGAGCCTAAAAAAACAACAAAACCAGCTTGATAACACGGAACGGAACCTTTTCGGAAGCAAATGGGGGGGAGGGGGGTCCCTTTGAGAGCTTATCTGGATTTTCGGCCCTGTGTCAAGAATTTTTTTTTCGCGGACCTCTTGGGCAATGGTAGGCCAAAAAATATGAAGACTTCAAGGACTTTGGGCCGTATTCAGCATATTTTTAGAAGTTGCGCTCAGCAGAGAATAACCTGAGAGTCTGCGATTCGAACTCCAGACTCTATTAGTTTGTAACCTTGTCCAAGCGTCCGAATTGGGCCGTTTGATTTCGGGATTCTCCGTTGCTTAATAACCTTTTCTTGAAGTCTTTGCATGCTGGCACATGTCATCAACACGGCACCCAACTGCTCCGACCGACGACGGTGCCAATGGCAAACGAAAGCGCAACCGCAAGCCCGTGTCTTGTGCTGGTGGGTCGAGGTTTCACCAGTAGTCCTTTTCGTTTGCCGTCTGACGCGCAGTAGAGTGCAGGCGGATGAAACTGAAATGCGACAGACAAGTACCATGTTCGACCTGTTCAAAGCGAGGATGTGCAGCCCTATGCCCCAACGGTACGCCTCCGTCATATAAGCGTTAGATTGGGTCTTACCTCCCTTGCAGGAGCGCTAACAGCTGGACCTCGCAATAGGCGAGATTATTACTTTGAATCCGCATGTCCACGAAACGCTGACTGCTGACATCTTAGATTCGCATTGGCGAACACAGAACACCTGCACGAGAAGATTGAAGCGGTATGTCTGCGCTTTCCGCGCTCAACCTGCACGACTCACAAACTGCAGATGGCGATGCGCATCGCTGAACTCGAAGATGCTCTTGCAAAGTTGCAATCGCATATTTCGAGTGAGCAACACCCATTGCTTGCAGATGAACTGTTATTCGTCAAGGCTCCTCTCTCCACACAAAATGCGCTGACGACTCTCAACGACGAGAGCGACGAAGTCACGAAATCATTGGGCACTCTGAAACTCGGAGAGCGTCCTCGCTTCTTTGGTTCCCATGCAGCCGTAGACGTGAGTTCATTCGCTTAGTCGCTGGCGATGTTTCACCCGGATTTGGACAGTATCTCCTTATGGTAAGGCCTTCGTGCGACGCTTTGCGCGCTCTTAACGATTCTTCCGACGTAGGACGAAAGTCTTGTGGAGCCAGCTACGACAACAGCCTCTTCGCCAGTCGATATTCCACTCGATATGCCTCTACTCGCCGAATCATTACCGATCCCTGCAGTCGGCATCACAGGCGCGCAGATGAACTCGAAGCTCGCGGACTACCTTCCTCCTGCCGAACAGGCATGGACCATAATCGATCAATATTATCGCATTGCATCCTGGTTCTTTGTGCTCATTTCGAAGGAAGAGCTGAAGGAAACCATATTCACTCGAATATATCGCAGCACTGGCCCCGGCTTCAAAGACGTTTCTTCGCACGATATTGCCATTCTATTTAGTGAGTCCTCCCCAGCGCCTAAATTGGGGCTCATTAGATCTCAGTGGTATTGGCCTGCGGCTCTTTGTTCTATTCGCCGCCTTCGCAAGATACGGGCGACACTCGCCATGCACCAAACGCCGCACGTTACTATCAATTGGCCCGGGTTGCCCTTGGTTGCGACTGCATCATAAACCATCCCACAGTCCAGGCCATCCGTGCTCTTGTGCATGCACTATCATTTTACGTGGCGCGTGACTGACGGGATTCCAGCACCTAATGGCCTCATTCGTGCAAATGGCTGACCTACCGAACAGCACGACCAGTGGCTACATCTTGCTCGGGCTCGCAGCACGGTTGTGTCAGAGTGTGAGAGCCTGATCCTAAGCAGTATTGCACGCTCTCAACACGGATCATTGTAGCTCGGCCTCCATCGTGACGATACACAATGGGACCTGTCCGATAGCGAGCGACAGACTCGGAGGCGTGTATTTGTACGTTTTCGACCCTGTTCGCGCTAAACATCTACAGCTCACCGTTGGCTAGTGGGAGGTAGCGTCCTATGATGCGTGGCTAAGTCTTGCTTTTGGGCGGCCCCCATCATTTACGATGGCGCACGTCGACGCGAAAATCGCTGAGAAGTTCACGAACGAAGAAGACCTGACGCACGCTTCATGCAAGTACCTTCTGTGCACCAAATGTACGACCATTGACCTTCATGGTTCTAGTGTGCAATTGGGTCCACACGTTCTCTTCGCAGGTACTGCCCAAAGTCATAGATCAGGCGTTCGGCGTCGCTCCGCTATCCTACGCTACTGTGTTGCGCCTTGATCAACTCGTGCGTGAGCATCCAGTCAGTGGCGATATGCGACTTGGCGAGGGCGACACGGAAGATACAAGTCTCCCGACTAGTCTCATTTCCCAGCGCTGCAGCATTATTTCTCTCTCACAGAGATGTGCGTATTTCATAATCGTATCGCTTCACAGCTTACAGTGTTACGAGGTAGTGCTTCTCTATATGCATCGCAGCTTCTTTGCGCGTGCGCTCAAAGAAAATCCTGAGGACCCTCTCAAGAGCAAATACGCACAATCTGTGCTTGCAGTCTTCCGCGCCGCCACCCGAATCAGCTCGAGCCTGAGGACGCTTTACGCACGGGTTCCATGGTCTCTCGTACCTTATTACTGGGTACTTTGGACGCCATGTTTCTCGGCTTGCCTCGTTCTCAGCTCCATTCTCGTCAAGTCGCCCGGAAGCGGGCTCGCACCACCGGCATTGATCGAACTTGACGAGATGGTCAAACTCCTTGAGGTGGTTGCTCCAAAGTTCTCCCGCGTTGCACGTTTGATGGTCAGTGAGTACATATGTCGAAATTACGGGCTTATCGGCTCCCAGCCCAGCATACGCAAGTTACATGGCAAGGCCCATGAAAAATACGCTACGTTCGTCTCGGACCCTGCATACGTTCCGCCCTCGTGCTCTCCGCACAGCAGCACCGATGACGTTGGGAAGCTATTCTTCTGGGGATCGACGGCGCATAATGCGGCTCACACAAACAGCCCTCCTAGCATTGCGACGGCTAGCTCAAGCTCGGCCATGCAAGCTAGCGCCGCGACGACTGTCCCAATTCCGGGAGCACCCTCCAGCTCTGCTCCGCCAACGGCAAACCCCTCAGTTCTTGCCTGCCATCCTTTACCGGCGGCTCCCACCGTTGCCGTCGACGACTCTGACCTCATGCAAACTTTGGATTATCTCTTTGGAGTACAGCAGCAGCCTTCCTGGGACGTCCCCCAATATCCCTCGCAACAATCGACGCTTGGGCACGACTTTCAAGCTTTCCCAGTCCAACCCAATGCAGGCGATTCTACGCTTCCCCCCGAACTTGAATTTCTCTCTACCGTCAATTTATCCGCGGACGCAACTGGCTTTGGAGGAGGCGCAACAACTCCGAGTCAGCTGCCTGGCTTGCAAGATTCCGACGTGATAATGAACTGGACTTTCCCCGAGCCGGCGCCTTTCAGCGACATGCTCCCGCCTCGAGAGCACGATCTCGCTTGGCAGCGCTTTGTTGCCGATATTGGCTTCTTCGATATGGAGGCGCGCCACAATGAACGATCGTAGTTTCCTTTGTCGGCCATGTGGGACAGTTCGCTCGCTTCTATGTCCGGCGCGGCATGTCTGTCCTTACACAGTAATTAATCGACGTCCCGAAATCTGTAGCGATATGCATAAACCACATTCTCACTTAATTTCCCATTCTACACGCCGTTCGTTGGGCTTGCTCTCTCGCGCGGAGAATGAAATCGCGTCCGTCTTGTCGGAGACGGCCGAGCCCATTTTTCTCTCGCACTTCAAGCCTTCAATCGTGGTTCGGGCAATGCTCGCTGAAATGATCACCGTGGCGCGCTTGTGCTATGCTTTGCGTGGACCTGGCCGCTTCCTCCTTGGCGCATGAGTGAGCTCACGCTTCCCGCCTGCCGCCTGCGCGACCACGGACCACTGGGGCGGTTGTTCATACTCACTGCCGCACCATCCTATGCGTGGTCTCGCGTTGTCACTATAAAAACGTGGCTGGACTTAAACTACTGCGATACTTTCGACCTCCCCCTTACTTCTGCTCGTCTCGCCCTCATCATCATGATCCCGCGCCCGCACTGGCAACACTGGCAGCCGAGCGACTTGGATGCTTCCCGCAAACAGATGCGCGAATCCTTGATCCACTTGGCAGCACATATTGCTATGGCATGGTCACTTGATGCAAGTCTCGGGTTTGATGTCCCCCAGAAAATGGCCTGCTTAGAGGACCTGAGCGAGCATCTGAAGGAGATGCATGCCAACGGCTTCCTCGCCACCAGGGACTATCACATGAATCTTTTGACCCTCATTGCGTGAGTGCTTCAACGGTTCTCCGAATTGCGGCAATGCTCACCAGTTCGATTTCCGTAGACTCGCGTACAAAACTGAAGAAGATCTGCTCCATCGCAGAGAGCAAGCACAGCTATATCCGGACGAATACGGCCTGCGCGGGCGGGAGAACTCATACTTGGAGACGGTACGGCCTATTGTTTGCGCCTTTGCGCCACACATCTTGACGAAGCGTCGCAGGTTGCCAAAACGCTAGAAAGGCTCCGCTCTGTCTGCGAAACGACGCAGGACGAACTTCGCGCATACGGTCTCGATCCGGGCGCGAGCGGGTCCGAGTTGCGGCTCTACGCCAATGGTCCAGTCTTCACGTTTCAGTTCGACACCTGAGCCCACTCTTTCTCAGCTTTCTAGACTTAGAGCCCTTATGCTACTGTTCCATACATAATGTACCGCTGCTATATGTCTCGTCTTTCAGAATCCTATTGGTGTGATGAAATGGAGTTACCTTGCCTACTGTTCGGCGTGGCCGACCCTCGACCGCGTAATCGTCGTCCAGGGTCGGCGAAGAGCACTATTTGAAGCGCAGGCCGCTCGGACCACGCCGACGACAACGAAAGGTGGCTGGTCCCCCCTCTTAACGATAGTGGTCGACCGAAGCGAGTGAAGCGTTGTGGACAATGCGCGTACCGTGGACGATTCCAACACAAGCGCAATGTGGTCGCTGGGGGAGCACTTATAAGCGCCTCTTGCGGACGGCGGCGAGCGCCTCACGGTGTCTGCGGTGCCCCTACCAGCGCACTCTACCACCGAGTGCCTACTCGACCTCGACGATCGCAGCTACGATGAGCGACGACTCCGCCACGACCACTGACTTCGACGTCCTCTCCCTCGCCTCGTCCTTTCCCCCACTGGGAGACGAGCCGCTTAGCCCGAAGATTGTACCGCAACGTCGCGTCTCTCTGCGCAAGAGACTCGAGCAGGACCGCCTGTTCTATCGCGAGCCGCTGGACCCGGACTTCACGGTGAACCGCATGGAGCTCATCTGGCTCAGCCTCTGCACTCTGTGGCTCGTGGGCCAGGAGGCCATTACGGTGCATACTCAGATGGAGAAGCTCGAGCTGCTGGAGGAGCTCCTGGAGCTCGTCGTTCTCATGCGCGTGCAGAACGTGCGTACATGCCTGCACGAGTTTTACGCAAACGCCACGACGATTATCAAGTGCGTCGCTCCCATCGGTCACATTCCTTTGCTTTCCGGTACCTCGAAGTCTCACCTCTCTCCCTGCATACATAGATTGTCTCGGGCAACAGAAGGCGAGCTACAGGCATGGTGGAACCAGACGCTCTACTCGGCGCAAGTCTCCGTGCCCGCCGCCCAGCCGCTCGAAGAAAGCACCCGGCAAATGGTGTGCATGCACTGTCCGAGTTACTCGCGTCTTAACCCAGCGTGGCTGACGAAATTCCCTCCGACTCAGACGCGCGAGGTCTTCGGGCGCCTATGGGAGCTGCGCGAGGCGGCGATCCAGCAGCGCGACATCGAGGGCCTGCTGACGCCCGCGGAGCTCGAGATCGAGGGCTGCGAGGAGAGCGAGCAAATTGGGGACGTCATTGACGTGCCGGACTATGGCCAAATGCGCTGTCGGCTCTGGGTGAGCACCGCGCGGTGTGAGCGGGCTGATGGTGGGGACAGGAGCTGAATGTTTGTTGTATCGTAGGTGCATGGGAGCTGTCACGGTGCTGGGGACGAGGACGACGACTCGGAGCATGGGGGCGATCTGTCGATGGGGAGAGTGTAGTGGCTTGGAAGTGCATCGTGGTCGGGGTATACTGGCTGTATATAAATTATGACTTTATGACGAGTTTCTGGTTCATGGGATTTCTTTGGGAGCCGAGGGAGATGATATGTTGTCTCAACGCCGGGATTGCGTCCCTCGAGCAAAAGAAGTGGGTCGCTGCTTGCCGCAGGTACGACGTAGGCCGGTCCCGGTGTTGATGGTTATGAACTTGGGATAGAGAGCGGCTCGAGAGCGATAGTGAAGATGCGGAGACCAGGAGGAGCAGTGGCAAATGACCACAGTGGCCTGGGTCCGCGCGCGGTTGGTGGTTCCGTGGTCGACTGACGTTATCCAAAGAATGAGCTGCCATGCAGTTCTCGCTAAGCATCTGCACCAGAGACTCTGTCCCGCACGGCGGTAGGACGTTGCGTAAGCGCAGCGTGAGCGTGCCATCGAGAATCGCGTTGCCGACGGCAGGTGCACGACCGCGCACTGATTGCGAGTCTTCGTCCAGTGCATTTCGCGGCTCTAAGGTGTCTTGAAGATGTCGCAGTATGTGGGAGGCGCGATGTGCACGGACGCGTGCAGGTGGAAGGTGCGTCGAGGGTCCTAGTCGGAACGGGCAAGGCAGCGCGTCGCGCTCGCGTGTCTCTCGCGTCCAGAGCTTCGTAAGACCTTGGCCAAGGTTCATGGAGGGCGTGCGCCGTCGGAGATAGATGGACGGCCAAATGGTCCGTGCCGGTTGCTGGGCGGGGAGGTCGAGGGCGGGCAGTGGATGCTGGGCAAAGGACCGCAAGCAGGAGGGGTACGCAAGGCGTAATGGAAGTGAGTACACTTCTGCTAGCTGGTGCAGTCGGTGTGCGGGCTGCTGAGGCATGCGCTCCGAGTCGGCTCTGGGAGGGTGGCGGGTAGCGCGCCGTGAACCCCCGAGGGCGGCGTCCTATCGCTTCGAGGCGTGGGTTACGGTGTGCCGCTAGTATGAGCATGTCACTACCTGTATACCGCAGTAGTTGGCTGAGCTGGTGGCTGTCGAGGTTGTGTGGCGCAGCGGGCGCGTCGGCCGGTCCGAGATGACCACGTTCTGTAGCAGTCTGCGAACTACGATAGCGTCAAGGTCGTCGCGGTATGAATGGGCTTCCTCCCGACCCAGAAATTGCGGTGCTTGAACAAGAGTCGGAGCTGGGTGCAGAGCGTTGACCGCGTTCAAGCTGGGCTTGCCGCGCCATAGCCCCCTCGTTCTCGGCTTGTGGTCAAAGTGACATATGCTGTCTGCTGGGTGGGAGCGTACTCCGCAACAATGCGCGGGTAGGGCAGAAAGTCTCATAGGGCTTTCTGATGTGCGTCGGCGGCAAAGTAGGTCTGGCGCACGGTGCGTCCGCCGTCCGCCCGCCCTCGTCTATTTTCTGTAGGACGATCAGCCAGGTCGAGTACGTCGTTCCCAGCGGTGCTGGAGCGCATGCAACCACGGGGTGCAACGTATGCTAGCGGCATACGTAGTACGTACCGATGCTCAGACTCGGACGGGCGAACAGCGCGGGCGGAGCGAAAAGTCCGAACTCGAACGATTCCTATCAATCGATAAAATCCCGCCCGATCGACGGTAGTCAACAGTAAACAGTCGTACATGCCAATTGTCCGCCCGCATCACAGTGAGTGGGTCGCGCGGGCAAGCGCCCGTGCGCCGTATATATAGGGAGGGCGGGGCGTCCTCGTCCATCACGCTTTGCGTTCGTGCCCCCCCCCCCCCCCCCCCCCCCGCCCCGCAGTCTCTGCCTTAAAGTACAGTACTGGGCTTGACATGGCGTCTTTTTTGTGAGTTCCTCTTTGCCCTTGTCTGCGCCCGGAGGTGCCTCGCTCATACTTACCTGGCGCAGTGGAAATATCAATCGGTCGACCGCCTCAGGCTTAGGCACCAACGCCCTCGCCTGCCCCGTCAAGGCGCATGCCGCACTGACCCAAAACGAAAATGCCATCCTTTCCGTCTTTATCGAAAACCAGCATCGGGATGCCATCCCGCTTCTCAAGAAGAGGCTCAGCCTCGTCCAGGCCATGCGCACGCGTGCCTTCATGGAGAATGACGCATTTCAAGGAGAACTTTATTCTATAATCAGGCAAGTTGCCAGAGCTCGCAGTGGCCTACAGTGCGATGATGCTAACATTCTTGTAGATATTGCGTCGAAATCGGTGAACGCTTTGCCCACCTCAACGGGGACGAAAATGTTTGCGTCCTCGAGGAGACGCTTAAGACCGCGATTGACCTTTACGAGGCGCTACGAGCGTGAATCGTTCTCCTCTTGCTCGCACGAAACGACCATGGCCATTTTCAAGTTTGACGATCCCTCTCCCCTTTCACTCTTTTTCTTGATGATCCATCTCATCTTACACTCTATGATCCGGCTGTCTCGTTACACATCCTCTCGCTCACTTTTCCGTCTCGTACTCTCTCCACAGCTGTATCGCTCGCTCTTTTTGGTAGGTATCCGATCCATATAGCTCTCTGATCCCTTTGCATATCTTTATCTCCCCTCTCTCTCACCTCAGTTACACACGTACAGTCTCGACACATTTTCCCCAATACAATCCTCCTCTTTCTTTGGAAAAACAAATTTCGTGTCCGTCTTTGGCAAAAACAAAGTCCAGAACCCAGGCGATTCCGCGGCAAGCGCGTGAAAAGGGCACTGGCCAATCGGGAGGCGTGCGATTCGGACTGGTGCTCCGGCGGTGACCGACTTGTTCCGCTTCCGCACACCTCACTCTTGCTTGCTCGACGACGTCAACGACGATGGCCACTGCCAGCACCCTCGCCCGCCACGCAGCCCGCGCGTCGACCCGGGCGTTCTCGACGAGCCGGGCGGCGCTGCTGGCCGCTCCCGTCGAGAAGGCGCCGTTGATGAAGGAGTTCAAGATCTACCGCTGGGTGAGTCCCGCTCGCTGCCTTCGACGGCCTAGGGAGCTTATTGCTGCGCAGAACCCCGACGAGCCGGACAAGAAGCCGCATCTGCAGAGCTATAATGTCGATTTGAACCAGTGCGGGCCGATGGTCAGTAACAACCTGTTATGTACTCTGCACGAGCTTTGCTGAACACTTTTTGTACACTTTTTGTCCAGGTCTTGGACGCACTAATCAAGATTAAGAACGAGGTGGACCCGACGCTGACGTTCCGGAGGTCGTGCCGCGAGGGCATTTGCGGGTCATGCGCTATGAACATCAACGGCCAGAACACGCTCGCCTGTCTCTGTCGCATCGACCGCACGCCCGGCAAGGACTCCAAAATCTACCCCCTGCCCCACAGTAAGCTTATTCTTCTTACTGATGTACTTACTTTTTCTTACTATTTAATCCTATTCGCAAAGTGTATATCGTCAAGGACCTCGTCCCCGACCTGACGCAGTTCTACAAGCAGTACAAGAGCATCGAGCCATGGCTGCAGAACGACAACCCGCCGACGGACCGCGAGCACCTGCAGTCGCAGGAGGACCGCAAGAAGCTCGACGGCATGTACGAGTGCATCCTCTGCGCTTGCTGCTCCACCTCCTGCCCGTCCTACTGGTGGAACCAGGATGAGTACCTTGGCCCCGCGGCGCTCATGCAGGCGTACCGCTGGATGGCTGACAGCCGTGTATGTCACCTTTTACTCGCTGCTATTATATTTTGGATCACTGATGGTGTATCTGACTTCCTAGGACACGGCGGAGGCTGCGCGCAAGGAAAAGATGCAGAACACGCTCAGCTTATATCGTTGCCATACCATCTTTAACTGTGCGTATCTACCCTTTCATCCCTGGTATCCTTCCGTGAGCTTCGGGACCCGTGGACACCTCTTTCGCCTTTTTATCCCTGCAACTTCATCTGGGCATACCTGCATTCTGCATTGCGTGGCGCTCTTTATATCCCAGTTACGACTGGTGCATCGTCTGTGCCCAGTGTACAGCCGCGCTGCTAGCGAGCGCGGGCTTCACCCCGCCGCCGCATCGGGGTCATTATCTGCACACGCATTTCGCGATCATTTTGCACCAGCCTTCCGCCTCACGTCCTGTTCCACCGCTGTTGTCCGCTCCTTTTCTTTTTCCTTGTCGCTCTCTCTAGCTCATCCATGCCCGGTGCTTTATCCGTGGCAAGAGCACGGTCCCGCTTCGCGGCCGCTGCATTGAGCGAATTGCCGTTGCGTTTGCATGTCCTCTGCCACTCAGGTCGCCATACTCGCGTCCTGTCCCATCGCTCCCGTCCACTCTTTCCCAACCCAGCATTGTTGGTGCAGCCGCCTGGCTATCTTGCGCTCAGCGGTCGACGGACTAGGCGGTCATTGGCCACAGTGTATTTCCGTAGCGGTCCAGCGCAGGCAGCTCGTTCATGATTTCTTGCGCGGGCTTCGGTTTGACTGCTTCCCGTACCACATCGGCGAGCACCAACTCCGCGCTGCAAGGCTGCAGTCCATCTCATATAGCGCACATTCTTCCTTCCACATCCATACACACTCCGTTCCATTTGCACCCTGCTGACCCCCTCATTTTTTTTTCTGCAGGTTCACGAACATGCCCGAAGAGCCTGAACCCGGCCGAGGCGATCGCGAAGATGAAGCTCGAGATGGCCATGGAGTAGACGCGAACGACACAGCATGTCTGCTTCTGTCGAAGTAACGCGCGCGTACTTAGTGGGTTCTGCTCCTTGTCGCGCACAGTGTATATTCACTTTTTTCTTTCTTACATTTTCCCTTCCTTCCTCCTCGTCCTCCTCGCATAAGCTCGCACCCTCGCAATGCCAAATATTGCAATCTTTTCTTGCGCTTCTGCGTTCAGCTGTTTCGCCCGTCGTCCTGCACACCTGGGACCCGCCCATCTGCGATATCCAGACATCACTTCTTCCACTCGCACCCATTTCCGCCTCCGCTTGCGCTCTTGCTCTTCAATCGCCCGCGTGCGATTCATCGCCAGTGTTCGCGCACCCACACACCCCACGCTTTTGGTCGGATGTGCTCCACCGCGAGGCGAAGAGTGCCGGGCAGCTTGCGGTCGGTGGTTGGTGTGCACGCCTCTGACGATTGCAGGCTTCGACTTGTATTTCGTCGACGACGCCGGCGCGCCGCTCGTTCTGCCTGCTATCTCTTGATTGCGCGCTGCCAGTGCATGGACCGCGAGCACGCGTTGCTTTTCCGCAACCAGCGTTATCCGTATTTCTAGAATACGGCAGCTTTGACTCTGCGACGTTGGAAGACTATTCTGTATTCCCAGGCTGCGATTAGTGACGCCTATCCTGCTCAGACGCGACTGAACGATAACGCGTGCACTCCCAGTTCGGCGCTGTGCTTGCGTCAGCGCACATCTTATCAAGTCTTCACTTGTCGATGTTTTGTTTCGGCGACAGCGGACAGCGTCGACGCACGATGCAAGCACCTTTTCTTGCCTTTCCCACAAACTCGTATTTTCCGAGTTTTCAGAATTCCGCAGCCTTGGCTTCGCTCCAGGTCGACATGGGCAGCCCGTACCGTAATTTCAGGCTGCGACTATCGTTCGGTCGGCGGCGGCTGTTTTGCTCAGACGTAACACGACAACGGCGCGAGTGCCTCGCTGCCAGTGGCTTGCGTGTGCACACGCAGTCAAAATTGCACGACCGGCCGCGCTCCCTGATCATACTGCGTCAAATATTCCGTTGTCGACGTTTGGTTCGGCGTCACCGTCTGCTTTATCTGCGCAGGACAGAGTGACGCGTTGACGCGTGTGCACTCCACACGATTGCAGATTCCGATCGCGCGTGCTTTATGGACCTCGCAACTAGTCGCAGCTCAGCATCTCGCCGAGTCGCGCATGGATCGAGCCTGGAGGTTCGCGCGCCTCGCAACAGGAGGATTTGGACAAGCTCGTTTTATCGCACTCATGTCGACGCTTGCTTCACCGTCAAGTCTCGAGAGCGCCAGTTAACTTCTGCAGAGCGGACGCTGCGCATCACCTTCCCACGCCCTGTCCCACGGCAGCACAATTCCGCGTTTCCAGAACTCGGCTGCTTTGCTCCAGGACGATAATCCCAGGGTGCCAGCGGGACGCGCGCTTCGCCCGTGGCCAATGACGGAGCGGCATGTATGGCGACGCGGCTCGTATTGCGCGCACCGCACGGTTGTCCCCTCCCGTGCGCACGGTGCGGCCCGCGCACCGCGTGCTGGGCGATCCCTGGCGTGCTGCTTCTTCGACTCGACGCTCCCCCGCTTTCCGCGATTCTCACTGTCAGCGGCGGTATAAAACGCCACCGTCTCTCGCGGGGCAGGATGCTTCCTCGCACGCCCACAAATCCTGGTCGGCTTGGCAGTTGGCAGCCATGAACTTGAAGATGAAGTCCATGCTCGGCAGCCTTCTTGCGGCGTCGCTCGTGACCGTTCTGGCGCAGACGGGCGGCGATATGGCCGACGCGATGCAGGCGACACGGGACATTCAGCGCGAGGCGCTCGAGAGGCTGCACTCTGAGTTCCTCGCGCCGCTCCCCCCTCCGCTCGACAAACGCGCCGAAGCTGGCACTGGGAAGAAGCAGTCCACCATTCAGTTTCGAAACCCGAAGGCGAGGCAGTTCTTTGTCGATGGGACTAGCATCCCGGATGGTGCGTACGGTACAATGTGTGCTGCTGCTTGAGCTGATTCATCCCACCCTTTCTTGCTTTCGATACAATGCAAATTTGAACCTCCTCGTCAACGCGAACTCAATTTTGCACCTCGCCGCCCGCTCACGCTGCCGCAACCTCGTCCGACACCAACACACTCCTCTATCGCGATCCCTCCCCTGGTTGGACCCTACAGTCAACTTCGACGCGGGCCCATCATGGTCGGGCTTGATGCCGATTTCCGCGCACCCAAACGAAACGCGCAAGCTGTTCTTCTGGTTCTGGCCGGCGGCCGACGTCGCGCACACGGACGAGCTGCTGTTCTGGACGAACGGTGGGCCCGGGTGCAGCTCGCTCGAGGGCTTCTTGCAGGAGAACGGGCCGATCAGTGAGTCGTCTTGCTCCCCTCCCTTCTTTTCGCGCCCTCCAGCAACGTATCCATTGAAACACAACTGTGTCGTTCGTCCCTACTCGTTCTTCGCGGTTCGAAGAATTTCAGGTGCCGCGCCTTCCCAGCTAGCCTTGTGCCTTCTGCTACCTTGCCCGCCTTCGCTCGTTCTCGAGTTCAGACCTCTACCCGTCCCGTCAACTTCTACCCGCCATCTGTGCGTTTCTGACGCACCATGCAGCCTGGAGCTGGGGCCAGTCCGCACCGACGCCGAATCAGTTCTCGTGGACGAACCTCGCCAATGTCCTCTGGGTCGAGCAGCCAGTCGGGGTACGTCGACATCTCGTTGTGTCACAACCAATACCTCACATTGACGCGGCGTAGACGGGCTTCAGTCAGGGCGAGCCGAGCATCTCGAACGACGATGAGCTCGCGGCGCAGGTTGTCGGCTTCCTGCAGCAGTTCCTCGAGGTCTTCGGGGAGCTGAAGGGCAAGAACTTTTTCTTGTCCGGCGAGAGCGTGCGTCTTGCTGCTTCTTCTTTCTTATGCTATGCTGATGTGCTTCGGGTCCGTGTAGTATGCTGGGTTCTGTGAGTGCAGAGATACGGGTATGAGCGAGGATGGGAGCTGATCTCGTCGTGGCGGTGTTTGTCTAGACGTCCCGTACATCGCCAACTTCATCTACGAACACCCGCACATGCTCGACCTCAAGCTGAACGGCATCTGGATCGCCGATCCGTCGCTCACCTACGGCGTCGTGCAGCAGGACATCCCGTCGCTGCGGTTCGTGCAGGTCAGTTCCTTCTACTCGAGTTATGTGGCCCCTCCTTGCGTCACTGGCCTTTGCTGACGCGCCCACGTGTTTTATAAGGCCAACCAAAACCTCTTCCCATTCAACAAGACATTCATGGCGCAGCTTCAGGCCGCGTCTGACGCGTGCGGGTACACCACGTACCTCGACGACTTCGTTACCTTCCCGCCTAAGGGCCCGTTGCCGCTGCCCGTCGGTACCAACGGCACCACTAGTGCTATTGCAAGCTGCAGACTGCATAGCATGGTACAGCGCGCGGTGAATGTGTGAGTTTTCCTTCTTTCTTTGATGAAGTGATCCTGACGCGATGGAATGTCCAGGTTGAACCCCGCGTTCGACGTGTATCGCGTGTCGGATACGTTCCCCGTCGTCTGTGTGTCGCGCTGCGCGTGAGAGGGCTGCATTCTTATGTCATATCGTTAGGGAGCGTGCTTGGGTTCCCGCGCTCGACGCAGCAGTTTGTCTACTTTAATAGGTGAGCCCTCTTTCATACATGATGATTTGCCTCTGCTGACTATGTGTGCAGGACTGACGTACGCTAAGCTTGGGTTGCTCGACTGGATCTAACATGGCGCGCAGGTCCAAGACGCCATCCACGCGCCGCACATTACATGGGAGAGTTGTACCAGCCCTGTCTACGTGGACCCTGTGACAGGCGGCCCGGGGCGTGACCAGAGCATCGCGTCTGCGCTCAGCATCCTGCCCAATGTCATCGAGAAGAGCAAGCGGACGGTCATCGTCCACGGCCTCGCCGTGCGTGTTCTGTCGCCCTCTTTGACTGTGTTGCCAAATGCAAAAATTGTTAGGACTTCATCCTCGTCGCTGAAGGAAGCAGAATTGCCATCCAGTGCGTGTCCTCTCGACGCCTGGTTGAAATTGGGCGTGCTGATGAAAATTTCTCCTCGAACTCGAAGAAACATGACATGGAACGGCAAGCAAGGCTTCCAGACGCCCATTGAAGAGGAGTCCTTCATACTCCAGAACTTCGGATCGTTCGGGAATGCGCACACTGAGCGCGGCTTGACATGTTCGTCCATTCCCGTTCTTTCGCTGCCGTGCGGATGTTCACGAACTATGGCGCACAGATGTCGAGTTCCTGTACAGCGGCCATATGACCCCCCGTGAGTACATGCTTTGCGGCCGCCGTAGCGACTGTTGACGTGGGTGTGAATATGCAGAATTCGTGCCATGGGCGGCGTTCTCGACAATTTCCTTCCTGCTGGGACGGCAGCCCAGTGTGAACACGGCTTGAAGCTTGAAGACCCGGAATCCGTGTCTCTGTGGAATAATTGCTCCCCCCTGTGCCGAATGAAGCCATCTGTTCTTTTGCGCTCCTTCGCGTGTGTCATCGTCAGCTTCACATCTATCAGTGCTATGTCAGCGCAACTCGGTATCGTAAGATCGTTCAAGTCAACGGTGTCTTCAGTGGGCAGAGCGCTGAAATTCATGGAGGTTACTAAGCTTTTGTTATGATTCAGGCGTGCTACTATAAAAAGAGTATAAAAGCTGCCTGCTTGGTTCCCCGGTCGACTCCACTTCCCCCACCCCCATATCCAGTACTACCATGACTACGGTCCTCCCCACTCGCCAGCTAGGCAAGAATGGCCCGCAGGTCACCGCGATCGGCTTCGGCCTTATGGTGAGTACTGCCGCTGAAGCCTGGTTCAATAGCTCATCACATTTCAGGGCCTCCATGCATTTTATGGCACCCCAGCTTCCGACGAGCATTGCTTCGCGATTCTTGACAGGGCGCTTGAGCTAGGCTGTAACTTCTGGGACACAAGGTACGTCCAGACCTTTTGCTGTTGCCGGGCCGGGGCAGGTATCTGACGGGCACAATGTTGGCAGCAATATCTACGGCGGGAATGAGGACATGCTCAACAGGTACTTTAAGGCACGCGGAAATCGTGACAAAGTCTTCCTTGCGACCAAGTTCGGCTTCTGGCTCGACGAGAATGGGAACCGGTCGGCTCGTGGAGACCATGACTTGTGAGTGACATGAAATCGTGTGGCTGATCTGAGATGGCGTCCTGGCATTCGTCTCAGTACAATCCAGGCTGGAAACAGGGCACTGGAACGCCTGGGTATTGACTGCATCGACCTGTTCTACGTGCATCGCATCGACCAGAAGACGCCAATCGAGGTTACCATGAAGGCGCTCGTGCAGCTGAAGAATGAAGGAAAGATCAAGCACATCGGTCTCTCGGAATGCTGCGCAGCGACTCTGCGCCGCGCATGCGCCGTCCACCACGTCGCTGCGCTGCAGATCGAGTACTCTCCGGTCACGCTCGATATCGAGCACGACGATGTCGGTCTCCTTAAGACGGCGCGCGAGCTGGGAGTGGCCATTGTCGCGTACTCGCCTCTCGGTCGCGGCATTCTAACGGGGAGGCTGCGCAGCCCGGACGACTTCGAGGAGGGCGACGTCAGGCGCACTTTCCCGCGTTTCTGGCCCGAGAACTTTGCCAAGAACCTCGAGATTGTCTACAAGTTCGAGGAGCTCGCGCAGAAGCACAAAGTGACTGCGGGGCAGCTCGTCCTCGCTTGGTTACTGGCACAGGGAGAGGACATCATTCCTATTCCTGGGTGAGTGAAGCATATCGGTTTTCCTGCGGAGTTCCTGTGGCTCATGCCTGTGAAACAGCACAACCAGGATCGCGAATCTGGAGGAGAATCTTGGGGCGCTCAAGGTCAAATTATCCATCGAGGAGATCAAGGCCATCAGATTGGTCGTCGACGCGGCTGACCCTAAGGGCGAGAGGTACCCATCGGCGTCTCTTGCCCAAACTTTTGCAGACACACCACCGCTTCCATGATGTATTCAATTTGTCCGTGCTTGCGTACAACCTGCTGTTGTAGTTTCCCAATGCACAGTATGGGAGTGAATGAAAATCGTTGCGTAACGCTTCCTCCATAAAGTCTACAAGGAAAACTAGAAGCTGCGTGAAAACTGCTCGAACTTTCGGTGTTTGTTGCGACCGATGGCAAAGCGAGCGACGTGGCAGGACTCATGATCAACTCTAGCGAGATACGCGCGTGGTGGGATAGGAACGCCCAGGAAAGTGCCGTACCATGAACCACGCGTGAAGTTGCATAAATTCGACCCGTCGGAGTTTGCACGTGGTAGTACCCTCGCTCTTGCCGGACGCTCTCACACATACCACCACATCGCAACACGTCATCCCATACACACTCACACCCCACCGTTGCGACCCATTCGTTGCCTTGCATCCAGTAAGCATTCACAGCTCGTGTGTACAGCCGGGCCAGATCGCTGATTATCGGCAGGTTGCTCGACGATGCAGGCAAAGCTCGCTGCACGCCTGAAGAAACAGTTGGAAGAGAGTGCGATGATGCACCTGGAAGAGAGTGCGACGAAGTACGTGGAGATCAAGAAGGTCTATGCGCCCAAGCCATCGATAGTCTGGTTCCGCTGGAAGCAGGTTATCAAGGCCATGGAACTCCATGCGGCCACTGCTCAGGCTCGAATTTCTGTGCCCCCGGCGAAGACTAGTCCATGGACGGGAATCGTAGCGTATTACGTGCGCGACGCAGAGGACGCGTTGCGGGCGGTGATGGAGCGCCACGAGGAGAGCAAAGCGAGGCGCGGCCCCGCGTACTGGCTATCACCAGATTGGCAAGCAGGCGACCAAATCCAGGCGAACGATACTAAGGGGTCTAGTGGCTATTATTCGACGCAGCCTCGGCAGCTGCTGCTGAACACGAGCGCGATCCAGTCCGTTGCAGCAGCGCTGGGAGAACCGACCACCGGCCACGGCAGCCACGCTGAACCGGAACGAGGACAGGACCAAGACACCCCACAAGCAGTCCGCATTGCTCGCGAGGTCAATGGACTCTTCACAAGTCTCAATCGTGGTCCTCAGCAGCTGGCCAAGGCGCAGGCAGCGCGCTCTGCCCGCCAAGCATCCAGGTCGAAGTCGCCTGCGAGCCCGATTCTGCGCCGGAATCCCAAGCATGCGCAGCCAATTCGAAAGCTTCGACAGGCGACGCAGACGAAGCTCTGATTGTTCGACGACCACCGGATGACCTGTCGCCTTTGCCGACTCCATGTGATGCCTGCCGCCTATGCTTGTCGTCTCGAGGTTCCGATTTCGCCAGCATCTCGCCCGTTCCCAGACCTATTACGATCGTCCCAGACAAGTTCTTGATTCTCGTTTTTCCACTGGATAGATTTCACGACTATGCCGACACATCGTTACCGAGGAGCACATCCAAACAGCCAGACCTCATTGCTACGCTGCCCTCGACCCATCGACAACGGCGCGCGACGCTTGAACAGTCCTCTACGACGTTCCGCCGACGCTATGTATATGACTGCCGACACTGAAGTGTCGGAAACGTCTGCACGGTCCTGTTTTGTCACGTCGGCCAGACCGACCTCCGCTTCTGATCTTGACCTCACACGGACGCGCTCCAGTGTAAAGTAGCCCCAGTGACCCGAACCAAATGACAACCCGCCTTTGACAGAGCGAACCTGGCTGACTACTCGAGAGGGTAGAATCGGACCTCGACACTGGCCGCAAAGATACCCTACGGGGAATCGCATGCCAGGTGAAGCCATGGGAGCCAATGGCATAGAGCAAGAGCCTAGTGACCTGAGCGCATCGTGCAGTAGCTGAACTGAAGGTAGGACGAGGACAAGTCCAAGAGCATGTGTCCAAAAGCAGTGGTCGCGACTTTCAAACTCAGTGGACCACTTTCTTCCCTGGATTTACTCTTAGCGGCTCGAGGTAGCTGCCGCCTTGCGCTGAAGCCGCTTCTGCAGCACACCAATTAGACGCTGTTGGTTATAGGCGCCTTGTCCGTTTCAGCAGTGCCTGGAAGCTTGGTCAAGACCTCGCAGTTGAACTGTGCTGTCGCGCTTGCAACGGCTTTCACTTCGAAGGTTCTCGTCTGCCTCAGAACGTCGTTCACTACGCGCTCGCATGGTCGGTCCTCATCGCAGCGTCTGCATCCAGCTAGTGGCGCCTGTCGTGTTTGACCTGGTGGATTGTCTATGCGCAAATTTCAGCAAATTTCCCACGTATATTGGGCATCGAATCTTGGAGGCTTCTGTGTCGCCTCTGGCTCTGCTTCATGAGTGGTTTATCTGCTGATGTGATCGGGGATGCTCTACGGCTCGCTCGTTGCGCTCAGATCCTGGCGGTATCATCTCCAGGCTTGGTTCAGCATAAGTATCGTCACAAGAAATTTATATGTAAGTGTTTCACACCATAGTACATTCACAAAAAAACACAGGTATACGCAATTTCCGACGAAGACGATAAGTGCGCGTTAACATTCAAGAAGTCGTCCATCCACCTCCAAGCTTTATGCTCCAAGTCCTCGTCCTGGCGATGTTCAGTACCACGCATCGTGAACCCGCAAGCTCCCAGAGCTTGGGGTCTTCGCCGTCCTGTTGAGGTACGGCGGGTCTTCCCAGGCCACCTACAGCGATGATAGATCAGCCAATGCCACATCACGACACCAGCAACAAGACGCGGACGTACTGGCTGGCCGGGAGTCTTGCGGATATACTTGTACTCGAAGGTTACGTTGGCCGGAAGCGACACCGCCGCGGTCCAGAGTGGGTACTTGGACGACGAGAGCTTGATCTGTACGCACCACCATGTCAGCTGCGCCTTGCGGGAGGCTAATGCACACATACAGCTTTGTCTGTGTCCCATGCTCCTAACGCTGGAATGTTGCCTACGACGTAAATGTGCTGCAGGTTTTCAGTAAACCGACGGGGTACATTGCAAGTATCGGCACATACGTCACCCCAAGTCGTCAAGGCATGGCCGGCAATTTCGAACGTAACGTCGGACTGCTCGGTGCTTGACTGCTCGGCGCTCGACTGCTCTGTACTGTCGGTCTGCACACAGGTTATCAGGCGAGACCAACATGTAAGCCAAATGCGCACCATGGTAGGAGCAGGAGTGGTAACTGCTGCCGCCGCATCGTCACGCGGATGATCAGTTGGCGCTTCAAGGTCCGGGCTAGCAGTGGCGCTTGCGCGCGGTGTTGCGTCGTCCGCGGTCTCGTACACGCTCTCGGAGGGCGCAGACGCGAAATTGGCGTCAGTCGGGCTCTCCACCTCGCCCGAGTCGGCGCTGCCTCCGGTGAAAAGCTGCAGCAGAACGTCCACCGCCTCTCCGCGCCGGAGGGTCCGCTTACCCACGAGCCGCACAGTTTGCTCCTTGCGCGTAACGCCCATCTGCTGCTCGACAAACATATCCAGCGCGTGCGCGTCGACGCGCTCGGCGTGCTGAAGCTGGTGCTCGAAGAAGCGCCGCCGCAGGACGGCGTGAGAGGCGTACCGTGCGGCAACTACGAGCTGAGCGCCATTGGGCGCGGACTTGGGGTCGAAGCCGCCGCGTTCGAAGTCGATCGTGAGCGGGAGCACCAGCTCTTCCGCGCCGTCGCCTGTCAATGCGGCGACGTCGAGCCATGCCTCGCCGACGGTGTCGTCCGCGGAGAAGCGGTCCCAGTCCATGACGCGCAGCCGCACGCGCTCGTCAGCACGCACAGCTAGCGCAAGACGCTCGTCCCAGTGCGGGTGCACGCTGTGCCGGATGACGCGCGTACGGAACGACGACGCGACGAGGACGAAGGGGTCCATGTCCCAGCCCTGCTTCGCGAAATGCTTCTGCTTCGGCAGGTCCACCGCGCGCCGGATGTCGAGCAGCAGGACGCCGCCTGAGCTGGGCGTATCCGTGAATGCGTAGGCGAGCTTCGTGCCGTCCCAGTCGATGCACATTGTCGGTGTCGGCCTGGAGCTTGATTCGGCCGCGTAGTCCGAACTGGTGGGGTGGACTGACAGCACGGCGTCCTGCGCGTCCGCTGCAACAGTGCCGACACCGGATGTCTGCGAAGATCAGTGCAAGACCAGTGAGCAACGGAAGCACTCACACCAGGCGCAGAGAAGAGATCTGCCATGCCGCCTCCGACTTGGCAGAGCTCGTTGAAGACGGTTTGGAAGTTTGCGACAGCATTCGTTGGATGAACGAAGCCAATGCGGAGATGGACAGAACCAGAGGCCGCTTTCTGCTTTGTCCGAGAAGAATGAAGGTCAAGGTCGATCCAGAAAGACTGTTGAAGCGTTCAGTTTCGACAGGACAGCTGTCAGAGAGCATGCTAACCTCGGCACGCTCAAAATTCATTCCTCCAGCATTTCGCTCGAACCAACGAGAAGCGGGCAGGGATATTTCACCTAGATAGTCTGAAGGATTTCAGAGGTAAGATTGAACCGCTCGAAAGCGGACGCACCTTTGCCGACCAGGTCCTTGTCCCAAACCACGATTTCGAGCAACGTGCCCAGCCGTTGCGCGACGGACTTGAACAAGGGAAAATCGAATGTCGCCTCCTTCGCAGGCCAGTGCGGGTCCAGGGTCTTCTGGATAACGGGGGTCCTCTTCTGCTGGCGCTGGAACGCTACGCTGACATAGCTACAGCATGGTTGCTATGAGGAATCTGCTTTATTCTGCACACTGAGCAGAGCAGCACGTACGGGTCGCTTTTGCCATTCGCATCTGCGCTGTGCAGATTTCTACAAGCAATGACCTGGACCCGCAGCGTCGCAAGCGGCAGCTCGCCGTCGTTGGGGGTTGCGCTGCTCAGCGTCGGAACGGTGCCGCTGCTGCTGAACTTGGACCTGAGCCGCGTTGCGAACGAAAACCGTTTCTGGACAGGCGACATGGGCCAAGGCTGGGGTGCAGCCGGCGGCGCCATGGCCAGAACCGTATTTGAGGTTGGGGCAGCGCTTGGAGCGCGGAGACGTTAGATGCCATCGGTCGGCTCGTCGCTGTCCCGACTCCATTTCGGGAATGGCCAGAGAGTGGCAGAAGGCACGTCCCCGGTCTCACAAACATGCCCTGGCTCTCTCTCACACTTGCGGTCTCCATTTTCAGCTTAGATTTGACTTATGGAAACTTGCGTTCGCCGTTCTCACCATTCCGGCGCCTTCGAAGACCCTTTCGACGCAATTATCGTACACCACAAACAGCCCTCAGCTCCCGATGGCCACTAGCCCGTCCACAGGAATTAATGTGTCACCTGTAGAGTATCAGTATAGTCCCCGCTCCTCGGTTCACTCCACTGGTTTATGCTGTTTTTTTTTATGGCCAACGCCGCCGTATCAGCAGCGCACGCCGCGCTTTCTGCCTTTGCCCTGACTTTCCACTGTCTGCGCCATATTTGAAAGGCAAATTGCACTACAGTTCTTGTGCGACTCTGCTCGGGTATGGGGAATATGCTTAATCTTTTGCCTCGTTTTGCTCAGACTTCGCAGGGCATGGCCCAAAATAAATCTGTGCTGCACGTGGAAACCTACTTGAAGTGCGAGGGAATGTAATCGAGACTTGCATCGACCTGGGCCATTGCGCTCAAGCGCAATTAGGAATCCGGCGTAGTTGAAGGACTTCGTCTGACAGGTGTGTACACTGTACGAACCATCCTGATTGCCGCAGGGACACTATGACCGGAGTAGAGCAGTGTTTTGCCTACTGTCAACGTGCGTTGAGTATCCCACATCATATGCCCCGCGTAGACAGTGTATTGACCTTGCCTCGAACTAGCACGATGCATTGAATTCAATCACAATGAGTCGTCATCGTTTCTGGCCAACAACGAATTACGGCATAGGTAGTACGATCAGGATGCCTCCTGAGATTTCAGAGACGCATGCGTCAACGCCCAACGGCATGTATCGTTACAGTAGAGGCAGGCTTGCAAAGCTTTCTGCCTGATTCATTGCTGAGGATTTGCATTCTAAGAGTTGTCAGTCATTTCGCACGGGGATTCACGCCATCCGGATCAGGACCACGTGCATGTCCTGGCTCCGCATCAATTGACAAATCTGGGCGATGATCGCAAGTCGGCCTAAGAGTCAAAAAGCAGCGATGGGGACGACGCGTTCATCATCACTCCCCCTCTTTCTTCAAGCTTCAGTTCTCACATTCCTTCTGTCGTGGTAGCCGCTGCCCTTTCTGCTAGTGACGATGGCCCTTGTTCTCCTTGCGATTCTCCTGCCCGTCTTCTTGCGTGCGTCGGCCTATCCTAGTCACCGGCACCATCACCACCATAGCCACTGGCCGCACCACGACGATGACAGCGTCTCGGTGACCGAGACGTCGTCGGGCATCGCTGTGCCCACCAGCGTCGCGCTGCCCCCGACTCAGACGGATACCATAATCGAGACGACTGCCGTTCCTTCCTCGACTGAAGTGTCTTTCCCCGAGAGCACGACCGAGACCGTCAGCGGGACCGACGACATCCCTTCCTCGACTGATGTGTCGTTCAGCGAGACGGAGACGGAGACCGTCGATGTCCCCTCCTCGACCGAAGTGTCCGTCCCGTCCCCAACTGTAATTGACACCTCGACAGGCGAAGCCGAGCCTACGGAGAGCAGCACCGAGGCGACTGAGGAGCCGGCGCCCACGTCCGTCGATCAGGAGCCGTCCACTGGGCTCCCTGCAACGCCTGTTCCCTCCGGCAATGTCCCCTTCCCCGCAAATGCCAAATTCGACTATCAGATTGGCGGGCCCTACACCCCAGCTTCGGGCGTCAAGGTCGTGACGAGGGACCACACAGCCAGCCCCGTCTCCGGGCTCTACAACATTTGCTACATCAACGCGTTCCAGAGCCAGCCCGATGATGCGAGCTGGTGGAAATGTGCGTTCATAGCATCACTCGCTTCTTGCTTAGGGGCACGACTGAAGCGTTTATCTCAGCGGGTGAACGAGACAGCTTGCTCCTGCGTAACAAGAATGGGGGCTATTTCGAAGACCCAGACTGGGAGGGCGAGTTTTTCCTCGACACCAGCACCGCGGAGAAGCGCCAGGCGCTTGCGACAATTGTCAACGGATGGGTTGACGAGTGCGCGAAGAAGGGCTTCAACGCCATCGAGCCCGACAACCTTGATGTGCGTCACATTTCTTCAGAATCGTCGACATGGATCTCACTCACCTTTCAACGCAGACCTTCACCCGCTCCGACGGCCTCCTTTCGGCGGACAACAACCTGGCTTTCGCAAAGCTCTTCGCCGACCACGCGCATTCGCTCGGCCTCGCCGTCGCGCAGAAGAACACCGGCGGCGAGCTCGGCTCGAAAGGCAAGAGCTCCGCCGGCTTCGACTTCGCTGTCGCGGAGGAGTGCCAGCAGTACGACGAGTGCAACGAGTACACCGACGTGTACGGTGCCAATGTTCTCGAGATCGAGTACACGGATTCCGGCAAGTCCGCGTTCACCGCTGCGTGCAACGCGCGCGGCAAGGATATCTCCGTCATCCTGAGGGACCGCAACGTAGAGCCGGCTGGCAGCGGCGCGTACCAGTACCAGGAGTGCTAAGCTCGAGCGCCCCTGTGGCCGAAGATATTTAAAGTACAGTATCTATTAAATATTTTCCTTTAACTTTCACTGGTACCAAGTGTATCCACCTTCAAGCAATGCAATCGAATGGGCTTGCCCAACTTCCCGCCTTCTCTGGCAATTACCACATTTGTAAAGTCCTTACAAGTCACTACGATTTGAAGCTGGGGGCGTGAAGATGAAATTTCGGGAGCGAAGATTTTCAAGAAACGTGAGCGAGAATACATTCGCTATACATAAAGCACAGCAGTTCGTCAATTGCTATGGTAGTCGTCGGGCAATCAAGCGGCTGGCTTTTGTCCATAAACACAGACCCATTCCATACCGCTGCCCTCTGTAACGTCAAGTTCATGTCCAAGGTCATCCATCAGTTGTTCGTACTCCGCTTCGGTGTGCACGTCGCCAGCAGCGCTCATCCCGCTCGCGACAACAGCGGTTTTCATGGCGCGGTA
The DNA here is from genome assembly GCA_037042915.1 of Auricularia sp. M13. Classification (NCBI taxonomy): domain Eukaryota; kingdom Fungi; phylum Basidiomycota; class Agaricomycetes; order Auriculariales; family Auriculariaceae; genus Auricularia; species Auricularia sp. M13. The sequence continues at coordinate 1,395,600 of CM073194.1, read as the reverse complement.
GGCAGTGACCATGTTACGGCGTCCCAGCTCACCGAGCTCGCCCGCCCAGCTACCCAACTGGGCCTTCCGGCGGACCTCTGTGACGTTGACGAAGCCCGCCTGCGTGAAAAGCGCTGCTAGGACACCGGGCTGCGCGATGTCGATGTCGAGCCCGCGCGCGGCGAACGTGGCCGCCATGATGCGGTTGTGCCGGTCGGTCACCGGACCACCGTGGTGCATCGTCGCCTCCGTTAGCTGCGCCCACCCGCCCGGCTTCAGGACGCGGAAGAATTCCGACAGCGCCTCAGGCCACATTTGCTTGGTGAAGCCGCCCAGAAGCATTCGCTGGTTGATCAGCGCGAACCGGTTCGACCATTCCGCTGGGAGCGCCGTGGACGAGCCCTGGACGAATGACACGTTCGGCGGGGTGTTGACCGGTGCGGGGAAGAGGCGCGGCGAGATGTCTACTCCTGTGAATTTGACGAAGGACGGAAGCTGGGGTTGCGCGTCGAGTGTCCAAGAGCCTGTGCGAGATTGTTTGTATCGCCCAAAGAAGTTGCTCGGGATATCGTTATCACGACGTACCTGTGCCTGCGCCGGAGTCGAGCACTTCGTCGCCCTCCGCCCATTCAATGGGAGGAAGTATGAGTTTATGGTCCATGTGGATTGTGATTAGGTGGTGTTGAAGCGTCAATCTACCCTCATGATTTAGGAGCGGGCATTCATCAGCAACTCGACGTACCGCGATAGTTCGCCGTCGTCAGCGGGGAGCACGTAGACACCCTGCGGGTCGTAATACACGCGCACTTCGCCGACATTGCTGTCCAATGCGGCGTCAGCCATGTGCAACTTGCTCGATTCCAGGCCATTGTCGACAGCGGCATGGTCAGCAGGTAAGGGTTCGTCAGCCTCCGACGGGCTGTGTGCCAAGGGCTCAGTTGCGGGGGGATGTGGAGGGTCGTGGGTTTGTTCGTCTTGTTCGTGAGTAGGAATGGCGGCGGCGACGGGCAGCGTTGCGTCGGCATCCGGAGGCTTCGCCGTATCTTCAACCTTGACATCGACAGCGGCGTCAGGTTGATTGCTTGCTTTCGTTTCGATGACAGAGTTGCGTTTGAATTTCTGACCGACCCGCGTCTTGCGCAGCTTGGCGACCACGTCTCCCAGCATGGTGAGAAGCGAGTTCATGGTCGGACGAAGCTCGCGGGACGTTCTGACGGGGGGGTCGAAGTGCGCCGAAAGAGCCCGGTGATGTCTGCCCCTATATAGGTTACGGACTACCGCTCCGAGTCCGCCGCTTATGCGGGCTTCGATCAGACGGGGGAGCGAGACGGCGCAGACCCTGCAGGCACCGCCGACGAATGACGCGACGAGCAAACATTCCCCCATTCTCCCCACCTGCCGGTATGTACATCACCACGAGGCCGGAATGCAGCGCAAAATCTACTTCGGCGGCGCTGGGTCGACGCAGTCCGGATTGCGCAGCCAGTCTAATGTAACGTCTTCTAAATGGTCGTCGAAGTCGGCGAGCGTGCGATGGAGGCCGTTGTCGCGGATGAGCTCGAGTGCACGGGCGGGCGAAGCGGAAGAAGCGAGAGCAAATCGCGGCGGAGTCCAGGTGTCCTTCTTCCAAGAAGGACCGGACAGCGAGTATGGCTTGACACATGATGTTTGAATTCAACGAGTAAATGCAGAACGGACTTGGGCGTACGACAAGGGCGATAGAACCTGATCCAAGCGTTTCGCCGTCGATCTAAACATGGCGTGAGCCTCTGAAGAAAATCGACTTCGGACAACTCACGACAAGAGCAACAGCACCGGGAAAGCGTTCCCGGATCCTTGAGGCCACTCGTTCACCAACTGGCGCAAGTGCAGTGTCATCCGTACGCTCTGTGGCTTGGTAGTAACCAACGACCGTCAAGTCGATGGACTCCGCATGGCCGTACGCCTATCAGAGTACATATTAGCTCTACCAACGTCGCTTCACATATACTGACCAGATCAAGCCCAATTTCCATCGAAGGTGACAAGGACGTCCAGTGGTGAAGCAGCGGAACCGTGTCCACAATTACGACGCGCCCGTCTGATATTTGACCTAGAAGAACGCCATTTACGGGCTTGTGTGGGTGCTGGGCAACATGAAAGACCGTTTTCAAGTACGCTTGATGGGATAGCGTATAAGACGACATTGGCGGCAAACTCGAGGAGAAAGTTCAATCGGAAAAAGCCGACTTCATCTTGCCTTCACTCCGCCACAGCGCCAGCGACGATGAGCGTTCTCAGTCTGCTCCTTGGGACGATATATCCCTGGTAGTGAAGTTTGTGTCCGTAAATTTGGGGGCGTGATAATACGAGCTTGAAGTACTTACGGTAGTCGACTTGCAACGCACCGCTGGAGTACCGCTGGTCACTGCTGCCTGGGACGGTGACAGTAATGAAAGGAGCTTTCTTCTAGCGGCTTAAAGTAAGGGCTGATTGAAACTGTTGATCTCGCAATGGGTCAATGATGATGCAACCTTGCTTGCGCCGAAGTGGACTGTTCGATCCAGCATGGAATCGGCACTCAACGCCATTCATGAGCATTGAGTAAATCTCTTACAGGAACTCGAACCCCAAGGAACCGCGTAATGTGAAGAGAATGCCTGGAATGGATCACTTTTGGGAATAGCTCTCACTCCAAGTCGTCACACTGCTACTAGTATCTGGCGGTACTTTTGTTCTTGCTCTGTCATTCATTGCGTCTCTCACCAATGACTTTGTGGGAGATAACCACTGCTTTCTACGTCAGATAGTGACTGGGTCACCAGACATTCCTCTGTGAGCCCGGGATTTGGCGGATTGCGTCAGAGAACCCGTGAACGACTACGATTGTGAGTCACGGGAGTAGACTTCGCAGCACTCGAGATAAGGCTTTCAGGGACATCGCGGACTCCCATGTACGGTGCCTCGATGGCTATGAGAATCGTGGGAATTGAGATGGCCATGGGTTCGAAGCCGCGATGGTCCCACGGTTGCGCTCGGCGCCTGACGCGTCAAGTGGTCAAGATTTCCAGCCCAATGATTTCCTTTACTGTGAATTTTCCAGGGCAATCAAAGTCTAGGGCGAGCTGGTGAGGCTGAGCTCGAGCACCTGAGCTTTGCGACGAAGTCTCTATCATGTCATGTTTGATTCGCAATCGGCTGATAGCTGCCGAGGGCGTGTTTACTCCGCTTGAATGCAGGGGCACTCCTCGCTTACGTCGGCAGTCGGCAGTGCCTGCATTCGTGCCCTGGAATGGTCTGTGGATATTGCAGCAGTCCTCGAGGCCGCGAAAGCCCAGAAAGGGGCGAGAATGCGAGACTGACGAGCATAAACGACTTTTCTTCCGCGGCAGTAACGACGCGCATCTTGAACTGCGACCATTTCCATGCCACCCGGACATCCGGGCGCCATCGTCGGCCATCCAAGTTTGGTTCATCGTTCTTCCACATCTGGACTTCCGCGCCCTTCGTCAGCAACTTTGCAAGGTTCGTTGCTCTGTTCTCTGAGTGCGAACCCCACCCGCGTATGCGTTTCTTCTCGACTGCAGCAACTCAAGCTGGCTCGTTCTGCTCATTTTCTCAGGCTCCCGGATATCTCTCGGAGTTACATCATCAGGGACCGGGACGCGGCATGGCTGCGCAATCTCCGATATCAGAATAACATGCAGATCCCCGTGTGAACACGAACGAGCTTCTTAAAAGGACGCTTCAAGGCCAAGGTTCGTCGTCGGGCAGCGTGCTTCCCTCCCCGTCTCCAGCAGCCAAATGATCCACCGCTCGCTTACACGGCAGCTCGCCCAGCTGCTTGTCCTTACGCGCGTGTGCTGTGCCTATTCTGCGGCGCATGCCACGGTAATTGACGCGCGGGACGTGAGCGCGTCCTACGACTACGTCGTTGCTGGGGGCGGTCAAGCAGGTCTTGTCATCGCGAACAGGCTCTCGGAGGACCCGGCCAGTGCGTCCTCATCACCTTCGGATCGCGATTTACACGTCTAACTCTGCTCAACAGAGACTGTCTTGGTCGTCGAGTATGGATTTTTCAGCAGCAACCCGTCTCAAGAGGAACCAAGCTCGGCGACTCAGGGATTCAACCGCCCTAATCTCTACAACGTGACGGCCACGCCGCAAGCGGGGCTCAATGGCGCTCTCAACTTGAGCGTGTATGCCGCGTCCGTTGTCGGCGGTGGGTCGACAGTTAACGGCATGATGCTGGAGCGTGGGTCGCCAGATGACTACGACAACTGGGCAAAGCTCCAGAACCCCGGCTGGTCGTTTAATGACTTGTTGCCGTACTTTAAGAAGGTACGCGCGGGATGAGATTCGCAGCCGCGAACATATGCTAACTCAATTAACCCCTTTAAGGCCAACGATCTCACCCCGCCTGACCCGAGTCTCGCGCAGGAGTTCAACATTACGTGGGACCTCTCCGCGTACGGCAACAATACCCCCGTCCACCTCAGCTTCCCGTCCTATCAGTTCCCTGGCGTCAGTGCGTACTCGCTATACTCTTCTTGTTTGCTACTTTCTGACCGCTCCACAGAGAACCAGTACAAGGCAGCTTTACAGGCCGGCGTAGAACCTCAGCGGGAAGGCGCTCTGCACGGATATGGCCTGTTTTGGTTCCCCACCGCTCTCGACCCCGCTACGGTGACTCGTTCCTACGCTGTCAGCGGCTACTACAGACCGGCGAGCACTCGCCCGAACCTCCACCTGGTCATAGGCACGCGCGTCAACGAGGTCATCTTCGACGCTTCCAAGCGCGCCGTTGGCATCACCATCCAAGAGCGCGAAGCTGACGGGGGACCACCAAACACGACGCCCGTCCAAACCATCAGCGCGAAGCGCGAAATCGTTCTTGCGGCTGGCTTCCTGCACACACCGCAGATCTTGCAGCGCAGCGGAGTCGGCCCCGCCGACCTCCTCGCCTCCGCCAACATTCCCGTCATCGTCGACCTGCCCGGCGTTGGTGCCAACTTCCAGGACCACCCCGCGACAACTTTCAGCATGCGCTGTGCGTCATTGTCTCATTTCACTGTTAGATCAATCTGATGTGTCAATCCAGACGACACGGACGTCGTCCCGAACCCCGCCATGCTGGGCACCGATGAGACTTTCACTGACTGGGCCGACGAGCTCTGGGCGACTAACAGAACCGGTTAGTAATTGTTTCTGTGTAACTGATGCATTTTAAACTTTCCCGGCAGGCCCAAGATCGCTTACTGTAGGAAACGTCGGCACCTGGCTGCCACTCTCGGTGAGGAGCTACGTGCCAGTATCATCGCAAGTAGCTAAAATTTCATGCAGACTATGACCTCGGACTACAATACAGTCGTCCAGGTGCGCACTGCTGTATTCAGTATTTATCCGGCATTTCCTCATCTTCCGTTCAGGCAATTCGCGCACAGAATGTCACGGACTACCTGCCTGCGTCTTACGACGCGTCTCTCATCGCAGGTTACGTGGCCCAGCACGAAGTTCTTGCCGATTCGTTTTCGAGCACGACGACCGGCGTGATCGAGTTCCCATTTGCCGCGAAGACCTCGACGTCGCTGTCCCTCGAGCACCCCCTCTCCCGCGGCACCGTCCGCCTCAACCCCTCAGATAAATACGCCGAGCCCGTCGTCGACTACGGCACGTACATCAACCCCGCGGACCCGCTCATCATCGCCAAAGGCTTCCAGTTCGCACGCAAGTGGATGAGCATGCCTGCGATGCAGGAGCTGAGCCCCGTGGAGCTTGCCCCCGGCCCTCAGGTGGCGACTGACGATCAGCTCGTCGCGGCCACCAGGGGAGCCTCAATTCCTAGCACGGCGCACGGATGCTGCACCGCCGCGCTGTCTCCTCGTAACCGCGGTGGCGTCGTCGCGCCCGACCTCCGCGTCTATGGTGTCACCGGCCTCAGCGTCGGCGACATCTCCGTCATACCTCTCATCCCTGGCGCACATACTTGCGCAACCGTTTATGCTATAGCAGAGAAGGTTGGCGAATAGTCCGGTTGAGCGTGCTGAGACCGAGACGCTGAAAGCTTTTCCCTTCCCAGGCAGCGGACCTCATTAAGGCCCGCACACAGGACGTCGCGTTCGGCGGACAGTGCGGCGGCGCGAACTATACCGGATCCACCACCTGTAAGTCTCCCTTCAAGTGCCGGCGTTTGACATGTGCGTGGCACCTCTCTCCTCTCTCCGCCTTCGCTGACGCCATGCTAGCTTGGGTCTCCAGATGCCTGTGAACCCCAAGATCCATGCACCACGAGGTTATATACACGCAGTATCCAAACGACTATTCGGGATGGAAGAATGTTACATTTTACGTTGACATACATAGTAGCTTTCCCACTTTCGCTCATTCTGTACCTCATAGGGTAGAAATATAGTTAATATACATATCATGTCACATTATCTTGCTGCGCATGGGAATGATCTACGACAAATGAGCAAGTTCGGATCCTGTGGACGGCGTTGGCCCTGAGACTTCTCCGCTCAACAGGAAGTGCGCCACCCGGCGCATTCCCAATGTTGGGCATCCCACGTTCAAACAGACTCGGAATGCCGCAGTCGACGGGAAGCCACAAATACTATAGATATCAATTCTTGCGATTGGACGGCATTCCTCTCGGGTGATCTACAACCTCCCGATCGACAAACTAAAGAAGAGAATCCTCAATTGCCGAAGATTACGAGGGTATCTCGCCACTACCCGCGTCTTCTGCAGAAATTGAGCACTCTCTCCTTTTGAGGAGCGGGCCAGAAGCGGTAGGCAATTCGAAGGCAAGGGTTGTCGCCGGTCCGGGGAGCGATCCGGCACTCGGCCATGTACCAACCGATCCCTGGATTTCAGAGAGTGTGCGAATCCAACATCTGCGAGATTTTCAGCAGTTTTGCTACAGTGCGATGGGTGGCATAGGATGGTGCTGACGTAAATATGCCAAGCAACCTGGGGTCAGGGCGTGATCGCCCGGAAGCAATACTGCGAAGCAGCCACGGCGTTCGTTTGGCCGCAATCTGGCCGCGTCTTCGTCTTCTCCCATCAACCAAGTATCCTGCGCGTCAGGCAGCCCTCAGAGCATTTTTTTTTTCGCCGTTGGGGACGAATAACGCTTACGGCGACGGCCGGAGAGCGGCACCACATGACCGCGTACTGGCCACTGCCCAAGACGCTATTTAGATCGCGCGGCCCCTTGTGGCTCCTCACCCGTCTCTTTCCCTCTCACCATGGCCCCCCGTCCAGTTCTTCTCCCTCTGCTCGCCCTCACATGCGCCCTCGGCGTCGTGTCGATGAGCCTGGGCATTAACGCTCTCGTCAAGTAAGTTTCGTCGCGTCGTGTCTCACTGTACAGTCCATATTGACCGCGCGCGCCAGGTCCATTAACGAGAAACACAAGGTGTCCGACGTAGCACCCCCTGGCGTCAAGATTGACATCGACGACGGCGGTGCGTTAGCCTACGACCTGCGGAGTCCGGTGGCTGACTATGCCACAGACGTTGTCGCAGCAGGCGCGGTCCTGACAGTCGGTTGCGGCCTTATCGGGCTGGCCAGTTTCCTTTCCCTCCTCCTCAACATCTTCAAGCGGTCCTCGCGCCTGCGCCTTCAGGGCGCCATCATCGGATTTCTCACATTCTGGATCCTCGCGGCTGTAATTCCGACGCTCATCCTCGCGCGCACCCGGGAGGCCGACGTCTCCGCCTTCCTCGGCGGCGCCAAAATCCCCGACGTGCTCGTCCAGGCGGCCGAACGGGCTGCCGGCGTGAGCAGGGTCTACTGGTCTCACGATTACTGTCCGTACTTTCCAGGTGAACTGATTCCCCCTTTTCATCGCTGACCATTCTCCTTCTGCAGTGCGCATAGCGGCCATCTTTCCCTGGGCTACTTTCTTCTTCGGTGCGATTACCTCTATCGCCCTTCTCACGACCAGGCCGCCCACCTCCACCACCCGCGGGCCGTCCAACGAGAAACTCGCCGAGACGCGTGTCGAGAATGCTTAGATTTGTTATGCGCCCTTTGCGCACTGCCTACTGACGATTGCGAATCACGCACCCTAATACTGCTGTCGTCGGTCTTCTGTCTGGGAATTGTGATAATGTACCTTACGAGCTCTACGCCATCAGTTGACGAATGCGAACGTTTTGTACTTCTGAGCTCCGATCGCGCGACTGCTTCTCCTGGGCCCTTTCGCTTATGATCCTTCCATTTTCTTTTCCTGTTGCGATCGCTCCGTCCGAGTCTTCTCGCAGTATTCCGAGCGCTCAGCATGCCATGCTGAAACACCCCGCACCTCGCGAAGAGTCGCGAAGAGTCGCCTTCGAGGAGCGTTATCAGGTCGCCTGACGTTCGGCTCGCCCAAATAGGCGATGGTGGTCCTGTGAGATTTGGAAGAAGCTTCCTCGGATTGCCCTTTTCGTCTCGACGTATTGAGATTCTTTTCTTTGCTTGGGGAAAGCGGGTCTCCTCCCAAACGAAGATTGCGTCATGCGTTCAGCTGCACACGCCCGAGTCTTTCCGTTCGCATGACTGCTGTCACTGATTACCCAGCTCTTGTATGCCTCAGGCCGAGTCGACGTCAATGGAGCCACGGAGCTCAGGGTACCAATAGCGGCGTGACCATGTGTGCCACACGCAGCCACGGAGGCCAGACGCCACGCTTTCGTCGCGTGAATTATCCAGCTTTCCAACCGTGGCAAGCCTCAACAATAGAAAATGAGGGGTGGTTGTAGATCTACAGGGTCCAATTCGCTACACAAGTCAACGAGGTCACAGCCACCCGAAAATGAAGCAAAGTGCCGTTGCGGCCTGCCGACGTTTTTTGGGCATTTGGCTCGGTACAGCGCTCTCCTGCGAGAGAGATACACTGTTCTTCATGAGCGAAAGACTGCACACACAGAAACAACCGGCAGGCCATCGGAACTGCCTCTTCTGGTCGAAGAGCTCAGCAAAACAGCGGCGTGGGAGTGCCCACTGATGACCACGGCTCGCTTAGGCGTGGTCCATCGAAATCATTGTCCTGGGCTTTATAACTGCATTGTTTCTTTCAGGCTCCACCCCAACCTCTCTTACCCTCTCTCTCACCTCGACAGTAACACTCGAGACTCCCGCTCCAACAACTGATAGACTACATGTCCGACGCAATCATCAGCAACTCTTCCGCCAATGTGGCAACTGTTCCATCGACCCTGCTCAACGACGAGCAAGAACGCCTCGACTACGACTGGGCGCCGCGCGACGACGATTTCACGCAAGCACAAATGGGCTATGACATCGACCTCGTGAGTTGACACCACATCGGCCGTGGAATCCCTGACCACTCACGAATGCGCGTCTAGCATTTGACCCAGTCGATGGATTCCAACGAGGGCCTGTCACTGGGTTTCGGCACAGTTGCTCTGGTAAGTCAATGCCTTGCCCTGGTCCTCGTCAACTCACGGTGGCACGATCAGACTGCGTATTCCTTCTCCTTCGACATGGGCGTGTTCGGCGCAGTCGCGGGGCCTTCTGCGCAGGCGAACCCATTCTTGGGACCCGCGATCGCGATGCCCGACGCGACGCTGGGCACGGGCGTGCAGATAGATGAAGCTGCTGGAGACAGTCAGTCCCTTTGTTCTGGAGTCGTAGTCGGACAATGCACTAACGTGCATGCAGCGGCAGCGCAGTCAGTGGCCACTGCTGGCCCATTAACGGGTTCCACCACGACCACCACGGTGTACGACGAACCGGAGGTGGAGCAGCCTGGGCCGTGCATTGATCCCCGCAGCGCTCAATGGTCGCTGCCCGTTCTGCCGGAGGCCGCGCCGTTGGAACTGAGCACAGCGTCATTGCCCGCGGTCGACAGCCAGGACTCACCCACCCTGTCGTCCGATGGCGGATTATTTGGTCTACCGGCAAGCCCAGGAGGTCAGTCGCCTTCCACAGTGGCTCGCACCTCGCCAAGCGCGGCTTCGCTGGATTGTGGTGCGGGGCCCAGTTCATCGGTCGACACAGGCCCTTTGTTCGCGAGCGGGCACCATGGTACGTCCTTCACCGCATCTCCCGGGGATTTATCTGACCAGATGGTCCTATAGATGGCGGTGCCGAGCTCGACGAACAGTTTGGACACTACGTCCAATCCAACAACACTTTGATAACGCCAGTCCAGTCACAGGGCTCGCGGACCGACGTTGCTCTGCCAACTGCAGCACCAGCGGCGCCAGCCCCAGGAAACACGCGCCAGAGGGCCAAGACAGATTCCGGGTTCGAGAACCCATTCCCCGCCGTCCCGTTCAAGGAGAGCGAGCGCGGGATAGCGTGTAAGGAGAGAGGCCTGACGTGCGACCAGCCTGGGCCTTTCGAATGCTTCGTCTGCGTTGCCCACCGCAAACGCCCGGCCGGGGGGTTCAGACAGTGGGCGGACTGGAAGAGCTTCCAGAACCACGTCAGTCGCTGCTCGCCCCTCGAGAGCATGAAACCGTGCTGCCACTTCTGTGGGGAGCCGCAGGCAGCGTACGGCCGGCCGCAGCAGATGGAGCGGCACCTTGTCGGGTACGGTGGGAATGCGCCGTGCAAGGTGCTGGCGAAACTCGTTGCGGACGGGACAAAAACACATGGCGCTCTCGCCGAGTGGCTGGTGAGGGAGGGCAAGGACATCGAGCCGAAGTTCCTTGGCAGCCGACTGGCCGTGGCGTTCTACCGCGCCTGGGAACACGGGCACAAGAAGGACGTGGCGGCGGACCTCACGCCGCAGCACCGAACACCGAAGGGGGACGGCAAGACGACGAAGCGAAAGATGCAGGACAGCGAAGAGACGGAGAAGCTGGAGTCGAAGAAGCGAAAGTTGAAGTAGCATGTATCAAAGCAGAATATCGTCAACGCCGTCGCAGTGTGTGTCCCTGTGAATGCTGGGGGTACCAAAGTGTTGCCCGATTGAATCGTCGAGAACCCAAAACTAAAAAGTATCGCGCATACTCGGCCGACGATATACTTAGCCGATTGTCAGTGAGTGCATGACAGCTGCAATGGTTGGACGTACAAGAAAAAAGGCCGTCAACGCCGGACTGAGGCAAGGCAAAAAAAAAAATGTATGACAGTCTGCCGATGCGACCGACTTTGGGTGGCGGAGGACGCGAAAAGCTCACCTTATCGCCTTGAGGTGAGCGGAGCATAGACCAGAAGGCTCTGTTGGGCACGATCCTTTCCGACATTGCCCAAGCGGACAAAGGAACGACAAGGCGGAGTTTCAGGCTCCCACTTAAACTTTATCCAGCGCCGTGCTCAAGGCAACGAGGAATGTTTCCTTAACACGTTGCTCAGCACGCCGTTTTTCCTGGTGGTGAAAAACTTGTAATGGATCCGACGCGTGCTTGTAAGGTCTACATGAATACAAAACTATACATCCAATGGACATGACGCCAGCACGCCGCAGGCCGCAGTAGTTCCTGTGAAGGAGTGCTGCGAGCATAAAGTGCTGGCAGCGCTGTCATTACTGCTGCGAGAAACGGCAGTCTGCATTGTCCGATGGCGCGTGTGATCTCATCGTCGACGCATCGAGTCCGAGGGACGCAATAATACCGTCGCAATTGTCATCTGGAGCCTCGCAGCCATTTTATCGTCATGCGCGCGCCGCAGACCCCCGTCAGGCTCCTGGACTCAATCTCATATGCGTCTCCAAAAATGGCGCTGCCAAGCAGCGTAGGACAATAACCTGAACAAATGTCGCGACCTGGCGAGAACCTGGCTTTGGGGCTTGTTTGGGGTCTTTATATCACGATGATCATTATCTCAGCGCAGAGGGAGCTGCGAACAGGAAGTAATCGCCGGTTGACAGCATCACATACCCAAGGCAGCCATTTCCAATATCTGTCTGCTCGTAGAAATACGAGACCGCAGGTGAGGCGACCAGCATCATCTGCTCTCCCAAGTTTCACCCAATTGTCTCATCAACTTCGTCTTTCCGCCTGCTCTACACTCAAAATCTCGTCATGAAGTTCACACGTGCGTCTTTGAGCGAAATAGCTTATTCCCCACCTGGAGACAGGTGCTGATTGGAATTGAATTGTACCAGTCGCTACCGCTATTCTATTGGCAGCTGCATCTACCGCGACGGCCCTGCCGTCCGAGTTTCTCCACAATCTCGGGGGCCGAACCGTCTCGAACACGACGCTGGCCCATTTCCTCGAGACCGCCTCAAACGGCTTCTTCCCTGCGCCAGGCAACGACGGATGGGATGTCGCGTTCGACAAGGCGTTCGCGCGCAACGTGACAGCGACCTTCAATGACATTTCGTACAACTTCACGTCGTTGAAGGCGTACTTCACCGCGATCAAGGCCAACCTCGAGAAGAAGTACCAGACATTCGACCACTCGCTCACCTCCGTCGTGGCCGTGTCCGCGGCGGGCGGCTATACGGGAGGGTATGGCGTCCTTACGGGGATCGAGGGGGGGCTGGTATCCGGCAGTCAGCTGTGGGGTACTGACGCCGCCTTCGGAGTCGTCCGTGAGATAGACGGCGAGCTCAAGATTACCGAGGTATGGCGCATTGTCTTGAGCACCCGGTCCCAGCTGAGAAATATTTGCAGTGGCACGAAATCACAAACCTCGGCGCCCCCACTTTTTGAATGTGGCAGAAGCATCGTACTTGATACCGTTCAACTTGAACTTCACGAGCGCAGCTCGAGTTGGCTATATTTAATTACATGAGTAAACAAAGGGGATTTCAGATTCTGTGTTGGACCGTGACGTACATGTTGATAAAGGTTGAAGGACCAAAAACCGAGTCACAGAGTCGCGTCGTGCACAGCGCCCAGATTTGAGGATCCCACCAACACCCACCAAGATCACAAGCGAAGGCCACGCGGAGCAGTACGATGGCAAGATGAAGCACACTGAGCAATTATGGTAGCGTTCCACTACGTGGGCTGCTGGGGCGAAGAAGGAACCGACAAAAAGAGCATTGGGACAGTCGCTGATACGTAGTTGAAGCAGAAGCACGCGCATAGCCATTCACATAGTCAGAGAGCGACGTTGACTGTTGACGACCCAGACAGCGTCGAAAGAAGGATGCCTGGCAGGTGCAGACGCTCCCAACTGCCCGGAACTTGCGGTCGCCATGGCTGCCGCACAGCAAAGCGTCCAGAACCAGAGATTATGAAAGCACCGAGGAGTTTAGCGCGACAATAAAATGGTCGAACTGCTCGTAGACAAGTCCCTGAAGCGGTGGTCATGGTTTGTAAGTGCAAGAAGCGGAACATAAAGTTCAACTTCCGAACTTCGGGCTTTCAATTCCAAACGCTGGCACTTCATTCGTGATGCTCTGTCTTTCAACTGACGCCTCGCCATTCCTTGCGAGACTTCAACAACAGCATGGCGATACAGTACCACTAGCGTCCCGATTGCGGAACATCGGCTTCGCCTTCCATGATCATGGCAGTGATCGCCTTCCCATGCAGGCACGCGGTTTTGGGACTATAACACGGAGTTTCACTGCATTTCAAACTACTTCTCTCTTTCTTTCGCCCCACTGGTGAACTGCTATGGCTTCTACGAAATTCATCCTTTTGGTGGCGCTGTCGCAGGCCCTTGTTGCCCTGGCTTCTACAGTCACAAATCTTCCCGCAAACGCGAAGTTCGACTACCAAATCGGTGGCTCATACACGCCCGCGTCTGACGTCAAAGTTGTCACGCGCGACCGCACTGCGTCGCCTGTCGCAGGGCTGTACAACATCTGCTATGTGAATGCGTTCCAGACGCAGCCGGGCGAGGCTTCGTTTTGGAAAGGTAAGCCACTGCACGTCTTTATAATTTTATGATTAAGACTCACATACTCCACCCTTATAGCGAAAGAGAGGGACGGATTGTTGCTTAGGAACAAGAGCGGCAAGTACTTTGAAGACCCTGACTGGCCGGGCGAGATCTTCCTCGACACAAGCACGGACGCGAAGCGCAAAGCCATTGCGAAAATTGTCAATGGATGGATCTCGGACTGCGCGAAGAAGGGATTCAAGGCTGTAGAGCTCGACAACCTCGACGTGCGTACAGCGTGCCTTCTCATCCCTTAGTTCCTTCTCAGCTCACGTTCTACGCGCAGACCTTCACGCGCTCCAACAATCTCTTGACAAAAGCCAACAACCTCGCATACGCCAAGCTCCTGGTCGCCTCGGCGCACTCGCTCGGCCTCGCCGTGGCGCAGAAGAACGCCGGCGGCGAGCTCGGCGGCGACGGCAAGAAGACTGCCGGATTCGATTTCGCCGTCGCCGAGGAGTGCCAGCAGTACGACGAGTGCGACGAGTACACGGACGTATACGGCGCGCGCGTGCTCGAGATCGAGTATAGCGGCCAGAGCGTGTTCGACAAGGCGTGCAAGGCGCGCGGCAGCAGGATTTCCGTCATCCTCCGCGATCGCGACGTCGTGCCGAAGGGAAGTAAAGGTTACAAGTATTCGCAGTGCTGAAGACGTGCCTTCTTTACTGTATTTATTGGTATAGTAAGTAATCATCCTACAGCCATTGAATGTCGTCGTTGAGCTGGTCCGTGAAGAGAGGTGTTTGCACATAGTGTTTTGCACCTCCCGCATACCCGCCGTGCATCTCAACTTCTGCAAAAACCCGAATGCTCTGCAGCTGCAGCGACAGCTCCTTGTGCATTCCAGAGCAACCGGGTCGCTGTATAGCACTTGAGAGCATTCCAGAGCAGCCGTTTAATGCGCCATAGCATCCCAGAGCAATCAATTGATGCTTCAAAGCACTCAAAAGCTAAACATGGCCGCTTTCGCGCGCTTTGGCTTCCGCCGCAGCCCCACCTCATTCTGCCGTGGCCGGCTCGTTGCCATCGGCCCACGCTCATCACGATGGTCGCCAGGAAGACTTGGTTGGGTTTTCGCTGAGTTCGAACAGCCTAAGTCTCTTCTTCCCCCTTCCCAACATGCCGCGCCGTGCTCACAGCGCTGGTCGCCCGCCTGTCCCCACTCGTTCTCCCTCGCTCCTCAAAGCCTTCCTGTCAAGGCTGTCTGTCGGCAAGCCCAGGAAGTCGTCAACGTCTCGTGTCACTGTCTCGTCTCTCGCACTTCGACCCTTCATGGCTCTGGTATTTAGGCTCTGCTGTGGTGCTCTTGCTGATCTGGACTCATCTGCTGCTCTGGGGGTGTCGGCTCTCTTGCGGCTCTGGGCTTTACTCCTTTGGATCCGGCTGCACCTGGTTGCTAAGCTGTTGGGCTCGCTGACTGTTCGGCATCGTTGCTGTGTATACTGACAAGTCTTCTTACCAGGCATCGCGCGACACCCGCAACGATATGTACGTTCATTCATATTCTCTGTCGAAGAACTTCATTCTCATATTTGGACAGGTTCAACGTTTTACGCACACTTCGCGAGTTCAATACACGCGACGCTCATCTCGCGCCTTCCTCATGTCGAACGTGGGGGCATGATTATTTGTTACGCTAGTAGTACTTGTTAATATATATCCTACTTATCATTCGTATTTGTGTCTCGAGAGCCAGAGAGGAAGTCAGCAAGCACCAAAGTAATCCTGAACAAATCTATCAAATGATGGGCTGTGCGCATGCCGGTATCAGCGGCGGTCTGGATATCACGGAGTTGCCTAAAGCGGCCGCTCCATAGCGCTATGAGAGCGCTATGAGAGCGCTTTCATAGCAAGCCGACTGCTTTGGAGAAGAGCCCTTGCTACTAAAGGGGGTACGTGTCTATGGCTGCTTTGAGTGCTCTGGAAGCTCCAACGCACTCCACAGCAACCCCCGGTTTTTACAGAAGAATGACGCATCGTGTGAAGTCGGTGGGAGCTACGTGGAACGCTCTCCTTTCGAGACGGATCATCGAGTCCTGTCAGCTCACCAAGTTGGACGCAGGCAAAGAGGACGCTGCAGACTGCGTCCATTTTTGGCACGGAGCGAACGGCGTGCGGGGTTTATGCGTCGTCTGCGCGCTTGCGGGAAAATCAGTCATGATGAGAATGTCGAGAGACGAAAGAATGATTCAGCGAAGCTGGTTCTCGTGCTGAATCTGACCAGACCAGGTGGTCTCGTCGGAAACTGAGGGCGAAAGATGTAAACTTCATGACTTCATCTCAACAATTCATGACATCGCGTGAGAGAACATTCGAGGCAAGAGAAACGAACTTGGAGTATAAAGGGGAATTGTTGTTCGAACCAGGAGACTCTGTGACCCCAGCTGAACTTGACGATGGTTGCACCAACGTCTCTCTTCCTCGCCGCTCTGGCTCAGGCTATGGCAACTGCGGCGTTGACGAATCTGCCCGCTAACGCGAAGGCCGACTACCAGCTGGGTGGCGCGTACACTCCCGCGTCCGACGTGCGCGTCGTCACGCGCGACCGCACGGAGTCGCCCGCCGCTGGGCTGTACAATATTTGCTACGTCAATGGATTCCAGACGCAGGAGGAGGACGAGGACTTCTGGAAAGGCTGTACGTATGAGTCGTTGTCTCGTCAAACTCGGATGCGGAGGTACTGACTGCCCTTTCCCTCGAATCGTCTGTAGCCCCCGACCGCGATGCGCTGCTGCTGAGACGCAAGAACGGCAACTATTTCGAAGACCCCGACTGGGAGGGCGAGTTTTTCCTCGACACGAGCACGGATGCGAAGCGCGCTGCGATTGCCGACATTATCAATGGTTGGACCGCGGGTTGTGCCAGCAAGGGCTTCAATGCCGTCGAATTCGACAACCTAGACGTGAGTGCAGTTTTTCTCAGAGAATTTGTTGTAGTATCTCACCGGCATGGCGTGCACCTTGTAGAGCTATACGCGCTCGAACAAGCTCCTCACGAAGGACGACAACCTCGCGCTCGCCGCGCTCCTCGTCTCCTATGCGCACTCAGTCGGGCTCGCCGCGGGCCAGAAGAACACCGCGGAGCTCGGAGACGAGGGCAAGGCCGTAGCCGGCTTCGACTTTGCGGTCGCAGAGGAATGCCAGTTCTACAAGGAGTGCGACTCGTACACCGATGTGTACGGCGCGGAGATGATTGAGATCGAGTACACCGACAACGACAACGCGCAGGCGGTGTTCCAGAAGGCGTGCGACCAGCGCGGGAGTAGCATCTCGGTTATGCTGAGGGATCGGGACCTCGTGCCCCGCGGAGACCGTGATTACTCTTACACGGAATGTTGAAATACTGGTCCAGGTCGTAGATTCTAAATAATCCAAATCATATGGTGCTTGAGATGGTCCACCTACATCTTCCGTCGCCGCGTCGGGGCGTGCACGTGACATGTCCATTGACATCTTCACGCTCATTGTCTCCGCCTGGCGATCGGCTCGTCATCAAGCCACTCCCGCCGTTAAAGCACGTGACTCCCTCGTAGAAATAATGGACCTAAAGCTTGGTTACGATATTCTCAGCGTATTTATCAGCTTGGAACCCGAAGACCCGAAGAGAGCCATGGTGGCACGCTGTTCTGAGGCTTTCATGTTAATCATCTCCAATGTGGCGCTCATTACAAAGAAATAATCAGTCTCACCCGTGAGACCGCACGTGTATGCACTGAGACGTACGGTTAGCATCCCCCGAGGGCTGAGTTTGTACGTCCGATCAAAAGAACGCGGGGCGCGTCGACTCCGCTCATCAGTCTCCGGTTCAGCTTCCTCTCAACCCTTGCGACGGGCGATGGCGTCGAGTATACCCGTCCGGCCGACCGCTGGGGGCGCTGGCAAGCCCAGGCACAGTACCGGGGCCGGTGCGTGCTCAAAATTGCTGAGATTGGCCTGGATTTGCTGAGACGGCTGCTAACCGCCATCTAGGAGCGCGGCGGACGGCGATTCCGACGCTGAACACGAAACGGCACTCGATGGCCGTCGTTCCGAGCATCGTCGAGCACGACGGCGAGCTGGGGAGCCCGACGACGGTCGTGGCGAAGACGACAGCGTCCATCAGCGCCGGAAAGGCCAAGCCGCGGGCACAGGCGCCGGCGGCAACGGCTAGCGTGTTCCACTCCGACGCCTCTGCCTCCGACCTGAGCGACATGGCGTCCAGCGCCGTGCCCCGCCAGCGCGCCGTCAGCATGCAGCACTCGCCCGGCCAGCTCAGCAAGCGCGCCAGCATGAGCGTCCTCGAGAACGGCAGCCCGCGCGGCGCCCTTGCCCGCAGCCAGACCGAGATCGTCCTCAACACGCCCACCAAGCCGTCCAGGGCGCCCGCGGGGAGCAGAGTGGTCAGCGGCGGCGGCAGCAGCTTCCTCGACAGCGACCCGGCGACGCCCAGGTCGAACCGCACGCCGCCGACACGCACGCCGCCGTCGAGGACGCCGCCCGCAGCCAAGCACGCGCGCTCGCCCCGCAGCGGCGGCGACATGATGCCCATGCCCGCGGTACCGTGGACAGAGCTCGGCGAGCTGGACTCGCCCGCGCGCTCCAGCAGACGCAGCGGCATCGTCCCCGGCATGCGCAACAACCAGTCCGTGCTCGGCGGCGGCCACCAGGGCACCATCGCCAGCGTGTGGGCCGAAACCGTCGACGAGAGCATGGACATGATCACCGTGGACGAGGTCGACGCGGACGACGAGGTAAGCCGTTCGCTCTCTCTGAGGGCGAAGACCGCGAAACTGGAATCCATTATCAAATCTCAACGCAATAGTGTCGCCGGAATGTATGTGGAAATGCATTGCTGGGTGCAGGCAACTGCTATCTTTCACGCATCCTCTGCTGGCACTTTTGCTTTGAGAGTGGAATCCCAGTTTTACGGTCTTCGTCCCCTGTGTTGACCGTTAGGCCAGTCCATTCACATTTGGGCAGTTCATCCAGGCGCTAGAACACATCAACGCCATTCACGTCCAGAAGCTCACCCACTACAAGCGGCTTCTCGAACGCGCTCAGTCTGCAAATGCCGCCCAGCTTCACGCGCTTCAGGCTGAGCTTCGCATGCTGCGCGGGGAGTTGCAGAGCACCACGGATGTGCCCCGCCCGCAACTCACACTGGACATGGGCTTTAGCTCTGGTACGTATTTCTCTGGGGTCTCGCAGTCCTCGCACTTGAAACGCGAGCTCGCAACGAAGTCAACGAAAGTTGCAACAGATTGCAGAGGTGCATCGTGACCCGGTGCGGGCGTTGGCGAGTTCACGAGTCGCACGCATCTCCCATGCAGTTCGATGCCCTCCTGGCATAGAGTGTTCATTGCATCATCTGCCTTTCTAGACCCTCGCAGAGGGCGGTCCGAATAATGTCGCGAGGGCTCTTGCATCAGCTACTTGCCATGGTACTCGTAGGGTTGTTGTCGCAACCTTCTATTGCGAGCAGCGTTGCGAACTATTGCGATGCCACTGCGACGCCCCACGTTGTCTTGCTCTACAATATGGCTGACGTTCTCCAGGTAATGTCGCGGACGAAGCACTATATCAGGACATAGATCTCGCGCTCGCGCTACGTGGCGACGGCCGCGGCATCTTCAACGAGAGCGAAGTGCGCAAGGCCGTGCGCAGTCTCAAGCAGCCCGACCGCATGCGCCTGCTCACCATCATCCTTGACTGTGAGTTTTCCTTGCTTTCATATGCGGATTATCCCATTGCTGGCTACGCGAGGTCGCGAAAAAATCCGTAGCACAGGTCGCAATGGGTCGCAACGGTTCATTGCGACCTGTTGCGGTTTTGTCCGCGGGCCGCAACGGCTCGCAGCTGTTCGCAACGGCCTCGCACGAGTTTCTCGGCGCAGGTCGTTCGATTTGTGTATTTGTCACGCCGAAGAGCGCCGTGTTGCGAGTAATGTCGCGGGTATCTTCTACTTGCGCTGGCATTCGCAACATTATCGTCGCTACATTTTGTTTCCCGCATCATCGCGAACCTTTGCGAGCCCACGCTAATACACCCATCCCCCGCCCCCATTGCGATCCCGTCCATTTGGTTTCTGACTCGCTTCCAGCACTTCTCCCCGGCGACATCCCGCAACAGATCCTGCTTCTCAAAAAATACGCCCGCTCGACATTCGACGTGCTGGGCACTCTGCCCGTGCCGCTCGCGCTGCGCATCCTTGCGTACCTCAACCCGGTGCAGCTGCTCACGGGCCCGCGGCTCGTCAGCTCCAAGCACAAGATGCTCACGCACCACCCGGCGCTGTGGAGGCTATACTGCTTGCGGCTCACCTCGAGCGACCCTGTGCCACTCAGGGCGCCGAAGACGTCCGTTATTCTCGCCGCGAACTGTGAAGCCATCTGCTGACAACTCGCGCGCAGTGAGGATGGATGGGAACCGCTTTACAAGAGCCTCCATTTCCGCGAAGAGAACTTCAGGCACGGCGTGGCGCAGGGCATACGCTTCTTGCAGGGCCATACAGGCTTCGTGACCGCCATGATGCTGCGTGGTACGTTGCGATCTTGGTTCAGCTGCCATCGCGTCTTAATTGAACCCAATGGTATTCTACAGGCAAGCGGCTGATCAGCGGCTCATACGACGAGACTATCCGCGTGTGGGATGTCGAGACGGGCGAGGAACGCAAGTGCTTGCAGGTCAAGAAGCCCGTGAGCTGCCTCGACTTTTTGACCGAGGAAGAGGTCTTCGTTGTTGGGTTTCACGATGTCGGGTGAGCAAGAGTCCATCCTGCAACGCTTGCATCCTTGCCGATCCTGACGCTATTTCCAGCCGCGTGCACGTCTTCTCTTCTGTGACCTACACTCCGTTGCAGCAGCTCCAGGGACACTTGTACGGCATCCGCGCCGTCGCGCTCTCGTCCAAGTACTGCGTCTCCGCGGGCGCGGACAAGGCGCTCGTGTGCTGGGACTGGCGCGCGGGCACGAAGATCGTGCGTTTTGGCCAGCAGACCAACTTGAATGTCGGCGTGCAGATCGTGGGCGACGAGCGTGTTGCGAGTATTACCATCGACGGCATCGTGCGCGTGTTCTCTATCGGTGCGTTACTGCTTTCTTGTTGAGCGTCTGCATGAACTTGGTGCTCACGTTTTGCTTTCTTCGCAGTGCGGAGGGAGATGATCTCCCAGTTCAAGCTGAGCGAGATGTGCGCCGAGTCGGATCTCGCCCGTGGTGTGCGCCTGGCGGCGCATGTCGGTGTCGGTGCGAACAATATGCTGCAGTGGTTCGCGGCTAAAGGCTCCAGGATGACGGTATACCATGATTTATTTCCTGGCGTTCAGCGTAGTTTACTGATATCAAATTTTCCATTAGTGCGCGACAAAGAACGTGATCTTGCACCTGGAATGGGACGAGGACGACGTGAAGAGCGAGCCGCCGGCGCGGAGGCCGACACTCGGGCGCGCGGACACGCAGGTCAGCTCGCCGACGTCGTCTATCGCGTCGCCGGCGTCGTCGACGCTTCGCGTCTCAACGGGCGGGCGCACGCGCGCACTTTCCAGTCTTTCGCGCGCCGGTTCAATCGGGCCTGGCTCGGGTCCGAACACGCCGCTGCGCCGCGGGTCGCCGAACGCCGCTGCGCTGCCGTCGCCTATCACGCCAGGGCTGCGTGGCTCGACTGGTCCTGCCCCGAGTCCGCGCACGCCGACTGTGGAGAAGCTTGTTGTCAAGCCGCCGCGCATTGTTGCTGTCGTCGAGAGCCCGGAGGTCGCCGTGGGAGCGGTCGACCCCGGCAAGAGACGTGTGGTCACGGCTACGCGGTTCAGCTCGCGGTTGGGTGCCGACCGGAGGGTCTGTCGTTCTTTTCACTCCTTTCCTGCGTCCCTGAGCAGCTTGGTAGATTTTCCTGTCCACGCACAATAGCGAACGGCACCGCGCGCGCGCGCATATGGCGGCTGCAGCGGACGACGACGACGACGACGACGATGAAGACAGCCACGGGAGCGCCCCGAGCAGCAAGGCGTCCAGCCCGGTGCCCGAAGCGAGCATCACGACCGTCAAGGGCGTGTGGGCTGCACTCGCAGAGGAGGTGCCGCCTGGCACTGCGATTCCCGGCTTGAAGGGGTCGCTTCCCAAGGACTTTAAAGGCCTGGAGACGCCCGAGAAGAACCCGATGTCCATGCAGCTTAGCCACGAAGAGGTTGTCGTTGGCTGTGGTGACGGAACTATTTAGTGCGTACCTTCTATCTGTGCGCGACGCAAGTCCGGTATTGACTCGTGGCGCAGCGTAATGAGCTTTGTTGGATACCAGTACGAATTGCCGCGTGGCCCGCGGGCCGACGAAGAGGACTTTGAGCACCTGAATGCTGAGGGTGGGTCGGAAACGGAGTAATTCACGAGGAGGCCCGAGTTCCAAAAGGTATTGGTGTTGGTGGGTCGTCCCGGTTCCTGCATGAACTTTTATTTCTCTTTTCAATCGGCTTGATTCAAACAACAACACAACAAACATGTGCGCTCCTTCATCCGTCCATTATTTTGCTTGCTTCTCCGTCGTCTCATCCATTTCTCCTCCCCCTCGCTTAGGCCCTTGCAGAACGCCCTAGTCGATGATTTCTGTAGATTGCAACTGCATATGTCGCTTTGATCGCTATGAAAATGCTCGTCGTCGTTTTATGCTCCCGCGAAGGCATCCGTATGCGGCGCCCATGACCCGGCTCGGGCTCGGGCTAAAGACAGGGGTAAGCTCTTTTGCGTTCAAAAGTCGCGCTCGTGTCGGACTTTTGGGTACCCCACGACTCCTCTCCTCCCTCACTCCTTCAGCTCGTCTCTCCCGCCCTCGACTCAACCTCAAGACCGCGCCCCGCGTGAGGACACCGAACATCATGCAGCTCACTCTCGTTTTGTCTTTATCCCTCACTCTCAGCGCCGCCAACGCGGCCGCTATCCTCGCCTCAAGGTCGTCATCCTCCGACTCGCTCGCCTCAATTCCTACCGCCACACCTACGGACAAGGACGCGCATGCCTCTCCCAGCGCTGCTATGGACGACAACTTGCTCGATAAACTCGCGAACATGCAAAAGGAGGAGACAAAGTCGTCTCCTGTCGCCGCATCCCCTATGGCGTCGATGCGCGTCGTGCAGTCGCAGGTGCCGTCGCACTCAGTCGAGCTGCTCGCGACAGTGTCGTCCTCGATTTCCGCGGCGGAGTCGACGTCTGCGTCTGCTTCTGCCAGCGAGGGGTCGCACGCGCAGCACCTGGCGTCTGGCTCAGAACCCGACTCGTCGGACACCTCCGCGTCGTCGACCTCCTCCAAGTCTTCGACCTCCAACTCCGTCGGCGCCGTGCCGTTCACCAATATCGTCGCCCCGCCGCCGCCGACTGCCATGGCGTCGGAGACGCTGCCGTACACGGGCAATCCTGCGCTCGGCCTCGTAGCCACAGCCAGCACGCCCAAGGACGACGCCAACGGCAACGCCATCTCCTTCCCTCAGCCTGCCACGCACACGTCCGGCCAGCCGTTCAAGGAGATTGCGCACGTCTCCTCCACTCCCGACGCTCCGCCCAAGGCCCCCGCTGCCGGGGTCGGTGCGCTGGACGACGAGCCCGAGCCCGTGGAGGACTCGAGCGGGCCGATCGGGCGCAACATCTGCATCGGCATTTTCACGTTCCTGACGCTGGCCGCGGTCGTCACGTGCTTTAAGGACAAGCTGAACGGCGCGTACCGTCGCTTCCGCCAGCACCGCAATGCGCGCGAGACCGGCGCGTTCGTAAACCCGTGGACGCCGATGGGCGACCAGACGGACGCTGACTCTGAGAAGGGTGTTGCGGTCCACTCCGAGAAGGACGAGATGCTCAGGCAGGACCACAGTCCCAGTGCGCGCACTTCGATGTACGGTTCTGTTATCCATCCACTTTCGCCGGGCGGACCCGTCTCTCCTGTCGCGAGCTCGAACTATTGTGAGTCTTGCATCGCTCTCGCCTGCGGGAAGGCTCTCACCCAGCTTGCAGCTCCCTCAGTCATGCATTCCCGCACTGTGCCGACGTACAACCGCTGGCCAGACCAGGCGCCGCCTGTGTCGACGGAGAGCCTGACGTCAGAGATGACTGACTATGGCCGGTTCCCGATGCCGCCGACGCATCCCGACTACAGGTACGGCCCGTATGTGGCCAAGCCGCAGCCCGACCACATTTACTATCGTTGAACTTTGTTGAATATGAGCCGCTGCATTGTAAATTGCGCCCTACAATATGTTGTGTTGAATCCTGAGTGCCTGCCAGTGCACAGTGATTGACGAATTTGACATGTCTACTTCCCTCAGTACCTCTAACTGGTCATACACATGCTGATTGCCATTCTGAGCGTTCTGAGCGTGGTTCTTGTTGGTCGGCGTGAAGTTAAGTTTGCATGGGAGGCTGCGCGCGGTGTTCGACTGCGCTGACCACGACAGTACGCGACGACGGTGACCTTGTCGGCGGGATATTCTTTATTTTGACAAATTTCTCTTCTCCCATCTGTACTCTCACGTCTGTCTTTGACTCTCTGAGTTTCTTACCACGTGTCCGCGGTGGAGACGCCTTGTTATTGCCCCCGAGCCAAGCCGAAGCCTGCCAAGGTCGGTTTGCACAGCCGGCACGATCGTTCGGTCCAGTCCCGGTCGCGCGCTTCTCCTGTGCCCATTCACTGAAGCAGTGAACCTGAGCTCAGCCGGCCGGTTCTGCCACTTGGCTTTGTACCACCATGCCAGCGCTTTACGAGTTCGAGTCTGCGCTCGACGCGCACGAGATTGTGGCCCGCGTTACGCGCCAAAGCTTTGGCGAGCGCATTACACCCAACGATACCCAGCGCACTACTCTCATTGTCGCTGGAGTGTATATTCTGGTCATTGCCATCCTCTGGTGTGTCCCATGCATTGATTTTGGCGCGATGATCGTGTCTGAGTCTCTTCTAGGCATCTACCTGTATTGAGCTGGATAAGTGAGTTAAATGTTCACAATTCCCCCTGACGCATCCCAATGACATTTGCAATAGTATACCCCTTCAAGTAAACCGATTCATAAGACTTTGGAGTACTCTAACGGGACCGCAGGCTCTTGACTGTTGGCTTCCACGAAATGAGCCATGCCATCGCCGGCTTGTGAGCTCGATTTCAATCGAGCTGCTCACCAGAACTCAGCCTCGCACGATGATAGATTGACCTGCGCACGAATATATTCGATGGAACTTGACCGTATGCTCGATACCTTCGCGTGGTCCCATGCAGATTGAACCGAGCTGGGTTTTCAGCTGACGAAGGCGGCGCCACGCGAATGTCGGGCGGCATCCCGTGGATTACCTTGGTACGACCACACCAGTCGACCGCAGCAAGCAGCAAGGCGCTGATTACAATATTGTGGCATGCCAGCCTGCAGGGTACCTCGGGTCGTCGTTCATCGGCGCATGCCTCATCGCGTGCGGCTTCGACACCAACGCCAGCAAAGTCGCTTGCCTTGTGCTCTCCGCGTTCTTCCTGCTCACGCTATGGTGGGCACGCCGGTGCGTTTGGCTTTGCTACGCTAGTCTTCCAGAGGTGCTGATCTCTAATCGCTCTACTGTAGCAATGCGCTGTGAGTGACACCGTGCTTCCGCGCGTGTGCAGTCCTGTTCTGACTGACGGGCGCCGCGCGCTACAGCACGTGGATCCTCATTCTGGGGATGGCGGGCTTGATAGTTTTGTTCTGGTTCGTCGCGGACAGCATAGCGCTGCGCTTCTTTGTGCGTCTATCCTCCTATTCTTCGCCCGTGTGGTCATGCCTGACGTACCGCGCACCATAGATTCTCTTTATCGGTGCGCCGCTGCGGGATGAGTAGCCGGGTGCTAAGTGCTGACACCGTGCAGGCGTCATGTCATGCATGTACGGTGAGTAACTGTCGACGCTGTCTTTTGAGCGTTGGATTTGACGCGCGCTACGCCACAGTCTTATGGGACATTGTGGACGATACGATCGCGCGCAAGGTCAACAGCAGCGACGCTGCGCAATTCTCTCATATCTGCGGTGCGTCGATACTTCCTCCAGCCCTTCTCCCGCTCATCTGCTCGCTTGCGCTCTTCTTCATATCGTACTGCAGGCTGCTTCCCCTCGCAAGGTCAGCTCCTCGCACAGCTTCGCGCTTTCGCGATTGCTAACACCGTTACTCGCAGTGTGGGGTGTGATATGGCTCATCGTCGCCTTCGTCTTCTTCGCCCTGGGCGTCATCGTGGGCCTGCTCGCCTTCAAAGTCAGTCAGTCATTCCTCGTAACACACACTCGCACTGACACGCCGATAAATAGGACTCCACGGAGAAGCAGAAAGCAGACGCCGAGAAGTTCTTGCCTGCTCCCACCTAAACTCAAGACCGCTAGAAAGAAACGGCGTCGGGTTCTTGGTTCTACAGTCGCGATACCCTGCTATCGAGTGCTGTTTGTGTTTTCAGATGTACGCTTCTCACGACCGGACTTGGGCACGAGTGTTCGACGCTTTTCACGAAATATAAATAGCTTCTTAATTCCATGGACTTCGCAGTGCTTAAGGCGCTGGGCTCGCAAGCCTGAGCTGTTCTGCCAATCGGCCAGCGACAAATCGCGCCGCTGCGCGACCCCGGCGAGGTGGGCGGCCAGCACGCGGTGGCCGTCGATTGGGTCCATGCAGTTGTCATCTGCGCAGTGTGGACTCCTCGCGCGCCCTCCTGAGTAACCCGCGTTCAAACAGTTGTGGAAAAATGGCGACGACGCACTGCTCCACACTCGCCATTGCGCAAGCGAGCTGGTTCGACGGGGGCCGACGAAGAGTGGGACGTTGGGATAGGCCTTGCACAACACCAGATGGACGTGTCCGAGGGCGACGGAGATATTACGCTGCGAGCAGCTCTGTAATGCGCACCGCTCCAGCGAGTCGCGAGGTGAAAATGTGGTAGTGTTGGGCGCGTATACTTATACTGAGCAGTACACTGCAAACCTTTGCACACCGTCCGGTGTTGCTTCAGCTTGCATGCCAGGTAGCCGCTCATGAACAGCAGCACCCACACCAGACATGCTGCAATCAAATGAATATACACCGCCGATAACGCGCGCAACGTTCGGCGAAAATTGTTGCCCAGCGCGCAACCATCTGCATGCTGCCCCAGCGACGCAATGCCAGACATGCTGTACGTCTGAATGAAAGACGTGCGTTTTAGAACCAGCTTAGCTGCAGAGGCCTAGCACACATGGAGCAAGGCCTCATATAGCACATAGTTTTTCAAAGCCCAGAAAAGTCACGAACTGAGCGCCGAGAGGTCGCACACGATGCGCCAACCGGTTCGACCGCTTCATTGACATTGGGCACCCGCCAGCACCAGCATCCTGGAAAGCGCGACTTGATGGCCGCTTGAAATGCGGTGTCCAAGCCAGTCCACAAGGTCGGCGGCCAGTGTGCCCAACTTCAACGTTCTCAGACACCAGCGCGTAATCGAGCCTCGCGAAAAGCAGCCTCTGACTAACTTGGAAGCAGCTTCAGACCACCATTGTTCGCCGCTAGCCAGCGTCAAGAGATGGCAAGGACATGCCAAGAAAGAAGAAAGACGGCAGTGCGGGAGCCTGTGCGTGAGTTCAAGAGGAAGAGAGTCGGACTTGGCGATTGCCACTTCCGCGCCGCGTCTTTGCCAGACTGCAGTGGCTTTTTGAGTCTCACCCTGTATATTCCTTACTGAACACTTTGCTGAATGTCACAGTACGACGAGGTGCAATCATATATTACACTCCGCAATTAATCGCCTATGTACATCCCAAAAGAAAAGCAACACGAAAGCCCAAGCGTCACTCTCGTCTCGTACACGGCCTATATCCCGAACTGGCGAGTTCAAGTCCCTCGAAAAGAACGTCATAAAATATCCAATACTGCAGCGCATACCTGAAGCGGAAGACCGCCTTCTTCCACGGGATCGTCATCGTGCCGTTGGGTAGGACGACGTCGGCGAAACCAGCGAGGAGCTCGTCACAAAGCAGCATGCGGCGCATTTGCGGACGGCGGGCCCGGAGATGGCGGGCGAGCGCGCGGGAGTCGTGCACGTTAAGGCCAGAGAGCGCGAGGTCGGCGATGCTCTCGCACCGGCGTACAAAGTTGACGAGCGGCGCCCATGCCGACGCGTTGGCGGCCTGCTCGTCGCGCGAGGCAAACGTGAAGCTGTGAGTGTACCACCCGTGCGAGCGCGTGCGCGGGACAGCCTCGATGCGCAGCGTGTGAAGGCACACGAATTCCTCGGGGTGCGCGAGCCACTCGGCCGTCCAGAACGGCGACGTCGGCCGGATGGGGTTGAGTTGCAGCGCGACGACCTTTAGGGTGGATGCGTGCGCGCGCAGGAACTTGGAGAGCAGCTTCGTGCGCGTGTGCGAGCGCACGGGCAGGCCGACGGCCTCGAAGTCCGCGAGATGGGCGAAACGGCAGCCGGACACCAGCTGCGCCGCGTTCTGCGTCTCGACGAGGCAGAGCGTGCGCAACGCCGAGGCGCAGCGCAGGGCCTTGTTCCAGCGCCGGATGCTCTGCTCGTCGTCCGGCGCGAGACGCACGTGGTGTAGCGTCAGGCTCGTCAGGCCCGCCATCGCAGACTTCTGCTGCGGCATGCGGGGCACGTTGAGCGGCGAGCACAGGCGCGTCACGCGCGCGCCGTAGCTGTCCGCAGACGTTTTGCGCCGTTTGAAGAGCACCGCCCAGAGATCGGTTCCCGAACTGCGATGGAAAACCTCGTCAAAGTCCTCTTCCGTGCTGCTGCTTCCCGATGTCCTCCGGCGGGCCCAGCGCTTGAGGTTGACATCAACGTTGACACCGAGCATCCTGGAGATCCGGCTTCGTTCAGGTGGCGGCTGCTGCTTCGTCCACGCGCCTGCAGAAAAGAAGAGCGGGTGCGGGCGACAGAGCAACACGTCGCGAAGGTTCGACAGCATGGGCAGAATCTGGTACAGCATCGTGCGAGCAAGGTCGAGCTCTTTTTCGTCCACCTTGGCCCTCGTTGAATCCAGAGCCTGTTCTGAGACGAAGCTCTGCCGGACCTCCTTGGGACCTTGGAGAGCGCGGCCGTACCTCGTCGGGTCGTCGTCCAGCACCAACGTGCGCACACATGAGCATAATTGCTCGTCACGTCCCAGGAGCTGCAGCATAGGCGCCATCCGTTCTGGAGCAGTCCATGCAATGACGACCGTACGATACAGCGTCGGGAGAACTTTGTTGTAAAGCGCGCGAGAAACGAGCGCCAGAGTACCAAGTTCGCCAGGCCATTCGAGGTACGCAAATATCTGGATCCAGAGTTCATTGGGCAGCGATTCCAGCGTCACCTGAGGCGCATTGCGAGCCTCGCTGGCTATCGAGCGTTCTGGTCTCCTCAACACCGACAACCTAGCAACCGCGTGAGCTTCAGGAGTGATCCCAGGTTCATGGAACTTACATTCGCCTGGGCATTCCAGTCAGCGTCTCGAGACGCAATGAGGCGCGTTTTTGGGACGCTGGCATGGCAGCCATGCAGGGCACTACGGCGCCCAAAAATGAAGGCAGGGGAAGAAGCGGACGGGGCCGTTGGTTCTTGACATCGAAACAAGGCGCGCGCTAGTTCGGAATTGGCATGTTGCTCGTGATCTCTCCCACGCGGATGAATCTAATCTAATCAAAACGTACGGCACACGAGGACAAGGGGACTGTTCAAGGAGTCTGAGGTCCTGATGGCTCGGACAAGCAGAACCTTAATGGGTTTGCGGAGCGACATCTGTACGACGGCAGTCCCAAGGGGATTGCGTGCGGCGGGAAACCAGCACATGCGGCCGGAAGTTGATGAACTGCTCGTCTGTTCGACCTTGGTTCAACCATTCCCGAAGGATATAAAGCGGAATTGGCGTATGTTCGGAAATTCGCCCCGCGGACTGGTATTCCAGTTGATTTTGTTTCGGAAGGAGTAGAACAGTGTGATCCTGGGCGAAGTGGTCTACTGTGGGCCTCGAATATGGCACAACTTGCGGCAAGACCGCTGAGAAAGAGTCAGAGGACAGCCGGCAAAAAGCGGCTGAGGCACGCACTCTTGTCTTTTCATACAAACACACGCCTGGTCCCTCGGCGGCGTCACCTTGCGTTCCATGCGCCTCCAAACCCTCAGGCCAGAATCTATGCTGGCGGAAACATTGCAGCCCGCCGTCAGGGCATTTCAGGGATCATTCAAACTAAACTCAACGACAAGCCGTCTACCTGAAGCCTCCTGTTGCTTGCCTGTCGTATCAACCGGTCTCGGCCTTACAAATGCATCCCAACAGAGCGCAAGGTAGACACAAATACCGCAACATGAGAATGACGGGGACCGCTGTTGACCCAGTGTTGACCCATCGCCACCGCAGCGGCTAGATGATGCAGAGGCCTGCTCACTGCCCTCGGCGTCCAGTGTCCACGTCGTGATGCAAAGATTTACTCTGTGGTACGTGCCATTCGGTAGGTTCTGGCAAATGCGTACCTCCTCGTCCAGCCACTTCATCTCGACCGATTTTCTGGACACTAAGCACACGCCACAGTTCTCCTGATACTCTCACAACAGCGATATCAAATTCTATAAGGAGACTGTCATTTGGCAAATTTCCACAACGGTTCTCTGGGATCGGATCTATGTTGTGGTTGCGGTCGTCTTCGCAGAGTCCATTTGTCTTTTCCTCAGCTGCGCGTTCGAACCAAATTCCTAACCGGTGTAGTCGCGCAGAGCGCCAGCTGTTCTTTGCCGGCATGCATCATGCTGTGGAGGCACGGTGATGGCGGGCGTTGCGATGCTCATCGCATCACCGCTGGCAGTGACCGGACTACTTAAACCGCGTGCTGCGATTCCACATGGCCTTCCCAAACCGCCCTTCTCTTTCTCTTCGCGCTCTTTGCGACCTTTACTTCACTTTCTTCCTTTTATTTCTTTTTTCTTCGCGCGATGAAGACGTCCGTTCTGTCTGCGGCCGGCGTGCTCATGCTCGCTGGCTTTTCGGCCGCCGCACCGTTCAACGCGACCCGCCCCGGTGTCGCGAAGCGCCAATGCCAGGCGCCCGCCCCACCGACCACGACGCCTGCGCCGG
Organism: Auricularia sp. M13; assembly: GCA_037042915.1. Lineage (NCBI taxonomy): Eukaryota > Fungi > Basidiomycota > Agaricomycetes > Auriculariales > Auriculariaceae > Auricularia > Auricularia sp. M13. The sequence goes on along the minus strand of CM073194.1, from coordinate 1,364,801 downwards.
CTCCCCCTGCCCCGACTCCGACTCCGGAGCCCGAGCCAGCCCCGCCGTCGTCCGAGCCTGCCCCGGCCCCGCCGTCTTCGGAGCCCGCCCCGCCCGCGGAGACCCCCGCGCCGCCGCCGCCGTCGGGTGGCGGATCCTCCGGCGGAGGAGGCGTCGCTGGCCTGAAGAAGCACGCTCTCATCGGCTACCTGCACTCGAGCTTCGCGAACGGTGCAGGCTACATCCCGCTCAAGGATGTGTCTGACGACTGGGACGTGATCAACCTGTCTTTCGGCGAGCCCGACTCGCCTGAGACTGGCAACATCATGTACCACATGTGCCCGTGAGTAGCTTCAGCATAACAGCTCGAACAGTCTATTGAATTTCGATTTCAGGCAGACCGAGTGCCCGAACGTTGAGTCCGAGGAGGAGTTCATTGCCGCCGTCAAGGACAAGGTGTCCAAGGGCAAGCTCGTCCAGCTCTCCATCGGTGGTGAGAAGGGACAGGTCCGCCTTGAAACCGAGGCTGCCCGCGACAAGTTCGTCGAGACCGTCGGTGGAATCATCGACAAGTACGGCCTTACTGGCATCGACATTGACTTCGAGTGCGTGAATGCCTGGCATGCACAGTCCATTTATTAACTTTTCGCGCAGGGGCCAGTCTATGCACCTCGATACCGGCGACACCGACTTCGAAAACCCGAAGACGGCCGTCGTCGTCAACCTAATCTCGGCCCTCAAGACGCTTAAGGGCAAGTACGGCGACAACTTCGCGCTGACGATGGCGCCGGAGACGTTCTTCGTCCAGCTCGCCGCGACGTTCTACGGCTCCGGAGACTTCGGCGGTCAGGACCCGCGCGCGGGCTCCTTCATCCCCGTCATCCACGCTCTGCGCGACGAGCTCACGATCCTGCACGTGCAAGACTACAACTCGGGCCCGATCAACGACCTCGACGGCACCGCGCAGAACATGGGCTCGTCCGACTTCCACGTCGCGATGTCCGACATCCTGCTCAACGGCTTCAACGTCGGTGGCAAGGCCGACAAGAAGTTCCCGCCGCTGCGCCCCGACCAGGTCGGCTTCGGCGCGCCCTCGTCCACTGGCGCCGGCAACGGCTACATCGACACGACCCAGCTCCAGGCTGCCATTGACTGCATCACCAAGGGCTCCAACTGCGGCTCGTACAAGACCAAGGCTGGCCCGTACCCCGACTTCCGCGGCATCATGACCTGGTCCATCAACTGGGACGAGTTCAACGGCGGCGCCTTCCGCAAGGCCATGCGCCCGTACCTCGACAGCCTCTAAAACGGCTCGTCTTTTCTCCTTCAACTCGCGAAGCAAAGAATTTCATGAAGAAACGGATACGGCCCATTGCGTAGCTTTTTCATTTTACACGTATTTATTCCTTATACACCTTGATACCTCTGAACCCGTTCAAATCGTCTGTCCGTGAGTTCTGTCAAGTGCACAGTGCGAAGTAGATGGTCAGAGAGAATGCGAGCGGATAAACTGCTCCCACCTGTCAGACTGAGAGCCGTTCAAACACGAGGAGGCGGGTATATTGTGCAGACCCCGATGTTTAGACCAAAGCAAGACGTACAGGTTCCCGCGCCTGTTCGAGCGGCGAGGGGGAGGCTGGTGTGCTGAAAGCGCTTAACGACGCAAGCCAGCTAGTATTCACGAGGAAGGGCAGCAAGCGGTGATATCGCCGTGATCAGACAACCTGGAAACTGTGGGTTGAAAGGCTGCAGGAGCAGGCGCCGAGGCCTCAGGCCCCCAGGGGCAGAACGCCGTGCATGTAAGCAAAGTTCGAGACTTCACTGAAACGTGATGCGTGTTTCAGAGTAACCGAGTCCTGATAGACGCCATGGGGGGCGTCGCGTGAGCTTTCTCGAAGGTCGGAGGGGAAGGGAGAGAATGGAAGGGCAAGAATGGAGCCACTGAGTCCGAAATCCGTGTTCGATCTCTTCCCCATCCTCGCGCCTCCGAGTCAGGCAGCTACATACCCTTTCCCCAACCATAGATGGATATCTCCAGGCATCAGAGTCACGGATTCGCTGAAGCTGTGGCCTCCTAGCGAGCCGTGTAGCTCTACGGAGGTTGTATAACTTGAGACTCGGGAACGAAATCGGGGCCACGCCTCGAGTAAACCCACGGCCGAAAGCGCTTGCAGCGCATTTCTCTTTGCCAAGAGCCGATGGTGTAAGGTCAACGACTTCGGTCGGTGTCGAGCTCCAGCTATCGATCTGTGCGCGATGACTTCATTGTGCCACGTCGTCAGCTCTCATGCTGGTGAGCGGCGATGGCGAAGCGGCCTGAAACGGTTCACGGGAATGACTGTGAGGACCATAAAAATTCAGCGGTGCGAGCGGGCCTTCCTCTGCAGGGGTGGGAATGATGACCGATTTTGTAGGTGCAGCCCCAGCTAGGTCAATACTGCATCGCGCTGTCGTCGTCTACATCTTCCAAGTCCTGCGTTTCGTGCACAAACCCGTCGCGGCCGCCAGGTTCGTTCGAAGTCTCCGCGGATACCCTGGACGGCGCAGGGAGGATTGCGCCCGCTGCGACTGGCTTCGATTCTGGTGCATCAACACCGACGAGGTCGGCGTCGACCCCGGCCTCTACCCAGTAGCGCGGGTCAGTGTTCTTGAGGGAACGGTGCAGCGCTAGCATTTCTTGGATTGCGGCCTCTATCGAGTCTCGCGACGAGGATGCAGCTTGGCCTGTCTCTCCAGCGTGCTGTGCCGTCTTCGGGTAGAGGACGATGTCGTCGCCAGTATCAAGGGCCAGTGCTTCCGCCATACGGGGTAGAACAGTCGATGCCTCGTACTCGGTCCTACGAAAATTCGAGCCGGAAGCGGCGGGCGCCTTCTCGTCAAGCACAACCGAGTCTCCGTGCTCCTGTCTGAATACGTCTTCTTTGGGCGGGGCTTCTGGTCTGCGAAAGCAAGGCCCGTGGAAGGAGATGTCTCCTTCAAGTATTGCTGGAGGACGCTGCCGATTATTTGGTCGTCAGCGTGCTCGACAATACTTGGGGTGGAAATGTCCTCACCACGGGGCGCGTGTGTGCAGGATTGAAAATCGTCGAAGAGGATGGGCCTGTACAGAGTATACCGGTGACGGGCACGACGGGCTACATCGATGAATGCCCAGGGTCAGCTGCCGCCGCAGAGAAGACTAGATCGACACTCACGCCGGGCAGGCTCGACAGGCGCAGAAGTGGCGACGACTCTTCGTTCTGTTCCATGATATGCGTGTGAAGCGATTATGGCGTATGGGATGCGGTCTTGGTCTGCTGTTATGCGATTGACTGGCTTTCACACTGTGTCGCGAATTATCAGCAATCTGAGTGGGGCTCTGGGTGAGCTGCGAAACTACATACCAATGTCGAGGTGATCGGTCTGCACACGCAAGGGTTGGGGATGAACTCGACGGAACAAGGGAGCAGGGGCTGAAAACTCCGAAACGACCGAATAACCTGTGTCGATTTTCTGCCCCCCCCCCCCCCCTCGTCTTTAATCCTACGCCACATGCTCACATAGGTCTGAATCTCTGGAAATCCTTATTACTGCCATGTATTGCATTCGGGGTGTTTGTTTGTTCACCTCAAATTCAACCACAAAGCCACCCACCACGACGACGCGTCACTGTTGGCATCCTCAATATATTCGCGCTTTTAGAGCACCTGCTTCATTTCTGAGCACATCGGTTCGCAAACATTGCCATGGAAAGTTACCACCGGGCTCTCGCTCTTGTTTCCAGTGGACGAATTGGACGACTTAGACTTCGGCGTCAAACCGGAGCTGGTTCAGCCAATGGATATCCTTCGCGAACTGCGCATTTCGACCCACCGGCAGGCGGCGCTGCATCGCCGCGTAGCGTGATCATGCAGTCCTAGAAGATCACAAACGCATCACCCCAGCAAAGGCCGGTGGGTTCTATCACCCCGTCCGACACCGTCCTGGGTACCTTCAGCGCTTCATACGGTCGCTGAAGTCGGCTGGAAATGCTCAGTGTTGACCTGGAGGTGGAGCTCGACTCGGAGGACAATGTTATGGTGGAATTGGCGGATCTCGCTTGTACTATATGCTATAGGCGTCGGGAAGGTACCTGGGTAGCTCTTGCATACGTAGAGATACGATTATTAGGTATTTCTGTCAGCTTCTGACTGTGTTCTTTGACTTCGAGCCACGGTTCACGATGGCATCGAGTCGCGCATGAGCATTCAAACGGCTGCAATGACAGTGTGCCTGGACGACGCCGCTGTCAACGCTTCGATAAATTAAATTTCAGTCTGGCAACGAGGCAGACTGCAATAACCAGTTGTATTGTTATGCCACATCCGGAAGCACCTGGACCACCGCCAGCTCAGCCCGAATGCGCGAAGCGCGACATCGAAGCATTTCATTGTTCATTTTCAAACTCAAACCCGTGGTTCAGCTGTTCGCGCAGCTATATAAGTTGCCACTCCGGCGAACCGATCTCGCTCACCTCACATCTCCTCCAGCATGTCGCGCACCCCGCCTCCCGGCGAACAACCCGACCTGCCTCGGCACGACCATTCCGACACCGCTGCGGCTTTCTTCAATCCCATGAGCACTCCCTGGACATACTTCGAGCCGCCCATTGAGGTAAGATGGTTGTAGCTCTCGTGCCACGCGTTTCTCACGCGCCAATACAGGGCTCTGGCGATCTCCAGCCCGCACTCGCATTGCAGCTCGAGGGCGACCATCATAATACCTCATCCATTGCCGGAGAGGTTGGAGGAAATGAAGTCCTCGAAGCGGATGCCACCGCGAAAACTTCGGCCGCTGCGCTTGAAGAATTGGCCAACGAATACTATGGATATGAGCAGGGCGCGCAGGACAGCGGTGAGCACAACATCTGAGTTTTCCACAGCGCAGTATATTGATTAAATCTTAGATGGGCTCACGTTCGACATGGGTCAACTGGGCTCTTTGCCGCCGGCCGCTATGCCCTTCGATCAACCGCCTCTCATGATGGGGGACTTCGATTCGCCGGAAACCTTGGATCTATACGGATACCCGGCACCAGCGCCCCTGCACCCCGACGCGCCCATTGATGCGAAGACTCTCTACGAGGCGTATCAGGTTCTTGGCATCCAAAGTTCGTCGCTCTCGTACCTGCGGCTCGCAACGGTTGACCGAGACCCAGTTCCAGACTGGCCGTCGTTAGACCTTGGTACTGGAGAGGCCGGGCCCTCGTTCATGCCTGCGAGCGATTCATGGTGTACGTGATCTGCTGCTCATTGCGTGGATTCAAGCATGATGCTTACCGTGATATGAGGCAGCCGGGATGAACTTCCCCGACCTCCCGCTCGAACCAGTTGGACACGACGTCCAAACGTACAACACTCTTATAGCAACCGAACAGTCGCATGCTGCGGCCGACAACAATTCCGTGGCAGCGCAAAATGGCTCGCTTGGCGCCGACGCTGCGAGTACCTGGACCTCGGCGAGGAGTGGCAAGAAGCGCTCCTACTCCGAGTCGAGCGCGGCAGAAGGGTCGGACTCGGGTATGCGCTTCACTAGCCAGTACCATTATCGCGGCTCGCAAAGCTGACGCTTCCAACAGGCCATGCAAGGTCTTCCAGGTCCGCCCCGTTTGCCGAGACCCAGCACGGTGAATCCTCCACATCCAAAAACAATGAGCGGGCACCAGGTAAGCATTTCACCGCCCATCGCCCTTGCATCGACGCGCAGAGCTAAGGCAGGCTTCCAGTAATACCAGTGGAAGATCTCGGGGCCTTCCTCGCCAGATTCAAATCGCCCCCCTTCGCGGAGACAGCCCGCGGCCAGATCCTCGCGCAATCCACCTACACGAAGACGCCCGGGCAGACCTGGACGTGCCTATTCGCCGGCTGCCCAAAGAGCTTCACGAAGTGGGACAGCTTCTACCAGCACCACACTCGGTGCGGCGCGGGGCCGGACGTGCTGGTGAGCTGCCAGTTCTGCCTGAACGACGTCCCGAGCGGGTGCCGCGCGTTTGGGATGAAGCGCCACCTGCTCGGCATGGACGGGGTGCCCGTGTGCACGGTGTATCCGCGCCTGGGGCTCAGGACCGTCGGAGAACTGTGGGACTGGCTGCAGCAGAACGGCCGGACGGAGATGCAGCCGAAGCACCTCAGCAGCCAGCTATCGGGCGATTTAGAGCAGCTGGTGAAGGGCGAGATCGGGCGTGGGACGGAGCTCTCGCTGCAGCCGACGGTGGTGGTCCCCGCCGGTGCGGGTGGCACGTCGCGGGCGAAGAAGTCGAGGAAGAGTAGGAAAGCCGGTGGGGAGGCGTCTGACAGTGGTGGCGCGGAGGCGCAGGCAGTGGCGGGACCCTCAGATACGCAGGAAGCGGAATCCTCGACCGCACCTGAAGCGGGGCCCTCGCAAGCGTAGGGGGGCGCGTAGACGAAGTAATAGTAGAGGCACGCGGATCGTGGAGGGTTGGCACATTTGAATAGACGGAAATGGGCTCTCATCCGATCCATCGAATCGCAGTCGAGTAACGAGTGCATGGGTAAACCACTAAGCAAAGGATCCGTTTGGAGTACACAGCAGGAGTGACCCATTGCGCGCAGAGTCGAAGCGAGCCAGTAGCATGCGAAAGCGGGAGGTACGAAAGTGTTATCCATTTGAACGCCACGACCAGCGGAAATTGATCCCTATTGATAAACTGTCAGTGTTAAGAACTACCTTTTGGCCGCATCGAGTCTATATGGCGGCAAGGAGAGCTCTTTCGTAGGAAGAGCTGACTCGCGTTTGCCCGCAGGAACGCGACGAGCATGGTCGCAGGACGCTCAGGCGGAATAAGCTGTTCGTCGCTTTGCTCTGCGGCGCGGCTGAGCAAGAACCGAGTGAGTTCCTGTGGTCAAGTCCAATGTGATCCGCCTATAGCCAGGCACGCCTGCTGCCAGATATCGAAGCCACATTCGAGGTATACGAGAGGTGCGGAGCAGGGTACGCGGACAGACTACAGATGACCAAGGTCGCGCATTTGAAGTACTGTACCATGGCCAAAGAGGGCACGAGGAGGCACTGGGAGGATTATGAGCGCGGCATGCGAGGGTGCCGCGGCGATGAGCTCGGGGATTGCGCCTCGCATGTCGTTTGCAGGCAGATGCGTCATAAGAACCGGCAGTCGAGAATCAAGACCGTTGTCTGCGGCAGCGCCAGCAAGTTCCCATGTCCTACGGATTGGCGAAGGGAGCGAGCGAGTTCACCGAGCCGCGCGCACATGACGGCGAGCGCACCGGACGAGAATGCGCAGGCGAACTTGAAGGTGCAAGCGGTGCATGCGAATCGGTCCGCTGGCGTGGTGAAGGGATCCATCAGGTGCATCTGCACTATTCAACCTTGGGCTGCTGGCCGACAATGTGACTGCTCGGATCCCAGCATGCGCGCGGTGAAAGTCTTGCGGGTCTTGACTTCGACTGTCGCGCTTTATACAAGATATAAAGGTCCTAACGTGGGGAAGGGACCTGGATCCCACGCCGTTGCTTTATCAGTGCCACGGTATCACACTCGTCGCGTCACGCCATGACACGCACCAAAGGCCGATGTTTCTAGATCGTCGTACATCGCTGAAGCCGGGTATCGCGAGGACATTATCGGTATTGACTAAAATGTCCTTAGCCTTATTTCAGGGCTTCAAGGGTCGACCTCGAGCGACGAGAGTACTTACCGCTGTCGTTCGCGGCATCTAAAGACATCTTTCTCAGTATGCAGTTTCTTTGTATTCGAGCGGGCTGAATGGCCTCGCTGGAGGCCCCGAAGTCGTCCTATACGATAAAGAAAGTAACGGTCAGCTGCTGGCTATGGCAGGTCAGCAAGCTAAGCTCGGAAATCGCGCAAAACTGACCTTATGAGTTTCAGAGACCTTGCGGGTTATAATTGCGGCCGTCATTGCTGTCGAACGACGGCTATGTCCATGTCCCGGTTATTGGAGGAGTCGAGCTGAGGAAGAAAGGAAGGTATGAGCTACTGTATATCCACAAAGCAGCGGACGCTGGATCGTGGCAGCTCCTCCATCGGTCAGTACAGTCCAAACGAAGGTCAGACTGCGTTGCAATTGAGATAGCAAGCCACCTACTTCCGACCGGTACTGAGTGCGAGTTGGACTCCAGGCCGGAGCAAGGAAGAGTAATCGCGAGTTTACACGGCCAATTAACGTTTTATTTGCCGCGAGCAATTGATCGATTAGCAAACTGAACAGTTTTAAATAATTGAATCGGTATCCCAGTCATCATCCGCGTACAGTGTGGGTGAGGGAGGCCCTAGCATTGGCCTGGAAAATAGCAAGGAGAAGAGCGGTCAGCAACTCCGCTCGTCGAGACTCGATCGCGAGGTAATTTCGATCGGCGCTTTCCATTGCTCTTCCTCGTACTACTCACTCATGCCGGCGGCCGACTCAGACGACGACGCGGCCGCCATCCTGGGCTCGACGCAGTTCGAGCCCGGGCCCGCCGACTACGACGACGACTCGGCGGACAAGCTCTGGGACGCCATTGCCATCCTGGACGAGCGCAAGGGCCAGTATCTCGTCGACTGGGCCGGCGTCGACGAGCACGGCAAGCCCTGGGAGCCCAGCTGGGTGCGCCGCCGCCGTTCTCGCGGCTTACGACGCGTGCTGAGCGCGTTAGTAGACGCTGAAGACCAATTGCACGGACGCGTTAATCGCCGCGTGGAAGAAGAAGAAGGAGGCCAAGGCAGGCAAGCGTGCGCTCGTTTTATTACGATTTGCTATTAGTATTCTAACAAAATTCAACAATTCAACCGCTTAAATACGATTACAGGCAAGTCGCGAAGTAGCAAAGGGCCAGCGTCGCGTCGCAGCAGCACCAGCGCCGCGTCGACCAAGTCCAAACGCACGCAGTCGCCAGCGCGGCCTAAGGTCAAGAAGGAGATGTACATTGAGCTGCCGCCGTCGCCCACGCAGCAGCGCAAACGCAAGGCGAGCGCGCTCGACGCGCCAGACGACGCGGAGCAGCCGCCTGCGAAACGCCGTGCGACGCGTTCCAGCGCCCCTACGTCGGCGAACGGGCGTAGCTCGAAGCTTGACGACGCGCCCGCCGCTTCTGATTCCAATACGAAACTCAAGCGCGGCCGGCAGGCCAAAGATGACGAGGAGCAGCCAAAACTGAAACGCGGCAGGTCGCGGCAAGATGACGGCGAGGATGCGTCGAAATCCAAGCGCGCGGAGCGGACGCGCGCGCGGGATGTCGAGGAGGATGAGGCGCCGCCGCCCAAGGCCCCGCGTACACGCAAGGACGCGAAGGACGTTCCTGCGCGGACCAGCACGGGCACCAAATCACAACGCGGCAAGGACAAGGACAACGCCCAGTCCGAACGCGAAGACGATGAGCAGGCGGCGCCTCGTAAAGAACGCAAGATATTGCGGCGCGACGAGGTTGCAGTCGACGACCAGGCCGCCCAAGGTGCCAAGTCTCGGCGTCGCAAAGGCAAGGACGAGGTCCAAGTCGAAGTCGAAGTCGAGTCGGAAGACGACCAGGCCGAGGCCGAGGTTGCGGCGACCAGCACCAAGGAGCCGCTGTTCCTCCCCGACACCGACAGCGATGCGTTGCGCAGGCGGCCGGTGAAGAAGTACGGCGGGAGTCGCGCGTCGCGCCAGCGCGATCGCGAAACTGAGCCGGAACGCTCGCCTACACCAGAGCCGCCGCCCAAGACGAAGCAGAAGAAAGCCCCTGCCGTTACGGCTGCAGCGAAGTCCAAGTCGAAACCCGATGTTGCGACCAAGTCGAAGTCGAAGAAGGCACTTTCCCCCGAACTCGGTGCCTCGCGAAGTCCTTCGCCTGCCCCAGCTGGCGTTGACGAAGAGCTGGAGCTGGAGCTGGACGACGAAGAGGAAGATGCAGGCGAGGTGTTCAACCGCCGCCTAGCCAAATCCAAGTCGAAACAGCCGCAGTTACCTTTGCGGGCGTCCAGAGCCAGGTCCAAGTCCAAAGCAAAAGCAAAGACGCCGAGCCCGCCGCCTGCGCCGCACAAAGTCACCTTCGACGTCGGCCAGGAGGAAGAGGAGGAAGAGGAAGAGGAAGAGGAGGACGCGTTTAACCGGCACCCCTCCAAGCCCAAGTCCAACGCGCCCCTGCAATCCACGCCCGAGCCCACCTCCACGTCCAAACGCCCGCCCACGCCGTGGCATTCGCCCGGCCAGCCGCTCGTCGACAGGGCGGAGGCGGATGAGGAGCGGGACACCTGGCTGGAGGACGACGACGACGTTATGGCGGGCATGCACGATGATTTCGTCGCCCCTGGCGCTGGTGACGGGGAGGAGGATGGGCGGGAGGAGGAGGATGTAAGCGAGTACAAGCCCACGCAGACGCAGTCGACCTCGACGGCATCGAACACCACCGCTATCCGCACCGCCGATATCGACAGCCCGGACAAACTCCCGACGCAATCGACGGATGCGACAGACGCGTCCACGCGCAGCGCCGGCGACGACGATTCGTATCGCCCCTCGCAGACGCAAGATGTCAGCGCCATTTCCGAAGTGACCACGCAAAATGGGAGGGGGAAAGCGAATGCAAAGACGCGCCAGCTGAAGCCCGTGCCGTACGTCTCTCCGTCCAAGTTCACGCCGCTCCTCCCGCCGCCGTCGAGCCAGATCGAGGAGTTCACGCCGTCGCCCGAGCGCAGGCGAGGCGAGGGCGCGGATGATGAGGACGAAGATGAGGATGAGGACGAGCGGATTGCGCGGCGCGGGCAGGAGCTGGCAGACGCGCATGCGCGGCGGGAGAAGGAGCGCAGTCGCGGGGAGAAGGAGAGGGAGAAGGAGAAGAAGGTCGCGTGGGCGGACGTCATGGAGGCCGCGGCGACCATCGACAACATCAACGAGCAGGCCGGCGTTGTGGACGCCGATGTCGACTTGTTTATTAACTGGGACGCTGCTGCCGCCGTGCGTCCTTTTTCTTTCTTTTTTTTCGGGTGGTATGCGGCGCAAAGCTGATGTGGTTTGCAGCCCGTGCAGTCCGCGAATTCGCAAGAACGCGAACAGGAGCAGGACTCGAGCATCGTCGAGGAGACGCCGCTATCGCAGCAGGGCCTGCTCGGCGCGCGGGCGGCGCCTGCGCCGGTCATTGTGTGTGCTACATCTCTATTTTATCTGTCCAGGGCGCTGATTCCGGCTTCTGGCAGGGGTTGCAAGATCAGCTGCGCAACGCGCTCGAGCTCCTGCAAAAGCGGTCGCTGGAGCTCGCCAGTACGAAGGCGCGCCTTGCCGAAATGGAGCAGCAGGCAGCGCAGCCTCAGCCTCAGCCTCAGCCCGAACCGCCCGCTCCGCTCAGAGTGGACGCGGCGGTCGCGACGGACGGTCACGCAGGCCGGGACGTAGCAGTAGCCACCGAAGCTGAAACAGCGGACGCGGCACTTCAGAATCAGAAGATCGCCGAGCTCGAGGAGACGCTCAAGCAGCACAAACAGACCGTCGCGTCGCTACGCAGCGAGCTGGACGCGCTCACCTCTGTGTCACGCGACGCGATCGACGCTGCCTCACGCTTAGGCAAGGAGAACGCCGCGCTGTCGGCGTCCAACGCGATTCTCCAGTCGCAAGCAACGCACGGTGTAGCTCAGGCGCGTTTGTTAGGCGAGGCCGCGGCGCGGGAGCTCGAGGGCGAAGTCGCGCGGTGGCGCGCGCTCGCGGAGCTGCTGCAGGCGCAGGCCGCGCGCACGGACGACAGCGTGCGCGCGAAGGCGGCCAAGTACGATATCCTACAGTCGCGCGTTGCCGAGCTCGAGGAGGAGCTGGGCGGCCAGCGGCGGCTGGTGGACGACCTGGGAGCGCGGTACGCCAGTGCGCGCGATGAGCTCGAGGAGGAGCGCCAGCGGGAGGTCCGGTGTACTTGGTTCGTGGGGCCTACGCAGAGGTGCGGGGAGGTCCTTGCGGACAGGCAGGTTCGTTTTTTATTCTTTTCTTCTTCAACCTTGCATGGGATGCTGAGGCCGCGATATTTCAGGCGATGAGACGGCATTGGATTGACGTGCATGCCATGGAGAACTGGCATTACCTTGCGCCGTCGGTCCACCTGGACTGCGGCCCAACGACGTGAAATATCGATTTTTGGATCGCTCTTAGGCTTTTAGAATCTTGCGTTGCTTACGCTGTACTTTTTGTATCATAGGAATCATCGGAGTCAAGAGCTGTCGTGCAACAAGCAAAAAGTATCGTATGCGCACATGTATTCTGCATTTGCCTTCTGCATGCGCGGTTTGGGTGAGGTGAAGCGTCATGCCCTCATAGAAGAAGCAGCATCGTATCTCCCGTTGCTGCAGTACAGGGACTGCATTGGGTCGTCAAATAATGCATTGTAAACCTGATCTTCCGCGTCCGAAAGGACAGTGAGCACGCGGAGAGCGGGAAAAACGTCGAAGAAGGCCAGGAAATAGCTGGGTACCATCTCGTCCCACGTCAAGAAGCGTAACTCGCGGAGACGATGCACATTCGGGCACGAGAGACGTATCAATTCGTCCAGCTCTTCGAAATTCGAGTCGTCGTGCAGAGTATGAACTGTGAGCGCAAGGGGAAGTTCCGCACTGCGGCAAAGAACTTCTCCAACGAGGGCAAGATTACTATATCCGCGCACACCGCGATCGCCAGGCATGCACGCGCAGCCGTCCGAGTGTGAGGAAGACGCGAAATCGACCTCGCACTATAGTTGTGGGCAGTTGAGCGCCGCGTATCGCCATGCTGAGCACGTCTGAGATGCTGAAACACTGTCTTCCATAGACAGAAAGCTCCAGATCAGGCATCATAGCTCCGTTGGAACCTGAGCGTGTGCGGGGGCGTGTTTGGACATTCGCTATCCAAAAAAATGTAGCTGTTAGCGACGCGCTAATATTGCTTTGAGAATGTACTTCACCTTCTAGACCTTTTGCTAAGTAAGAATTGGGTCAGAACCGAAGACTTGAGGGACAAGTGATAGCGGGACCGCCGGCAACACCCGCCCTCGCCTCTTGACCTCAGTCGCCTGCTTCCCAGTCCGACGAAATGGTGGCAGCCCAAAGTGACATAGCCGCGTCCATGCTTGGGGCGTTCCAGGGCACCGTGTCCGTTTTATTTACTCTGTTCGCTGGCTACTTCTGTGCAAAAATCGGCATACTCGACAAGGCCAGCACCCGACGCGTCAATGGCCTATGCTCGAAGCTGTTCTTGCCTTGCCTTCTCATCACGCAAATTGGGACAGACCTCACCGTTGATAAGCTGAAAAAATCTTGGATAATTCCTGTCTGGGGCCTTGCGAGTACTGTGGTTGCTCACGCGATCGGTTGGGCTGGCAAGGTATACTTTACCTGTCACACGACTCGAACCTTCGCGCGCTGCGACTCAAACTGTGGTGCTAGAAAGCTTTTAATTTGCCTGCATGGACCATCGTAGCCTCTGGGAGACCTAACAGCTCTGCGTACGTCCATTCCCATTGGTAACACGGTGACGAGTGAACTATTATTGACACTCGACAGCCTGCCACTCATGGTGCGCGTCATCGCCCGGACTCCTCATATTATTCTGAACCCATGCAGCTGCTCGACGGCCTGTCCAAGGCAGGAGTACTCGACACCTTGCAAAGCGGTACCTCGCGGTCGAAGACGTTAGCCCGGGCGAAATCGCTTATTCTCCTCAACGTTGTCGTACAACAATGTGTCACCTTTCTTGCGGGACCAGGAATCCTCGCTGGCGATATTAAACAGAAGAAGACACATCGGGGACACGTCCCGACTATACAAGACCGCGAGCATGTCGGCCTGCTGGACGATGCGTCAGACGACGACGATGAGGAACGCAGCCTGCTTGCGCCGCTCGATAGGCTCGAGGACGTCCTCGATCTTCCTGAATGGCATCTTCCGCGACGTCTGCAGTTCCTGCGCAAGTTGGGCATCTTCGTCAACCCACCCATCGTCGGCGCTCTTATCGCGTTGTGTATTTCAGTACGCAGTGACAACCGTCCGGCATCGCGTTGCTCACGCTTGCGGTAGCTTGTCCCTCCCCTTCGACGTACCATCTTCGAGGATAACGGCGCGCTGAGCATCGCCCTCGGCGAGCCGCTTAATAACCTCGGCGACCTCTACGTCGCCCTCCAGTTATTCATCGTCGGCTCCGAGCTAGCCGTGTCCGGTGCCAAAGCGAAGCCGGGCGTTGGGCCTACCAGCTTCGCGCTCGCCGTGCGTTTCGTCATCATGCCTGCGCTTGCGCTGGGTATTGTGTGGACCATTGCCAGCCATGGATTTTACACGGACGACCCGCTCACGCTGTGCGTTTCATTTATACTCTATGGAAGACGGTGCTAATCGTGTCTAGGTTTCTCCTCGTCATCATCCCCTCTGGACCAAGCGCCATGGTGCTCGCAAGCTTAGCGGAGTCCGTCGGCGTCGACCAGGCGCCGATTTCAGGGTATCTTCTCGTTGCGGTATGCAGTACTCTTTGCGCGGCGCGCGACCGAAGCTCATCAGCTCGCAGAACCTCTGCGCTCCTCTAATCTCTGTGACCTGTGCCGCGGCGCTCAAGCTCGTTGAACACTACAAGGCCTAGACGGAATTCTGGACTCTTTTTCGTTTGTCACAAAGCTGTATCCATACACGCTCCGCATACGCTATGGTTTTGCGTAAAGTAAAGTACGTCTGCTGCTGTATTCCGTTGTCTCGTTGCTTTGGTAGCATACCGTTGTTTACCTGAATAGATGCTGAACTGCTTCAAGTTCCACTGTGTACCAGATACGGGCTCATGCTTGAACTAGCATGCGACGAAAGCCGGAGACTTGTTCCGGTGCACTGGACAACGCTGGACGGGCTCGATCGCGAGCTCCCCAAGGGGGCCTCGTCGGCAAAATCCGATATCACGAGGCCGGGGGGAGGGGGGTCCATTTGAGAGCTTATGAGAATTTTTTTAGGCAAGAATTTATGTGAGAATTTCATTGAATACACTTGGTCTCAGCCTGGAAACCATGTTTTTAAGCAGCAGAGTCAGCAATAGGTAGCTAAGAAGCCATTGCAGAATTCATGGGCCAATCAAGCCCGAGAATTGGCTGAGGATGGTGGTTGTGTGAGCGGGTGGTGCTCCGGAAGCATCCAGGCTCGGCATTCAAATTTGCCGCCAACTACTGGAGATGGGCCTCCAGAGCACCAATTGAGTAGTAACATACCATTCCTACAATTTCTCAATGAGAAATTTGCTTCCATATGGTGTTTTGCCTGAGATGACTAAGCACCGGAAGCAAATAGGGGGGGATGGGGTCCATTTGAGGCCCTTGTGAGAATTTTTGGCCCTGTGTCAATAATTTTTTTTGCGAGGCCCCCTTGGAGCTCCCAGCGCAGAAACTGAAACCAAACAAGTTGGAAGAGGACGACGAAAAGCGTGTTGCGCAGCCGGCCGACATTCATCTTTCAATACCGCATCCCTACGTGTCGCCCCGCCACTCCACGCTCGTCCTTCTAGACCTTGTGGCATCCTCAGCGCCGTTTCGTGACCGGGCATCGTCACAGGCAGTAGCGTCTGCCTCCCAGTTCACTGCGCTATATTGGCGGATGGACCGTGGGAACATGCTCAAGCTTTTGGCAAGATTGCACTCGTACACCCATGGGAATGCCGTTCATCTTCTGCTAAGATACCAGCGGGGACCCGGGACATCACGTGATCTAGGGCAATATTATTTGCCTAAGTTAAGCCGCAGTGAGGGGCCAGATATCTGCTTTAGATGCTCAGAAAATGTGCAGTCGGGGCATCGTCGTGTTGGGCCGCCATTAACTTGGCAAGTGGTGGGTGTTTACTCTAGACTCTCACGCTACCGGGTGTCAGCCATCACGTGATGTCCCGGGTTCCCACGATGCACCTAGCGTCCAAGCGTGGTCATCTGAGCCTGGGAACCCTGGGCTGTGTCATAGATCCCAAGCGCCAGTTGTTTGCGCGGGAAGGGGTCACGGCGGTTGATACGGACGCACTCCAGTAGCGTGTCGCGCGAACTCGACCAGAACTCGACGCTGCGTGACAGGTGCCGTCGCCGATAGGCCGTGCCTGCACAATACATCATCGGCGTAAATCCTACCAGTGTAGCCTGAGAGCTGGAGAAAGCAAGCACGTTCGCGCCACTTCAATAATATCCTCGTCTTGGACGACTTCGAACTTTCGAAGCCCAGCCGGTCGCGGTATCACTTCAGATCACCACCGGCGTCTAGTTTCCTTGTCTCCGCCGGTATGACGGACTCTTGAACGGTCAATTAGGCCCTAACTTGATTTCAGCTTGAGGTGCTATGTTAACGCCACGTCAGTGTATTGTATGTATTCGTGTATTGCAGAGACATGCGTTACATCTTTTCAACAAGCGCGCGGGAAGCCTGCAAGCATTCACGAGGGAAGGTCCGTCACGGATGGGTAACCAGACCTCCCCCGAGACAAAGGAGGTGTGGCGGTATCTTTAGGAAAGTAGAAACTATCAGTCTCCTTCCGAAAATGGGGAGTTGCGCGGGAGCATTCGCGAGAAACAGTCGGGGGATGGGAAACCGTATCTCCTCCGAGACAACGAAGGTACGGCGGACAATTGGGTCTCAGAAGTGGGTGCAACGAATTGCGACTCGAGCAAAGATAGAATCGTAATCGTCATCGCCGCGGCGCCGCGGCTTCTTGCCTGATGTGAATCACGTGATTTAATATCGGCCGCCAGCATCGGGTGAATGGCTGGCGTAATAGTACCCTGTGCCACCGGATGACGATCCGGGCTGCTGGTATGGGTCGTAAGCGTATTGTGGAGGATAGCCTGGAGCGCCTTGAAGGGGTTGCATAGCCTGAGCCTGGGGAAAGCCGGCGTGACCGTGAGCAATATATGGCGGCGCAGCAGTCGGGTTCATCGCAGCAGGGGGCATTCCCTGCAGCATAGTAGGCTGATACTGCGTATACGCACTCATGCCTTGTGCACCATGCGGGTGTCCTCCGTGGGGAGCAGCCGTCTCCGAATACTGCACACCGTAAGGTGCGGCGGCGTGACCTGTCCCTCCGCCAGGCTGCGAATGGCCGTATGAATGCTGATAGCCGCCCCTTCCTGCAACGCCGCTATATGGCGTTCCGCCCCGCCCCCAATGTCCGGACTGGCCAGGCGGCATGGCGTACGGATCCCCGCGGCCTTGATGGACAACAACAGGCCAAGCATGACCTCCGGTCGAGCTCGAAGATCCTGCAGCATCAGCGGATTTGCATTAGTAGGCTGTAAGTCCCAAGCAAAGTGCTTACCTGCGCCTCGCTGATTATCTAGAATGATATTTACATTCGAGTGAGTAAATAGGCAGGCAATTGTTAGCAGCAGAATCTGACCTTCGTGCTCCTCATAATCCTCGCTCTCGTCCTCCCAGTCATCTAAATTATCTGGACGCCTCCCGGGAGGACTCGGAGGTCGTCCCTTGAGGCGTTTCTTAACCTTGTTGGCCTTTTTGTAAATCTCCTTGGCAGCCTCGGCCGAATCGCGATCCTAGTTCAGCCAGAAAGTACAGTACATCAGGCCGTCTTCATATTTTCTCAACATGCTACGACATACCCTGTTTCTGTGGGACGCGCGACCCCGATAATAAGAAGCTCCAACAGACTGCCCGAGCTTCTTGGCGGGATTGTGGAAAAATTGTGTCCTCGCGGCCTTGTAGTTAAGTTTGGTGGACCTATACGTGATAAACAGACTGTTAAAAGCGGAGAGTTTGATCTGAAAGGAAATACCAACTTCATAGCGTCGCTGATGATACTCAATTCTCCATCGTAGTCAGACACTCTGCCTGCGTCAAGACGTTCTTCGACATCGGCGACTATTTTCTGCAATTTTTTCGTGTTCTTAGTGGTCTGCCGACTGGGAGCGTATTTGTTCCAAGCTGTGTTGACCGCCTTGATCCCGCCCTCGATGGCTTGCTCGCCGGCTGCGGCAGCCGATACAGCCTCTTTATGACGCTCGTCAACAATCCGGGCAGGCCCCTGCGTGCTGAAAGCTACTCGCCAGGCATATGGAGAGCTAGTATCTGTGTTATAGGCTGAGATTTGTAGGGATAAGACGGTTCGGGGAGCTCTGAGCGCAAGGATG
Source organism: Auricularia sp. M13 (assembly GCA_037042915.1). NCBI lineage: Eukaryota > Fungi > Basidiomycota > Agaricomycetes > Auriculariales > Auriculariaceae > Auricularia > Auricularia sp. M13. Next base: position 1,346,754 of record CM073194.1, on the reverse strand, counting down.
AACTTTGGAACGCAGGAAGCGAAGTGAATATAAATCGCAGGGGGGACGACAGCAAAAACACCTCAGAAGAATGACTATGACGTTTCAATACACCTGTAGGTGACATGAACAACAGTGAAACGGGATAGCTGCGACGGGGTGCCGCAGTTTGTTCTCCCGGAGATCTGGGAGATCTGCGAACTTCGGACCGACGGTTCTCATGCATTCACTGCACTGAGTGCCGTTTCGTTAGGCAGCTCACTGCCGAAGCCATTCTCCGTCTCAATGATTTAAACCGTCTCAAGGATCTCACGGACTATAGGACCACGGCACGCAGCGCGGGGTTTCCCTCACGGTCCATGGGGCTTGAGCAAGGCACCGCTCGCTGTCCACGCCAGAATCATTTGATCGGGGAAGAACCAGAATGCCAAACGTCGGTATCTATGGCTCGTCCGGGACGTGCTGCACCAACAATCTCGCTGTCGTATGACAGGCACGCAATTGGTCTCACGGGATCCCACTACGAGTCTCCGCCAATTGCTATGAGATTACTAGTGGCTCGAGTTGGACCTGAAGTTCCACCCGCCGTGCGTGAAGAGCTCTTTGGATATTGGATAGGTTCCGTCCCCTCATGGCTTGAGAGCTTGAGTCACCGGCTACCGGCCATCTGGCCTAAGCACGCGCCGGCCTGCCCACCAATCCTGATATGGGTTGCTTGTTTGCTAAGAAGCCGTCCGACTGTCTCAACTGCCCTACATTGACGCTCCACGAGGCGAGACGGCCCGCAAGAGGTGTCTTCGTATCATGCAGAGTCTAGATGAACATGAATCTCTCGGGGTTTGACTCTGGTCCTTCTGCAAGTCGCTCAATTGCTGCTAATATGGCGTGGCAGTCGTCCTACCATACGTCTTGAATGGAACCGTCAGAACAATCGATCGGACGTAAGGGAATTGTTGTTCTCATATTGTTACTGCTCGCGCGCGTACATGCTGTCTCAGGGAAGTATCAGGTGACATCAGTGACAGGCTTCGCCTCCGTCGTGTGACTTGGCCGTCATGCATAGGATCAGCCGCAGTCTCCCGCGCTGTAGCCTTTAGAGCGGTGCGCATATAAGTCGCCACATGCCGGAAGTGCATGAAACGCTTGTAGTTGGGCAGCCAGGCCTCGGCACACTGAACCTCCCACTTGCTCGGCATGAAGCGCAGAAACGCAGGGCGGGTAAGTCCGGCTGATATCTCGCTGAAGCTGTCCAGGGTAACATCGGCCGTGGGACGCATCGCGGGATCCGAGTGTAGCATAGCTTGAATGAGCGGCATTAACTCGGGAATCGGCTGTCAGGAATCGAGTGTCAGCAAAGGAAGATTGAGCGCAGCGTCTCGATTTACCTCAGCGAAAAATTCTTCTAAAAAACGCCCGAGTTGGTAGATGTCGCCCATAAAAGGGTCATACCCGAGCGGCGAGTGCATCTCTGGGGCGAAATATAATGATCGGTGCCCCGCGCAAGGGACAATACTGCGCTTTCCACCGGATAACATGTTGCAACTCCCGAAGTCAGTGAAGAGATAGCGCGTGTTGACGTCGATGCGGTCGTGCACTTGCTCATCCCGGAATGAGAACCCGAAATCGATTGCGATGTTTTCCTTCGGGTGCATGCCCCGCGGGAACATTTGAGATGGATCCATCATGATGTTTGATGAGCGAATGTCCCTGTCAAGAGCTGGAATGAGCAGGCAGTGGCTACGTTTTGCCAGTGCACATTATTGCATACCCATGGGCAATGTCTTGGCGATGTAGGAACGATACTCCCTGTCATGTGTAAGAATAAAGGAGGCACTAAAAACTATGCGACATTACCTTGAGAACCTGCTCAATGAACGGTAAGGTCTCCCCAACCATGGCATGCGGCGGCCAGTCCCACTCGCGCAGCAGAGGAAGGACGATGAAGAAATAGTTTCTACCAGTTTCCATTTGACACATGTCGTCCTCCGAGCTCACGGGAAAGTAGTCCAGGAGTTGCGCAGCTGGATTTACGGGGTCGTGGTTCATGGGACTGGACGACAGGAAACGCAAGGCAGCAAGTTCTTCTGTATCATCGGGTATGACTTTGAGGAATACTTGGCGCCCGTCTATCGTCCGAGTAGCCTCTTTGACGTATACCCGTTTATCAGGATAATCCTGTGAATGATCAGCGGCTGAAGAGGACAGCAGAAGATTCGCCTACCGCTAGTGCATCAGGATGTGTCCTATAAAATCTTCCCATGGTGCAATCAGTATCAATTAGCTCGTTCAGTTCTTCCATAGTTCGGGTGAACCAAGAGGGTATGTGGTCGGGATCATAACGATCGTCGAGGCGATAACCTCGAGACAAGAGGTAGGGAAACCGCTGGACCCACGGCTCCTCGTAGTCTTGAATCCCATAATATTCCATGAGGGCGAGAACCGTGTCTGGGTCCTCGTACACCTTCATACTGCTATAGGCGCGAAGTGGTATGAAGATGAGTTGCGAGTGACGTATACGACCAAACAAACTAACGCTCTTCGCTCGGTGGCAATTATGTATCTGCATTTCCCACCGAGCCTCACGCATACCACACTGGTTCCACCCAGTTCTTCACAACCCTCCGCGAAATCTGCATGCCGCGCTACATGTCTGAGCACTAAGCGCTGAGTACCTAACGTGGTATAGACACCGTCGTTGACTCGTCGCGGGAGGATAAAGGAAAAGGAAAGGTTTGAAAACTCCGAATCGTCGTCCTCTCTTGCACTCCAGCGCCGAGCTGTCCCACTGTCTCGAAACTACTTCCGGGGGCTCTTGACACAGACAGGGTGCGCATTCTGCGGTCATAGTAGCTTCCATCGCTCTCATCGTCCGGATTTGCGGCGCGCTCATTGTCTGTTTTTTTTTTTCTAGACTCGCCAGTACTAGTCGCACATGGCCCCCATGACTCTTGCTCGTATGCACAACCATTGCAGCATCTTCCCTTTTAATGACGCCCCATTGATGTGCTTGCTACGTGAACGACGCCCAGCATCGATGCCAGGATTTCCACGATTCAAGGGGACAACACTTTAGTACCTCCAGCTTTCACGGGACCCAGTCATCAGCGGCATTGAATATCCGATGCCTATGATACATGCTACACCAGCGCTTACTCCTCATCGTCGTCCTCGTCGTCATCCTCGTCCTCCTCAACGCGTTTCTCGCCAGCTGCTTTGTCGGCCTTCTTCTTCTTCGGCTTCCTGTGCTGGGGTGTCAGAACCGCCACCTTGGTGCGCTCGTACTTGTCATAAACGGCCCAGTGGAACGCCTTCGCGAGTCTCCTGCCGACGAATTCCGGGAGAATGGCCAGCTTTTTCGCCTTGAGCCAGCTGCCGAGTGCGAAGTGTGTCTTCTTCCCGCCGTGGACCAGGTCGGCAAGCGCCTCGCACGCCGGGTAGCCGTCATAGCCCACCAGGTGCCGCTCCATCTGGTGCGGCCGACCGTAGGCAGCGACGCGCTTGCGGCAGAAATGGCATCGCGGCAACATGGTCTCGACCGGCGCGCTGTTGCGGTGCGCATTTGCTCTTTGCGCGGCGCGCGAACGAAACTCATCAGCTCGCAGAACCTCTGTGCCCCTCTGATCTCCGTGACCTGTGCCGCGGCGCTCAAGCTCGTTGAACACTACAAGGCCTAGAAGGCATTCTGGACTCTTATCTGTTTGCCAAAAATCTGTATCCATACACGCTCCACATACGCTATGCTTCCTGCGTAAAGCAAAGTACGTCTGCTGCTGTATTCTATTGTCTCGTTGCTTTGGTAGTATACAGTTGTATACCTGAATAGATGCTGAACTGGTTCAAGTTTCAGTGTATATGTGACGAAAATGGGACTCGTTCTCGATGCACTCTGCCGGTCCCTCGGTCGGGCTCGATCAAGGCTGAAACTAAAATGGAATAGGGCTGCGAAGAGTTGCGCAGTTGGACGGCTCTTCCACGCCGCATTTCCCCATGGGTCGCTCTGCCACGCCCCGCTCTGCCCTTCCGACCCATGTTCTCCGCGCATTGCGCGAACGCAAATGGCTAGCGCCAAGGGGGCCAGCGTCCGCCTCACTGCAACGCAAGCCGTGACACTCTTCCGCCCGACCTTCTTCCTCACGACGGTGTGAAAGCGGGATTATCACAAGATGGACGCGCTTGTCAGACAACGGCGACGAGATGGGCGCTGCTAGGCCTGGATGCGACATCGCTCCTAATGGTCAGCCGAACGCGACGCCGGTATTGGTGCAACTCTCATTATCCCGAACATCGTTCTCGGCGATGTCTAACGACTCGATTATTTGGAACAAGCAATGGTAGCTATGCACATCAGAAATTCTCTTCGAGATCAGGTCATCTAACGTTTACACCAGCGGTATGCGACGAATGCCATGGTCGCCACTGCTCCAAGCCAAGCCCAACCACCGCCACTCGATTCGTCTTCGATTCCGTCCGCCTCACGAAGACGCTCACAGTCGCAGTCGAAACAGTCAGTCTGACCATCGGCCCATCGACCATGCCTGCAACTCCGGGCACGCGAGGCATTTGTACTGGAAGCGCGCGCCGATGGGGTAGGCGGCTGCCAATTCAAAGACGACGCCTGCTGCTCGTCTTTCAGCAATGGCCTTCGTGTTGTGTCACAGGCTTGACCACGTACCGTAACGACTGCGACCGGGTGAGCCCCAGCCGCCCGCGCTGGTAATGTGGACGAGATAGCGACGGCGGTTACACTGGAAGCGGCGTAGGTTCGACTGCTAGATCGGAAGGCATACCCTGCTGGCTCCAAGACAGCCCCGCCCAGGCGTTCTGCAAGTTCTGCCTGTTCAGCCAGTACCGCGCGACAATTCCACGCTCGAGTACTCTCTCGGGCTGCTGCAAGTATCCGTTCTGCTTTCAGCCTGGGTCGCTCCAGATGATCCTGCAGTGTTTCAGGTGCAAGTATCCGTTCTTCTTTCAGCTGGGCTTGTCCAAGACGATGCTCCACGCTAAGAGCTGCAGCACGACCCCTTGTGCGGGTGACCTCCGAGGAGCTGTTGGCCCTGGATGTGGTCCGAGGCCCAGAACTAGAATCGTGGCCTCGTCAATACCGTCAGAGAATGGTAGCTGTATCAAAACGCGGACCTCGTGGTGTTCGACGGCAGGGGTGCCCATATGGGGTCTCCATCTGCGTCCACGCTAAATAAACCCTGGGTGCGTTCATGGACGTAGCCGCAATGACCGTTCTGTGTTTCACGCAGACAGGAACCTTCAGTCACCCGTATGAGCCTCGACAATGATGACTCGCGCGAGTCCTCCGACTCACCGTGAGCACTGAAATCCCAGCATATACCTCCAATGTCTGGCGCGGCAGGCGCATGGAGATCGTGTTCGAATTTGCAAGACGCGCCCCAATCGCAGCCCTGGCCTGTCGTCGGTGCAGTGGATAATACTGTATAAGCACAGACTCGAAGCTGCAATAACTCTTGTCCTACCAGAAGCGTATGCTCGACAAAGGACTCCTACTGGGTGGGCCTGCGCGCGCTTTCGGGAGGAGGGCATAGTGAGCCAACGAGCGGATGCAATAAGTCGGAGCCGGCAATTACAGCGTTTGCACTAAGTAATGGCAGTAGCTGTTTTTTTTTCCGGACCGACTTTTTTTTCTGCGATCATACAGGGCAGGCGAGGGGTTTGCTAAGCCTGCCCAAGAGCACAATAAGGGGTCACCGAGGAGTCGCTTAGCGTGTTCTGGCGTGTGCCGATCAACCTCGCGACTCCTCGGAAGACACCCTCCGCCGTTACGCTGGCTGACGGAGAACCGGTCGCTCGGCACTAGCAGTCTGCCCCGTATGGCCCACGGTGATCGCAGAAAAAAAAGACGTTCCGGAAAAAAAGCGTCTACTGCCATTACTTAGTGCAAGCGCTGTAATGTCAATCCCTGACACATTTCCTTCTCACCAGTGCTCACAGTGGGATTCTTGCTGTGAGAGACTAATACCGGCATCAGCAGGGCCCGTGCAGGGTTGAGACGGTGTTACATGAAATAGGTTGATGATCACTTTTATTGTCTTTCTTTGTACAGGTTTGTCCGATCATTCATCTGTTCCGGGTTTCCCAGTGCCTTTTCGACTCGGAATAACATAGCAGAGGATATCTCCCAGTAGGGGAATACATTCACAACAGGTTCGTATCTAGGCACCACTACGACAACACGTGAAGTATCCAGTACAAAAATATCGCCGTGACGAAGAAAATGGTGCATCCCACACTACAAACGCCGTCGTTGTTGGGGATGGCGTGACGGTCAGGAGAGACAGCTGTCACTGGCAGGGGAAGGGAAGGGCGCATCAAAGGCGTATTTACCGGTATCGTACGTGCGCTTGCAATATCTGACGACTGGAGGTTCGCTGCACTGGGATATGCCCCATAGCTCCAAGTCGGCGGCATAGGACTCCGGGTCGGCGGAATATGCCTCCCAGTCGGCGAAATAGGGTGTCTTGGAGACGCCACCACTGGCCGCGACGGGAGAGGCGCAAACGGCGATGGGGTCGGGTTTTCGTATGCGCGTCCGCCGGATGTCTGTGGCGAGACAGTACTCCGAGGAAGCGCAGGCCCGGCGGCGCTTCCAGAAGTGTGAAGGTGGGCTCGCGGTTCGACTCGCACAAAGTCATGGCCAGCCTGAACCGGACTCAAGGGCCTTTCGACCTTGTTGCGTCGCGTAGCAGAGCGTGGTTCGAATTCGGGCGGTAAAGGCTGGCCCGGTCCGATGTGCAGGTACCCGCAATCCTCGTGAGCTGCTTTTCCGCGGGCGCAGCGGCCGTCTGGGAGCATGCCACGGTATATCAGATCTGAACTCGTTTTCCTGCGATGTGAAGGGAGATCATACCGCGTCTGAATCCCCAGCATATGCCCCCGATATCTGGTGCGGCGCGGGAGTTGCGGTCGTGACTGAAGGGGCAAGACGCCCCTCGTGAACATTTTCCTATAACATAGCAATGAGATGGATATGACGAGCGGTAGAGTAGAGCCGTACCAGCCCCATACTGGCGGCATAGCGAATCGCGGCTCCCGGGGAGAAACCTCTCATTTGGCGGCCTGGGCATGGTAGGAGTTGTCAATGGTCCCTGCGAACATGCCGCAGCCGCGCCGACCCCGAAAGCATTGGACCCGAATTGTGAGATCTGCGACTGGCGGAGATAGGTTGTCAAAGTGGCAAATGCTGTATCAGCTTGTGCGATGGTTTGTGCATGAGACTCGGAACATGATGCATGGCATGAATGATGACGCAGAATCTCGTGCCATTTCTGCTCCGGAATCTCGAGAGAACGCGCCCGCAGGCAAGGTTGTGTCGATGAAGAAACAAAACGTCTCTCAGCGCATGAGAAGGAGGGTTATATATCAAACGGCGAATGTGTTAAACGAATGGGAGTGCCTCTCCGACCCTGGAATGCCGAGGCCAGTCCAGTCCCATTTCGCGCGGCGGAGAACGACGAGGACATCACGTTTGCCAGGATCTCCTTTCAGCTTATAGTCATCTGAACCCACAGGAAATCAGTCAAGGAGTTGCGCCATCGGATCCATGGCTCCCCTCCGGACGACAACAGGGCGTTCAGCTGCTACTGCGCTCAGGATTATGCTCATCCGAAGACGGCTTGTCTCTTTGGAGCTGGTCTTCTGCGTGCATCTGCCGATTAGCCCGGTCAATTTCAATGCAATGCGCGATATTTCCATTGCACCTTATAATCAGATCGTATTCGCTCGGGAGCGTACATAAGGTCGTACAGGAATAGTGCTACGCGGCGCCTCTGACAGCACCTCGGATAACCCTCGCCGGCTCCGTCTCAGGCTCATATGTGTTTCCTGCGCAGAACCGTGACGGACTGAGATCCCACGCGCACGGTCCGTGCATTTCAGCGCGGTGCGCACGTATGTCGCGATGTGCCGGAAGTGCATGTACTGCATGTAGCCGGGCCCCCACGAGCCGACGCATGCGCTCTCCCACTTACTCGGCATGTCCGGGCGCGACGCGATAGCTTAGCGGATATCTCCATGAATGCCGCCAGGACGAATTGGGCTGTGGGACGCAGAAGGGGGTCTGGATGTTGCATTGAGAGGAGGAGAGGCCCCAATTCAGCGAGTGTGCAGTTGAACGTTAGCAAGTGAAACTTTTTATGGCGAAATACGCAATATACACACACCTTTGCGAAAGACTCAGTGAGAAAACAGCGCTTGAAGCTGGTATACGTCGTCGGCGATTGCGAAGACTCGGGGTGGGCCATCTCTGGCGAGCAGTACAACTTGAACGATCTGTGCCCCGAGACCGCGACTTCCGGTGCTCGCAATTGCAAACATGTTGCTGCTCCCTAAGTCGATGAAGAGATAGCGCGGGTCGACGTTTACGCGGTCGTGCACTCGGGGAGAAGCTGAAGTCGATCGCGAGGTTGGCCTTGGGGTCGCGGGAACAGCTGGGAGGGGTCCATCATGATGTTTGCTGAGCGGATGTCCCTGCGTCCGGTGCCAGTGAGCGTCAGCAGATGGACTAGAATGGAGGCGTGATCAGTCCCATTGTTGTTGAACCAATGCGCATCCGTGAGCAATGTGCCGGTGACGGAACGAGTTGCCGGTGCCATATCTGGTGATGAGAAATACCTCAAGGAACTGCCTGATGAATGTCAGCGTCTCACCATCCATGACATGAGGCGGCCGCAGCAGCGGAAGCACAACGAAGAAATACTTCCTCGCAGGCGATCCTTTCCATACAGCATCATCCGCTCTCGCGGGAAAACGTTCAAGAAGCTGCGCTGCCGGGTTTCCAGGATCGTTGGCCAGCGGCGCAGAAGACAGAAAACGCAAGATGGCGAGCTCTTCGGTATCGTCGGGGATGATCTCAAGGAACATCTGGCGGCCATCCATCGTGCGCGTCGCTTCTCTGACATGTGTGCGACTGGGGTGGTCCTGCGAAAGAATGATTGGACGAGTTAAAGTCAGCGCGAGATCAACTTAACGCAGTGAGAAGTTAAAACGCGAATTTGCTAACCGCGTCGAGAGCATCCGGACACGCCGTGAAAAAGGCGCCTAAAGAGTCCTCAGTGATATTATCCATGTCCTCGACTGACCACTGGAGCCACTACGGCAGATGGTCTGGATCGTAGCGTTCATCAAGACGGTAGCCGCGAGAAAGAATTAAGAAGGTACGCAAACCGCTGCACCCAGGGAACCTCATAATATTGGGATTCCAGTGATTTCGTGCCATGCGAGTGTTTCTTCTGGGTCTTCGTAGACCATCACGATGGAATCCACGTCGGGAGGGCGAAGTAGGTGGAGAACAAGGTGCGAGTGACGCATTTGTCCAAACAAATGGTACTCGAGCCACGGTCGCGGATATTGCGCTCATGTCCGACGCCCCGAGCTTCCTCGGCTGCGCAGTCCGTTGAATTATTGTACTTTGCTGTCTCATGCAGCATGAGAGGTGCCAGTGACGTGGACGTCAAAGACTGCACCCTCATTCGGCGACAATTCGACCTGATTCCCCGAGAGTCGCAGACGTCTGAAGTTGGAGCTTTGTGGTTCTCCGGGACACTTTGCGTACAGTAGCATTTGGAATCGCACGGCAAGCCAGCTGAAGCCTGAGTCCGTCGTCATTGTCGTCGTTTGACCAGCCGATTCAGAGGACGTTCGTTGCGAGCGTTGTACTCGAACGCTCGAAATCACGAGGACTTGGAGAACTCGTGTCGAGGCTGGAGACATCTTGACGACATAACTTCACAGAAGACAGCTGTGGCGTGCGTTCATTCGCTACCAAAAGAAAAATCAAAATCAAAAGCACTTTTGACGCAGTCACAATAATAAAATCTTGCCTCACGCATACCACGCTGATTGCATTCATTTTTACAGGATCAAAGGGCATGCTGTACGCGCAGCATGGCTGAGTAACGTGGTGTAGACAGCGAGGATAAAGAGAGGTTCAAAAAGCTCCGAGTCCGTGCCGTCCGAGCGAGTCGCTACCTTGGTCATCTTTATGCGTCTCCAACACCGCCGAGCTCGCTCTACGCAGGGAGAGCTCTCAAACGAGCTTGGAACCATTCCCGAGCGTCCTGACACAGAGAAGATGCGTATTTTGCACTCATATCGCTCTCATCGTCCAGATTTGCGGCGCGCTCATCGCCTTTTTTCTAGACTCGCCAGTCGTACGAGGCCCACATGAAACTTGCTCGTATTCAAGGCCATTGCAGCTTTTTGGCTTTGTACTGAACCCAGTGAAGTGCTTGCTACGTGATCAACGCCCAGCATCGATGCCCGGATTTCCACGATTCAAGGGGACAACACTTTAGTACCTCCAGCTTTCACGGGACCCAGTCATCAGCGGCGTTGAATATCCGATGCCTATGATACATGCTACACCAGCCCTCACTCCTCGTCGTCGTCGTCATCGTCGTCGTCATCCTCCTCGACGCGTTCCTCGCCAGCTCCCTTGTTGGCCTTCTTCTTCGGCTTCCTGTGCTGGGGTGTCAAGTCCGCCACCTTGTCGCGCTCGTACTTGTCGTAAACGGCCCAGTGGAACGCCTTCGCGAGTCTCCTACCGACGAATTCCGGGAGGATGGGCAGCTTTTTCGCCTTGAGCCAGCTGCCGAGCGCGAAGTGTGTCTTCTTCCCGCCGTGGACCAGGTCGGCAAGCGCCTTGCACGCCGGGTAGCCGTCATACCCCACCAGATGCCGCTCCATCTGGTGCGGCCGGCCGTACGCGGCGATGCGCTCGTGGCAGAAGTGGCATCGCGGCAACATGGTCTCGACCGGCGCGCAGCGGCCGACATGGCTCTTGAAGGACTTCCAGCTATCGAAAAGCTTCGAGGCGCCGGGCGCGTTGTGCTCCATGCAGATGAAGCACTGGAATGGCCCTGGGCTGTCCTCCGAGAGCTCGCGCTTCACGCACATCCGACCGCGCTCGCTCTTCTCCCAAGGGACCCGCGGGAACGGATTCTTGGGCGTCTTTGGTGCGCGCGGCTTAGTCGCTTTGGAAGCCTGTGCTTTGGCGGCCTTCTGCGCTCGTGCTTTCGACGGGCGCGCCGTCTTGCTGGATACCGGCGCCTTAGCTCTACGAGCCTTGCTGGATGCCGGTGCCCGAGCGGCTCGGGTCTTCGAAGATGCCGCTGGACGTGTCGTCTTGGGCTTGAGCCCTGTGACTGCCGGAATTACGAATGTGTTGTGTTTTTGGACGTGGAGTCCAAGCTGCTCGCTGAGCTCGGCACTCGGCGCGTATACGTCGCCTGCCCAACCGGTGGTTAGAAACGTTTACCTCAAGGCGACGGAATCACGTACTGGAGTGCTCACTCGCGGCCGAGGCGGTACTGGCCGCTACCAGGCCAAACGACTCCCCGCGGGGCAAGGTATGTGCAGCCATTGTCTGGGACTGACTTCCATGGCGCGCCGGAACTAGCATAGCGTAAGGCTGCCTGGTTGTGGACGACGTTTGCGCGTCCACTCGGTTGGAAGCCGCGTCGACGGTGGTGGAGCCCGTTGCTGCCGCCACATCATCCAACCGCCAGACGAAATAGCTCCATGCGTCCGTGGCGGCGGCCACCTGCGGATGCTCCGCCTGGCCAACCTCGTTGACCGCTGAGGCGGACCTCATCGACGGGCCTGCCGCGGGCGGCGATCCGGGCGAATATGCCGGCGTCGGGGGGTCCATAGTCATCGAGGGAGTGGGCGCGTCCGACTGGCCGAGGGCAGTGGAGGTCCAAGCTGGCACCTCGTGTGGGATCGTCTCTGCTCGCAATGTAAGCGCGTTGCCAACTACTACATCGCACGTGACGGAGCACTGACCCGTACCAAAAGCTTCGCCACCATCGTAGCCCGAGACGTTTGGCGCGAAGTTGCCCGCCATCGTACCGCCCAATCCCATATGGAAGAATGGGCTCGGCTGCGCAAAGTCCGAACCATACGCGCATGCCATGCCGATGTCGCTCGGAAGGCCATATGAAGCCTTGTTGTGCGCTCGTGAGTCGATAGAGCTCGCTTGGACAACTTTGACTCACGATATCATCGTTGCCAGTACCCAGCGCTGGTTGGTCTGGCGTGGGCTGCATGTAGTATGGAAGCGCATAGTCCGGACCGACATCGGGAGGCATGAAGTCGAAGAACATCTATAGTCGCGCACTGGTGAGTCGACAGTGTCAACGGCGCGTGCGGCGTCGGCTTACCAGATCGTCTGTGCCGAAGACAAGCGGTTGCGACAATTGGTCTAGGTCTGAATAGTTGAAGTCGTTGACACGATCGTCGCCGAGCGGCGGAAGGGCCATGTTGCAGGAAGAATCGAAGGAAGTCGACATGGGTGTGACTGGGGAGCAGGCAACGTGATCTCGCGGCTTTATACCCTCGAGGCGGGAGGGTGGTTGAGAGTGGAGTTCGAAAGAACAATGAACTTACGAACCGCGTGACAATAGAAGGGATGGCCCGGTTTATCCGAGCCGTGGTGGGCATTCCTCCCTCCGCTTTATCCCGAGAGCGTTCGACCCAAACAGGCAGGTCCGACGACGCTCACACCCAGAATCGGTTCTCGCTCTAGGTACAGTATACAGCGTATCTCGTCCAAAGGACACCTTGCTGCCACGGATCTTTGGCGAATACTGAACCAGCGGCAAGCCTGAACTGCGGGAGGGCCATTTCATTTGCGGGTGGCTGTGACCAATGACAGTTAGTCCCGTCAATGCACCTCGCAGTCGACTCATGCATACGCTTCGTGAGTGCATTTATTGTCCGTTCCTGGAATTCATTTGTTATAAACGTGGCTCTGCGCTGCTAGAGGGGCTTCCGTATACAGTTGCACAGGACAGGACCGCGTATGGCAGCCTCTCAAATTTACCCTGCAAAGAGATCCGCGTGCGCATCGATGCCATGAGAGTTTGGATGACTCGGGTGAAGTCAATGTTGTGGGACTGAAAGAGTACCTGTGACGTTGTGCGCTGCTGTTCACTTCGTCCCTCAGGCCATGAGCGCTTGAGCCGGGAGCAGACAAGCATAGACACGCGCCCGCTTCGCTCTGCGTCGCAGCGTTTTCACTTGGCTCCTGATGTTTTACACCAAAGAAACTTGTCCTGCAGTCGTCCGACCTGATAAATACGGGCAAAAAGCTGATCATACAGCAAATTCCATCTAAACTACATCCTTACCACTGTGGACCCAAAACAGGTCATGATCAACGCCGATGAGTTGACCTGGACCAACACCAGGTGCCCAGTGGATCTTGTCCGAGATGTTGCATGGGTAGCTCGCCTCGCCAAGCTTGCCAGCCCAATCATAGTCGATAAGCAGTGCTCTGCCGTTTCTGAAGAGGAAGTTGGGCTCGCGCATGTCGCCGTGCACAAAGTTGAGGCTGTGGAGGAATGTAGCAACGGCGTACATCTGGGACGCAGCGTCCGCCGGCGGGCGCTCCTCCGAGACATACTCCATGATGACGCAGAATGCGTCAACAGTTGGCTCAAACTCCGCGTAGTACAACTCCGGAGCGTACGACTGAGCCGACATGGCAAGGTGTGCATCCTTGCTATACCGCCGAGTAAACTTGACGACGGCTTCACGCGACGCAGCAGTCCCGGGCATGGTGATTTTGGCGCGAAAGACCGCACCTGATAGATCGCCAGGCTTCAAGCGAGACATGTACTGGATCTTGATTGGACCGTCGGTGCCAGGTACTTCAACCAGATGCGGCATGGGGTATGCCTCTGGCTCGCGTGCTGGAAGGCGAGATTGTTGGTCGTACCACAAGTCAAGCTCGTCCAAGCAGATCCTGAGACTGCGCAGGGTCCTAACAATAACGTCGATGCGGTCCTTGTCGGGGTCGTTGCCGATGTCAAGAGGGACAAGAGATACGAGCTCCGTCAAGCGGCCGATGATGAGCCGGTCGGCCAAGACAGCACCGCCAACTGCAAGATGTGTGCCGGTCAATGCCAGCAGGAAAGACGGCATGCAGGTCCGCAAGCGCATCTCATGAACCTCGACCGCATGTCAGCTAACTGGGAATACGTTGATGGCCATTTTGCGTACCGACTGATGCTCATGGATGGACATCCGCGCATAATCTTGCGCTGCCTGTTCGAACGGATCCGATTTCTCCTCGCCAATTCCGTTCCTCAGCTCGCCGATAAGGTCAAGACCACCATCAGTCTGGGGTATACGGCGATGGGCATCACATATGAACGAGCGCGATTTGACGTATCGGGTCTCGGACTTCTCCGCGCTCGATTCGCCAAGAAAGTGTTGTAGAGGTTCGGCAATAGCTCGCTGAAAGGCTGCCTCGGTGCGAAAGTATCGGGCGGATACAGAGAGGATGGCATTCGCGGCGGAGATGTCGTCTTGTGAAGGTTTGACCGGCTCTTTGCAGAGGTTGACGAATCTGGGAAATACAGGGTGGTAAACTCCCAGCGGTGGACCACGCAGACCGCGAGGCCGCCCATGCAGAATGGCGTCGAACGCGGCCGTGGTCTGCGACGTGAGCAGCGAAGAATTGTGGGCAGCCGTCGAAGGCGCCGGGGACTTCGCCGCGCGGTCTTGCAATTTTCGTATAAAGGCGTCATATCCTGCAGAATCCATGAGTATGATAATATAGTGGATACCGCATACAGCACCTTGAAGTTGCTCGGCTGCTTGTGCGACATCTGAAAGGCGTGGTGAATGAATGCGTCTGGCAAATCTCGGGACCACGAACCAACGATGGCAACGAAGCAAAGATCCTGGCTAAGATTTGCGACAGTATTATCCAGGACTTCTGTGAGCTTATCGTCCGTTTCAATTTCGATAGTTTCTGTTGCAATGAAGGCGCGCCAATCGCGCCCGGTGGCCAGCTGGCCGGCGGACATAAAGCCGCCGCCACGGATAGGCGCCGGTGGAGGCAGCTGTTGACGAGTCAAGGTGAGCCAGAAGGGCTTCGGCAACGTCTTACCCAGTAAAGTGCTTTCAACGTGAATAGGCGACCATAAGTAAGGTCAGGCTTGGCGACGCCTTCCCGGAATGCGGAAAGCGTCGCGGCATGCCTCGATTCGACACCAAGGCTCCTGTTGAGTAGGGGCTGAAAGGCATCGACGTCGATAATGCAATACGTGATTGTGGGCATGGCCCGTGGGGAGACTCAGCTGGCGGTCTGTCGACGGCCAGAAAGGTTGCACCGAGGCCCGCAAGGAGGCGAAGGAGAAGAAAGAGCGGGAGCGCGCCGAG
This sequence comes from Auricularia sp. M13, assembly GCA_037042915.1. Classification (NCBI taxonomy): domain Eukaryota; kingdom Fungi; phylum Basidiomycota; class Agaricomycetes; order Auriculariales; family Auriculariaceae; genus Auricularia; species Auricularia sp. M13. The sequence goes on along the minus strand of CM073194.1, from coordinate 1,331,577 downwards.
CGGCAGCATATCAACGACGCATAGAGGCGCGTCCCGTCAACTCATGCAATGTTGCTCGCACGTCCGCTCCGTTGGTTTATTTGCTGTATGTCGATCGCTACAGAGCCCGATATTGTGGCCATCACGAGTCCAATGCAAAAAGCAAGTTGTCCTTTCATGAGAATCCAGGCTTCGGATCTGGCCAACTTACCCCAATGTCTAAGATCCCGACGCCCGACATCTCAGGCATGTTGAGGATGGCGCTCGATTCTGTAAAACGTTGATTCATGCCTAATGCTACAGTACTCCTGCAAACCTCGAACCTCAAGGTTCCGAATTATCGGGTTCGATGAGCACCAACTCACGACCTTCGGGCACCATGTCGCCCTTTCCACACGCGACGGCCTTGACCACCCCGGCGGCGTCGGCACGAAGCGGAATCTCCGTCTTCATACTCTCGAGCACGACGAGCGTCTGCCCGCGCTCAACGCGTGCTCCAGGCGTAACACGTACGTCGACTACAACGCCAGGCATTGGTGCACGCACCGCACCTCCTGCTCCTGCACCCGCGTCCGCGGCAGAGCGCTCCCACAGTGGCACCGGCACGCGCAGCACCGCGCGCTGCGTCCCGCCCGCTGAAAAGACATGCAACCGTCCCGCGTAAGGGACGACGGTCGCGCGGCCTAGACCTGCCGCGTCCAGATGCGTCTCATCGCGCAGCGTCGCGCGGACACCAGAGAACGTCGCATGGCCGGCCGAGATGTCGAACGAGAGTTCGGCGCCGACGCCACTGGCAGTCACCGCGACATCTAGGGGCGCACTGTCTGCGCCCTCGGGGACGAGCGTGACGGTGCGACTGTAGACGTCGCCGCCGAACCGACGAGCGGTCAGAGTGTCCCACGGAGAAGCTACGGCCGTGCTGTTACGTGGCAGGGATGCGAATTCGGAGAGCGTAACAAATAGTGCGGCCTGCGCGAGCAGTTCTGCTGGTGGTTGCCCGAGCGCAGGGAAGAGGTCGTCGCGATAGCGCTGAAACGAAGGTCTCAGCGTTTTCGCTCGGAAATTGAATGGCAGCGCGACGTACATCGATAAAACCAGTATCGAGCTCGGCGCGAATGAACGCATCGTGTTTCGCAAGTTCAGACAAGAACTCCACGTTCGTCGCGGGCCCCACGATCTCGTACTGTGCAAGCGCCGCGCGCAGGCGCCGGAGGGCATCTGCGCGGTCGGTGCCGTGCGCGATGAGCTTCGCGATAAGCGGGTCGTAGAATACGCCGATGTGCGCGCCGGGCTCCACGCCGCTGTCCACGCGCACGGCATCCGACACCGGCGGCGGGACATGGTGAACTAGCGTGCCCGCGTCCGGCAGGAAGTTGTTGCGCGGATTCTCCGCGTAGATGCGCGCCTCGAAGGCGTGCCCGATGCACGGCACCTCATCCTGAGTTATCGGTAGCGGGTTGCCGGACGCGACCTCAAGTTGCATCTGCACCAGGTCGAGGCCTGTGATCATTTCAGTTACAGGGTGCTGCCTGGTGTTTCAGCAGTAGATTACACGCATCGTCGAAGTACACACCTCGACTTGTAACCGTGTATTCCTGCGACATGAGCAACGGGCGCTAAACGGAACGGAGATACTCACATCTCCATGAAGAAAAACTCCTTCGATTCGTTGTCGAAGATAAACTCCACAGTGCCGGCACCGACATAGCCCACGGCCTGCGCAGCCTTCACGGCTGTCTCGCCCATACGCCGCCGCACCTCCATATCGACACCCGGAACGGGCGCCTCCTCGATGATCTTCTGGTGCCTCCGTTGTACGGAGCAGTCGCGTTCCCACAGGCTCACCGCATTGCGGCCGTCGGCCATGACCTGCACCTCGACGTGCCGGGGCGAGCGCACGTAGCGCTCGACCAGCACACGCTCGTCTCCAAACGCCTTGGCGGCCTCGCGCCGCGCGGATTCTAGAGCGTCCGGGAACGCCGCTGCGTCCGCCGCGATCCGCATGCCCTTGCCGCCGCCGCCCATAACGGCCTTGATGAGCACGGGGAAGCCGATGTCCTCGGCGCGCGCGAGCAGGAATGCCGCGTCCTGTTCGGCACCGTGGTATCCTGGCACACAGGGCACCCCAGCGCTCGTCATGATGTCTTTGGATTCACTGCTCACTGCTCAGCGTTGTCGCGAGATATCATTTGGTTCATACCTTTTGGAACCCATCGATTTGATAGCGGAGGCGGGTGGACCAATGAAGACCAGACCTTCTGCCGCCAGGGCTTCCGCAAACGTCGCGTTTTCGCTCAGAAAGCCGTAGCTGTGGTCAGGTCAGGGTGTCTTCGTGATGATGTAGCGCGCTGCAGCGCTCACCCAGGGTGAATTGCCTGCAGATTGAGACCGTCAGCTTGGAATCGGACTTGCCTATCTTGCTGACCTGTGCTCCAGTCTTCTTCGCGGCGGCAATGATCTTGTCCATCCTCAACTAGGGCGGTCAGACTCAAGGACCTCACGGCAGAGTGTTTCCGCGTACATAGCTCTCTGACGACTGAGCTGGGCCAATGTTAATAGCCTCGTCTGCCTATTGACATTTCAGCTATGGCTCTGACATGAGCACGGCTATCGACATACCAGCCTAACATGCAGTGCATTGGCATCGGCGTCACTGTAGACTGCCACTGTCCGGATACCGAGCTTGCGAGCCGTTCGAATGACTCGGCAGGCAATTTCACCTCTGTGTTCCAGGAGTTAAGACTAAGAACCTCATCTGAGCTGAAGTTATTAGACCTGTTAGCTATGAGTATCTTGTCGAACAACGGCTTGCGGTCTTGACTTCGGATATGAGGCTATATTCCCCGCAGTATTGTCGATACACACCAGTCACAGTTGCGTAGTGCCTGGACGGTGTCTGAGCAGCATAAGACGACCGTATAACACATAAGTCTTTATCTAATTTATTTGATCAGTTTTTTTTCGCTCGAGCGGACAGCGTGTTGCGTACGATGAGCAATCCGGCCGGAGCTCGCGACACCGCGCGCAGGCTGAGACGAACTGGCGGCCGGCGCAGGACACGGCACAATCCTAGGCAGGCGCTTGGTCGAAAGGCTCAGACGACGAGCGGTTCGGGTCAACATGGCTGGTGGAAAATGGAAATGCGGGGAAAGAGCGACACGCTCGTTCGGCGCCAGCCGTGTCCCGTGACGCGCTAAAGATGTGCACCGCCACTCTCCCACGTTTTCATATGATGAAAGATCGTTACCGTTATACTCGAGATCATTGAGCGCATAGTCTCTGAAGCTCGTTGATAGGATGCCAAAGCCCGTGCTATTATTGTTCAGTATCTCTATCCAGAGTGTGAATCCTTCCGTCACGTCGAGATGGGGCGGTAAAGTTGGTATCATTCTGCGGCCAACCTGCGGGTGTATCGTATGATTGCTAAGGCAGCATGGATGCGCCGATGTCGTTAGTCTCGAAGCCCGCTATATCCCCTATTAACCGCTGGAGTACGGACGGCGATCATTGTCAAAACAAGGCTACTATGGACAGGATTCTGTGACCATGAAGCCGTGTGAGATTCAAACTACTATAATAGGAGGACGACGCGGCGGCTAGCCTGATACACGGTGTAAAGACGATGGCGTGAGACTCGGCGATAACGAGATTATTGGATCAAGACCTTGCGCAAGTTGCGGCACATGCCACCTCTGTGGCACATCTCCGGAATGAAGTAAGTCAGTCGAGCCCAGGACCCAGGTAGACCAGTGTCCGACACAATGCTGAGAAAGTGTGATAAATTAGCCGAAGAGGCGTTGTAGGGTGAGAAATAGGATCGGCGCACGAAGAACTTGGGCTGCAGGAGGACCGCATGTCACGTCGCGCAATGTCGTTGTTGAGTCCTCGGCGCCTATGGTGGCTGCAGGTGGTCATCGGGACCATCCAGCAGTGAACACCTGTACCCTGGCCGTCCAGAGTCCGGGAAAGTATGCACAGCCTGCATAAAATTGAGCTAGTAATCAATGAAACAGTGACAGGAGCACCGGGGGGGGGGGTTACATAGAGTGAAGAACTGGGTGTGGAGCTTCAAGGTATGCACGATGACAGCAGGCCTGTGGCACGAAATAGCAGCTCATGGCCCCAGAAGCCGAGTATTACCCACAACGTAGTCTTCGCGGCAAGTTATCTGCAAAGAAAAATGAATCAAACGATGTGAAGGACTCCTAGTTACTAAGCAATGTTTTCTCGCAAATGAGCGCGAATGTGACGCACGGTGCCGAGGAGACAAACCTCAAGCAGCTGGGGTTAATGAGAAAGGAGCGTGAGGAGCGGGAAAACACCCGTCAAAGCATACGCCAGCGCCGTTTACTGCGTGTCGCGACCATAACCTTGGCGCTGGCCCCGGGCATGATGGCCGCTCGTGTCTCTGACTGATCCCGAGGCCAATCGAACGCAAACAGGCTGGGGGAGAGCATTAGGGCTGTACCAGCTCTTCGAGTACGGTCTGTGGGGCTATGAACACGCGGGTAGAGAGGTGAACATGAGGGATCTGTCAAGGGTCCGGACACATTATGCACAGCGCTGCGCGGCCGTCACCGCGTCTCGCACCTTCAGTGTGGTCCCCGCCCGATGCGGTCCTGTCGATAAGTGCCTTCATGCCGCTAAAAATCAACGGGACGGCAGTCTCACCCTGAGTCTGGCATTTTTCCGAGTCTGTTGCACATGCTCGGAACGGCGGCGGCGGGAGCATACATGTTTCTGGGTCAAGTGCGGGGAATACAGTCGAATATCCAGCGTTTATGTACTTAGTCACAGAAGCATATCGAGCTGACATAGACCGACACGTCCGCCGTCGGGGAATACGATTGCATCATTTGATTTCTATATGTTCCCTGGGAACTGAATCGTGGCCGGGACTCCCATCCCGAGCCAGTATTTTATGCATTGTATTTATGCTTCTAATTCAGATGGAAGGAATCTGCGCGACCATCTTACAATCAGCCTCCCACCTTCCATAGGCTCTCTTAGGCTTCGGTCGGCGCAAATCATGCCTGTGCCGGCCTATCCGAGGGAAGCGGGTCTCATCTCGCTATCCCAAGCGGCGCCACAAATATGTGCCACGGTACCTACATAAATATTTCTCATTGAAGATAGCCGCCCTGTTCCAGTTCCTTTAAAGACCACCATACTAGGACAGCGTAGACTCGAAGTGTTCCTCCACCACTCTCTTGTGTGGCCGCTACATACATATCGCTTGACACGCACAAAGGAACAGCTATCCTTAGGACCCTCTTGTGGTATTCTACGCTGTTCTCGACAATTTATAACTGACGCATTGGGCTCAATTTGTAGGCGTCGGTATGGAGCCCAGCTATCACTTGTTGCCAGCGTCTCTGTCCCTCGCAAGCTCGGACTTCCCTACGCCACATCCTCACTGCGGGAACCATATTGGTAGCTCAGCCTTAGAACGTGGCTTAGGGCCAAGCTCGACTTGTGCGGGACGGACGACTGAGGCGGGCAAAGGAAGGAATGGCTTGTTCTGAGGACCTACATATTATCTCGTTACCTGAATGAACTATTGAACGAATGATGCTTTGACGCCCGGGCCGCAGATCGAGAGAAATCATTAGATGATACAGAATCTAGGTACTTCACTGCATGAATTCAAGGGCCGAGTCCCGAAGGAAATGCTTAGATCTGTATACAGATACTCAAAATGCTACTACATGGGTTTAGCTATCCATATGTCCCAGTTTGCGATGATATCCCGTTCTTCGCCCGCTCCCCCGCGATAGGCACCGGCAGTGCTGCGAGAACAAGAAGGCAGCAGTTCCGTGCCTATAGGCTGTGTATTGGTGTTGAGAAAACAGTTGAGGCACTGCACGGATGCCGCTGGCTTCTATGAGACCAACCTATCCCGCTTCCGACGCAGATTGTCGAACAAGACAAAAACGGCAATCAAGCGGAAGAAGCTGTCGGGGCATTGATTCCGGTTCATCGGCCCGTCGGGCTGTGCCTCTTCCCATTCTCCGTCTTGCACGCTGCCCAGTGTTCAGTACCAATCCGAAATCGACCTAAGTAGAAAGGAGGGATGTCAGGAGGCTATGCTCAGGAGCTACGGCAACCTGTCCAAATGCCATATAGTCGCAAAACTGCCCCAAATCGGTTCTGGAAATGCGGGATGACTGAACGCCTATGCACCTTCAGTGACTCCGATGATATGGAGCGGGGCAGGCCTACAGAACAGTACGAGCGGCTATATTCTGTATTTGGCGAATCCGGTGCCGGTAAGGATGGCAGCTGTCTCAACGCATATATACTGAAAGTTACATACGAAGGAGTGCTTGTGACGGGCAACATCATGGTGCAACGGTGTTATGTCGAAGCAAAAGGTCTGCGGTATCGTTACATAGCTTATGTTATATGATAATGAATTGTAACAGGAAATGCAATCATCTCACATGATCTGCCCAGCAACGATGGCGAATTTCGCAAGATTGCAGACGCAGCAAAGCGTCATGGTTCTCTTGTACTCGGACAACTTTGTCATCCCGGCTATCAAAAAAATCCTCCCGTTCTCTCTAAACCCATCTGTGTGTCGGGACCCGAGGACAAATCACCGGCCGGTTCTGTCGATCCTCCTCCCTCGCAGCTCACGATCGGAGAGATCAAAGACATTGTTGAAGCGTTTTCGCACAGTGCAAGGGTACTGCGAGACGCTGGTTTTGACGGCATCCAGGTGGGAGTAAGTACCTTTCTCGGACTCGGAGTCTCACGCGAACGCAGCTCCACGGGGCCTACGGTCATCTGATCACGCAGTTCTTGTCCCCTGTGACCAACAAGAGGACGGACGAGTACGGCGGGTCGTCAGAGCACCGTTCACGATTTCTGTTTGAAGTCATAGCGGCGATCCGAGGAGCCATCCCCGACGACGATTTCATAATCTCCGTCAAGGTCAACTCCCTGGATTTCATAAAGTGCGGCTTTCCAGCGGAGGACGCCAAATTACTCGCGGAGAAGCTTGAGTCGCGGCGTGTGGACGTCTTAGAAATATCTGGGGGCGCTTATGAGTTTCCCTCGGCGCTCAAACAGGTGCGTCGCGCGCAAGTCGCATAACCTGCGTCTGAGCCGCTTGCAGACGGAAATGACCCGGCAAAGGCACGAACACTTTGAGGAGTTTGCCCGCAGCATCTCTCGGCACCTGACAAAGACTCTGGTCGTCATAAATGGTGGCCTCCGCACATCAGAGACAATGTGCAAAGTAGTGCGTTCTGGTATGGGAAGCTGTGCGTGCTGTTCGTATCGCGGGCAGCCGCACAGAAGCTGATAACCCCCAAAGTCGCAGGACTCGCAAGAGTGCTGTGCGCGGAACCGGATTTGCCGAAGCGAATCCTGTTTGGAGAGGCCAAAGGAGCAAAAGACAACAAGATCCCAGCTTCCGGAATGCAGGTGTGTCGGCACGGCTTGAACATGTACTCCCATGCAATTCTCAGACGCCCGCGACAGTTTCTTGGCGCCATTCACCAGCTGCGTGCAATTGGTGAAGGCACTGAGATTCCGGATTTCTCAGACGATGACACGGTGAAGGCGTTTATGCGGACCGCAAAGTGGGAGTAAATGACTGCCTGTGTAAATCGGTTCTGGAATGTTGGATTTTCTATAGATGCAGGCTCGACACGCCATGCGTCTTGAGCACTCGATTTCCCTCAGTTAATTGATCGCATAGCCGCTCGAAGCTCACCTTTTGGTATTTTCGGGCGGACGGCCGGGATCCAGACCGACTCATACGCACTGGCAGAGACATACATATTAGCTGCAGTTTGGCATCGAGAAATCATCTCAGGCCTACCCAGGGGTGCCCAGATCAGTGAGGGTGCCGGGCTCGAGGTTGCCTGTGTCATCGCCACAGCAAGACCTGAAGGTACCCCAGACTAGTCGCGACGTCAGAATATAGCCGCCAAAAATCGCCTTGGTATTGTTGTGAGCACTCACGAGGACCAGCAGCCCACATCGACCAACCGATGTACTCGTCATTCGCCGCGAGATAATCGAGAAGGTCGCCAACAAACTGCGTTCGGGTTTGAATAAGACGACGTATTGATGAAGTTCCAAAGAATAAAGGACTCACATTTCGGCAGTTGTCGTTATTTCCCGCGCCAAATTCTCCAACGAATGCCCTGATCATTGATCAGACACATAGCTCAAACAATCAGGATGGAGGCATACTTCAATTTATTCTCTCTCAACCAAGTCGTGAGGTTTGCCAAGTTGGATGGGCCTGGTTGTGTGCATTCGGCGTGCGATCCGCTGAAGTCTTCATCCAGATACTACACAACGCGAAAGAGTCAGCATTCGTCATGTATCATAGCACCTACAAACACACCTCGTGCACTTCGATAGCAAGGTTATGCAACGGGTCCCTGAGCTTGGCCATGAAGTCCGATGAGGGCGCGTTGCCCTGCGAGGCCTGGGTCCAGGAGTGCCCACCCGTAAAGCCATTGCCCGGCGCAAGGATGAGCTGCGGCGCCCCTGCGCGACGTATCCCGTTTACGGCCGCTTGGTCATTCTTGAGCAATAGGGATGTGGACTGCCAGTGCAACAAGAAATTAGTCGGTGTCTACGGGAAACAGGTTGACATTCGTATTACACACCATGTCGTGCGGCTCGTTCATCAGCCCAAAGATGACACGGGGGTTGTTGCGGAAGCGCAGGGCAAGCTCGAACCAGAACTCTTCGAAGTCCTCGGTCGACGCGGCGCGCGGGTCGCTGGTGTCTCCAATGATCTACGCATCGGAAATGATGAATTAGGGAGCGATGATGAAGACAAAGGAATGACGAACGCTGCCGGTGTTAGGTTGCTGAGAAGGATCGCTTCGATGAAAAGGGTCAGTATCGCAAGCCGGATTACCGCAAGGATGCGCTCGCACTTGTAACGCATGTAATTGTGAGGCTAGGTCGCGTGAGCACATGCTAATGCAATCCCTGACGCGCTTGGTACTCACATCCAGCATGGCGAACTTTTCGTGGCGCAGGGTTATGTAGTCGATAGCGTCCTTAAACTCGGAGAAATACTGCATGGGGCCAAGGTTCAGATTGAATTTCAAGATCGACGGGGTGACAGTAATGCACGCACAGTTTCATTGAAGTGCCTCCCGAGTCCCTTCCCCGTCTTAAGGTTCACCGGGCACATCCGTTCCTACCATTTTTTATGAGCCGACGGCCATATAATCAGCCCCAGAAAAGACTGACCAAGAGGAACGCGACGCGGAAGAAGTTGATCTTGTCGTCGCGCACGAAAATGTCGACCGTGCTCTGCGTAGAAGGGTCAGTCCTCAGCAAGGCAAGTATTCTTGAGCATGTGTAGGGGACGGACAGACCTTGTTGATGAACGCAAAGTCCTGACCGAACCGACCAGGCAGACCGAAGCCCAACGTCGCGTTGTTCGAGAACACGCCAAATTCGCCGCCGGACTACCAGCAAATGCAATTATCGTCAGGGCCAGAATCACGCGACATTGGGCGGGGCGTGGGGCACCTCGTTGACGCCAGCATAGATAATTTTCGCCTCGATGGCTGCGAGGCCTGCGAGCAACGCGAGGTGTGCCAGTGCAAGTCGCGCTCCGAAAAACATCTTCATCGTGATGGTGACGCAGAGGACGGCGACCACGGGCAGAACGAGACCGCGCAGACCGCTTCATTTATACGAGACTCGACAGGCAACCCGAGGTTAATTTGCAAAAGCTTCTGAGCTTCCGTACAATGAGCCCCAAGAGCGACCGAGTGCGTCCGTGCGCGCTGGCACGTCCAGGCGCGAGTCACCTGACGGCCGTCGCAGCGGCGGATTTATCATGCGGGTTGAATGTCCAGAAATGAACGAGGACCAGATATTGGGCAGTAGTTGGAGCTGAAGGGAAGTTGTCTGACGTGGGAATCGGACAGTGAGCCTGCTGTGTTAGACGGAAAACATAGGCAAGCGCAGCAAGATTGGAGGCATATCCGGGGGAGTCGGGGTAACACTGGGCGTTTGGCCTGTCAACGGAGCGCGAAGATGCGCTGGCACCGTGCAAAGGCGTGCAGAGCTGAGGGCTGGCGAGAAGTTGAACCGCAGGCTAATCTTATAAAATTTGCAGGCGCGACCGCCTGCATCCACTGACAAGCAATGTAGCATTCCAGGGTCGGTACATGCTTAGAGTACCTATGAACGGCAGCAGAAGAGAGTCAGACGGAGAAGAGTTGCGACAGCGGAGTTCGACCGCGTTCACACACTCTCTCTTCCTCCAAACGGCCTACTCAGACCCGGATTATAGGGAAACACGCTGCGTGCTCAGAATTATCTGGCCGCGATTTTCTTGGTGATGCTGTCTTTATATCAGGGAATCTTCGCCACCCAACAGCTCTTCACCTGATCAAACTCCTCCGCACCACCAACTTCTCCCGCGCCTTTTGCTTGCCAACGCAGGCTTCAGCAGCCCTTCTGCCAACGTTTTGGGTTTGCCGCTGAATGGACACGAGTCTATAGCCCGTCAAATCTGGGTAAGACTGCTCTTTGAATATTTGAATCCTGGTAACGAAGTACCCTAAATACTCGGCGTCTCATACGCGGCATTATTGGACCTTCATGGCTTCCTGTACATTCAGCCTGAACCTAAACTTCTTGAAGATGTGCACTGTGCAGCGTACAGACCGAAACGCGTGAAAGCGGGCACCCTCAAGGAACACAACCTCAATGCTTTATCAATCACCAGCGGTGTTGACGTTGGCGGAGGAGGTCCGACTGTTGTTCAAACCAAAAGTGATCTACTGTATGCGTGTGCAACTTGAATGTATTGAAGTGCAGACATGAGTAAGTCAGTAGCATAACGACAACGACGACGATGACAGCGATACAGCGAGAAGCAATAAAGTTTCGTACCCGGGAAGAGCAGGACAGCAATGCACGATCCAATGAAAGCAACGAAAACTACGAAAGTCATGATGGGTGGGTGGGACGACGGGGAGGCGAAGGTGTCAACGACGACCGGTCGAGCAGTGTAGACCGCGAACTGGAGGCTTGATAGGACAGCGATGTCGCGGCGAAGCTTGCTGGGGGCGGTAGACCTGCTACCGGCTGAGCTCCTGGGGAGGAAGACGCGTTTGAAGAGTCGGAAAGTGCGGCGGGACTCCCTGCAGTCGCTGCGTAATCCGCGGGATTGGGAGCAGACAATGGTCCTGCGGAGAAGGTCTGAACGTTGAGGGGCGGTGCTTGTAATTGTCCAGAAGGTGGCGAGGGGCCGCCCGCGAACGAAGTTGGCTGCGACATCAGCATGGTCATTGCAGGGTCTATGGTAGCGGCGAAAGTGGGATCTAGACCCGGAAATGACGCAGTCAGGTCCATGACCATGGGCGCTGAGACGGCTGGCTGAGTGACAGACGACGGGCCGGCCACGGGAGCGGGTGTCGAGCCTGAAGGAACGCGAGACGGCGCCGTTGAGCCGACCGCAGTTGACGCGACGCGGGATGTCGACGAAGGCGCACGCATACCTGCAGACTTGCGCATCTTCTTGATGGGCCGCGGCGGCGGCTTCGGCGCGGCGCCAGCATCGTTCGCCATGCGCGTCGCGACGGCGCCCAGCAAGATGTCCCAGCACGTATCGAGCACCCTCCACAGCTTGGGATCGTTGACACCCAGCGCGGTGGCGTTGCTCCAGAGCCCGTGCAGCAGCTTGATGCGCTTCTGCAGCTCGTCGATCCCGACCTCTGCTGCGGCGCGCGCCAGCGGCGGCAGAAGAAAGCCGCGGCGTGAGGGGCCGCCGGGTTGTTGAGCGGCCTGTGCGCCTGCTTGGAACGCCACGGGCACCGAGGGCGGTGTTACAATTCGCGCAGCGACTTCCTCGGGGATGGGCAGCAGCGCGCGCTGTATGTGCCCCGTCGAATTGTCGTAAAGAAACTTGAGCAGCCAGATGAAGCTCTCGGTGTGCGGCACGGTGAGTTGGAACACGGGCAGTGTCACAGTCAGGCCATTCGTGTCCAGAGTACAGTTCTGCGGCACGGGCGGAGGGAACCGTGGCAGGGCGGCACATTGGGCCGCGAGGACGAGATGGTAGACGGGCAGGAGGCGGATGGTCGGCTTCGCGAGGCCTAGCTGGCGCTGGAGGACGGCCGGGGCATCGATGACGGCCATTACATGCGTCGGCGCCGCGTCGGGAGTCGTGATGCCCTTCAGCGTCACGTTAACCGTGCGTGCGATGCGTTCCCCGGGTGCGAGCTGGGCGATCTCAACGCGCGCCGACGACAGCGTCTTCAGATAGCCAGGCCCTTTGTCTCGTAGCACACTCATAATGATGTCTATCGGTATGCCGGCTAGATTCGCGTCGACTGCAGCCAGCGCGGCGGAGGAGACTTGGGTCTGGTTTGGCCGCTGCAGTTGCTGCGGCAGCTTCTTGACAGCCTCCGCAAGCTCCAGCGCTCGGGGATTCTGCCCAGCAGCAGTAGATGGTCCAAAATGCGTGTTCGCGGGCAGGGCTGCAGCGAGCGCGTCGATGTCGAATGTGAGCTGGTTGGGACGCGGCGTGGGGTCGTCAAAGGTGCCCATCTCGAGTTCGGTCATAAGGTCGTCGTTGGCAGCGAGTGAGTCGATGCTCAGACGCGCCTTCTTGGCGCGTTGGCCGTCCTCGGCCATGCTGGTATGGCAGTGGTGAGAGTGTGCGTGGTTTGGGTTTATTTGTTCATGATCGCATGCTCTATTGTTCGATTTGCCTCCGGATTAATCTTGACTTCCTCGAATTGCGCTCCGAAGTGGATGTAGTCCCTCAGGCATCCAGCATGATCTACCTCCGATTTTCCCCCCTGGAAATGCGGTATTGGCTCGGGCTAAGTTCGCGTCGTTTGTTTGTATTTTTCTCTCGCGAACTTTGATATTCTAGCACCATATCCTGCGAACTGCCCTGGTGCATAAACATCCACATGGACGAGAAGGAGGGGAAAAAGGAGGATAGGGAACGATGAGGGGGCGAGGAGTTCGAGATCAACTGCAACCGCCCGGCGGACTATCACCGCGTTCGACGCCACCTGGACCCGCGGATGCCGAGAGTTTGGAGAACGCGGAGCGTACGGAACGCGCGGCTGCTTGGGCGGGACAGTGCAGGGAGTAGCCTCTCACGGGTGCAGCCCACAGATTGATACTTCCTGCTGGCGCACGCCACGAAACAGAACCGCGAGGAAACTAGCAATAAGGATAAAAGTAGCAGCGCGATGTAAGTACAGAAGTGCATTCGAAAGCGAGCAGGTCATGAGGAGCACACACATGGAGAGATACACCCGAGAGTCCCAGTAAGAGCTCCTCAGACAAGCAAAGTCTAGTAGATCAATCCGGAAGGTCCCACGAGTACATCCGTCCTCTATCGTCACCGCTAAACAGACACTCTCTAAAGTAAGGCCAAATCAGCTTAGTGCTCGAAAGGGACAGAGTAGACGTGACATAGCACATACCCTACAAACTTAAGCGCGGTAACAGACGCCACCTCCCCATCGTCCTCACCGCGACACTTGAGCGAGCGCAGCGTTGCAAACCTCCAGTTACCGCGGTCGACGACGGGTTCTGTTTCTGTGTGCTGCGCGCCGCCGTATGTCCAAGTGCGAAGCGTAACGCCGCCCGTGCCGCCGGTCGCGAGCACGCCGCGTTTCGACCACTCGCGCTCGTGGAACGCGAGTGACGCAATATCATCGCCCAGGCCGAGCGTCGCACCGCGCTGCAGATCCAGCACGGCCATCGTGCGCCCGTTGATCGTGTGCAGCGCCAGGCGCTCTTTTGAGCAACTCGCGATGTAGCCCTGAACAAAGTCAGCCACGAAAATTCCAACAGGAAACAAAATATGACAGTAAACGTACCGTCGACTCCTGTATAGTCACAAGCCTTACAGCACTATTCTTCCCACCAGAGCCGTATGCGATTCGACGCACGTACGTCCCGCGGTTGAGATCCCACACGCTCAGCGTGCCATCACGGGAACCGCTGACGGCGATGCTCCACGCCCGCGACGCCGCGACGCACGTCACGCGGTCTGTGTGCCCGCGCATGATGAACAGTAGGCGCAGCGCGCCGCCGATCTCCTTGTCCCGGTCACGCCCGTTCTGGTGGTCGCGGTCGTGGTGCGTGAGCCGCCAGATGCGTACGGTCGAGTCCTCGCCGCCTGTCACGAGACACTCCGAATCTGCGAACGCCGCGCAGGAACACGACGCTGCTTCGGCAACCTCGACATCCTGCGGCGTCACAATAAGTCCTCAGCATTGTCCGGTGGACGGGGGTACACGCACCTTGCGATCGATGATCAACCGTAGACTCTGGTCCAGGAAGCCCCACGAGACGAACTCGTTCACGTAGTTGGGCACATTTAATGTGTTCGCCTTCACTGGGAACGCGCGCTCCGCGATGTTGTCTATGCCTATGGAGTTAATGGGCACTCCCATTTCTACGTGCGCGTCAGCTTTGCACTCGTCGAGGCAGCGCCAACCGCACCTTTCACCGGCCGGGATGACTGCAGGATGAGGTGGAAGTCCTCTTCGATGCCATGCGCTGTGCCGAGTGGAAGGGTGGTTACACCGTCCATGAGCCGCGGAGGATGGGGCTGCGTGAAGATCTTGCGCGGCGTCTGACCGACTGCGCGACGAGAGTCAGCATGCCGTTTCACATTTTTGTGATTGGTAAAGAACGCACAGTTGTGTATGATACCGACTGTCGCGGCACGTTCGAGCTCATCGGAAATGTTGTCGAGGTCTCGAAGGCCAAGTTAGACAATATACACAACTCGGGGTGAAAGAGCATCGTACCAACAGAACCTTCATAGCTCAGGGGATGGAAAACATTGTACGAGTCGGGATCCCGTTGCTTGCAGCCCCATATCAGGTCGATCCAAGCCGGAAGGTGTTCCGAGACGTAGTCGCTTTCCAGAGCCTTCCTCCACCGTCAGACGAGTATAACGTACAGGTTGGGTGAAGGCGTACCTGGCGGTTGAGGATGACGAACAGCAAGGGATCGTTTTTGGCCCAGGGTGGGAGCTTGACATGATCAATCTTCTCTCCTGTATTTTGCTGGGTACCAAAGTCAAGGTGGGCGGAATTCTCGAGAAATCTACAACGTATGTAGCTCAGCAACCGTGCATCACGAATATTGACAGAGCACTCACTCTGGGCACGTGTAAAACTCAGGTATGAGCTCTCGTACGTCTCCACGGCTTTCCTGCGATGCAGAGTCGTAGGCACGTTTGATTGCACTATCGACCGGTCAGCATATGGCCGGTGAAGGCATCGCAAACCGTACCTGAACAGACGGTCTGGAATGTCCCAATCGCCGCCCTGGTGGCATAGTTAGACGTGTAGACGATACTCATGAGTAGACTTGCCTGCAGAGTCTTGAACATGTGCGTGAACGGTGATAATCGAATCAGGTAATGGCAGACGATCATTGATGAGCTGAAGTGAGTGCCGTAGTGGAACGGCGTTTCGTCAATGCTCTGTAGATTCGTGTAACGCTGTTGGGCCGATTCTCGTCGTGCCTCGGTCAGGGCCCCCATTGGGTAATGCAGACTGCAAAGGTCAGCTAATCGATCGCAGTGAATACGGTACAATACTTACTCTCGATAGGTCGCTGGCGAATCCAAGTCCAACTCGTCCGATTCGTAATCAGCGATGACCCAGGCTAAGGCAATCGTCAGGATGTGACAGCGTCTGAAGCGCACTCACTCACGGAACACAGGATACTGAGTGACATCGGCCGGTGTCCTCCCAGATGCTTGGTTGATGATACTGAGATACGTGAACTTTACGATTGTCAAGGACTTGTTTCGAGCAGCCGTCATGCGCCATGCGTACATTGCTAATCTCGCGTGCTTGCCATCGGCGTTGTGCAGTCCAAATTTCATCTTTGAATCCGGCAACCTTCGAGCTGACGTTCCGCAACAAAGGTGTTCTGAAACCACCGGCCGAGCTCGGATCGGGAGTCTTGGGACCGTACATGTTATTGAGCTTCGCATGCATGTCTTGACGGTCCTTCGGCGTCGAGAAGACAACGAGTAACGTTCGACTATCCCGCATGTAGATCTCAAGCCTGAGAGAAGTCAGCGAGAGCGATGCAGAATAACGATAACGCGCACGCTACGTCTCTGAACAAACAACTTCGCCTACCAGAACTAGCGACCTGCTCGTAAGGCCTGAAAACCGTCAGCGGTAGCACGAGCCATCACCTAGAGCGCGTACCATCTCTGTGCACGCTGGATGCCGTCAAGTTCCAGCACGGTTCCCGGCACAGTAAAAACATTTTTGGGAGCATCGCAGGCTTCAATGACTTCGCCCTCCTCGTTCTCAACAAGTCCATCTAACATGTATAGATGTGTCTTCCCGAGAATCAAGAGCCCGGCTGAAGGTATTATCAGCAGAGCATCGCCGAAAGACCAGACATGCGCACGTGAAGAATCCACGCCAACAATCCGAGTCACGGTCTTGACAGCTTGGATGACATCGCCAGGCTCGAGCTCATGGCGCACACGACGTAGCTTGTCGTCTTTCATGTCGTCATCCCATTTCTGGTCGTCTACAAAGAGCTCAGCTACGCAACCAACATCTAGGAAGATTATCACACCTTCAGCGTCGGTGCTAGAGAATTCATAGGATTCTGCCCATGGAGGGACTTCGTTTGCGACGGGGGAATGGGCCTCCCCATCAGGGTTGGACACGTCGCGAACCCCTTCGCGGATGACCTTCGTGCCAAGTATAGCTTTGTCGTGCTCGGGCTCCAGTTTCTTCCTGCAGACAATGGATCAAAGTGCATCCAGGTTAGATCTCTATACAAACGAACCTCACGCGGAACGGACCCTCCGTCTCATCCAACCTCCACAGACGCAATTCGACCTTTCTTGACCATAGGCCACGCTCTGCGAGGAGGGGAGTACGCCACTCATTCAGTCGCTCGGCTTGCCGGTGATACTCGCGCCTGAGTCGGAACCCGGTAAGTAAGTGATGTTCTTGCCCGCCATGGACAGGGCTCACATATCCTGTGCAGTTTTGCGTAACCGTTTCTTCTCCGTGGCGATAATGGTGCTCCGCCAAGCTGCGATTCGGCCGGTCGATTTCTGGAAGACGCGGTCGCCGACGATTTGCAAGCTAAGCCGGACTGAGGGCATCGAGCGGCGCTTGGATTTATCTCCCGCAACTTCGATGAAAGAGGAACGATCCACAGCCGGCGAAAGGCCGTTGGACGCGGCGACAGCAGCTTCTTCCGACTTGCGCAGAACCTCGAGCAACTGCGTTATGTCGGTGACCCAGGTTAACCACGCCATTTCAGGAAGAAAATGCATACCTCGCGCTTCTGGTTGTTGTCGACGTGGGTGTCCAATGCGAGCATGAGCGCAAGATGAGTGAGTTTCTCTACGAGCCGCATACTCTTGTCATGCAGACTCGGTTCCATCAAGACGCGGTCGATGAACGATTTGACGGCGTCGATGAACATGCAGGTCGTCTGCTGCGACAGGAACAATTTTCGGAAGCTCTCGCTCGAGCTATGAAGGTCGATGAGTTCTTCGACTAGCACTTCCATAGCAGAATCGTTCGCAGACGAGGATTTAACGTCAGCTGACAAGGGGCGCCAGGTACTATAAGTATACAACAAAACAAGAAAGAAGAGGAACAGCAGTACTTACCGACGCCCGAGTTCTCCGGAATCGCGCCGTTCACATTGGAGGTAATGTTCTGCAGCCCTCGATTAAGGGACGCAAGGATTGTGGGCATTATTTGAGCACAAGCAACCGAAGGCGTCGTGCCAGCAGTGGGCAGGCGGTCATCGACGACAGCACGGCCGAGCAGCAGGTCGAACGCGGCAACATGCACACCGGGATCCCACGACGGCGGAATGACATTCTTCAGCGTCACCCAGCCGCTGACGAGCTCGAATTTGCGAGGAAACGACGGCGATGCCTTCACAATGAGCGCGATCATTAACAGCAGCTGAGCAGCGACGACGCTGCTCGGCCGGTCGCCAAGTAAGAGCAGGCAGATGCGCGTGAGCGGAAGCGCCGCCATGAATTTCTTCATGTGTGCCGAATCCGAAAGGATGGAGACGAACGCCTCGAGCACCTGCTCTGCTTTCTCGTGTGCATGCGTGCGGTCGAGCCGGGAGACCGCTGAATGTGGTGAGCGGCTAGGTGGGCCATTGGTGTCTAGTGTCTGTGTGAGTGGGAGGCGTTATCTGGTGGGCAGCACATCATACCTTCGTGGAGGTTCGCGGCGAGGTACGATACAAGAGGCTTGATAGCAGACTCTGTCGAGAAGTTCTGCTCGGCGACAACTTTGAGCGCATCAACCAGGTGCGGAATGACATCGTGCTGGTACCAATCTGTCTGCAAAGCGTAAAGCAGCTTGCGGACGAGGTTCAGTTTCCCTAGGCGCTGGCGCGCGTTGAACCGTGCAAAGTGACTGTCGCTCAGTAACACCGCAAAGTGATTCAGATGAGCAGTCTGGATTTCCTTGCGCGTGCGCGACCAGATGTGGAAGTCCAAAGCAACGTAACTATACGCAATGGAGTTGACGACCGTGGAATGGCTGCATAACGAAGGTCAGCCTTTGCTTGCAAGCCCATATCAAGTGTGCTTACCCCGCGTTATTGAAATCAATGCCAATGAACTCCATGAGGACGCGATACGCAGCCATGTTGATCATCTGGCTCTTTTGACGAAGGATAGCAGCCAGAATCTCGTAACCACCTGACGACTCCATAAACCTCAGAACTGCAAAGGCGCCGGCTCAGCAACTCACTCATTCGTTCCATATCCTCGGAATTCTGCCAGCTTGTCCGCAAGCCATCGCACATGACTGATAGGGTTGTACAGAGGTCCTGCGGCGTCTGCATAGCAAGCAGTCAGGATTCATCACGGCTGCCGGAAAAAGCGTCTCGACTTACCTCTGCCAATTCCACAAGGCGCAGCGTCACGGCAGGTCCGCCGACCTGCCACAGCCCGACGTCGAGACACTGCGGTCGCGAGCACACGACGTCCCCGCGCATTTCCGCCTTCAAAAGCCCATAGCTCTTACCAGCAGCGTTCGTGACAGTACGATTAGACCCAGGCTCGCTGCCCACACCGGCAGGACTGAACGCGAAGAGGATAGCGTCCTCCGTAAAGCCAACGCCGTCCTTGATGGCCTTCATGAGCGGCGAAAGATCCGAGCCGAGCTTCCCGCGCGGTGCAGGCGTCGTGGGCGTACGGGGCGCATTCGATGCGGCGTCGCGCAGGGACGACAGGTAGATGTTGAGCGACGCGGAGGCTTCGTACGTGAGGAACCGAATGAGCGACGGCGCCTGAAAGTTGGCCGCGTAGCGCGGTCCGAGATGGTGGATCAGGCGCGGGATGTCGTCGCCGAGCGGCACAGCGAGCAGATGTGCACTCGCTATGCACCAGTGCGCGCCGCCGGGGGTTTCGTCGCCCAGTAAATAAGTCATGCTCTGCGCAGCAAAGTCCAATTTCGGGTACTGCCAGTTGAGCGCGTCGACGAGCGTGCCGTCGACGAAAAGCCGGATGGTCGGTGCGTGGTGTCGGGGATGGACGTGATGCACAAGCGCGATATGAGCCCACCGCGCACGGTGCAACGGGCCCGCCTTGTGGAGGACGGCCGGCTCCTTCGCGCCTGTTGTCGCGAACTCGAACTTGCCGTCCGGGCGCAGGCCGAGCTTGACGATCCAGCGACCAGGGATGTGGACGCCGAAGATGATCGTAGACTGGTCGGTCGCGAACTTCTCGACCGACATCCACGTCATGAACGTGAAGCCCGTGGGACATGGCATGCCCTTTGCGCCAGGCTGTTTCAGAGCGAGCGCCGCGGAGCCTTCTAGCGAAAAGTGCTCTGGCCACTTTGCACGCATGCCGGAGCGTAGAAGCTCGACGACAGGCATCTCCAAGCGATCGATGCCGTCTGCATCTCGACGCACGGCGCGCTGAAATATCGCGCGCGCCTCGCTGGTCGACGCGCCCATATCCAGCATCCTTCGAAGCAGTTTCGCAAGCACTGCCCGCAATTGCTCAGGCAATTCGTCGTCGTCATCGTTGTATAGCCGCGAAAATAGTATCCCGACGAGACCAAGACTGTTGAGCGCTGCCTGGTTGCGGTGGTTGGAAGCTGCCAGGCGTTCCAAGACTTTGAACAGCGCGTAGTTCAGCAGCACGTCTCCAGCAGGTAGTAGATGAATTGAAACAAGGATAGCCTGAGGCGCACGAATGGCACCCAAGCGCGAGCCAATTTGCACGATTTGGGCCTCGGCTTCGGGCAAGTCACCCGCCGCCCGCAGAGAGACGAACAAGCCGGCATGAGAGAAATCTTGCAGTGCGAGAGATAGTAGAAAGCCGAATGTCTGGTCGACGGTCTTGACGTTGACAGCGAGGTGCAATATAGCCTGTTCGAGCGAATCATAACCAACTCGTTGCTGGTGGCGTGTCAGTGACTGTGGCGTTTATTGACAAGCATTCATACTTCAAAGTAGTCCTTGTTGGCCTGGTGCAGACGCGTTGCTTCTGAGAGAATGGCGAACGCGAGACGTGCGGCTTCGCTGGTCTCAACTGAAGCTGAGAGCGCATCGTCTCGCAACATGGAAAGTACGTTGATGAGCACCAGGAAGCCGTCGCATTCTCTGAAAACGTCCTTGGTCGCTGCGTCTTCAACCATAATCCGCTGAATTTCTGCCAGCAGCTGTGACCAATTCGCAGATTCAGCAAAGCACGGCAACCACGGCTCTCCCAAGCTCACCTGAACTTTGCCCATGACACCGTCAGCCGTCTTGACCGAATCCACCCAGTTTCGCATGAGCTCGATGCGGGCGTCGCGCTGGAAGTCCTCGGGCGAGAGCTCAGGCTCTGATATCTCACTCAGAGACGAGCGCGGCTTGGGCGTCGGAGCCACCTCGAACCGCGCGCGCAGCGGTGTGAAGAGGCGCTGAAACATGGTGTATGGACCTCAAAGGCCAGCTTTGCAAGTCGTCAAGTCGTTCAGCGGCTGTCGCGGTCAACGTGCGGATCTTACCGCTCACGCGAGCGCCGACGGCTAGCAACTTTGATGGCGGGATTATTCCCGTGCCTGGAACGGACGACTAGAATAGTTCACACAGACGTTGCTAGACTCTTCCGAGGGCTGTTATTTGAGAAAAGAAGTGGAGGCAGCATGACTTGGTTAATTTCGTGAAAAAAGCACGCCATGCGAGAGCTCAGAGAACACATCACTAGAGTACAAACCTCAAGCTGTCGGAAATACTACATATGTACACTCTCAGGATAAATGAGATGCGAAACTTGTCTGCCATTCTCAGCGTATGTCTTAGTCAGTTCCACCGCCTAGATACTCAGCACGTCAGGGAAAATTAGACGACGACTCGAAGCAGCCAGCCGGGAGCCACGCTTTACCCAGGACGCCACCATCGATATGCAGCGACCACA
The DNA here is from genome assembly GCA_037042915.1 of Auricularia sp. M13. Classification (NCBI taxonomy): domain Eukaryota; kingdom Fungi; phylum Basidiomycota; class Agaricomycetes; order Auriculariales; family Auriculariaceae; genus Auricularia; species Auricularia sp. M13. The sequence goes on along the minus strand of CM073194.1, from coordinate 1,310,174 downwards.
GCAGCAGTAATTCCGCCTGCAACCGCAGCTAATGCGCCTGGTCGTGCGTTGTTCTGCATTTCCGCACGTCTCTGATGCTCTTGCTGCCGTCTCCGCAGAACCTCAAGTTCGGAACTGTACAGAGGCGTGCGACTCGTCGGTCCCGGAGTTGTAGGCGGCGTTCGACCAACCGCTACGGTCGTCGATCTCTGCATCTGCGCCTGCTGAGACCATGACTGTGAGCTGAGCGCCGTCGGCCTGCTCGGCATCTGGTGTCCAGCCTCCATGTACGGGGAGTTTGGCCATGTTCCGCTGTGATCAGCCTGAGACGCAGGGCGCATCGACGTCCTTATTGCTGGAACAAAGTTGAACGAAGACGGCGGAGGGTCGTCCCACCATGAGTCTGGCCGATATGTGCTTGGAGCGTAGGCTGCCCTGCCAGAGGTAATGCGGGTATACACATGACAACTTTGTGTAGCAAAAAGCTGCTGTTTAAGGCGGCGTCCTGCATCGTTATCCCCTGCAATAAAGGTTCTGCTCAAAGAGAAAACACAGCGGTGATGAGACACCATCCCACAATCGTGCACGAGTTGCTCACTCGGAGATAACGTGGTGGCAGCTGTGCACCCTGCACACGGGGCAGTTTTTCGCGGTTGCCTGGTCGCTGGAGCGCCAGCTGTTGATGCACCTCCAGCAAAACACATGTCTGCACTGGCCTGCGTTATCTTTCTCAGCTCTTCATACAGGGACTCAACAGAGGAAAACGCACATAGAAGTCCGTACATGGCCGGTTCGTCGAAGCAAATGGCGCAGGTATCGTTCTCGACATTTGCGACAGGTTGCGAGACAGCCGGCTGCCCACGCGAATGAGCGCGTGAGACCGCGCCAGCCCTCAATGAGTGCACCCTGGACAATGTGTCGCCAATGCGGCGATGCTCGGGGGATTGGGACGGCCGTGACAGCTGAGACGATACCGCCGTCTGCGGGGATGAGACCGTCGTCAGAGTGCGATTCTGAGCCGCTGGTGGGCGAGGTAGGGTCGCTTGAGGTGTTGGCGCTGTCGGCGCTCGGGAATTCTGCTGAGACGTCGCGGCAGGCACCGGGACAGCTGTCGGAGGTACTGGAACTGCAGCCAGCGAACCAGTAGCGGGAATCGCAGCTGCCACTGAAGGCTGTGGATTATTATCTCTGAAAGAATCTCCCGTTGGTCGTTGCCTTGCAGGGAGACTCGACCGTGTCTGAGGCGTAGAGGAGCTGGCCGTAGTTGCATTCGATGTTCTGGGACGCTCGTGGCGATACTTGCAGCCTGCTGCAGTATTCGCGCGGTTGCAGGCCCCTGGAACGAAATAAAGGAATATAATTGCAACCCACTATGTCTTCACCTGTGTAGAAAAATTTGTGGCAAACGCCATGAGGAGCTCGCTGCCTTCGTACTCTAGCTGATGCAGCCTGATCATGGCTAAAATTGCACGATTGGCCGCGAAAGCAACGTCCTGAGCCTCTCTGAGCCTCGTACTGTGAATAAAATACAGATGAAACGTACCTTCTGCATAGTAGCGACATAGCTCTCGCCTGCGTGCACTTGCTACCTGGGATGCTGAGTCCATGAGGCGGACTTGTGGGATTTGCCACCGGTGCAAACATCGGCAAGTTTTGATGACGCGATCTTCAGCGCTCCCCCCAACAGGCATCTCTCCCGTTCCGCCGGCAACTGAGGGCGCTGCACTACTTGTCCCGAGCGTCTGCCTCCACATCTTCCCCTCATATTTACTTCGAAACCCACAGCCACTCCGCCACCGCATCCATAATGACTTTGTGTGCGAGCGCCTGTGCCAGGCGACCACCCTTGCACTCCAACTCTCATGATGTCTGCCGACTTGAATCGCGTTCAGAGTCCAGAGCTACTGCTTTATACCAGACGACCGGCAGTACGCGCGGAGCACGTCCCCGTCGCGCTTCACCGCTTCGCCGCCCCTTCGGGACCATGGCCATGGAGCTCCGGACCGCCGTCGTCGCTCAGTCTTTCGTCCGCAGAGTCTTCACCTGTGCGCATGCGGCTTTCCGGAAATGAGGAGTGGTCAGGATATCCCCGTACTCATTATCCGAACTGGACGGGCCATGTTGCAGAGCGGTCGGGTCTTCGGTTTCTTCTCGAACGACGTGCAAGTTCGGAAACGGCTATCTATATCTTGGATGTCCAACAGGATGGCAGATTCATGCCTCGACCAACATTGAAGCACTACGAAATTGGACAACTCTGGAACGTGCTTTGCAATCCCGTGAGTTGTACCGCTGAAGTCTGACACTGCAGGGAATTGACGCCCTGATTTCAGCGACCCGCCAGTGTTACACTCCGCTGTCTATTTATTGGAGACATGTGTGGTTCCATACTGCAGATGTTAGGCGCAAAGTTAGTGGCATGTCATGGCCAGCAGCACACGAAACCTTCAACGCATTGATTGCATCCCCCAGGTACAATATCGAGCCATTCTTCTTCTCGAGCGCCATAAACGGCATTCCCTCGCGATACCAAGAGACTGACGAAGATGGCAAAAGCGACCGTATGTAATCCCTTCCGCGGCACGTTGCATCTATTCACAATTCACAATTACTGTAACAGACATCACTATCACTTTGCCGTTCGTGCGAGCTGTGAGCTCGGAGTCTTATCAGACGTCGACCGAAGACAAAAATGATGACGAATGTGGGTCAGAATTCTATCACAGGCTCAATTAACTGACCCACCACTCCAGACGCGCTGGTCTTAGATTTGCAACATCCACTTGAATTGAACTCAGGTAGGGCCTGTCTGTAGCTTGGTAAATGGTCTAATGCAATATCAGGGAATACCCTTCTGCTCGACCAACTCGCAGTCCACCTTATCCGCCGTCATGAAGCCTCAACGTTGATCATGCTCCACCCCAAATCCGACTTCTGGCTCACCACTAGCGCAGAGGATATGTACCAACGGGTACTGATGGCTGGAAAGGGCAGCTATTGGGGCAAGATCTGGCGAAAATCGGACGACCCTACCTTCATGCTCTTAGTTTTTATGTGGCATGCTCTGTATGCCTGGGACGAGGCGATGGACGCCTTGTTCGACTCCATCTTGACATCAGTAAGTTCCCAACCGCTCTCAACGATGACGATGTCTAGGGCTGACGAGCACTCAGGAAAAGCGCGCAATGACCAAGGAGGTAGTCGGCGAAATCGATATCACACACGAACTGCATCGCGTCCGCTCAGCATTGCTTCTTTACAATGGTCTCCTGAGAAACTTCCACAACGCGGTCGACTTTGTCCTGCAGCAGCCTAACTGACTTACGATGATCCTGCATCTCGGGCAATATTTAAGCGAGAATGCAAGGGGGCCTCGGAAAAAAAATTATTGACACAGGGCCAAAAATTCTCATAAGGACCTCAAATGGACCCCCTCCCCCCTATTTGCTTCCGATGCTTAGTCATCTCAAGCCAAAGGTCATGTGGAAGCAAATTCATCATTGGAAAATTGTTGGAATGTTATGTTACTGCTTCATTGGTGCTCTGTGGAGGCCCATTGCAAGTATCCGGCGGCAAATTTTAATTCCGAGCCTGGATGCTTCCAGAGCACCACCCGCTCACACAGACAGCATCCTCAGCTACTTCTCGGATTTTATTGGTCATAAAGTATAAAATGGCTTCAGGACTGTACCTATTAATCATTCTGCTGCTCAAAACCAGGGCTTCTGAGCTGAGATCAAGTGCAATCACTGAGATTTTTGTAAAATTCTTGCCTAAAAAAATTCTTATAAGCTCTCAAATGGACCCCCCTCCCCCCCGCCTCGTGATATCGGATTTTGCCGACGAGGCCCCCTTGCGAGAATGCGAACATCTTCTCCTCGAGGTGCGGCGCTTACAGGACACCAAGGACATGTGCCAGGAGCGTGTCAGCAACGCCTTAGATCTTGTCAGTGAAAGATACTTACGCCCGCTGAATTCACTAACACTCTCAACAGATCTTCCGAACGTTGACGGTCCGCGACACGAAGGCGGCTCAGTCTCAGGGCTGGGTAACACAGCAAATAACATTCCTCACGACCGTTTTCCTGCCGCCAACATTCATTGCGGCAAGTACAACCTCGGAAAACATAGCTGCGCGACTAACTAAATGCGCAGACAGTCTTCGGGATGAATCTCAACATCATCAGCGACGGGACAAAGGGGACGCTCGGGGAATACCTGGGCATAAGTCTTCCTCTTATCGTCGTCACGGGCTGGCTCATGCTAGCTCTTCGGCGCCACCTCCGGGACGCGGACACGCCATTCTACCACCAACTCCTCTGGCCGTTCCGAGACTTGCACGCTGCCTGGCTGCGTTGGAACATTCCTCCAATGCCAGGGCGCCGACGCGCACAGAGACCACAGGCGAGGCCCGAAAGCGTAGTCATGAGGCGGCACGCGACAGGACCTGAGCCGGCGCCGCGTTTGCGAGGCTGGGCGATGATACGTGAGAATCTGCCTGATATTGTTGCGGCAGGAGCACCACAGCCTCCGTTGGCTAGTGTTGTAGTGGAAGCTCGCGGAAAGAATGGAAAATGAGGTCCTATGACTTGCTTAGCTTACTCCAGACGTCGACAAAGACAGCAGGCATGATCCAATGATTGCAAGAGTCAACGTCGGCACAGCCACCCACAAATGAACTCCTTGCCGTGGTCCTGACCTGCCGCCACACCCAATTTTCTTGTATTTTGTAGGATGATATAGTGCTCATATTAACTGCAGAGCTGGAGGGACGACAGCAATTCAGACAGTCAGTCGAACCTGCCTGTTTGGGTGGAAAAGGCCGGCATAATGCGGCGTGCGAATGACCACAGGTCGGCTAGAACCGGCCATCAGTTTCTTTGTCCCGCGCAGCACGTGTTCATTGTCCTTTCAAACTCCACTCTCCACCACCCTTCCTCTCGCCGCGAAGTTATAAAAACCCGTTGCATTGTGACGCCTCCACCCCAGACATGTCTACCACCCTCGATCAGTTCGACAACAACATGGCTTTCGCGCAACCTATTGACGATTACTGGACAATGCCGCCTGGAGTCACGCAAACTCCACTGCTCAACTTTGGCACGAACGACTTGGTGAGTTTGAGCCACAAGATGCCCTCTCTGTCGACTCACGGCCGTGCGCCTAGGCCTCGTATGCCTTTGTGTCACCCAACATCGACCTGGAGAGCTCAGCGCCGGATGACACACCTCTGGACTTTGGCACGGGTGCTTTGGTAAGGCGATGCCCCACCACCTCCTCGCAATTCATGTCGACTGACGAGTGCTAGGATTCTTATCAGTTCAGTCCGTTCGGCATTGACCTATACGAACCAGCGTCCGAGGGTACAGAAGAAGCTTTAGACTTGCTGTTACACGGCGCGATTATGACGAATACGATGCCGTACGCGACGGGCGACGCGGACACGTACAATGACCTGGCCACAGGATACGGTCAGTTGGTCGAAGCAGCAGGAGCTTTGGGCAAAGGACTAACATATCGTAAGCAGATGGGATGCTTCCGCACGACGGGTCAACCCTGACGGCCATTGCCTGCGAAGGGCTGTCCGCTGCCAGTGGAACCGCAGACACCCAGCCTGGTGTCTGGAATGACAACGATATGCCCGTCGCTGGCCCATCAAGTGCGTCTCAGTCGACAACGACTTTCGAGTGGTTCGAGTTGGCGGACACCTCAACCGTTACCAGCCCCAGCGATCGCGAGCAGTCGCTGGAGGCTCCGCCCCTGGCCGGTCCCTCCAGGCTCAGCCAGTCGTTGCCACATATTCACAGCGCCTGGCCTATCGACAACCAATATGGCACAGCGTGGCCGAGCTTCGACGCCTCGTCTGGGCGCTCGCCTGGGTGTGGGAGTCAGTCCGATGGATCGATGGGACGCACCTTCCCTAGCAGCGAAACTATTGACCACCGCATGGGAGAGGGCGTCTGGGCCAATGAACGCCTGTCGCTCCCGGGAAGGCACTACGGTACGTTCTTCGCCGCCGTGCTGGTGACGTTGCTGATGGACTCGTTGTATAGATGACGCCGATGCGTCGAGTGCTGAACTCGGCAACCAGTTTGGACTTGACGTCCAATCTGACAACACCATGATAACACCAGAGCAATCACAGGGATCTCTGCCCAGGTTTGCTCAACCCGCAGCGTCGTCGCGGGCGGCCCCGTCTGGCATGATGCAGAAGGCGAAGGCACAAATGACGACGAAGGCCCGATCCAAGAAGGCGAAGAAGGCGCAGGCCGATCCAAATATGGAGATGCCAGCGGCGCTCCTACTCCCGATTCCATTCCCACGTGTGCTCTTCAAGGACACCGAGCGTGGCCGGCAGTGCGCGGCCAAAGGCCTGACGAAGGATTCCACGGCACCATTCACGTGCTTCATCTGCAAGGAGTACTGCAAGCCGACGGGGCAGAACGGCGAGTACGAGGCGTTCGCGACGTGGAAGCAGTTCCAGAGCCACATCAGTCGGTGTGCGCCGCGGGAGAGCATGCTCCCGCGTTGCCCGTTCTGCGACCACCCCGAGCCAGCATATGGTCGCCCGCACCAGATGGAGCGTCACTTGGTCGGGTATGGTGGGAACGCGGCATGCAAGGCCCTCGCCAAACTCGTCGCAAGCGGTACCAAGACGAACCGAGCGCTGGCCGACTGGCTCGAAGAGCACGGGAAGCCGATTATCCCTAAATTCCTCGGTATGCGGTTGGCGCGCATCTTCCACTACGCCAAATACCAGGATCTCGAGATGCACGACGAGCCGGACCTGACGCCGCAGCACAGGGAGGATGAGGCGGCGTGAAGAGCACCATGGGATGTATCATAGGAATTGTATCCTTAACGCCGTCGCTGATTGTGTCGCTGTGAAAGCTGGAGGTACTAGAGTGTTGTCCGATTGGATCGTAGAAAGCCCAAAGCTGGAGCCTGAATGGCGTCCGAATCCACCACAAGCTCTGCGGAGCTCATTGTCAGTGACAACGGACATGCTCCATGGTTGGACGTACAAGCAAAAGGTTCTTTTATCCCATGAGCGCAGGGGTCGAGGCGCTCAGCATAGCCTAACTGGTTCGGCGGGTGGGCCGATGAAAGCGATTGAAGCAGTTCAAGACTCGGAACAGCGCGGCTGACGCACGCGTCGCCTCCGGAAAGGTGTAGAGCCCGTATTAGAGTGCTCTAGACTATCGAGCACGTTACAAGGTAGCGCAGAAGAGGACAACGGAACGATAGCGCGGAGTTTCAGCACTTTCCTTCATCCTTTTCGACGTGTTCACCATGACAAGGCTAGTAAACTCACCACGTTGCTCATGCATACTAGGTGTGCCATTGATGCCCGCGTGCTGATATATGGCGGGGATTTTTGAAGATCTCAATGGAATGCGCGTGGTATGAGTTGAGCTGCTGAATTCAGCGAATCATCATTGGCATTGGAATCTTGCGCAGGCGGCAGCCGCTTCTCTGAGTCTGACTGAACTATTGCGATCTGGGCATATCTCTTGGGATACACATACTTATAAGCATTGGGGAAGAACACAACTCGAATCACTATCCATGAATGCACACATTCGCCTCACGACTTTGCGGCCTCAATCCGCTTCGTCAACTCTGCTGCAGTCGCAAGCAGCTGCTCGCGGGTAACCTTCTTTTGGATGACGGTCTCTCCCAGCTTGATCCTCAGCCCTTCCTCCTCGTTAGGCTTCGGCGCGACGTGGAAGTGCACGTGATCCACGTGCTGCAGCGTCGCTTGAGCCATGGGAGACAGGAGAAAGAGTTATGAATGTGGGGCTGACCTGAAAGGCGAGTTTGCCGTTGTTCTTGAAGAGCCGAGTGTGCGTGCGTTGGATAAGAAGGGACCCGCGCAACTTTAGAGCGACGATATCACGTACCTGAAGCACGTTGAAATCTTCCACACCTGTGGCGCGCGCAATAATCTTCAGGATGGGGCCGATGTCGCGCAAGTTCTCGTCGGGGATGTCGAGCAGTGTCCGTCCGTGAACTGCAGGTCTAGTCAGGCTGTAGAGTCCCAAGCAGAGTTCGAGACGATGCGAGGTACCACATACCCTTCGGGATAATAAGCGTGTGACCATCACTGACGGGGTTTATGTCCAGGAATGCGAGCCTTCGACACTAGGTGAGCGAGAGCGCGTTGGGGTGCTGACAACGCATTCACGTGAGCTCCGTCTCATAGACCTTGTAGCATGGAACCTTCCCTGAAAGGAGGGTATTAGTTACCAAGCAGATGACAGTATGTAGCACATTTACTCGCCTTCTACGATGAGACAAAACAGGCAGCTGCGAGGGTTCAAGTGCAAGTGCAAGAACGGTGCATCGGATCACCGGTACGTCAATCGAGGATTTCAGGCACAGTGCGAGTTGGTACGCACGGTGTAGAGGTAGCCATAAAACCTGAGTCTCGCAAGTCCCGCAAGAAGGCAAGAGTGCCCAGCCTCTTACGAGTGTTAGCGTTATCGGGACCGGGGAACGAGGGCCGAAACTGTCACGTGAGGGTGGAATCTGAGGCGACGAATTTGCACTAGACTTTAAGATCAAGGGCCTGAGAACACCTGGAGAAGTGCATCTTAATACTAAACTATGTGCGCCGAATGTAGTCAATAATGCTGTCCTTGCGCTGTTTGACCACGCCCTGCGCTGATTGACGGACAAAGTATTTGGGTGTTCAACGCTCAACGATGTCGAATCCCCGAAAACGGATATCATCCAAGGCACGGTGCAGCAGGTAGGAAGCTATGGAGCGGGATACTAGAATTTCACCCAAACCGCGAGTCATTTCAGTCGGTCGGAATCGATTGCTTGTTGTTTCTCCTCCATGCCATGTGACTTCTCCTGCATGAGCGGCGCCAGCACAAGATGTTGGGGCAAGCATTGCCTCCGGGAATGTGTGGGCACAGCTGCAGCACTGCACCAGCAGCGAAGCAGGATCGCAGAAACGCGCAGCACTTCCTTTTCCGGATAATCCGGTGGCATCAAGACGGGCGCTCGCGTCGGCGCCCATCGCCACTTGTTGCTTGACTTTCTTCTTGCTGCTGTTGCTGTCCTGCGAGGCACGCGTCGACACGACCATGGACTCCAGCCCGCGCCCAATCTTGCTCAAGCTGTCCGACAGCCCCATCGAAGCCAAGGCATCCGAGTCCAGCTCGCGTTTGCGCATCCCACCCGCACCACCGTCTGCGGACGAGCGGTCCAACAACTCGGGCTTCAGCACGCTGCACCGTTTTGGGCCCTCTGGGCCGTGGCCATGGACCAGTTTTTACGGCGGCGGCTCCCACCAGGACATCCCATCTCGGCAGACGACGCGGGGCCAGCGTCCGTTGACGCAGCAGGACGCAGCTGAAGAGGAAAACAATGCCTGGATGGCATATCCCGCAGCGCTGTTCCCGAACTGGACAGAAGCCATCATGCGCAGATCTGGTCTGCAGGCGGAGGTTTTAGAGAAAGAGGATATTTCTGGCACCAATGTCCGAACCGTTGATATGCTCGCTAGCGGCCACCTCCGAGCGGGTCCGTCCTTCACTGGATACCAGAAAGAAGAGTTTTGGCGCGCCGTCAACGAGCCGGTGCGTACTGTAAATTTCGAGCTGCCAAAGTGTCATTTTATTCATCCCACAAAGGCCAGGCCCGAAATACGTCTGACGTGCTACTTTGTAGAGGATATCAGTGGCCCGATCATGCAAATGCTTGGAACTAGGTATCTGGAATGCCTTTGCTTGAAGTTGCCCGTTGCTCATGGTCGAAGTTACGACATAGAGCCATTCTTCTTCTCGTCAGCCATTAATGGTATTGCCACACGATACCAAGAGGACATCGGCCCAAAGAATGAAGATCGTAAGTGTACTCACCGTCTTCATAAGAAAAAGCAATGTGCTCATAGCTCGCAGATATAACAATAACTCTCCCGTTCTTGCGTGCCATCGACTCGGCAACCTATAATCGATCGTCTGATAATAAGGATGATGAAGAATGTGGATCTCATTCTCTGAATTCCATGAACACAGCTAACTTCTGCAGTGGAAGAGGTCATCGATGTTCAGACGCCACTGGCGTTAGTATCCCCCGACGGTCAAGGTGCGTCGCGTCACTCGCTCGCGTCCCTGGATCTCACTCGCATTTGCAGACCAGACTCTTCTCTTGGACGTGTTGGCCGTACATATGATTCGAGCTGTCGACGAATCGACTCTGATCGTTATTCACCCGGAGTCGGCCTATTGGCTGACGACGAGCGCGGCGGAAATGCAGGAGCGCGTCTTACTGGCAGCTAAGGGCGTATACTGGTCGAACTTGCTGCAACAGTCGAAAGACCCAACGTTCATGCTCCTCATTCTGCTTTGGCACGCCCTTTACGCATGGGACGAGGCTATGGAAGTTCTCTACGAGCACATTTGCTATCTCGTGGGTGACCTACCGTTCACTATCCTTATTAGCAATTTCCTGACCACGTCGAGCAGGAGAGACGCGTCATGATCAAGTTCAATGCGAGCGACATCTGGCTCACGCGTGAGCTGCACATCATCCGCGCGATGCTGCTGCATTACGAGACTCTCCTGAAGCAGTTCCATAAGACGGTGCGGTTCGTGCTGCACCATCCGAACCGCACGCTGGAGGAGACTATGCCTGATCCTGAGGAGCGGGATAAATCCAACGCGCTGCTCAGGAAGGAGTGCTACATCATTCTCGACGAGATTGAGCGCCTTCAGGACCAGAAGGAAATGCAAGAGTATCGCGTGAAGAACGTTATGGACTTGGTACGTCACAGCGCATACGCCGTGGATATTGCTAATAATGCGGCTGGTCAAGGTGTTCTCCACTCTGAGTGTGAAGGAGACTGAAACGTCGCTCTCGCAAGGCTGGGTCATGCAGCAGCTCAGCTACGTCACCATGGCGTTCCTTCCCGCCACCTTCGTCGCCGTATGTCGTCTTCCTATTCTCCACCTGTTTCTCACCGAACATCAGACGGTATTCGGCATGAATCTCAACGAGGTGAGCCATCGATCCCAATCACAACCTTCAAGTTGTCACCCTATATTAACAGCCATCTTCAGTTCACGCCCGATACAAATCTCAACTGGAAGCAATACGTTGGCGCTACGATCCCCCTCAGCTTCGGCACGGTGTGGATCATGCTCGCGCTGCAGGGAAAGATGAACCACCCGAGCACGTCCTTCTTTGTGCATCTCCTCTGGCCGTTCGTCTGGGTCGCCGCGCTCATCGACCGCTGGCGCCGCCTGGGTATTTTCCACTCGGGCACGACGGTGGTCGTGGATCCGACGCTCAACGTCGACTTCGAGATCGACGAGGACTCGCTGCAGGAGGACGGCAAGGCCACCTCGCGCGCGCGCGTCACGCGCTACTGGGGCTGGCGCCCCAAACGTCGCGAGGAGAGCGTCGCGGCCTCGAGCACTGCGGGCACCCGTCCAGGCACTCCAACGGGCGGGTTGCTCTCCCGCCAGCGATCGCGGCAGTCGCAACGGCACTCCATTGCGTCAGAGCCCCCGCTCGGCGCCAACGCAGAGAGGTTCATCGCCGCGTACAACCAGCAGCAGGAGAAGCCGTGGGGTAAGACGCAGCTGCGGCGTATCTTCGGTGGCAACTCCCATGCTGGGCAGCGTCCTGGACGTGCGAACACGCTCGACGCATTGCAACGCTGAACGCTGACTGCAACGTTTCTCACGATATCTACAGAAGTAGTGCTCATGCCATGCTTTACCACTATTATCATTATTGCTCTAATGTCAATGCGCGTGTTCCCGTACCGAGATGCTAAGAAGATAGCCAGAAGAGAAAGTGCTCGCCTCTTCATCGCGTCCAAGTACTCGCGAGGACACCTTCTTATTTTCAGAGGATGGTCGAACAATTCGGGCATTGGTGTGAAATTCACTTGTGATTTGCACGACGAGCAGAAGAAAGTTAGTGTACATAGTTCAGCGTATTACCAAGGTCCAAACGAATGCGGTCAATCACTGCCTTGCAGGAAGAGGAGATTCGAAACCCTCCATCCTGTAGCCCAGGTTTCAGGAGCTGACGCTGACGACCTCGCCAGCAGCCGCGCCATCCTCTTTGCTGGGCACGAACTCGAGATGCATGACAATCTGCGGCCACACTGCCCAATGCCAATCAGCCGCCGACCACACGCAGAAGAGCGCAATGGGTGAACGCACCCTGCTCGAAGCCCGGATGCCTGCCCTGGCGGATGGCGGGCCAGATATCGCGCATGGCGTCCGAGCTGCGGATCTCGGCCCAATGCGCGAGAAAGAACGCCATCTCGACCTGGCGCACCTCGGCGAACGTGGCGGAGAAGACACCGAAGACCTCGTCGACAATGTTGTGCACGTTCAGGCTCGACACGATGTGGTCGTACGCGCGTGCCTTCAGCTCCGGCAGGTTCAGCTCTGTGCACGGGTTAGAAGGAAGTGCGACAGGCAAGATGAAGGAGGGCGAGAACGCACTGTCGGCTAGACGATACATCGACTTGGCGCTGCACGGCGCAACGTCGCGAACGCGGTCGGGGTGCTGCGCGCACCACATGCGGATCCATTGACGTCGCGTTGTTGGCTCAGAAGATGTGGAAGCAGCCGTGCCCGCCGAGGGCGCCGACGTTGTTGAGCTACTTGCGGACGGTGACGGGAAGGAAGAAGAGAGCGGGGCAAAGATTATCATGTCTGTGTAAAGCTGTTCACACGCGCATGAGTACCGTGGAACATAGGAACGAACGAAGCGACGAACGTAATATAAAAGAGCGCGGTACGTCGAGTAAGCCGCGTCGCGCACGACAACGGACCTCATTGCCCTGCGTGGGCTGCGCTGCGGCTGGAGCAGGCTTTCGGCAGGAGCAGGGGGCGGGGGAGATGGCGGAAGCTGAGGCAGCTGCATGTCCGCCACACTTGCGCCCTCACCACCATCGTCCAGATCGTCGTCGTCGCCTAGATCATGGACAAACTCCAACTCTTGTGTCTCGACGGCCCCGTCCGGTGACGATGCAGCGCCCTGGTCGTCCCGACGCGGCGACTCCGATTCAGATTGCTCGTGCCGGGAATCAACAGCTGGAAGCTCATCGGCCGCGTCGTCTTCAAAGTCGGAGTCAACATCAAGCTCGGGCAATGGCGTCCCTTCGGATCGACCACCCTGTCCTTCTTCGACCATCGTCTCACTGAAACCGGAGTTGAACACTGCAAAAGCGAGGCATTAGTCCACTACGGCATCGAGGTAGACAATGCACATACTGGATTCGAAATACGACGAGCGGCGGGCAAGGAGTCCCTTCATAGCACAAACTTTGCGCCCACCGGGGAGGCTGAAGCAAACGTCCGAGTAATCTGGATCGTCCAGCAGGGCACCCGTTGCAAGCATAAGGACACGCGGAGGCGGAGGCCGTGGCGGAGAGCCTGTGATAGAGCAGGTTATGACGAACGCGTCGTTCGTGATCACGGAGGGCAGCGAATAGTACACCGTGTCGCGACGCGCAAATGTCGCCCTGTAAAAATTGAGGCGAGAATATGGAAGGCAATGTGGAGAGCATACCATCCCCAGTTTGCTGTCTTGTACGAAAATGCGTGATTAGGTGCTTCTTTAGTCGTGAACACGGTGCGTTTGCTGTCACGATTCTTTTCGCAACTGAAGCACGCCGTGTCAATTAATCAGAGGCGTGACACTAAATTCAGTGGAATATACCTGCAGAGTTCGAAGCTGAAACTGTACAGGCCCTCGCGTAGCCATCTGAGCGTGCGTCGCTGTCAGGCATTGGTCTCCGCCTCCTTCTTAGTTGCGTACTTTCCGTTCAGAGACATCTCCTGCTCTTCAACGGTGGGCTGGGACAATTCAGAGCCAACTCCAACATGGCCAACCTCAGACACATACCTCGCACGACAGATATAGCGAGCAGTAGGTATTGGGCTCAGGGGAGGTCCCGCTATTCGCGTAGAACAAAATTTGCCTGGAACACCGTCAACGCCTCAATGAAAGCGTGCCGTATAGTGCGTACCATCTACCCCCATCAAATTTCGCGCTCTTGGTGACCTTCGATTTCGCGTCACCTTTGCTGGATGCGGTTCAGTCGGCCAGCGCGTGCTGGAGAAACTGTGCGACACGTACGAGCCGTCGAAGAGCGCTTTGAGTCCTCTAAGCTTCCATTCAAAGGTGACTGTGCGCAGTTCCTGGCCGTCTGTCGAGCCGCTCATTGCGCGGGTGTGCAAAGCGGCGGGGCGAATGGCACTCGGTGGAGACATCACTGTCGGAAGCCGGGTGGCGCGCCGAACGCGCAAACAAAACAACGAAGACAACAACTTGCTCGGCATTCGCCGCATACAACGCTTGCTCACTATCTCTTCTCGTTCGCCTTTATCTACAGCTTACAAGCGCGGCAGAGTTAAATTTGAGATCATTTTAATATGGACACTTGACTCAACAGGACTGGCTCCTGAGTTCTCACCTCAGCTGAGGCGACGGCAGCGTCCCTGCGCGCCTTGTGTTGTTAATAGCTCCGATACCGTCTTGCGATTGGCCATCTATCAATGCCGCCGCGAACACACGGTCTGGGTGCGTCTGGTGAAAGGAGCCTTGTCGTCCTTGACCTCTGACCATCATGCCCAAACCGCCCAACAGCCCCCCAGGTAGCATCGACTCCCTGTGCTGGATATACGCAGACGGTGAGTATTGGCTCGTGGCCCACTTCAATGATCGATGATGGTAATCGACGCCTAATAGGGAGATGTTTGCGTGGGGACTCCTGCCCTTTCAGCCACGATCGCGAATCGCCTGCAAAGCCCGATATCGGCGGGATATGCTGGGAATTCAGACGAAGTTTGTGATATTTTGACGTCCTCTGGCCGCTCGATCTGATGAATCTCTATCGCTCAGCTGGCATTTGTACAGGCCGCCTTCACCCACTGAAGGACTCTGGAGAATGCGGATACCTGCGTATAGGCCCAAACGATCCTTTACCAGAAATCGGAAAGCGCGCCTCAATTCCCAAGACGACTATCCCGAGGATGAAGAGTCCAAGCTTTTCGACTTCCAATCAGAGTAATCCGCACGGTACCGGGCCCAATGGGCCGTCACCAGGAATTGGAGAGCGGGTCTCGGCGTTGACACCGTGGACACAGAGCCCAGCATCATCGGCGCTTATACATGACAATCGCTTCTCTGTCTTGGAGGTAGAACCTGCTGCACTCAGTCAGAATACCTCAGACGCTGGGAGCTCGACGCCAGTTGCTCCTGCAAGGCCTATACGCCCGTCGCCCGTCGCTCCTGCGATGCCTATACGCCCGTCGCAGCCCGTCGCACCTGCGGTGCCTATACGCCCGTCGCCTGTCGCTCCTGCGATACCTAAACCCTCGACAAGACCGACTGCGACCCATTCACCACTGCTTCAACCATCGTCGCAGAACACTCGCACCGTCCCGAGTTATTCAGCAATTTCAGGTCCGAGTGCTCCAGTGCCTCAGCAAACCACGCGCACGCCGCGCCTCCCATCGTGGCCTCCTCCGAGTCGCACTCCGCTTCCCACGCCAGTCACGAGTGCCATCCCTCGACGCCGTCCTTCTAACTACGGGCGTCTTGTCTGTTGGTTACTGGTATTCGCAATTGTCGGTGTATTCTACGTGCATCACGTTCTGTAGCTTCGCTTTCCCTGGACACCCACGACTTTTACGCCACAGCCACAATCATTGGCGCAGATATCTCGTGCCGGCAACTATTGGGCAACCTGGTGTAGAGTCTCAGCAAGGCAGGCGCACGAGGCGGCCCCTGTGCGACGTTAGCCGTGCCAATCACGGGCGTCCCATCTCTGCGCTGTCCTTTCAAATACGACCCGCTTTTGTTGAATACTTGTGCTCTCTCTGTACATCAGGCTCTACGTGCATTACCTACGATAGCTTCGCCAATCCCCTGGTCCCCGCACTTACAATACAGGTTGATTTATTCCTTGTCCGTTTCCACGCCCGCTCCGCGTCGCAACACTTGTCAGAATCAGAAACACGCGCAGATATCTGGTATACTCACTGTTTACCCCTGTCCCTTTTCTCTCGGAATCTACGCGCCATTCTTGCTGTTACATTTGTCAAGCTCGGCGTGCCGGAAACACTAGCGAGAGCGCGACGGCCAACACAACACCCTGCCGCTCTGCGATCTCACACACGCCCGACCAGCATATACTGTATAGTCGGACCGGTTCATTTGATGTCGTTGAGGCAAGTTGGCCAGATCCGAGGCCGGAGGTGCTGTAGACCGACGCGGAGGGTCTGGTGGATTCTCATGAAAGAACAAGGACTCTTTTAGTAGCGTCGCGATGGCCACATTTCGGACTCTATCAGGGATCGAGAGCATTTAGTAGAGCATACAGTACATGAGTAATACGAAAAGAGCGGGCATGCAAGCAACATTGCATGAGTGGACGGGACACGCCTATGCGTCGTTGATATGCTGCCGCTCGGCGCGCTCCCGCTCTTTCTTCTCCTTCGCCTCCTTGCGGGCCTCGGTGCAACCTTTCTGGCCATCGACAGACCGCCAGTCTCCCCACGGGCCGGTGTTGAAGCACTTGCGGGTGTTGGGCACGACGAGCAGCGCGGCACCGAGCCACTCGGGCAGGCAGTGCAAGATGTAGAAGAGCGTCTTGGAGGACGTGGATTCCTGCGAGCCAGGACCGATGTAGAGCAGGTCGGGTATCGTGTCACGCATCACCACGAGCCGGTAGACGGACACGGGGATCTGTTGCACAAGGTTCAGCCGAACCGCATCGAAGGCAGGCAGTGGGGTGTACTCTCACCATGAGGCCCAGCATGATGAGCAGCCGGAGGCACGCGTTGCGCCTGACGTTTGCCACGCGCGCGTAGGCGTAGCCAGCCCAGACTCCGAGGAGGAGAATGAGGAACAAAGCGATTGCAGTGCTTGCATATCTGTGCAGAGGACCTCAGGCGCCGGGAATGCATTTGAAACATCAAGCGACCCCACCTGAAGCGTATCAACTTGTCTCCCGCGTCCTGGTGCTTCAGAGCGTCTTCGTACTTGGCGCCCTGAACAGCATTGGGGACGGTCGCCGCCAGGAAGGCGTAGTTGAGGATGTCCGTGGCTCGACGTGCCCAGAAGCGCATGCGAGGCCGGTTGTCCTTTGGATCGCGTATCTGGGGATTGTAGGGCTCAAGCTGGTCCGGCGTGCCCGACGCGTCGACCATCAGGACGCGGATGAGTGGCACTGCATCGTGCGCAATTGAGATGTATCCCTGTGCAAAGGACAGCTGCAGGTAGATGAGCAGCCCGCCGGAGCCGCGGCGGCTGGCGTTCAGAGCCTGCGTCGCGCGGAGAGCGTATACCACGATCTGCGGTAGCGCCGGTTTCAGCACCTACAACGACTATGAAATGTGCGCTTGGAACTCACGCGCTCGATTGCGAATATGGTTGTCCCTAACTGGAGCAGGCTTCGCCTGCCGGGGCGGAAGAATCCCAGAACGATAAAGGGGAAAAGGGCGCCATAGGCGACGGCAAAGACGATGCTGGGCGCAGCGTCGATACCAATGGGCGTGCCACCGACAGGCGTGGGGATGCGGAGGGCCCTGGGTTCAAAGTCCATGTCGCGAATTAAAATGAGGGCATCCGGCACGTCGCTGCTGCGGAGCTTTATATCCGCGCTGCGAATAGGCGCCCATTGACATTACTCTGCCGTATCGGGTAAGAGTTACAATCCCGACTGCATCTTGCGCAGCACTTAAACGTGCGATGCGAGGTCATCTGTGCTGATTTGGTGCTCCCCGGAATCCTTGGGCACGACACCGCCACGCTTTCACATCACGTGCCAGCGCTCACATCGGAAGGCAACGCCCCCCTCATTGGCTAACTCCTGACCATCTTTGGCGGCGGTGCAATTGCAAGCCGACGGCGGCATGACGACACGCGAAAGGATGCTGAAGGTGGCTGTGAACGGGATTTTAGACCAGGACAGGACACTGGAAATTCCAAGGTTCATGCAATTCGGAAGGGAATGGGCATTTTTACTCACGAGGACGGATTCACACATCTCGGAAAGAGTTAACACACTGACACGATGGGACTTCGAGAGACAGGAACATTCGGTAGGTAACTTAGGTACGTTCTGCAGCGAGTGGACTGGCCACCGCATGCCATGATCGGGGAAGCGCTACCATTCATCAGGCAATTTCTCAAGGTAAATGTCTCGCTCCCCAACCAGAGCTCCTGTCTCATGCTCACACAGGGAGGATCATTTTTGCACCAGTGCAACATTGCCCATGGGTACGTGCACGCATTCATAGGATCTGTCTTTGCGCTGGCTGACCTCAACAGGGATATTCGCTCAGACAACATCATGATGGATCCATCCCAGCTTTCCCCGCACGGCGTGAATCCACAGGAACCCATTGCGATCTATCATGGGTTTACGTTCCCGGAGGAGCAAATGTATGACCGCGTCGACGTCAATTCACGCCATCTCTTCGTCGACTTCGGCGGCAGCAGCATATCTCCCCCGGGGCTCCCGGTCTTGTCACCAACAAGGGTCGTCGTTCGTTATACCACACTCCAGAGCTGCTTTTAGTGGATTGGTACGACCCGTTCATGGCCGATATCTACCAGCTAGGATGTTTCCTTAGAGTACTTTGCCGAGGTACGTCGCAACGACGTGCTCCGCGTTGAACGTTCCCGTGGCTGAACCTGTGCTCTTTCAGTGCATACCAGAATTGACGTCTCTCATCCAGGCAATGCTTCATCCAGACCCAACAATGCGTCACACAGCCGAATCTAGTCTCCAGATTCTTCGCGAGATATCTGCTGCTCTTTCCCATCCAGCATTTCTTCGCTTTATGCCAAGCAACTGGGAGGATATATGGAGGGAATGGTCCCCAAACCTCAGGCGTTACCTGCGTTTCCGGCACGTGGCAACCTATATGCGCACTGCGCTAAAGTGCACCAATCGCGTCTCAGGCGATCCTGCTCTTTCCGTCGCGGGATCATTTCTGCCCGCGCGACGTCTATAACATGCGCCCACGAGCGCATACAATCTAGACTCTAGAGTGAGCTTTACTACGCCCTGTACAAAGTTCTTGCAATTCTATGCCTCGGAGTTCCGGGGCTTATAACTTCTAGTAGCTGGCAACACAAGCAAATGATATATAAACTGTGAGCTGCTCTTCCGTGTAATTTAGTGTTATCCTGCCCAAAGCATGCGGATATCATAGCGTTGAAGCACACGTGAACCTCACATATGAGCTGACGGCGTCGCCACATGTGGCGGCACGCAACTGGCCAAAAGCACTGGATACTGAACCACGCTTCAGACGCGTGGATGATTCAGCGTAGCAACGAGGTTTCAGGCACCGAGAATACATGCACTCACAAAGCGTGATGAGTCGACTGGGAGTTGCATTGACGCTGTCAATGGACACAGCCACCCGCAAATGAAATGGCCCTCCCGCAGTCCAGGTTTGCCACTGAATTAGTTTCGCTCAAAGAATTTGGGGAAGCAAGATGTACTTTGCATGATATACGCTGCATACATAGAGCGGGAACCGATTCTGCGTAGCAGGGTCGTTGGACCTGCCTGTTTGGGTCGAACGCTCTCGGGATAAAGCGGTGGGAGGAATGCCCACCACGGATCGGATAAACCGGGCCATCACTTCTATTATCACGCGGTTAGTAATTTCATTGTTCTTTCGAACTCCCCTCTCAACCACCTTCCCGCCTCGAGGATATAAAGGCGCGTTATCAAGTCGCCTGCTCCCCAGTCACACCGACTTCCCCTGCCACACTATCTCGGAAACATGGCCTTTCCTCTGCTCACCGACAGCCATATCAACGACTTCACGGCTCTCGCAGACCCGTCGACGCATCCCTCTCACCCACTGGCCTTCGGCACAAACGATCTGGTACGTAGACCTCGCCGCACAGGCCGTTGGGATCGTGTCGACTGACGACTGCGCGACTAGGATTCCTACAGCTTCGTGCCTCATCATGCCGGCCTCGACTACTCGATCCCATTCGGCTTGCCCATGCAGGCTCAAGCGCCCCTTGGTTTTGGCACTGGCCAGTTGGTACGTCAGACATGCACTGGCCGCAGGAACTCTGTCCACTCACGAGTACGCGAATAGGCCTCGTACAACTTCTCGCCCAGCATTGAAATAGCGGGCACATATGGGCCGCCGGTCGCCCAACTGAGCCCATTCTTCCACATGGGGTTGGGCGGCGCGATGGCTAACGACGCGGTGCCCGGCGCGGCTGGGTTTACGGGCATGTACAACGCACCAGTCTATGGGCAAGGTCAGCACCCATGCATCGCCGGTAGACAATGTACTGACACTATGGGCAGGAGCGACACTTGCACACGAGTCGCAAGCGTCTGCGATTGACAGGTCGAATGGTTTCCCATTCGATGACGCCGCCAATGGTGCGAACGCTGCCCCGTCGCTTCTTGGACCGCCGGCCGTCGCTGGCCCATCGATGGGGCCCGCCGGACCTGATGTCGACCGTCCGGAGCCACAACAGACGGTCGCCAACGTCGACGACTGGTTCGACTTTGACGCGCTCCTCGGAGATGTGCAGCCGGCGGGCACAGGCTCTGGCACCACCCCTACGCCCACAACCGTCGCTCTTCCGGCCGTCGACACGACCTATGTCGTGCCCAACTGGCTGCCCGCTGCAGTGCCGGCAGTCAGTCCATCGGTGACGCGGGAGGCGTCGCCTGATATCGACGGCGAGCAGCCTACGGCGTGGCTGGAGGGCGGACAGCTCTTCTGGCGTTCGACGGGCCCCGACTATCAGTCAGGCGAGTCCATTGCACGCACCTCGTCAAGCGTTGCATCGTCTGGCTGGGGAGTGGGGCCCTGCCCGGCCACCAGCACAGGCCCTTCGGTCGCAAGCGGGTACTCGTGTATGTCCTTCACTGCCGTGACGGAGGCGTTGCTGACGGGCGAATGTATAGATGCCGCATACGCGTCGAGTGCCCAGCACAGCGAGCAGCTTGGACTCCACGTCCAAGAAGACAACAGTCTCATAACCCCAGCAGTCACGGGCCCCCAGCCCAAGATTGCTCAGCCTGCGACATCGTCCCGGAAACCAGCAGCGAGGGCGACCACGTCGCGCAAGTCAGCAGCGAAGGTAGCATCGTCCGACAAGGAGGCGCGGTCGTCGAAGGTGCGAAACCAGAAGACGACGAAAGTGCAAACGTCGGCGGCGACCAAGGCGCGCGCGCGGGCTCCCAAAATACCCAAGAACCCGTTCCCACGCATCCCCTGGGAGCAGACCGAGCGCGGCCAGATGTGTGGAGAGCGGGGGCTCACGAAGGATGCACCTGGGCCTTTCCAGTGCTTTGTCTGCGCGGAGCACCAGACGCCGGGCGCGACGAAGCAGTACACCAAGTGGGAATCGTTCAAGAGCCACGTTGGCCGCTGCGCGCCGGTCCAGAGCATGCTGCCGCGCTGCCATTTCTGCCACGACCGTATTGCTGCGTACGGTCGGCCGCACCAGATGGAGCGGCACTTGGTCGGCTACGACGGCTACCCCGCGTGCGAGGTGCTTGCTAAACTCGTCGGCGACGGGAAGAGGACGCACTACGCAATCGGCGCATGGCTCAAGAAGAACAAGCGGCCCATCCTCCCCGAGTTCCTCGGCAGGCGACTCGCGAAGGCTTTTCACCATGCCGTCTACGACAAGTACGAGCGCGACAAGGTTGCGGACTTGACGCCGCAACACAGGAAGCCGAAGGAGGAATGCGTCGACGAGGATGACGACGAGGACGACGACGAGGAGTGAGGGCCTGTGAAGCATGTATAATACGCATCGTCACTTTCAACGCCGTTGCTGATTGAGTCCCGTGAAAGCTGGAGGTACTAAAGTGTTGTCCCCTTGAATCGTGGAAATCCGGGCATCGATGCTGGCCGTCGTTCGCGTAGCAAGCACTTCATTGGCTAGTAATGAAAGTGAATTATGCTGCAATGCCCGCGCATACAAGCAAGAGCGAGGGCCGCGTGCTACTGGCGAATCTGGAAAGGACAATGAGCGCGCCGCAAACTTGGGCGATGCGAGCGATATGAGTGCAAAATACGCATCTTCTATGTGCCAGGGCGCTCGGGAATGGCTCCAAGTTCGTTTGAGAGCTCTCCCCGCATAGAGCGGGCTCGACGGCGTTGGAGATGCAAAAGATGACCAAGGCGACTTGGACGGCACAGACTCGGAGTTTTTTTGAACCCGTCCTTTACTTATCCTCGCTGTCTGTACGGTGTAGCACGTTACTCAGCTATGCTGCGCGCACTGCATGCTTTTTAACTCTATAGAAATGATTACAACCAGCGTGGTATTCGTGAGGCCTGATTTTATCAGTGTGACTGCGTTAAACGTGCTTCTGGTATTTTTTTAGTAGCGAATGAACGCACACCACAGCTGCCTTCGTGACGATATGAGCCTCGACACAAGTCCTCCTGTTCTCGAGCATTGGAGTACAGCCCTCGCAACGAACGTCCTCAGCTGGCTAGTCGAACGACGACAATGGCGACGGACTCAGGCGGCTTCAGGTGGCTGGTTGTGCGATTTCACCCGAA
The DNA here is from genome assembly GCA_037042915.1 of Auricularia sp. M13. NCBI lineage: Eukaryota > Fungi > Basidiomycota > Agaricomycetes > Auriculariales > Auriculariaceae > Auricularia > Auricularia sp. M13. The sequence continues at coordinate 1,287,630 of CM073194.1, read as the reverse complement.
TGCTACGGTATACGAACGTGTCCCGGGGAACCAGAAAGCTCCAAGTTATTCCTGAAGATGATTCCCGATGATATCGAAGAGCTCGTCGCATTGCTTAGTTTCTTTCAGACCGCTGAACACTGACCTCGACAATCCGGCTGCGCAATTCCTGAACGGCTTCCCTGTGAGCTCGGATGACGACTTTTTGCAAGGCGATGTTGCAGACATTACGTGTTCGTCGTCCTTCCTCTGCTCCGCGAATGGGACTGGCCGCTGCATTCCTGTCGGGGAGACGCCACCGTTCACTGAACAAGTCTTCAAGGTATATCCTTCGCCTCGTTTCACCCTCAACCCTTTGCTCACGCGTCGACATGGCATATCGTTCCTACATTGACACAACATTGCCCATGAGTTTTCCGAGTCAAGTCGAGCCGCCCTTCGCTTGCAGCTCTCTTTCATAGGAACATTCGCTCCTCAAACATAATGATGGACCCATCCGAGTCCTTTACACGGGGGGTGCAAGGAAAACACCGCGATCGACTACGGGTTCTCCTTCCGCGACGACCGCCTCGACGTACACTCGCGCTATCTCTCCACTGATTTCGGGAGCAGCAGAATCTTTCTGCACTTTCTGTTGCGGGATCAATTCTGCCAGCCCGACGTCTAGCACAACCTGATCCCGGCGGCCTACAACCTCACGTGCGCCCACGAGCACATACAATCTACAATGGCCGGCTGTCTGCCGCGCTTTCAATTCATTCTTGCAATTCCATGCCTCGGAGTTCCGGGGCTTCCAACTTCAAGCTGATGGCAGGAGCACGGCGTCTATCCACTGTGAGCCGTCCCTCATGGCGTAGTAACCTCTTATCCTGCCTGAAGCAGGCGGATAGCATGGCGTCAAAGCACACGTAAACCTCAAATCTAATAGGGCGCCGCCACATGTGGCGGCACACAACTGGACAAAAGCCCTGGACACTGAGCCACGCTTCAGACGCGTGGATGATTCAGCGTAGCAACGGAATTTAAGGCACCGAGAATAAATACACTCACAAAACGTGATGAGTCGACTGGGAGTTGCATTGACAGAATCAACTGGTCACAGCCACCCGCAAATGAAATGGCCCTCCCGCAGTCCAGGCTTGCCGCTGAATCAGGATCCTTCAAAGGTTTTGGAGCAGCAAGATGCCATTTGGACGAGATACGCTGTGCATATTGAGCGAAAACCGCTTCTGCGTAGGAGGGTCGTCGGACCTGCCTGTTTGGGTCGAACGCTCTCGGGATAAAGCGGAGGGAGGAATGCCCACCACGGATCGGATAAACCGGGCCATCGCTTCTATTGTCACGCGGTTCGTAAGTTCATTGTTCTTTCGAACTCCACTCTCAACCACCCTCCCGCCTCGAGGATATAAAGGCGCGAAATCACGTCGCCTGCTCCCCAGTCGCCTGGACTTCCCCTGCCACACTATCTCGGCAACATGGTCTTTCCTCTGCGCACCGACAACCAAGCCCACGACTTCATGGCCCTCGCCGACCCATCTACGCATCCCTCTCACCCACTGGCCTTCGGCACAGGCGATCTGGTACGTCGACGTCGCAGCAGCGGCCGTTGGTATCATGTCGACTGACGATTGCGCGACTAGGAGTCCTACAACTTCGCGCCTCTTCATGTTGGCTTCAACTACTCGATCCCGTTCGGCTTTCCCATGCAGGCTCGAGCGCCGCTGGGTTTTGGCACTGGCGAGTTGGTACGTCAGACATGTACCGGCTGCGATCTATCCACTCACGTATACACGACTAGGCCTCATACGACTTCTCGCTCAACATCGGCGTGGCGGGCACATATGGGCCGCCGGTCCCGCAGCTGAGCCCGTTCTTCCGAATGGGATTGGGCGGCGCGATGGCCAACAATGCGGTGCCAGGCGAGGCTGGCTTTACGGGCTTGTACAATCCACCACCCTATGGGCAAGGTCAGCACCGCTGCGTCGCCGGCAGACAATGTACTGACAATATGGTAGGCGCGACTCCTGCACAAGTGCCGCAGACTTCTGCGATTGAAGGTTCGAACGCCTTCGGACACGATAATGCCGCCGATGATTCGAAGGCTGGCTCGTCGCTTGAACCGCTGGCAGTCGCTAGCGCATCGATGGGGCCTGTTGCAACGGGTTCTGATATCGGGCGTCCGGAGCCGCAGCAGCTGGTGGCCACCGTCGACGATTGGTTCGACTTTGACCGGCTGCTCAATGACGTGGAGCAGGCGGGCGCTGGTACGGAGACCACCCTGGGGTCCCCAGCCGTCGCTCGTCCGGCCATCGTCACGACCTATGTCGCGCCCCACTCGCCGCTCGCTGCGGCGCCGGCGGTCGGTCCATCGAAGTCGCGGGAGGCGACACCGGACATCGAGAGCGAGCCTCCTACGACGTGGTTGGAGGATGGCAAGCTCTTCTGGCGTTCGGCGGAGCCTGGCTATCAGTCAGATCAGTCCGCTGCACACACCTCGCCAACCGTGATATCGCCCGACTGGGGAGTGGGAGGCAGCGCCTTTACGCGCCCCACGACCGCGAGCGGGCAGTACTGTACGCTCTTCGCGATCTTGATGTCGCCGTTGCTGACCGGTGATTGTATAGACGACGTATACGCGACGTATGCCCCGCACAGCGAACAACTTGGATCCCACGTCCAAGATGATAACACACTAGTAGCTCCAGCAGTCACAGGGCTCCAGCCCGAGATTGCACACCCCGCGACAACGTCGCGGAAAACAGCAGCGCGCGCGCCAGCACCGAGCAAGGTGGCTCGGTCGTCCAAGGTCCGAGAGCAGAAGACGGCCAAAGCCAAGTCGTCGCAGGCAATGATGCCGCACACTCCGGATGAGCCGAAGAATCCATTCCGGCGCGTCCCCTGGGCGAAGACCGAGCGCGGCCAGATGTGTAAGGAGCGGGGGCTCACGAAGCACACGCGTGGACCATTCCAGTGCTTCATCTGCGTGGAGCACAACGCGCCCGGCGCCTCGACGCAGTACGCCAAGTGGGACACGTTCAAGAGCCACGTCGGCCGCTGCGCGCCAGTCGAGACCATGCGGCCGCGCTGCCACTTCTGCAACGCGCCCGTCAGAGGCTACGGCCGGCCGCACCAGATGGAGCGGCACTTGGTCGGGTATGCCGGCTACGCGCCCTGCAAGGCGCTCGCTGAATTGGTCCTCGCCGGCAAGAAGACCCACTACGAGATCGGCGCCTGGCTGAAGGCCAGAAATCTGCCCATCCTCCCCGAGTTCGTAGGCACGCGGCTGGCGAAGGCCTTTCACTGGGCCGTGTACAACAAATACGAGCGCGACACGGTGGCGGATTTGACACCACAGCACAGAAAGAAGAAGGCCGTCGAGGATGACGAGGAGGAGGAGGAAGAGGACGACGACGACGAGGACGAGGACTGAGAGCTGGTGTGGTCTGTATCATAGGCATCGTATATTCAACGCCTTTGCTGGTTGTGTCCCATGAGTGCTGGAGGTACTAGTGTGTTGTCCCCTTGAATCGTGGAAATCCGGGCATCGATGCTGGCTGGATGCTGGGCGTCGTTCACGTAGCAAGCACATCACTTGGGGTTCAGTACAAGGCCAAAAGCTGTGATGGCCATGCCTAAGAGCAAGATTCATGTGGGCCTCGTACGACTGGCGAGTCTAGAAAAAAAGACAATGAGCGCGCCGCAACTCTAGACGATGATAGCGATATGACTGCAAAATACGCATCTTCTCTGCGCCAGGACGCTCGGGAATGGCTCCAAGCTCGTTTGAGAGCTCTCCCTGCATAGAACGAGCTCGTCGGCGTTGGAGGCGCATAAAGATGACCAAGGTAGCGGCACGGACTCGGAGTTTTTTGAACCTCTCTTTATCCTCGCGTCTACACCACGTTACTCAGCCATGCTGCGCGTACAGCATGCCTTGATTCTGTAAAAATGAACGCAACCATCGTGGTATGCGTGAGGCAATATTTGATTATTGTGACTGCGTCAGAAGTGCTTTTGATTCTGATTTTTCTTTTGGGGAGCGAAGGAACGCACGCCACAGCTGTCTTCTGTGAAGTTATGTCCTCAAGATGTCGTCAAGCCTCGACACTTCGTGATCTCGAGCGTTCGAGTACAACGCTCGCAACGAACGTCCGCAGCTGGCTTGTCGAACGACGACAAGGACGATGGACTCAGGCTTCAGCTTCAGGTGGCTGGTCGCGCGATTTCACCCGAGTGCTTTATGCTACTGTCCCGGAGTACCACAAAGCTCCAACTTCAGGCGTCTGCGACTCTCGGGGAATCAGGTCGAATTGTCGCCGAATGAAGTGGTCTTGCGTTGACCGAAACTTGTACAATCATTCTTTCGCAGGACCACCCCAGTCGCACACATGTCAGAGAAGCGACGCGCACGATGGATGGCCGCCACTCGCAGGTGTTCCTCAAGGTCATCCCGACGACACCGAAGAGCTCGCCGTGTTGCGTTTTCTGTCTTCTGCGCCGCTGGCCAATGATCGGCTGGACTGGTTCCCTGTGAGCGCGGATGATGCTGTATGGAAAGGATCGCCTGCGAGGAAGTACAGTATTTCTTCGTTGTGCTTCCGTTGCTGTGGCCGCCTCATGTCATGGATGGTGAGACGGCGGCTGCCATTCGTCAGGCAGGTCCTTGAGGTATTTCTCATCACCGGCAACTCTCGCTGTTCTCACGCATTTACAGCCTGAGGGGGTATCGTTCCGTCACCGACACAATATTGCTCAGCGGCCGGGTGCGCATTGGTTCAGCAACAATGAGACTCATCACACCTCCATCTGTTGACGCTCACTGGCACCGGACGCAGGGACATCCGCTCAGCAAACATCATGATGGACCCCTCCCAGCTGTTCCCGCGACCCCAAGGCCAACCTCTTCGGCTTCTCCTCAAGAGCACGACCGCGTAGACTTCAACCCGCGCTACAGTTATCTCTTCATCGACTGCGGGAGCAGCAACATGCGAGCGCCGGAAGTCGCGGTCTCGGGGCACAGATCGTTCACTGAGTTGTACTGCGCGCCACGGGCAGAGATGGCCCACTCCGAGTTTTCGCAATCGCCGGCGACGTGTACTAGCTTCAAGGGCTGTTTTCTCACTGAGTCTTTCGCAGAGGCGTGTGTAAATAGCGTATTTCGCCGTAAACACTGGTAGTTTCACTTGCTAACGTTCAACTGCACACTCGCTGAACTGGGGCCTCTCCTCCTCTCAATGCTACATCGAGTCCAAACCCCCTTGTGCGTCCCACAGCCCAATCCGCCCTGGCGGCGTTCATGGAGATATCCGCGTCGCGCCCGGGCGTTTCTGCGAGCAAGTGGGAGAGCGTGTGCGTCGGGTCGTGGTGCCGCAGCTACATGCGGTACATGCACTTTGGGCACATCGCGACATACATGCGCGCCGCGCTGAAGTGCACGGAGCGGGCGCGTGGGGTCTCAGTCCGTCGGGGAGTACGTACGAGCACGGGTCGGCGAGAGCTAAGTTATCCGGTCGCTGTCAGAGGCACCGTGTAGCACTGTTGCTGAACGAACTTCTGTGCGACCTAATCTGATTATACGACGCGATGGAGGTATTGCGCCTTGAATTAAATAGGCGCACAGAATTTGAGCAGTCTAAAAGGCAAATGGATGGAGAAGACAAGAGAAGCGGTTGTCGGATGAGCCTGATCCTGAGCGCAGTACATAACTAGTGAACACTCTGTTGTCGTCTGGAGGCTCAAAGGAGAGTAATTGCGGATATGTATCAGAGGTGCGTCGACAGGGTAATATCAAGTTGGCAATCAGAGGCAGTCGTGCAGGGTGCACTCGAAGGCAGCGTTCATCACCGTGGACAGATTGCATGGCGTACAGCAGATGAAAGAGACAGATATATGCACTGCTATAGGGTGGCATTGGAGTGTTGGATGATCCCTGTTGGAGGGATTGCACCGGATTGCAGTTGATTAGGGCTTTCGATATTGTGCCTGCGCTCCAGACACAACCAGGCCCAGCTGGTGCGAACCCTGCACACAATAAGGGTCGCCCTCAAATGGTCGGGGCCGTGCGAAAAGGCATGCAATCAGAAGATCTGTGTTGTTCGAGCTGAGTTTCGGAGGCAGATGGGGGAAGCGGAGATAGAAGGCTGTGGAATGGGCGTTGGAGGGCAGAGGGTGTGTCTGGGATGACGAAAGGACGAGGGCAAGGGCCGGCAATAGCCGTGTACAACTGACCCACTCTCCCGTCGAGCAATGCAGTCTCCAGAACAGATCCGCCCAGCGCCGGCGAGCCCGCTGTATGCGCATACAATCACCGAGCCCGCCGCCGACATCCGCCACATAGCCTCGCTGCCGACCCTGGCCACCCCGCCGTCGCGCAAGGCGACGTCCATCCACCGCATGGGCTCGCTCTCGCCGGCGTCGATCCCGTCCTCGCCGACGTCCGTGCACTCGTCGTCGTCGGCCATCTTCGAGCGCGACATCGAGCCGCTGCCGGCGGGCTCGGCGTCGATGCACCTGCACCCGCACCGGACGCCGCGCGGGAAGCAGTCCGAGGCCGTCGACGCCGCCGTCCCGTCCGTGCTCACCACCGCCGCCAACGCGCTCGTCTCGCTCTCGCCCGCGCCGTCCGCTCCGGCCAGCCCGGCGACGAGCCACGCGGGGTTAGCGGAGAACGACCCGTTCGTCGTTATCGCCCCGACCGCCCAGCTCCTCTCCACCACCGCCAGCCCCCACACATCGCCGTCCGGCCGCGCGAGCCCCGCGCGCGAGCAGTCGCCGCGCCGCCGCACGAGCACCGCAGCGTCCATATCGGGCCTCTCCGGCTCGCCGCCGCTGCTGCCCTCGCCGCGCCTCGGGGCGACAGTGAGCAGCTCGCCGCCGTCGATGGCCGCGCCGCTGCCCGTGAGCAGCGCCGAGGCGACGACGGGCCCGTCCGCGAACCGGCTCTCGTTCATCAGCTACAACGATCTGCTGCTCTCCGCGCCCGTCAGCGCGGTGCCGCTGCAGAGCATCGTCCAACCCACTAGCGCCGACGCCCCGCCGCACCTGCCCGCCGTCCAGGCCGCCGCGAGCATCACCCACAGCCCCGCGCGCAGCCGCCCGCGCAGCATGGTCGGCCCCGGCAACCGCGCGAGCATGCTGCTGCTCGACGACGCCGGCGGCGAGTGGGAGCGCGAGGGCCTCGGCCGCGGTCTCGAGGAGCGCCTCGAGGAGCTGCTCAAGCGCGAGCAGAACGTCCAGCCGCAATCCGCCTGAACGTCCCGATATCCTTTGTCTTTTTCTCCTTTCTACTCTACACTGGACACCCACCCCCGACTAATACCACCCACCCCCACACCCCACACCCTCCGCCCATGACCACTGACCATGACTAAGCCCCATGCCCCCATGCTCCTCCTTTTCTTCTCTCCTCCCCCGGTTCTAGGCTTGCGTAACGGTATGATATTAGGGCGGAAACTGAAACAGAACAGAATGAACGCGAAATGAAATGAATGTACATACCCAAATGCCTCCTCCCTCTCGTCGTCTCTTCATCTCCAAACGGAATATATACGGTACATTAGCTTGTAACCGGCACCGGCCATTGTGCCTTCCAAGTTCGAGTGCTCCCATTGTACTGGAGCACGGGAACAGCTGATCATCGCCTCGACACCTCTCTGACACCGACAAACGCAAATCCTGCAAAGGCTGTGCGCGGGAAATGAAGCTGAAGCGCTGGAGCATTCCAGTCAGCACGGGCATCGGCGCTCTTTGCTCCGAGCGTCACGTGCGACTGTCGTCGTGTGCCATTTCATTTGGACCGGCCTACACACTGCAAGGCGCTGGGCCTATGACTTCGTGTGGGATTCTAGCCCAGTCTGCGCGGCGCAGTAACACGAGTCTTGAGGGGAGTAGGAACAATGAAACTAAGCCCGAGACTGCGCGGATCGTTCGAAGCTGCGGCCTGCGCTCCCTCTCGAAGAAATCCCTACTTTCAGTGAAGAAAAATCTGCCTCAGGTGCGCTGAATAGTGCAGTAGAAGTGCCTCACGAACTAGCACGCGCTGAGCAGTCATCACTTCGGATGACTAGCCAGTCAGTTTGGTTGTTTGTCTCTGCTATGACGGGCTCTTTGCGTTTGTTAATTGGTCCAGCAACCAGCAACCCAGAACGACGGGGATGTCAGTCATCGATTTCGAAATACTTATCCGAAATAGCGTTTCCACTCGCGAATTTTCTCCGGAAGATGCCCCTCTCTTATGCGCAGGGCTCACAGAAATCTTTTCTATCAAGCGTCCGTGGACCATGGGCTCAATTTGGCGCTGTTTCACCGTGACGGTCCGGACGCAACAGCTGCCAGTGAGATCTATGAGCCGTTCGTCTTCCTGACGTTGTGTCGCCGGCTCAGGGCTTCAGAGCGGTACGGCGCACAGGGCCTGATACTCATACAGCAACATCTCGTCGAGAACGATGTGTCCGCATTGTGCAATCGACGATCTTTCTTTTTTGGAGGCCATCGCTTCATGCGTGTTCGACATATCGACGGTTGCTTGCCTCGGGTTGACATGCACCAGTGTGGCACATCTACGTTTCTCTGGGCTGCCTCCGCCTAAGTAGTGGTCTACTCGGTCTGCTGGACTCGTCCTACCACGCGTGCGGACTTCCTACCGGTTACGAACGACAGGAATAAGCACCTGGTGGAGACAGCCTCTACCCCAGAGCAGACCCTCAATTGGTTTCAAAGTGCCGACAAGCCTTTCTTACAGTAGTGCCGGACGAGAAATTTGGCGCGTGGGTGCTTTCTTTCTTCATGCTCGCGGACAGCGAGTCCCCTGACCTGGCTTGTTTTCATCTTCCAGGTCACGAAGACGTCCCTCGTCATTCGGCGCAATTTCATAGAAAGGTACGGAGTCACCGCAGTTTATTTTATTTTATTTCCTTCTATCTTGACGATGCATCCAGCTTCCGCGAACTGCTTGGCTTCTCAAGGACATTCTTAGTACCATCCCTGACCTGCCCCTTGAGGACCTGAGCGGCTCTTCCGGTGGAACAGTCTCAAAGGCCAGTCTTTGGCCAGCGCTCTTCAGTATGAGTATCATCTGCTTTGCCGACCCGAAGAAATCTCTGATGGGTCGTATTCGGGATCCTCCCATCGCATCGCTGACCTTCCCTAACTACTAGTTTGATTCCAATACTTCTGTCCCTGAGGTTGAGTTCTCCAGCTTGTCTCTGCTTTTTCAGAGCTGGCCGCCGCGGCCACCCTGCGCGTGTGACGTTTTCATTACTGCTAATAAATCCATGCCAAGTGACACAGACCACATGCTGAGGAAAAATTATCTGAGAGGATCTCTGAGGTTTGAGCGACGCTGCTGCCAACAAGAAAAGATTAATCAGGCATCGGCCCGGACCGTTGCAGATCGGTGGTGGCTTCCAACCCCGCTCGACCCCTCCTCTTCCACTCGATTGCACGAACTCGCGGCGTGTCAGTCACTACAATCGCCGTAGTCTACGCCTGCGTCCTTTAGCGCCTGTACTGATCCATATCGCGCCTGCGATCTCTTACGACAGCCGCGCCATGTCTCTGCCCAAGGTGAGCACGCGATCTTGTTACTTTCGTTGTAGATTTCATTGTTGACCGGTTATATAGCGTATTGTCAAGGTGAACAACGAGCCTAAACCGTCACTATATTTCCTGAGTCTTTATTTCCTATCTATCCTCTCCGCTATCGCCGCCACATGGAACGCGTAGGAAACGGAGCGCCTCGTCGCGGACCCTGCGCCTGGCATCTCCGCTCAGCCTCACGAGGACAACTTGCGGTACTTCGATGTGACTATAACTGGTCCAGGCGGCAGCCCGTTCGAAGGTATGGTGGCTCAACCGCCACTGGTAATACAACTGAACACGATGATCTCTAACATTGTTCCAGGCGGCAGCTTCAAGCTCGAGCTCTTCCTGCCAGAAGAGTACCCCATGAGCCCGCCGAAAGTGCGCTTCCTGACCAAGATCTACCATCCCAACATCGGTGCGGCTTGTCGCCACGCACGCTGCTTAGCCGCTGACATTCTGCTGAAGACAAGCTTGGCCGAATCTGTCTTGATATCCTCAAGGGTTCGTTCATCATCTAACACGCCGCACACTCAATCCTCCACCAATTTGCGGTGCCACAAAAAGCACTGAAACTGCCTGGGCTGCATTTTCAATGCGCTTTCTCAACTTTGGCATTTTCAACTGCTTTTTTGGCACCGAGAGTGGGCGGTAAAGGATTGGCTGCAGCGTGTGTAACGTCTTTCGTCTGGAAACTGACGCAGCGCGCAGACAAGTGGAGCCCGGCGCTGCAAATTCGCACGGTGCTGCTGTCCGTCCAGGCGCTGCTGTCGTCGCCCAACCCCGACGACCCGCTCGCGCCGGACGTCGCGAAGCACTACAAGGAGGACCCTCAGGCCGCGCAGCAGGTCAGCAAGGAGTGGACGCAACAGTACGCCGTTGCCGCCGCCGACTCGTAGATATCGACAAACGCTCGTCGCTGCTCTGTGTAGTATCAATGTTCCGGTCTAGTCCTCCCGTCTTGTGTGTGTGCTCTTTGGCTGAAATCAAGTTCCCTTTCCCATCCTTACCGTCGAACTCGGTGCCAGTTGTTGCTTTGTTTAACAGCGCTTACTTCGGGCTGCTTCACTGCAACGACGCCGCAGTCCCCTCCCCTTCAAATTACGACCGCGCAGGCCTCGTTATGGCCCATTCTTGCTCAGGTCGAGAACTGTAATGGTGCAGAGAAGACCCGGCTGAACAGGGGATTCTGTCTAGCCGGGCCGATTTAACCGAAAGCCTTGCTCTGCGCCGCACACCTGGACCATAAATTGAACAGCCAGTCAGCACTAGTCAGCGTCCTCTTTCGCAACTTCCCCAGCAGTAAGCTTCACGATGTCTTCCCCGACCCCCACGCACTTCCTCGTGATCGCGTACGATGCGCCCAACGGCGACCGCGCCGCGCACCGAACGCAGCACCTCGAGAACGCCAAGGCGGCAAATGCTGCGGGCAAAGGGCCGTTGGGTACGCGCTATCTTTTCTAAGGTTGGATGGATGTTCACGGCGACTACCTGGTGAGTAGAATTCGGAGGCGCTATCTTCAGCGACGATGGCCAGAAGATGATCGGCTCGACGTTCGCTGTCAAAGCGGACAACATTGACACTGTACGCAAGATGGTCGAGAGCGATGTGTATTATGTCAACGGCGTGGTGCGTACAAAATGGTCTGGTTGAGATTGATTGAATGCTGAGATGCTTTGCCAATTTGCAGTGGGACAAGGAGCGCATCACAATCGCGCCGTTCCTCAGAGGCTTCTGAGCTGTATATTACCCCTTCTCGTCGATCGCTCGTATATCAGCCTGCATTGAACATGCGAACATGATCTAACATTCAACATGCCGGGCGTCACCAATCCGACTTGGGTCCGATATTGTCAACAACAACAGCTCGGCCGAACAGTCGGACCTGCTGGACGGCCTCAGCAAGAGCATCCCGTTGTGGCAAGTTCCCCGGCCGCAGAAAGGGAAGGCTTCGAGGCAAAGGTTGGCGTCCCGGGAGCGCCATACCGCACAGGTAGAGCCGCCGAGTCCGCAAGATTCCCTGGCGCGCTCCGCTCGCGGCTCAGGAGCTAATATGATATAGGGAGGTCGACATACACCTCGCGCATGCTAACGCCCCTCAGACTCGCACAACATGGTCACCGTGCATGAGGCGATTGGAGCCACTGGCGCGAGTGCGACTGAAGAGCCCGGCTCTGCGACCAGGGCCAGCGAAGAGTCCACCTTAGCTACGACTACTGCGAGCGAAGGGACTGGGCCCGGTGCCGCGACCACTGGAAATACGAGCGAAGATTCCGATTTCACAGCTGCAGCTTCTGGCGGTGTTGCCCCAGACTCGGAGGGCGAGATCGAACCAGCGGGACTGCAGCTAACAGTTGGCACCCCCATTTCGCCTGATATGTGCCGGTCGCGGCGTCCCTTCATGCAGTGCGTGTCGCATCGCCAAGCCCGCGGATAATAGTAAACTGATGCATAGCACAGTGTTCCAAGTGTGTCTCTGTCCCTGAATCCCGGCCCAGCGACCATGGATGCCCAGATGTACATTGGGTGAGCGACATCGCTAACAGCAGAAATAGTTCCTTATCCTGCTTCCAACGTCTCAGCGAAGCAACGGCCAGGCTGCGGTGGGTCGTAAAGGTCCATCCGGACGGCAGCTTGTACCTGCACAACAGCGAGCATCACGCCGTTGTCGAGTATCAGGACGACGAAGAGGCTCTGGATGACGACATCCTGTTCCTGACGCCGAGGCTGCTCGCAATGCGGATGTACCTCAGCGAGAAATTCCCGGAGGACCACACTAACCTCGAACTCTTCCTACGGAGGGACAAGAGGTCTGGCGACGTGTTTTACTATATTGCAGACTGGGGGCGGCGCACCGTCTTCTGGGAGCACCCGCACACGATGGAGCGCCCGTTTTCGTCTGTCTCGCAACTTCGTACGTCCGGAGGAACTTGGCATTCCAGTGGCTGGCTGATGAAAATGTATATGCAGTCTATATGCTCCAGTTCCAATTCTGGGAGCATGTTGAACGGTGAGGCCCCCACTCGATTCGTAAAGCTATGATTACTTTTTGCTCACAGTAACCTTTCGCAGCTTTCCCTCGCATCGGGCCCTGCCTGAGGGTGCTTGGGAAGAATTGAAAAGCTTGTTGACGTACCAGGTCATCGGTGAGTAGACCCTGCACCTAGTGGCAAACTCTCAGCCAAGGACGGCAGACGCGAGCACCAATTCGCTGAGCACCGCGCCATACTGTGCGGCTGATGCCACGCTGTTTCTCAGAGCGCTAGAAGGCCGACGGGGGAATGCAAGCGGCATTGACAACGCGTTGAATGCCTCAGTTGGTCCGTTCAATTCTGTTGCCAGACCTGTTTGCTTTACCATTGAGACTCTGCCCCCCGCAGCTCGATTGTGGGGAGAACAGTGTGAGTGTCACGTAACTTCGAATTACTAATTGGCCTGAGAGTTGGTCGGTTAGGTAAAGTACGCTGTCACCACCTGTACGGGGGAGCGCAAGTGCGGATTGAGCGCACGGAACGCCGCGGCATGAATGAGCAGGAACCTCCCACCCGGTCTCTTCAGCTCATCGGCCTCATCCTACTCTTCAACGAGCCGCACAGCTTCTACCAGAGTCTCACGGAGGTCTTTGTTGACGAGGTTATGTATGAGCGGTTTTGGAAGATTCTGTACCACGAGACCCTGCGCGAGGAGTGGAAGGATCACGCGGTTATGGTTAGTAATTTGACTGCCACCCGCGGCTTTTTTTCACTGAATTTTCTAATGCATCAGGCTACCGTTTCTCTCGCGCACGTATCACCGCAATCGGAGTGTGTTTAAGAATCTGACGGACTTCTTGAATGATAGCGCCAACATGGCATTCCTCACCGTCGGAAATGTCGGCGACAACGGAAGCGGGAACGACGCATTGTCGCCCACCTCGCAAATGCTCAGTCTCACCTCGACGATGCTCTCCATCGGCTCCATCGTGATCGGCAAGTCTTTGCCCAACTTCCACCGGCGGCTGCAACGCTGCTCGGCCATCGAAGCTGTTAGTTCACTTTCCCCTCTTCCCGTTGCCCGGAGTCTCACCTGCGGTCGGAATTCAGACGGATTACATGACCGCATTCAGCAAGCGTAACCGAGATGGCCTATACAAGCTCGCCATGTTGTTCAGCCTCCCGTTCGCGCTGTTCATGTGGTCGCTCGCGCTCTTCGTCGCCGCGCTACTGAGCTTCGCGTTCGAGCGATGGATGTGGGTCACAGGAATGCCCGTAGCGCTTATTTCGGCTGGCGTTCTGTCTGTTTTGATGTTTTGCATACTCTTTCTGAGGAGAGAGGGGGCTCACATACTCATCCTGGCAAATGTGAAGCCAGAGGAGTCTCAGGACGAATCGATCTGGAGGCTGACGGGGGCGCTTTCTCTCCTAATCAGGAAGGGAATGCGACATACATTCCGTTTCTGGTCGGGCTTGAGAAAACAGCTCGCGGAAGTCCCGCAGAGACAGGGGGAGGCTGAGGGCGCGGAGGTCTCTCGGCAGGACCAAGAGCTGCAAGTCGTTCCTTCTCTAACTCAGGACAGACATCGCTCCGAGTCTGCGGACCCTCAGGTCGATGACCCTCCTAGCGATGACCGACGTCTCTCGGTGGAGCAGATGGTCTAGCAGAAGCAGCACAGTGTGTACTACAATTTTGTGGACCACAATTAGGAGAATTGAATTATCAGAGCACCTCGATCTCTCGCGACGGCCATGGTTACTTTCGTATTCGTCGCAGCTAGTCATTACATACATGTCACGAGTAAGATGCCTCTTTCATTCATGGGAGACCCCACGCAGCGCGCAGCTGCCTCGTTACATTCGTACCCAGCGTCAAGTAGAAGTTTGTGTTATCTCCCACCGGTCCTTCCTGATCCAGCCCAACGAATTGATATCTGGCGGATGGAAGCTCGGCCTTGGGCAGGAACGCCACTGCATTTGTGCCTGTCCTAATTTCAGCTCGGGGTGCGTCAACGGAGGCACAGGGCCCACCTTCATCGAATTCGTCCCACATGGCAGAAAATAGAAAGATAGGCTTGTCTCCTATGAGGAGGTTCGCCTGCTCCGTGTAAAATTGGCCTTGGAATCGCGGCGTGTCGTTTGGCGTGCCGTCCTTTGCGTCGCTGGATCCGGGGAAGATGACGGGCGCATAGTCCACGCCCCACTGATTCGTCAACCTACCGAAGAAGAGGGGCTGAGTTCTACGAGCGGGTGAACTTGTGTGAACTTACGCAATATCCGGGAGGACGACGTTCTGATGGTGGTCCGGGTAAGACTGGAAGTTGTACCCCCCGACCGGCCAGGGCATCAATGCGTCCGTCATCATGAAGGACGGCGTGAACTCGCTCCCTTCGTTTACCAGATCTCTCCACCAGTGACCCACGCCAATAATGACTGCACAATGCAAATCAGGATGTGCCGTGCGCAGACCCGGAGAATAAAACTCACCATATGCTCCGAGCTCCTGCTGAAACGTGCCAATGAGGTTCTCTACCTGAGGGCCACTAACGCCCGATACGACGCTCGGTCCCCAGAATTCCACGACCGGTTTACCGTTGTGGTGTATGTATGCAGGTGAGTCAATGATGCCCAAAGCCGTGAGGTTGACCCAGTCGTCGTGTAGCTGTGAAGTCAGCAGCGATCCCACGTTCTCTCCGCCGTTGAGGTCGTACTCGACTGCGAAGACTCGGCCATATTTCTCTGCCTTCGCGCGGATCGTTTGTAACAGCTGCAATTTCGCATGACTCACTGTCGGGCGTCACGGGTACAGATATAAGCCACACTTACTACTGTGAAGTCAGGGTTGTTGACCGGGTAGGGAAAGAAGCGCTGCACTGCTCTGCGTCAGCATGACTGCATTGCATCGGGCTGGTGTAGACGAACCAAAAACGCCGTCCAGTCCATTTTCCTGCATCCATCGAAAGTGCGTGTCGACGACGCCATCGCACGTGGAAGTGTACAACTGCGCCGTCGTGCCATTCGGAAATCTCAGGTTGGTGTCAAATAGACACTCTGATACGCATGAGAAGCCATTAGCGGCGTAGAATTATGCGTGAACAGTACCTTGGGGAAATTGCGACACATCCGGCCATGTCTCAATGCGGACTAGGAATCAGTGAGAGGATTGAGCGAGAGGCGTCATGCTGGATGCGTGAGTTCGGCGCACTGGTATTGGCATTTGGCGTGTTTCCGTCGGTCGACCAGTGGATGTTGTTCGACGGCGTCTCGCCAGGGCGGCGGAACCAGCCTTGGTAGCCATAGACGAGCTTCCCGGTCAGAGTGGATGCATCGACCGTCTGCGCGAGAGCTAGTGAGCAGAAGTGCCTGTCAGCACGGATAAGTCGAGACAGTAAACACGGACGCACCACCCAGTGAGGCGCAAATCAAGATCAGAGATATCTGAGGCAGCATTGTACGTGCGATACCGTGATAGAGATGGGGTGCGTGTGCATTTATACACTGCGCCACGGGCGGATGGCCGATTCTCAGCGCTCACGATACAGATCTGGGATATTGCGGGCAAGAATGGCCGTGACTACGGCGTCACTGGGGCCCGCCCGTCAGCCAACACTGACAGATTCACTGACCAATAAACCCGCTTGTAGAATGAGACGCACTGAGACCTAAGTGAGCAGCTGCGGTCGTCATATGTAACCATCCTTGCGTTCAAGTCCATTGCTTTTAGCCGGAAAGTCAGCATGAACGCGCGCTCAATGATGCATCACCCTCCAAATACAGGGGAGGAATATGATGGGCGGTTATGGATGAGCCAATGGAGTTGCCAACATGCATGCGCCGCGCACGTTTTCCAGGAAATACTTCGTAATACGCCGTAAGCTATGCCCGAGGTCACAGAGCACGATTTTGGAGTAACCAGTGGCAGAAACACGCTTGCAAGGCCGGGCCACATTTGCGCTGTAAGTAAGAGGCACCCATGTCGTCGCCCGCGTATGAGCACGAACGTCGGAGACCAAAAATGAGACGTAGAGCAAAACACCAGCTCGACATGTACTATTCATCTTCGCGCCAGGCCATACCAGTCCACGGATTCTCTCCCGAGCCTAAAACCATCAAAAGGAAACAGCGTCTCATGGTCGTTGCAAGTAATGTACGGTAGAGAGTGAGAGCGAGAGACTGGGAGTACATAAAATACATTGCCACCAGATTGAAATCCCAGCCAAGATTGGAAACCTCGGAAAAGACAGAGAGGGCGAACTGGATTGAACGCATACCGGGCGAGCGGGACAGCATGTGTTGTGATGTTATCAATGCGAAGACAGCAGAAAGATAGGTTTACTCCATGGACGGCCAACCATGGACATCGGCATGCATCATGCGCACGTTGATATTGCGGCTTTCCTGGATGAAACGTGACGTCAATGCGCGACGCTGCGCAAGATGGCTGGGCCCGGCCTCCATCATGCTCTCCGTTGCAGAGGTCGATCCGCACGAATAGCGCACGACGTTCACACGCATGCGACAAACCGGGCACGAGCGCGCGTTGTGGAGCCATTGCTGACGAGTGCTCGTTAGAGCCAGCACAAGTCGCAAACCGCAATACACACCTGCAGACAGCCTTTATGCATCCAGTGAGGACACTCGGTGAGCCGCATAACCTCGTCGGTTTGTAAGTACTGCAAAGAGCACCACGCTCAGTATGTGACCTGGAAAACAGACAAAAATCAGAGACTCACGTCCTCGAGACAAATAGGGCAGCGCGAATCGCCCTCAGCATCTGCAAAGTCCTTGTACATCCCGCTCGGCAAATTGGCAATAATGTTCGCAGGGACGCCCTTGGGCTTCGCCTCGCCCAACTGCGCCGCAAGCCGCATGAGGTTCTCGTACGATGGGTCCCACGTTGCATCATCCTGTAAAATGCGAACATTCCATCAGTCGGCGACAGTCCATAAAATCTATGACGAGAAAGTCTCACGATATAGTCCCCGCGATTCATCCTAGGCACGCCCCATAGCCTTCCCGACGCACCGGGCGTTCCAGGGCCAGGGGCAGCGTTCGGAGCAGTGGGCGACGTGAGCCCATGATCATCCACGGCATCGCGTCTCCTCGTCCTGCGCGGCGAAAAGTGGACGGTGGGGCGTCCGAGCGCAAACTGTGACTCTCCCCACCGTTCTGTGGTCGTCGCGCCGGAGCCGGACCCGGCATTGGACGACATGTCCTGCAGCAGCCTGTTCAGACGGCTTGGCGCATCATGGACCGCGTGGTCGTGCAGCAGCCTGGTCAGCCTGGTCGGTGCGTCGCTGGATGAGTTATCTCCTGAGATTGAATCCTCCGAAGACTGCCGTACAACGACGCGTCTGCTGCGAGATACGAGCGGCGGCGTCGGCTGTGCCGGCGCGAGGCCAATGTGCGTCTGCTGCACGGATGGCGTCGACGCGGCGTGCATGCTGTGTCTATGCGTCGAGCTCTGCAAAATAAACGTCAGACATCGAGCTCACGAACAAGAAAGTGCACACATACACTGCTACTCTCTCCTCTCGCGAAATCCAGCTGCGGCAATGTAGGCGCCACGGGCTCGTGTGCACGACTGGAGCTCACTGTCCTCTGCCGCGCCGGAAGCGGTTGAGGGTGGAACGAGCTGGGCGGCAGCCGAGCACGGGAAGACGCGGCCGTTGCAGTCCCGCTGTCGCTGTTGTTGTTGGAACTGGGCGGCGCAACGACCCGCCGGCTGGACGTGGCAGCAGCAGTCGTGCTCTCCCCGTTGTTGGTGGGATTGGACGACGACGCAGAGAACGAGCGCGAATGTGACGGTGCAGCAGGTCGGACGGGGTGGAATGCCGTGCGCAGCGCCTGCGATGACAGGAGCGGGCGCGCATTGCGCACAGGGCTCGGCGCGCGGCGGCTTGTCGACGCTACCGTCGCCGAAGGGTACCGGGAGCTCGACGCATGGCCGAGCGCGGGCAACTCCAACCGGGAACTCGAACTCTCCCCGAATCTGTCGGCCAAACGGGGCACCGTACCAGAGCTCGCACTCTCGCCGAAGAACCGCGGGCGCGCAGTGGGCATGAGCGGAAGCGGCAGATGCAGTCTCTGCGGGCTTGGCGAGCGCCGTGCGGGCAGCGTCATCGGCGCAAGCGTCAAATGCGATAACCCAGGCGAATGGTCGATGTCCATCGGCGTCGGGCTACGCGTGCCCATCCGTCTCCTGGCATTGACTGCGTGCGGCCGATGCATTGCGCGGTCGCCGTCGCGGTCCGAATCGCTGCCGCTGTGGCTGTCATCCTCGTCAGGATTGTACGCCGGCACCCATTCTTGACCTTGTGGGTGTTGAAGTTGCGTGACAGCGGGAGGCGCGGGCGACGCGCGCGAGAGGGAAAGCGGCGTTGCAAAGCGCGAGGGTCCAGCCATGCCTGAGCTACCAGAGCCGGAATACCACGGGAAGCTCGACCCAGTGGGCGCAGCGTCCCGCGGGCCCATAGGACGACCGCTTTGGCTGCGTCGGAGGGTTGCGGTCGTCGCACTGGACGCACCGTTGCCCGACGACGACGGGCGCGACGGCAGAGGCGGCCGTGAGTGTGACTGACCGGAAAACATCGACCCGCTCGAGTGGCGAGCAGTATTGCTTGCCATCGACAACCGCGAAGTGTGGAAGCTGCTAGTCGAGTGGCGCACACCCGACGGGCCCTCGCCCAGGCTGTTGCGCTGCGCACTGAACGTCGAGGCACGCTGCAGCGAGTGCCGAGCGCCAGTCGGACTCGATTCGCTCGACAGCGACATGCTCGAGCGCGGCGACAAGCTAACCGTGAGCGGTTGCAGCACGGGCTCGGCGGGTAGCCGCAGCGAGTTGGCGATCCCGTTCCAGGGCTCGTCAAGCGACAAATCGAGCAGACCCAGATTATGAGAATAGCGCGAGGACCGCAGCGGTGAGGTGGGTGAGGACAGCGAGGACGACACGCCGAGACTGCGCGTTCCAGGGTCGGACGCGCGATTGCGCGCGCCGGACGTGCTGCTGCTGTTGGCTTCCATCGCAAGATCACCGAGGTTGAGAGGGGGCAACGAAGGCGGCACCGGGGCCGAGCGGTCAGCAGGTGGGCTAGGGGCCCGTTCAGCCTGTTCGTGCTCGTGTTCACGCTCAAGCGGATCAGAATCGAGTTCGGTGGACAGCGGCGTCAAAAAGTCCGGAGGTGGGATCATAGGCGGGAGTTCGATGGAAGTTGGAAGATCGAGCGGCATGGGCAACGACGGCGGCATCGAGTCGCGTACGCGTTGCGAGGGACCGGGCAGAGAGGCCAGGTACGAAGGCGTGATGTCGAAATCCAAACGCGGCGGCGTGTGCGTCGTAGGCGTGGGCCGCAGAGGCGACGCCAGAGGGTCCCACGTTCCTGTTGTGCTGGCCGTGTGCATTGCGGGGCTATGGATGCGTTGTCTAAAGTCAGCCGGAAGCGAGTCCCGCATAGACGTTGACGACTGCGGGAAAGAATCCCGCAGACTCCTGCTCGACGAGATGGGCGGCAGCAACGGCTCATGCGTGGTCACAATAGGTGGCGGCAGGACAGGCGGGTCGGGCATGGGCGGTACCGGTGGTATGTTACGCGGTTGCCGGCGCTCGCGATAGCCTGAGCTCCAGAAGCCCGAGCGCTGCCTATGCAAGCGCTCGCGCCGACTAACCGCCGCTTCAGATTCTGTCGCACCTGCAGTTTCGTGCTGCTGCTGCTGTTCAGCCTCTGCCGCGGCGCTCGAGGACCCAGCCACCGGTTCAGGCTCCTGTATGGGTTCTTGTTCAGGCTGGGCAGACGACCCTGGCAGTTGAGGCAGGGGTGGCTGCTGCGCTGGATCCCTCAGACGATCCCTCTCGCGCCGTTCTCGCCTGCCTGAGCTCCAGAAGCCAGATTGGATAAGGTGCAGACGGTCGCGCGAGCGCGGAATGGGCAGCGGCTCCTCGAGCTCTTCCTCCTGTGCTTCCTGAGGCTGTGGCTGGGAAATTTCCGCATCGGGCATTTGTAGCGGCGCGGCCATAATGGGCAACGCCGGCACAGGCGGCGGGGGTTGTTGTGGCTGGCGACGCTCACGCACGCCAGAAGACCAGAAGCCAGATCGCACGAGCTCACTGCGTGGTGGACGCGCGGGCACTACGGGGCGCAGCGGCGGAGATGGCAACGGCAAATCATCGGCAAGTTCTTGCGGCCGCTGGCGCAGACGATATGAAGCGTCGAAGCGAGGCGGCGGCTGAGGCGCTGGTGGTTGTGCTCGCGCCTGGTCGCTGCCGAGGTCTGAAAAGAGCGAATCTGTGGAAATGTTGATGTCGAGCGAGAGCGACAACACGGGCGGCGTGGCTGGGCGTGTGTCCGCTACAAGAGACGGCGAAGAGCTCGAAGATGACGAGATATCGTGCTGGTGATGCCAGTGGTCGCGGGTGCGCACGATGGCGTCCAAGGCGGGCAGATGAAGATCAAGGTCGGTGCGCTCCGTGAAGCCCAACGCAAGGTTAAGGCCGGGCCCGTTCGTCTGCAGAGCAGTTAGCAGAAAGCCAGCGTGAAAGGGCACAGCGTACATGGCTGTCGCCGTCTACGAGCATCGGGTCCGATGGGATCTCGATCAAGGGATCACCACGAAAGCCAGCAGGCGTTGGCGTGGGTGATGGCGAGGCCGTGAGCACGTCTGCGGCCCAGAGCTGCGCTGGTGCCAGTAAAGCCGGGTCCTGGGACGCAGCCTGATGCTGCTGCTGGTCGATGAACGGCTCGAGCGAATACAAGCTCGGAATCTCCGGAAGCGAGAGTTCAAGCACGGGCCGGGGCATCGAATTTGTTGGCGTTGTCGAGGTAGCAGACCGGTGCGTTCGTCGAACCCGGCGGCGACCAGGCGGCACGAGCGCTGATGACGACGAGGCCGAAGCGGTGGCACTGGCAGAGAAAGCAATGAGCCCGGAAGCGGCCGACGGGCCCACAGCCTGCGACGGCGACGGCGAGGCACTGCTCGGCGACGAATGCGCCCGGGAACGACTCCTTGCAGCCGCCAGAGACGATGAGGACGCCGCGACCGACGACGATGAAGCTGAACCGGCCACATCGATCCTGAGCGCACCGCGAATGGCGTCCGGGTTACCACGGGCGCGCTTGGGCTCGCTCGGGCCAGCTGGAGAGCTGCTGGCCATCGCTGAAACCGTCGAGGGCCCCGAAAAGCTCGCAGACGCGGCAGACGTCTGCGACGAGCTTGCGGCGCCACTAGAGCTGGCGCCGGCGCTTGATGCTGACGACGAGGTGGCCTCAGTTTCGTCAATTTCAAGCCCAAACTGCGCAAAAGACCGCTTGTTGAATGGCGCCGTTGCGCCCTCAGCCAGCTCAAGTCTAAGAGCGTCGACGGTGGCCATGAGCAAAACGAAGAAGCAAGAGGGTTTGCTGCCGAAGTTCCGCCTCTCATCCGTGCCACTCACTGCCTCATTGCGATTTTTGGGGATTTATCTTGGCCTCGAGCATGCCCACATAGAGGACACACCTTATCATGCCACTATCTCAGCTTTTGGATTCTTTCCAACTCCTCACCTCATTGCACACGCTCACACGGTACGAGCACTGCACCCACCACAGAAGGCTGTCGGGGTGTCAACTCGCTCAAATGAGATGGTGTCTGGCAAGCACTCGAAATCAACACGCCTGAAAAATCGCGCCTTTTCAAGATATATGTGCCCTGGCAAGACACAATACAAACTCGAATACGGTACTACAACATAACCCGACCACGACCAAGACTACAGAACCGACAAGAACATCATCCCGAAAGCGAACACGCGACGCACACCGGCAAGACCTGACATCTCCCCAGCATGTGCGAGCTGGTGACAATGACACGGCAACATTTCATTGCAAGCATTGTTGCGAGCTGTCGCGAGCTCGTTGCGATACCCCTAGGTTGAGCTTCACATCAAACCAACAGAACCAGTGCTGAAGGTGTACAGCATCTCAGTCACCAGTGATGTTGCTTAAGCCCACAACGAGGCTTCAATCTCTGCTCACAACTAGCCACAACTGTTGCACAAGGCCATGAGATCCGCAGTGCATCAACTAACAATCTATTGTACATTTGCGCTCGTCAGTGATTTCAGCAACTTCAAACCATCTGTTCCCCCGAGTAGCGTTGATTGCCGGTGGGAGAAGGTATGTTGTCGAGCCGATGGACCTGAGGCAAGTTCTCCACATTTACAAACGTCACCTCGCTCTGTGGGCTCGCCGCACGCTCCGTCCTCTGGCCCAGCCGTAGACGCACCGCACTCAGGAGCAGTGCTTCTACGGCTCCCTCGCATCGCTGTCGAATAGATCGACCATCCTGAGGAATCGTGTTGCTGGCGCCATGATCCGCCAGGATGAAGAGATGTGCCCCCTCTGCCCTCAAAAACAGCAGGGAAAACATCAGAATACCCAGTATCCCGGCAGACACAAGCACAACGGGCATGCCAGTGGCCCACATCCAACGCTCAAACGCGAAGCTCAAAAGCGCTGCGACGAAAAGCGCCAGGGACCACATGAACAGAGCAAACGGAAGACTGAACAGCATCGCGAGCTTGTACAGGCCGTTACGTTGGCGCTTGCTGAAAGACGTCATATAATCTGTCTGGAACGTCGACATAACGTCAGCGGGTACGAAGAAATGCTCGAAAGTGAACTCGAAGAGCTCAAGCAGAATACGCACTGCTTCGATGGCGGAGCAACGTTGCAACCGCCGATGGAAGTTGGGTAGCGACTTTCCGATAACAATCGAGCCAATCGAGAACATAGTAGAGCAGAGACTGAGCATCTGAGAGGTAGGCGATAGTGCGTTGTTCCCATTTCCATTGCCGCCGACATTCCCAACGGTGAGGAATGCCATATTTGCGCTGAAACGCGAGTCAAATGAGGGTATATAGCTCATATTTAACTGTTTTACTCACGCTAGAGTTACGGTGGCCTGTGAAAGTCGATCAGCAGGAGTTCCAGACGCCGACACAATCACAGAGCACGGACCATGAATGCATGATCCTTCCACTCTTCGCGCAGGGTATCTTGATACAGCGACTTCCAAAACCTCTCATACATAACCTCGTCAATGAATACCTCGGTGAGGCTCTGGTAGAAGCTGTGCGGCTCGTTGAAGAGCAGGAGGAGACCGACGAGCTGAAGCAACCGGTGCGGCGGCTCCTGCTCGTTCATACCGCGGCGCTCAGTGCGCTCAATCCGCACCTGAGCTCCTCCGTGCAGGTTATGTGAGCGTATTTTGCCTAAAACCCGAACATTTATCATCAGAGCCCAAGTGTGATATAATGGTCACGTGACACTCACACTGTTCTCCCCAGAGCCGAGCTCAGGACAAGTCAGACGCGATATAAATGTGATATGACAATATGACTGACCAACAGACGCGTTCAATGCTTCGTCCACATATTGCGATCCTGCCTGTCTGCCTTCCAGCGCTCGGAGAAACAACGTAGCATCGTTTGCGCCGTACGGCGCGGTGCTCAGTGAGTTTGTGCTCGCGTCTAATGGCAATGAGAGTTTTGCAGCACAAATACGGCCTGCTCACCAATGACTTGATATGTAAGCAAGCTTTTCAATTGGTCCCACGCCCCCTCGGGAAGCGGCCTGTGCGCGGGAAAACTGAGTTATGAGGGTTCATGTCAGCACTGGGCGCATCCGAATGCAGGCACAGAGTCTCACCGTTCAACATGTTCCCAGAATTGAAACTGGAGCATGTACTCTGCATTTGAGTGTTAATCGATCGGCTCGATGTTCTTTTTCCGGACTTACGGAGCTGAGAGACGGACGAAAACGGTCGCTCGAGTGTGTGCTCCTGCAACCAGAAGACGGTGCGCAGATTCCAGTTAGAGAAGTAATAGCGAGGTAGCTGTGAGGCAGATTCAACTCGGAGAAAGAGCTCCGAGTCCCTAAGCTCCTGGTGCTGTTCATTCTCGCCTGGATAGGTGTAGTCGAGCGCCTGCTTCAACCTGAGCATTCCTGCGGTGACCGTCGCAATGTACGTGTCGAATTCCTGTTCGTTGCTGAGATACTCGACGACAGTGCGTTCTTGGCTGTGATGCAGATAGACGCTGCCATCCGGATGGATATGGACCGTCCATCCAAGGGTGGCTGCATGTCTTACGATATGGACAACGAATCAGGCTGAGATTTTCATCATATGACTGGGCTTCCACTGACCCCGTGTAAACCTTGTCCATCAATGTAGCTGGGCCTGGCGCGATGGGTACAGCAACACTCGGGACTCTAGGCCCACGATCAATCCCGATATGACGATACAGTGTCTGTAGTACGCACTGTATGAAGGGGCGCCTCAATCTGCACATATCTGGCGAAACGGGTATGCCAAGTTCTTGTATATTCCCTAGGTTCATGGTCGGCGATGATAGCTCGTGGCTCACGCTGGTCTACTTCGGCGTGAGCAAGTGTCCGAGTCTGAGGGGCGTGATGAACGCGACCTTATCATCGAGGACCCATATCTGAGCATCGGCTGAGCCGGGAGCGCGCACGGGGAAAATAGCGGGACCCACTTTGTCGAGGTTCTCGGCGGCCCTGAGGTCTGCCGTGACAGCGGCCTCGTGGCCTTCCCAGTCTGGGGTTCCAACGGGAACAACGCGCAACAAGTCTCCCTCGCTGAGAGCAAAGAGATAGGATTCGTATGCACCAGGTTGCTGCATTCTCATGGACGGGGGGAGGATATGTGTCGCTGGAAATCCGTCAGGACGCACCAAACATTTATGCTGGGCGGCTTACGCTTCCTGTACCAAGACTTCTAGTAGCTTCAACGCCAAACGACGGCCGCATTCCATGGAGCCTGGGGGTGCTTCCATTGCCGGGGAACGGCCGTTGAGACGAGGTGCTGTCCCCGTGCCCAAGCGCCTGAGTTTATAGCTAGGAATGACTGTAGGGTGTGATTATAGCAAATGAAAGGCGAAGGCGAATACATGTGCATTACGAAAGCGGTGGCAATGACGCCACAGAAGGCCGCCTTGACCCTGGGAAATGCGCCAGCTCAGCGGTGTCGCCAAGAAACTTCCGCACTGCGGAGTCCGGCGCGGTCTGACTGAATGCTGCAGCTAACAAATTGTCACTGTCTTCAGTGCCAAGAAATAGAGTGAATTACCAAGCCTCACCTGAGGACTCGCAACGTCCTAGCGCATACGCCGTGGCTCTGAGATTCCACTTTTCTGAACGCTGGGCGCAGATAGTGTGAGTTAGGCTTCGGGCCCTGAGGAAGCACAGTAAAGCCATACTCGGGATTGCATCGCACTCTATACCGGATTGACGTGCCCCCTGTAGTCCCCTGAAGCGTTAGCAGGTTTCGCAGATCCACTGGACCGCGAGATCATATTGATACCGCGGAATAGCAAGATGACAGCGCAGCAATCCGCATAGTAAAAAAGCGAATATATCTTTTTCAGAGTGTGTAGGATGAGAGTTGCATATATCACCTACCGTCCAGATTGTGTCCTCGGGCTGAATTGCCCTGATTACATTCACCTTTCGTCATATAAACCGCAACTCCATTGATTAGCCCAACGGACGGCATGGGATGGCCAGTGATCCCGGTGTAACGGCGGCGAATGGTGAGTAGGTTTGATGCGCGAAGTCATGCATATATCCCGTGTTAGGCGCGGTCCGCGACGACTTCGAATACCTCAGCTCCGCTAAGGCCTCGAAAGGATACGTGGAGCACCCCGGAAGTTGGTTTCAGGGCACAGTGAGCTGAAACAAAGTGAAATGGAGTACCGAGGGAGGATGTACCACGCGCGGCAAAGCCATCTGTAACGCAACCATCATGTCGATTATATTGATAATAAGATATAGCCAGGCATAGCGCCTACGTCTCCAGTGCGCCGATACCTCCATTGTTCTTCCCCGGTAATGCTATTGCGACATGGGATAACCGTGCTGTGGTTGGTGGTATTCCTGCTCCTGCCCGCCGAGTCCCATATCGCTGACGAAGCGCTGCCATGCAACGCCATGATCGAGCAGTGCTTCAGGCGCAAGATCGTGCTCTGGCAGCTGAAAAGCCGGATCGAGATACAAATTCTGGTGGGTGAGATTTTGCTGTGGATGTGGGTAAAAGAAGTCGGCCGTCGGACGCTGCTGAGACGAGAACACATCAAGCGGGGGCATGGACGGGAGCGCGGACGCCAGGGGATGGGCGACTGTGTTTGACCCTGACGAGAATGCCGTCCCGACGCCGGAGGGGGCGGCTGGGGGAATAGCATTTGACCGGCCGCGGTCAACGAGCCGCGTCTCACCCCACATAAAGCGTAGCTCCAGATCTTCTGCGCGCTCAACCTGCGGTCTCGCATCGGCATTGCCGCGCACAAACGCATCATATGATTCATGCGCCCTATCCCTCAACTTGCGGATCCTCGGCTGTCCCCCGCGGTATGCTACTTTAGCCACCAACAAGGCTTGGGTAACGGGGAAAGGCCACATACCATCATGCCGCGCACGCGTTCAGAGCCAGTCGCAACTCCCTCCAACATATCGCAGAGTTTGTCCAGCTCAGAGAGTGCGGGCGGCGCGAGTCCCGAGCCAGGTGCGCACACCGCGATGGACGCAAGCATCAGGCCTGCGCTCATTGCGTGGCTCCAGAAAAGCCAGAAGCGCTGGCCCATATTCGGGGCTCGCGAGACGAGGTTGTGCATCTGAGCGGCAGCGCGGAAGGCCGCCAGGACAGACTGCGCGAAGGGCGATCGGAGCGGGTCGGCAGGATACGAGGTCAACGCGTGCGCGAAATAGCTGCGGTGTAGATACATAAGGACTGCACAGATCAGAAGTCTATTCGTGCGCTTGGAGTTATGAGCGTACGGCGTTGGACGAGAGCACGGGCCGCAGTGCGCTGGAGGAGCAAACTCTGGTCGTCGACGTCTTCGGGAATTTGGAATGTGGGATGATCGCGCACAAGCTTGTCAAGTCGTAAGACGGTCGCATATGGAACCTGCGCATTCCCGAAGGCTTGCTCAATCAGCTTGAAGAGAACTTGTTGGATGAAGGTATGACTCCAGTGATAGACTACATCAATTGAGCAAACGGTTGCAATGTAGTGCATTACTCACATGAAGCATGCCATTCCCCGTCCGAACCCTCAAACCGAGATCTGTCTTCCGCTATGTTGGCGTCCACGCAATTTGTTGAAAAGCTGGATGGACGGCCAAATGCGAGGCTGGACCAGCTGTCGAAGGACGCAACTTCCCACTACGGCAAATTCAGAGGCTGGAGTATAAATGGTGAGGCAGAGACTCACAAAGACATGGCGTCGACTGTATTGCTCGTCTGCCGATAGTTTCCATTGCGTATCGTCGCGATGCAATCCAAGCTTCGAGTTCGATGCTTCAGCAACCGCAGCTCTCCAAGATAAGCTCCCCCAGGCCGACTCACAGTATAGCAGAGCCGTGCTGCGAGCCCAATGAGACTGTAGCACACCGTCGAGCTGTTCGGGAGGTTGGCCATCTGCGCGAAGGAAGACATCATATGCTGCACACAGGTTTGGTTAGATGCATTAAACTGTGTCAGCTGAGTGGACTGACAATGGTGCGGATGGCTTGCAGGGTGGGATGTTCGATCACCGAGTCAAGCCCGAGAGCAACGCGCGCAAGGTGGTAGTACGTCGTGGGCGGCCGGATCGCAGACCGCGAGTCCGCTGGACTCGAGCCCACGAGGGCGCCAGTCGCGAGGACCACTAGGCCGGTAAGCTCAGCGCCATATGCTATACCACATTCAACGCACTGAACGCTAGAGCGAGATCATGGGGCGGCACCTCGAGGCCCGCACAGCTGTACACGCGGGCGAAGACCGTCGTGCGGAACTCCTCCTTAGGGATGAGTAAGAATAACCATGCTGCACCGGCGTAGTACTGCTCGACGAGCGCCCACGCCTGCTGAGCGGGGGGTAGCCAGGTGAGCAGTTTGAGGTAGGCCTCGGAGCGCGCGCTCCGGACGTCAGTCAACGGGAATGCGCCGGCAAGTAGGAGGATGTTGCTCGGCAGAGCGGCGGATGAATCATCTGCACTTTCTTCCTGGAACGCAATTATGTGTCAGTACGCCGTCACACGTGGGGTGGAAGGGGGATGGGCGCGAAGGGAAGGTTTAAGGATTCCAATGTGTCGTAGCCACCCAGTGGCATACAGGCCAAGCGGGGTGATCCCGCCCAGCCAAGCCAATCTTTGCAGGAAAATGTACACTCCCGACCTCGATTTGCCCCCATGCGAGAGCGACTAGCCATATCGGAGAATGGCACCGGGTATCTTGGAGATGCAGAGGCGCGTTGCCAAGCGCACCTCAGGCCTTCAAGTCCCGCTCGTCCACCTTCATGACGGTTCATGGCTCGGCCACACGCAGGGAGCGAGATAATCTCATCCCATTGTCGTCAACCAGGGTGGGTAACCCCAATCCGGCACGGGGAGATAATGTGAATTTTGACGCAACACTCCAGCAGAACATGCTTCAATAATGGGGAAATTGACGCACGCACCGTCACCAGGTACTGAATTGAGCAAGTGAGTACGTGTCCCATTTGATTTGAGCAAGACTCTCACATCCAAAGAAGCATGGGGTCCGAAAAAATGCGGGTGCTCGCCGAGGGTAAGGGTGCCCAGAGAGCCAGACACGTTCTCAGTGATGTCGTTGATGGTGGAGACAGTATTTTGCGTCGATAACGGCGCCTTGACGAGCAGCAACTCCTCGGCCAGTAGCGGATGCGTCGGTCCAGCTAACTTCGTAAGTGCATCCTCGAGCTCGCTTATGCGTCTTCCCATCTGGTTTGACGGTCGACGTCAGGAGGATGCTGAGCGTGGCGCAGAACCTGGCGCGGACGCACCGCCTCGATCTTTTCGTGAAGTTGCTGCGTGTCGGCGAGCACGAATCTACGAGCGGCATTTTAAGTGAGCAGTTGCATGGCGAAATACTTCGCAAAACTGAAGGCGTACCTGTTGCCAGGCCCAGCCGCGAGCACGCCTACGCGTTGTCAGCCATACGAAACACGTGTTGCGCACGAAGGCATCATACGAACCATTAGGACAGAGCGCTGCGCACCCGCGTTTAGAGCAGGATGAGCACGGCACGCGCCTGTCGCATTTGAGCTTGAGGCGCCGGCATTCTGCAAAAAAAAAATGCACATCGTCACTACATTGGTATTCGAGGTAAATCGTAGCACGGGCTAACCGGCGCAGGATACTGTGGGCCTGTTACGCTTCTTCTTGACCGGGGTGACACCTTCGAGCTGGGGCTGATCATCTTCTTCTGCTGGGCTGGCTTTGCTCATGGTCGTTGGTGGAAGAAAGCAAGGTTTGGTGCTCGGGATTGGCCTTGTAATCGAGCTGGTTATTCCGTAGGGCTGTGTCGGATTGACTGCGAATCTCCCGACCGGCTGATGGGGCTGAATTGGTAACCGGGCTACTTACCAGAGTATTACCTAGAACTTCGAATATTACTCGAAAATCCTACATGAACTATGAGAGAATATGGAAGCGGCCATGGGCGAGGTTAGAGTAATGTACCAGGACGTTGCGGCCAAGCAGCCCGAAGTTGAGGTCTAAGAAACCAAAATCAGGCGAGGTGCAGAGTGGTCGCCGGCAATCAGATCGCAAGGCCTTTTTGGGTACTAACAGGGTATTCCTAAGACTGTTCCAGTCATTCCAAGTTGACGCACCTGCTACACACTCTCAAGTATCTTTCAGAGGTTTGCTCGCCTCTGTAGGCAAGTATAAGGCGATCGCGAATTGTGAAGCGTGTTCGTGCGATCCGGCTGCACGTGCTTAGTAGTTGTGCTGCGCAACTGGTTATTAGTCTAGCATGCTGACCCACCGGGATTCTATATGAAATAGCTTCTCCACATGGCAGTGATCGAGCACGTCTGGTGCAATTTCCACGAGGAACGACGGTTACTGTAGGATGCATTGTCATCCGACAACGAGTCCAGTGATTTCTCTGTCAACTTACAAGGGCTGAGTCATGTACTAGCATGTGATAACGGCGAACTGCTGCCAGTGAGTCGCAGAGGGCCTACCTTAATGCTAACGGTAGGACCATGCTCTGCGAGATCCTGAGGCTTGTACGACACTTTGTGGCGATTAACTGGGTATCTGCATTCAAAACGCATTTGGAGGCGTCGTGGTTTTTCTTTCGCTGAGCAAAAGTCATCCTTGCTCCTCTCAGCCGATAAGTCCGCTCGGCTTACGTAAATAATGAGCTCCGCGTGTAACAACGCCCAAGGGGGAGTTTCCCTGCCTGATAGTGAGTCGCAATTACTGAAAAGGTGAAAGGCGAGGCGCCTGACGCTCATAATCCAAAGCGGAGAAATCGACAGCGAAAAGGGAATTGTCCTATCTCTGGGACAGACCAATCAGCGCGCCCCGATAACACTGACATGCCCTTATCCGGAATTTCTTCTGCTCTATTTGGACTATGCGAGCGTTTATATACGTGGGTATCGGGAGAAGAAGTCGCGTCTGCTTCGCGCTCTGACCCCCAGCTTGGATGGCCATGAATGCCACAGCTAGCAACGTTGCGACGGTCCTCCCGCAAGGCGCGGGCTACGGCGTCGGTGTGTTCCTCCCAGATCCAAGCTTCCCAGGCACCACTTGCTGAGATAATCGGCCCATGTGTCAGTCGTCGGTGCG
Organism: Auricularia sp. M13; assembly: GCA_037042915.1. Classification (NCBI taxonomy): domain Eukaryota; kingdom Fungi; phylum Basidiomycota; class Agaricomycetes; order Auriculariales; family Auriculariaceae; genus Auricularia; species Auricularia sp. M13. The sequence continues at coordinate 1,256,466 of CM073194.1, read as the reverse complement.
TTCACAGCCTCCGAAACGAAATATCTGATGCCCATGCTCACCGATTCACGGTGACAGGGATCGGCCTGTTCTTCAGCGCGTTCATGCTGTGCCTCACGTGGCTCCAGGCGCGCTATACCTCCTTCTCCCCGACCAACTCCGAAGAGTTCACCAGCGCCAGCCGCAGCGTCAAGCCCGGCCTCATTGCGAGCGGCATTGTCAGCGCTTGGACGTGTAGGTTGCTCCACGCGTCTTTCTGCTTGACTGATTGATCTCAGGGGCCGCGACTCTGGTATGCCCGCTCTTGGCGCAGTGAGACGCTTGACAGTGGCGTTGACCGGGCTTGTGCTGTCTTTAGTTGCAGTCTAGCGCTGTCGCATACAAGTATGGCATTTCAGGGCCGTGGTGGTATGCATCCGGTGTGTTTGTGTTCGCACTGGACATGTAAACTTGCGTCTGATATCGCAAAACAAAGGTGCGACAATCCAGGTCCTGCTCTTCGCCCAGGTACGGCTTCCACCCACCAAAGCCTCAAGCCATTCTGTCCCTCTCAGCTCACGCCGCCTTCCCAGCTTGCAGCCAAGCTTAAGCTCAATGCACCCAATGCGCACACCTGGCTGGAGATCGTGGCAACGCGGTATGCCCATCTATTTTTCTCAGGACGCTTCATGCTTATGAATCACTGTCTCTCCCCTGCGTCGCAGCTGGGGAACGCTCGCTCACCTGGTCTTCCTCTTCTTCGGCCTCGCGACGAACATCGTCGTCTCCTCCATGCTCTGTCTCGGCGGCTCAGCGACCGTCACCGAGCTCACGGGGATGAACACCATCGCAGCATGCTTCCTCATCCCGCTCGGCGTCGCGATCTACGTGATTGCCGGGGGAATGCGCGCGACGTTGTTGTGCGACTAGTATGTATTTCTCGCGCACAGTGCAAACGGCAGACCTCGCTGACGCTTCCGCGAAGCACGCACACTACTGTGCTATTCGCCATCATCTTCGTCTTCGTTTTCACTATCTACGCTACGAGCGACAAGATCGGGAGCCCCACGCGCATGCATGAGTTGTTGGATTTGGCCGCTTCACAGCATCCCGTGCCCGGCAACGCGCACGGAAGTTACTTGACTATGAGGTCAAAGAATGGGTTGATCTTCGGTTCGCCCTCAATCTATACTAATTGGGAATGTTTCTCACCGCGTCTGGCCGTTTCAGGCGTCATAAATGTACGTTCGCCGGCCGCTTGTTCAACCTAACGAAACTGATCTGCGCCACCAGATTATAGGAAATTTCGGTACGTGCAATAAATGGTCAGCAATGTCGATAAATCTAACGACGCGCGATCTAGCCACTGTCTTCAACGACCAGGTGCGTAACATCGCCGTCGCGGCATCGTTGTCGCCGTAACACGATCAAACATCCAGGCGTACTGGGTGAGAGATTTGCCTCGAAAAGATCCTTCCCTCACTGATATCGCCTACTTGAAGCAAAGGGCAATTGCAAGCAAACCAGCCTCGTGCGTGAAAGCGTATCTTCTCGGGGGCCTTGCCTGGTGCGTACCATTGCTCCCTCGGTTCTAGTTTGTTCACTGACAGAGTATCTCAAGGTTCTCAATCCCCTTCGTACGTCTAGCAGCACAGCTCCCTCATCACGCTGACACTTATCGCCCGCAGACGTTTGCCACAACAATGGGTCTAGCAGCAGTGGCGCTCGCCGCCTCGGGCGACGCAGACATGCGTGTCCTCTCGCCCGCAGACGTCTCGGCGGGCCTCCCTGCACCGTCCGCGGCGGCAGCGCTGCTCGGCAAGCCGGGCGCGACGGCCATGCTCGTCCTGCTCTTCCTCGCTGTGACGAGCGCTACGAGCGCCGAGCTCATCGCCGTGTCGTCTATTCTGACGTACGACGTATACAAGGTGCGCCGCTCGCCCATAAATGAGTGACGGACGAGGACTCACCTTTGGTATGCCTGGTGCTGCAGAGATATGTGAACCCCGATGCGCGCGAGGAGCAGATCCTGCGTGTCTCGCATTACATGGTGAGAGCGCCCTCTTTCCCGGCGGGCCGCCAAAATGAAATGTCGATAGGTCGCGTTCTTCGCGCTCGTCATGGGCCTCTGCGGCCTCATCTTCTTCTACATCGGCGTCTCGATGGGCTGGCTTTATGTGAGTCACTCCAATTAGTCCGCCACTGGCAGCAAACGTTTAATGCAACCGCGCACCCGACAGACCTTCATGGGGGTTATCCTGGGCTCTGCTGTCGTGCCTATCGCCCTCTGCGTCACGTGGTCGAAGGCAAACCGCGCGGGCTGCGTAATTGGTTCCGTCGGAGGCTTCGCAGCGGGCATTGTGGCATGGCTTGTGACGACTAGCGCGTTGAACGGCGGGAAAATCGACGTCGTCGTGCGTGAACTCGGACGCTCTTCGTATGCGATGTGTCTGATAGCCCCCAGACCAGTGGCGGCGACCTGGAGATGCTGGCCGGGAACCTCGCGTCAATTGGTGTAGGGGGTATCATCGCCGTTGCTGCGTCACTGATGGTATGCCATGGCCATGCCCGTCTCTTTCGCTGGCACTGAGATGCGCCGATGTCAGAAACCGGACAACTTCAACTTCGACGTCACGCGCGCTATAAACGCACCTCACCATCACAGTCACAGTTCTCCTTCGCCCGAGGATGAGACCCTCAAAGAGAAGGAAAATTCGAACGAAAAAGAGACTGGCGCTGCCGAGTCCGAAGTCAAGCCCAGTTCGGCCAGCGTAACTTCCGCGACGTCGGAGGTTGGGCGCACAGACGAAACTGACCTCGACCCGGCTGGATTGAAGAAGGCATTCCGCTTCGCAGTGTGGTCCTCCGTAGTCCTGGTACGCACAATAATCCGGTCAGCGTCGCATTACAGCCTCACGTTTTGTACCCTGAAGTTGCTGGTCCTCATCATCCTCATCCCGCTGCCCCTCTTCTTCGCGCGCACAGTGTACGGCACCGCGGGGTTTACTGCGTGGGTGACCATTGGGATTATTTGGGCGTTCCTCGCGGCGTTCACTGTCGTTGTGTACCCACTTTACGAAAGCTGGGACGCCATCCGGGATGTTGGTGCTGGAATTACCAGGGTATGCACCAACGGTTAGGCTGCGTACACAAGCGAGCTGACGCCTTTGTAGGATGTGTTTCGCGTGCCAAGAAAGCAGCCGGCTGCAGAATCTAAAGCATGAGTGTCATGATGTAACGAATCCAGCGCAGGATATGTATATTAGAGAATTGAAAGACACGAGCCTCGTTGCAGCAGCCTTCGTGCGCGTGAGCGTTGGATACTTGGACACGAACGAGAAGATCCCCGCACCATTCAGGTTCAATCTTCGGGCACGAGCAATTACAATGCTGCATTTGCTTTGAAAAACAACCAGGGTGACGACGAGAGAAGGGTGGTGCTGACTGATAACACCAAGCTGATATTGCGCTCGCGCTGGGAGTTTGGATGGACCAACAGCGTTTTCTGTCACCGTAGAACAGCGCGAACTGGCTCGTCAAATAGGCTGGCACAGAGCGGCTGAAAGACTGATGACAGTCCCAGAGCTTAATCGTGTATCACGGTTCGCGAACCCGAGTCCAAGAGCCCGTTGATGGTAGATGGCGACAAGAAGCGCGACGACGTGCATGAGTGTGATACCAGTGCTGTCCTGGGCTACAAGCCATGAGCAGCTGGGCGCGCATCTGTACGAACCCCGATGTTGCTTGTAGTAGCGCAACACGCTGCCGACAATGGCGCTGCGATGAGGAAGAGATGTTTTCAATCTCCGACAGACACTGTCTTCGTCCGGTCAGATTACCGCTGATTCGAAGCCAGGCGGACACGTGACTGTGGGATTCTCAGGGGCGGCTACGCGACCAAAGCAAACAATATGTTGGATGTCCAAACAATCGACGAGATTTCACATTTCAATGGTTACACGGGTCTGGACGTCATACAACGGTACAGTGCATCTCAAAGCGTGAAACGGGAGTGGATGATCGTTCGTCGAAGTTGCTCAGGGGCAGAACGTGATGGTGTAGTCGGCCAACTTGCTAGAGGCGCACGTCCAGAGCGCAGAGTCGGACGACTCGTCGTACGCGTACGCGTAGGCGTTCGGGCAGCGGCTCTTGAAGTAGTCGTAGTACTGCACGCCGGAGCGCGGGCACGTCGCGGGCGTGCTGTGCGAGCCGGAGCAGCAGTTGGGCGAGTCTCCCGGGTTGGGGTCGACCAAGCACGCCGACTTGCAGCCGAGCGGGAAGCCGGTGGAGTCGAACGGCCCCTTGAGCGGCGCGGGGCAGTCGGGGCCGAGGTCGACGTTGCACTGCGGCTCCGGGCAACCCTTGTTGTTCGAGATGCGCACGGGGAGGTCGTAGCCGTCGACGAGCGAGACGTCGTACCAGTCGTTGGCGTTGTCATCAAGGTTGAATTCGGCAAGCGTCGCGGGTGGGACGCCGGTGCCGCGGTGGATGTCGCACTGCAGACCTCCAACGCAGCCTGGATAGTACGCCGATCAGCATCAGCTTGCCAACAGCAACTCACATCAAGCGTACCTCCGGTGGCACACTGCTGTTCGCCAGGAAGGTTGCTGTTGAAGTTGCAGTTGCGGCGGCCCCAGATGCGGCCCGACTTCCAGTTGTTCGGAATGGTCAGGTTCTAAAGCCGAGGTGAGCCGCGGAGAGTCGCGCCACAAGGTCATGTTCAGCCTGCGCTTACCTTCACAGACCAGGCGGGTGCCTCCCAGCCAGTTGGCTGGCCTGGCGGGGGCGATGCGTTGCGGCTCAGATCGGTGAAAATCTACCATAAGTCAGCAGCGAGCAACGAGCGGGTAAATTGTCGAGCATACCGCGGGCCAGATGGTCTGGAGGAATATCAGGGACCTCGCATAGAAAGTGAGAGTGGTGTACGCACGAACGGGCACGCGTTGTAGATCGTGAACGTGCGCGCAGACGCGACGGCGGCGAACGCAACAACAGCGGTTACAGCGGACTTCATGTTGCAACAAGATACGAGAGGGGCGTGAGAGCAAACGCACACACACTGCAAGTAGCGAGCAGAACAGAGAGTAGCACCGACTGCAAGGAAACCCCAGGACGGTGCCCGCGTGGCTTTTATACGTCGAGAATCCCGCCAGCATCACACTGGGTTGACAAGCCTGGGCACCGTCACGAGGAACACACAGTTACTGCATCACCTGTTTTTCCGGAAGAGGCATGGAAGCAGGGCGTCAGCGCACGCTGGCGCCGGAGAAGGCGCTGCGACACGCGCTCGGCGTGCCGGATGCGATAGGCCCAGGAATACACGAGAATCCCGCCGCATGCGCGGGGTGCACGGGAACACCGTCACGCGCTCGGGCCCATGCATGGAGCGTTTCTCGAGGTACCGAGCGTGAGATATTCTTAGACAGATACGGAATAAGGCGCATGGCCGCATGCCTCGCGCCTTGGAGCGAGAGGCACACATCCAGACTCGCTGGCAACTGTGGGAGTAGGGCGAGCCATAATATTGAGTTGTTCTGTGACTGCAACAGGCATCGCTACATGCCGAGCGAACGCGGACATCGCTCCTTTTGCTGCGCATCTACCGACCTCTCTTCGAGCTTCTGCAACTGAGATCACATGGGTGCGATTAGGAGTCTCTATCACTTCTTTATCTGCCTTGGGATCATCGGCCCAGGCTGTACTGTAAATGGATTTGCAATACAATTGATCTTATTGGCCATTACATCATCACATCCTGCAGTTCGCCGTTCGCGTTTAGGAAGAGTACCATAGGTGCTGAGCTACCCACATACTTACAGGCCCACCTGGACGCGGAGACTAGATGTTTGTGACGCCCACAGCCTGCGCGGCACCGCAGCTACCGCCCGCCAGCTCCTTCGCTGAATGAGCTCACAAACAGCCAGCGCAGGCTGAGGAAACTCCCGTGGACGCCTATACAGCCACGTCCAGATGGCATTGGACGCATCTTCGAGTAAGCAGCCTCGGGCCCGTGCCACTGGTACGACAGCGCTGTCGAAGGGCGTCGTCCGAGTTCCGAGTTCCGTGGTCTGCAGAGGAGCAACACTCTAAATCGGCTGACGTCACGCGTGATCCACACCCGAATCCGGCCACACATGCAGATACTTACCGTACTGACTCCTGAGGCTCCTGCTCCTCGTCACATGGGCGCGAGCCGCGCGCTTTGGGGAATCTTACCAGGAACGGCATGAACTGCTCAGCGCTCAGCATCGCAGGAATTATCCCGCATTCGGATTGCAGCACTGTGGGGGCGGAACCGGCTGGTCAGCATACGGCAAACCAGCCGTCACCCTGCTGGTCCATAACCGGCGACCGACTTGTTTTCAGCAAAATCTACTTCATTCGAGCAGGCAGGCTGCTGGTTTCTGCCGGCAGATTTTCAGACGGAAAATGAAACAAATCAGACGGTGTTGCATTTTCGAGTCCTGCTGGTTTAACACAGGTTGCCGTCTGGAAATGCTCATTTCGGCCAATTTACTCGTCCAGGCACATGGAACAGATATAGATGTGAATTGAGTGTATTACTGCATGACATGGCGGACACGATGTATGTACAACGGGGGATACTACGAACGGGCGGCACACGCTCGCGCTCGCGCTGCGATCTGCATCCAGCGCGCCCTCCGGCGTCCACAGCCGCCGGTGCAGGTGTAATAAGGGATGAGCAATGCTACCCCAACGTGAGCATGAGACAAATATGGGTTTGAGAAGGGGCAACGGACCATAGAAAGGTGGATAGCGATGTTGACGATGCTGTATTCGACGCGGGGTCAGATGCGTGTCTGCGACGAATATCAAGGACCACAAAAGGCCTCGTGTAGAAGAAACCATGCGGGACTGAGAAAGTGAAGTCATTAGCTGTGGTTAGACGGAAGGGCTGGTGCTCACTGGGTCTACGACGGAGACGAACAGACGAGAAGACTCTGGCAGAAAGCATCAAAGAGTATAAAACGCAGGCAATAGAGTCAAGGCATACGAAAAAGAGTCGGAAAACTCTGGAAGGCTGTTTACAGCTCTGGAGGACTACTCGAAGGGGGTTCCTTGGACTGGGCCGCCAGCGCAGAGACAGCGCAACATTGTAGTCAAGCGCACGGGGGCCAGCCGTGAGTCTGGCTGCGATGCTGCACTGTATTGGCTAGGCAAAATGGCGCCAGATGAGCGTTGCAGGCAACGCATGAGTCGGCTGTGTGTCGGGGACGACGGGGAGCGCAAAGCGGTTGAGTCGGACAGTCGGACTCTGAAAGTAGAGTCCGTGATGTGATGCCGGCCGTGAGTTTCCGGGTTCAACGTGTCTTTGCTGTTTCGCAGAGCAAGCCGCATGTGTTGATGCTAGGAGGCCCGTCATTTCGCTAAAAATGAGTCATAGCATTCCTCTTATATTTTTCCTGGAGGTTTTGTATGTGGTTTGAAAATCATGCGGCATCCGACTCGTTTCCAGCAGCCTAAAAAACCAGCCGGAAACCAGCCGGCGCCAAAAGCAGCAGGTGAACTGCTGTTTGTGCGTTTCCAGTCGTTTGACGGCTGGTCAGCAGCCGGTGCTCCCCCCACAGTGCAGACCTGCGCGCGCGATGCTCAGCGATTAGCGATCCCCTGGAAGCAACTGGCCATTGACAACTGTCGTCTGATTTCAAGGCATCCGCACTCGCCCGACGTCCCAGGCTCAGAGTCTCAGTACTCAGTGGCTGAGTCTGTGCCCAGACTTCACCGCAGTTAAACGTTGTTTAAATGGCTGACCTGGATCTCTCACATTCTCAAAACCTCGGCGCATGGTCTCTTTGATCGCTCTGACACCTGGAGCCCAGCTAATCCTCGTCTATTCTCATTGACCTCAGGTGGTAGAGACTCGGAGTCTAGAACCGACTTCACTGAGCGCTGAGCAGTGGCGCGGCTGTTTCACAGGCCTTGTTGAATGTTCTGAGAATCTGATTCATAATCGCACGTACTGCAAGCCTGGACTGTCATGATCAGTGGCAAATCCAGAGCGCACGTCTATAACATCTCTCTCATAAACTCACATTGACACCCGGCCCGTCGCGGAGAAACTGGTAGCGCTGAACATTCAACGTTCAACATTCAACATTGAAGCCGATCGAACAAACGTGCGCTGAAGTTCTGAGGAGCGAGTCGGAACCGCTGCTTCGCCAGCCCTGAGCGTCCATTGACAATGTGAGGCAAGTGATCCTGAAACTAAAACCACGCACGATCATCTTCTCGAAGCCGCGGACGCGGCTGGACAGCCCGTTCACGTCGTCCAAGATTTGTATTCACAGCCTGAGTGCGCGGGACCGATGGCATTAGCAGAGTAAACGCGCGATCGTTGTAGCCGCGCGCCACTGGCAGCACAGTAAGGGACCCGTTGTTGCTGCCAGTGACTCGAGGAAGCAGCGCCCCCGGCCTGTGAGGTCCAGCCTGAGTATCGGGATTTCCGAGTCGGACGCCCCACCACATCGCATCCCAGTTGCCCCCGGGGTGGGGACCGGTGTGTTGTGTTGTGGCGGAGTCCTCCCTCGTACTAGTAGCGAGCGAAGACGAAGACGACTCGGAAGACGGCCGCCCCTCCCCGCGCGCGACAATATTATACTTACAGACTCTGACTCTGAGGGTGGGCCGGAAACTCGGAAGTGCGTCACCGTCACTTCAGAGTCAGAGTCAGACATCGCTGCCAGTGCCAGTGGTCCGGCTAGCCTCCAACCACAAATTTGAAATCGCGCAGCTGCCTGCCCCCCGGGCCGGATACGTACTCTCGCGCCACTGACTGCCCGCGAACTATGGCCGGCGCGATGCCCACCCGCGGAAGTCGACTTTGCCGGACTCGGATGCAGCCTCCTCACTGCCCTGCGCAGATATCTGTAGGTACTACTTAGTCGCAGCCTGAAATCCGACTCGGAGCATCTGAATCGCCATTTGGTCGCCCGTGGACTCAAATTGCGAACTGCACACACAGGCCGTCGACGCGGAGCAACTGATGCGAAGTGGTGGTGCAGCAGCCGCCGAGTCCGAGTCGCAGTCACAGTGATGCACGAATAGGCAGCCTGAGTCCAGGATTGGCCATGGTAGGTAGGTAGGTAGGTAGAGAGTCGGACTTCGGTTTCAGCTGCAGTTTCCGCCGAGTCCTTTCATCAGCCTGGGCCCGCTCAGGTTCGCGGGGGACGGTCCGGGTGAATGCTGCTATAGGACTACATCATCTCCAAGCGCTGCCAGCGGTCTACGTATCTCCTACGCGCCACCGAACTTGAACTTGAAGTATATCTACTGTAGACTCGGAGAACACAGCGAGCCGCAATCAAGTCACCGACACGATGACTGTACAGACACGGAGCCAGCTGAGATCCCACGTGCCAGCCAGACTGCCGCCCCCCATCGACATTAAGTTTTGGTACCACGGACTGGCGACGCCTGTCATCGAGTACTTACTAGTACTGCAGTCAGTCGAAGCAACCAGCCTCCAGGCATCCCAAGTCACTCCCTGATGCGAAGTGGCAAGCGGCCACCGTGGGTAGGTACAGTACAGTAGCAGCCTCACTGGCAGAGTCAGAGAGTCACGGTCGGCGGTGATCGATGATCCCGGGCCGCGACTACGATGAAGGGCGGGCAGCGCGATCGGAGGGATTCGCAGAGAGTGTCCGGTGTCCGCCGCTTCGTTTCCCAATCCCCACCGCAAGCTCGCCAAAGGTTCGCAGCGGACGGCCGAACGGTGAATATTACGGTATACAGTAGCAAGAAACCCAAGCAAAGCAAAGCCGAGTCCCGCCAACTGGCAACTGGCAACTGTGAAATCTTGGCGCGTCACGGCAACGATTTCTGACTCCTGACTGAGCAGCCCGGGGAGGGAAGAACAGGCTTCAGAGCCCGTCGGAACGCACTGAGTCGGAATAGCGCTGGAGTCGACCACGGACATCCACCCTGGGCCCGTCCACGAACACCCCGGCGAGCAAGTAAGGCATCCGGCGCATTCGCCAGCAAAGTCCAAGTCCAAGTCCAGATGGCGCGAGTCGTTGATTCGAGTAGTAGTAGGAATACAGTACACACTGACAGCTTGGTGGAGCGAAACCGAACGTTATGCCGCGGCTTGGGCTTGGGCTTGGGCTTGGCGCTGAGCTTGCAGCTGAGCGATCTGCATTGTAGTTGGCGCTCGTTAGCATTCATTTCAGGGTGAAGGAAGGAAGGCGGGGTGAAGGATGGGTGAAGGAAGGATAGGTGGAGGAAGTAAGGCGAGTGGATGAGTGGGTGGGGGAGGGAGGAGGCGCACCTCAGCTTTTTGCGCGTCCATTTTCGAGGCGAGGTCTTTGAGTTGGGCGTCTACGCGCGCTCTGCGAGGGGGTGGGCGCGTCAGCGTGGGAGGGACGACGCGCCATGCAGCGAGGAAAGGCGCGCAGAAAACGAAAGCAAAGCAGGAAACGCAGACAAGCAAAGCAGGAAACGCAGGAAACCAAAAAGAAAGGAAAGGCAAGGAGGAAGAAAGGAAACGCAGACAATAAAGGAGGAAGAAACGGAAAAACGCACAAATCGCCGCGGATGATGTCGAGCCGCTTGCCGACGGTGAGGCGCGCCTCGCCGTGCTCCTGCTGCACGAGCACGGGCCCGACGAGCTTGTACACCGTGTTGTGCGCTTTGAGCGTCGCGAATTCCTTCATGTGTGCGCGGGCGGGGTGAGCATTGGCGAACGGAGGTGAGCGCCGATAGGAGACAAGGAAAGGCAGGATGGATAGGTAGGAATAGAAGGGGATGAAGAGACGGACCTGCTGGACAGCCTCGTTCTCGCGCCGCTGGCCGTCGAGCCGCTCGCGCGCGGACACCGCGCCGGCGTACTCGGCCTGCAGCGCCCCGAGCCGCTGGAGTGCGTCGTCTGCCGTGCTCATCGATCCGGGATTGAGGCTGAGGTGCCAGTGGTAAACTCCGACGCATCGCTCAGCCTCATCGCAACTCCGTGACCATGGTGCGCCCATCCTTACATTCACACTCACACCACTTATCGTACGTCTTCACCGTGCAGGCCGACAACGCAGGTACGCACACTGCGTAGTTTGAGTTTGGAAGCAGGCCGGGCTCGCTGACGCTCGCCGGCGCGCAGAATACAAAGAGGCGTTCGCGCTGTTCGACAAGAAGGGCGTGGGCGCCGTGCCGCGCGAGACGCTGGGCGACCTGCTGCGGGCGCTGGGGCAGAACCCGACGCAGGCGGAGGTCGCGGAGCTCGTCGCCGCCGCGCCGCGCGAGGTCGACTACAAGACCTTCCTCGCCATCCTCAACCGGCCCGACGGCTTCAAGCCCGCGGGGACTGCTGGTGAGTGCGGCGTGCGGGTGTGGGTCGACGAAGCCAGCTGGGAATGAGGCGATGGCTGGCTGCTCGCTGCTCGCTGACACCCGGCCTTAGAAGAATTCATCCGGGGGTTCCAGGTGTTCGACAAGGAGGGCAACGGGTTCATCGGCGCGGGCGAGCTGCGGTACGTGCTGACGCAGCTGGGCGAGAAGATGTCGGACGACGAGGTCGACGAGCTGCTCAAGGGCGTCCAGATCGGCGCGTCAGTCCTTCCTTTCCTTTTCTTTCCTCTCAGTCTCCGTCCGCTGCTGACACCGTTCCAGAGACGGAAACGTCAACTACGAGTCCTTCGTCCGAACCATCCTCTCGCAGTAGACCCCGGGCTGTCCAGTACTGTCTGTTCATTGTGTTGCTTTTCTTTTCCTTCTCTGTCGTTCGTAAATGAATATATAATATCCTGACGAACCGACGCGACGAATGGCGAAGGTTGCATCGGAAGTAGTAGTAAATCCCCTGCTTGTTCGACGGTCCAGCTTTACTGTATCGGCCCTCCAATGGCGAGCCCGCCCAGACCGTACCGTACATTCCTTCACCTCAGTCGTTGTTCTTCATCGTTGTTCCTGGAAAGGCACAGGAAGAGCAACCTTCACTGCATCCGCATCCGACGTCCGCTCCTCCTCCCCGGCGCAGGCCGAACCAACAACGAGTTACAAGACACTACAACCCACCCACTGACTGCACCTACAACCCTACTTGGATGGACCCCCTCACGCTCACGCACCCGCACACTCGCGACGACCCGACCCGCGGGATGCCGGCGGCGGCGATCCTGACAGTGACCGTGACGCTGACGGCGCTCGTCATCGCCGCCGTGCCCATCGCGTGCAAGCGGCGCAAGTTGTCGCATCCCGCTCCCTCCCCGTCTCCAGCGAAACCGCAACCGGATCTGGAGCCTGAGGAGCGGGAGCAGGCAGAGGAGAAGCAGCTGGAGGGACGGACGACGACGCGGAAGCGCACGAAGGAACGGCGGAGGAGGGACAACAAGGCGCGCGCGGCGCGCGCCCCGCCCGCCGTCCTTGCCCAGGGCCCGACCCATCCCGATCCCAACTCGAATCCCAATCCAAACTCTGACGACTTGCTTCCCAACTCGAAGTCCAACTCCAACTCCAACTCACACTCTGCCGCCAATTCTAACGCAGAGGAGCGACTAGCACTAGCAGAGGACCAGGAGCAGCTGGCAGAGGAACACGAGGATCCGGAACGGGTGCCGCTGCCGCCCGACACGGACGACGACTCGCTCTTCGGCGACGGCGCGAGCGGGAGCGGGAGCACTAGCCCGACCAGCCTCAGTGTCTCCATCTCCATCCCCCCGCTCGCATCGCTGGACCGCTGTCAGACGGACGCGCTCGACCGCCACTCGCGGGACGACTCTCTGAACCGCCGGGACTCGCTCGACCGCCGGGACTCGCTCGACCGCCGGAACTCGCTCGACCGCCGGGACTCACTCGACCGCCGGGACTCACTCGCCTCACCCGCCGCCGCCGCCGACGAGGACGAATGGGTGTGCCGGCCACAGGAGCGCAAGGCGCTCGCGCGCGCGCGCATGGCCGAGGCCGAGCAGCGCGCCGCGGCGGAGCTCGCGCTCGCCGAGTGCGAGCGCATGGCGGGCCGCGTGGAGCGGCTTGAGGCGGAGGTTGGGGAGTGGCGCAGGAGGGAGGGTGAGGTGAGTCTTTGAGGTTTCTTTCTTTTATTCTTTCCCGGATACCTTCGTCCATTCCGCCCTGAGGTGCCGGACTGCTCTGCCTTCCTCACTCCCTGCATTTTACGGCTCGTCCTGCGGCCGGACTGCTCTTCTTGCCTCCCCTCTTCGCTTTTCGCTCATTGCTTTGGCTTTGGCTGACGCCCGCCCCTTTCCTCCTTCGCAGGCCCAATCCCAGATCCAGCAACTGCTGCACCAGCTGCGCGCACACCAACAGCATGCCCACCAATTTCAACAACTCCAACACCACCAGCACCAGCACCAACAACAACAACACCAAGTCCCGATGCAGATGCAGATGCACTACCAGTACCAGTACTTCCCGCCCGGCATGCCGATGCCCATGCTTGCGCTGCATCCCATGCATTTTCACCAACACCAACAACAACAACAGCAGCAGAGGAGTATGAGCTCGCCTGCTGTTGGGGCTGGCTCGCCCGCGACTGCTATCGGGGCCGGGCAGTACGCTGGCTCGCCTGTCGTCGGTGCCGGCGCGTACGCCGGCTCGCCCGCGTCTGCGTCCGCTGTTGGGGGTGGACAGTATCCCGGCTCGCCTAACGTGGGCGCATACGCTGGCTCGCCCGCGTCCGCGTCCGCCGTCGGGGCTGGCACGTACCCCGGTTCGCCTGTCGTTGGGGGTGGCACGTACCCCGGTTCGCCTGCCCTCGGCGCCTATCCCGCCTCGTCCAGTGTCGGCGCGTATCCTGCCTCGCCCAACATGAGCGCCTATCCCGCCTCGCCCAACGTAGGCGCGTACGCTGGATCGCCCGCCGTCGGCGCGTATTCTGGCTCGCCTGCCGTCAGTGCTGGCCAGTATCCCGGCTCGCCTGCCCTCGGCGCGTACGCTGGCTCGCCTGCCGTCAGTGCTGGCCAGTATCCCGGCTCGCCTGCCCTCTCCCACATTGGCTCGCCCAACGCAGGCGCGTACGCTGGCTCGCCCTACACTGGCCCGCAGGCGCAGAGCAGCCCGATGTTCCTCCCCGCGCCGCCGCCGCCGCCGCCGACGACGACGACGCAGCGGACGCCGAGCCCGTACCACGACGAGCGCGCGCGCGACGTCGCCGAGGCGATCCTGCGCCGGCCGGGGAGCGTGTTGGGTTGTGGGGCTGATGAGTGAGGCGTTTTGTTCGCGGCGGGCGAGTGATAAGCGTCGTTCTCTGTTTTTGGTGGTTGGTGTTGGTGAGAGAGAGATGCTTGACGTCTCGTCCGCGGCTTCGACGTATGCACCCCCCTTCCCTTCGACGCGGATGAAAGAACGGGGCCTACTGCCGTCGCGCTCGTTTTCTTTCTTTCTTTCTTTCGTTTCTTCCTGCCTTTCTACATACTGTAATCCTTCTTCTGCTGTACGACCTTTGCGAGATCCAGCCTCAGAGTGCTCCAGCCAGCCATCACATCACATACATGTATCCATCCTCGTCCCGTCTCATCCCGTCCCGTCTCACCGTGTCCCATACCCTCCCGAACGTCACCCACGCTTTCCTTCGACGTCTCCCACGCTTTCCCTCGACGTCTCCCACGCTTTCCTTCGACGTCTCCCACGCTTTCCCTCGACGTCTCCCACGCTTCCAGTTCCTTCGACGACTACCGACCGAATGCCGAATGCCGAAACGTTCCTCTCATACTCACAAGTTGAAGATTCCCTCCCCTTTTTTCTTTCACTCTTCTTGCAACCTACACTTTGCTCCTGGCAACCCCGAATTTGAACTCGTAGTCTGTCACCGTCACTCTCACTCTCACTGTCGTCTCCGCTTACCCGCGTGCCTGCCTGCTTACTTGCCTACTTGTGTCTACGTACTATTGTCGAATGTGGTTCATAAAGAATGTCAGTGTGATGCATACCCCGCTGCTGAATTGGTTATGGTTCAGCCCATGAGGGTCTCGATACAGATGCTGTATATAGCGTCTAGACTCTACTTACGCACGCTCACAGTTCCAGATCCATTGCTGAATCGCGATGATTGCAATGCCAATGCTCTTGACACCAACTGCGCGCCTCGCACAGACGCTAGCGCTATGATGGACTTCATCGGCGGAATGCATGGGCGCCGGGTCGGAGAGGCGTCGATTCGTACTTGGCCCTTTGGGCCGACTCGGACATTCTTCCTGTCTGGACAGGTCGCAGGAATACTGTACTACTGTAAGTAACTGACAAGATGCTGACTGTGGATTGAGTACATACACAGGCGGCGCGCGGACTCGGAGTCGGAGCTGACGGTCGTCGGTGTCCCGTGAGACTCGCTCCCGACGCTCACGATGCTCGACGACGCTACGACACGATTAACCCCTCGTGCGACGACGCGGCGAGAAGGGCAAGAGCAGGAGGAATCAGTTCCTGCGCAGGCTGTCGTGGTCGGAAGCAACTTGAACGTGTTCAAGCTTGAACATGACTTCCACCAGGACCGACACAGATATCAGGAACGAAACCAGCTCCGTGCTGGCAGCGCTCAACTGCTTACCCTCGTGGATTCTGCGCGACGGTGCCAAGGACGTGCCCGAGGACAACAGTCGTGTCCTTGTGCGCGAATGCGGCCTGGACGTCACTTCGATGGCAGTTCTGGATGCCTTCGCCGCCATCTGCGTCTACAGGCCATTCGATGCGTACGCCGTTACTTACGAAGTGCGGGATTCCAAGGTCGTGCTCTATGTGGCTTCCAGCTCTACGGACGGCGTGCCAGCCGAGGTCCGGAGTCACCTTGAGCGGGTGTGGAACGCGATGAAGAGCCTGGCGGCGCATCATGATTCGCGGACCGTGCGCGAGACCAACACCGTCCCCCTTGATCTCAAACCGGCGCATTCTGATTTTATTGCGCTGTTGTATCGGTTTTCGTGGCCGGCTCTGTCTCACCGGTTCAGATCTGTAGCTGATACAGTCATTCAGCGTCTCGATCGGGTGCTAAGTTGCTCAGTCGAGCGCGGCCCGCTGGTTGATGGCAGCGTCGAGTTGACGGAGCGCGAGCGCACGCTGTGCGTGGAAATCCGGTCGGCACTGGCGAAGGCGCGCAAGTCCGTTCTCGTCGACGGGCTGGGCTGTACGAATCACCGGGACATCCACGCCGCACTGGGCGACCTGCGTGTCCTGCTCAAAGGCCGGGACGCTTCTGAAACGCTCAGACGGGTGGATAGGCTCAGTACGTCCGCTCCGTCCTTCGCAGCTTTGGCTCAATAGCTGTTTTTACAGCTGCAACGGCCCTGAGCCAAGAAATTCGTAGCCTGGTCTGGTTGGGAGTGCCTATCGACACGCTCCGCACTTTTGCGCACTCCCAATCGTTCGCCGAAATGTGCAAGCTCAATCTGGATATTCTAACCCTCGAGCCTGTAACCGCGGCAACCTCTGTCGATGCTACGAGGAAAGAACTGCGCGACATGGCAACGTTGGTTTACACGGACAAGCGGATGTGGACCCCCGAGCCCAACTTCGAGGCTGAATTCGCTGCCTATATCCTGGATCCTTTGCGGCAGCGCCATTCTGCTGGAGCAGGAGATAACGATCTGACCAACACATCTGCTGAAGAAGTCATGGTACCGGTCCATGCGGAATGCGCGCTCCTCGCGCGCTTTGCCAGCGCATCCGTCCCCGCTTTCCTCACGGCTCCGTTTATAAGATACATCGGGACGTCCGAGCCGTGTTGTCTGCCGTGCTATCGCTATATCAACGTCGTTAACAATGCTTATGGCATGAGAAGGATGCACGTCCGTGGGTCTGACGGCCGCATCCCGCCTGCGCACGCGTGGGTCGCGTGCGAGGTCTATTCGCAGGGCGTCCGTGCCGATGCGCGGACCCTGGTGTACCCGCTGCTCGAACTGACCCGCGATTACTGCTCAGCCCTCGCGGTCCTCAGGCAGCATCTTGCGCGCGTCCGGCAGGCGGAGCGTGTGTCGCGCGGCGAGCCTCCATGTACGTGCGGATACTTACCTATACCTATAACTCTGTAGTTCGACCTACTGATGGTTGTCGTCGTCGACACTTGCAGTGACCGTCGAGGAGGAGCAATATCGTGACGAGGCAATCCAGAACACATCTGGCGTTCCTTACTGGGACCGAGACGAATATATCTAGGGACTAGGATGGCACTTCTTGATGTAGTGACGTTCTGTTGCATGGCGAAAGAAGTCCTGGACCTCTACAATCGTCACACATTCTCAATTGACGTGCGATGGATACTAATATAAATCGTACTTACTGCCGGGCTCGCCGTGATATCTCGGTGTGGCAGACGCGCGCAAGGAATAATCCGACCCACTTGGCAAAGAGTGCGCTCGCCGATCCACAATTCAAGTGACAAGTCAGGCTGTCGACTCCTCTGGATTGCGAACATTCAACACCTAGAGTCCACGCTCACGGTTCCAGTTTCATTGCTACATCGCGATGATTGCAAAGGCATTGCTCTTGACTGCTGCGCGCCTCGCGCAGATGCTACGATGTAATTCCATTTTTGGAATGCACTGAAGATGTCCTGTGGGCATTTCCAGGGAGCAAGGGCCGAGTCGGCCGACTAAGTATACTTATTGCAGGCTTGAGATCGTCGGCCGATATTCTGCAAGACCAGTCGTAGGAATATGTTGCCCAAATTCTGACTGTAGATGCTGTGTAACAGGTGAGGCGGCCGTGGTCACTCTGCGCCGCGTCAAGGAGTTCAGTCGGAGATTCAATCGTGTCATGGCTCGCGACAATTTTGATGAGGTCAGGAACCAGACCAGCACCGTGCTGGCAGCGCTCAACTGCCTACCCATCTGGATTCTGCGCGATGGAGCCAAGGACGTGCCCGAGGACAACAGCCGTGCCCTTGTGCGCGAACGCCGCCTGGACGTCACTTCCATGGCAGTTCTGGATGCCTTTGCCGCCATCTGCGTCCACAGACCATTCGATGCCTACGCCGTTACCTATGAAGTGAAGGATTCGAAGGTCGTGCTCTATGTGGCGTCCAGCTCTACGGACGGCGTGCCAGCCCAGGTCCGGAGTCACATCGAGTTGGTTTGGAACACAATGAAGAACCTGGCAGCACACCCTGATTCGAGGCATGTGCAGGAGACCAACACCATAACTCCTGCTCTGAACCCGGCCCACTCCGACTTTATTGCACTATTTTATCAATTTTCATGGCCAGCTCTGTCGCACCGATTCAGCTCCGTGGCCGACGCGGCTATGCAACAACTCGACCGCGTGCTTAACGACAACGTTGACAAGGGCCCGCTTGTCGATTGTAGTATCGAATTGTCGGAGCATGAGCGCACACTTTGCTCTGAAATCAGGTCAGCTCTGGCGAAAGCACGCCAGTCGGTTCTTGTCGATGGACTTGGTACGAATCATTGGGGTATCCACGCCGATTTATGCGATCTACGTGTTTTACTCAAAGGTCGGGACGCGGTTGACAGGTTGAAACGCCTGGATAGGCTCAGTATGTCAACTGTTCGGTCGCTTGTATGGTTCACTAACATTTTTCACTATATAGCTGCCACAGCGCTAAGTCAAGATATCCGAAGCTTGGTTTGGCTGGGGGTGCCTATCGATACGCTTCGGACCTTTGCGCATTCCCAATCCTACGCCGAAATGTGCAAGCTCGACTTCGACATAGTGTCTCTCAAGCCCGTGACCTTTACCTGTTGCGTCGACGTCGACAGCAGCGACTTGTCACAGTTCGCGAGATGGGCTTACACAGACGTTAATATGCGTTCACCAGAACCCAACTTTGAGGCGGAGTTCACTGCACATATACTGGACCCCTTGAAGGCGCGCTATCGTGCGGGAGCTCGCGATCTGGCCGAGGACGCTCCTGAGCTAGTACCCGCCCACGCTGAATGTGCCCTTCTCGCACATTTTGCCGGTGTCCCGGAAGACGATGCCTGGACACCTCCATACATCTCATACATCGGAACTTCGGAACCGTGCTGTCTACCTTGCTATCGCTATATCAACGTGGTGAATAATGGTTATCCTGCGAGGAAAATGCATGTGCGTGGCACTGACGGTCGCGTCCCTCGTACATGGGTTGCGTGCGACGTTTCCCTGTATGGCCTTTTTCCCGATTCGCGGCCCGTTTCGTACACGTTCGCCGACCTCCGAAACGACTACCGCAACATACTGGTCGTACTGAGGCAACACCTTGCGCGCGTCCGCCAGGCTGGGCGCCTGTCGCGAGGCGAACCTCCACGTACGTGCCAGCACCTTTGTTACCTTTCCAGGTATTGATGACTTCTCTGTTGCAGTAACTCCGGAAGAGCAGCAGTATCGCGACGCAGTAATCAGACGCGCGTCAATCGAACCTTACTATGCCCGTATGCAGCTTACGGGAGATTACGCGTAGACGGAACTTGCTCCAGCAGCCCCTCTGTATCTGTTCCAGGATATTGATAGACTTCCGGTTGATCAGAAAATCGAGTAACAGTTGCGCGCCTCGTGCAGACGTTACGATAAAATTCATATAATTCATCTTTGAAATGCGCTGAAGACGTCGGAATAGCACGAGGTTGACTATGAGGACTCAGAGTCTATTGCAGGCATGGATGGGATCGTAGGCCGACATCCTTCATGACCAGTCGCAGGGATATGCTGAAAGAATGCTGACTCTGGATGCAGTACTGCGTATGTAATGGGTGAGGCGGCCGTGCTCACGCTGCCAGGCTGTGGCAGCGGCGGGAGAGTCCGGCGCCGGCCCTCCCGCGCTAGAGGTTCGTCAAGTGAACCTCGACGACCCTACGGCATGATCAATCTCCCGTCCGACGACCAGGACTCGTACCATCTCGAGCGCTGCGGTACTGCGGTCGGGGTTTAACCCAACATGCCTCCCACCACGACATTCGAAGAAGTCAGGGACCAAACAAGCGCTGTGGTCGCTGCCCTCAACTGTCTACCTGTTTGGATACTGCGCGATGGTTCCAAAGACGTGCCGGAGGATAATTCTCGTGCCCTTGTAAGCCAGTGCCGGCTGGACGTCACTTCGATGGCCGTCCTGGATGCCTTCGCCGCCGTCTGCGTTCACAGACCGTTCGATGCGTACGCCGTCACTTATGAAGTGAAGGGTTCCAAGGTCGTGCTCTATGTGGCTTCCAGCTCCGGGGACGGCGTGCCATCTCACGTTCGGAATCACATCCAGCTAGTTTGGAGCACAATGAAGAGTCTGGCAGCACACCCCGACTCGCGCCATGTGCGCGAGACCACAAGCATCACACCCGCTCTGAAACCATCTCACTCCGACTTCATTGCACTGTTCTATCGGTTTTCGTGGCCGGCTCTGTTGCACCGGTTCAGTATTATGGCCGACATTGCCATTCGACAACTCGACGGAGTTCTCAGCGACAAGGTTCAATCCGACGGGAGCGCCTTGCTACTTGATTATGGTGTCGAATTGACAGACCGAGAACGCACATTCTGTTCCGAGGTCAGGTCGGCCCTATCACAGGCATACAAATCTGTTCTCGTAGATGGACTCGGTACGAACCATTGGGATATCCATGCCGATCTAGGCCATCTTCGTGTGTTGCTCAAAGGCCGCGATGCTGCTGAAACGCTTCGACGTCTGGACAGGCTCAGTACGTCTGCTGCTTGGTCTGCATCGCTTACTCATTCGGTTGTAGCTGCAACGTCACTGGGTCAAGACATCCGGAGCTTGGTGTGGCTGGGAGTGCCTATCGACACGCTTCGCACATTTGCGCATTCCCAGTCGTACGCCCAAATGTGCAGCCTCGATCTCGAGATAGTATCTATCGAGCCTGCGAGCGCGGTCTATCGTGTTGATATCAACAGCCAGGACCTGTCGAAATTTGCATCATGCGTGTATACGGACAAGGGCATGCACGCGCCCGAGCCCAATTTCGAGGCAGAATTCACTGCCCACATACTGGAACCCCTGCGAAAGCGCGACCCTCCGGCACAGAGTCACAGTTCGTTCAACGCCGCCTCTGAACAAGTACCAGTGCATGCGGAATGCGCACTGCTCTCGCATTTCGCTGGTGCTTCGGAAGATGACTTCTGGACCCCTCCCTTCATTTCGTACATCGGGACATCGGAACCCTGCTGCCTACCCTGCTATCGCTGGATCAACGTCGTCAACGAGGCTTATGGCTCCCGCAAGATGCACGTGCGCGGGTCTGACTGTCGTGTCCCACGCGCGTGGGGCGCGTGCGACGTCTACATGCGCGGTATTTTTCCTGATGCACGGCCCATTTCGTACACATTCGCCCGCCTCAGCCAAGATTTCTGCTCCGCAGTTGCCGTGCTCAGGCAGCACCTTGCACGCGTTCGACAGTCAGACCGTTTATCGCGAGGATTGGCTCAGTGTACGTGGCAGCGCTTATGTTGCATTTTCAGTTATTGATAACAACGGTTGTAGTGACCCCTGAGGAGGAGCAGTATCGCGACGAAGTAATTAGACGTGCTTCTACCGAACCGTACTACCCTCGCCTGCCAATGATGTGAGGTTCTGCCTAGATGGAACTTGCTCGAGCAAGCTTGCTCTGTCGTCTGTGTTGCAATTTCTTGCCCAGCCTTCGAAGCTGGTCAATGTCACGTCATGAGCGTTTACGTCCTGCAAAAATCTTCGCTAGTGAATAACCTGGCCACGCAAGCGACAGTCCCCAAGGCCAGTAAGAACGGGCGATATAGCATGTACCTGTAGGTATGAACAACCAGATGCAATGAACCCGACTAGAAGACTAGGACAGCGCAGAAAGGTTCATGCTCTTGCGCTTCTCGGGGTGGTGATAATACGTCCTATGTCTCTGCGTGCCGGCGCCCCCAGCACTACTACTCCCTTCCGCGACGGTCGCGTCGCCCGAGCTCTCCTGCTCGTGCCGCTGTATCGTATTATCGCCGCTCATACTACTCGCGCTGCCGTATTCGCTGTCGCTACTGCTCTCCTCGACAGCAGCGAGCGCACCGCCGCGCTCGAGCTCATCCTCGTCGTCGGACGGGAGGTTGATCACGCCCGTAGCGTGGTCGAAGCTCAGCCGGTGGTGCAGCTGCTGCGTACCCGGCGTGAGTGCGGGCGCAGAGTCCCACGGGTTCGCAGCCGGCACTGACTCCGAGCTCTGCGGCTGCTGCTGCAGCGACGACCGCCTGAGCTCTGGCCGCGCGACGCTCTTCCGCCGCCGCAGCGTGAGCACGACCGCCTCGCCATCTCCGCCACCCGCGCGGCTGTTGCGCGCAGGTGCCGCGCCGCCATTGCGGTTGCGGCCCACATGGTGCACAGCGAGCGTTTGACCCTTCTTGAGCGGCAGCCACGGCGACGGCAGGATGCCTGTCAGCGCCGGGTGGCCGTAGCGCCGCTTGCCCGTATTCAGCACACCGTCGTACCAATTCGCCATCGGCGGTTGCGACTGTGGCACATGTCATGATGAGGATGAATTGCAGAAAACCAAAATACGACTTACATAGTCTGTCCGGTCGTCCTCCGGTGCAACATACAACGTCTCGTCATTCTGCGCATACCGTCTCCGGTTCAGATTACTGCGTCCAGGTTCAGCATATACTTGCGACTGGATTCGACATGTCACGCACCTCTGGCTCCAGCTGACGGGATGGCCCTGCCTAAGTCTTGCGACCTCATCCGTGTCCTCTCCGCGCTGCACCTCGCATACGCTGCTCAAGCCAACAAACTGCGACAGCGGCGCAAACAGCTTGTCCATGCTCCACGTCCAGTAGACGGTGAACATGATGAGCGGCGCGGTGAGCGACGCGAGGACGAATGACTTCTTGAGGAGGAAGATGCCCGCCATGAAGACCTGGAATATCACCACGCCCCACATGAGCCGCACGAATGTGATGGGCCACGCCTGCCCCTGCGACTCGTATGGCTTGTAGAACACTTCAGGCGCGCCATTCAGTATCGGAGGAGGAAGGCGAACAAAAGAGTACGGACCGAACAGCAGCTTGTACTTGTAGACGACATACGATATGCCAAAGTACGCCGCGCCGAAGAACAGGATGAGGGGCTGGATGATGCTGTACAGAATCGTGATGACAAAGACAAGGATGGCCTGCGGGTACACCGCGCCATAGTTGACCATCGGCGGCGCATTGAGCTCAGCGAAGTCTGCATCGCAGAATGTCAGGGCGGAAGTTAGATAAATAGTTCGTCACGGACCTCGAGGCGTCCGGGTGATGAAGGCGATATATAGGAAACGCGGGATGATAACGCCGAGGTTAAGCAATTGCAGAGGCATAATACCAAACGCTACCCGATGCGTGAGGTCAGTTTCACATCAAGTGATGGACCGAACGCACACACCTTGCAAAATCACATAGGACAAAAAGAAGTGTTTGGCGTTACCCTCGCGCAGAGCAGTGGCAAGTTTCTCGGGCACTTTCGCAGGCGAGTTGGCCAGATCGCGGATGAGCTGCCAGTATGTGGATGCGAGGAGGAACTCGAAGACGACGTTGACGAGCAGGAAGAGGAAGTACTTCTTGAGAAGCGAATATTCAATCCAGCTGCGCGCGCGGAAGCCCTGCAAGTACGAGAGGCCTTCAAATAGGAACGGGAGCAGGCCGTTGAGCGTGATGAGCGCGATGGACGGGAGCGAGTTCTGGACGAACGCGCGTACGGCGTCGCTCGAGTCGATGAGGCGGCCGAGCCACGGCATGACGCGCTGGATCTCCTCGTACGACAGCAGGCCGGAGAGCGCGGTGACGGGCAGCGCCCACGTGAAGAACATGACGACGATGAACGCGCTGACGGCGATGTCGCGCATGCGCTGCGTGCGCGGGCTGAGCGTCATGTTGGCCCACACGATGTCGCGCGGCTCGGGCGCGAGGCACGCGGACGCCTGCGCGGGCACGGACGCCGCGACAATCTGCGCGACGGTCTGCGCGGACGACATCGTCTCAAACGTCACGAACGCGCAGTGCGTCGCGCGGAACTTGCCCGCGCGCCGCTTGCGCCGCACCGCCTCGTCCGCCTCGCGGAATTGCGCCTCGAGGTACTCGATCGCGTCCACCTTCTCCAGGCTCCACCAGCGCGGGCGCAGCGTCGGCCGCGGACGGTGCGGCACTACGAGACGCGGCGGCGGTACCAGCGTCGAGTCGTGGCCCGGCGGGAGGTCGGAGACGTCGATGAGCGGCCCGTTCTGCGACGGGTCGTACGCCTCGACCGCACACGGGTTGCCGACGTAGGACGTCCACGCAGACTCAAGCGCGAGCAGAGCACGTGTGCGCTTGTCGAGCAAAGGCTTGAGCCCGCTGACTTCGCGGCACACAGAGACGGACTCGACGGCGAAACCCATGTTCTCGTAG
Organism: Auricularia sp. M13; assembly: GCA_037042915.1. Taxonomy (NCBI): domain Eukaryota; kingdom Fungi; phylum Basidiomycota; class Agaricomycetes; order Auriculariales; family Auriculariaceae; genus Auricularia; species Auricularia sp. M13. The sequence goes on along the minus strand of CM073194.1, from coordinate 1,232,229 downwards.
AACGTCGCCAGCGATCGCTCACCGCGAAGGTGCGGCGGGAGGTAGGAGACCAGGATTGTGCGAGCAGCGATAGAATGCACCAACTCCAGCGAGAATAGCTGACGGGCGCGCACAAAGCGCCGGTAGTTGCTGTAGAGGAAGCGCATGGCCAGAAAGGTGAATAGGTAGGTGAAAACAAAGTGCACGAAGAGGTATGCATAGGGTGCCGATATGAGGTCCAACCAGTCTGTCGGGGGCGAGGATCCGCCGGGCTTGTCGTGCTCTGGTACAGAAAGGAGGTTGACCCAACGGCTGAGGATATTATCCTGGTCATCATCGTCGTCTCCGTCTCCTCCCAGAGATCGACCGCGCTACAATGTCTTTAGCCAGACACAAAGCAACTGAGAATGGCACTCACGTATACATTAATCGGCATCAACACGGCAACAGCGAGACCAGAGCAGGCGAGAAACAGGTAGAATGACGTCTTGAGGAAATTAAGCAGCTAAACGCAGCATCAGTGGCTTGCAATTCGGTACTGAAGGCAGAGACGCACGACAGCAGCATCCAACCCGACTATCTGAAGAACTGAGAGCTCTGATACGCGGACTGTGGGTAGGATCCAAGCGCTGGTGCTGTTGCCCAAGTGCGCCTCGTGTGGTGAGAAGTCTGGTGGCCAGTGTCAGGGTTACTGAGTTTGCTGCTGCGCGCCGCAGACGTGCCTTTAAGCTTCGTTCTTGGCGAGAACAGTATGGGCCAGCGCCGCCTGCAGAACGTAAAGAGCAGGAACGAGACGAGACCGAGAGTGAGCGAGAGTGCGAGCTGCATTTCGAACCATGGTCCCTCGAAGCGCCCTGGGCACCGTCAGTTAGGATCATACAAAGAACCTGGTACTCACTGAGCGCGGGGGAGCCTGGCGGCAGCTCGGGATGGTCGGATGGGTCGTCCATGGTCGTTATAGCTGCCCGCTATCGCGGCGGCGGTAGCGAAGCGTGATTGCTGCCGGGCCATGCCGATCTGCAATGGCTTCCAGATTTGACCCTCAGTAACTAGCTCTCCTGACATTTACAGGTGGCATTGCCCTGGTGAAGTAAACATTTTTATTTCGGGCACTTTTTTCTAACGATTAATTCTGACTTGGGCTCGACCATTGAGCGACATCCGGCGGATTGCTTCCGGTATCACTGCACAGCCACCATGTCCTTGTCCAAATAGCATACACCAGGGCAGAGTATTAGTATAATGACCCAATATACTCTGTATCCGACCGTAGGTATTGCCTGAGTATTGTGACACGCAATACCGGAGTTATACCGAGAGAATACCAGAGCTTTTGAATTGAAAAGAGCCGGTTTTTGTTTGGTATCTCCTAGAGTATTCTGTGTCACAAGAGGAGAGCAATACCTACGGTCGGTGATTATGTATTCTGGGTCAAAATACTTGTGCCCTGTCCTGGTGATACTAATCTCTATATAGTAAAGTATTTCACGCCCCAATAGTGCAGCCGCCGGAACAAGAGCACTCACAATCAGAATTACAGGCAGATCGAATCGTCGATAGGAAAACAACAGACGGCAAGAACGAAAAGAGCCAACATGAATGACCAGAAAGACAGAATCTGGATCAGCCCTCTACACCAGCCTCACTTTCGATACCAGCCTCACTTTCGACACCGGCCTCACTTTCGTCCGGAGCTGGCGGGCGGTAAGGGCGCTGAAAACCTGCGTACTCGATGTCAGTCAACCATCACAATGCATGGACGACATAAAACTGACCACGCGTCCCATAAAAAATGTGCATGCCGTCTTGCGCCTTGCTGCGACCGTTCGTAGAAGGTCCAAGAAGGTTTTGCCACAGCGTCAGGTATTCCGACGTCGTGGTACCGTGTTCTTCGTCCTCGGAGTCGTCGTCCTCGGAGTTGTCTTCAGTATCAACAACCCCCTCGGGAACAGCGCTCGCCCAGGCTGTTATATCTGCGCTGAACTCGCCCGAGGATTCGGGCGACGACTGCTCGGGAGTATCGACCATCATCGTGTCCCCACTTGTGTTGCCAGACTGCTGCGCGTCGCGAACTCGCGGTGTACGATCCGGCGGAGCTGGAGCTGGAGCTGGACTTGGATTGACTTTTTCTACGCTCGCAGCGATGATCTTGACGACGTTGTCCGCTAGCGTCCAGTTGTCCGGGCGAAACCAGATTTGCTCGACGAGTATGTCAAGAAAGCTCTTGAGGAAGGTCAGGTGCGGCCGGTCGTCGTCGGGCAGATCTTCCGGGCTGCACGCTTGCACTTTGGAATGAAGATTGACGATGACCGCAAAGAGACTGAGAGGAGAAACAGGGCGGAGGCGAAGCGGCTGGGCACCGAGGAAAAGCATCGAAAGCCTGAAGGAGGGGTCTGTCGCAATATGGCAGAGACCCCAGCAGTCCGGCGAGTCTGCTAGGGTATCTGTACGATATTCTGGCTTGAGGACCAGAAGCTGCTGCTTCTCCGGCAAAAAGTCGTCACGGTGAAGCACGAGGACACCCCAATTGACATCTACGGGGTTATAAATGGCGTCCTAGCTGATATGAGTATGGGTCAACAAAATGCCAGGAAGAACGAACAGTGAGCTTTCGTTTTGTAGTCGGGTCAATTAAGCAGCTCTCGGCCCATAGTTTGTTGTCGATGGCGAGCTGAACGGACAGCCTAAGCAGCAGATCATAAGGCGGGGTGAAGGCGATGGTCCCATACGTGTCCAAGTGGACACGTAGATGGGGACATACTGAGCAGTGAGGGGGAAGTGAGGAGAGGTCACAAAATGCGCATCAATGACAAACTGACGCAGTAGGAGGTTGCCTGGGCCATCAAGCTTAAAGGTGCCACTGTATTGGAACCCGATGTTCGAAAGCCACTCCTCCTAATCGGAACCTTCGCATCACCCCATAGCGAAGCTAAGAATGCAGGGAGACATGCATACGATAGCGGCTTTGGCGTTTGCAAATCCGTGCTGGGATTGGACCTTCCGGCGACGGCGCAGGGCGCCGATAATGTGCGCCGCCTGCACCGCAGACGCAGTGGAGCCCGTTACAAATTCGCGCCGTTCCCTTTTAATCACGGCTCGAAGGAGATTCTGGTCTTCGGCGAGTGTCCTTCGCTCGGCAGTGCTGGTTCGTCCGTCGCTTTCAGCCTGCGCGGCGGCTTCGTCTGCCGCTGTACTTGAACCGCGAGAAGGTTGACGAGGACGGAGTGGGTTGTAGGGTCGTCGTTTTGCGACGGGGTGCGCAACGACGCGTTTTCTATCCGGGTCTATGTTGCCAAGCAGTGGAAAGGTCATCGTGGCTTCGGTCCAGCATGATTGCTGCCGGGCCATGCCAATCTGCAATGGCTTCCAGATTTGACCGTCACTAATTAGCTCTCCTGACATTTACAGGTGGCCTTACCCTGGTGTGATAAACATTTTTATTTCGGGCACTTTTTTCTGACGATTAATTCTGACTTGGGCTCGAGCATTGAACGACCAACATTGATACAAGCCCAAAGCCAACACACATTAGAAATGTACTCCTTAGAAAGCGGTATAGATACAAGCTGAAGCTAGGCCTCGGCGAGCAGTATGTCTTTCAGCTTCTTATTCAGCGCTTCAAAATTTGTCCGACGAGACATGCCATGGTCCTCCTTGGACCGCTCCACTACAAGAGAACGGAGAGGGCACAACGGCCGTTCGGCCGCGGGGACGCAGGCGCGCCGTGCATTCGCCAGGTTAATCAACGCCGTCCGAACCGCGCCTTCCAGCTGCACGACGTGCACTGTGAGCTCCTCAAGCCTGCAGCACACCCACTCGCCCGACTCGTCCGGGCGCGCCATGTCGTTGAAGAAACTCGCAGCGAAGCTCGTTGACCAGCCGATCTCGCCCAGTTCGAGCTGATTAAGCCGCCGACAGGGCTTCAGCGCGCCCGCCAGATCGTTGAAGTCGCCCGCAAAGGAGAGGCTGAGGTGGAATGCCCTGGCGCAGTTGCGGCGCAGGAAGGTCTCGAGGAGGTCGAGGTTCCGCAGGCCGGGGTCGGTGTCGGTGAACTTGAGTCTCGCGAACACGAGGTCGGGCGCCCGTATGCCGCGAGCATACTCCAGGTTCGGGCAGGAGAGCTCGAGGAGACGGAGCGAGGGGATGTGCACCGTGTCCGTGATAGGCACACGCGCGGACTGCAGCACGGCGCCGGAAATATTGGGAGCCTGCGCGACGAGGTCTGCGAGCTGGGCCGTGTCCCGCAGATTTATCGTGCCCAGAGCCGGGAGCGCAGCGGGGAAGTCGAGCTCGAACCCGTGCCAGGAGAGCGATTCCAGTTTCGGCGCAGCGGGGAAGAACGACAGCTGGACACTCGGACAGACGGGTTTCGCAATTACAACGAACTGTGCAAGCTCGGGCGCCGGGTGCGCGAGACAGTCCCGCAATTCGTGCAGCATGGCGAACGAGCATCCTGCGCTGAAGGCAACCATTCGCGGGAGCATAGAGACGAGCCGCGTTCTGACGGCGGGTAGGGGCTCGTGATCATCCCGCTCATCCATGATAGACACTGTCAAAGGCAGCGTGCCAGACCGATCCAGGTGCTCGTCGATAATGTCGAGTAAACGGTTTCCAGCTCGCGTATTCAGATAGAGCGCAGTCCACAGCACGCGGATTTCTAAGGCGAGCGCCCTCCAGCGGGAGCAGGTCTCCAAGAAAGCAAGGCGGGTATTGCAGCGCGAGAGATCGCTGTCGCATAGGTTGAACGTCTCTTCGAATACAATGGCAAGCAGCTCGGTAGGCATGCGCGCTCCAGCGCTCGTTCCTGGCAGCATCTAGGAGGCGTGCTACTTGTAAAATTTGTCGGATGGGAGCCCGGGAAGATAATCGCAGCACAGTCAAGGAAAGAGGTTGGATCGTCGGACTATCAACTGGTGTGCCACGGTGCGCCGCAATGCCTAGTGCTCAGACAACCTCCTCATGCAAAGTCAGAACCACCACTGTCAAATCGTCATTTTGGGAACCCATTCTTAACCCAGCGAAAGATCCAATACAAGCGTCAAATCTAGGACTCAGATAATAGAATTTCTTGCAGCTTCTTGTTCAGGGCTACAAAGTTTGACCGACGAGACATGCCGTGGTCCTCGTGTGACCGCACTACTACGAGAGAACGAAGAGGGCACAGCGGCCGTTCGGCATCGGGGACGCAGGCGCGGCGCGCATTCGCCAAATTAATCAATGCCGTCCGCACCGCACCTTCCAGCTGCACGACGTGCACGGTAAGCTCCTCAAGCCTTCCGCATATCCACTCGCCCGACTCGTCGCGGCACGCCATGTCGTTGAAAAAGCTCGCAGCGAAGCTCGTCGACCACCCAATGTCGCCCAGTACGAGCTGGTGCAGCCGCCGACAGACCTTCAGTACGCCCGCCAATTCATTGAAGTCGCCCGCGAATGACAGCTTGAGGTGGTACAGTCTGGCGCAATTGCGGTGGATGAATGTGCTGAGTGTGTCGAGATTCTGGAGGCCGGGCCCGGGCTCGGTGAACTTGAGTCTCGCAACCACGAGCGCGGGCGTCCGGAGCCCCCGCGCATACGTCGGATTTGGGCAGGACAGCTCGAGAACACGGAGAGAGGGGATGTGCAGCGGGTTGGTGAGCGTGTGCGTGAGCTGCAACACCGCGCCGACCATGCCGGGTGCGTGGGCCATGAGATCTGCGAGCATGTCGATATGTCGTCCAGGCGCCAACTCCACCGTTAACAGCGCCGGAAGGACAGCCGGGAAGGAGAGCTTGAAGCCGCACCAGTAGAGGGACTCCAGTTTCGGCGCGTCGGGGAAGAATGATACCTCGACGAGAGGTTTGGCGGCCTCCGCAATGACCACGAACCGCGTGAGCAGGGGCGCCGGTTGAGACAGGCAATGTTGCAAGTCGTCCAGGGTAGTCGATGTGCATCCCGCGTTGAAGCACTTGGTTCGTGCGAGCACAGAAACGAGCCTCTCGCTGAGTCCGGGCAGGGTTGGGCTCGATGATTTCCTACCGTCAAGGAGAGTCGCTGTCAAAGGCAGCGTGCCAGACCGGTCCAGGTGCTCGTCGATGATCTCCAGTAAACGCGGTCCAGCCCAAGTCGCCAGAAACAGCGAAGTCCAAAGCACACGAGTCTCCAATGCCAGTGCTCTCCAACGAGAGCATGTCTCCAAAAAGGCTATGCGGGTCATGGACCGCGAGCGGTCGCCATCGCACAGGTCGAACGAGGCCTCGAAAACCATGGCAAGCAGCTCGGTAGGCATGCGAGCTCCAGTGCCTGTTCCGGGTATCATCTAGAAGGTGCACTGCGCCTAAATAATATCGGTGGAGACTCCTCCAAGCTTGGTGGATAGTCAGAGCTGCGGCTGAGCTATTCGTGAAAGAACGAGCCTGTCATTGTCGGACTATCAACGAGTCGTGTCTCGCTCTTCCGTGGACTATGCCCATCGATAACCATCATTTGAAAGCACTTTACACGACTAGACGAACGCAAGAACAGAATTGAGACTATAAAACTTCGCAGCATGACGGAATGCGCCCACAACGCCACGCGTCCACATCTCGCCGCCTGTCGCGCTTGAATCAAGCGCTTGCCTGGCTCTTGCTCACGAGATCTATACCGCCAAAACGAAGAATCGCCAGTTTCTCAACTGTATCGCCGTCGTTGATGGCGCGCGCCTGGGCACAGACAATATCCCTGCCTTCCACGAGCGCCGCTCAACACCGGGATCTGGGACTTATCGTTGACACGATTCTCGACCGTCGAAACTCGAAGCATTGGTCTTTGAACAAACATATGGACCCCCCTGCTCTTACTACTGAACTCCCCCCGTGATACTAGAGGTTCTCGCTCGCGGGTCTGGATAATTACACCTTGTGCGCTGTGACGACTTGGCTACGACTCGGCGAGCCTGTCACAGCATCTGAACCGCGTCGGTAGTCTTCTTGAAGCTGCTCTGCACGCGCTCGTTGTTCGATGGACCAATGTGACGAGGTCCAGTGGCCGCTCTACTGAGCGTTTCCAAGCTAAGAAGCGCTTGGTAGAGCGGCAGCAGGCCGAAATTCACGGTTCATTCTCTGCAAGCAGAATCGGGATACCTCCAGCAACAAGCAACAGTCGGTCTATTAATACTGCAAACTGTCCGCTCACGTAGGATCGCTTGGGAAACTTACGAGCCATGTGGCTTGGAGTAATCAATCAACGGTCCCGACTCGGACGGCTTCACCGTTCATGATGATGGGACTGGGAATGCATTGTCACGATGCTCAAGACGAGAAACTATGCAACACTGTCTTCACTCTCCGGACTCAGCGGCGATTGGGACATGAATGCCCATACGCTATACTGTGGGCCCGTCTCGTCTAATCCATCGACGATTCAGGCATCTGCTTATCGTCGGCGGCTCACATGACAATGACCACGAAGGCGGTGCTTCGATGGACCAGGTTCACAAATCAGTGACGGTCCTTGCTGAAAGCTGCGCACGAGGCGCTTTATACGCAGAACCAGAATGGGCAACATCATGTGAGTTCCGAACTCTGGAGAAGGCGCCGCCGGGTCCGCATGCATCCCCTGCACATAAACCTGCGATGCGGGCGGCGCGAGTCCTCGATACGCAATTGGTGCCCACGAGGATCCACATGAAGTCTATCTCTGCCAGCGTTGCCTCGGTGCTCGTTGCTGCCACCGTCGCGTCGGCGCGCACAGTCACTGTGCGCAACGCTTGTTCGTTCGTCAGTGCTATAGTGTTGCCTTTTAAGTATTACGATGCTTACGCTGGGTCTGAAGACTATATGGCCCGCGGTAAGGCCAACTCACTAGTTCATTCTGGAGTGTTTGGTCCTCATGTGGGTACAGGTGTTCACGGCCGGATCGAGCAGCACAACCGGCGTTCCTGGAGGATGGGAGGCGCCTGCTGGCTCAACTAAGGTCAGGAATAACCTCCGAGCCAGATGAATCATATAGCCGCTTGCTGATCCCTTTCGAACTTGCAATCAGAGTTTTACGGTGCCAAACAACTGGAACTCGGGCTTCATCTGGGCTCGTCGCAACTGCAACTTCAATAGTGCCCTTCCTGGAGAGCAGCAATGTGCAACTGGAGGTACGTTAAACGCATTCTCTCCCCATTATAAGGATTTTAAATTCATTTCCGACATTTCGAAACCAAAAGGCTGCGCGGGCGGCTTGTCCTGCACAGGCGCCGGCGCCGCGCCCGTGACTCTCACCGAGTTCCACCTGAACTCCAGCAGCGTCGACTACGTCGACATCTCTCTGGTCAGCGGGTTCGACCTCCCCGTGAAGATCACCAACAACCAAGGCTGCCCGCAACCGCAATGCTCTGTCGACCTCAACGCGGCGTGCCCCGCGCCGCTGCGCGGCCCCACCGACGCGAGCGGTGCGGCACTAGGCTGCAACAGCGCGTGCTCTGCGAACCTCGATGGGACCCCGCAGGATTCCGCGAACTGCTGCACAGGGTCGCACGCCGCCCCGGCTAACTGCCCTGCGAGAGGCGTGCAGGTATGTGCCGAAGCATGGCATGCTGCAGACCGTGTTGGCGCTGATAATGTATTTTCCGCAGTATTACTCTTACTTTAAGAGCGGGTGCCCGGATGCGTATGCGTTCGCCTACGACGAGCCGACGAGCAGCTTGACTTGCAGCGCGAGCAAACTGGCGGATTACACCGTCACGTTCTGTCCATAAGTCTAGCCACCTTGCGTGGAAGGCCACTTGTAGTACCGTATTTGTAACACTTGCCGAGATGAGTTGGCGTGAAATTGCCCATGATCACCTTTCCCGGGATTTGACACAGAGGCTGGAGAACTGCAACACACAAGATCATCTTCACTTTCAGTATGAACGGTTGAGGAGAATGTTCCTTTCCCATGACGTAGACGATGAAGAGTTGAAATAGACGTGCGAGGGTCCAGTAGGATGCTGATTTGATGCTGAGATTGTGTGAGAACTGGTGAGAAAGAGGCTCCTGCAAGTCCTTACGCACAAAATTATCAAGTTAAACTTGTTTAGAGTGTACCAAAGGTCATCCGAGGCTATGGTGGCTGGCGTGAGTGATATGTTGGCGCGGTACGGAAGCGATGCGGCGCGGCGGAGATTGGATGCGATCATCATTGCCTTTCCCGCCACCAGCCCGCCCATCGTCCCTCCACGTCGTCGCGCCCAATGGCCCAAGCAACCGATCCCAACTGGAAGCCGCAGCCTGGCCGCGTGGGCAACCTGACGGCCGAGCAGCAAAAGATCCTGGACCAGTTCCGCCAGGAGCTGCAGAACGAAGGCTACTTCGTCGCCGAGCGGCACGACGACCCCACGCTCTTACGCTTCCTCCGCGCTCGCAAGTTCGACCTCGCCGCGGCCAAGGTCATGATCATTGCATACGAGAAATGGCGGAAGGAATTCGGCGTGGACGAAATGAAGAAGTGCGTACCCAGTTGCCTGAACACTGGCGCTCAACTGAACTCGGCGCCGGTCAACTGAAGGAACGGATTTGAATTCCCCGAGCACGAAGAAGTCAACAAGTATTACCCGCAGTATTATCACAAGATAGACAAGGTCCGCACAACTGATTCCCAGTTATCTCTGCTAAAATCCGATCTTGTTCAACTCAGGAAGGACGGCCGATTTACATCGAACGCCTCGGCCAGCTCGACGTTAACGCTCTGTACAAGATCACTACGCAGGACCGTCTCCTCAGGCGGCTGGTCTGGGAATACGAACGCTTTCTCGACGAGCGGTTGCCCGCGTGCTCCAAGGCCGTCGGCCATCCCGTCGAGACCAGCTGTACCATTCTTGACCTCAAAGGCGTCGGCATAGGCCAGTTCTGGCGGGTTAAGGACTACGTCGCCCAGGCCTCCAACATCGGCCAGAACTACTACCCAGAATGCATGGGCAAGTTCTGTGCGTCCTCCGTATCTATATTTGCGGTGCGCGCGTTGTCTAACTGCCACAGACATCATCAACGCGCCCATGCTCTTCTCGACAGTATGGTCCGCGATCAAGGGCTGGCTTGACCCGGTCACGGTCGCAAAAATCGACATCCTCGGCTCCAGCTACAAGGACAAGCTGCTCGAACAGATCCCCGCCGACAGCCTTCCGGCTGACCTCAGCGGCACGTGCAAGTGCACGCCGTCTTGCTCACTCTCGGATGCTGGCCCGTGGCATGCGCCCGCGTGCGTCATCACTTCCGTCTTCCTTGCCATATCCGTCGAACTGATCACTATTCTTGCATCTGACAGCAAAGCCCCCGCCCCTGCCCCCGCGGCGGCTGCCTAGATTCTTGCATTCATCCCCTTTGCACGCTTTCCCGTCTAGTATACATAGTCTTTCCCGTTCTTGATTGAATGGAGCGGTGCGTCTTCTTTGCTGCAGTGATCTCGTCTTGATCTCCGGGTTCTGCAACACTGTCCTCCTCGTGTCCCAAGAAGGTACGGCATATTTTCCGTGCCTGAGATACATCATTTGTACATCCCGCTCCACTCAAGCCGCCTTGGGCTTTTTCGACGATCATTTCGCGCTGCCTCAGAGCACCAACTCAACCGTTCACGAGGCTCATGCGCACGCAGACACTTGATCAAGAGGGAAGCCTTTCTCATATGTATCCCACCAGAGGATGAAGATGTTTGCCACCTACCTTGAGTCACCGCAGTGGCTGAGCGTTGAATTTAGTTTCAGAGATGTTGAACCGGGCTCCGGCCTGTGGGTGGCTGACTTGTTGAGTTCTCAGGAACTTGAGCTTCAGAAGAGGAGATTCGAGCAAGATTCGAGCGCGACTCTTGGCCTTTGAATAGAATTCGAAAATCCGCTCGACGGAATTGCGAATCAAGGAAGCTTGCACCCTGGAGAGCCAGTTTCTGGTTCATTTTACGGGAGTGTAGTGCGTGAGTGCGTGTGCCCGTCGGATTCGCAAGATAACTTAGTAAATAAAGAAATGACAACGTGACGGTACTACCGATGTAACAGCAGCAACCATTCGAACCTCTCACCGCTTCCAGTTGAACTCGACGCCGGAGACAAGGAGATCGAGGACGTTCATCTGACCGGACTCTGCCTCTGCAAGTGGGCGTAATGTATCAGTATGCGGGCTGGTTTCTATCGGAGCGGCGCACTCTTGAACGGTCCCTTCCACACGACGCCATAATAGCCATTGTGGTCGGTGGCCTTGTCAAGGACAGTCTTGTACTGCAATGGAGATCCTATAGGTCAGACTTCGAGACTCTCAGCGAGGAGGGAAAGCGTACGTTAATGTTGATGTACTGCTTCAGCAGCTTGCGGAGCCCGCTGTTCTTGTACTCGCGGCGCGCGACTTCGGTCAAGGCGCGGACGAAGATAGCTGTGGGGATCGGACTGCGTCAGCACCTGAGAACAAGGCGCAGTGTGTGAGGAAAGAGACGCACACTTGAACTGACGGCCGTCACCGCCCTTAGTGGGGTCGCCGTCTTGGCCCTCGGTGATGTGCCCCTCCTTGTCCTGCCAGTTCTTCACCTTGGTCACGGCGTCGACGATGGTCTTGAGCGCCTGCTTCTTGTACTTGTCGTCCTTGGTGACCTTTGACAGAATGACGGAGCCCTCGACGAACTTGCCCGTGTTGTACGAGAAGATCCAGTTGTTGGCCTTGCACGTCACGATGCTCATCCCGTCGGTCGGGATGTTCGGGTCCTTCTTGAAAAGCACCGTCGTGATGAAGTTGTACGCGTTCTTCGCGGCATCGATGTACTTTTGCTCGCCCGTCTCCTCGGCACTGCGAGTTCAACCGGGATGATGATGAGCTGCCGGACAAATTGAAGACGTGAGATATGTACGAACAGGTACGCCGACAGCGTCTCGAAGAGAGACGTTGTGATCACGTTGACGCTCATGTCCGTCTTATCACTGGACTCCGAGCGCCAGAAAACAGCTAGATATGAATGCCATCAATTAGCTATCCCTCAACGCAGGTCAAGCTGGTCATTTCACCTCCAGCAGTGGACTTGTCGTTACACTTGGACGCGATTTCCTTCGAGCGGACAGCGGATTTGCGGTTCTTGGACTCTTCCGCCGTGATCTGCCTGGACAAGGAATCAAGTTTCACATCAAAGAAGGCCACTTGGGGATAATGACATGCACGCACGACTTGTGGACCCAGTTCCAGACATCCTTGGCGTACTGGAGGAACTCTTTGTCGCGGTAGGTGCGGTAGGCGTAGAATGCGCTCGTCCCCCACCACATCGCATCATCATTGTAACCTGGTCAATGGTGCCAGCTCATGAGATGGGCACGTTTTGACTGTCAGTGCCCAGTGCTCACCATACGGGTCGAAGTTCTTGTTGTTCTTCTTAGCAGCCTTGAGGGCCTCCCTGACGAAGTCATGGTTGTTCTTGGTGCTGGCGACCATGTCCTTGTATGCCAGTGCACCGAGAGTAGTGCCCGTGCCCCACCCGACTGCACGCCGCCAAGACCAGTGCTCAGTAGTGCGTCCGATCGCGAACGGGGAATACGCACAGTCCAACTTATCGGCATTCTTCCACCAATCCTTGCGCAGATTGTCAATGGCCTCCTGCGCAATGTGGTTGATGTAGTTGTAGTCCTTGTCAATGGTGACATTCTAGACCAAGCTCAGCACGCGGAGAAAGCAGAGGGAGGGACTGAAGACGGACCGGCCAAGTAGCAGGAATGGAGTAGTCCGGACCGTCTTCAGCAGGCTTGGGCTTGGGTGGTTCCGGGGCCGGGGTAGGGGTCGGCTTGGGGGTGGAGACCTTCGTCGTGCTGAGGCTGGTGCTCGACGAGGTTGTGGCCGTAGCAGTGGCCGTGCTGGCCGTGTGGCAAACACGCGTGACAAGGCGCGGAATGTGCATAACTGGCAGCGAAGAGAGAAACGAAGTAGAAAAAAAAGAGGCCTGCGAGGGCAAACGAAAGGATGGAAAGGAATGCCCGCTGTTTCAGGTTACGAGCGCGTTATATACATTCCACGGCCATCAGGCGATCCGGCTGGGAGACGCTGCGGAGAGGTGGCAGCATTGCCGATCCGTCGTGGCTCCCTCGTGGCGACAGCCCAACTGATTGTCCTTGATCGGTGCCACCTATGAGCAATTACTTCAAGGTGAGTTGCAGTCTTATTCCCATTGGTAAAGAGGGCGCCTCGAACGAGCTCGAAAGTTTCTAGATTGCGCTGCAAAAGAGCAAATCACCCAGATATGGTTGTCCATGAACCCGGCTCAGTGGACACCGACAAGTCATTAGGAGCGTTAACATCTTGACAATCGTGCCACGCGACATGATATTGTACAGCCTGATGATAAGAAATGCCGCCCACTGCCAAAACGGTGTCGGGTATATAAATAATGCGAAGGCCTTTCTTTTCGCGTAACGTCGCTGGGGCCGGAAATTATTGATGATCCTCGTGTTGTCCATGGCTGGAACATTGGCTTCCGCTTAAGTGCAAAGGATCGCTGATGGATCATCGATATCATCGTCCAAAGCAGGTCTCACCCGGACAATCATGACGTTGATACTGCAACAATTTGTTCTTAAAGTAGTCAAATACACCGACGGCCCATAAATATCGTAGCATTTATATAATAACATTGATAAAAGGTTTACCATACGAATGACTACAATCAGGAGTAGCAAAATGATCCTCCGAGCCTGGCTCGAACAGGCGACCCCGAGATTACGGACTTCCCATTACAGTCTCGTGCTCTTCCAGCTGAGCTATCGGAGGGATGGTGAATGTGCCGTTTAGTTGCGTTATAATATGCTTCTTTCCTATTATCCTTCACCTATCATTGAATCCAATTCGCCTCCTAGGGGAGTCTACATGCTAGTTAATGTCAGTGCTCCGCCTCAGGCTCGAGCTGTGGATCTTCCGCTGATATAGGCTTGTCCGAGAGCGACACTCGTTTCTCCGCAAGTGGACTCGTCGGTCTTTTGATTACTCGCACGCAAGTTGAGCATGAGACGTGAAATCTGGCGAGTGTTAAGGTCTGCAGTACACATATGTGAGAACTCACAGCGATGCCATAGACGGCGGACTGCAAACTATTCTGCTGTCAGTGATGCCCCTGGAAGATAGTGTTGGAATACACACGGAAGGACGACTGGAAAGAGCGGGAGCGGTGCTATTGCTATTACGATGACGTTGATGAATTGCAAGACTGAGAGCAGTGAGCACGCCGAATGTTGTGGACAAATTGCATCGCGCACCAGTAATCCTAAAGCATTGGAGTCATTCGTCAGACTCATGCTTTCACACAGTGCATCGTGGGCGGCTCACAGTGCGAAGAACAATGCGCCGTCCCGCACGAATACGAAGAGAACAGTGCTTGAAGTGTGCTCCAAACGCCTGAACGAGATCAACTTGTTGATAGTCAAGCCAAAAATGACGGCTGTGGGGAATGTCAGTGTCGTTCCCACGAACATATGTAGGTGAAACTCGCCTCCGAAGACCATACCGGTGGCCCAGGCGGCCAGGAGAAACCGCGGTATCAAATCAGAACTACTAAAGCAGCCTGGCCACCACGCTAGATCCGGGGGGGCTGGAACAGCATGAATGTGCATGACACCATTAATGGACATGCCGACCACGATCTGCGCCACAGCAAGTCAGCTGGATAAACCAGCGAAAATTGTGAGAGCGTACAGTCTCCTGTACTAAATGAATAGATTGAGATGAAGCAACACAGGACGGGTGAAGCAGCTTACCCAGGTAGAACGCTACCAGCGGACCGGTGACTGCGCCTTGCTCAGCAAAAGTCGTAGCTTTGCGACGAGACAGACTTACGCCTCCATTTCCGACCATATATTGAGTGCAGCCGGAGAACGAGCAGCAAGTCGACTGCCCCCGACAAGACGACCACGCCACTTTTCGATGTAAGCGACAAGCCAGATTCGTTGATTGAGCCACGTACAATGCGTTGACGTATACGGATGCGCGACAGCTATTTTGCAATTGAGATATTATAGAGAACACTGAGTGCTACTTTGACGCACGCCTGTATTGCACGAGGTTGGCCAGTGAACGAATATCTCAGAGTTTGAACGTACCTGGATGGGCGGCCCGACAGCGACGCTCACTATATCGTTGAGGGACGTGCTCAGGGGACAGAGTAAACGCACCTGAGAACAGGAAACTGGAAGCTGTTGTGTTCAATGTCAGAGGAAAAGAGAATGCGGGACGTACACCAGGTGAGCGAGCGCGTAGTAACGGCAGACCAGATACAGCAGGGAAGGAAGGCCAATTTTCCGTCTTCGAATAAACATTGAGGCCTGCCAACCTTTATGGAACAGGATGCTCACCTCCAGATGTATTTGACCTGCATCACATTAGCACACTGCATTCCTCGGAGCAGCGGTACTGTCACACACACCTCCGCAGGAAAAGTCAACATCATGTCATACGCAAGCCACGAAATGCCGGCCACTACATATGATGGTCAACTGGAGCAGTTCTAGAGGATGCGTGCATCGCACCTTGGACATATGAGTCGTCCCTCAATAGTCGAAGGGAAACGGTGAGCTCCTCGAAGAGATTAACAGACTCCATGACGTTCGGGGGGACGTAATGGTGGCCGGAAACTCATCCGGCTATGGTAAGTATTTGGGCGCTCGAGTCGTGAAATGGCTGTCTCGATCGAGGCGCAATATCCGCGCGGCCCGCGTTGACTCTGGTTAAACCGGGCACCGCTGCCTAACTGTTTAGCGTCACTATGCCCGAAGTAGCCCGCTTAGAAGAGCTCCAGACTGCTGAAGACCTGACTGTCTAAATGCCACACGTGTGCGATCACTCGGAGCTGCACAGTCCAACCAGTGGACGCGTTTCACGAGGACGTACGATTGCTGTCGCAATAGCTGCCCGCTCGACCCCTCGATGGCTCTGCAGAAACTATCCCGGAGCTGCCAGCTGATTCTCGACGGCTATCACTTGACTGGAAGCATCGGCCACGGAAAAAAAGAAGCTTAAGAAGCTTAGTCGGAGTTCTAACCGTGTCATGCCTTTTTACCTTCCTTCCTTCCTTCTTCCCACGGAATTCAGGAACTAAATCAGCACGGTAGCAGCATCCAACTGCCTGTCTATATGTGTACTGCGCGATGTGTCAAGAATGTGCCCGGCGACAACACTTGTGCTCTTGCCAAGTGCGCGAACGCCGCCTGGACGTCTCTTCGATGACAGTTCTGACTGCCTTTGCCGCTACATAGCTGCATCTACAGACCGTCCGACGCGTACGCCGTCACGTGTCAGTATGGAGTGATGGACTCGACGATTGTGCGCTACACAGCGCATCTGCCGCCGGTTCGAGCACTGTAAGTAGCGGCCTGCTTTGTTTTAAGGAGTCGATCTTGCTCTTTGTGGCATTTGTGCGTCCCAGTTGAGCAAGTTCGAAGAGCCTGGCGACCCCGATTCGCGGCGAGGCTGCGCTCTGCCTGAAACCCCTCGATCTCTGCTGGAAAATTCTGATATACGAGACTCGCTCGAGTTTCGCTTTCGCTTCGCCTGGAAGTGCGTGGCGAACGCGGCCGCGCATGAGCGTCTGCTATGCGTCGTGGTACATATAATATCGCATGGTCAAGCCGCGGTCAGGACATGGCCCCCAGTATATGTGACTCGTGAGGGCCAAGTGTTTTACAGGCACTTGTATATTACTACGGCGTGCAGTAACTGAGCTCTAAAAGTAAATACCCCTCGGAGAGCCTCCACCTAATCGCTCTCAGACTCGGTAAGATACTCATCATCCTTCGCGGCGTCCGAGTCCGACGGCTTGACCTCCGCGACGAGCGTCGCGCCGCTCGAGAGCGCCGCGACGTCCCCGATCAGCGTCCCGGGCGACGGCGGCGGGATGACGGCGCGCGGGTACGCGACGGCGAGCCCGAACGCCCACTCGTGGCGGTACCCGGCGTCGGGCTGCTGGCCGTCACTCGGCTGCGACGGCGCGATCTGCGCGTCGACCCACGCGTAGAGCCCCTCAAGCGTGTCCGCCGGCCGGAAGCTGCGCTGCGCGCGCGCGCCGTGCGGGAGGCGCACCGCGAGGCGCACCGCACCACCGCCGGACGTGGTCTGGGGCTCCGGCGGGATGAGCGCGGGGCGCACGACGGCGCGCCAGCGCGCGCCGTTGAGCCGCCGGCGGGCCTCCGCGCGCTCGCGCTCGGCCGCCTCGCGCGCGGCGGCGGCGCGGCGCTCCTCCTCCCTGCGGCGCGCGAGCACGCGCTCGGCGTCCGCGCGCGCGGCGGCGGCGTACGCGGCGTCCTGCTGCGCGCGCATGCGCCGGTCCTCCTCGCGCGCGCGCTGCTCCGCCTTGACGCGCTGCAGGAACGGCTCCGCGCGCGGGAGCAGCGTCGCGCGCAGGTGCGTGCTGAGCAGCGCGGGCGCCGTCTGCGCGCGGCCGGCGTGCGCGGAGAAGACCGTCATGACTGCTGCGGACGGCGACGGGTTCGAGCGCCGCGGGTGCAGGCAGAGGAAATGCACGCTTGGGTAGGTCGTCACGCCCAGCTTAAGTGCAGTTTGGTACGCGTCGCGGAAGCGCACGTCGCCCGCCCAGACGATGATCGCGTTGTCCGTTAACAAGTTGACGAATTCTGGGTCGGTCAAGGTATTCCTAGAGAAAAGACTCAGTGGCCTGAGTGAAGGCATCGATTTTTTTGCCGCTCACCGTTTGAACTCAGGTACATCATCGTGTTCGCTGCTGAGCAGAATGACACATAAAATGCGCGCATCGCGTTTGGCAGCGTTCAGCGCATCCTCATAGCTCCCAATGTAAAAGTCGGGCAGAATGCGTCTGTGCTGCAGCATGCCAGCTTCCCGTGCTTTCGCTGCAGCAGAACTCGTGCCGGGTTCGCTCGCCACGGCGCGACTGACAGACTGGGCGCCTGTTTCCTCTTCAAGTTCGCGGACGAAGCGGTCGGCAGCCTCGCTCGGGCTGAGCGACGACGAGGGCGCTGGTCGGCCTCTTGCAGTGCGGAAGAAGCCACCAAAAGCAAAGGTCGTCGGGAAGTGCAGGCGCGGGAACGGGATGCGCAGAACACGGAAAATGAAATGGAGGATTTGGGCGGCCACGGACAGCGTCAGCGTAAACGGTAGCACCAGAACGTTCGTCAGGCCGAGTCCTACGCGGGCCTGAACATATAATTAGCGAAAATTCGAATGAGTTGTTCATGTAGCAGCATGCGTACAGCAGGTACGCCGCGCGCGCCGCCCGTGCCCTCCTGCCGCGAGTCGTCGATTTCCATCTGCTCAACACGCCGGGGTCTGCTCATCGAGGGCCCCGCCTGCGGCTGCTGGTCGTATATGGCCTCGGCCGCTTTCTGCGCAATTCGTTCAGCATTCGCGAGCCACATACGGAGCCATTCGGCGCACCTGGACGTCCCAGCCGACGCTCTCGAGGATGGCGCGCTCGTGTTCGGGGTCGGCGCCGTTTGTTATAGCCGTCAGCTGCTCAAGGGCGGCGAGCTGCGCGTCGGTTAGGTCGGCCATGGCGGTGGGAGGCAGAAAGCAGAAACACGTTGACGCGCGTCGGCACTGACCGCCGCTACAGAACTACAGTACGGCGCCAACACGGCGCATGTCATCGGACTCTTACATTGGAACGATTATGTTCCATTGTCAAGTCTCAGGGAATCTCGGTTTTCCGAATGGTCCGGGAAAGGACAACTTTTGCGTAGGGGAAAAACTCAGAGAATTTGGTCGATTGCGAAGTGTTTTGACATATTGACTTGTACTCATCTAGAGATCCTGTTTAGTCACGAAAAATCGAATTGAGTAGTTTTTCTCAAGGGGGTGCTGTGACTTCTCTGGTTTCTGCATTAACGATGCCCTTGCGGTTCGGAAAGGTCCGACGACCTGTGGCGGCGATATCGGGCTTTGTCTGGGCCGTAAAAGCCGACAGTGAATCCGGAGTTGCCCTCAATCCGCACAACTCAGTCTAGGGTTGAAATTTCAAAATCCAGACAGGAAAAGGTCCATTCTGAATACCGAGATCCCCTGCTGTGTCTGCAAAGAAGACTATCGGACTCTCACGCACAATTCATCTAAATTGAAGAAGAAAAATCCATTGAAGGTCATACATAGTACAGTACGTATATCTCCTAGGATCGCCGACATATCCAAATATCAGTGACAAAGTGAACGGGACAATACTGTACACCGGGCGTCCGAGACGTTAAGAGTCGATCAAACTAGTTTGCTTGGCCGTGCCATCCTGACGGCGCCAATTCGCCTTAAGAGGTGCGTTGGTTCTGCCTGGCGTACTGTTCGGCCTGCTGGGCGGTCAGTGCCATTCTGTAGTCGCTGGTCCGCAGCTGTTCTAACATCAGCAAACGATGGAGCATTGAACCCGACACACGTACATGCAGTTCATTGAGAATGACGGAGAGTTTCCTCCCCCTGTTACGGAGAGCCCTCGCCTGAGCAGCCCTGCGAGCGGACGCGCGGTCGATGGTGCATAGACAGCAAAAAGCTTGAAGCCAGCCGCAACACATAGCTGTCCTACTAGCGGCTGAGATCTCTACTTCATCTCCCTGGCTGATGGCACGGCACTGCTGGATCAAGCTGCTGCCAGGTTAATACTATTCATGTCTGCGTCCGTCGCGGAAAGCGAGCCACTGTTATCAACGGTTGCTCACTTCTGAATATCCACGTGAATAGCATCGAACGCTTGCTGGCCTATTTGACGCGTCTCATGGAGCTTGATCATGTACTGCACGGCCAAATGCAAGTACTCCGCGATGTCTTCGGCCTGGGCGCCGCTCCTGAGATTGAAGAAAGAGTGCTGCTTTCTGACGAAGTTGCGGAAGTCCTTAAACGCTCGCGCGATCTCGTGAGCACTGAGATTGCTCATATCGATGTTGAAAGTGGCCAAACTCATGAGCAAGGAAGGTAGGGTGAGAGGAAGGGGATTTCCAGCTCCGTGTCAGTGGGTTTATCAGTGTTGATCACACAAACATGCATGACCTCCGCCTACTAGTACAGAGCCCGGTCTGACAGGGAAAGAGAAGAAGCAGACGCAACAGCTCCGGAGTACAGCTCCCTCACCAGAAGACCACTGGTCTGCATCCATATTTCACTCAGTTCAGGCTGTACGTGACCTGGATTTGAGTTTTGTTCAATATTTCAGCTGCAGCACAGGCATGCTACCGCAACCAAAGCCAGAGCAGGCAACAGACTGCAAGAGATTGCGATCGATGTTAATCTCGCCGTTCCGTTATTCTTCCCGGAGCCACATGACTAGTGTTCCCTCCGTGACGTGAGAAGGCGGAGCTTCAGCGGGACTAACTTCACATGTGCCTGCAAGGCACAGTCTGTGATACAGGTCCAATGCCTATGCTGTGTCGGAATCTAAGAATTATGAAATGAGAACCCAGTTATACGAAAGAATAATGCGTCTACCGGCATTTCTTGTATGTTTTGAATGAGTCCGAAGTGATGACGTCCGTTGTTGCGCTTGTTTTGCTGTGTTTGACCATGGTTGAACCGACATCCAGCACGCGCTTACGCCGCGATATTCTCGACGGAGTCCTCAATGTTGCTCGAGCATCTCTGGAGCCTGATGACCAGGAGGCTGTGGACCTGCTACGACGTAGTGTCCCTGGAACTCTCGGATCGGTTGATGCTGTTGAGTTTTTTGCTTGCGCTGCCGTCTTGTTGCGGCAGCAAGGCCGTATCAAGGACGTGACGAGCAGCGGACAATTTGGCCTTCGGCAACATGAATTGATTTGGGCAGCATTATACCCCTTCCTCAACGATTGCGGCTACGCATTGCGTGACCGCTACTCACCGGGTTGGACGAATACGGACAGTGCGCCCGACAGCAAGCACGAACTCGAGTACATGAAGAGACATCCTGATGCTGAACCCGTTTTCGTAAGAAATCGAACCTCTTCATCGCAGCCAACTCATCGTCTTCGTCCTGGCAGGAGATTCACTGGCGAACGGCTTCAGCGACCTGCAAATCAACAGGCAATCGGGTTGTTCTGAAATTGCTCAGTGATCGTCGCCATCATTTATACGCCCAGGAGTTGTCGATCCTCAAGTACCTGAATGAAGAGCCTCAGCGCAGCCATCCCAAGAACGTCGCGGTCCCGGTCCTCGGGTTCATCAACTTGGCCGACATACCAGGGCAGAAAGAACAGCTATTCTCCGGCTTCTCGGTGATAGTTATGCCTCTCTTAACAGAGAGGGGCCTTGACCTTTGCGGCAACTTCGGGAATTACCTGGATTTATTCAGGCAGGCCTTGGAGGTGAGCCATTCCGCGTACAAATATTTTTATGTCTAGATTAATGAAGAATCTGTACAGGGGCTCGAGTACCTGCACGCACTGGGAATAGCTCATGGGTATGGTATATTTCTCCGAACGGTTCTGGTTCAGCTTTACTAAATTGGCGCTCACAATCTGACTCGGACAGCGACCTCGCCTGGTCCAACGTCCTGATGACAGCAGAGGGTCCCCCGTTCCGCGTCCAGTTCATAGACTTTGGCCTGGCTCGCAGATTCAAGCCAAACGAAGCTCCTCTGGCACCCTGGTACGGCGCGCAGATCGAGCTGCCAGAATGCGAGGGAAAGCTTGAGCAGCCGTACGACGCCTTCAAGGGCGACGTCTACGGCCTCGCCTCCGCCTTCAGATCCCTGGAAAGGATGGTGAGTAGCGCAGGTGCTTCATTGACTGCGTTATCGACGACTTATTCGCTGGCGCTGGCAGAATTACGGTCCCCTCTGCGATCTCCTGGACCGCATGTCGCACGACAGGCCCGCGTGGCGCCCGACGGCCAAGCGGTGCGTGCGTATCTTCGACGCGAAGGTCAAGGCGATACCGCAGGCGCTGCTCGACAGGTCGATGCTGGACTTGGAGTCCAAGCCGCGATATTGGGCCGGAGGGCGCATGGAGTTTGTGCTGGCGTGGGCGGAGGGGGTGAGGGCATGGATGGGGTACATGTGGATGTATTTTGCACGTAGGACCGCTCGTCGGAGGCTGCGTCATAAATGAACGACTCCATTCAATCATTGGAAGAGTGAGAGCGTACTCCCTCCCCAGTCAAATGGACATGTTATCGCTGCCGCGATCATTTTCACGTTTGAGACCTGAGGAATGGGACGTGTTGAGCGGAGTTGCGTACGACGACCGACGTCTCCGGCCCTTCGTTCTTGTCACGTGTCTCTTTGCCCATGGTCGAACTCAAGCCAGCCGCCTCCTCAAGCAGAAGCGCGCCACACGAGGTAATACTAGGCAGAGAGCTCAACGTCGCGCGCGCAACTGTAGATGCCACCGACTAGGATTCCGTGGACCTCCTACTGCGCCGCATCCCCGGCAAGCTCGACACGATCGATGCCGTTTATCTCTTCGTCTGCGCCGCCGCGTACGTGCTACTGCGCCAGCAGGCGCGTATCGACAACGTCACAAGCAGCGGACAGTTTGGTCTGCAGCAGCACCAACTGATCTAGGCGGCCTTGCATCCCTTTCTGAAAGACTGTGGCTACGCACTACGCAATTGCTATGCGCCCGGTTGGAGGAACACGGACAGTACGCCGGACAGGCAACACGGACTCGAGTATATGGAGAATCATCCTGATGCTGAACCCATGTGTAGATGTGATCATGAGACGCAGGGCGTTCGGAGTTGGTCGTAAAATCATAGACTAAACGACGCGATGCGAAGTTGGGAGCCTTCGGGGCTGGGATATTGACTGCCTTATTCCTGTTTGATATTGGTACAACAGATGTCCGATGTTCACTTGGGGCAGCTCGTCAAGTTATGGATGCAGTCGCGCAGCGCTTAGGATGTCGAGAGCACCTTCTCCTCGAGCCACTTGTCGAGATCCTGGTTCAGCTTCTCGGGGAACTCGAGGTACACCCAGTGACCGCCAGGAAATTCGGGGACGGTGAGGTCCTTGGCGAGGGCCTTCATGTTCGGGAGCGCGAACGACGGGTGGGCCACGACGTCGCCGTAGCACGCGGCATAGAGCACGGGCTGCGAGACCGTCTTGGGTCCCTTCTTCGCGAGCTCTGCATCAGACAATGTCAGTAAGAGGCAGAATGCACTGCGGGAACGGACAGGCACGTACCAGCATCGTCTGCGTTGTTGTGGCCGTAGACCGTTGCGCAGTACCAGTTCAACGGACCGCGCATGCCACGGCCTTCACCGATGAGATGCTTGCGCATTAGCTCGTATTCCTGCCAGTGCCGAGTGAGCTGGAGGGAGACACGTCCAGCGCCTCTGCCCACGTACCTCGTCTGTGATGTATGGCGCGCGCGGCACACGCTTGTTCTCCGAGATAAACTTCTCCGCCTCACCGCGCACCATGAAATTGCTGCCCCAAACGCCGGCAAAGTCGGCGGGATGCAGCAGATCGGTAAAGCTGTCGAACTGCGATATCGTCAGCGATCGTGTCCACACCGAGTCAACACAAACAAACGTTTTGCTCAATGATCTTATCAGCCCCCTCCGTCGTAAAGAACTCCCAATACGCAAATCTCTCCGTGCCTAGGTTGGCCTTCATCCACGCGAGGACGGCCTCGAGGTTGAACGGCACGGCGGACGGCGGCGTGTAGCCCACATTGAAGAACGCAAACGCCGCGAAGGCGTCCGCGTACAGATCGACGATGCGCCCAAGCAGAGACGCGCCCCAGTCGTGCGCGATAGCCACGAGCTTCTTGCTCCCACCGGGCAGCTGCAGCGACTCCACAACGTCCATCACGTCGCGCGCCATCGCGCTGCGCGTGTACTGCGCGGCGTCCGCGGGCTTGTCCGTCCCGCCGTAGCCCAGCATGTCCACCGCGATGAGGCCGTATCCTGCGTCGTAAGCGGAATATTCAGCATGCAGTGCGTGGAAACGGAATGCGAGTCAGACGTACCTTTGGCATGGAAGTGGTCCAGCTGGTAATGCCACTCGTACACGCTCGACGGGAAGCCGTGCAGCCACAGCAGTGTCGTCCCGTGCGCCGCGGTCGCGGGAACGTGCAGGAAGCGGTAGGTCAGCCCGCGCGACGTCTTGTGCGTCTTCCAGTACGCGCCGTACTTGTCCTCGAACTGCGCCAGAGTCATCGATCCGGATGAGTGCTGAAAATCCCAATGCAAGCCTGCGGGGTCTATCAACGCTAATCCAACTTGAGCCTACTGACTTTATCTGATGATCCTCTGCTTGGTCAGCCGAAGTGATGAAATCCAGGATACTGGTCAGCCCGTAGGAATCGGCAGTAGTAAGGATGTCTTCTGCGATTCCCTCCATGACCCTAGCATCCTCGCATTGAGCAAACAGATTCAGTTTCCAAGAAAGCGACAACCAAAAGTCGCATCGTCTATTTTGTTCTCCAAGACCAGCGTGATGTTGACATGAGAGCAAGTTCATCCAGCGGGCCTGCGTCCATCTAACTGTCATCTCCGAGCACTGTGGCCTAGACAACGGGTCTGCAGGATTCGTCATCAGCACACGCCGAATCACACGCGAAGAAAACGCACTCAAAAGTCTCCTTGCCCGTGAAGAGCCCAAAGTGCGTCGGCACGCCCTCGATGCGGTGGAACGCGTTCAGGTTCTTGTGCATCGTAATTTGGAACACGCTCGCCGAGCCCTGGCGGCTTGCGATCGTCGCCGACGCCAGGAACCAGCTCCAGACGCGGAACCACCGCTTGCCGTACTTAGCTTCCACCGCGTCCTTGTTCTTCAGCCAGTTGAGGTACCAGCGCCAGAGCGTCGCGCTGTAGTGCACGCCCAGCACGTCGACCGACTTCATCTCGAACCCGGCGGACTCGAGCTGCGGTGCAAGTCGTCAGCGACTGCGCGAGAGAATGCAAGGTGAAGAATGACGCGTTGACGCTGAACGAGCTGGCGCCGCGTGTGCCGGACTGGGACAGGCTACGCAACATTGCAAGTCGAAAGCCATGTGCGCGACGTGCTCAGGTGCACGCTGGGCAGTAGCGCGATGGTCGCACCATGAACGGCGGTGACACAGGCCACTGGTTCGCGCTCAGGTCCCCGCGGCCGCTGACATGGCACAAGGTGCACGGTGGCGAGAGATGATAAGATAAAAAGACGAACCTGGGTAATGACCCACCCAAGCGAGCAAGACGCGTCAGCGCCCGGGAACACGTACTTGTTCATGAACAAGCCCCTGCAATCCAGTCCATGAGCACCACGGCATGGCTGTCAGGAAGGGTACCACGAACCAGATAAGGTCTTCATACTGCCATGCGGGGCGGATGCCGGCAACTTGGAAGACGATGAGGCCGTCGTCGTCCAGGAGGTCGTACAGCTGGCGGAGGAAGCTGCCGTAGCGGCGAATGCCAACGTGCTGCAATTGCAGTTAGTGATATTGGACTGCACAAAATTGCAAGAGGATGAGAAAGGAAAAAGAAATGGCATCGAATGGAGCAAGCGAGTGGCGGACGAACTGGAGACAGGACTGCTCAGGAGGAAAGTCCACTGCAGCGGGGATAAAGAAAGAAAACAGGTTATTAAAAGGAAAAGAAAAGGAAAAAGACGGGAAGGAAAGTCGGGCAAAAGTAGATTGGTTAGAAAGGAAAAACGTGAAAAGATAGTATAACAGGTACTAGAGTCCGCAACGGAGACTAGATAACAGGTGGGAGGGATTGAAAATGATGAATCGAAAAGACGAAAAAGGAGACAATCGTCGTGAAAATGCACATGGAAGACACGAACCTCGGCCATCTCCAAGCAAGAGATCTTCGAAAAGGTCTGGCCAGCGGGAATGTCACGGTAGTCGAGGCACTGCACGCGCGCCTTGTCGGCCGCGACACCGTTCTTCGCAATGCGGTCGTTGCAGAACTGCGCCTGCTCCTTGGAGAGCGTGACACCGGTCGCGTCGCAGCCGTAGTTCTTCGAGGCGTGCGTGACGAGCGTGCCCCAGCCGCAGCCGATGTCGAGCAAGCGGTCCTCGGGCTTCAATCCGAGTTTCTGGCAGACGAGCTCGAGCTTGTTGTCCTGCAGTTCTTCCAGAGTTTCCTGACGCGTGATGTCCTTGACGACGCCCGAGGTGTAGACCATGCGTGGGCCGAGGAACCACTCGTAAAAGTCGTTCCCGCGGTCGTAGTGGCCGCGGACCTGGTCCTCGTCCTGCTGGCGGGTGTGGAAGAGCACGTCGGGGATGAGGACGGTGAGGACGTATTTGAAGAGCTCCATGGTGAACTCAAACGAGGCCCAGTCGTGCCGCATCTCGAGCACGTCGAGCACGTCGCCTAAGCGAGACCTTTCAGCGCCCGTCTTGGCACTGGCAACACCCAGGCACACTCACCCTTGAGCTCGATTTTTCCATCAAAGTACGCGTCGTAGGCGACCTGGAAGGGAATTTTCTTGCCCGTATTCTTGTACAAGTCCGCGAGCTCCGAGTCCTTGAACTCGATATAATCCGTAATAGGCCGTCCAGGCAGCGTAACCTTCTCGTTCTTGCGGCCGCCAATGCGCGACATGACCCACCAGTAGCCTATGGCAACTGGCCAGCCGGAGAGCGCGAGCAGGAACAGATAGGTAAAGAGGCCGCCGCGGTTTACCAGCGGCAGAGCGCGCTTGAGCACGTATGGGACGACGATGATGAGCGCAGCGAGCTGGACGTTGGAGAACGTGCCGTTGCCCTCGGCAAGGCCAGCGAGCGGCGCATTCTTAATCGCGGGCGTCGTCGTTGGCTTCACCATCCTTTTTCGCGACGGTGAGAGGCAACGTCGGCTGCGGCTACGGCCGGCGCGTAAGAGCGCTTTACCCGAAATTTTCGAAGTCGGCCAACTGTCCCCGGTCAGCCCACTTTGGAAGCGAAACCCGCATATATGTATTCTCCGTTCCCAGCGTTGCTAGTTGCGGGACTACTCCAACAGCAACTGGAAAACAATTTCATGGCAACTTAGCCACGGTACTGCTCAGTTTTATCCGCGGAGAATCGTATATATCCGCGTGATTCGGTCTCAAGCTCTAATGTGCGGCTACCCTGCCACCTGAATCAATGAGACGCAATTCAATGCGATACTGGAATTTAACCCGGTGGAGGAAGTCTGGATCCCACAGGCGGAAGATGCGCGAACGGCTCCCCGTCGCCGCTCCGGAGGATCGACTGCATCACCTCCTCGTTGTCCTGGTCCCACTCCTCCTCTGAAACACGGGCATCAGCATCAGCATCACACACAATCTCACAGAGATCGCATAGAAATTGAATGATAGCAAGTAAAACGAGAACACACCTCTGTGGATACCCATGAGCTCGCGACCGTACTCGGCCAGGTCCACACTTTCTCCGGACTGCTCGGCGCGTACGCGGAGAGCGTCCAGTCGCTGCTGGAAGCGGTCCTTAGTCGCCGTCCCGGTTGGCAGCGAAGATTCCTCTCGACGGCCGGGGCTAGCCACCGTGACTGAAGCAGAGGAGTTCCCGCCCTCAACCTTTCCCGGAATCTCGTACAGCATGTCCACAAAACGCATCGTCTTCTCCATGATCTCCCTCACACACCCTTCAAGAGGCGTGAGACTCTCCGGGTCGAGCCGTAGGTAGCGCCGAAACTTGCTATCGGCGTTGAGGATGACAAGCAGCGGATTCAAGTCGTGGGATAAGCCTGAGGAGTCTCCGAGTCGAGTGGGAGCTGAAAACGCAGGGATGGGCTGTCCGTCTGAGCTGAGCACCGCAACTGCGTCCTGAGGGTCTCCAGGGATGGCGAAGTACTGCTTATACGCGACCTCAGCCTCGCTAAAGACCGCCAATGGCTGGCGGTCGGGCAAGAAATGCACGGGATGCAGCGGGACGAGGTGGAAGGGCATTTTCGCGAGGTCCAAGTCCGAGTTGGAGAGGAAGTGCAACTGCGAATTCGGAATCGGTAAATTTGGAGGGCAGCTGCCAGTAAGCTCACCAAAGACCTGTATGCGATGTCCTTCTGAACCGGTGCGGTAAGACCAAGCGACAGCTGATTGTGGAGGAACTCGTTTCGCTGCTCGGCGGCTTTGATGAGCGTGTCCAGCGTCGCTCGGGACGGCGCGAAGGCGATGAGGTCGTATTTTGTGAGGGAGGTGTAGACGTGCGGGGCCACTGCACAGCAGCGGTTCAGATACTGAGCTCTGGATTAGAAGAGCATTGAGCGCACGCATGGACATATTCGAGGGATGGTCGAGCGTAAAGTTCTCGGGCACCGCGCCTATATCAATGAGGCGTTCCTCCTGCTGGTGTATGAGCATTGAGACTGCGTAGGTTGGACATGGCATACCACTGCCTGCTGGGGGTCTGGGTGACGATGATTGGGCGCAATCCAATGCACGGGTCGGTTGGTGTAATTTCTCGTGCGTGTTAGGAAACATATTTCGTCGTGAGGGATACTCGGGGTAGCACTGGAGCTGGTGGGAGCTTGTGGCATAGCGGACCCGCTTCCACTGCGTTTGATGGCGCGGACGGTAGGGAAGTCACCGTGCGGCAGAGCTAGCGCTGGCAGCTCGGTGGGACGCGACGGCGAGGGCAACGCCACGCGATTATTCGTTATGTATGAAATGGTGGCTGGCAAGTCTTTGGCAGGGTATGTAGGTAGGATGTGGCGAAACAACTTCCGCTTGGCGGGCTTCGTTTCGTTCTCCGGAAGTGAACTTCGACAGTTCTTCTTCGACGTCCCGGACCAGACATTAGACAGGCCAGCAAACGTACTCATGATCATCGCTACCTGTGCTGACTTTCTCAACTCTGCAGTTGCAGCGCCTGCGGCAACCCCAATTGCCAACAGGCCACGCGTGTGTCATATTCACATGCAATATAATATCGCCTGGAACCCGCGTGCTCGCGGCCCCCAATGGCCGGCGGCGTGGCCAATACGGTCATAGCGGCTCTCGCCGTCGCTGCTGGCGGCGACTTAAGCTTGTGCATCTTGCAGTGGCAGTTTCATCGATAACACCCTTCCGCGCAGCCCGCGACCCCGTGCTTACGCTAGCTGCGTTGCTCAGCCCGACTCAGCATCTGAATATAATAGGGCGCAGCTGACCCGACAGAGCTGGGCCCCATACGACCGCGAGATGACGCTGAAATCGTTCGAAGAGGCATACGGCCAGTACTGGAAGACGCACAAGACGTCGCGCGGGCTGACCTACCGCTTCCTGCACGTTCCCGCGACCGCGGCGCACGGGACGACGCTGCTGTGGCTGCATGGCTTTCCCTCGAGCGTGTTCGAGTGGCACCGCCAGTTCGACTTTTTCCGCGCAAAAGGCGAGTCTCAGACCGCGCCCCCGCGATCGACGCTGCACGCTGCACGCTGAGCGCTGATTCCGATCGTCGCACTCGCATGGAACAGGATACGGCCTCGTGGCGCCGGACATGCTCGGCTACGGTGGCACGGACAAGCCCGCGGACGCCACGCTGTACGCCCGCAGCGCCATGGCGCGCGACGTGCTCGACATCGTCCGCTCGCTCAACCTCAGCACGAAGCCCGTCGCGATTGGCCACGACTGGGGCGCCGCTTTGCTTAGCCGCGTCGTCGATCTCTACTCGGACGAGTTCGCGGCGTTCGCGTTCTTCAACGTCGGCTACACGCCGCCGTCGCCTGTGCCGTTCGACTTGAAGTCGGTGCTCGCGTACATGGAAAAGCTCACTGGCAAGCCTGTCTTGGCGTACTGGGAGTTCTTTACCAAGGAGGGCGCGGACAAGATTATCGAGAAGAACGTTTGTAGTTTGGAGTTGGCTATTTCGTTGCGGAGCTGACCGTGTTGCCGTTGCATAGTTCGACAGCTTCCTCGATCTGCTGCATCCCGCCGACACACCGACGGTCTGGGGCAGCGTCTTAATGGCCCGCGGCGAGACGGAGGCGTTCCTGACCGAGAACAAACGCGTCTCTCGGGCGACCTTCATCACTGACGAGGTGTGTGCTGACTCAAGCTTATGCAGCACATACCGACTCGCGTAATCCTGCTGCAGGAATATGCCGCGCAGCGCGAGCATCTGACCGGTGCAGGTCGCGGGCTGCGTGGCCCGCTGAACTGGTACTGCGCGATGGTGCGCGGCGCCAATGACAAGGACGACGCCGAGCTCGTGAAAAAGGGCCAGAAGACGGTCGACCTGCCCCTGTTCTACGCCGCGTGCGACGGCGACGTCGTGTGCCACCCGACGCAGGCGCTGCCGCAGCTGCAGGCGCTCACCAAGGACCTCACGGTGGCCGCGTTCCCTGGCGGCCACTGGCCGTACCTCGAGTTCACCGACAAGCTCAACGCCGATCTCGGCAAGTGGCTCGACGAGAAGGTTGTCAAGGCGTAAGGCCTCAGATCGTCACTAAGACCTCAAGCTCCTCAATGACTGCCTCAGCGGAATATTTACGACTTCAACATTGAACGCCAAAGTGGATGGAGTAGGAAACAATCAACAAATTTTTCTAGTGAACACATAGTTTATGATATTGCCTTTGGTGAATTCGCCTTCAGTGCCACGTCCGTTGCTGATGACGAGACGATCAACGGTAAAGAAATAGCGTCATTGTCCTCTGAGTGAGGAGTTCAACCGTGGCCACGTGACGGTGTAGCATGTCCAAACAAACAGTCTCACGTGAAGCCGGCTTCGGATACCATACACCACCTCTACCCCCCGCTTTAAGCTCGCACTCGTGGCCACTGAGAGTTGTGGAGTCGGCCGTCGTGGCCAGCGTACCAAAGGTTTCTGGCAACACTACGTATATGCTGAGTTTCAATGACATTCCTGAGTGGAGTTGCATGAGTCTCAATGACTAGTCTACCTGAGAGCGACGCTTGTACAGCAACCCCTCTTCCGGCGGTGCGGGCGGGGTCTCTGTATAGCTCAATGACTATTGATTCGGATGTCGTGCCGAGGTCACTCTGAAAGTTGACATGGAGTAAATGAATAGACGCCACTGCAATACCCCAGCACTCCAACGCCGCCGTGCAGCAAAGTCATGATCCTGTTGGAGTTGTGCCTAATCATAAGGAGTCTCAGACTCATTGACATCGGCAATCGATGGCCACCAGTGGCATCGAGCCGATTCGACGTTGAAAACTTACGTCGATTGTCCTTATCGAGCTCACCCATCATTGACGGTCATTAATTCATCCCTGTCATCTCACTACATAGCAGACTGCATCATCATGCAATCATACTCCTCGATCAGCATACCGATGTGATTATGCGTAGTTTAATACCTTTTAATCTGAAGCGGCATCGGGACCACTCCCCATTGGCCCGTGATTCCCACAGCAGTCTCGGGCTTTTACACCGTCTCAGGGTGTAATGGCACGAAGGCGGCGACGTCTGAGTATCAGACTGTATCAGCGTCTGTATCTCTCCTCCTCAGGCTGGTCTGCCAGTCGGCCCTGCACCGCTTTCGATGCAGCTCCGGGCCTCCGTACCTCCGCGGCCGCCTGTGCGATTGCGAGTGCCCGCAGATGTTCATAGTCCGAGTTTCCATCGCGGACATCCGACATTGTTTGCAGAGTGCGCTGCAATTGGACGCCGAGCGTCTCGCTGACTCCTGAGCGCCTCACGTTCGGCGGCGAAATCCTGCATTTTGTCGACGCCAATATCGCGGCGTCCTTACGCGAGCTGGACGAATGGGCGGACGAGGTCGAATTTGTGGGGGAAGACCCGCCGCAGCTGATAGTCATTGAATCTCGTATGACAATCGCCCATCAATGCAGTAAGTTGTTCACGCATAGAACCGAAGGCACCCAAAATCGTCACATATTCTAGCGTCACTGTCTCCTTGAACAGTATTCGATCCCACTCTCACTAGTATCTGATCTCCAGAAGCCTGTGCACTCCTTGTATCCGATATTCATAAGCCTCAGCTTTGTCCACAGCCCCCTGCTCACCTGTAGTTCAATGCGACTGTCATCTTCTTGGAACCAGGCGCTGAACCGCTTCGGCCGACGAGCGTCTCAACTTCGTGGGCCATCCATGTCAACCACAGACAATATCCCAACACCGTGCGGGACCGGGCCGCTGATACACACGCGCGTCTTTCTGCCAGTGCAAGCCCGAAGCCCAGCGTGACCACAGCCTATCTCTACTCTCAGTCTGCGATTCAGGAGGACAGCAGCAGTGACAGCGGGCGCGCTAACGCGTCCGCATATTTCCGCGGTGCCCCAGCCGCTGCACGTGACGCAGATTCCCGCGCTCGCAGACTCTTTTTTGGCATGGACGCAGGCTTCGTGGACGACGTGGGTTGCGAGAATCGGTCTGGGCGAGTCGTGTCCAGGTTTAAAGTGGCAATTACCCTGTGGACTTCGACTTCGACTTCGACTTCGAAACACTCGATGTCGCTGGCGCATCCGGTGCGGAGACAGCAGAGCAACAGATTCGTCTTCGCTATTGACTTCCCATCAGACATCGAGGGCAGGACGTTCGCAAACGAGAGAAGAGCCGACGTCGAATGCGTATATTGAATGCACTGCTGGGCGCAAGAATCGGCCTGGGCAAGTCTGACTTCAAGGGAGCTCAGAGCTGTCCAGGTCTCACGGCGCTGGGCTGTTGCAAGGGATCTGAACCTTCTACGTGCGTTCGGCCAGCGCAGAGCCATATGGACGGCTAGATACAGCGTAGCAAACGTCGGCTGTCACTGCAGACTATGGAGTCGGCGTGGCAGACGCGCTCAAGCGCTGCCAAATGGTGGCAGCAAGAGGGTCCATGACGGCCTGCACGGCAGGATCCGTGAGCGCGGGCGGCACGCCGGCGTCGCCGTCCGTGCTGACGCGCGGCAGCAGCGGCAGCTCCGAGAGCAGCTCAACGTCCGCGGTCGCCGGCAGATGCGGCGGGCCGAATATGCGGTGCGGCGTGGCGCACGAGGGACACGTGAAGTACGCCATGTTCAGGACCAGGCCGAAGATCTGTCCATGTCCAGGCGTCAGTGTCGGTGTCAGAGCTCGAGATTGCAGATAGACGGTCGGGGGTTATGAGCAGCCATTCAAGGGATGCAGGACGCACAGGTATGGAGAGTTTGCGGAAGGCTGCGACACCCTTCTGAACGTCAAGCAGCGCCACGTCCTGCGGCGTCGACACGACCACCGCGCCTGGACCCATCAAGCCAAGGTCAGAAATAGCAGCCGCGCAGCTGGCATGCATACCGTCCACGGTTACCAACTGGCCGAGGGACAGCGCCACGTCCCCCGTTCCCGGCGGAAGGTCAACAACCAGGACGTCGAGTCGCGGCCACGCGACGTCGAACAGCAGCTGCTGTACGGCTTTCTGGACCATCAGCCCACGCCAAACTACCGGCGCCGTCCCAGGAACGAGGAAGCCCATTGACATGCACGTCAAGCCGTGGTTCGCGAGCGGAATCAGCGCGCCCTCTGCGCTGCGGTGTATTGAGCACGCGCGGAGCCGATTAGCACTGACAGGGCCTCGTACGCGGTGTCAGAGCCGGCTCAGGAACATCGCGAAGGCCGAGCAAGGTCGGCTGCGAAGGCCCATAGATGTCGAGGTCCAGCACGCCGACGGCAAGCTTCTGTCGCGACAGGGCACAGGCAAGGTTCGCTGTGCGTCCGGTTTCCAGTTGGCAGCAGTTCAGGCGAAATTCGAATCGGAATTTGACCTGCCTGCCAGCGTACTCTTCCCGACGCCGCCCTTTCCGCTCGCGACCGCGAGAATTTTGCCCACATTGCCAATTGCGCGCTTTGAAGGGAGCCCGGCACTCCGTCGGGGCATTGTTGGCGGCGCGCCAGCCTTGGGCAGGCCCTGGACAGGCTCAGCCTTCCAGTCAGAATCTTAGGGCAAGCACACGGACTAGCGGATTTTCGTGCAGTAAGACGCGCGTACTATGCACGCTTCGACGCCACATGACGAGCAAAGGAAGAGCTGCGGAAGTTACCGCTTGACAACTGTTCCTCCTTCTGAAAAAGCAGCTCATGTTCTCAAGAAACCCCGCCGAGCGCCTGGGCAGATCTGTACGGGTGCGGCATGTCTTTTTCGAGCGCTGCTGAACTGATAATGTCCTTATTTTCTTTCTATCTATCTTTATATTTCTCAGGGCACCTCGCAGTCAGCCACGTGCGCCATTAATCAGGACTCCCAGCCCAATGCTCTCTGAGTGCGCGTCTGTATCTGATGCCGCGCACTGGCGCGAAGCCAACAAATTCAGGGCGCTACAGTGGCGGCGCGCACATTTCCGAGCGCCCATCGTCGCGTTGGGGGACAGTCTAACAGTAACACCGGGTGCACTGGGCGAGCATACCCTCAAAACAATGCACGCAGGCGATGGCGTCGCCGAGATTTCTGCAGGCACGGGAGGTGAGGGCACCGCTCCCGGGCAGCACTGTGGCCGTCAGCTGACAGGGGAATGCCAGGGACCATCGGTCGTCTCGATTGCGCAAGAAGGCGCGTCTAAAATCCCAAGCCACGCAGTCCAAACACGCCGACGCGAGCCTGTGCACGGACAGTGACACGAAGCAGCGAACGTAAGGCGTTCCACTGCCTGGAACTGGGTCCCCGGCACCGGCGGCAACGGCGTGGACCTCAGGCCTCAGGCCTGCTACTGTTATCGCGGTCCGGCCGTATCTGCCTTTGGACGGCAGGCGAACGTCGGTTTTCTGACGCGCCGTTCTTTTTCTCGCGCGGGATTGAATGGATGGGGAACACGGTGCCCTGAGCGCCTGTCCCGTGACTCCAGCCGTATATAAACAGCCCGCCCCCGCAGCATCCCGGCTTGGCACCTCTCTCCCCCCGCCTTTCCTGCCTCCCACGACCGTCATTGTCGCCATAATGTGTCGCGACGTCTGGTGCGCCCGTCTCTCAAATTATCTCTCACTCTCAGTGCTTACGCCCGCCATAGGGAAGGAACTCGCTATCTGGGCTGCGAGGTACTTTCTCGCCTTCGCTGCCGCTCCCAGCGCAGACTCAGGCATAGACGCTGACTGCGACGCCCGTCCGCGTGCAGCACTTCATCCCGCACCACAAGACCGCGCAAGCCCGCATCGACTGCCACTCACCGCGTTGCCGCATTTCGCGGGACCACCCGACATGGTGCGAGTGCGACTGGCCCGAGGGCCCCTGCGTCCCCGTACGTCCCGTCCTTCCATGCTGCGCCAGCAGTCGTGCTCATATTTGGCCAGGCATTGGGCGCGCCGCTGAACCGCGTGCGGCAGAAGGAGCAAGGCCTGTGCCCGTCGTGCGCCGAGCACGCGCGCAGACAAGCGCACCGCGCGCGCGAGCGCGAGAAGTTCCTCTACGCATGGTCGCAGCGACCATAGCCCCGCCCTCCGCTCCGCCGCCGCCGTTGTAAATGTATTGTGTCCCATATGCTGCATGCGCACCCGACTCCCGATTCCTGATTTCTGATGCTCCGTCCGCCGTCCACCGCCCGCTCGCCTGCTTTCTCGCGCTTCCTGCTCAATATGTATCTGTATCAGTATGATATCTGTAATGCCACAGCCAGATCCGACCCTGCAAATCCAGGAGTTCCATCGCAGGTCTGCCGTTTATCCGTGCCGCGTTCCCGTCGTCAAGACTCTTGCTCTGGCTCAGCTCGGCTGGGCGGCGGGGATTGGTGCCGCGACTGGACGTCCGGCCCGGAGGATGCTGTTGTTGATTCAGTGGATTACCCCGCAACAGACTACCTAATTACAGTGTCAAGACGCGGCGAACTCGAGAATACGAGAACCAATACAGGGTGTGAGCACAAGGATACGGAACACCGATCAGACAATGGACATGCAAGGCTTCAGGGCGCTACAAGAGTGAGGCTGTAATGTAGGCAAGTTGAGTGGCTCGAAAAGAGAGAAAGGAAAGACAATCATATCATAGACCATAAGCATAACCAGAGCATATGAACCCCCTCGCTCCGAGGACGGCTGTCGGTGACGGCGGTTGGGTTGGACACAAGGGCAGCGGACGGTTTGGCGTCGGGTCGCGCGCGCGCGCGCCGCAGGCGCGCGCTTCAGTGGCCCGCAGCATCTTCAACCTCCGTGGTGGGCCGCCCAAACGCACCACTTCGGCGAAGGAAAGTAGCGGTCGCATTGATGCCCGCCTTGGTCCCGAGCAGCTCAGAGACCTGTAGCGAAGGCGAGACATCTCGCAGTACACGGCGGTGGCGCTCGTACTGAGGGCACTCGATGAGTATGTGATCGCGGGTCTGCAGTGCCTCCCCGCAAGGACATGCAAACCCGCGCTCCGGCTTTCGAATAGACCGGTAGTACTCGCCGGTATGCGCGTGCCCAGTGCGACACTGCACAAGCGCCGCAAGCGTCTTTTTGTCGTACTTGCGGAGCTGCTGAGTCGGTCGCAGTGACGGTGCGATACGATTTGCCGGCTCGTATGCGTTGTTCCGCGCGGCGCCCGCCCAGCGCTCGGCCCATCTGTTGGCCACGTTCGTCGTGAAGCTGCGGCGCGCGTGCGTGATTGTCGAGCTGAAGCGCAGCGAGGACGCCCGCTTCGTCCCCGCCTTCGCCAGCGTATCCGACGCCTCCTGGCCCGCGATGTCCTCGTGTCCAGGTATCCATGCCACGGTCACCCGGTGACTATCGTCCTCGAGGAGGAACTCCTCAACCCTGCGCATGAATCCGATGGAGAATGCCTGGCATGGCGCCGGCCGTTGCTCGCAGATCTGTGAAACGGCAGAGTTATTGTCAGCAAAAAAGTAAACGTGAACGTGTCTGAATGGAAGAGATGATGCGTATGCCAGCGCCGGGCTCGCGGACATCTCCAGCCCGTGCATTTCGCCGTCGTAGACATCGGCGGCCTGTCCCAGGCCCAGCGCGCGGGAAGTGACTTGTCGTCGGCCATGGAAGATTGCAAAGCCGGCTCCGCAGTGGGCGTCTAGAAGTGAGCCGTCGCTGTATACTAGCACATTGTGCTCGTCCTTGCGAAGCTGCCGGGACGTCCTCAAGTGCTCGAGCGCGGCGTGTCGTTTGTCGAGGGCTGGTGGTTTCGGTTTGACTGTCAGGCGGCCCCGCCACCTCTGGTCGCCGACCGGATCGTCCCACGGGGCGCGATGCAGCTGGTCAATGCGTTCGCCGTCCGGGTCGTATTCCCGCGCCAGCATCTGCAGGCGCGTCTGCTTGCCGTTCCCCGATGCCGTCAGCTTGGGCGGCGGGAGCGGCGGCGGGCTTGCCACCGCTGTGCCTCTGTGCCATGCAGCGCCGAGTCTTTGCAAAATCGGGTGAGTCGTGGGCATGCGTGCAAGGCGTAGCGCCGCCGCCTGGCGGCGGCGCATCAGGAGAAGGTCGATGGGCGGTATTGAGGACTCAATATGCAAGGCCTCGATAGGCGTTGTCTTGAACGCGCCCGTAATTTGCTGCATCGCGCGGTTGAGAGGCTTGCTGAGCTTGTCGACGAGGGTCAACTGGCGCGTCTCGTCGCCGAGATACCAAACCGCCGCGGCAAAGCAGAGTATCGAGAGGGTGCACGCGATGTGGATGGAGCGCAGGTAGATCGGTGGTAGGCCGTGCTTGTTGGTGCCCAGCATTTGAAGCGCGTCAACGACGCGCGAAGCCCGGGCTGCCATTGTCTTGACGTGCGCTGCGAACGTCATCTGAGGGTCCCAGATGATGCCAAGCCATCGATATGTTGTGGCTGGACGGAGCGTTGTTGTCGAGCCGTCGTTGTTTGGTAGGGTCAAAGAGGGGCGTGGTAATTGCTTCAGGCTTCGCCCGCCCAGCTTCAGCAGCTTGCCCGTGAAGTGCG
Organism: Auricularia sp. M13; assembly: GCA_037042915.1. NCBI lineage: Eukaryota > Fungi > Basidiomycota > Agaricomycetes > Auriculariales > Auriculariaceae > Auricularia > Auricularia sp. M13. The sequence continues at coordinate 1,194,701 of CM073194.1, read as the reverse complement.
CCAAGTCGCGTTTTGCATCGTCGAGGAGCAGACCCTCATCGGCGGCCCAGCGTCGCGCAACGTTGAAGAGGGCGCGTAAGTGGCGGACATTCGTATCAAGCGACTTAGACGACGCATAGAGCTTGCCATCGTCGACAAACATGCCCAATCGACCCTCCGTGGGCTCGTCCTCTGCCGGTAGGGAAGCCCGAATAATGGGCGCAGCTGCGCGGAGGCCCGGAGGATGCGCATTGGGCCCGGGTTCCTCGCTGCAGATTGTGGCTGTCCGGTTCCCACGAATGCGGAGGATCGCTCGGCTGTCGGCTGGCGTGCATTGGCCCTGGCAGTCATTGATCCCGCGAAAGACAACGTACGATCGCGCGTGCATTGTCGCCTTGAGATCACACTCTCACCCAATGCACGACCTGATATGTATCCGCCCGCCGCAGGCCTCATCATCCGCCGCCGGCCGTTTCTAGCTAGCTCGCAGACGAGGAAGTTTGATGCATGATTCGCTGCGACTTCCGAGACCGAGCCCCAAGCACGAATCCTTCCATTGTCCGGAATTCGTGAGCTTCGAGTCTTCTGCGCTACACACTGGTCTTCCGTGAGACGACAGAAGGTTCCCCGCCACGACTAGGAAGCCAGCGAAGCGCAAACGCGCCACCTGATGCGGTACTTTGCGTCTCTCATCTGAATCGGTGGCGCGCTGCTCGCTGCTTTACCCGCTCCCAAATTCAGCCCTCCCCGCGAGTGCTCCCGCGCAGGCGTAGCCTAGGCTGCGGGGTAGGTACGGGGACAGTTCCCAATGCAAAACTGTAGTCAGACATGATCGATGAACGCATCGGCAGCCCGAGGGATTCCAGGGCGAACGCACGTTGCCTCTACGTACATGTGGAGCGTCCCGGGAGATTGCTGCCTTTGTCTCAAAACGTACTCGGAGCTGGGTGCCCGGTGCGCATGCGTGTGTTCCAACGTCCTCCGTACCGCGAATGAATGGCGGGATGAGTGAACCCGGCCTGACGCCTCATGTCGGATATAGATAGTCGAGCCCGGCTGGCAGACCAGAAGGAGAGATTTAGACGCTGATAGACGTCGTCGCCTTCGTGTCATTGCACCCTGACGGTGTAACAGCCCGTCATAGAACGTCCAGATTCAGAACGCAGTGAGAATCACGGGCCAATGGGGAGTGGTCCCGCTGCCACCTCAGATTAAACTACGTGTAATCACATCCGTATCCTGATCGAGGAGTATGATTGCATGATACCAACGCCGTCTGCCAGTGAGATGAATGAATTAATGTCCGTCGATGACGGGTGGGCTCCATAAGGTCATTTGGCGTAGGTTTTCGACGTCGAATCGGCTCGCCAGTGGGCCATCGATGGCCGGTGTCAATGAATATGATATTCCTCATGATTAGGTTCAACTCTACTATAGGATCACGATGCTATGCGTCATTGGAGTATCAGAGTGTTGGCACCCGGTCGCCTTGTCGGTTACTTCATGTCAACTTCCAGAGCGACATCGGCGCGAAATTCGAATCAATTGTCAGAGTCTCATTGAAATGCATACTGACGTTCGGTTGGAGTGTCATTGAGCTGGTGTTGACAACTTGGAGCGGAGGTGTCAGTTTCTTCGTCCAGAGATAGAGTACCATCGATGGCCGCTGTCTCTGTCTTGGAACCCGCTGACGTCGACTCCACCTCCGACAGGGATGCACGGGACAGCGTCGGAGCGTTACCATGGCCGAGTGGGAAGCTGAGGTGCCAGCAACCGCCGACCGGCGCCGTTGAATCAGAGAATCTGAGCACATGAGTTTCTCATTTGCTGGCAGCTCAGAGAGTCATCGACTCCACCTTGGTCACAAGCCCGACATTGAAGTGCAAGGACAGCCCATTGCCAGGCAGACTACGTCGTTTTACGGCATTTCTTCACGTGAGACTGTTTGTTTGGACAAGCTATTGGGTGTCACGTGGACGACTCTGAGAGAACTGGCCACGGTTACTCGCGTGCGGCCTGGGAATAGAAGCGAGGCTGGAGCTCATTCGGGAGACACGATACTGCACGTCAGGCCGCCGATGTCCTGTCTCCCTCTGAGTCCAGGAATATCGATAAGCGCCGCCAACAATCAGACTCTGCGACTCTACAGCTGCTGGAGCGACTACATCACTGTGGTTGACATGAGACGCTCGTCCGCTGAAGCGTTTCAGCGCCTGTCAATGGATCCAAGAAGGTGGCAGTGGCATTGACGCTAGGGTGAGCGGGGAGTTGGAGACAACGCAGAGGCTTGTGAGAATCGGATACATGGAGGGCTTTTGGGGGTCGGATACAAGTGTGGGTGTAAAGGCAGCTGGAGTCAGATACAAGAAGGAGACAGTGACGCTGTTGCTACATCAGAGAAATATGTGGCGATTTTCAGTGGCTTCGGTCCTCGTCGCGAACATCTCGTGCAGCACCGGCGCATACGCTGGGTTGACGGGAGATTGCCACACGAGATTCTCAATGGGCGCCAGCTCGAGGTCTTCCCCCACAAATTCGACCTCGTCCGCCCACTCGTCCAGAGCGCGCAAGGAAGCCGCGATATCCGGGTCGACAAAGTGCTGGATGCCTCCGAACGTGAGGCGCTCGAGACGCTCGGCGTCGAATTGCAGCGCGGGCTGCAGGCAGTGTTGGATGTCCGCGAGGGAGACGGTGCACGCCTGCGGGCACTTGCAGTCGCGCACGCGGCCGCAGAGATACGGTGGCACGGCGCGGCAGCGCGACCGGTACTGCGGGAGGGCGACAACGGCGAGCGTGCGCAGGCGCGGGACGTGCCACGCGAACATCTCTGGGTCTTCCTGCAGGATGCCGCTCACCGCTTCCACCCAAGATCCGATCGCCGCGGCCCAGTAGTCGAAGCACGATGCGAGGCAGACCGTCAGCTGCCTGAGTGCCGGTGCGTCGGGGAACGGCGCGCACCGCGCCCACGCGCCCTCGTGGATCGTCAGCGAAGTCAGATTCGCGAGGGCGTAGGGCGAGGCGAAGAAACCGGTGTCGATCAAGTTGGTGGCCGAAAGGCGCACTCGCGGGTGGGCGGGATCGTCAGACTCGAGGGAAGCCTGGTAAAGCCCGACATAGAGGCGGTTGTGGTCAGGGAAGAGTTCCGCGATCTCTCTCCCAGCAAAGCGCACCCAGGGCGTGAAATGCTGAGGCTGTTGCTCGTCCTGTTGGGCTACAACGCGCATCTGATCGAGAATAACCTCTGTGAGGGAATGGGCCTTGAAGTACTCGACAAGCTCTATAGAGCCATGCGCGAGGGCACGCAGGGCGACGTTGCGTAGATTCGGCCGGGGCTGCGGATTCGAAGGGAGTTCTTGCATGTAGGAATTCACCGTCAGACTGAGAGTCTCCAAGCACGGCATTTCCTCCAGAATGCGATCAATTTCCTCACGGGTTATCGTTCTGTCGTGCGGCTCGTAACAGAAGTTAGTGAGCTGAGAGAAGGCGTGACAGTAATCGTATGGCAGCCAGACAGATGTCAGACTGCACCGACGTAACCGGCCAGGCTCGCACCCCAAAACGTCAGATGAGAGCCATGCTTCCGCCCTCCAATCGGCAGTATTGTGGATGAAAATGTCCAGCTCCTCAAGCAGTGGCGCAGGATCCCGGAGAGCCTGGTGAATGGGCTCCCATTCGTCGTAGTTCTGGAGCCTGCTAGGCCGTGTGATCAGAGCCTCGTCGGCGAAATTCAATCCCAAGGTCAAGAGTCCAGCAGCAGACAGCTTGTTGAGGACCCACGGACCCCTGCAGGTCAAGTCCAGCGAAGTGAGCCGTGGTATATTACGCTTAAGGAGCTTCGCATAGGGAGCACCTTCGCAAATCATGGCGTTGAGTTCGAGGTTCATGGGTACGGGGTAGCTGCGTTTTAATAGTGCGTCCTTATAACGCAGCCGAGGAGGAAGGTCCAGCGCCCCTTTTATGTCAACAACCATGACCCATAGTTGTGGGCGATCGAGGAGAATCTGTCGCAGTCCCCGACAGCTGCGAGCGACGGCCAAACGGTCCGGCATAGACCAATATTCCGCCAGTCTGATGACCACCACAGGAGGAAGCTTGTCGAGACGTGAAGTTTTCCCGTATGTCAGCGAGTCTACCATTTTGTACACTAACTGAGCGGCTAGGTCGAAGTTGTCGTTCAAGGCCATTCTACTCGGAGTTGAGTCCTTGTTATTTCGAAGCAATAATTCATACCTATCCCTACACACTGATTCTACTTTCAGGAAGCCGCCAGCTTCCCTGGAGAGCCTCTGGAGCTCTGAAGAGAGAACCTGCATTGCAGGGGAGATCATTGCCGTAGGGCAAGATGAGAGTTACAACTGAAGAATTATTGTCGGAGCCTGAAACGCGTTGACCTCGTGGCCTGCGCATGGAACGACGCGCGCATTCGCAACCTTCTCGCTCAAGGAGTCCAGCCATCTCAAATGGACTCCACGTGGCTTCCATTATGCTTATGCGGAAAAAGGAAGGCCGTAGAAGGTCCATAGGCAGCGGTGCCACTGCCCAGTCCAACGCCTCCACACCGTCACCCCCGACGCGGCCTCTGAGATTATTTTCTGAATCTTCAACACTCTCGAGTGGCACGGGAACGTTCCACCAGCATAGGACCTACGATATGAGCGCCGTCGTTGGCGACGACATTGGCTCGGTATGTTGCCTCGACGACCTGCTTTAACGGGCGCTAATTTTTCTCTAGATGAGCATCAGTCCCACAAGCCGCGATGTCGTTGTCGCCACGTCAGTAGATTGTTAAATAATCTTAAAACATTGCTCAACCTTGTCCACAGTCGCAAGGGATTATTCCTCATTGACCTCGACAACCCCGTTCAACTGCCTCGTTTCCTACCTCAAGGCGGCACTTGGGAAGTCGCCGAGGTCCAATGGAACCCTCATTTATCCCATTCGCAATACGTGGTCTCGACATCCAGCGAGAAGATGTTGCTTTGGAACCTGTATCTCACTGGACGCACCTCAATTGAAGCACCACTCCAGCGAGCACATTATCGAGCGGTGACGGACGTCAACTGGCACAACATTGTTCCCAACCTCGTAGCCAGCTGTGCTCTGGACTCCTGGATTCACGTCTGGGATATTAAAGCACCCATGAAGCCGGCAGCCAGTGAGCAGCAATATGTTTCATATGAAACATGCTGACATTGTTTTCAGGTTTATCCCCGTTCGTCGGTATGCGCAGTCAGGAACTGCTACACAGTTATTCACTTGATCTGCAGCGAGTGCCGCGCAAGTGAAATGGAGCTTTTGCGACGAGCACCTCCTTGCTTCATCCCACTATTCGTCCGTCATGGTCTGGGATAAACGGGTAAGTCCCCTTGGCATTTCAGGATTAGCTGGGCGTTCCTCGCTGGTCCACTGGCCATTAATGCCCACTTCGTCACAGTGCTAATCTTCCCTCAGAAAGGATCGGTGCCGCTTTTCACGATAAAAGCGCACGACGCCAAGATCTATGGCATCTCATGGTCCAGAACAAGGCGTAACGAAATATTGACCTGCTCGCTGGACTCCACCGTCAAAGTGTGGGACATTGGATGCGGATCCAATACGCTCGAAGATAACAGAGGGTTCCCCTCGCCCGGCAAAGCGAATTTGGATGCAACACCGCTCAGAGTTGCACACACACGATACCCGGTGTCTCGCGCGCGGTCGCTTCCGTTCGGAGATGGCTTCCTCACCTTACCGCAGCGCGGTGAGACCGTATTGGAACTCTGGTCACACCAGCACGGTCTGGAAGAGCCTGTGCACGTATTCGATGGTTACCCTGATGTTGTTCGAGAATTCGTCTGGCGCACCAGAGGCAGCAGTACAGCCTCTTTATGTGAGTATTGGAAACTTGCTTATTTTATGACGTTGCTGACGATCCTCAAAGCTGACGGTACGTTCCAACTGATCACCTGGGGGAAGGACCGCACTCTGCGCTTCGTGCCCGTTGATGCGTCTATCACCCAGGTACGCTGCTGGTCATGGCATCGCATATTACTGACCGGCCTGTAGAAAGTGGGATATGAGCCGAAGCCCTTCGAGCCGCCTGATGAATACGCGTACGACTCATTTGCCTCAATCTCGATCATGAACGTCCCCATCAAGCCCACCTTGTCCGCGCCTGTCACAGTCAATCCCATTCTAAACGCGGTGCGGGCGCGCACAGAGCTGGTGGCGCCGATTGCGGTCGAGTCGCGCGCGGCGTCGAAGGACGCGCGCCAGCCATCTGCGGGCGGGACGATGAGTCTGGGCGATGCTGGACACGGCCCGCGCGGACGACGGCGCGAGCTTAACCAGGACGAATGGGCCAAGGTTGTTGCGGGCCGACCCGCGGACAGAGGCAGTGGTAGCGGCCAGGCAAGCCCCAGCGTACGGAGTACTAGGGCAAGCTCGCCGGTGTCCGTGTTCAATGCGAAGGATCGCGAACGCGACAGTCAGAGCCGAGATAGGGACAGTCGGGATACCGCCACCCTTCTGGCCCAGGAGTAAGCCTCTTTATCTCGGGCCTGCTTAGCGAAGGCTGATGGCACTCCCAGGATCGTCGCTGCTCGAGAAAGCGTTGCGCCCTGCAAGATTGAAACGACATTTGTATGTATTCATTAGTTAAGCATCCTCACAGGCGCTAACATCCAGCAGCTCGACACGAATGAAAAACGGCAATGGGTCTTGGGCTTGACGGGGCCCTGGGGCGAGTCCGCCTCGCTGTATCTGCGGGTCTTTTTCCACTTCCCCAGGGATTATCCAAATGACGGCCACCTTATCGTCAGCTGTGAACGACATCCTCTCGTCTCGCTCAAGACGCGCGCGTATATGGCCCGTCAGCTAGACAATCGGCGGCGCAGAAAACGGCCCATAGAAGCCTGCCTCAGGTTCCTCTTGGGTTTGCCGGACGAGGGAAGCCTTCAGGCTCAATTACCTCCTGCGCTTCGCGAGTCGCTTGCGGAGCGCGAAGCTTCTGATACGGAGGACATGGAAGGCGACAAGAAGGTCGTCGTTCGCAATACACAAGAAACACCGGTGCTCAAAATATCGCAAGCTGTCTTCGGGCCTGGAGGTCAGTCACTATCTATGTCCATCGCATGCGTGCGCTGAAGATTGCGCAGGCGTGCTAGTGTGTATATTCCCACTGCAGCAACGAGCCACGGGCGGCGGTAGTGCGGCGCCCTCCATGCGCATAAGAGCACGCACGCGGCCATTGGCCTTCCCGGACGGGCCTAAGACAGCAGGTCTACTCCGGGCCCTTAAGTTCCTGCGCGGAAAGGCGGTTGGCAACGATTCTGATGCTGACAGCCCAGATGTTGAAGAAGACGTATCGTCTTTGAGAGGCTTTGGTACTGTCAGTCCTTCCAAGGTAGTACTTTGTTCTGTTGATGCAAAGCCAGCTCGCTGAACCGTGGTCTAGGGCCCTGCTGGCGCAACCCCTGCCACAGATTTTGTTGTCAGCACATTCAACGCGCCAGCTAGAGTTCGCGTCTATCTCAAGGACTTTTCCGACGAACTGCATCACGGATGTGGTCTTGATCAAACTCTGGCGGCCAACTACAGTTTGAAGACTGGCGACCCGCTCGGTCTGTGCATACGAAACGCCCCCATCGCTCGACGATATAGGCGCTATGACCATGAACGCGTCTGGAAAACGCTCCAGATGGCGCTTGGAAAGACTGTTCGTCCGCGACGCAATCAGGCTGAAGAGCCCCAGCAGCACGAAATCATGCAATGGGGACAGAATCCGTTGGCGCGCAAGCTTCTTGACGAGCTGTTTGTCACCATCGCACGTCGTTCTGTTATGAACACTGATTATCAACTAGGTACAAGGAGTCCTTGGATAAGAAAGACCTGCAACTTCTTGCTATGCTGGCCATTGTGATGCTGGACATGAATCGGTTACGCAAGGAGGCTGCCAGTGAGCCAGCCACTTCTTTTGCAGTGTATCCTTTGCTCACGACATCGATAGCCAAAGCTGCGCTGGACTCGCAGCTGGCCGATGCACAGAACCTACCTACCCATTCTCAGTCGTCATCTGATTACTTCACCCAGCGCCCTCGTAACAACCGTAAACCCACATCGCCTGCAACCATGCAAAGTCCGGGCCAATCTGCGACGCGGGGTTCGTGGTCGAGCTTGAGCTTCCTGCCCTTCCTAGGGCAGCCAACTGGTACGCCGTCGCCACCGAAGGCTTCGACGAGCGTAGAAACGCCCTTCACGCGGAAAAACGGGGCTCTGTCGGCTAACTTGCTGACCCCATCCATTGTCGGCACACCATCGTTCACCAGTCTCGGGCATCTTCCTTCCACGACCCGTAAAGTGTCCTCTGGCGGTCCGACCGCGAGTCACGGTCGCAGTTGGAGCCAGGTCGTGGCGAAAGCCTCGCCTGTCAAGAAAGAGATCATCTGCGGATTCGGCCAGGACAAAGACGAAGAACACAAGTGCGTTAGCCGTCATCGTTCGACGTAGCCTATTCACAAAACTTTATCTATAGCGTACAGGCACGATCAGTGGACTCGTTACTGGACCACAGTTTTGTCCGGCAGTTAGTCGCGCATGTGCGCGCGTATGCGGAACTGCTGGATAGATGGGCTTTGGCCAATCAACGCGTCGCCCTGCTGAAGTTCATTCCAAATGACCACCGTTTACCTTGGGAGCATCCGGAGAGCGATGGCCTTGGTTTGTTGCGGATCCTTGTCTTTCCACGCACTGTTCTGATTCGTTTTAGAACTATCCGCTGTGAATGAGGCCGCCCATTGCTGTGTCTGCCGTCTTCCCGTTGCAGGTGCGTTGGCATGCTATTGGCTGGCAGATTTTCTGACCTTTTTCGTAGGTCTTTCTCACGCATGCATGAAGTGTCTTCATGTTACTCACTACAAGTGTTGGCGGCCAAAGAAAGGCGAGCTCTGCGCGGCCGGCTGCGGCTGCCAATGCGACGTCCATGCCGCTCAAGTCCCGTCAGCTTGATATCGTATCTTTTTTTTTTTTTTTTTTTTTTTTTTTTTTTGGAGCTTCGGAGGGGATCACAATCACATAGTGGCTTGACCTCCCTCCTACCTTTGCAGGACTGGTCGTGGACGGCGCACTGCGCCGACCTTTGATGCAAATGGACGCTTCCGTCCGGAGAAATGCTTTACGCACGCCCGGTGGGGCAGTGTGGGGCTCGGGCGACGCTTCAGCCAACGCCTCTGGCGTCCGCGGTCGGCCCTCTACCCACTAAAACTCCGGATCTCCTCGTTCTTTCCACGCTGGGGTTAATAAGCGATTTCCAAGTCGCAGAGGCGAGCCACTTCGGGCGCGCTGCTGCACATCGCGTCGTCCTGTTGGCCAGCAGTACATCCCGCGTGATGCGGTCCTTCACGACCGCGCGCCACGTATCCCTGACGCGGTCGGCCGGCGGGGTCCATTCAGGATCGTCTGCATGTTCCATCCTGGCCTCACAGCGGAACTTCCAGGCCATGAATGCTGCTTCGGATAACACTATCCTTTTTGCACGCTCTGCGGCTTTCTCCTCTCGGGAGATGGAAGATTGGTATCTGATGCTCATGCATCCCCAGATCAGACCCATGTTAATCTCCCGGCTGATTTTCTTGTGTGCAAGGAACACTTTTGTCATATCCCAGATGACTTTGTGTCCAGAGCTCGGGCATTCGAAAAGAATGTGCTCCATAGATTCCACCGTGTTACATATCGGGCACTGACGTAGCTGTTCCCAGGGCTCTGGCATATTTTTGAAATAGTCTCCGACTTTGTGTGCACCGTGGATGCCTTTCCAGAGAAAGTTCCTGACATTTCTGGAGATATCTTTGTCTGACAGGCCTTGCCAGATTTGTTGGGGGCTGGGGGTGTATCCACATTCGGTCTTAATACTATGCTTGATCATGGAGATATTGTTCAGGGTTGCACGCCGTGGGGCCACGCTGATGTCGTTACGCGCACGTATGGCCCTGTGCGCGCTGCGTTGCGTGAGGCCCGCCAGTGCAACTCCTGGCCGGTCGAAAATAGGCTGGGGTTCAAACTCCGATTCGGGCTGCGTCTGTGCCCGTGCTGCGTCACGTGCCATTGCGCGGGCTGTTCCAATTTCCGGCCATGCGTGCTGTCGGGACTTTTTAACCAACGTGAAGGTAGACTCCGCATTTCTCGCTCTGAGTGTCGCAACCAGAGCACGCAACACATTCGCGGCTTGCGGACGTTTTATCCAGCCTGCGTGCTCGTTAATTTTTAATTTGACCGTCAAGGCCTCCACCAGCGGCCTACAGGTCGTTACTATGTGCAGGACTTGGTTCTTTGGGACGGCTGCGGCTGCATGGATGACCGCGTGTGCCGTGCTCAGCTCCTCGCTATGGAAGTCGCCTCTGCATGCTGCTGCTACGTCCGGCAGTTCTTTATCTGGAAACAGCACTGCCATGCCGCTTGCGGTGCTGATCTGGCCGGTACGCAGCACAATCCCGCATGCGATGACTTGCACCGCGCTCTGGGCTGGGGCTCTCGCTTCTGGCATGCCCGCCTCCTGCTTCATCTGCTCCTCTGCTGTACTTGGAGCGATACCGAAAATGTGGCCGAAGATTCTGTAATGATCCATTGGCCTCTCGCTGGCACACGGTTGTGGGTCAAAAACGAGCAATTCCCCGGTTTCGAGGGCGGACTCTCGCTGGTCCGCGAAAATGGCGGACATTTCGGCTTCATGATACGTTGAGGCCGTATACGGGTTCCAACGCGGCGCGATTGCACATAACACTTCCGCTGCAGCGCGTTGACAGCGCCCGGGGTCCTGGCAGCCTTCAGCGCGGTCGGCATCGCAGTTTCTGCACCCGCAGTCCACGCTTTCCTCGTGCTCGGCCTCGTCGAATTCGGCTATCTCTAGAAGGTGCTCGACAGTGGCGGCGGCGTGGTGCTTTCGTAGACACCTGAACTCAGGCTTATTCAGTCGCAGCTGATGTTCTATGATGAGCGCTGGGTGAGACCAGATATTTGCGTTCTCTCTGATTGTCTGTGGGACTACAGCTGGTGCCAGGGCGAGGTGGAACTTTTTTGCTACGTACATCATTTTGCGGAGGATCAGGGGGAGGCGTCTGGAATTTGGCTTCCATGCTTGCAAGAAGGGGTTTGATCGTAGGCGTTCAGGCACTCTACTGCGATCCTTGCTAGTGATCATTTTTCGTATGATCTGGTCCGCCACAAATGCCCATATTGGGCGGTCCTCTCCTTCTCGGAGGAAGGCACTAAGCCAAGTGAGATACTGTGCATCGTTGCGGTCTCTTGTGCTCAGTAGGCCAATACCGCCATTCGCGCTTGCTAAGCGTAGGGTGTCAACATTCACGGGATGTCTGCGTCTCCCACTCCAGATGAAATCTAACGTGATTTTGTCAAGTCTCTTTTCGATTGCATCTGGCATCCCCTGCGCCGCAGTGAGGTACTGTGAGAAACCTCCTATGACTACCTGCGCAATGAGGCTCCTGCCATTTAGCGAGGGGCGTGTTCGTTCCCATCGATCTAGGGACTTGCGGATTTTCTCCACGATTGGCGTCCATGTGTTAACCCCGACAACCCCATTTCCTGGCCAGGAGCCCAGTATGCGCATTGGTTCTCTGTCTTTCGCAATGCGAATCATTTCCGGTACCGCATCGTCGTTCTCGTTCAACTTTCTGGTCTCGATCAGGCTCGCTCTGTACTCCTGGGTCCCTATTGGGATGATTTCCGTCTTCTGAACGTTGAACTTCGCTCCCGCCGCTATGCACCACTTTTTTAAAATTTGCAGCAACTGGCTATATGAGTCCTGTGCTGAGAGATATACTGTGGTATCGTCTGCGTAAAGTGTTGCTATTAGTTTTTGCTCCAATCCCTCGATCTCGATGCCGCGTAGTGTTGAGGCACGTAGCATGGCGGAGAGGGGTTCTATTGCGAGGTTGAATAGCAGGCAGGACAGGGGGTCGCCCTGTCTGACCCCACGTTTGACCTGGAATCTACTGCTTAGGAAACCGTTGATCATGACGCTGGTGTACGCATTTTCGTAGAGAGTTTGCACCGTTCGAATGAAGAGTGCTGGGAGATGGAACTTCTCGAGGATCTTGAGTAAATAGTCGTGCCTGATCCTGTCGTACGCCTTTTCTTGGTCCAGCGCTATGATTGCACCATTTTCCTCCGTGGCTTCCGCGAAGTTGATAATCATGTCCGTTATCTTGGTCTGGTCCGTTATACTGCGCCCGCGTACGAATCCGGCTTGAGACTCGTGAATGATATGTGGTGCTATTCTTGCGAGTTTTAGGGCAAGGATCTTAGTGAAGATCTTGTAGTCTGAGTTGAGGAGTGTGATGGGCCGGTAGTTAGCAATGTTCGTGCGATCGCCTTTTTTATACAAAGGACAGAGCCAGCCCTCTGTAAATGTAGAGCCTGTGGCGAGGCCGAAGCGTTCTATATCCTGGAAAGCGGCGGTCATGAGTGTCAGGACGTCGAAAGCAGGTTGCTTTTTGCTCGCCGACTCGCAGTGACGCTTGTGCAAGACTTTCCACAGCTCGTAAATTAAGCCGTCTGTGCCCGCCGCCTTACCATTCGGCGACAGCTTCATTGCTTCTAGCACGTCTTCATATGTGACTTCGTTCCTGAGTTGGGTCATTTGGTCTGGGTCCGAGGTCGGCCCCTGAGCTGCGGTCACGTGCTCCAGCACGTGGTCAATTTCCGCTTGGCGTAGCTCCTCGTCTACGTCTAGGTCTATATTTTGTACCCCATCGTGGTATTCTTTGGCTAATTCCGCCATGGCCCTAGAAGTGTTCACTATGGCCTGTTGCGGTTGACCCGGGCGTGAGAGTGCGAGCATCGTGTCCCGTGGCTTTTGTTCGCGGGCCCAGCTGAACCAGGACTTTGTCATCCTTTCACCCTCGGCCCATGCGGTGGCCGAGCGCTGACGGAAGCAGCGTGTTCTTATTGCATCTTGGTGGCGGAAAATCTCTGCCTCCGCTACTTTTAGGCGCTGGCGAGCCAGCTCGGAGACTTCTTGTGACGATGCTCGCTGTAGTTCCGCGGCCGCGGAATCGCGGGCGCGGATTTTCGTCCTGAGGGCAGAGATCTTAGCGCAGTTAGATTCGCGTAGTCGGCGTTTAGCCGACATGATAATACCTTCTTTAAGGCTCTGCCAAATCCGTTGCGCGTTTTGGGCTTCCGTTCTGCCCTCAGTCTCCACCCTGGCGAGGGCTTTGATCGCTTCGGAGCCTAGAGATTCGGCGTCCGCGAGGAAGTTTTTGTCCCTGCATAGGTCCGCGCGCATAGTCCAACGGCCGGGGCCAATGTCGGGGGCGCGGGGGTTGATTAGGCGTACGGAGACCCTGCTGTGGTCATCTTTGTTTATCTCAGATAGCTTGATGTCCCATTCACTGCTTGCCAGGCTCAGTTCATGCGTAGTGTATATTCTGTCAATTCTTGACATGGCTGTGCGCGCCGAGTTCCGCCATGACCATTCTATTTTGTTCGGGTTACTTTCTCTCCATCCATCCGAGACCCGTAGGTATGTCTTCAGACGGTCAAAACTTTCCGGCATGTCCATACCCGAGGTTCCGGCGGGAAAGCGGTCGATCGGGTCTTCGACGAAGTTAAAGTCGCCCATGAGTACATCCGGTTTCGGAAAGTCCGCTAAATTGGTACGAACTGCGCGCAGGATAGTATCCCACATACGATGGTTGTCTGCACGGTCCGTAGGTGCATACACTGCCAGAATATTCAACTCATCTTCGCTGTGCCAGTTTAGGCGTGCCTGTATGGCCCTACCAGGCACAATTATTCTCGTCTTCACCCCAGTCGAGTTTGTAATCAGGCTGTTAAAGACCAACGCGACCCCGCCTGCACCGGTAGGGTTGTCTGGTTGCGGGGTGTTAAAAATAGTGAGGTGTTTGTACATGCGCTGGACCTCATCAACCATTTCATCATCTAGATGTGTTTCTTGGAGTGCGAGAACGCCTATTTTCTGTTTTTTGACATCGTCCGCAATTTTTCTCCATTTTGGACTCCTTTGGACCTTTGGCGAGCCTCTTCCCCGCATGTTCTCTGATGCCAGAAGGATCGAGGCCTTGGTCTTCTTCGCGCTGGCAGCAAGCGGAGACGGTCGTCTGGGCGGAGGTGCCGCCGGGCTCAGCGCGGCATTGTATGGCGTGCCTGCTGGTGAAAAGAGGGGGGAGAGATGTGGTCCCTGCGCGGGGCCATTTCTCACACTCTGCGCTATGCTCGCGAGTTCTTCGTCAAGTCCCGGTGGGACCTCAGATCTTCTGCTTTGCGGCTGCGACACCGCCTGTCTGTCAGGCAGGTCGACACGGTCCGCTGTGTGTTGTCCACCTTCCGTGAAACTTAGGGCTTCATCGCTAGCGTCCGGCGTGGACGGACCTTGGCCAGCTCCGCCCAAGAGAGACGTGAGACCAGACCTGTTGTGTGGCACCGTTTGTAGAATGTCAGTTATATTTCCGGGTTGCGCTGTGATTCTCGTCCCATTACGGTCAGCGCACCGACGGGGACACAGTTGGCATGTGGCCAACGCACCGGACTATGTCTTCCTCTGCGGCGATTCGGAGGACCGAGTCCGCGTCGTCGCTTGAGGGGACTTGAGCGTCTCCGCGCGGCACGTCCGAGGCTTGAAAAAGCCGCCGCTCTCCGCGCCGCTTCTGTACGAGCAGTCTATTTGGGCGGCACAGAGGCACTACTTAGAGATCGTGCTTAGCTCAGATTGGGATCGGCTTCAGTCAACGGACTCGGCTCCTTGACTGCAGTCAGAGATTCACTGTCAAAAACCGCGCTATTATTCGTGCATGTACAGCTGTGAATGCGCTTCCAAAAGAATTTTACACTCGGTCAGTGAGCAAGAAAGGCGCGTGGGGGGGCCGGCAAAGGTGGAGGTGGCAGGTGCGCTTGCAAGAAAGCTATCGGATGCAGGAGGCGCGTGGCGCGCATGGGCGGGTGCGGGTTTGTACAGAGCTTATCGACGGTGGGGGGGGAGGAGAGTCTTTGGCCCAGCGGCAGCGGTTCGGCCTCGTAGCCCACGCCTAGAAGTCGTCGTCGTCGAAATTTTGAGGGCGGCGGCCAGACGGCTGAGCTCTCCGCTGCTGTCGTCCGCGACGGTCGCTCCCAGCTGCGCGGTCGTCGCCGGCCCAGTCGTTGCGATCTCTGCGCGACTGCTGCTGGCCGTTACGTCGGCCGCGTCTGCCGGTGCTGGAGCCTTCCTGCTGGTCCTCGTCGACGCTGGGGTCGTATCGCCAGTCGTTGCGCGGCGGACGATCTTGATCGCGACGCTGGCGCAGGTGAGGTTGCTGCTGGCGACCGCCTCGGCCTCTCCCTCTGGCAGCGGGCGCGGGGGGGCGGTTGTCGGGTCCTGCAGCCTGCGCGTCGAATTCTGCGCGGGTCGGGATGGTGGTGGTCGCCGGCGTCAGCGCCATCACGCCGTCTAGAAGCGTGAGTTTGCAGTCGCGCGTTGGGTGCGTGCGCGTCTTGCACCGTTGGCACTTCCACCCTTTCGTGTTGCTGTGTTGATACACTGGGTGCTCGACGCGTAGGCCCTCGACTGCCGTACGGATGTTGTTATGGATGGCATCGGTGAAGCCCCGGGTGTCCGCGAAGACGTGGTAGAGGGTGGTGGGCGCGCCGCCTTGTCGAACCTCGTACGGCACTGCGGCAATCGACCTAAGGAAGTTTTCACGGGGCGATAGCGTTGGCGCGGCGGCTGGGACTGTGGGCGCAGCGGAGCGCCCATCGTCGGCGTATTCGAGCTCGTCGGGGTCCTCGCTCGCTTCTCGTGCTTCGCTGGCGGCTGCGGCGACGACGGCATCGCGTTCTTGGGCTGCGCGGTTGGCATCAATCTCGTCCTGCGAGAGTAAGGTAAAAAGGAGCTCGAGATAGCGGTCTTGCTCCCAGCGTGCGCGAATGATGTCTGGGAGGAGGTGCAGCGCCTGCGGCGGGACCGTGAGCCCATTGTACGAGACCATGAGGCCTGAGCGTGCGATGTGGTGCGGGTAGAACATGACCTTGGTTGCGCCGATGCCCCAGTGTCCACCTTCGACGAACATGTTCGAGATTTCCTGCGTCGCGCCGCGGATGAAGAAAGTGAGCTCTATAATGTCTGGGTTCGGGTCGTCGGGCGGTATATTTGCGAGGATAACCTGCAGTGGCGCGTCAACGCCCCTTAGGTTGAGGCGGTCGAGGTTGTGCTCGAAGCGGCGCTGCGCGCGGTTGACCACTACGTCGTTGAGGCGGCGACGGGTCCCTGGCACCGGAATTCTGGCGACGAAGATGTTCTCGCCCAGGAGGGCAAGGGCGTCGAAGTGGGCGCGCTGGTCTGCGGGTACGCCGGCAAGGTGGCCATCTTCTGGAAGGCCCTCGAGGACGCACTTGCCGCCGGCAGTGATGACTCTAATTGACGTATCTGCGAGGAGAGGGGAGATGCGCTCCGCGGCGGCTTGTTCGGCGGTGGTGGCTTGCTTGGCTTCGCCTTCCATGCCTGCATTGCGTGGCGGGGCCCGCGGGGGTGGGGACGGTGATGGCGATGGCGGCGGGACAGGCTGCGCGAAGGGGACGAAGACTTCTTCCACTTTCGACGCGGACTCGCCGTCGGTCACGGCGTCGCCGGCCTCGCCAGTGGCCATGATCACGTCCTCGTCGGCGCCTGCGTCCCCTGTCTGACTTTCCACGCGGTGGTGGCGGCCGGGTGCCTGTGCGCTGCGGGAGGCAGCACGGGCCTGCTGGGCGCGGAGACCTGGGCCGATGCTGGGCGACACCGGGTCGTCTTCGTCCTCCTCGTCGTCGCTGTCTCCTCCTGCGTGCGCGTCCCCCCCGTTGCGGACGGGCGACGGGCCTGGCAGCGCGAGGCGGAAGCTCGTTGCAGCTTTGGGCCTCCTGGCCGCTGTGGATGAGCGGCTCGAGATATCCATTTCGGCCGTGCCGCCGCCGTCCGTCAGGGCGGCGCGGTTTGCGGCTGCGTCCTGCGCTGTCGCATTTTGTGCCTGTTGAACACGTGTCGGCGGTGGCGGAGGGGGGAGGTCCCAAGCTGTGTCGCGCCGCGGCAGGGCTGGGATCGATCTGGTGAGACCATTTCCCTGTAGTAAATGAGATCGCGTTCTGATTTCACTACGCCTCGGCTTACTCTGGTCGCCCAGGCACCAATTTTTGGTAAGCCGACGGTGAGCTTACGTCGTTGTTGCGCCGGCGGGCCAACGTCGGCGGGCGCGTCACTTGTGGGCGGCGCCGTCGCTGCTGCTTTCGCTGCCTCGGACCGCGACGTCGGAAGGGCCGTGAGCATCTTTTTTGACTGCACTTGCGGGTGCGTCACCGCGTGTGCCCAACTCTGCTGGGGCGCGGTAGGTCCTGTGCCGCGAGTTGCGGGCGCCCGTGATGCGTTTGATGCATGGGCCGCGGGTTGGTTGTCCTGGGGCTGAAGCGCGTGTTGCCCAGGCGTCGGCCACTCCTCAGCAAGCGGCGAGGTCGCGTTCCGAGTAGCTGCGGTCGCCTGAGTGGCTTGAGAGAGGGCCGGTGCAGCGGGTACAGCTGCTGCCGCCGTCTTGGCCGCCGTTTCGTCGCTGGTGCGCCCGTGGTGTGAAGATGGTACCGCGTCTATGTCCTTGACGGCCCATTGGTCTGCGAGGGCGGCTTGTCGGGCGCGCTGCGCCGCCTCGTCACTAGGAGTCGGTGGGAGCTCGCGCTTTTTGTTTTCTTGTACTCGCGCAGGCGTAGCGCTGGGCTGTACCGCGAGCGAGCCGACTGATGAGGCGCTGAGCGGCTCGCGCGTGCGCGTTGACAGGCCAGGGTCGTGGTCAGATGCAAGGCGCGGCGTGGCTTGTCGACCCCCGTCTGCGACTTCTGGCGAGGGCAACCGAGCCCCAGCGGCGGGAGGGGCTGGGCCATTGTCGGCCGAGTCGAGGAGGGTGGGAGCGGTCAGCGTCAGTGCTGGCGGGCCGGTAGGAGCAGTTTCGTTGGTTTCGTCGTCCTGCGGCATTTTGGGCGCGGTGGCACGGGGTGGCACGCGGGCGGGAGAGATGGGAGAGGAGGGGAGAGAGAAGAGGAAAGAAGGGAGGGGATGACGGTCGCCAGCGCTCGCCGTATAAGTGGGGCTTATTCTCGTTGCCCGCCTGCTTCTTGCATGTAAGAAATTGGGGCTGAGTGCGGTCTGGCTGCTGGCTGGCAGCCTCTCACCTGCCAGCGCTGACGATTCCAGGCCTCCTGGCGTCTGCGCCATGGAGTCGCGGGCCATGTCGCCCTTTGCTGACACTGGGCCGATCCGCGCGATGAGTCGAGTGAATGTGCGCTGAGCGCTGGGAGGCTGACCTGAGGGTTCGGCGTCAGCGCTTGACGCGCTGCTGGCAGCCGTGGCGCAGCGTGGGGCTTTTCATGGCGCCGTGTCTGCTCGTCGTCAGCGCCAGCTGCGTGTGCGGGCATGGCGCTGCTATGCGCAGAATGCGCGTGGGTTGGAGGAGGGCGCGTGTAACACGCTGCTGTCTGCGCATTGCCCTTTGATGCTGGTTGATAAGGATGGGGCGACCGGAACTTTCTTTCGGAGCCGTCCGTCTTCTCGGGCCCGCTCCTCCGGAGCCGCCGGCGCACGTGCCGGGCCGCGCGCATGTTAATTCCCCGGGGCCGCACACGTGTTTGTGGACCGGCTGCCGCTGGGCCGAGTCGAGTGGTAGGCGACAGAGGTGGAGCGAGTCACGGAGAGCAGATGGCTGAGAAAGCCGTTTATTTTCAGTTTTAAAATCCTTTGGAGTTCGACCGTTCGCGCCTAGACACTCTAATACTATAGCTCCTTTCCTCCGGCGTGCCCGCTATCATAATTGCGTGACGTTCCTCACAGCTGGGGTACTTTTTCCAGTGCCTCGCCCGAGATTGCCAATATTTGAAATCCTTCCCACACCCGCCGTGGCACTTGGGCCTCGGGTACACCCTGGGCTGGTACTTTCTCCCCGATTTTGACGGAGAGCCAGGCGGGGGCTCGACGCCAGGCAGAGGCTCAGGGCCGGGCAGAGGCTCACGCGGGATAGGGTGCTGGCCTGCCGGTGGTGACGGCCTCGCTGCGTTTCCAGGCACGTCGGGATAGCCCGCATCCCAGACGGGACCAGTGCTCTCGCCGGTCTCTGGGAGCTCGTTGCATTCGGTGGCCGTCGTTGGGGCCGAGGCGGGTGCTGCTTGGCGCAAGACTGGTGGGGTTGGGATGCGGACAGAGTTGTGTGTGCGTCGCTTTTTCTGTTTCTCGCTTATCAGCCACGCGCCTGCGTCCCAGCGTTCGGATGGAGGCTGCGGCTGGCTCTCATGCTCTTCGCCGCTGCTGTGTGCTGCTGTGCCATGCTCATCGCCGGTGGCTGGGAGCATGCTGGTGGTGAGTGGGAGAGGTATGTGAGCGTCACTTTTGGCGCTGGGGCTACTTCGCCGTGGACGTTGACGTCGGTTCTACCATTTTTCAGCCCTTGATTCGATTACTGAGATCGTCGCAGTGATCGAACTTGAATACTGCGACGATCCTACAGTGTGGCTACTGGGATGGGAAGTGGGGCTGCTTCGAGGCTATAAGGGACGTGAGGGGCATCCATTGACGGTCCTCCGTCTTTCCTTGGCTTCGACTCTGTTCCTCTGCCCAGCTTCGTGCTCGCGCGCCTCCATATGTGTCGCCTACTCGTGTGAGTCGTGTGCTGGCAGTGTGGTGCATCCAGGCTGATTACGGGATATGCCGGTGGACGGTAGCCAGGATACCGTGTTGGATTGCAAGGTACGCGTTGCTGCACGTGTACGTGTACTGACCTGATCCGTCTCAGTGCCACGTTCTCTTCCCGTTGCCGCCCACCGTACTTGTACGTTGTCTCGCGCCTACGTGCCTCAGCGCTGGGCCGGACTTCGCCTGTTCTTGCCGCTTCTGCATCGTGGTACGTCGTTACTTAGCTTAGCGCTCAGCTGCTCATCTACGTAGTTTTACCCGGACATTGCCCGGGTATTTGGAGAAAAACCGGTGCGGGCGCGCTGCGCCCACTGCGCTGAGAGGGTTCTTGAGCATGTTTTGCGGGTGCTTTCTCAAATGGCTCCGGAACTCTAAAGAGCGGGCCGAAAAGTCCGGTGGACTTGCCCTAGCCGCCGTGCACGGGGCAGAGGTGCGTCCTCGCAGGCCTGTGCGCCATGGCTCACACCGATGGGTCGATTCCGAGCTTATCTTGCGTGGAACGCAGGGCTCTCAAATTTGGCCCCATGGGCCAAGTGATGCCCGTGGTACAGCAGTATTCTATTCCGGTGCCGCATCTGCATCTTGGCTGCCCCTACGACGCATTGGCAGGCATGGCGAGTTTGCAGCGGTTGGGTGGCGTAGGAGGAGGTGGAGGGGCAGCTCTGCTAGGGGGGGAATATGGTCGACTGTCGTGGCGGGAGCGTGAAAAAAGGCCTGGAGTAGACCAATTTATTTGCTTTTGAAAAGTATGAGGTGGCCCTGCAGCTCATTTGCCATCTCGACGCGCTCTGGCGCGAGTGGAAGAGGGGGGGGCGCCGTTTTTGGCGAAGAAATATCTGCCGGACATGATGGTCACGGGAGAAGCCCCCCTTGATATCGTATCTTGTATTCCATTGCCCTATCTCACGCTCACACTCAATGTATATAAATCGCAATATTTATATATCTGGGACTGGTCCAATCTGCAGTCGAGCATTGGAGAGTACCTGCGGGGCACAATAATTTGGAAGTCTTGGACTCATCTTACAACTTGTAACCATAACCCTGATGGCCTTCACTAAACGATGGTAGATGATACATATCGAGCCGCACCAAGGCGGGGAGCAGGCAATGCGTACGCCTGACCGATAACTTACTACAATAAAGAATGGCTTGACCTCGACAGCTCTCATGCATCGTAACCCATAAACGTCCCCATCTTCGTCTTCCCTGCGGTATAGAATCCCGGCAGCGCCGCCGACAGCCGCCCTCTGCCGTCTCCGGACACCATTGTGCCAAGGGAATAGTCGCCACTCGGTGCTTGCTGATGTTTCGAACCCGTGTGGAATCCCATCCGTGTACTCGCAGCGTGTACAGACTGAGGGACGTCTCGCGGTACAGCTTTGCGTCGCAGATTGATCACCCTGTGCAGGTGGGATTAGATCAACTCGTGGGTCATGGGTGTGTGTGGCCCTTACAGCCGACATGCCTGTCAATGAGCCGCTAAGCTTTTGCTTCGTGATTTATGGAAGCGAGAGCACTCACCAGTATATTCGGGAAGAGCATGCCCATAGGCACCATCGTGCCAGACATTAAAACTTTCGGCCTGTTAAGCGTCAATGGATTTTGTACCGACCCATTAATCCCAAGACATACTGGAGATTGAATGCTCCATTAATAAGATTCACGACTGAGATGGCCACAAAGTACATTGCGCCTGGAAGCATCGTCATTTCGAAGGCAATGATGTTCGTTCAGCTGGCCAGCCTACCTTCAGTAATAAATATCCGTGTCATAGCAGTCGTTTGAGACCATTTCAAGCGCATTTTTAAGGCGTACTGCGAGGGTCTCGGGATCAGCGAACGAAGCTGCCAAGGCTGCATGCCTGAGACGTACAAATGCAAAAATGAACGTCGCGATACAGTCCCACAGTAATGAGGATAGCTAGCAGAAGCTCAGCGACGGAACAAAGGTCTCGCCAGGTAGAGAATTTCTCACGAAGTAGCCCTTTATCATTCGATTCATCAGTATCGCGCGAGATGGGTACGTGGGAATGGTCTTACGCTCAGGTACTTGGCATCTTGTCCATTCACGGGATAGCATCCATCTCCGAATGGGATAACTATTCGATGTCAGAGAAATGCTAGAGACGAATATAGGTGCGGTTACTCACGGACTGCCTCGACCGCACCGACCCATATCTGAAATCCTACGACGCCGAGGAAGCAAGTCGTAAGAAAAGCCACGACAAGCAAACTCCCTCCTGAGAACGCGAAGATCCTAAGAATCAATATGCCTACGACACTGTCAACCTCCCCGGCGCTCAGTCGCTGAGGAATCTTCCGACGTACTGGCCGCGCTTGCAAACTGCAGTAACAGCGATCATCAATCGAGTGAGCGATGTGTGCATCCATCACGAGTGTGCACAGCTCACGTTGGGGATGGCGATAATCATGGGAATGCGGAAGAGCTTTTCACACGCTGCGCGGCCGTGGTCGTACCCTTGCACCCATATGACGATCGGGTAGGTGAGGAGTGGCCAATATCTGCAGAACAAGTATGCGACTTTGGCCCGGGATAGTCTATCGTTGAAGACCTGGGCGCGTATACTCATCAGTTGGACTCAACGTGAGGGGAGGCGGAGGCGGCATGCGTACGAAGTCGGTCTCATGATCCAAGCTGCCCATGGCTGGTGTGAGCTGGCAGGACGGGGGAAGATGCAATTGTCTGCGCACCACAGGAGCCAGTCGTAGACGACGATGAGGTCTGGAATACATGAGCGACTGCGAGCCTTAATGGAGAAAGCGACCTTACATGCAGCGACGTGCACATAGCGCGTTCTGAAAAGACGCGGATGCAGTCAGTACAGGACGTCGCTATCTTCGCGAGACCTACACTTGGGCAAAATGGGCAGCATCGATCAAGATGTCCGGGAAACCAGAGCCCATCGCCATTTCAAGTCCTCGGGCCGTGACCGTGGCGGTCGCGTTCATCCTTTCTCGAAGGAAGGGAGACGGAAGAGCAGGGGAGGGGAAGGGAGGGGGAATCTTGGGGGGATCAGATGCAAATCGGTTTTGTACCGTATGTGTAAATCCTCGCTTAGATCAGATCCGCATGTTGGCCAGGTCCCGCGTGTGTGCCCAACACCGTTGGTCAACCGGAGGTCCCAAACCTGCTGTACATAATGAGGTGATGCTATCAGCCATCTGCGGTGCGTCATGAGTTCGTTCAGAGGGCCAACAGCGTCGTTTCCGTGCCGACACGATCGCGTCTTGCAGCGGCGAGGCCAAGGGCAATGCACATGTACAGTATGAACTGAAAGGCGAGAACATTGGACAAGCGAAGCCGCAAAATATTGAGCTCTGCGCACGTGGAGCTCGCGGAGAACCACTCACGCCGAGGAAAATGTCATATGGGCAGTTGCAAATACCCGGAATTGTCCTTGCACGCGGCCGAAGATGATCCCTTCGATAAGTACTGTAATTTATACTCGAGATAATCGTAGATGGCGCGAAATGAGTCGGCCTAATGTAACGCAACATCCCGTCCGGCAGGTAGGCCTTCGTATTTCAGACGCTTTGCCAGTGAAATATGAACAGGGGCCGCAAAGTCAAGTGGACGGCGAAGTGGGACGAATAGCAACTCAACGTCGCGAGCTTAGGTGCGGGGAACGTAATCAAGCTGCGGGCACATTTAGGGTTGAGGATACGATGGTGACGGTATGCATTCTGGTACTCACAACGACCGACTTCGGATGAATTATTCAATAGGCCGCAAAACAGTCTTGTGCACCAGGAACTCTTGAACTGGCGATCCGTACCGCGCTGGGTGGGGTCTCCGCCCTGCTCTTCGGTAATGCGGCCCTGCTCGTCGTTCCACGGGCCCTTCTTGACCGCGTCAACGACGGTCTTCAGCGCCCGATCCCTGAAGGAGGCCGTCCCTGCTGACATGCGATAACACGGTGGCGCCCTCGACGAACTTGCCCGTGTTCTACGCGAAAAAGTCGTTGACGCAGCAGTCCGCCATCTTGAGCGTGTCGAATGGGACGTTGGGGTCGTCCTTCATCAGGTGCGCCATGACAAAACTGTAAGCGCTCTTGGCGGCGTCGACGTATTTCGGGTATTCGTCGCCTCGGCCAGGTAGGCGGAAAGCGTCTCGAAGAGGCTGGTCGTGATCACGTTAACGTCCATGTCCGTCCTGTCGCTGCAATCGGCGCGCCGGAAGACGCCTTTTTGTCCAGGAGGTCAGCGAGAACGCACCACCAGATGAACTATTGCGTACCCTCAGCAGTGCTCTTTCCGCTGCACTGGCCCTGGAAGGAAGCGGGGCGGATTGGACTGGTGCCCGAGGCGACCTGGTCAGGCGTAATTTGTGTACCAGCTTATGAGATCGAGAGATGCGAAATGTGAACGGAAATGCACGCACGATGGGGCCACACGTCCGTGGCCCAGCTAAGGAGCTCCTGGTCGCCGTACGCGCGGTAGGCGTGCATCGCCGCGGAGCCCCATCCCTGAGCGTCGTCGTTGAAGCAGAACGGGTCGAAGTGCTCGTTATTGTTCTTAGCCGCCTGCAGCACGGCCTTGACGAAATCATGCCTCTTCGTCGTCCCGGAAACCATGTCCTTATACGCCATCGCAGAGACCGACGCGCCTGATTCCCAGTCGACTGAATACGGTCAGATCCAGGTGTCACTGCGGGACGAGAGCCTGGCCGCGGGGGAGCCTCTATATTCATAACAGCATAGCAAACGCAAGATCAGGTTGTTGTTTGTCGTGAACTATGACAACGCGGCAGCGCGACTGTCGCTGGGCACGGCCGCTGGTAGCGGTCGTGGACAAACATCTGAAGTCAGAGTCTGTAACCGTGTCGACTGCTTTGGGTCAGTTTGCGTCCTTCAAGAATAAAGTTGATCAACGAGATTCATGGAACTTCCTTTCTTGACTAGGAATCGTTTTTCAGCCTCATTTCCTACCGAAATCACCAGAAGTCTACTGGCCTCCGAGGTCGTGTCGTTTCGAAGTTCAGTACATCCGAACCAGTCTTACAGGATACCAGTTACACGCAATCCATGCTCAAGCCAAAGTTAGACCCCCCTCCCCAAGCAAGTTATCGCGGTGGAGTGAAGCGAGAGAATTTGAGCCCGTACCACTCGGCATGGTCCGCACACAGCTTTTCGAAGCCAACCTTGAGGTAGAATTGCCGCGCCTCATCGTTACGGGGATCGATTCCCAAATGCACTGCATCAATTCCCTCTCCCTTCAGATGCGTGACGGCCGCATTAATGAGCCGCCGCCCCCAGCCCTGCCGCTGGTAGGAAGGCAGCAGGTTGATGTGCATATGTGCCGGCGAGAATTCGACGACGGTGTCCGGCGCGGGGTCGGGCTCATGGATGGTCTTGAAGTAAATCCTGTCGGCTTCCTTCAGGTTGAGAGAAGGATCGTCCATGGATGCAAGAGGGTAGCGCTCGCGCAATGGCGGCCACCAGCGCTCCTCCGCGACACGCTCGTACGTGCGCGTATCGGCCGTTCCGACGATGTATCCCACAGCGACATCGGAATCATCGTCAACGAGAACGAAACCAAAGGTGCGAGCGTCGGGCTGGAGCTCAGACGCGGCGTAGGGCTCTGCGAAGACGTATCCTGGCATCCCACTGATAGTGTGATCTGGCTCCGCGCTCTGGCCAGCACGCCCAGTAAGGAGGCATATGCGTGAGATGGCAGGTCTGTCTTCGGGTCGAATTGGGCGTATGTGAGCCGGCATGGTGCTAGCTAGATGCGTGGTGATCAGGACAAGGAGTGAGATGTGGCGATGCACCGGTGTCGAGAATCAGCTGAGAATTAGGTAAGCAGTAGCGCTGCTCATCGCGTGAAGGAGAATTTGTATATACAGACACACAATATAACATACAAATAACACCAATGGTACATGAGAGATGAAAGGTATCGAGTGTTCACCTGGGTTTCTCGTCAAACGATGAAGCCGAGGTCGTCAAGGCTCAGGAACACGTCGTCGTTCGCGGGCTTCCGGACGACGAGAGCCTCAACAATCAGTAGCGGGCCAGCATCTATGGGAACTTCGGGTTTGCCGTTCCGACGAGGGACATCCGGCGTGGACAGGGCAGCAGCGACGTTCGCCATGTCAAAAGTATCGTTGGGCGGACTGTCCGCCACTGCGAGAAATTCGCCTCGTCGGTTATTCCTGCGCGCATCCCGCTTCGCCTTGCGCTCCAGCGCGCGCGCAATGGGGTCCTGCTTATCCGGTTTCTTCTTGGCTTTCGGCGCAGTCTTGTCTTTCCGCGGCGCAGCAACGGCTGTGCGAGTCCGGGGCAGGGACGGAAGGGGCTTGTAAACGGACGAAACCTCAATGTCGAATATTGCGCCCTCGTCCAGAGCAGGCTCAGACTGCGGGGACCATATGACAGCTTGTTCCTCAGCAGACCCGGGGCGTTCGTCCGCGGAGACGGGCTCGTCTGTGCTGGTCGGGTCCGTTTCGGGCGTCTCCGTCTCGCCGTCCGAGTCGTCGCTGGGCATGAGGAGCAAGTGGCGGCGGCGGGGCAGGCGCATCGCACCGTCAACCTGGGAGAAGTCTACGCCGCCCCCTATGACTTCTCCGAGCAGACCCTCCTTGAGCGTACGCATAGCGGGCACTTCGATTTCTTTGACGATGATAACCGAGGCTCCAATTTCGCCGGCCATAGCCTCAAGCGTCTCCAGAGTAGACTCGAGTTCGCGGCGGCACAGTCCAATGAGCTGACCAGAGTCGGCTACGCCGAGCTCGTAATAAGCTTGGCCTCCACCTTCCATGAGACGCCATTTCATCTGAGTGACGAGACCTGCGGGAATGACAGCGCGAACATGTAAACATTAGAAGCCACGTGTCAATAGCCTGACGCACGTGCAAAGCGCTCCGGGGTAGGGTTGATGAGTTTCAATTTATATTCTACATTGCCCTGGCGAGTGCAAGTTGCGGTGAGCACACTTGAGTCAACGTTGAATGATACCCACTTCTTCGATTTCTGGAGTGAGCCTGGAGCTGCGCTGCAGCTTGTGCTTGAGCTCAGACTCCAGCGACGCGCTCGAGGACAAAAGCGAGTCCCATGGCGAGCCAACTCGAGGGCTATCAGAGTCGGATTCTCCGAACATGATTGTCTGGCGCGAGGTCTACTGGTACAACGGCGTATGGGTCGGGTTTGCTGGTAATTTGGTGCTTGTTTAAAGGCCGCTTATATTCGAGTTTTCATCGTAGAGCTTGAATGCTGTTTGTGGTTGTGGTAGGTGGAAGAGGGGCAGTCGTGACTTGCCGGTGACTCGGCAAACAAACGTTTCGCTCGGTTGTTTCTCCGGCGGATATGTAGTCGTTGTCATCTGTGCTCGAGTATGCTGGCTTAGGACTCGAGTCATCGCCCTCTTCAGCAGACACCGCCAAAGTATTTCCACCACTGAACAGCCTTCTGACTTGAGACCTGGTACAGCAGGGTTTTCGCCCGGGAGGGCTCCGAGTCGGTCCGAGCGGACATGATCGACAAGGACACCAGGTTTACATTGGCAGCGATGGGCGCGATGAAGCCGTTCTCACCGTCCCATGTCATCCGCAGGTTACGCTTCCGCCCTGCGCAAGCAAGTCGCGGTCACAGTTCTTAATTTCACACTTACAGGTGCGTCCTAGTCGTGCCAAGAGAGAACCATACGCCGATGGCTTTTCTATACAGGCGTTCAGACCACATTGAGTGCGCTTGCGATCCATCGACTATATCAAACGGTTCACTTGCAAGCGCGCACGTTCGCTTGGTCCTGCAGCGCCATCATCATATTGTGGCTCAGCTTCTCCGTGCAAATGCTGGGTTCGTTCCCTGTCCTCCTCGCCGTCTATCGACTCAATTTGTAAGTCACAAATCAAACATAACGCATCGACGCGAGAAGGCTTATCTTTATGGGAGTGGATCGAAGTTCTGGGACGGAATGTTCACGTCGCTGCAAGCGACAATGGCTATTTTGTCGGTGACTGCGGATAGCTTGCTCGTGAGTATCCTGACCAGCGCCCCAACCTCTCTGCTACCTCTAACAGTTCCCTTCAGACATTTAGATGTTGGATTATCTGGGAACGCTCGCGTGTCTTCATCTTCCCAGCAATTCTGATAGCACTGAAATTCGGTGAGATTTCACTGACAGCGCTGCGCGGTTCAGCCACATCGGTGACTCACAAAGCACAAAGCCCTCATGGTAACGACGGTATTTCTCTATGCCGACGGTTGGACGCGCACTCACTTGGACGCCTCACGCATCATGGCCGACGTCTCCATTGCGCTCTCGTTGTCGTTCAACATCTTGCTCGCCGGCGCCGCTATCGTGCGCTTACTGCGATTACGTGCCGACCTGAGACGGGTGACAGGCGCCAGCGGTAGCCACTACATAAGAGTCGTGCAGCTCATCGCCCTCAACGCCGCGCTGTGGGCAGTGGGTTGCATCATGGGTTTAATCTTCAAGATCGCCTCCCCCGGCGCGCCTTTCGTGGGCTCCATTAACTCCTTCCTATTGGTGAGCCACTAGCATAGCGTCCAGCAAGTGTGGCTGATGAATCTCACCTTGAAACAGGCGACGTGTCCACTGCTCCTCTTCCTTGACCTCGGGCGGCAGAGGCCACAGGTCTGCGAAGACATCGTCTACTTACAGTGGGGAAACTTGAGAATGCCGGTCGATAAAATCACATATACCACGGGATCTACTGCAGGGAGGATGATGGTGTATATATGGGACTTGTAGCTCTCGAGGGGCTCTATCAGGTGGTATATGATCACGGTCAAAAGGGTGCAATCCGGGGGTGAGAGAGAGGATCCGATGAAGAGGTCGAAAATCACATCGCCAGAAACGTGTCCTCCAGATCATTTGAGGTTGGCCTCTCATTCTATACGTAATTCTGAGGTGGGTTTACTATTTGAGTCAAAGTGGTTGGATATCCCATTCTGGAGCAATTTTTCAATCAACCTGGATTCCATGATTTCTGTATCTGGGAATTGAATAACCTTGATGGCCAACCAAGGGTCAGAAACTCCTTCTCACAGCATAAAACTACATATAATATACTTTAGAGCATGTCTTGGCTCAGGGAAATGCAGTTAGGTAGGCCATTGGCTGTTTGAGAGGTTGAGCAAGCAGAAATTGCAGGTCCACTAGCTCCAGAATGGGATATCCAACCACTTTGACTCAAATAGTAAACCCACCTCAGAATTACGTATAGAATGAGAGGCCAACCTCAAATGATCTGGAGAACACGTTTCTGGCGATGTGATTTTCGACCTCTTCATCGGATCCTCTCTCTCACCCCCGGATTGCACCCTTTTGACCGTGATCATATACCACCTGATAGAGCTCCTCGAGAGCTACAAGTCCCATATATACACCATCATCCTCCCTGCAGAAGATCCCGTGGTATATGTGATTTTATCGACCGGCATTCTCAAGTTTCCCCACTGTACAATCGTTGTCGTCTTCCATATTCATGGAGCGTTACCAGGCAAAACGCTCCACGACGGACATAATCAGCCTGCATGAAGCATTGAGAATACCGGGAACGCTACGTTCGTCTCATCACGAACGACCTTGTACACCCGGTCCTTCGAGCTGTAAATCAGATCTAGAACTGACGACGCCGACGCATATCTCCTAGTCCCTGCCTTTGTACGATAGACCAGTGTATCAATTCAACAGAGAACTCTTGAGGCCCTACGATTTCTGTTGCAAACTTCAAACTCCAATTTTCTCGTAGTTTGGCCCACATGGACAGGGCCAGATCATCCATTCAAGCAAGACAAAGAATCTCATTGTCCACCTCCGCAATATCTATGTCGTACAATTCCATCCTCAAGGGTCCTACAACTCGCCGTGTCATATCTGCAGAAATTATGTGGATGAATAAACGGAAACACTCGTCCAAGAAGCGTTGACTGGGATCCGTCAGGTATCGAATAAACAAGGCTATGTGGGTACGATGAGCGGACGATGTATCCGTCCCAAAGGGAGGATTCCCCGGAAGAGATACTGGATGTTGGCCCAGAGCCCGCCCGTGCGGCTGTACATGCCCTCGATCCCGGGCGTTCCCATCGTGTTGTACGAAGACCACAACACGCGGTCGTAATACGTCGGGAAGGCATAGTGGGGATAAGGAGGCGCAAACAGCACTACAGAGGAATGAGCGACAAATGTCAAACGAGCAGCAGAACACTCACTGGCAAGGAGGTAGACGCCGCAAAACGCGGAAAGCATCACGAGCAAATATTGCCATATCTGCGGGCTGAAGTAGCCCAGCCGGCGGTGGCACACCTCGCCGACGCGGTCCCAGAGCCTGCGTGCCAAGCCGCGCACGGTTTCCTCCTCGGCGTCCTTCGGGACCGCGGTGCCCTCGCGCGGGCCAACGACGGGCGCCTCGCCGACGACCTTGTCGATGGCCGCGCATTCAAACCCCAGCTCGCGCTTCAGGTTCGCCCACTCGCGCACCGCGTCCTGCGTCACGCCCTGCACGCCGGCGCTGCGGTAGCCGGGATGCCACTTCTCGATGACTTCCCGCCCGATAGCCTCGCGTTCCGCTTCCTGAAGCTCGTGGTACGGCGGCGGGCCCTCGGCGGGCACGGGGTGCGTGTGCGGCACCGGGGGCGGCGTTGGCGGTCTGTCCGTCTGCGCAGAAGTCGACGCCCGTGGCGCAGGCTTGGGTGGCGGCGGAGGGGCTGGCAGCGGATCGGTCTGGGCAGAATGCGAGGTCGAGTAAAGTTCCGGTCCATGCTGCACGCCATCGTCGTTATACTCCTTGACAATGTCTTCGCCCGGGGGAGCCGGTACGCCAGGCGTCGTCCGGCGCGCAACCTTCTTGCGACGTTTAATGATCGTCTCGACGTAATCGTCGTCGTCGCTCCCGCGCTCGGTCTCCTCGACAATTTGCTCCTCTTCGCGGCTACGGTTCGGGCTTTCGTCGAGTGGCTCAGAGCCCAGCTGCGCCTTGAGCTCATTGGCAAGACTGCGCGACAGGGTACCGGCCAGGCTTTGCGGCCGCGACGCAGCACTGGCGACTGACTTGGCAGTACGCAGCTCGTCGAGGTCAAAGCGCAGACGGTCGATGGTCTCCTTGAGCATCAGGTTCTCCTGCTTCTGCTCGTGCAGGGTTTGCTGAGCCTGCCGCAGAATCTGCAACTCGTCCTGGAGATTTTGGATCTGCGACTCCGCGACGTCGTACGAATTCTTCCACTACACATTGTCAGCGGACTGCAAATACATAACGCGCCGAGACATACCTTGTTCATCTCCTCATAATGCGCTTGCGCATTTTCTTCAGCCTCCCTGAGGTCTTGATCTCTGCGCAGCAGTTGGCTGCGGTACTTGCTGCTCTCGGCGCACTGCTCCTGGTACTGCTTCTGCAGGCTCTGGTAGCTGGCCCGTGAATTTTCGAGCGCCTTCTGCAACTTGGCAATCTCGGCCTCAAGTTGCTGAAGCTCCATCGTCGTTTGACGCTAGAGGCGAAGGTCAACCATTGTCAGTTTAAACGCACAAAATAATAGCGCACCTCCTTGACGCGAAGTTCCTTCTCCTCGCGCTTCGCAACCTGCAGCTCTTCCTGCACATCATCGAGTTTCGCTTGAAGCTCTTCCAGCTCAGACTCATGCTCCATGATCTTGTTCGCCAATGCGCGTTCGCTCTCCTGCAACTTGCGCATGAGGTCAGAATTGGCGCGCTGGAGCGCCTCGACCCGCTCGAACGGCATGAGGCTGGCGACGCTGGCGACGCTGTCGCGCGGGCGGACAAGGTTCGCCTCCATGTCGTCCTCGGGATCGCTCTCGTCGCTATGCTGCAGGTCCGACGGCGACAGCGCGCTGGGGTCCTGCTGGTCGAACTCATCGGGCCGCGGCACCAGTACGCCGCTGTCGCCCATGCCCTGCGAGCCGTATCGTGCCCGCTGCTGTCCGTTGGAATTCGTGCGCTGCGGCGAGACAGGGCGCGACTGAGCGCGCCGGCCGCCGGGGAAGGACACGCCGGTAGGTGATACAGGCTGGGACGGCGCACGCGCGCGTACAGGCCCGCGCTCGTTGCTCGACGACTGAAGCGCAATGTCAGTTTTGCCGAATGATAGTATGTCATACGCCGCACCTCATTATCGCTAATATGCGGCCGTCCCTGGCTCCCGGCGGAGGATCGTCGTCTGCGATAATTGCTCTGCGGCTTCCAGCTAGTCGGCGCGGGCTGGATCGGCGTGCTGCGCTGACGACTATGAAACGCGTCGCCTCTCGGCGTCTTGGGCTCGTTCGGATTCGGGCGTTCCGGGCTGCCCCGCGTCGTGCTCCTCGAGCTCGAGCGCGAGTGCGAGTGGGCACCAAACCCGCCGGGCGGGGCACGGGTGGTGACATCGCCCTCGTCGTCCGCGACAAACTGCTCTTCCTCCGTGGCCGGCGCGGGCGGCGGCGAGGTGTGCGCGGGCGTGACGGACGCGAGGAAGCCGATGATGAGGTCCGGCGAGACGCGCAGCTCGGGGTTGTCGTCGAGGATGGCCTTGAGGCTCTGCTCCTCGTTCTCGTCGAGCAGCGCGAGCCCGCCGTGCGCGTCCGAGAACTCGCTCAGCACGTCCAGCAGCGCCCAGCCGGGCACGCTGGGCTTGTCCGGGTCGCTGAGGTCCGCGTCC
Source organism: Auricularia sp. M13 (assembly GCA_037042915.1). NCBI lineage: Eukaryota > Fungi > Basidiomycota > Agaricomycetes > Auriculariales > Auriculariaceae > Auricularia > Auricularia sp. M13. The sequence goes on along the minus strand of CM073194.1, from coordinate 1,162,402 downwards.
GGGTGGTCCGCGAAGATCTCGACGAGCTGGCCCTCAATGTCCGCGATGGACTCGCGGTTGCGGCCATACGTCGACTGGCGCTGTTTCAGACAATGAGCTTTTGGCGGACAAAAGACCGTTCAACCATAAGACACGTACCGGGTTATTATCTGGTCTCTGGGCGCCGCCATTGCTGCGCGCGGTGTCGGCCATCGTAGGTGTCAAAGGTGTGGGTTCGGGTGTTGCTGTCGGTTCAGTTGTTGGTGGCGGTGGTTGGGCAGATGCTTCCTGAGACGCGTCCAAGGGGTGTTCGGTCTCCGCTCCGGGCCTAGCCGGTGGCTCCGTGCTCGCGCTGGCCTTTGCATCCGCAGCGGTATCAACGTCCGTGGGCGGCGTTGTGGGCGCCGGAGAGGCTGCCGTCGTCGTCGGAGTCGCAGGGGAGTGCACAGACTCGGCGTCTGCCTCCTTCTCCTTCTCCCGGAGTGCGCTCTCGACGCTCTCCGCTAGACTCTCCGTCTCCTTGTCCTTGTCGGCGAGCTTGTCAACCTCGCGCGCGGCGTCCTCGGCCCACGAAGGCCTCTGGCCCTTTTCAAGCGCCATGCCGATGGCCTCCTCCAGGCTCTGGATCGTCTCGTCCAGTGTGAGCTCATCGCCGAGCGCCTTCTTGCCGTGCGCGGGGAAGAACGAGTACACCGTGTCGGCGTCGAGCGACAGGCCCATGTCCTCGAGGAAGGCGTTGATCTCGCTGTACGAGAACATGCCCGTCTTGTCTGCATCAAACTGGTGCAGGTTCTGCCGCCAGAAACGCTGACGGAAGGATGCGTGGGGCTCGTATTTTGCACTAAACAGGCAAGAAGTAGTCAGCAAAACCACATCCTCTTGTATATAGGCGGAAGTGAGAGTAGGCCACTGCACAACTGCTTGCCCCTTGAATGGTTATTTTGTCGCGCCACGACTCGGCCATGGCAGGAGTACCAGCAAGAAATATCGGCTATGCAGTGGCCTACTCTGTGTGCAACAAGTACGTACCTGATGACAACCACAGGCGAGCTCTTGCCGTCGGCAGCGTCCTTGCTCACAGTGAGCGGGAGCGTCATCTCGGCCATGCCATTTGCAAGATTCATATCCTCGCGATACAAGCCGGTCTCTGGGTTGGGCGGCGGCACGCGAGCCATGAGCTCGCCAACATGCAAGCTGGCGTCGCCGACGAGATCGTCGCTGGCGAACTTGTCCCAATCCAGTACGCTAATCTATAGTCGGAAATGGTTATGAGAAAGATATAAAGATCAAGATGATTGCATACCTGAATCTTGTTATTATTTTCGAGGTCGCCCTTGCGGACGTGGAACATGATCTTCTCGTTCCAGGTAGGGTCCAGCGAGTGGCGAATGACGCGCGTGCGGAACGTCTTCTTGCCGTACGTGACGACGACGAACGGGTCCATGTCCCATCCACTCCTCGCCCAATTCTTCGTCTTGGGCAAGTCCCGCGCTCCCTTTACTTCAATGAGCACGATGCCTGCAACGTCGCGATGGCCGCTGAAGCTGTAGTCGATCTTGGTGCCCGCCCAATTGAGGCGGAAGCTGGGAAGTTTCTTCTGTACTTGGATAGGCGCGGTTGGCACGGTCAGGGAGGTAGAGGCGGTTGACACCGTGCGCGAGCGCGCGAACAGGGAGTCGTCGGGCCCGAGGGAGGAGCGGAACGACGAGCGGTCGCCGTCGTCATCGTCGCTCTCGGCGCCGGCGTCGACTTTGGCGACATCACCGGCGCCGGAACCTCCGAGCGTGCCAATTCCCTGAGTTGCGGGAGCGCTTAGCAGCGCAACATGGCCGCCACGCGCGCGGCGCATAAGGTCTGCATAGACCTGGCCGTAGTCATCGCTGGGCGCGTCGAGGAAGCCGACTTTGAGGTGAATTTCGCCCTTTGCGTCTTTCTTGGAGCGCGTTGAGGAGAGCGGCAGCCAGAAGTCGGTGTTGCGGGCGTCGTCGAACTTCATGGCGGTCAGGCCGCCGTTGTGCTTGAACCAGTCGGACGCGGTCAGGGGGACTTCTCCGAGATAGTCCTTGCCTGTATGCGGTGTCGGCACGGGCCAATGGGGACGCGGCGGGGCTCACCGATGAGGTCCTTGTCCCAGACGACGAACTCGACGAGGCTGCCGATCTTCTCGACGACGCTCGCATACAGCGGGAAGTCGAACGTCGCCGTCTTCGGGTCGTACGTCGGCGAGAGCGTCTTCTGGATCACCGGCGTCTTCTGGCGCTGCCGCGCGAACGTGACGACGACGTAGCTGGAGCGGGCGTGGGTCAGCGTTGCTCGACGGGCGCGGCGACGAGCAGCAGCACGCACGGGTCGGACTTGCCGTTGGCGTCGGCGGCGGGCAGGTTGCGGCAGCCCAGGACCTGGATGCGCAGCGTGACGACGGGCTTCTCGTCGGGCAGCGGCTGGATCTGGGCGCGCCCAGTGCCGCGGCCGTGGCCCGTAAAGCGCGCCTTGAGCGAGCGCCGCAGCTTCTTGCTCGGCGTGCCCGTCGGCGAGCTCATCTTCGTGCTCGTTGTCGGCGTCGGCGACGAGGGTCTGTCCGGGGCGGCGTGCGGCTTGCGCGGGGAGATGTGGACGCTGTTGCGAAGGGAGCGCGAGAGTGAGAGCAAGCGGGACCTCCCGGCGCTCCCTGATGATCTTTGCGACGCATCCATCGCCGACTCCGCCGTCCCCGTCCGCGTCGGCGTCGACGGCCGCGACGACGACGACATGGTTATGGTCAGGAAACAAGTGCCAATTAGCTCCGGCGCCAGTAGACAAGCGGGCGAACTAGTGCCCTCATTGCAACGGCCAGGCAATGCGAACGACCCTGCCCCTCCAACTCAATGCTCCACTTCGCCGCTCCCACGCGTACAGCACGCACAGGTCTTTCCCAACGTCGCGCTGAGCAGCATACATTCCTCTCATCTGAAATTTCGATGGCGTTGAGACCCTGCACGGCGGTGTCGTGACAGTTTGCCTCCGAGGTTGCTTGTTATTTTCGGAACAAAACAAAGCAACATGGAAACTCGACGAAAGTACCCCCAAGTGCTCTGGAACTTAGGTTCCCACTGGCAACGATGAAGAAGAGCTTTTCTGCCGTCCGCGAGGGCATGGTGCCATCTCAGTGTGTCTCCGTCATTGCGCTGGTCTGTCTCAGGTCCGGCAGAGGAAGGAATACGCGTTCAACGCTCAGCGGCCAACCCAAACGGGATGTTGTCCTGCAGGCTGCTTAGCGCTGGGCACTGGTTGCAGGGAGAAGCGCGTACACGTCGGGGCTCAGCGCTCGGCCGAAACAACGCCTCAAGGACGACAGCCAAACTCCTGGAAATCAAGTTCGATTCATAGTCCGAGAGAACTTCATTAACTCAATTGGAAATGTGAGTTCCTTGAATATGAATTTGTCGCCGCAAAAACTCCGACATTTCTTACGCATTCAATTCGCAGACCAGTTTAAGGGTTTATCACATTGCCATCAAATGTTCACATCTTCTGCATGCGCGAGTCTATATTTTTGCTGTTTCTCCGGGATCTAGACATGGAAGATTCCCCGCGCGGCACGAGAAGACCGACGATTTCGGGTGAGTCTTGACTCTTACGGTCACCTATGTCTTTGTCATCTCACGCAAACTCGCACTTCGGCTCGGGACGCGTCAGTCTGGCACACAAACGCGCTTTGCTGAGGCGAAACGGGGCTCCTGGGCGACTCACCAGGAATCCAGCAACTCTCAGTCAGCAAGCGCCATAGTGCTACCTCACGCGATTGGACGCTGGCCACTGCTCTTTCCGGCGCCCGGGAAAGCTGAGAGCGTATAAAATCTGAAGCAGAGGATGAATGGGTTCTCAGTTGAACAGGATCCTGCATCCACCCAGGCTCAGCTGCAAGTTGTTCTTCGACGATGTCTCCCGACTCTCGCGTAATCTTCATCACTGGTGCCTCAAGGCAGTTTCCCCACCTGTCATATTTTCAATTATGTGACGCTGAGCCCGGTCATTGCAGGGGCCTCGGGCTCGCTGTGGCTAGGAAGCTTCTGGCCGATGGGCACCGCGTCGCGAGCTATGCACGCACGCTCTCCGAGCCTCTGAAGGCACTCTCAACTCAATACCCAAACACCTTCGTGACATTCCAAGGGGACGTGTGCGTATCTCCCCGCCCAACCACAAGCGTAGAAATTTTCTTCGGACTCACTCCTCGTCTCGGCCTGATGTTGTAGGACGGATGCGGCCGCAGAGACCCACGCCGTCCAAAGCGTGGTGAAGAAGTTCGGGCGGCTCGATGCGCTCGTTCTCAACGCCGCACAAAGCTCCGTCGGGCCCGTGCGCAGCGTCTCCGTGGACGAATGGCGCAAGACGATGGAGATCAACTTCTTCAGCACCCTCCCGGCGATTCAGGCTGCGCTCCCCGTCCTGCGCGAGAATAACGGGCGCATCATCCTCGTCAGCTCCGACGCGAGCGTCCGCAACCTGCCAGGTCTCGGCGGATACTGCACCACCAAGGCCGCGCTCAACAGCTTGGCCAGGTATGCCCCTATCAGTATCTCCTTGCTGCCCTGTGGTATAATGACTGTCAATTCGTACCACTGTAACTTAGGTCTCTGGCAGCAGAGGAACCACAGGTCACATCTTTGGCGATCCATGTATGTATTGCCGGTCTCTCTTGCTCAGTGTAAGCAACTCGCTGACATAATGGATTCTACAGCCCGGCATGGTCGAGACGGAGATGCTCTCCGACTTCCTTGTGGAAGCGAAGGCGACGGGCGGGATGCCTTCGGACCTCATCGAACACTTCACCGCGATACGTGCGACCGACGCCCTCAAGCCCGAGGAACCGGGAGAAGCAATTGCTCTGCTCGCGCTGCATGCTCCAGTCTCGCTGTCGGGAAAATACCTGGTGTGGGACGACGCGGAGGTGAAAGCATTGTCCAAGACCGTGTGAATTCGTCCGGGCGTGGGACGCGATTCTGAACATGACCTTTTGTGCTGAAACTCGTCGATATATACAATACGTACTGCACATTCTCGCTCGCAGGTTGTGCAAAGAGTCCAGGGAGTCGGTCCGAGCAGGATTAGCGGCGGTGCTGCGACAATGATCAAGCTCAAGTTACTGGCTGCCGCACCGTCATTATGCTGACTAGTATATAAGCTTCGAGTCATTGCGCGCTACTCAGTCTAGATGTCGGACGGTATACAAGCGTAATCTGGCGCAGTGTATTAGGGATGGGCAACAAAGGCATAAGTCCGCGATTGGAGCCGTATATATTCTCAGGAAGGCTCATATTGTCTTAAAACTGAATAGGCTAGATTCTACATAGCATTTCTTGAGAAAATGAACAAATCAATGTGCCTGGAAGTTTGAATTTGTTGAATTTGTTGCCGCAGAAACTCCGACACTTCCTTCCCCACACCGTCAAGATCGCCTCCATTTCCCTACAGAGAGGTGCCCTTCTGTCCCGCATTCTCGGAGCGCTCTTATACTCCATCTATTTAATGAATCTGGCGCCCCGGAGCCCCTCTAATGATGTTCTTCGAATATTCTACAGCAACAGCTACAGATGCCCTTCCAAATACGCGTCCTGTGCTTGTCTAGTGCTGCTTTGTCCTGACCTGGAATGACTTTGAGGTCGAAGGAAGAGCCCCCGGCATGCCAAGAAAACCGACAATTACGGTAGAGTCGAACGTCTTGCGGTCACCTATGACTTTGTTATTCCCCAGCAAACTGGCACTTTGGCCTGGAAATGGATGTTAGACGCAGTTCGATGGAGTCGCGGAGATGGTTCTTCTGATTTCCCGAGCAGGCGATGCCAATAACCGTGCAGGGAAAATCATACGCGTCCACCCCGGCGAACCCTGTGCGAAAGGAGGCTCTGCTACCTGGTCGCTGGAGCTGAGTTCCGCGTGCCGAAGGACGCGTGTTGACCTGCGTTCTTCCTATCTGCATGGTTTCACGAAGAAGAATGACAGGTAGGATACGGAGAGTCTTCACATCGCATGGCTGCATCCAGTGTGCCCTTCGAGTGTCCTTGAAGTTCATGGCTCCGACATGCCAGCTTCTTCTTTCCGTGCACTCCTGGCGATATTCTTTCCAATCGCATCTGCTTGGCTGGCGCTTTCCTGGTACCGACGCGTACGGGTTTCACGCTTGGACTATATTTCCGGCATGAGAAGACCGACGGGACTCGATATCTTGCTTTGTCAGCAGACAGCGATGTCGCAGTCCGGCTGGTGACGCGTCGTACTGGCAGTCATACTACTGGGTCAAGCAGGGCGCTGTTAGACATAAGCAACGGCCATCCTGGCCGTGTATCAACACCAGTCCACGCATGCCCAGGCAAATTGCACCGAACTGGACATTCCCCCACTCATCACTTGGCAATGGGTACTGTACTGCCTGCGCGGCTCCGGCGATTCGAGAACCTTATAAAAGACGGAGAGTTCAGTCTCTAACTGTCCCCTATACCCAACTTCAGGCGGACTACTCTCAATGTCTTCCGAATCACGCGTCGTATTTATTACTGGTGCTTCCAAGTACGACTCAGTGATACGATCACTGCAGGAGCTGACTCGACGGACATTGCAGGGGAATTGGCCTTGCGATCGCGGGAAAGCTTCTTGCAGACTCTTACCGCGTTGCCAGTTTCGCCCGGACGCTATCCGAGGGGCTGAAGGCGCTCTCATCGCAATATCCCAATAGTCTCGTGACATTTCAAGGCGACGTGTAAGCACTGGCTGGTTTAGCAGCGGAGACGTCGTCCTTTGACACGCTCCTCTGAACACAGGACCGACGCAGCTGCAGAAACCCACGCCGTCCAAAGCGTGGTGAAGAAGTTCGGGCGTCTCGACGCGCTCATTCTCAACGCGGGACAAAGCGGCGTGGGTCCCGTGTGCAGCGTGTCCGTCGACGAATGGCGCAAGACCATGGAGATCAACTTCTTCAGTGCCCTTCCTGCGATCCAGGCTGCACTCCCCGCTCTGCGCGAGAGCAAGGGACGCATTATCCTCGTCAGTTCCCCAGCGAGCGAGCAGAACGCCCCTGGTCTAGGTGGCTATTGCACCAGTAAGGCCGCAGTCAATAGCTTAGCCAGGTGTGCCCTAGTTTTACTCATTGCGGCCCTATCGTCTAATGAATGGCAATTCGTAGGTCTCTGGCAGCGGAGGAACCACTGGTCACGTCGCTGGCGGTTCATGTGAGACGGTTTCTAACCCCCCTTGCGCCGTCAAAGTTCCTCATTATCTTCACAGCCTGGCTTTGTTGAGACCGAAATGCTCGCCAACTTTATCGATGAAGCAAAGGCTACTGGAGGAATGCCACCGGAGGTCATCGAGCAGCTCGAACAAGGTCGTTTGTCGGCCCTCCAGCCGGAGGTTCCTGGAGCGGCGATAGCTTGGATCGCATTGCATGCCCCGGGCTCACTCTCCGGAAAGTATCTCGGGTGGAACGACGAAGAGATTAAGGCTCTGTCTGGGACTGTGTGAATTCGTTTTGACGCACCGAGTGGCGAGAGATGTAGAGTACACTGTTCGATGATACGATCGCTCCCTGTTGTTCCTTCACCTGCGCCCCTCCCTGGTCGGAAAAACGTTGCACTGTCCTTGCCAGGCTGAATGGATCCTTCGCGCAATACTCGGCACGTCGAATATCATAAGGCATTTCTTGTGTGAGGAGGCTGCACGTTGAATTGCGGGTGAGACCACGCACCTGGCGGCAGCCAGCCGCGAAGCACAACACGGCCTCCTTCGTTTCCTGCTGCACCAGCAACAGCGACCTAACACCTGCTTATTTCGGCGGGTTGGGGCAGAGTGTGGGACTGCATGATTCATGTGGCAGCCCTTGCCATGACAGACTTGACGACTCGAGGATGCCTGCTTCGAAATTTTATGAAAAAAACGCCGTAGCATTGGATACGCTCCGTAAACGCTAGAAACGATAAGTTACAGCAAATAAGAACGAAGGGGTAATGCAGTTCGACAGTGCTTAGTTCACGTTCACCGCTTCCAGTTGAACTCGATGCCAGCCACAAGAAGGTCGAGAATGTTCATCTGCGCAGACTCATAGGGTCCGGCGTACGGACCCTTCCAGACGAGACCGAAGTTGCCGTTGCCGTCCGTGTCGTGGTTGATCGCAGCGTCGTACTGAATGTCGGTGCACGTCAGTAAAAACGAGGTCGGTAGCAGAGATAAGCAATGGACGCACGTTGATGTTGATGTACTGGTACAACAAGTTGCGCAGGTCAGCGTTGGCCCATTCGCGGCGTGCAACCTCAGTAAGAGCGCGAACGTAGATAGCTGACAGGGAACCCAGCATCAGCCTCTATCCGGTACAATCAACTATAAAAGACTCACCCTTGAACTGACGCCCGTCGTTGCCCTTGGCGGGGTCGCCGTCCTGGCCCTCAGTGATGAAACCGTGGCCATCGTTCCAGTTGGGGACCTTCTTGACAGCGTCGACAATGGTCTTGAGCGCCTGGTTCTTGTACTTGTCGTCCTTGGTGACCGCGGAGAGGATGACGGCGCCTTCGATGAACTTGCCGGTGTTGTACGTGAAGACCCAGTTGTTTGCATTGCAGTCCGTCAGGCTCATACCGTCGAGCGGGATGTTTGGGTCCTCCTGGAACATAGCCGTCGTGATGAATTCGTACGCCGCGATCGCCGCGTCGATGTACTTCTGCTCGCCCGTCGCTTCGGCCCTAATTTCCAGTGTAAGCACAGGGAAGAGAGGTGCACCAACATCACTGAAACTCACAGGTAGGCGGAAAGCGTCTCGAAAAGACCAGTTGTAATCACATTGACGCCCATGTCAGTCCGGTCGCTGGACGGCGAGCGCCAGAACATTGCTGTAGCGTTTTGAATACCTGTTCTCAGCCGAGACGTGCAAAATCTCACCCCCAGCGTTGCTCTTGCCGTTGCAATCGGACTTAATGCCCTGGTCCCGAACTGGGGACTTGCCAGCAGCAGCCTGGTCCTTCGTGATTTGCCTTTACAAGTATTTTTAGTCTCGGGCAAACACAGGCGGTGCTCGTGAAGGCTGTCACGCACGAGCTGGAGACCCAGTTCCACACGTCCGTCGCCCAGCCGAGGAATTCCTGGTCGCCGTACGCGCGGTACGCGTAGAAGGCAGCGGTTCCCCACCACTGCGCATCGTCGTTGTATCCTGTAGGTATCACAGCAATTATTCAGCCAGAGTGCCCGCTTAGGACTACAACGATGGAACGCACCGTACGGGTCGAAGTTCTCGTTATGGTTCTTGGCAGCCTGGAAGACGGCCTTGACAAAGTCGTGGTTGTCTTTCGTGCTGGCAACCATATCCTTGTACGCGAGCGCGCTGAGCGTCGTGCCCGTACCCCATCCGACTGCGATAACGCCGGTCAGATCAGCGGCGTTGACTGCTACAAGAATTGGCGCGCGCACAGTCCACCTTCGCCGGGTCAGGCCAGAATTGGTCCTTCATAGCGTTGATAGCCTTCTGGGCGATGCCATTGAGGTCATCGTAAGACTTGTCGATCGTCACTTGCTGTTGCCGGGTTCAGTGCATATGCCATGAATACTCAGTCGAGCAACATACGTTCCAGTCCGACGGAATGGAGTAGTCAAGGCCGAGCGCATTGGTCGTGTTCTTGGTCTGGCAGGCGCGAGTGACCAGGCGCGGAATGTAAACCATAGCGAGTGTCGAAAAGAGCAAAGGAAGTTGAAGGAAAGGGCCTCAAAAGCAGCGGCAAAGGAAGGAGAAGAGTGGAGATGAATGGCCCGCCCCCGACGCCGTCGTTGCCTATTTGTACCTACGGCGCGCAGCATCGTTGTTGGCGTGATTCTTACTTGATTTGGCTTGGAGCTGCGGAGCTGTCGCGCCTCCTGATCCGGTTGCGATGTCAGAGAATGGGATAGCGATTCTCTCCAGTTGGGAACGACCTCACCTGCCTGTTGTGTTGCGCGGCCTGCTCCTCGGAGGTGATGCTCTGGCCGACTCGAAGGGACAAATTCATACTCGTCCCAGCAACCTTCATCACTAGCCGCACAGCCAGGCCATGTGGCTAATCGCCGGCTACCTCGTAAACACAGAACGGACTGCTGTACTCCGTGCGGCGCAGCCATCCTGGCAAAGTAGCAGTGGTTGTGTGACCTGCGCGATGGTATGTACCAACGTCTATGCTCAGAGCGCTCAGATCCCAGACCTCATGAATAGCACCGGCAGGAGCGTCCTACATCAGCTGTATGATCGTCGAATCTAATCATGTCGAACTTGCGTCAATACGGAGGATTTCGATTAGTCGTTGCTTGCATACTTGTTTACTGTACATATCTACATACCGAAGAGAGCCAACAATTCTCCTCCGAGCACTCTCTGGCAGTTAGTAGTTGGGTGCTCGGAACCAGCACCGTTCCAGTGTCCCCCAAGAGAATCGATTCGTATCCTCAATTCTTCCGCAGAAGTCGGTATGATTAGTCAAGCGGTCCAGCACGTCGGTTCCCGTTCTGCATCGCCCCCAGAATATAATGCTGAGGACCGGATGACGAGCATTGCGATGGAATGCCGTTGAAGTGACCACTGTTTGGCTTGCTGCAAGGGAGAACTTCGCGAACTGGACAGTTAGTTGCACACAGACCCTGCGTGGTAGCCTTAGACAGCAGCTGGAATCTTCGCCGGTCGGCAAGATTATTCAGGAGATATCGACGGGTCCGGGTGTGCTGGCGCTAATCGAGTTGTACTTCAGCGCGAGATGGCCTGAAGGATCACAATCAGGCATAGACAGGTTGACCACTAGCTGGAGTTCGACCGTGTAGTGATAGCGAAGATCAGAGGAGAAGCGTTTCCTTGAGCAGATCCAGAGTCCAAGGCAAGATATCTGAGCACGAACACAGAACTTTAGTTGGAGAGTCGCATGACAAAGGGTGTACAAGAACGAGCAGAACAATGCCCATATCAGTGCTTCATGGGCTCGACACCGGCCTGGGCTTCCTTGACCGATGCCAATTCGTTTCTGAAGAGTTTTTAGCTTCAGTTGAACGCGACGGCGACGTGTACGCACCTCAGCTGTGCGCTGAAGTCCTCTTCAATGTCATCATCGTCCCAGTTATCCTCCCAGAGGCTATCGGCGACTTTCTGCCCGTCTGCGCCTGCCTGGCCGGCCTTGCCCAGACGTTTCATTTCGGTTTCCGACGGATCCCAGTCTGCAAAACCCGGTACAAATAGTCAGTAACTTTTGTTCCACAGCGGTCGAAAGTACAGTAATAGAGGTTTAACATAAAAAGTAGATGATAAAAACAGTGTAGAAATGTGTGTAACACGAGGGTGACGCGTCCACGCACCTTGCACTGGGAACTCTTCGAATTCGTCGTCCTCTTCGAGCGCGGCGATGTGCGTAGGCTTAGTCGTAGTCTCGTCGGTCTTCATGGCCTCGTCTTTGGGCGCGGCGGCGGCGGCGGATGTGGACGTTCCGGACGACATGACGGGGAAGACACGCGATGTGGCCGGCTAACGCCGACGCGATTTCGCCTCTTGTCCTTGTCCTCCACACTTGCCTTGTCTATGCCTGCCCGCCTTGCTTATTCCCTCGCAATTTTTGATAAATGACACTTTGTATGACACAAAATACCTGGCTTAGGTATCAGCTTAAGTCCCCCAGCCACAACGATATGTCGATATGTTTTGGCAATACCATCAGTTCACTCGCATCTTCAGGTGTCAGAATCACTAGCTTGACGGTTTGACCAGGCCGTACCCTCGGCCTTTGACCTCAGGCATGCCATCGTCAATGGCTCATTGAAGGCATTAAACCACTCGGTGTTGCTCCCATTCTCTTCGTCAAAGAATTCGGCGCACCAATTCAAGTTACGACTCGTTTCAATAGTCAGGCGAACATGGATACAACTCTCTTGTTGCCCAGAAAGAACATGTCCATGTCCATGTTTTCTTGAACGGGGAGCCGTCTAACGCGATTCAAGGCTATCGACGAGCATTGTGAGGAAGCTAGTATCAGTGCAACCCTGGGCGAGAATTTCTCACTTATCCTTCACGGCTTCAATTTGCAAGGCTGACCAGTGACTTGTGCTGCCCGCACCCAGTAGCAAAAATAGAAACGCCTACAGCGTCTACTTGTTTTGTCGACACTGGCCTTCTGGCGAGTTCCGTATGCAATTAGGCCAAAAAATCTACCCCTTTCTGAGGAAGGAAGTTGCAGGAATGTCGTTGATCAACCTTTTCCTTGGACGACCCAAAGACGTCGACGCGGTTACAGACTCCGACCTCAGATGTTTGTCCCCGACTGCGACCAGCGGCCGCGCCGAGTTACAGTTGCGCAGTTGCGCTACCGCACTGTCGCATTCCACGACGCGAAACAATCTGATCTCGCGTTTTGTTACGTTGCTCTGAAAATAAAGGCTCGCCAGCGGCCGGGGTCTCGAAGTTCACAGCGACGGATAACCGACATTGTCCGAGGCTGCAGCTATACAGCGACCCCGCCCTCACCGCCGGAAGAGGGGTTGCTGTATTAACGTCGCTCAGAGGTAGACTAGCTAGACGCCGTACCTTGCAGAATCTCGCCCACGTCAATGTGCTGGCATGCTACGTTGCGTCGGGCGGTGCAGTGGATGATCAGTCGCAAAGTCGCAACAGCCGATGCCGCAATCATCACCCTTTTTGAGGACGCGAACGCTTGATCACCACAAGCTCAATTCCTCTTCAATTTACCTTCACCTTCTTCTTTGGACCTTTCTTTCTTCAGCTATGTATGTTCCCCGTCTTGCGGTGCGCGCCTGCCAGACTACCAACACGACTACCGGCCTGGGCGGCGGGCTCGATTACACCGTTCCTTCTGGATGGAAGGTAAGTCTAGCTCCTACGGCGGCATTCCACGTTTTCACCGAATCTCTCCAGCAAATCACCATTGACAAGTCCTACAACGACCTGAATGGCGCCGCCCAGCAGGCGATCGACGTCATGAAGTCCACCTACTGGCCCGATCCAGCGAAGATCGCCTGTGAGCATCATGTCATCCCGAAGTGTACACGAATCTGACCGCATTTAGTCGACTGGGATTCAGGCACGACGGTGTCGGCGATAGCGTACAAGGACATGGTCGCCGGGACGAAGCAGAATCGTGACTTCGTCAAGGCAGTGTTGCAGGCCGCCAAGAACAACAACGAGCACTTCGACCCGTTCTGCTTCAACGACGACGCGCAGTGGTGGGGCACCGCGGCCATGTACGCCTACCGCGCGTACGGCGACCAGGAGTTCCTGGGCTGGGCGACAGATGTCTGGAACTGGGTTGCCCCGTCGTGCGTGCATTTCCGTTCAGATTTCGCATCTCTCGATCTGATGAGCTGGTACACATAGTCAAATCACGCCTGACCAGGCCGCCTCGGGCACCAGTCCGGTCCGCCCCGCTTCCTTCCAGGGCCAATGTAACGGAAAGAGCACTGCCGGCGGTATGCAACACCTCGCGCTGCGGTGCGTTCCCGCTGACCTTCTGGACTCAAGGCGTCTTCTGGCGCGCCGAATGCAGCGACAGGACGGACATGGACGTCAACGTGATCACGACGAGCCTCTTCGAGACGCTTTCCGCCTACCTCGCCGAAGCGACCAAAGACCCGAAATACATCGACGCCGCGAAGAACGCCTACAATTTCGTCATGACGCACCTGATGAAGGACGACCCCAACATCCCGATCGACACGCTCAAGATGGCGGACTGCGGCGTCCACGACTGGGTGTTCACGTACAACACGGGCAAGTTCGTCGAGGGCGCCACCGTGCTCACGCATGTCAGCGGGGACGGCTCCTTCAGGGACCAGGCGCTGAAGACGGTCGTTGATGCGGTCAAGAAGGGCCCGTGGAACGACGAGCAGGGCCGCATTACCGAGGGACAGGGCGGAGACCCCACGCAGGGCGGCACGAGTCGCCAGTTCAAGAGTTCGTGGTTCACAAGACGTCTGCGTTGTGCGGCATTTTGAATATTTCATCGCGCAGGCATCTTTCTGCGTGCTCTGACCGAAGTCGGTCGCCGCGAGTACCGGAATGCTGATCTCAAGGCGCTCTTGAAGACCTACGTCAACATCCAGGTGCATCTTTAGCGCTTCCCTTGCCTACAGCCTGCTGATTCGTCCTTACAACTGCTCAGTACGATACCATCACGACATCGGATACCGACGGCAATGGCAACTATGGAGTCGTATGGAAGGGGCCGTTCAGTACGTCTTGTTGAACTCTCTTGCTAGTGCTTGCTGACAGCCATCCTAGCACCATCGGAATCCGGGCAATCAAACGTGATCGACGCTTTGGCTGCCGGCCTCGAGTTCAACTGGGATCGCTAAGCTGCAGAAACGCAGACTCAGTGCTGTTCATCATCCTAGTGCTCTTTGTATCCCCGTTTTACTTTGCCCTAACTTATATATTTGCTTTCGTCCGCGAGGACGCGTCGCGGGTGGCTGCCTCGTTGAATAACAGGTTCAGTCGCGCCGAATATGCATAGAAGTGCTGGTATGAATGGAGGAGGCACGCAGTTACATTTGGTCGGGAAATCGCGTCAAGTCAATTCGTCGGACTCGGCCATCTCATCCAAAAGCTCCATATCGTGGGCCTGCTGCAGCGCGTTGGTCAGGACCTCAAGCCGCTCGCCGTTCAATATCGTTTCAAGACCGGAGAGCGTGAGGCCGATGCGGTGGTCCGTGACGCGGTCCTGCGGGAAATTATACGTGCGGATCTTGTCGCTCCTATCGCTCGTCCGCACGACGCTGCGCCGCATCTCGCGCCGCCGGATGATGTCGGCCGCGAGCGCACGCTCGAGCAGCCGCGCGCGCAACACGCGCCAGGCTTTCGCGCGGTTGCGGTGCTGTGAGCGCTCGTCTTGCATGGCGACTGTGATACCCGTCGGCTCGTGCGTGAGGCGGACGGCGGACTCCGTTTTGTTGACGTGCTGGAAAGCGCGGGGTATGGGTGAGCGTGTGGTACAGACTGGGTGGGAGACGCGTAACGTTACCTGACCACCGGCACCACTGGAGCGCATCACTTCAACCCGGACATCCTTCTCGTTGAGGATGTTTCCCATGTCCAGCGTGTCATCTTCCTGCGTAAGCGGTAGACACTTGATAAATGAACCCAGTAAGGATGGGGTCATTACGCTGCAATGAAAGGCAGCGTACGATAACCGAAACTGTGCTGGTGTGAATGCGGCCGTTCGATTCCGTCTGAGGTATGCGCTGCACACGGTGCACACCGCTCTCCCATCTGAATACGTCGTATGCGCCGTCGTTGTGGACTTCTACAGTCTCTCCCACCGCGTCGCTTTCGACGCGCCATCCACGGAGCTGGGCAGCCCGAATGTACGTGCGGGAGAGCTCCGCACGGAATAGCTCAGCTTCGGCGCCGCCAACGCCAGCTTTGAGCTCGAGCAATGCACCACACCGCTCCGTACGCGAGCGAGGGACAAGTAGGCCGGGAAAAGTCGAGGACATTAGGTTTCCTAGAGCTGCGAGCTGCGACGAGTATTCTTCTGA
Organism: Auricularia sp. M13; assembly: GCA_037042915.1. Lineage (NCBI taxonomy): Eukaryota > Fungi > Basidiomycota > Agaricomycetes > Auriculariales > Auriculariaceae > Auricularia > Auricularia sp. M13. Next base: position 1,146,919 of record CM073194.1, on the reverse strand, counting down.
GGCCATTGCTCGCATGTCTGGATCAGGGTCGTCTAGGAGCGGTAGGGACTGCATGAAGGCCTGTGAAAAGACATGAGAGCCGGAAAGCTGGATCAGAAGGCCTCTTACCTCCTTAGCACGCGTCCATTCGTCCCAGGCTTCCTGTACAGGCTCCAGCTCCTTCAGAGTCTTTGCAACTTTGATCTGCTCGCTGTCAGATGCAGAGTGGTCTACTTGCTGAAACAGCCAAAAACTGAGCTATTATATTATTATTTTAAAAAAGAGTAATTAACCCACTTGAATCAGTCGGGCGCGCTGCTGGACGCGTTTTGCCAGGACATTGAGTGTCTTCGCGCCATCGCGCTCGAGCTGCTTCAAGTATTCCAGTCGAGCCGAGGCAGATCCTGGCGGGGCAACAGAGTACCAAGCTCTATTGCTCAGTGCGGCACGCGGAGCTGCACGCAGACCGCGGCGAACAGAAAGCATGCATCTAAAGCAGAGAAACGCGAAGAGCGGAGATTCAAAATTCGACGCGTCTCGACTTCATTTTTTTTCTCGCCCATTCCTCGACTCATGCAATATCTCCTCATGCAACGTCACAGTACGGGCACCTTGCATAAAATAAATTGACGTCTGTCACTGGAAACGCAGACAGGCGTTACAGTCCCCTACCAGATACCAAACTACTGTATGGCGCCTGACGGAGGCGGACGTTGCTACGCGGGCCAGCGCTGATAAGCGCTCTCGTAACACCCAAGCTTGAAGCTAGTTCTGTTCAGACACGAGGATGCTGCCGCTGCATCTGGGGTCATCACGGTACCACATTTCCCCTGGCTCAACGATCTTGTCCGTCCCCGAGAGCACGGTCCATACCCCCAGTTGAGGCGCTCTCCTGCTCTATATCCATGACATGTTCTTTACCAACATCTGGCCAACGGACCTGTTGCTTCGGCGTTCCTGCACGACCCGCGGATCTCTTGCAGGCTGCAGCAGCGTGGAAGAAAGGGTTGTAGCGCGGTGTAACGGCTTACTACAACTCCCGACAAATGCTCTTACAACTACACGTCTTCTGCTTGTATAAGGCTATTATCTTGCCGCTTTGCAAGGATCGGGATATCGCAGAATCCGCAGCGCAGCATATCAAGAAGATCGTCATTTCGGGAGTCTTGACTCTTACAGTCACCCATGCCTTTGTCAGCCCAAAGCAAACTCGCACTTCCGACTTGGGCTGTCAGCAAATCGTGGGTGCCAGACCCACGTCTGCCAACAATAACCGGGGATGTTGGCTGACTTCAGTACTGCGGTCGTGTAGGAATTCAGCAACTCTCGGTCAGCAAGCACCAGGATGCCGCCCCACGCCATTGGACGGCCGTCTCTACTCTGTTCCGCCCCCCGGGACACTTTATAACTTAAAGATCGACGAGGGGAGGTAGTCTCAGAAATTGATCATATTTCAGCCAAACTCTGCTAGTCTTGCAGGCTCACCTTGATGTCTTCCGAGTCTCGCGTCATCTTCATCACGGGGGCTTCGAGGTATGTCCTCCAGCTGCCGTGCTGCCGATAGTTAGTGCCATACTCAACGCGGACACTGCAGGGGCATTGGGCTCGCTGTGGCTAGGAAGCTTCTGTCCGATGGGCACCGCGTTGCGAGCTACGCGCGCACGCTCTCCGAGTCTCTGAAGGCACTCGCAACTTCATACCCAAACACCTTCCTGACATTCCAAGGGGACGTGTGCGTACCTGTAAACACGGGTGTACTGAATTTCTCCGGCTCACTCCTGGTGCTGGCCTGATAGTACCAATGCGACCGCAGAGACCCAAGCCGTGGATAGCGTCGTGAAGAAGTTCGGGCGGCTTGATGCGCTCGTTCTCAACGCTGGACAGAGCTCTGTCCGTCCTGTGCGTAGCGTGTCCGTGGACGAATGGCGCAAGACGATGGAGATCAACTTCTTCAGCACACTTCCTGTGATCCAGGCTGCGCTTCCCGCACTTCGCGAGAATAACGGGAGGATCATCCTCGTCAGCTCCGACGCGAGCGTTCAGAACCCGCCAGGTCTCGGCGGCTATTGCACCAGCAAGGCCGCGCTTAACAGTCTTGCCAGGTTCGTGCTTTCGTCCATATGATTGCCATTGTCTACAAGGTGGCACCTCGCCGTAGATCTCTAGCTGCAGAGGAACCGCTCGTCGCGTCTGTGGCGATTCATGTATTGCCGGTCTGTCTTGCGTACAGTAAGCAGCACGCTGATGGTTTCCATAGCCTGGAATGGTCGAGACAGAGATGCTCGCCAACTTCTTTGAGGAGGCGAAGGCTACAGACGCGATCCCTGCGGACATTTTCGAACTCATAGCCGCCAGACGTTCGACCGCCCTCAGTCCTGAGGAGCCGGGAGAGGCAATTGCCTTGCTCGCTTTGCGGGCTCCAGTATCTTTATCAGGTCAATATCTGGTATGGAACGACGCAGAGGTGAAAGCTTTGTCCAATACCGCGTGAATTGGTTCGAGCATGAGACGCGGCTATGAATCTACAGTGTAGTCCTGAAAGTTGTCGATAAATACAGTACTTCCCGTTCTCGCTCGCATGTCGTCAAATCGAGGGAGTCCTGCCGAGCATGTGAGGATTGGCGGAAACTCGACGTCAAGCTCTTCGTACCGAGGCACAGTGGGTGTGCCGCTTAGCGCATAATCTGAGAGCCATTGCTGATGCGCATTCCAGCTGTTCGACGATTTACTGGCGTCATTTGGGCGTCATTTGGCCCAGCTTCGGGATGACACAGGTATGAGTCCGCGATTGTGCCCATCTATATCCACAGCATGACCCATTCTGCTGTGAGAATGAGTAGAGACGAACCCTGTGTAGCATTGCATGGAGAAATGGACCAGATTAATGTGCCTGGAAGTTTGTGGTTGAATTTGTTGCCGCAGAAACTCCGACACTTTCCTCCGCACACCTTCAAGTTCGCATTTGTCTTTCCACATTGACGTGCTTTTCTGTCGGTCATTTGCGGAGCGCTATTATAAACTATCTGGTCAATGGCTCTGACGCTTCAGCCCCCTTCAAGTTTAGCCAATCTTCTGCAACCGGTGGCTGGCGTGCAACGCAGTGCAACGGATACAACTGTCCTTCAAAAATCCACGTCTTCTGCCTGTCTAGTGCTGCTTTGCCCTGACCCGGAACGATTTTGACGTCAACGAGCCCGTGGCTGAGAAGACCGGCACTTTCGGAAGAGTCGATGTCTCGTGGTCACCTATGACTTTCTCATCCGCTCACCGATTGGCAAGTCCGCCCAGATCGCTCAATTCTGGGACTCGAATGGTGCAATTTGCCTGGAAGCGCGCTGTGCTTGCACGCGACTCGGAAGCGGTGGTCATGTCTGTGCATTGCGGCCCCGCAGGAACCCACTGGCAGCAATCTACAGTAGGTCGGCGACTACCATCATGATTGTGCTGCCTGGCGCGATTGGGCTGCAGCTGCTACTCTGTCTCGGAGTCTGAGAAGGTATAAAAGCTGGTGCGAGCGTGGGTTGCATCTGTGATCATACCTTGATCTCGGGCACCCTCAGCTCGAACTTGCACCATACATGTCCGACGAGTCTCGTGTTATCTTTATTACTGGCGCTTCAAGGCGAGTCTTTCAAGTGCGATGCTGTTTGATTGGACGATCTGACCCCAAACGCGGATGCTGCAGGGGCATCGGACTCGCCACGGCGACGAAGCTTCTGGCCGATGGGCACCGTGTCGCGAGTTATGCACGCACGCTCTCTGACCCCCTGAAAACCCTCGCATCGCAATACCCAAATACCCTCCTGACATTTCAGGGCGATGTGTAAGCACCTGCAATTCTGGACCGAAAGAAAACATCTACTCACTCCTTGCAATGTCATTGTCAGGACCGACGCGGCCACCGAGACCGCTGCCATCCAAAGCGTCGTGAAGCAGTTCGGGCGCCTCGACGCGCTGGTGCTCAACGCGGGCAAGGGCAGCGTCGGGCTCGTGCGCGACGTCTCCATCGACAACTGGCGTAAGGCTATGGAAGTCAACTTCTTCAGCGCGCTGCACGCCATCCAGGCTGCGCTTCCCGCTCTTCGCGAGAACCACGGGAGGATCATCCTCATCAGCTCCGACGGGAGCGTCCGGAATCCGCCAGGCGTCGGTGGATATTGCACCAGCAAGGCTGCGCTCAACAGTCTCGCCAGGTTAGCGCTTTCGTGCATATGACTATCATTGACTGAAGGGCGACGCGTGCCCGCAGATCTCTAGCTTCAGAAGAACCGCTTGTCGCGACATTGGCGATCCATGTGCTCATTCCCACTGTTTCCTGCAAGGCAAAGCACTAATGAATTCCACAGCCTGGCTTGGTCGAGACGGAGATGCTCGATGAGTTCCTAGTGGATGCTAAGGCTACGAGCGGGGTGCCTTCGGCGATCATTGACGCCTTCATCGCGAGACGTCCGTCCGCCCTGAAGCCTGAGGAACCGGGGGCGGCCATCGCTTTGCTTGCACTGCATGCGCCCGTTTCTCTGTCGGGGAAATACCTCGTCTGGGACGATGCTGAGGTAAAATCTTTGTCAAAGACAGTTTAAACTTTTGGTGCGCATGGGAGTGCCAATGTCTATGGTTGTTGCAACAGAGTTCGAAAACATGCCGCCGTATCTTGCTCGCGTGACCTCAAATGAAACTCCCGGACGCATCCTCCCTCAGATCCGTCAAAAACTAGACGGCACACTCACCGATTCTGCCCATCGTCCGATGTATGTACAGCTCATGACACTCTCGCTGCCACATTAGGATACCCAAGGGGCGGGATTGACCGGAGTGCGACAGCAACCTCCCGCTTCACGGAGAGCAAGAACCCTTGCTCATTGTGGAAAGGTTCACAGTATTTTCGGAATGGAGATAGTCCCTGGATTATCGGTAACATCATGTGGTGTTTCGAGACTAAGCTTTATTTCGGAGCTCAACGCTTCGAAGTCACGACAACTCGTCGCGTCTCCCTTAATTGAGTTCATCTCATTTTTGTAGAAAACTGCAAATGGTAGACTCCGCTGTTAAGATTCTCCAAACTCCGGATCGCCAGGCCGGAACACTGCCACGACGTCGTGGCAGCAATCCGAACTGAATCACATCAGTTACTGATGTTCGGGACGGTCCCTGCCCTGAGCTCCTCATCGCGTGAAGCAACTGGGATGTCAACGTTGAAGTTCCGGCCTCACCTGGGACACGTTGCACGGACGAATGCCGGCAGTGGCTAAATGCGTTGCACAGGTCCCGCGCGCAGGCTGACAGCTCCAGGCGGCCAAGCCTTTTTGTGCTCGCGGCCCTTGTCTTCGTTCTTTCACCAGGATGTTCTCGGGACGGGTGGCGGCGACCGTGGCGCTTGTCCTCGCTGCCCGCACGCTTGCGCAGCGGACCATGATCGTACGAAACGCATGCCCGTTTACAGTCTGGTCAGTGCGCCTGCAGACCCATTTTTTTTTTTGCCCTCTTACCCCTTGTTCCAGGCCTGCAGTGTGTACAGAATATTGCACTCAGTTGAAACATGGACCTGATGAGCTTCACTAAAGATTTTTACGGACCAAGGGCTGAACACGGTGTTTCCTGACACTCCAACTGGATGGCAGGCCGACCCATTCACCTCGACGTCGTTTACGGTACCCCAGAAATGGACGGCTGGAAGAATTTGGGTGCGCTGAACGAGTCTTCAAATATCTTCGTGTTCTAAAGTGGCGTTTTACATCCTGACATTCACTATCCTGAAAAAATCCTGCGCCTGCTATGTCATCTCACGCGCTTGGCCACGCATCGACGGTGGACGCTCGCTTCCTGCTCTTTCACCCCCGAATGAATGTCCAAATGCCGATCCCTACGATTCACACCTTCGGTCTGCCCTCCTGCTCCCTCGTGCGACAGGGCCGACGCGACTGCAATTTTTCACAACCACCTACTGGACCGGCCGACACGCAGTGCCTTACAGGCGGCTGCTCTGGCGGCGGCGTGCTTTGTCAAGGCGCGGGCGGAATCGGAGCGCCGCCTGCAACGCTGGCAGAATGGACTCTGGACGACCCCACGAGCGGTAACGACTTTTACGATGGTGCGTGCAGTTCTTCCCGGCTGGGTATCCAACGATCTGACGGGCCGCCGCAGTGTCTCTCGTGGACGGATACAACCTGCCCATGAGCGTCGAGACGAACGCAGGATGTCCGATCGCAGGTTGTTTCGTCGACCTGGGGCCTGGCTGTACGTTCGCTATTTTTATCACGGTCCACATTGCTGACGCGGTACCACAGGCCCTGACCAGTTGAAAGGCCCGTTTGACGCGACCGGCTTTCCCGTAGGCTGCAAGACGGCGTGTCTAGCAAACTTGGATGGCAATCCTTGTGCGTGGCCCGCTACAGCCCTATGGTCGTTTCTCTAACGAGTCCGTCGAGCAGCGGACAGCGCGAATTGTTGTTCTGGAACGCATAATACACCTGCCACATGCCCCGTCACCGGTGTCCGTATGTGCCTGCCATATGAGCAGGTTGCTTGGCGACTGATGAATGGTCTCGCGCAGAATTCTACAGTTATTTCAGTACGCAGAATGGCTTGAATACGATCGGCGTATCTAATGACGCGCAGAAACCGCGTGTCCGAACTCTTATGCGTACGCGTACGACGAGGTGCGTAGGATGTGCGCACGCCCATGAATTTACGCTGAAGCTTTTGCATTCACAGGGTAGCGGGACGGCGTTATGGTATGTCCTTCATCTCAACGGCGCCGTATCCTGGGGAGCTTGACAACTCTTTAGGACATGTCCATCGAATTTGCGGGCGGACTACATCGTAACCTTCTGGTAAATGAAGCAAGAAGTTTGTTATCAGTTGCTAATCGTTGACCGCGGCAGCCCTGCGAACAACGAGACGTTCTCGCTTCCGTCTGGAGGGTTCTCGACCGGCAGTCATTCACCAGGAACTCCAACCTCTGGCGCCTCATCAGCAACCGAAGGTGAGTGAGCAAAGCATCTGCATCCGTGCATAAACGCTCAGTCGTTTGCAGGCGGACCCGCAACACAGCTCCCCGCTACAAGTAGCCCCCCGCCGTTCGTAAATCCGAGCGAAGGGCTAGGCGCAGCGACGCTCTCGCGCGGTAGCATCGGGATGTGGGGTTTAGCACTCTTGGGGCTGGTTGTGTTTGTCCATTGGTGATGATGGGCGGGCGGAACTCGACGGAAATCTTGAACTTGTGAAGCAAAAGGTTGTAGAGGTAGCATGTGGTTTATCCTTGTTTGTATTCTTAATGCTCGTCGAAAAATCTGAACTGGGAAGTACTTTCGGCTCGTGATAACTTGTCGTCCTTTCTCCTGGACGCACAACGGTGCACAAAGTTTAATGCACAGGTCGCGAGCCGTCGCCGACACGCGTATCGTCGATGAATAGATTCACGGGAACCCTTGCACTGATTGCAATTCTCGCTGAATCCTCTGTGTCGTTGAATCTGTTCTGCGACACGGATTGTCTCGAGCCGGTCAAGCTGAACAGCTATCTGAGAGTGGCAAATCAGCAGAATCATGCATTGATGTTTATCAAATTTCATTGCGAGAGAGACGATTGGGTTACAGTGGTCATCGAAAGCGGTAACAGCAACGGAGGCGACTTGATTACGCGTTAGCTTTGAGTACAGAGTCATCGAACGGGTCTCCAAAATCTACAAAAGGTGGTAAGCCCATGAATTAAAAACTTAACGGGGACTTACCTTTCTTGAAATGCTCGAGAACCTCGGCGTCGACAAGCTCTTCTTTGGCGCGAGCCACAGCAGAAATGCCGGAAGTAGCATCGATGGTGCTCAAAGTAGATCCGCCCTGCCCTCGTTGCGGCCGGTCGCGCTCGCGATCCAGCCTCCGGGACTTGGCTGGGGTGCCCTGCGGCGGGCGGCGCTTGGAAGCCATTGGTCCGCTTGCCAGCGGCGTAGGTGCTATCTGCGTGCTGCCGCCTCCGAGGAACTCATCCGACTCGCGGTCGGTAAGCGACGACGTAGAGCTCGTGGGCGAGCCAGGGTTGGGTGGCGAATTCATGGTTGGCAGCGATGTGGCACGAGGCAACTCGTTTTCGATCTCCGACGCACCTCCTCACCTTTCGAAGTTTTGCCAATCTGTTGGTCATTACAGTTGGCAGTCAACTTTGATCTACTCGCGCATAATATCGCCGTGTATGCAATCAATATATTTGATCAGCATGTCTGATGATTATATTTGCTAGTTTCTCGCATACTTGAGTGTTTGAGTGTTCACAAGAGTTGCACAAGAGACTACAATAACGGCGGTTCACGCGTTCCCGCCCTATCAAGCCTGCCAGTCGGGAGTCACCGTGAAAGCGGGTTCTCTCTTTCACTCTGCTCCATGTCGCCCGCTAGTCAAGTCGACAAGCTCACATTCACCATCTTGGTGGATAACTGCATCGAATGGATGACTCAGCTGCCACCAGGATTCACGCACGAACTTCGAACGCAGCTGCAGAACGAGCCACCCATTGACGAGGAGACTCACGTACCAGTCGTCGACCTTCCTAACTATTGCTGTGGTAAGAAATTGGTCAATTAGGGTGCTTGTGTAGCCCCTGAATCAACCTGTTTATCCTCAGGCGCGCATGGCCTTTCGGTGCTCATTGTGAGTACGCATAGATCGTCGACGTGTCTTGGTATTAAGCGCTCGCGATGACTCGTGACAGACCACGGAGGTCGGCAAAAATCCCCCGCGCACCGTCCTCTTCGATACGGGGCCCGACGGCCGCGCCCTCGAGCGCAATATTGCAGCTCTGAAGGTTCCCCTGGACTCGATCGAGCGCGTCGTGCTCTCGCACTGGCATTCGGACCACACTGGCGGGCTTCTCACCTTCCTCTCACTCCTCCCGGACCCATCAAAGGTCACAGTGGATGCGCACACCTCACGTCCTTCAGCGCGCGGCATCTTACCTCCCGCTGCGACCAAGGTACTCGCGCGGCTTCCGGCGGATCCCACGCTTGAGGCCATGCGCGAGCGCGGGGCGAAGGTGGAAACGTTCGAAGGTCCCGACAGTGGACATGCCGTGCTCGGCGGGGGAGCCTGGGTTAGCGGAGATATCCCTCGCATCTTCTCGTATGAGGACGGCCTAAAGGGAAGTGTAAGATGGGATCCCGAGGACAAGGACTGGACGAGCGATGAGGCGAGTCTGACTGTGTTCATCCCGGTGTTTCTGCTCACCAGGTCCCGATCTCACCGTAGTTGATCAGAGATGTCCGTCCAAGGCTCATGACACTGCGAAAACTGCTCACACCATCACAGGAACGTTACCTCGCGGTAGACGTCCGAGGCAAAGGCCTAGTCATCTTCAGTGCCTGTTCTCACGCCGGCATCTGCAACGTCGTAACCGACGCAAAGAATCGCTTCCCAGGTCGCCCGGTTCACATGGTATGCCATGCACATCATCGCGCCGCCCACACCTAATTTTATCGTCAACCTCAGGTTGTGGGAGGCCTGCACCTCGCCGGTCAAGAACTGCAATACCGTGTAGAACCAACTGTCCGCTTCCTCGCGGAAGATGCAAAACCGGACTACATCGTCCCTCTGCATTGCACGGGGTTCCGCGCGAAGGTTGCTCTGGAAGCTGAATTTGGTGACGCTTGCGTTCCGGCTGGAACAGGGATCCGTGTTATCGTATCGGGCAGTTAAAACTGTGTTTCCTCGCCATTTCATTGTGAAACTGCTACAGTATTCCAACAACCAATGTATGTATCCCTCCGGAATCGTCTTCCAGACATCAGGCGATAGTCGAAAGCCACGCCTCCAGCTCGCGGTTGACCTCGTCCGGCTTCTCAAAGTACACCCAGTGTCCCGTGTTGAAATCCCTAACGGTGAGGTTCGGCGCGACCTTCGCAATCCCCGCCTTGTTCAGGTCCGCGAGGCCGATGTAGTCCTGCAGCGCGGCGCCGAAGAATACAGGTTTCTCGATCTTGATCTCCTGCGCCGCCAATTCTGTGCCGTGTCAGCCATCTCAGTATGGCGAGGCAATGAAGACATCGATGCTCGGACATACTCTGCTCATCCTCGGTGTTGTATCCGCCCTGAAGACTGCGGTACCAGTTGAGCGGCGCTTCGAGGCCGTTGTTTGCAATCGTACCCCTGAGGCGCTCGAGGTCCTGAATACAGTTACCATACCAATCAGCCGGCACCTTCAAGAGAGATGTGAGAATCAGGTTGCGAACCTCGGGCAAGAGCCATTCAGCGCGAGGGACGCGCTTGCCTTTGGCCGCAAAGTCGGCCAAGGCGCCGCGGACAGTCATGACCTCCTTCCAGACCGCAGGATCGGCCGGGTAGCAGACATCGAGGAACGACTCAATCTGCAAATGGAAGCTATCGTGAGCACATGCGCTGGAAGCTAGTGAGCTGCGATGAGGCGGTTACGGACGTTATCCTCGATAATCTTCGCCGCTCCAGGCTGGAGAAAAAATTCCTGGTACGCGAACAGCTCGGCGCCCGTGTTCTCCTTGAGCCACGGGAGCAGAACGTCGAACGGGAGGACCTGCGGCACCGGCGCCATGAAGCTCAGCGCGAGCCACGCGAACGCGATGAAGCGCGTTTGGTGGTAGACGGCGATGCGCGAGAGGAGCGCGCTTCCCCTGAAGAATGCGATCGTAGATTTCATCAGCATGTTCCGAAAGATAATCGATAATCTTCGAAGCTCGCGCTCATGACGCACCAGTCGTGCCCAATTGCAACAGCTCGCTCGACCTTCTCGTGATCGACGATGTCGACGACGTCCTGCGCCATGAGACGCAGATTGTAGTCGGCGGGATCGTTCGGCTTGTCCGTCCCACCGTAGCCCAGCAAATCCGGTACAATCAGACCGTATCCTACGGGAGTCAGCGCTCAGCGGTCACGTCGAAAGATCACGGCAAAGCTGGATAGGCATACCTTTGGAGTGGAAATACTGGATCTGGAATCGCCAGTCATGCGACGTGGAGGGGAAGCCGTGAATGAACACCAGCGTGGGCTTAGTAGCATCTGAAGGCGCGATGGCGAGGTAGTGGTAAGTCTTGCCGCGCGATGTCTTCGTGTCCTTGTAGAATTGCGCGTACGCGTCGGTGAACGGAGACATCGAATCGTTGTAGGCAGGCAGGCAGGGGCAAGTAACAAAGGGTCACAGCTTACGCCCCCATGATTAAATATTGCCGCAGCGGCGGGCTGGACGAAGGTGCACGAGCCCAAGGAGCCGGTATCGATGCTTCGACTTCTGACATCGCACTTGGTCTCTTGGTCAGGCCTTGGTCAGGCCAGCGGCCAGCCATTCGGATCACGCGGTGACAGTTTCGTTAATGGTTCTGACTTGATGCCCATGGTGCGCAGGAAGACGTCGAGGTGTTTGAGATACAGGGTTCCGGTTTGTTAGCCCGGTTTGTTGGACGAAAGGTCAGGAAAGAATATGTGACTGATGGGCCGGCGCATTAGTTGCACCACTAATATCAATAAACAAATGGCTTAACTCACAAGCTCAAGGCTAAGGTCAAGTTCTTCGAAGGGCACTGCAATTTGGCGACCCTTGGCCCAGGTCGTGCTCCTAGAAAATTGTCGTGTATCGTGGTACAATCACGATTTCACCAGACCGGGGCTTCACGGCGGTCGTGGGTCCATATAGAGGTACCTGTAACACACAGCTCAGTCGAGCGCAGCCGCGGGCGGTCGGCGCCAGGCGCTACTTGGGAATTTTTGGAAGTAGCTCACGGTGTTGATGGTAGATAACCGATGACAGTTGCGTCAAGTTGCGACTTGTGCGACGAGGTCTCCCGGACTTGGCCATCCAGAAATGAATACTGGTCAATACGAGCCGGGCGGGTTAAGCAGTCAGTCCAGCACTGAAGCCATAGTCATTCGGGGAAATGTTTTGATGCGCAAGCATGTTCGTGGTCGGGAAGATGTTCAGGCGACGCCCGACGGACAGCCTACACGAGTTTATCGGCCACAGCAGACTGTACACCGAAATGAACCCACACACACGAGTACTGTATGGCCGTACGTTGGACCGCATCAGGTTTCGCGCGACTGTCTTGTCACACGCAAAACCATGCCTCTTCCCATCCTCTCCATCTCAACCAGGGCGGCCTCCTCGTTCAAATGCACTTGAGGCTTCTGCAAGAGCATCAGAATGTCTGACACTAGGGAGTTCCAGTGCACTATCACCTTAGCAGTCCCAGGAACGATGGCGCTGTTGAAACCGAGGAATACCCTGAACGCATGCGGCTTGCGCACAGATGGGTCCCAGACACCACCAATGGCCCGTCCGCCAAGGGGATCCCAGAAGAACTCTGCCACACCGGCGTATACACGCTGGGTATAATGTGAGCATCTTGGACAAAAGGGCAGTCATGACACGCACGCGAAGGTCGGCGAACAACATCGCTGCGGGATCGTAATCGATCAGAGGCGTGGCGTCGTCTTGACCGACAACAACGGGCTGGTTTGCGTATCCTTTACCAGATTTATTGCCTTTCTCGTCCCGGGCGGCGAGCACAAAGTCGTCGGCGCGGGGTAGAACCTTCGGATCCAGATGGAGGACGAAGTCGTAGTCATCCAGAGGGTGAGTGAACACAGTCTTCGAATTCAGAAAAGAAAAGTCAGGTGAAGTGCCGATATGAAGAACGACGAGTGCATACCGACACGTCCACGAGACCAGCATCGAGTCCGTCTTCAAGGTACTTAGATGTCGCGCGCGCCACAGCGCGTATGCGGTCCGCGAGAAGTCTTGACGGTCCTGAGGTGGTCCACGCAAGGCCATGCACGTCGTCCTCGGTGGCGATAACCCAAGCAGTCTTCATGGTCGGGTCGCGCGCGCGCATCGCCTTGAACTCCTCAAGCGCCTGATCCCTCTTCTCCTGCGGAAAAATGGCCGCAACGGCGGCGTTCTCCTCGGTGGAGAAGCTCGGCACGAGCAGCGGTTCGAGCGCGTAGTCCCAGTCTCTTAGCAGCACGAGCGACCTCGCAAACCCGACACCCGCGCTTCCGGGAGAGTCGGCGGCAGAGCGGGTGAACGCGAGGGCGGCGATGAGCTCGACGGCCTGCGGCGTAATGTGGGGCAGCAGAAAATGCGCAGCCAACCAGCGCTTGAGCAGCCGTGCGGCGGGCGCGTAGGCAGGGCGCGCATGGTGCAGCGCCGCTATGCCCGCGTGCTGCCGAGGCGCGTCGATGAAGCGCCGGGTGTGCAGAGCAAGGGCCACGCGAGCGGCCTCCTGTTCCCGCGGCGTCGGTGCGTCCCCTCGTAAGGCCGGCGGCCGTTTCTCCAGCACGCGCCGCAGGAGCGTCGCCTCGCGATTATGGTATATCCTGAGTCTGAACGCGAACCCCTCCGCGGTGAGGACCTCGAGCGAGCAGTTATCTTCCAAAGGACGCGAGTCGGCATCGAAGTCCAGGGCGACGTTCGCCACGGCGACTTCCACGGTTTTGTTGTTACGGAGCCAGTTAGCAATGCGCTCGAAGAACACGAGCTTCATCTTCTGGATCGCTGCCAGGTCGTCAGGCCAGCGCCCGGACTGTTCGAACTGCATGACGGCCTCGATGGCGGGTACGAAGCGCTCCCCCTGCGCAAGACGGGCAAAGGACGCGGCATCCGTGGGGACGGCGCGCGGTGGGAGCGGGGAGAGGTACCGCAGGGCCTCGTCGGCGGGCAGCACGCTGACGAGCGACAACGGCATACCGTCTCTCTCGGGGTCCATCGTCTTCAGCGCGCGCACTAATGCATCGAACGCGCCCATCGCCGCCCTCCACTCGCCAACCCCACTGCGTAGGACGCGTTCATACGCCGGCTCGCAGGCGCGTACGTCCGCGTGCGGGATGCCATAGTGCGTCTGCAGCACGTGCCGCGCAATCTCGTGCGGGATGCGGTGCCGCTCGACGGTGTCCCAGACGACGCTCTCGACGATGCTGCCGTCCTTGAAGCGCCGCGTCTCGGCCTTCGCTCCCCACAGCGCGCGGAAAGCCGCAGCCTCGGGCGCTTCTGGCGCAGGGCCGTGGTCGACGAGCCGCGTCGCGTGTGCGGGGTCGAGCCGGATGCCGAGGAGGAAGGATTGAGGAGCTGCCGGCCGTGGGCTTGTCAAAGGGCGCGCTGCGGCGCCGGGAAGAAGGGGTACGACCAGTTTTGCGCGGTCGCCCAGCGCTTTGGCGACGAGGGCCGGGATGGCGGAGAGAAGCGCTAGGAAGGACGAGCCCGCGTCGAGCGGCGATGGCGGTTTGGCGGATGAGAGCGAGATGTTGAGCACAAGGTCGAACCGGGTGGGAAGACCGCGTAAATCGCGCAGGAATACGCCCGGAAAGGGATCCGCTGCTGTGTCCAGATGGTGCAGCGTCGCGCGTGCTTCGTGCCGCAGCTACCAGGAATACGACTCAGCGGGGTTGAATGGCAGATTGAAGTTGCTCACAAGTTCTAAAGACCCAGCAGGAACGCCTGCAAGCAAGTTTACCGACGAAGACGGGTCTACAAAGGTCGGCTGCCCAGAGACGAATAACGTGGGATCGAACTAGAAGAGCATTCAGTATGCAGAAGGCGACACAGCGTCGGACACACCGGCGGGTCGCCAGTCCGCTTCATGAACACGGGTTCGGCACAAAAGTCGCGATGTACTAACCATGGGGTCAGCATTGAGCTGATAGAAAATTCGGACACGTACCAAGAAAGTCCAAAGCAGCCTTGAATAGCTGATACGAGCTCAGGCCGCGTCCGACAGTCTTGCGCGTTCTCAGCTTCGCCTTGACCACCTCTTCCTCGCCGCCGAGCAGCACCCCCAACACGCAACTCCACCACGCACCGCGGCCCGCAAAGCCCGCGACGGAGCCCGCGCGCACGCTCGTCCCGCCGAAGCCGCGCTGCGCCGCCCATACGCGCAGCAGCCTCAGAGCGTCCGCAAACGCCGGTGCACTTTGCGCCCAGCCGTGCACTGCGAGCAGCAGCGGGCGCGGGAGTCGGGCGAGCGCCAGGGTGTTGTTGTACAGCGGCGTCGGGGCGTTAGTCTCCCCGCCTGTCCGAAGATTTGCTTGAGCCGGCGAAAGACGCGCTGCGGGGATGGGCGCGGAGGACGGGAGGGTCGGGATGATGCGCACGACGGCGTTCAGCTTGGACGCGGCACGTGGTTTGACGAGGAGACACGTCTTGCGCGCGTCGTTGTCTGCCGAATCGTACTTGACGTCGACATCCAGCGCGCTCGTCGCTGTCAAAGACGCGGCTATAGACGCGATGTAGAACGCCCGCTTGTGGAAGAAGCGCGAGTTCAAGTAATCTTTTTCCTGGAAAAGATCCTGAGGGTCATGGTCAGCGCGCGGATCGGCGGAGACGGTGACATAGTGCGCTCGTAGCGCGTCGCAGAACAGACCGCGAAACGAGTTGCGGAATGTGCTGCGAGTCGTTGCCAATCAGGGGTGTCACAGTGAGGTCGCAGAACGTCGCGGCAGAGGCCGCAATATGTCCTAACAGAGGCCGTCACACGTTGCAAGACCACAACAAAGCGCTGCGAGGAGAGCGTTGCGGAGTGTTGTTGTGGGCGAGCACTGTGATGGGTTTCGCAACACTCATCGCAAAGTCCGAGGGTTATATACGGTTGGAGAAGCAGGAATGCTGGGAAATACGTGGGAATTTACGAAGGAAGGGTGCAGATATGATGGATTGGAGGCCTTGAGAGGAAATGCATTGCAGAGCCCCCGTTGCTAGTCGTAGCGAGTGGTATGACTTTCGTTGCGGATTCCACTACGAGCTCGCGTTGCGATCACTGTGTAACCCCATGGTATGTCTAGACTCCCAAGATCGCCAGACCACAGCGTTCCCCACGTGCCGATGCAAGCACTGTGACACCAGGAGTGATACATAGGACAGACTCACCGAAGGCATTTCGACTGCAATGTCGACTCCAAAAGGCTCGCCATCCGGCCGCTTGACAGTCATTTTGTTTCCCCAGCTTCCCACAACCATAATTTCACGCGGAGGAGCAAAAGCGACATTCCAGTTTGTATCTTCCGTTGGCAGCGGCAGTGGGTACGGTACCGCGATGCCCTGCTTTGCGAGAGTTCGGGCTGCTTCTAGGGGATGGGTAGGAGGTGTAGCCTGCATGTCCATTATGTGCGCGTGGAGGTCGTGCATGAGCTTTTCGAGTGGTGGCAGGTGCGAGGCTTTTGGGACGACATTTGGGAGCAGAGAGTCGATCTAGTTGAACAAACTTTCAGTAAACATAATTCCGTACATTACGCTTCAGATATAGACTAACCTGGAAGTGAAATGTATTGGATTTGAATATCTGCGCGTTCTGCTTGATATTCCGCATCTCATGCACACTGAGCCCTTTCTTTTTGCTCGCTGTGGAATTCGGGTTCGCTTCGGCGGGTGCATCGACATCCATGGCTGATTCGGAGCCAGAGTCATTATCTGACGCGCCATCGCTGCCAGACATGGCGGGCGCGCCGTCGCGCTTGCGTTTTCGCGTCGCGGTCGCCGACGGCATGAAGCAGAGAGATTTTCGGCTGCACCCGGTGGCGCGTCGGCCTTTCCTATGCTTTCGATCAAGGTCGGCGAGGATAATTCCATTAAGTAATTTATGCCTGATGCAAAGCTAGAGTGTATCTATAAGTTATGTGTGTGGATGGCAAGGACACTATGCAGGTGAAGAGGGGTCCGGAAAGTCTCTGCGCTTGAGTTGCTTGCTGTATAGCTCGAGCAACATCTTCATCATCTCCTCCAATGGCACCGTCGCGAACTCATGCAAGTACTGCGGGAATCGCTCGCGGAACTTGATGCCCGACAGTGACTGGACCCATGTACTGTCGAGGCTCGGCGTGGCCTCGCCCAGCTGGCGGAGCAGCGGGGTCTCGATGTGCACCTCGTCGGCGACATACTGCACACGGCCTTGTGCAGGCTTCGCCGCCGCCACCGCTGCCGTGCTAGCAATAGAAGGCGACGTCGGGTGTTTCGCCTTGCCGTCCAGTACGGGCGAAGTTGGCGGAGACGCAGCTACCCTCTCGTCTCGCACAGCGCGCGAAGCAGAAATGGCCGCTGCGGAAATCGCCTTCTCCCGCTTGAACTGCGCGATCTCGCGCTCGACGGTCTTCTTCAGGCTCGTCAGCCAGGTGTAGTGCGTGTAATTGAGCGTGACGTAGATGTCGCTGTCGGCTGCCTTGTCAGATTTGACGAACTGGCTGTCGAAGCGGTACTTGATCTGTGGGTTTGCACCATCGGCCACCGTCTCGTCGCTACGCATATGGACATTCATGGATGGGATGGAAATGATCACATCCTCATGGCTGTTCTTCACCAGAGCCGCAAGCCAGACGCTACTGCCCACGTCGCCCCCATTGGGAAGCGGTGACCTGTCGCGTGGGAGGCCAGTGAATTTGGACATCAAGATCGAAGAAAACGCTGCAGTCATCTCGCGGTGATGCGGGACATCCTCTGCGGCGACGACACGCTCAAGCCGAGCGAGCAGATCAATTCCTTGGAAGGTAGCAAGCGCGTCGTCCGTCATGAACGTCGGGAACACGTTGATCTTGAGGCGCGCCAGCTCGAGAACCATCTTCTGGATGACCACATACGACAGATCACTGTGCTCCTTGAAGCGAGTGCGGGCGGACATAATCATGGCGTTGGCAACGTCGGAGAGTGGATTTGCGGGGGCGGGAGACCATGTCGATCGGAAGGCTTGCGAGTCACGCAAGGCACCCTCCCGCTGAGTGCGGAAGAGGTTCTTGATCTTGTCCTGAATCTCGAGCACTTTCCGGGCGATAGCCAATCCAACGGCGAGAGAGATAGATGTGCCCACGATTTCGAAGTTCAGGCTTAACTGCTGTTCGTCGGCCTTGCCAGCAGCGGCGCTTGCCCAATCGTCGAAAACATGGATTCGAACGGGGTCCGCTCTGCAACATTGCATTAGCTCGGCCAAAAGTGCGGAAAGAATAGGCCGCACTCGTAATGAAACACCTTGTGCTCCCCGCCATGCAACAGCGATACTTCCAGCCGCCCAAAGAGCAAAGAGAGTTGAAGCATCTTGACGTCTTCGGAAGATGCTGCTCCAGTCGCTGGTCGGCGCCTCCGCAGGGTCTGAAAGGAGAACTCTGGAAGAGTGGCGCGGCCACAGACAAGACGGTCCGATTTCAGCGTTAGATCTGCGAATGACATCGAGATATCCGCGAGGGTCTGGCTTAGGTGGGTGCGTACAACCACAGACTGCAAGTCAAGTGTCATGGCTGCAGCCTGTGCGAGGTCAACATTGAGGGCCAGGCGTCTCGAACGGATAAGAATCAACGTCGAGAATGGGACTTCGTCCGCTGGTTTCGGAGCCGGGGTCGCAACTAGACCGTGACCAGAAGTGTCTCTGCGCTGCGAGGAGGTCGAGTCGAAAACAGGGAGGCGATCCAACCAAACGGCTTTAAAGCAGTAGCCGTCCTGAAGCCGGCGGAAATCAACGCTAGCAGTGAGCTCCGTATCTACGACGATAGAGACGGAGTTTGCCTCGTCGCCGGATTCGTGCCGTGCTTTTGAGAACGCGACGGCGAACGCAAGATTCTGGGTGCGTGCCTCGAAGAAGACCTCCTTTATGTACTCGTGTCGCAACTCTGCTGTGACTCCAGCGATAGAACCGGTGAGCCCAATTTTGCGTGCACCAGGCGCGACAGTGAGCATGAAGCCTCCGCTCTTCCAATAAAGGCCAGATATAATGCTGACGTCGGGGAAGCATGTCAACCTCAAGGACGACTCGTCAATCCGCAGGCTGAAGTGAATCTGCATGCTACCGATAGCTGCTGGCGGCGAGGCCATGGTTGAAGACGTTGACGCAGCTTCAAGAGCGGCCAGCGTCCCTGGCTTGGGTGAAGGGAAATGACGAGAGTCCCTTCGCTTCATTCGCGCCTCGATGCTGCGACCCAACTCCGTGACAAAGGGCAGCAATGTTGGCCTAAGCGTATTGTTGCTCGCGTGGATGACGGCAGAGAAAATGAGCGTTGAAGGTTCATCATCGCCACTGCCAGCTCCAAACTTCTTCGCCGCGGCGGTAGCTTTGTATTCCATCCAGACGGAGAGGGAAGGGAGGTTGAATATATCCCTGGTGGACTCAGAGTACCGGGTATCGCGCGATGTTGACTCAGCGCGTACGCCAGAGCCATGGAGGCGAACACGCCCGCTTTCAAAGTTCAGCTTTAGGCGGATATGAGAAGTCGGGATGGCCGCGAGGCGGGCTTGCTGCGGCAGAGGCTCGGAAGAGGCACGCGGTATCGCAGCTGCAATATCCTCTTGCACTGGCGCCATCCGCTGCAAGCGCTCCTTCCCTTGACGATAAACGTCTACGAGGGAAAACACATATGCAGCAATGGATGGGTCGAGGTCCAGCGTAAATCCCTCGACTGACCCTGACACATGAAGCGTGCGAGTAGCCCCGGAGGTACGAGAGCGAACTTCGGCTGTGAGGCGAGGATAGATGAGCCTGTTGTTGATGCCGCGTAGTTGGTGGGTCTTGTCACTGAACTCCGAGGGTAATGCTTGGTCGAAACTGGCGACAATAAGTTATGAAAAAAGGCGCCTAAACTAACACATACCTGGAGACAAACTGGAATGCAAAGCCAGTGATAGTGGCTGCGCCTGCCTCGTATCGTTTGGTTTTGAATTCCATTGACTCGATGGAGAACAAGAACGCAGGCACTGCCGATGTGGTGAACGATACACTGGCATGTCTATCCATCTCCTGTAGCGCGATATCGCCATCGTGCGAGAGTGGGAAAGCGACACCAAGATTGGACACAGTCAAGGATATGACGCGATTGTCAAAGATCGCCGAGGGTTCCTGCGATTTGACGTTTCGCGGGCGAATGTCCCATGCGCGGAGCATTTTCTTTGTCTTGCTTCTGATTTCAGCAATTTCGGCAGCGCGTTTGTCGGCCTGCGCGAGCATTTCTGCCTGAATATCGTGAGTCGCGCTCTCGGATTTAAGTTGATTGATATACCTGGATATAGTCGACGAGATCGCCAAGCTCACCGATCGAGGATGGTTGCATGACGGCATGTAAACGGGGAAGATTTATTTGGACAGCGTCTGGCTGTCCCTCCTCGCGAACGGTCGTCATTCGGATGTCCAGAAGAATGTAAGCCAGTGCAGACGTAAGCTCGAATGGGGACCCACGGTCGGGCGAGTTATGGACAAGGCACAGGCCGACATTTGAGATGGACAAATACCACTTCTGCGCTTTGAAGTTCGTCATTCCGCCCGTGACGTTAGAGGCGATGAAATATTGGACCGTAGAACGGCCAGCAACGCCAAGTCGAACTGTGGTCATGTTGACTGAGATGTCATAGCGCCACGGGGAAGCGTCCTGAGCGGCAGCGCGTCGTGGAGCTGACGGCCGGTTGCGGCGCGTTTCAGCGATGAGGTCGAGCAAGTCGTTGAAGTCGGAGTCGAACTTCTGCTGGATGGCTAGTATGTCGTCCATGTGCTTGGGTTTGAATGTAACGCGAAGATCGTCCACGACTGCGCGACAACTAAGCTCCCTCTTCACAGATGTACCGGACACTCGACAGGCAGGAAGAGATAATTTCGCCGTTGCTTCCTCTGCAAGATTGCAGCTTGATCCAACGCTGATATTCTGTGTTCCGATTTCAAGGCCGAACGACAGTGCAGCTGAACTGGCATGGCCGCGCGAGTTCTGTATGTGCCCGACCACATCGCCAAAGTTCCAGCAAAGCCAGGTTCCATGCATGACATGGAGGGTCACGCGAAGGTGAGTGAACAGGGCGTTGAAATCGAAGATCATCGTGGGTGGATTTGCGAAGCGAGCACGAGGCTTGGGCTTTGCGTTCCTGTCCAGTTCCGTGACTAGACTTTGGAACATCTGCTCAAGATCACTGTGGGTTTCCATCAGACACAATTGCGATCGACGTCGTTGGGCACTCACGGAAGGAACTGGACCCGCCACTCGTCAATGAGCTTGTATAGCCGCATGACGCTCCGAGGTATGGAGAGTTGCAGGGTACCAAGGCTGAAAGCGCCGTGGAGCTTTGTGGGCTGCTCGTCTCTCATGTTTGTCCCGCAGCTCAGGCTCGCATTGACGAATAGCAAAGACGCCAAGGTGTTGCGCGAGTCCATGGACGGTTCTCCGGAGTGTCGCAAATCCTTCGCAGCTAATTCCAACTGCTGGAACCCGGCGACTGCTGACGCCGATAGAGGGCCAATCTTGGCCTTGCCCAACTCCAAAGAGGTGGTGGCAGCAGCAGCTAGACGCAGCTCTTGCAGTTTGATCTCCAACGAGATGTGCTGTGCTGAAGCAGAGAACACGATGCTACGGAAGCGGACTGCGATTTCCGCGCGGAGAGCCTGGTTGATACCGGCTACGGCAGGCTGCCTTCGTTGTCCACGCATATCCGGGGAGCGAGGCGGCAATTTGAACTCGCCAGAAAAACCATGAACCATGCGAAGTAAATGGAGGACGAAGGGGATGAGTGTTGGTGAGACCCGCGATTGTATGTTATGGAAGTCCAACGAGCAGTAAAGTTGAACCAAAGGGGGGGATGACAGGGAGATATCCCTGGCCGACCGATTGGCGGAAACTAGACTTGTTGTCGTGGCGTTTGGCTGCGTAATCAAGGAGCAGTCGCGCCTATGGATACCGAGCTGAATCGGTCCCGCCACGAGGTCGTTTGACAAGTCATCCGAATGCAGCAAGGACATGGACATAGTGCCAGTGACAAGCTCAAAGCTGATGGGCAGCGCACGCCAAGGCGTGTCCGTGTTGTTCCTCGACGATGGGGTTGTATCGAGCCCCGCAAGCTGCGTGTCGGGACGAAGAAGGGAATACAACGGCGTCCAATATGGTCCCTCGTCCTCAGGCTCCGAAGACCACTCCCCGAGCCGGCGCTGAAGGACTTCGTGAACACTGCGCACGTCCTCGTCCTGAATATCCGCCGAAAATTCGCATTGACGACGTAGACTAGCCCTTTCGGCGTTGCTGAAGAATCGCAGAGTGTAGCGAAGATGCAGGAGAAAGCGCCATAGAGCGTCCGCTCGGATGGAGAGGGGGTGGCCAGAGCGAAGCAGGAAGGACGGCTGGGCTTGGGAGAGAGGATCTGTAATCCCAGGCTTGTGTCTCGAAACAGTCATGCTTAGCACGACGAATCGACGGAACCACTTCTGAATGTGCATCTCCCTATCTTTGCGCCTCGCAGAGATTTGTCGGGCACTGCGCACGATGCATGCCGCCGTGCCTATAACTGCTTCCGACGAACGCTGCTGGAACTCAAGTGTAAAGTCGCCTGACTGTAAGGAGCTCCGTGCAGACGCAAGGGTCAGGCGCAAGGGACCCGCTTTAGCCTCGACCTCCGTCGCCAGCGAGCGCGAACTCTTGTTCATGCCACTTTGCACATGGGATTGCGCGGCGCGCAGACAGACTGACAGGGCGTCGTAACGAAGCAGAAGACGGCGGACCGGTAGGGGGTGTGCGTCTGCTGGGGGCCTGGTTTCAACCAATAAGCCCAAGCGCGATAGCTGTACGTCGAATATCGAGACAACTTGGGACTGAGTCGGTAATTTGGGAGCAGTCTTGCTCCAGAACGCCATCGATTCATCGGCACTCATGATCCGTTGAGTGGACCAAAGTCGGAATGATGAGAGCTCTAGGTCAAGCACGAGTTGCTCCGAAGACGGTTTGTCATTGCGCAGGACCGCTCCGAGCGTTCCTAAGATATGATGATCAACGACGAGCTCAAAGCTTGGCTCCTATAAAGCGGTCAATCGCGAGACTACTCGAGGTAAACGAATTGTTCACCTCAACCTCTTGCGCATGTATTAAACTGTCGACAAATTGAACGAGGAGAGGAGAGAACGAAAGATCGATTTGATCGTCCGTCCGTAATCGCACAATTGTCCGTGCCAAATTGGCGGTGCCGGATGGCATCCAAAGCGAGTCCGTGCCATCCTTTACAGGCCTTAACGTTGGATGCGGGGATTCAGCAGCGCGCTTGGCCAATGTCGGATTCTGAAAATGATGAGCGCGGGTGGATATATGCGTTACTCGACGTTACCTTCTCTACTCCTAGTAACGGAGCATCCCAATATAAAGAAGACGCCACTCGATAGTGCGGCACGAGTTTGATATACGATGCGATATTCAGATGCGTCGCGTCGGCTGGGAGAAGACGTGAGCGACTGTCTTACACAACGTAGATTTTCCGTACCATCTTCGCCGTCGCTCCATTCACTGTCGGATGACAAGGAGTCCATGCTGTCATCACCATCATCCGATTCGTCCCCACTGGACATGCTGTCGTTATCCACATCGACGTAAGCGATGCGCGTGCTGCGCGGCGTTACTGGCCGTGACCGGCTGTAAATGAGAGGTTAAAAAGAATATAGGGCAATTATGGGATTGACCCACGCTATGCGCGCGTCACGGTCCGCTTCCGACAACTCCTCGTCGTCATCGCCAGACTGAGCGCGGAGTTCATCAATCGCACTTCGGCTACCTTTAGGGCTCTCAGCCATCCTGCTTAGTTTTCCAAAGCTTGCATGGCTGGAAGCGTGCGCGTGGATGGTTTCGGGAGGATTGAGGATCGGCAGGCGAGGATGCGGTAGAAAGAGCGGGCCGCAGTACGATCCCAACCGCGAATCATGGTCGTCTGCAGTACTAGTCAGTGCCAACCTATGGAGAGAAAATAGGTGCTCACGGCCAGACTCGTATAGGAATGGAGCACGGCGAGTAGGAGCATCCTGCGCAGCGACAAACTCACGCTGCGCCCGCGCATGGGCCGCCCACCCTGTCGGCGCCTGATAGACATCGATGGACGCATCAAGCTTCAGCGCTGCTGCCTCCAGCCAGTGGTGCGCGTCTTCCCTCATCGTCACAAGGCAGCGCAACGAGCAGCTCGGCACACGCAGTCCAATATGACGACGGTAGGTCTTTCCCGCCAGGTCATTCATGGACAGCTCGAGTCCCTCGGCAAGGGAGACATGAAGCGTTGAGCGAGACGCCCTGCAGACAACATCCACACTGGCCAATGTGACCTTCAGGAACGTCACTGTACAGTCAATGAGCCTACAAGTTTGCCGCTGAGCTGCTGGGACAAACCATCAGGGTCTGACACGATGGCGTACTCCGCTGCGGGAGAATTGACGATGTCGGAATAGTTGGTCCGGAACGAGTTGACAGCATTGGACACGATCATTGCATCGTGAATCGAAAGCGCGCCCTTGACGGTTCCCAATTGGATCTCCCACAGACAGAGGTATGTAGCATTGCGAGGGTTAGGCCCGAAAAGACGGTTGCCTGTCACATAAATGCCTAGGAGGGGTTTGTGAGTGCGCAATACGTCAAAGACGAAGGCGTACCGTCTACAAGTAGGATATCCGGATACGCCAAGCGGCGTTGCGACCACAATTCGTCGTCCTTAACGTCGGGCACGATTGACGCGGAGATCGGCTGCACGTTGAGCGACAGCTCTAGACACAAACCATCAGAATCTTGTAAAAGGGTCAAGACGGGTCCATACCCATGAAATAATCATGCAGCCGGAGGGCAACTCCGAGTTCAGGAATCGACAAGACGACCGCATGGCCCATTCTCGCATCGTCTGCCGCGTTGCCCGCCGGTACGCCTTCTGAGCCAGTCAATCCAGCGGGCATGACCACGAGCGCATCGTCGACCTGAACATCGACAACCACCTCGAATATATTGGACTTGCCCGGGCGGTACTTGGCTTCCACGGGGTCGCCGACAGGTTTGCCCATCTCCTTCAGATGTCGATATTCATGCGTCGTGGACTGGTTCGTGAACGCGCCAAAGTAGTTGTCTTTGAGGATCATGAAATGGCGGATGGTCCATCCGAATGCCTTGAGCGCAACGCGGGACGCGCGGATGCCAAGGTGTAACCGGTCCACAAAGTCCTGACGGACGTCGGAGTAGTAGAAAAACGAGCCGTCGACCTGCAGCAGGCCGATACGCCCGATGTCTGTCGTCGCGCGCGTGGCGAAGAGCGAGTGCGTGTTCCATTTGGGCAGGGTGAGCGACACCGCGAGGTCGGGCACTTCGATCGAGAACGGAACTGTGCTGCTCTCCGGTCGATAGATGTGGGATGGGATAACGATTGTGTTCGCGAAGCTCGCGCCGCTCAGCGTAAGGAGAGCTACATCAAAACGTGTCAGAAAACAAAACTATAGATGACGAGAACTTGTACTCGCCATTCTTATCCTGGTCAAACAGCTGATCGACAATGTTATGATCGTTCAAATACAACACGAGGTCGAAGTTCGCGAGGTCGACCGCGAGCGCATACGTCGTGGGCACGAAGCGATGCGGGTCGCTCGGCGGGCCGGACACCCAGTCTTTGATGAGGTCTGTGACGAGCGTGACATGGTCGCGCAAGAGATGGATGTTGGGCTTAGAGAATGCGATGGAAAAGTCCCACTGCCGGTGCGCCTTCCAATGCAGTGGCGTGGGCATCTTCGCGACGATCTTGCACGCGTCAGCCTTCAGGAAGACGAACTCGAAGCGGTCGAGTCCTGCAATCGTCGCTCCAGCCATATTGAACTCGAGCGCCGCGGTGTAGCCCTTCGCGTCTGCGACCATTGGCACGCTGTATCGCAGCATCGAGCCGTCTTGGAACTTGACGTCGAGCCATGCGGGCGTACGGCGTGTGTGCTTCAACTGCGTGGGATCGCCGATGATATCGTACTGCCAGTCCTAACGAATATTGATGAGCATGACAGCGCAAACGACAAGCGGCATGTTCCTTACTTTCGAAGCCTCACGAAATGGTAAACGCAAAGACGTGGTGCCCCGGAAGTCAATCAGGACGGCCATTTCGACGCATACGCGCGTTTCACCGGGCTTCAGCTTCGTGGTGGCATGCGCGTCGTGGAATGTCGGCGGGAAAAAGACACGCTGGAGTTCGGCCCTGCGCGGAAGACTTCGTCAGGTCGACTTCAATACAATAAAATTGCGACTGTACCTCTGACGATCTGTCCACGGGCCATAGCACACCTCGGCATTATGCACAATCATCTCGACACCCCACTCGGGCGGTAGATCGCCATTGCCAACGTCCAAACCAGCCTTGTCGTTCACTAAGCCATTCCCGTTGCTCGCGCTGGCGGGCACCTGACCGGCGACGTCCGCGTAGTAGGTAATCTCCAGTAAGTTCGTCTGGAGGACTTGCTCCCAGCGACCGTAATCCTTCGGGTCGGCGACGGGCGGCCCTGGCTTGAGGTTGCGGCTATAGCTTTCCAGAAGGGTTTGGAACGCCGCAAAATCCAGGCTGTCGAGATCTACGCCGTCCTTCTCGCGAGAAATGTGCTCGAAGACGTTCCGCCCGGTCGACAGCATCGGTGCGTCGTAGTCAGGGTTTGCGTTGCACGTGACGAGCACGCGTTTGAACGTCAGGTTGAGCACTTGCTTGTACAAGTCCAGCGGGCAACGGGACTGAAGACCGGAACAACGTGAATGAGCGTTGACTTGAGTAGAAGGATGTCGGAAACACTCACTGCTGCGACGTCGAAGGTTCCATTTGCACTCGAGAAGCGCGCGACGATGATGGACGGCGCCGACGCGTTGCCCAGGATAATTGCGCCGTGCTCAACGCGCAAGCCGACAGGGAGAAGCTCCATCCAATCCATCCCAGACAAGCCTGTAGTGAGCCCCCCGTAGAGAGTACGACCGATCTGCGCTGCTTTCAGGAAGATCCAGAAGTAACGCGTGGGTGCTGTCAAAGCCTCAGAATCAGCGTAAGGAGCCGCAAATTCAAAAATACATACGAGACTGAGTGGTCGTTCCGCGGCTGGTAACGCCGTGCAGGGGGCCGTCGATGTGCTGCTCAGCCTCGTGCGTGCGCTCCTGCGCCGAGCGGTGTTTCATGCGCGCCAGCACGTCTTCGTACGACCACGTCCGGTTGTACATGAACCATTCGAAGCCGTCGATGTACAGTGCTACGCGGCACGGTAACGCTGCATCCTTCTCGTAGCCTGCATAATATTAACCATAATATCATTAGTACACTGCGCTACTACGCACTTCGTGCCTGGTCTGATTCGCCGTTGTCGTCCATTTCAACGTCGATGCCTTGCCGCGTACGCCAAAGCCAGTACTTCCACGTAAGCTTCATCTTGACGATGCGAATGCTTTGGTTGCTCGAATGGTATCGAAAGTCTCTGAATAGTATCCTGCCGCTAAGGAGCGAGAATTGTACGGCCTCTGTGCGCAGGGTTAACAAGTAAGAAATGATATGACAGGACCTAGACATGCCTAGCGAAACATGTATGCTGCCTGGAGAGCTGGTGGGATCCCAGAGGCGAAGACGAAGGCCAGCCGCAACGAGCCATGCAATTGCGCGGTTGAGATAGAACGCGTAGAATACGATGAGAAGCACGACTCCGAGGGCCGTAAAGAGCAGCGGTCTAACTGGTCAGCACTCGACTGACGACTGCAGGTGCTTCGAGAAACTCACAGATGCGCCGCGGCCATGACGGCTAACACATGGGGACGCGTTGCAAACTCCGATGCCGCTCACTCAACTTCACGCGCTCACCACGCGAAACTGTCTACTTTGCTCGCAGGACTGCAATATTCCGCATCACACCAGGTTACTGCGGGTGGAACAGCACTCCCAAGTTAACTGAAAGGTGCAACTGTAAATCTGCAAAATCTGCCTGTACAAAATGTGTCATGCATTCTGACTCTACTTCATATACACAAGCAGCAAGGTAAGCGGCAGCTGGCACGCGGCGACAATGAAGAGGAAGTACACCCGCCGACTGCGCTGCGCCGCCGTGTATGTCTGGTTGACGGCCGCCGCCTCGGGCAGGACGATATAGCGCAGCGAGCGGATGAGGAAGAAGGCGTTGGCAAGGAACACATAGAGGAATGCGAGCCAGTAAATCCAGGATCGGATCCCTATGAGGTCGAGGCACATCGTCACGATAATGCTGTAAAAAGAATCAGCATTGTGTACATGCAGAATGAAGAGGCTGTCCATGCAAGGGATTCATCCCCGCACATATGATGATTACTGCATAAAAAGCACTGTGTGCTAGACTGCATGCTCAAAAGGCGCTGCACACTACAGTGTGCGCACAGATGAAAATGTAGCCAAGAAGACTTACCCGACAAACTTGTAACCGGCATAGGCAACATGGTCGACCACGGATGCCGAGCCTTGAATATTAAGCAGGTAGCAGGATAGTCGGATGAGGAGGACCTCAAGGAAGACACAGAAGATTGCACTCGACGTCGTGGCACCGAGCACTCTCGGGTCGAATTTCTCTCGCAGGCCGAGAGACACCGCCGACAGCAGGACAAAAGTGACGAGCGCCATAGCTACATCATCGTAAGCTTAGTGGCAATTGCGAAATATGGAATGAACGCACAAGGGATGTAGAGGTCGGGGCTGTTGATGTCGTCTCGCGGCGACAGGTAGCCGTCCGTCTGGCCTCCCTCCGACCGTATGGACTTGCGGTACCATGGCTTATGGCGCCATGGGAAGAGTACAAGCCGCAGCTTGCTCAGGACATAAGAATTGGAGACTTGGAACTGGTGCTTGAGCGCCGAGATTGGTATGAGCGCGCCGCCGAACTACATCGCGCGCGTGCATATTAGCTCGACAACAACATGCAGTATGAATATACGCGCACATTTTGCTTCACGTATTCGCTCCCAGCCTGAACTGCGCTCTGGCCGAGCTGCATGCCGATTTGGGCTGTCGCATCGTTCACTCCCCACACATTGGGCGCGACGAACCCAAATGGCGGCTGGGGTGGTGGTTGCTGGGGGTAGCCATATGGAGCAGTGGGAGGTACTGGGTAGCCTTGCTGGTGCTGTGGCTGGAGCTGGGGAGGCGATTGTTGGGCGTAGGCTTGTGGGTGCGGCTGACGTTGCTGCGCTGGTGTCGACGAAAAGCGCAAATAATCCTGAGGTGAGGCTGGCGTCGACGGCGGTTCAGGTAAATACGTTTGGCGTGTAGGAACTGGATGGTGCAGCTTTACATCGTCCATGCTGGCGACACGTAGGATAGGGTCGTGAGCTACGAATTATTTGCGGAAAATGCCGGACAACAGCGCTCATGAGCATTTATGTCATAGTATTTTTTTTTATATCGAGGTACATAGGCAAGAGATATAGCTTGCAACGAAAAACGCGGCAAAGGCCCGAATTTCTCTCTGCAATTATACGAGCGAGCCCTGATCCAAAACTTTCTATTGACAACATTAGGTGACAACAACATATCCTGAAATCCTCACACCGTATAAATAGCTATAATTGAAAGCAAGACAACACCTTGTGGTTCATTGAATGACGCAGTTGCGCTCGCTCGTGTCAAAGCCAAGCTCGGCGAGTTCCTCTTGGGCAGCTTCGCGTTCATTCTGTTTTGCCTTCTCGCGCACCTCTCGCGGGAACCACTCTTGCATCAGGTTCTGCAGCGCTGCGTCCAAGTTGACTTCACAAAGCATGAGCACTCATATCATTAGGCTTTTATCATAAGGTTTGCGCACCTTTGCCTGCTCGTAGCACAGTCGGTGCGCGACACAAGGGACAATTGCCCTTACCCGCTTTCTGCATCTTGACGAGACAGCGGACGCAGAAAAGGTGGCCACAGTCGAGCCGAATGGGCTTGAACGCGATGCTAGTGCAGATGAGGCAGGTGTAATCCTCCACAGACGGTAGCACAGGCAGAAGAGTTTCGGTTAGGGCCAGGAGGAGGTCGTGAGCAAGAGACGTTGCCGGCGCCGACCGTGGAAGTACTGTCCAAAGTTTAGTCTGGAGGCAATGCAGACAGAGCTGGCCAACCTAAGGCAGTAGAGGACGCAGCGTCTGGCGTGGGCAGCGCCGTCCGTTTGGCATGCTTCTTGAGGATTTTGCGCGCCGCATCTGCATTAGCCTTCTCAAACTTGTCTTTCACAGTTAGCTGCATCCACCAGGCTGCGTACTGCACACCTTCTTCAGATTCAGTACAACCAGGTTAAGCTCCAAGAATTTCTCCACGGCCGCACGGCTCTCTGAGCGCTTGAGCGTGCGGCGGTCTCCGAGACCGCGCTTGGCCACGGCGCGCGCAAAGTCGCCCAGTCGGTCTTCAGCCTCCGCAAGCGGACGCTCGCCTCTCGCGCGCTCGCTCGTGTTCTCGAACACCTCGGCCTGCACCCAAAGCGCGAACAGCTCGCGCCACGCGTACAGATCGCCCTGCCGTCGCGCCGACCGCGAGACCTCCTTCGCGAGCTCACGCACGGATGTGAGGAACTCATCTGCGGTGACCTCTTGCATCTGCGCGATCTGCGCTATCGTGCGGCTGAGCAGCGCGAAGAATGCCGCGTCGGCGGGTAGCGCGATCTCCGTTGCCTCTTCCGCTGGAGACGTTGGCGACGGCGGAGGCGAGGGTGGCAGAGGAATCGCAGCAGGGTCGGCGGGGTCCAATGGATGTGCATCGTCGTCCCAAGCGTCCGCAGCCAGCGACTCCGGCGTCGCCTTCGCGTGCTGCAGCGTCCACAGCAGACTGCCTCCGCGGCGGTGACCTCGATCAGGGTGCAACGGCTTGGGCGCCAAAGTGGGCGTCTCGTCGGGCGATGTGCTGGTCTCGTCTGACAGCTCACGTATGTGTCCCACCCGCTCAGGCTTGCTGGAACCAGGCAGCCAGACCTTCAGGTGCGGCACAATGGCATCAGATTCGCCTGAGCATCGTCAGAGCGCGTTCGGCAGGTGGTCGTGTGACTCACGGCTGAGCTCGTACAAGGCCTTTCTGAAATGGACCTCGCTCGGTCGCTCGCCAAACGCGCGTTGCTTGCCCTTTGCATCGCCTTCCAGTAGCTCGTGCAAGACTTCAGGCGTCAGGCCGGCAGCGTTGAGTTCAGTCACGACAGCCCGAATGAGTTTCTTGAGCTGCAGCTCTGGGTAAGACAGCGTGCCAGCGATGGAGCACTCGCGCACCTTCTTATAGTCAATGGCCTGCTTCTGGTATTCATCTGGAAGCGAGGCGAGGAGCTGCTCGAATGTCTTGCCAAAATGCATCGTGAGCCAAGGCGAAAGCGCCGAAAACCGGACAGCAGACGATGGCACGGGCGATCCCGGCTGTTGGGCCACAAGCAGTGGCAAGCTTCAGAAAAACGAGTAGCGCTCTTCTCAGAGAGTTTCTGGAAGATATATATTTGATCAACGGCTCTGTTGATTGTAGGGACCATAATGCTCGAACGCAAAAAGATCTCTGCAGCCATGGCAAGTTGCACTGCACTTCTGGACCCCGGGCTGGTTAGGTTATTGCAGCAGTTAACCCGAAAGCACCTATTGGGAGGCAGAGATACTGTATGGGGATGTCATTACCGTGCAACGGACGATGCTTGAACGATGCTCGCCGAGCATCAAAGTAATTAAAGCCTGCGCACTTTAGCAGGATTTCGTAGGTGGATGCATAGTTGGATGCAGTAATCCTGTATCATGTTTTGCTTAAATTCAAATTGTTGTGACCGTTGTGAGAGGAGACGCAGGGAAGACGAAGCTTGGACGAAGCCTGACGAACCTGCCGCGATTTTGGCGAATTACTCCTTCTGGAACGACTCGACCCTGGAGTATCACGCGCTCCTATTAGAGTACGCACCAATTCCTGTGCCTCAGTGTGCTGTCAAAAGGCTTGGCCTGCGCACGCTCTGAATGGGCACGGTGTGAGGGGGGATTCGGCTGATCCCGAAGCGTGTCGCGGATGTAACACTATGTCCGTTATCAACTCTTTATCAACTCCTCAAAATTTTCAAGATTAATATTTTTTGCTCACAATTGCTACGCATGCCTTACATATTTAGGTAGGATATGCTGACCTGAACATTCACAAAACACCATTTGCGGAG
This sequence comes from Auricularia sp. M13, assembly GCA_037042915.1. Classification (NCBI taxonomy): domain Eukaryota; kingdom Fungi; phylum Basidiomycota; class Agaricomycetes; order Auriculariales; family Auriculariaceae; genus Auricularia; species Auricularia sp. M13. The sequence continues at coordinate 1,115,115 of CM073194.1, read as the reverse complement.
CCCGAACGCGCGGAGAAATGCCGGTAGCAAACTGGTCCTTGACGCCTGCCACGAAGCACCCACAGACCGAAGTCGCTGCGACAATCAGCAGCAGCAGCAGAGCGCACCGCGCGTGCATAGGATCATATGACGCTCCCATCTCTCGGAAGAGCCGCGCATAAATGGCGCAAATACCTAGTTTCTCGAGCCCCGTCTTCCCCAGACCCCACACATCGAGATGCAGAACAAGTCGTTGCTCGCTCTCCTCCCGTTCGTGGCACTGGCCTCAGCGCATAGCATTTTCCAGCAGGTAGGCATACTTAGCGCTGGCTGCTGGCTGAACGCTTGCGAGGCTGACTGGTTGCTTAGCTGTACGTCAACGGTGTCTCGCCAGGCCACCTCGTTGGCATCCGTTACCCCACCTACGACGGGGTAAGTCTTCTCTTCTTGAATATGTGCCACAGTCTTAAGTTTAATCGCGCCTCTTGTCTGAAGCCTATCACCGATGTGACCTCCAACGACGTGATCTGTAACGGCGGCCCCAACCCGCTCGTCACGCCGTACTCGCAGGTCGTCATCCCTGTTCCCGCTGGATCTACAGTTACTACGGAATGGCACCACACCCTCGACAGCGCCGGGACAAACGACGCCGCAGACCCCATCGATGCTAGTCACCTTGGTCCGTGCTTTGTAGCAGCCAGAGTCTGCATGGAATGTAATGCTCACTTTCCTCGTCAGGCCCAATCATGACTTACCTTGCTGCCGTGCCCAATGCAACTCAGACGAGTGTTACTGGGCTCAAGTGGTTCAAGGTGAGGATATTTTTCGGAGCATTCTTCAGCTGGAGGCTGAGTTTCGGCGTCCTCAGATATACGAGGACGGCCTTGACGCTAACGGCCAGTGGGCGGTACAACGGCTCATTGCAAACAAGGGCAAGGTGAGTTTTCGCGGTGCTTTATGGGAAGTTCTTGATGTAATTTCTCCCATGTAGGTGTCCTTCAAGATCCCATCGTGCATCCAGAATGGCCAGGTACGATACCCTCGTCAACTGATTAACCTACTCATTCTCATTCCGACAAACGTAGTACTTCCTCCGCCACGAACTCATCGCTCTCCACGCCGCTGGCAGTTATCCAGGAGCGCAGCTCTACGTACGTCCTTACTGCAATGCCCCCACCTTTAAACGACTGACAATCGTCCAGATGGAATGCGCTCAGATCCAGATTACAGGCGGCGGGAGCGCATCGCCCCCGACAGTGAGCTTCCCGGGCGCATACAAAGGCAGCGATCCCGGCATCACCTACAATCTCTACAGCGGTCGTACGTGTCCTTCATCAATGTTATCCCCCGTGTACTTTTCCTTGTTTCCTCACCATTACCACAGAGAAGACTTACACCATCCCCGGCCCTCGCCCCTTCACGTGCGACGGCGCTGGCTCCAACCCCGGCACATCGGTCTCGACGCCGGTCCAGACGACTACAACGAGCAACCCCACGAGCACGACGACGACGACCGCTCCTCAGGCTACGCAGACCAAGTATGGTCAGTGCGGTGGTACAGGTTGGACAGGGCCAACTGTTGTATGTCCTTTTTTTCTCTTGTCTGTGAAGTTGCTGATTCATGATGGAAAGTGCGCGGAAGGCTCGACGTGCAAGGCCGTCTCCCCGCCCTACTACTCTCAGGTATGTTGCTCCTATCATTATTTTTTCGGTGTGCTGTGTGGCTCAGGCATGAATTTCAGTGTCAGTGATTGCGATAGAAGAAGAGTGGTTGCCGTTGTATTATGCGCAGCAATTCAACGTTCAAATTCTACAATATCATCGATAGCCTTGAATTCGGATGTTGTCAAGTCTCAAACCTACAGCCGCCCTGTCTTACGGCCGTGAGAAAGTCCGCTGCAGGCACAGCGCTGACAGGTGTCCGCCTGCAATGTGTGCCACGCGTCACCTCTATATAACTTTCCTTGAACAGTCGTCCCTGGGCCTTTCACCAAGGACGGGTGCAGTGACTACATCATGGGCGTTAAGAGTGTTTGGAGATAACGGCGCGCCCTTCTGCTCTCTGATCATGTCTATTGAACTCACCAAAGGACAGCTCGCACTCGTGGCTTGCGTGTGTGCTGCTGCTGCTCTTCTTTCCTTTTCGCGCAAGCGATCTCGCAGATTTCGCCCACCTCTCCCACCCGGTCCCAAAGGATATCCGCTTATCGGGAGCCTCCTCGCCTGGCCCAAAACTCAAGAATGGCTAACCTACGCGCATCGGGAAAACGGGTTCGGCGTGAGCCGTGCTCCCAGCCCTCCGGAAGCCGCTGGAGCAGGCCAGGTCGTGTGGGAGCTCCCGGAGCTGCCTCAATGATCAAAGTGAGTGCCCTTGTGTCAACGAGGCAGGTTAAATTTTGCGCGCATCAACCGGGAGAGAACACTGGCTGTGGACAGTTGAAAGTCCGCCATCCGCTCTCTCGCAAAAATTTCACAAGTCCCCCATCGAGTCCGCTCGCAGCGCGCAACCTCGGCGCAGCTGTGCTCTTCCGGTCGCGGTCCATCTATACGATGCTCTGAAAACGGCAAGCTCTGCCCTTTGGGGCACACTGAGTTGGCGGAGGTTGGATGCTTCGTCGTCGTCGCGCGCGATACATGCTGACATACCTCTTCCAGACTTACGTCGCTGATACATGATGATTGGTGCGTGCTCACCGCGCTAATAGCTCACACTGTTTGACACTCGCACAGGAAACGGACTACGGCGCGTTAAGCTTCTGCAGGTATACAACGCCAGTCGGTGGTCGCGCACCCTCGTGGTGTGTGCGCATTTAAGGTGCGCTACACGTCTGCCGGTCCAGCTATGCACTAACCCAGGACCCTTAACAGCTTTAACCTCGTGCTTTAGCCCGCGCAATGCAAGCGAAGACGCACGGCCGCCGCGGACAGCGCAGGTTTATCACTTGCATTGGATCCATTTGAGCTCGCATTAACCCGCTGCGCGCAGTGCTCCTCGTCGTGTCTGCACGGCATGCTTAGAACAGTTTCTAGTACGTCGCTTTCGCATTGCACTTGACATTGCTGACGATAATTCAGCAGAAATCGCCCGAGGCGTTGTTCGCGGTGGAAACGACGGCCAGCAGCGCGGTATGTATGCGGCATCAATGGTCCACGGGGCTACGCGCCCAATCGCACTATATTGTGCCTTTGTACATAGTTTTGCTCGTGCTAGAGTAGTTTCAAATACAGCTATTCTGAACTTAATCATTATTTATCGACACAAGCAAAAAGAGGGCAATATAAGTAGAGAAGAATATGGAGGCTCTGGGAGCTACTAGAGCACTGGGAACGACGGGAGCTCCCGGAGCTTTGGGTGCTCCGGCAAGCAGCCAAATACGACCAGGTCGTAAGCGGGGTTTGATCACTCCGGGTGCTGTGGAGACTCCCGGAGTCTCCACAGCGCTGGCGCGTTTTCCCGATGCGAAATGGCGCGAGCAATATGGCAACCTTGTCTACGCAAATGTCTTGGGCACGGATATCATGGTGCTCAACTCGCTGGATACCGCGAAGGCGATCCTGGACGACCGTGGGGCGGTGTACTCTGACCGCCCTCACCTGCACGTCTTGCACGACATTATCGGGTGGAAGGACAGTCCCATCATGTACACTGCCGACCATCCACACTTCAAGGCTTCTCGCCGCTTGATCTACTCTGCTGTCGGTTCGCGCGCTGCGCTTGGTAGCATTATTCCTCTCGAGGAACACGAAGCACGCAGGCTCTTACTCCGTCTTATCGATGCGCCACAAAATTTCCGCTTTCATCTACGCAAGTGAGTGTGTTCAATTGTTGCTTCATTGAGGCTGAAACTTGCTTTTTGAGACTTGCTGGGACCATCATCTTGCGTATAGTTTATGGATACGACGTGAAGCCGAGCGACGACGAATATGTCAATCTAGGTGAACAAGTCGCCGACGACGTCGTCTATGCTATAACAACGGGAAATTTCTTGGTGGATCTCATCCCTGCCCGTACGTTGACCCTACTCGTATGATATCAGCGCTCTGACTCTCAGCATGCAGTTGCCTACGTACCTCGATGGTTCCCTGGGACGAGATGGAAGGATAAAGCCGACCGCATGCGCGCATCTTTGAACGATGCCCTCACAAAGCCTATCAACCTTGTGAAAAGACAGTTGGTGAGGACCCAGCTTCTTATAGCGCGTCTTCACACACTAACCTGTGTCTTTCCCAACAGGCTGCTGGAATTGCATTACCATCCTTCGTATCCTCAGAACTCACTCGTCCGGACTGGGACGAGCGGGAGGACGCGAATACGATGGCCTGGACCGCCCACGCGATGTATGCGGCTGGTTCTGATACCTCCGTCTCAGCTATGGCCTCGTTCTTCCTCTGCATGACGCTTTTTCCCGATGTCCAGGCGAAGGCACAAGCGGAAATTGACCGCGTCATTGGGTCGCATGTGATCCCAACCTGGGCGGACCGCGAACGACTCCCATATGTCGAAGCTGTGATCAAGGAGGTCCTGCGCTGGTCTCCGGTTTCTCCGCAATCTCTTCCTCACTGTCCGAACGCGGATGGTACTTTCGGCGGATACTTCATTCCCAAAGGAACGGTCCTTATGCCAAATGTTTGGTGAGCCGGCATCACAGGCTTGGATAAAGACTCAGATGATTGCGTAGGGGATTTACGCGAGACCACACAGTCTATCCCAACTCCGAAGCGTTCGACCCCAGCCGCTTTCTCGGAGAAGAACCTCAACTCGATCCACGCGACTTTGTCTTTGGGTTCGGAAGGCGCGTATGCCCTGGGCGTCAACTCGCAGAATCCTCTTTGTTCATTGTATTATCCAATGTTCTCGCGACGTTGGAGATCAGCAAAAAGCTCGATAAGGACGGCTTCCCATCACACCGATAGTTAAATACTCCAGTGGCGCAGTCTCGTATGTAGTTTTCTAGTCGAATGCCTTGGAAAACTGACCATTATGTCAGCCATCCGGGCTCCTTTGACTGTGACATCAAGCCGCGCAGTGCTTGGGCTGAGTCCATGATTCGCGCTGCACACGATGCGCCGTTTGGCGGTTGAACGGTCTACTTCTCACGCGACCTCACGTACTTCTACAAAACCCGAGGCACGCAGCACTGTAACACCAGACTCCGAGCCTCTATGTAAGGTCCTTTCATTTCTTAACACCGATCACCGCGAGATGAATGGATAGGGTACGGCTGCTCTCCAACGCTCGACGGCCAAGCACAAATTACGACTTCGATCTACTTGAGAGCCGACGTGCGAATGCCCACAACAGGGGGCCGCGTTGCAAAAGCACAGCCCCAGCGTGAAATTGTATTTGCAGTCCCTAGTATGCGGTAGCAAAAGATCACAAGTCCCGCGCCCGGACTAAGCCAGTTGGATCACCGGCACACACAGTCCGGCGAGACGCTGGGCGACACTTCCAACGGACGCATGCTCGTTTTTTACCGATCTGGAGTACGCCATCGGGTAGCCTCAATCTCTCAGAGGTCTATCTAAAACGCGTCTGGTCTACGTGTGGCCCGCACAAACAGACATCACCTTCGAATGGCGCGCTCACAGCGTGTTCGGGATTGGCCGGAGTGCTGCAGCAGTTCGAAATTATGAGAATCTGACAATATCAGGCAGTCATGCAGTAAATAACATTGTTAGTGAGTAGAATGCTGAGGAAGAGTGACGGAAAGCACTGGCCATTGTGTGTGTCAACTCACACAACGTGCCTGCATCGATACCTCTGTTTACCATGAGCCCTCACACTGCGAAATCGTGCAAAATCTTGTGACCATGCGCATTGTGTGACACTAATCCTGGATGATAGACAATACTTTGAATGTGTCACGTACAGTCCGGCACATGCGGAAGGGCGCGCGGCAATGGGGGGGTGCCGAGACTTGAAGATACGCCCATCCATGTCGCAACGTGAAGTAGCGACGATCAGGCACCCCATTCCATTTGATACAAGGAAATTTATCAAGGTCTACACTCTTATGGCTTCAATGAACCCTGAGCGCTCCGTGCGGCTCCCGAATGGCGGGTCGTTTCGTTATCGGACATTCACACAGTGGCGAACATCTGGTAAGCGCAGCAGCTTGTTGCGTCGGGGATATGAATTGATAAATAATGATATTTCTTAATGCCAATGAGCTTTGGGAGACTTAGGGCAAGTGAAGCGCTGTGAGCTGTGTTTGACTCCACGCCTGATGCTCTTATCGCAGCGAGGTGATACATCGCAGCCGGTACTCTGTCAAGATCACCGGCTGCTTGTCGAACATGCTGCTACTCTCACACTCGCCGAGACCCTACATACAGTCAGAGCTGAGATAAAGCTTGGGGTGGATTCAATTGCAAAATCCCAGACCTCACGTCCTGCGATGGCGAACAAGCAGATGCAGTGTACTAGGGATGAACCAGTTTTCATCTTGCCTGACCTCCTCACGCTCTCATCTGTGTTCCCCTTCGGCGACAACCCCAATTACGTTCCGGAAATGGAGGCACGCAGCTGGCTCACCGAGGATCACGTCGCGAATCCACTCGTCCTTGCAGCACTCACCGGAGGGATCGGCCTTGGGCGACTTGCGGCCCTCGTCAGTCCCAACGCCTCTCCCTCTGGTCTCGACGCGGCCTGCGAGCTCTTCTACCTTATCACTCTCGTAGACGATACCAGTGACAAGCAGACCGGCATCGGCGCAGAGAGAACCGTGCAGACCTTCCTCAACGTGCTTCGCGATCAGCATTGCGACGATGGCACCTCACTGTCACTTATCACTAGAGAGTAAGTTGTTGTTGTTGTTTGCGCATGTTCATCGTCGCGGTTGACTAAGGATGACATAGGTTTTGCGAGAGATTAGGGCCATGGGTTCAGACGCAGGCCTTCTGCCGCTTCAGACAGCGTTGCGAGAGCTGGCTCGAGCACACCGCGGAAGAGGCCGCACTCCGTGAGAGCGGAACGGTGCTAAACCTTGACGCCTACACGAAGCTGCGCAGAGAGAGCAGTGGGATACAGCCGGGACTGGCGATTATGGAGTTCTCGCTCGACATGGAGCTTCCCAACAATATCTACGAGGACGAAAATTTCAAAGAACTCTATTTTGCCACTGTTGATATGGTCGCCTGGGTTAGTCTTAGGATTCCTGAGATCTTACGGCCGTAGCTGACAATCTCATCTTTTATAAATAGGCAAATGTACGCAGAATGTGCACTGATTGCGAGGTGTTGGTCTCTCTGACCATGATGTCTCAGGATATATACTCGTACCGCCGCGAGCGTGCAAATGGGGTTGCAATGTGCAACATCCTCACTGTTCTCATGGAGGACAAGGGGATGAGCTTGCAGGCTGCAAGCGACTGGATTGGCGAGCAATTCCAGGCTTTACGCGACAAATTTCTTTCCGCAAGGGAGGCTCTTCGAGGCCGCACGTTCGGAAGCCAGAGTATCGACGACAATGTGGAGCGTTTGATCAGAGAGATGGGCCACTGGGTCATCGGAAACATTGTGTGGTGCTTCGAGACGAAGCGTTACTTCGGAGCTCAACGCTTCGAGGTCATGGCAACTCGCCGCGTCTCATTGAAAAATTGACATTAGAAACAGTGTGGCTTGTTCTGTCATCGCAATTTTAATCTGTCTTTGTTCTTTTTTTTTTTTTTTTTTTGGAGCGTCAGATAGGGTTAGAATAACATAGTTATCCCTTGCCCATCCTTGCCCGCCTTGGCGGGCTGCTGGATTAGGACTGGGAGGCAGTCCACATAAAACGACGGCACCGACCGGAAAAATAGCCTTTAGCACACCTGTTGGGGTAGTGTGGGGCTTGAGAATCAACCGACACCATTCCTGGCGCCATTCCCCGTACCCACTAAAAAACCGGTCTGTTTATTCCAAAATTGTGCTTTCCAGTAATCAGGGTTGGCACTGCGATCTATCCAAGTATCTTCATATAGTACATTGCACAGTGCCTTTGTCTTGTAACGATGTTTATTTGTGAGAAGTTTATCCTGCACGCGGCGTGATTCGCACATTTTCTTCCATCTTTTGGCCACCTCCTCTTCTGGCATGACCCAGTCTGGATCCTCAGCGTGCTCAATACGGGTTTCACACCTTATCTTCCAGATCAGGAAGGCGGATTCTGACACAATAATGCAGAAGATGCGCTCCAGCGCACGATTTCTTGCAGACCCCATGTGTCCTATTCGCATGGTTGCACAACCCATGATAACCCCGATGTCTATGTCTATGTTGATCTTGCGACTCTTCAGGAAGTCCTGGGCCAAGGCCCATACTGTTTCAAAACCTGAGCTCTCGCATTTTAGGAGGATGTGTTCCATGGTCTCAGTTTCCTGGCATGATGGACATGTGGCATATGACGCCCATGGTTCTGGCATTTTGCTGAAATAGTCGCCAACTTTGTGCGCACCATGGGCCATTTTCCAAAGGAAGTTGCGCACACTGCGCGAAAGGTTTTTGGATTGCAGACTCTGCCAGAACTGAGACTCCAGTGGCATGAAGTCTGTCGCATGATGTACACGCCATTTTATTAATTTGAGATTTTCCAAGGTCGCTTTTCGCTGTTTGACTTTTTTTCTGGGCGAGCCATTTTATGGCTCTATGTGCTTCTCTCTGAGTGATATTTGCAATTGCAAGCCCAGGCTTATCAAAGGGCACCAGCTCCTCGAGGTCCAAATCAAAAGGTGGGCCCACTTCTGCAGCCACAAGGGCCATTTTTCTTGCCTCTCCAACCTGTGGCCAGTGCTTGACTCTGTTCTTGGCTATGCATGTGAACGAGGTCGGTGCACCTCTGGCACGCAGAGCTGCAGTCGCTGCTCGCATGGCGTCTGCCTCATTTGGCAGATCCATCCATCCAGTGGACTCATGCTTGGGTAGATCAAGGGTGAGCATTCTTACTACTGCTGCACTGGTGCTGATCATGTGCAGAGGGCGATGTCTTGGTGCCGTTGTTGCTGCCATCTTTATTGCTGTGGCTACACTGCGCACGTAGGAGTGTGTATCCCCTGGGCAGAAGCCCACTTTGTCGTCGAAATCGTGTTCTGGAAAATATGCTGCAAAGCCGCCCTTAGCAATTGCTGAATCTCCATTTATGATTGCACCGCAGACGACCACTTCCACAGCTTCTGCATCCTTGTCTCCATGTGGTCGTACAGGTGCCTCATCACATATGGTGTCTGTCACCCCTCTCCCACTGAGGGCCATTGTGTCCACGAAAGCTCTGTAGTAGCTGGCCAGATCATCACCTTGGTGTAGGGTTGGGTCGAAAATTATTGGTTCACCAGTCTGGATTGCTTCCATGCGACCCTCTGCGAAAGTTTCCCACATGCTGGAGTCTACTTCAGCCTGTGTGGTCGCAGTGTTCCACTTGGGCGCAAGCTCGCTCAGTATGTCGCGAGCAAACTCCTGGCATTTGAAGGGGTTCTTGCAGCCCTCTGTTCTATCGGTCATGCAGTTGTCGCATATGCAGGTACTAGACTCCTCATGGTCAAAGTCATCAGGTTCAGCTATCTCTTCGAGATCTTCAACCGTACAGACCGCATGAGAGGTCTTTAGGCATCGCACTTCTCTCCTATATTCTCGCAGAACATCTGGTTGTCCCATGGCTGGGTGTGCCCATATGGGCATATCTTCCCTTATGTGCTCTGGGATCTGAGGCGCATCGAGGGCGACATTATATTTAGCTGCAACCCTCACCATTTGCTGCAAGATGAAAGGTAGTTTCTGCTTGTTGGGTCGCCACACCTGTTGGAAGGGGTTGATGCGTGCGTCTGTTGGCACCCATTTCTTGTCCTTGTTGATGATGGCAACTCTGAAGATGAAGTCTGCCAGGTAGGTCCACATTGGACGTGTCTCATCATTTTTGATATATGCGCCCACCCATTTCAGGTATTGCGCATCATTTCTGCTCTCAGTGTGGAACAGACCCAGACCTCCATGGTCTCTACCCAGGCGCAGAGTATCCATATTAATTGGGTGGCGGCGAGAGCCAGCCCAGAGGAAGTCAAGCGTCATTTTATCCAGGCGTTTTTCCAGCTTGGTTGGCATGCCTTGGGCAGCAGTAAGGTACTGGGTAAATCCGCCTACCACAACCTGTGATATAATGCTTCTACCATTAAGCGAGGGGCGCTTACTTTCCCATCTTTGTAGAGTTTCAGCAATTTTGTCCTGGATGGAGGACCAGGCATTCACATTCTGCACTCCATTGCCTGGCCAGGTACCAAGTATGCGAATGGGTTCGCCATCTCTGGCAATGCGCACTGAGTCTGGGATGGCAGGGTCCCCATCTTTGAGGCATCTCGAATCCAGGACTTGTGTCCTGTACTCTTTTGTACCCATTGGAACGATTTCAGTTTTCTGCACATTGAAGCGAGCACCTGCTGCAAGGCACCACTGGTCCAGGATCTGGAAGAGGCGCTGGTAAGAGTCATTCTTACTCATGTACACTGTTGTATCATCTGCATACAATGTGGCGATTAGTTTGCCCTCAATGCCATCAATCTTGTAGCCTTGCAGCTCAGAGCGTCTGAGCATAGCTGAGAGCGGCTCTATTGCCAAGTTAAAAAGCAAGCAGGAGAGGGGATCTCCCTGCCTGACGCCTCTGGTAACTCTAAACTTTTTGCTTGCAAAGCCATTGATCATGACCACAGTGAAAGCATTTTCATACAGCGTCCTGACCGCATTCACAAAGTGCTCTGGGAAGCCAAAGGCTTTGAGAATCTTGTGCAGATAGTCATGTCTTATGCGATCATAAGCTTTTTCCTGGTCCAGTGCCACAATGGCGCCATTTTCTTCCTTGGCTTCAGCGTAATCAAGGATGAGACTCGTGATTTTGGAATGGTCTGTGATACTGTGACCCTGGACAAAGCCAGCCTGAGATTCATGAATGAGCTGGGGCGCAATGCTAGCCAGCCTGAGCGCCAAGGCCTTGGTGTAAATTTTGTAGTCTGTGTTGAGGAGAGTGATCGGCCTATAATTCGCGATTTCACTTCTATCTCCCTTCTTGTACAGGGGGCACAGCCAGCCTTCTGCAAATTTGGAGTCTGCGTCTAAGCCATGGAGTTCAATATCTTCAAAGACCATTGTCATCATACCCACGACGTCAAAGGTTTGATCTTCTTTGCCCCTGGATTTACAGAACTGCTTGTGGATGACTTTCCAGAGTTCATATATGAGTCCATCTAAGCCAGCAGCTTTCCCGCTTTTCGAGGACGCCAGAGATTCTGTTACATCCTCTCTTGATATTACAGCTGCTAGTTTGGCACGCGCACTTGCATCTGCGCGGCGCTCCAGGTGATCTAAAGCGTGCTCTATGGCCAGTGAGCGCGCGGCTTCATCTACGTCCAGATCTTTGGACTGGATCGAGTTGTGGTATTCTCCAGCCAAATCTGCCATATCGCGTGATTCCAGAACATACTGTGCTGGTTCGCACCCTGGGCGCTTGAGTTGCATCATGGTATCACGCGGTTTTTTACTTTTCACCCAACTGAACCAGGACTTGGACATGGTCTCTGCTTCCAGCCAGACACGTGTTGATCTATTTTGGAATATGGAGGTGTGCGAGCTGTCCTGTAGATTGTAGATCTCCATTTCAGCTTTTCTGAGCTGCGCTTTTGCCTCTGTAATTTCATCAGGCGAGGATGCTGCCCTCAGGCAGGTTTTGGCAGAGTTTCTCTGTTCTTGCGCTTTTGTCAATTTTGTGCGCCTGGCGCAATTAAGATCTTTGCTTCTGGCCTTGGCTGCCTTTCTTATCTGCTCTTTCAGACGTTCCCAGGTACGCTGGGGGTTGTTGAAAGCTGTCCTGCCTAAGAAGGCGATGGCGTCCATCTCTGACTGGGCGCTTTTGCCAAGTTTGTACACCTCTGACATGAAAACTTTGTCCCTTGTTAGGTTCTCAGACATGGTCCAGCGTCCAGGACCAATGTCTGGAGCATCTCTGCACACTAGTTCCACAGAGATTCTGCTGTGGTCATATGTATTTATGCCAGACACGTTAATTTCCCACTGTCTGCTGACCGCACGCATTTTGTTGGTCAGGTATATCCTATCTATGCGAGACATGGAGGACAGAGACATGTTTCGCCATGTCCATTCAATGCTGTCAGGGAAAGTGTCTCTCCACCCATCGGTGACTTTAAGATATCTTTTAAGGTCTTCAAAGGACTGTGGTGCGTCTATCTTTGACAATTTTGCAGGGAAGCGATCGATGGGGTCTTCCACCTGGTTAAAATCCCCCAACATGACATCTGGCTTAGGGATCTTACCCTTTGCACGCTTGAGAGTCTTTTTTAGAGTTTCCCAGAATTCTCTATTTGCCTTGGCAGTGGTGGGTGCATATATGGCAAGGACGGCCAGGCTTGAGTCCCTGTGCCATTCGATTTTGCACACTATCGCCCTTCCTGGAACTAGGACATGAGTGTCAATAGTGCGATAGTTTGTGAGCAGTTTGTTGAAGACCAGCGCCACACCCCCAGCACCCGTGGGGTTTGCTGGTAGCGCACTGTTCTCTACGTGGAGGTGCTCGTAGTACTGGTGAATCTCATCAATGTGCTGCGCATCGAGGTGGGTCTCCTGGATGGCCATGATTCCAATTTTATGACTGCGAATGTCTTCGGCAATTTTTTTCCATTTGATGCTGCCAGCTACCCTTTGTGCGCCCCGGCCTTTCATATTCTCAGAGGCCAGTTTGATATAGGCCTTGGTGCTCTTCTTTGAGCGCATCTGATTATCCTGCATTATTGGTAATACTGCATGGTTTGAGTAGTTGTTCCCAGCATCAGATGGTGTCTGTATGTATGCTGAGCTCGACCCTGCCACTGATCGCGGCATAATGAGGTCGCTTGCATTAGTACTGGATTTGCCAGACTGATGCGAATCCTGACGCCAGCCTTCTGGCGTCAGAATGTTGTTCATCACGAACTCTCCCCCCGAAGCGCTGCCTCCTGCTTCCTGAGCACCATCATCCACAGAGGGAAGGGCAGCATCAGAAACCTCTGGTTCGGTGCTCTGGAACGTGTAACCAGACCGATCGATTGTCACCTGAGATGAGTTGTTGGTGATAATTGGGCTTCGCGCTGTAAATCTTGCAGAGAGGGGCCAGCGCACCCATCTCGCACAGCTGGCATGCCGGCCAGCACGGTGAGCTATGCCAGTCAGTACTACTCGCACAGTCCGGACTGTGCAATTTCCATCAGGCTTCAGCGTCTCCGCGCGGCTCGCTCTTGGTCTAAATAGACCTCCGCTCACTCCCGCTGCTTCCTGTCCCCGGAGGTCAGTAAATTGGGCAGCAGGAGGGCACTAGCTAGGATTGTGCGTAGCCGGGGTTTGAGGTTGCCAGAGCCGTTGCCGGTTCAGGGCACTGTGCATCTCTGTTTTGTAGTGGGAGACGTGCTCATTTGTGAGTGTTCACGCGTTAACTCCCTTGTCACGATCATAACGTGGCTATTTCGTGTATGTTACGTGTGCTGGCGTGCAAGTATGTAGAGCTTGCGGCTGCGCGAGTTATTACAGTCCGCGCACTTGCGCGAGACATTTTTGTGCGCGCGTCATCGCGAGAAGTTGCAGTGTGTGCGCCCACGCGGAAAGTTGCGGTGCGCGCATTCTCGCGAGAGGTTTCGATGCGCGCGCCTGTGCAAGAGGCTGTGCGAGGAGCCTCGGTGCGCACACCTGCGCGAGAATCCATTGGATGTGCACCTTCGCGAGGGGCTACGGTGCGCGTTTCCGCGCGAGGCGTAGCGAAACGCGCATGTGCGGGAAGGCGTGTGCAACCGCGCGAGAGGTAGCGGTACGTGCATGCGCGAGCGGGCGTGTGTAGTCGCGGTGTGTGTATCTGCGTGAGAAAGCGTGATGCGCTCGCCCGCGCGAGAAATCGCGGTTCGCTCACCCGCGCGGGAATTCGCGTTGCGCGCACTTGCGCGCGAAACCGCGTTACACGCACCCGTGTGAGGAAGCGCGATGTGCTTATCCGCGCGAGAAGTCGCGGTGCGCGCATCCGCGCGGGAAGTAGCGGTACGTGCATGCGCGAGCTGGCGTGTGTAGCTGCGGTGTGTGTATCTGTGTGAGAAAGCACGGCGTACGGATTTGCGTGAGAAAGTACGGTGCGCTCGCCTGCGTGAGAGGGCGTGATGCGCTCACCCGCGTGAGAATTTGCGTTGCACGCACTCGCGCGAGAATCCGCGGTGCGCGTTTCCGCGCGAGAGTCCGCGGTGCGCGCATTGTGCGAGAGTGCGCGGTGTGCGCACTTGCGCGAGGACCCGCGGTGCGCTTACCCGCGCGAGAGTCCGCGGTGCGCGCACTTGTGCGCGAATCCGCGGTGCGTGCACTTGCGCGAGAGCCCGCGGTGCGCGTTTCTGCGCGAGAAACCGCGGTGCGCGCACCTGCGCGAGAGTCCGCGGTGCGCTTATCCGCGCGAGGGTCCGCGGTGCGCGCACCTGCGTGAGAATCCGCTGTGCGCTTATCCGCGCGAGAGTCCGCGGTGCGTGCACTTGCGCGAGAGTCCGCGGTGCGCGTTTCTGCGCGAGAATCCGCGGTGCGCGTTTCCGCGCGAGAGTCCGCGGTGCGCGCATTGCGCGAGAGTGCGCGGTGTGCGCACTTGCGCGAGAACCCGCGGTGCGCTTATCCGCGCGAGAGTCCGCGGTGCGCGCACTTGCGCGAGAGTCCGCGGTGCGTGCACTTGCGCGAGGACCCGCGGTGCGCGTTTCTGCGCGAGAATCCGCGGTCCGCGGTGCGCGCACCCGCGTGGGAGTCCGCGGTGCGCGTTTCTGCGCGAGAATCCGCGGTGCGCGCACCCGCGTGAGAGTCCGCGGTGCGCGCATTTGCGCGAGAGTCCGCGGTGCGCGCACCTGCGCGAGAGTCCGCGGTGAGTCCGCGGTGCGCGCACTTGCGCGAGAGTCCGCGGTGCGCGTTTCTGCGCGAGAATCCGCGGTGCGCTCATCCGCGCGAGAGTCCGCGGTGCGCGCACCTGCGCGAGAATCCGCAGTGCGCATTTCTGCGTGAGAGTCCGCGGTACGCATTCCTGTGCGAGAACTTGCGCGAGGGAGCGCGGTGTGCGCGCCTGCGCGAAAAGATTTGCTGTGTGCGTCCCGCACGCTCGGTCGTAGTGGCAGCCCCATTCTATAATTGGGGGAGGTACTACAGCGGAGTCGGGCTTGAGGAAAAGGGGGGGCGACGTGGGGAGCCGGCGCGACAGCGTGAATGTGGCGGGCTCGCAAGAAGGGAGAGTGCGGTGGCGCGGTCAAGAATGCTTATGTGCATGGGTGCGCAGTGACGAGGGGGATGATATCTGCATACAAGAAGTGAGGGAGGGGGGGGGGGGTTGTGCACAAGAGCGGCGTGGGCGGCGAGGGGTACGGAGTTCCTGGCTGTTAGTGCGTACGGCCTCCGCCACGTCCGCCGCGACTGCCTCCGCGGTTGCTGGCGCCTCCTCGTCCGCCGCGGTTGGCGTTGCTCCTTGTGCTGCCGATGCCCTGCGTGCCGCTGTGCTGCGACGCTCCGTTTGCGTTCGTCCACCCTTCGATGCGAGCCGTTGGGCATTTGCCTGTGGGGTGACCCGCGCTGTTACATACCGAGCAGGACCACGCTGGCTTACGCATTTTGCCGTGTCCTTTGAAAGGGTGGCGGATGGGTATGGCGCTGACGGCGTCGCGGAGCTCGAAGAGGAGGTCGGGGGGGAGGAAGTCAACGTCGGCATGTACATTGTACTCCTTAATCGACTCGGTGCTCGCAGTTGTCGTCAGCGAGCGGACTGTTATCGAGTCGAGGAAAGCTTGAATTAAGGGCTCAACCGCTATTTTGTTCCGAGAGGCGAATGTTTCGAAGGGCGAGCGGAATTTCGGGCTGGCTTCCCAGGACGGTCCGATGCTGGCGCGTACCTGCGCGCCCCCTGAGCTGCGTATTTGTGACGGTCCCCAGGTGCGACGAGGCGAGGAGGGTGAAGCGAAAAGTCGTGATGCTGGCATTGTCGATCACGTAGTGCCTCTTGTCGCACAGCGCGTCTTCCTGTGTGCGCGTGATGCCAGTCAGCAAGAATGTGTTCTTGCGGATGCCTTTGCTGCGGGGTCTGATTCCGCGCTCGTGACCTGCGGTTTGCTGCTCGGGAAGGCTCCTTTGAAAGACTTGACCAGCTTCTTGACGACCGCCAGTGGGTGCATGGACGAGGGGTCTATGCCGCCGATGCTGTCGCACGTGAAGACGACTTTCGCCTTCTTGTATCCCGACCACGCCGAGCGCTGCGTGGGGCAGAGGTTGCTGAGGTGCCCATTTGCTGCCATGCCGTCGATCCGGCGGTTGTTTCCGCTGGAGGCGACGTGGACTGTGCGCTCATCGAAAGCGGCGTGTAGCTCGAAGTCATCGTCGTCGTCTTCTCCGTCCGTGTCTTCTATGTCCTCCTCCTCGTCGTCGAGATCGTCATCGATGTCGTCCTCGGGCGTGTACGCGCGCGGTGGCTGCGCTGCCGGGATGTCCGGTGCTGCATATACGTCGTCGTCCTCGATGGGGTCATCCACCTCCATCTCTTGCAGGCCTGAGCGTTGGCGAGCGTGGCGGTCGACGGTGTGTTGGCGCCTGGGGGGGTGTCTCTGGGGGTGCCGTGTCTGGGCCTCTTGTTCGTGCACAGAAAGCTGTCGCTCTCGTCGTTGTGACCTCAGGAGTGACGGCGAGACTTGATCGCCGGCATCTCCTCGCAGGCCGGCTGCCCTGTCTGGGTCCCGCAGGTCCTCGGCGTCGTCGTGGGTGAACATGTCGCGTAGGAGGTCTCGTGGCGCCGCGAGTGAGTGGTGGCTGGCATTCGTTGCGGGTCCAGGACGGCGGTCTATTCTACAGGAAGTTCAGCGCCTGCATTCGACGTCTGTGCAGTAGCAGTGGTTTCGTACCTTGGCCAGAAGCCTTGGGTCGCTGTGTCGTTAGACCCGCCACCGACTTGCTGTGTGGCCTGCAGCGGGGCGATGGGCTGTCGGGCGGGGCGATTCCTTTCGCGGCCCCGCTGCTCGGCCTGTGGCTCGCCTTGCGCCTGCAAGGCATCCGCGTTTTGAGAGACTTCCAGCGGCCTGGGCGCGCGCGGTAGGAGGGCTGCCGGCTGTATCGGTGGCAGGGGTCGTGACGCAGAGTGCCTGGGCATCGGCGCGATCTGGCGTGCACCCGGTTGGGCCGTCGGGGGCTTCAGCGATCTTTCGCGCTGTTGCTCCTGCGCGGCTTCCGAAGGTTGTAGCGGCGGCCACATTGAGACGTCGAGCCCTTCGAAAGACTGCCTGCGTCGGTCTCTGCGCTCGACCTCCGTCTGGTGTATTTTTTTCCGGTCACCGGGCGTGGCTGCGTCGTCCGCGGTTCTGGTTTGCGCTGGGCGTGCTGGGGAGAGCTCGGCGCTTATGGGGGCTGACGCGGAGGGCGACGAGGGGAGGAATGGGTCTGCGGTCGTCGTTTCCAGTACCTCGTGTTGCAGGCCTGGGACGGCGTGGTCGTCTGGCTGGGTGGCAGGGACGAGGACTTCTTCTAGCTCCATCTGTGAGGTGCGTCTGGGAGCTTCCGGCAGCGGTGACGAGTGCGGTAGGGCTGGGACGCGCGTCGTGGCCTTGCTGAGGACTCTGCGGCAGGAACGGCTGGTAGATGAGGGTAAGAGGAAGATGGGGCGTCCCATGGCAGAGTCTGGCGCACCCTGTTCCTCTGCTCGAGGCGCAAGTGTCACTTGTCGTCCCTTGGCAGCCATCTCGGCGGCGCACGGGTCTATATGGCGGCGAAATGAGGGTGGGCGGACCGGGCGAGTAGTAGTCTCGACATACCCCAGAATTCCGCGTGGAGGACCTATTGTGGACGCGCGGTTCCTGAGCGCCGCCTGCTTGCTCAACACGAGTGCACGCGCGTTCATGTAGAGTCTTCGCCACCGCCTGGCGCTGGGCTGACGAAAGGGCACGGTAGGGGAAGAGCAGCCCTGGCCCATTCAGCTCTGCTCATCGAAGCCGCGTCAAGGGCGGGCAGGGCGCTTGGATGTGGGATCTACGGCCTGCTACGTGGTCGTGGTATGACAAAGTCGTCCCGATCTGGCCGGCCCGGCGTGTTTGAATCGGAGTTGTAATTACAGGCCGCGTCATCCTCGCTCGTACCCCCATCGCGAAAAGGCCGCAGTGCTGCGCGATCTTCGCAGCATTGCCTCAATACTATCGCATGATTTTCCAGAGATCTCCGGACTTTCCAGAGCTCGGCCTTCGTGCTCGGGTGACGCATAGAGACTGGTTCCTTGCAAATCTCATTGCTGTCGCGATTTGCGTCAGCGCTTGCGTCGTCCACGCTGATCCCTGGCGTGTTTCTGGGGCCTGTGCGCTCGGCCGAGTGCTTCTCCGGGCGAGTGACTTGATTTCGGAACGCTCGGTGATCTCGGCCTGCCCCTGCTGTCTCGCTTGATGATAACAACATCTGGTCGTTTAAAATTCGCTCTGGGAGGCTATGGCTACACTCTTTTACTCGATAAAATGCACGCGGCGTTCTCTGCCCTCCTTACGCTTCCTCCTCCATTCCAAGGTCTTATTGTAGTCGATAACGAGGTGCGTTCCCTTAATTGCCTCGACGTGTGCGGTTTCGCTCTCGGGGTACTGGAGCCAGTGCTGGTCGCGCCTGTCGCGTTGGCCCCATTTTTGGCCACAGCCGCAGAGGCATGCGTAAGCACGTTTCTTCTGATACGGCCCAGATGTATCCTGCGGGATATCCCGCAGTATGTCATCTATGCTCGCAGCGACTCGTGCCGTAGGTGGGGCGTGGGTTCCGGTCGGCTGGGACTTGATCGCGTTACGCACGGTCTCGTCTCCTACTGTGCTCGCCGCCATCGCTGCCGTGCCCTTTGATGGTGCCGGCGTCAGCAGTTCGTGCTTTTCTCTATTCTCCACCTCCTCTCTCAGTGGCAGTATGTTCCACGTCGGGGTCGGTGACCTGCTCAGAGGTTCTCCGTTTTCGCCAGGGCTGGCAAGATTCTTGTGCGCCGGTGTGGGGTTCATTTGCCTGCGCCGCTGGCTATGTGCAGCGCGGTTGTACAGTGCGCGGGCTTGGCAGAGGGGGCGTCCAGTGTTGGGTGCCTGGTCTCACAGTTTTTAAGGGGTGAGACTGGGCGATAGATCGTCTAGGCGCTTTATTCTCAATGGATAGGTCTTGGAGGACGTCATTAGGGGTAGGAGCAGCGCTGGGACTCAATGTGTTCGACGCTGTTCGCCTCCATAGTTCTACGTCACTCAGGTCGGGATTCGAGGAGGTGGACTTTCGCCTCTGACTGAGGAGGGGCATAGCGCCATCTTTGCTCTTCTTTTGTTCCGGGCTAAAAGCTATCTGATCGCGTTTCACCCTGTGATGGTTGCCATATATACTTTGCTGGCGCCGTGGCTCATTTGTTATTTTCTCATCCCCTCCCCAGATTTCAGATGTGTCGCTCCGTTTCGTGAGTCCTGCATCCGCCCTAGGACCTTGCTTAAAGAGCCAGCGTGCCTGCGCATTGCTTGTGTGGGGTACGTATTCAAATTCGGGATTCTCCGGGGTTATCTTACCTACTCCGCTCGCAGCGGCTTCTTCACGTTCGTCGCGTCGTGCAATGTCATTCCCCACTTTGTGTCGTACTTGGAACGACCTCAGGGTGTGGCTGCTTTTTTTGTATGCATGTAGGTGAGACATTGTGGAATTCTGACTTTCTTACGCTCCGTTTCAGTATTTGGGCGCTTCTCTCGTCTATTTTGCCGGCGGCATAGTGCTTACTCAGTGCCCGGGATGTGCCGGAGTGTGAAAAGAAGGCCTTACTGCTGCTCGAGAGGGGTACATGGCATGCTCTCGCCGCGGTCTCGATCGAGGGGGACGGCAGGTACGTCTCCGATCTGTATCGCGCGGGCGGCTCGTTTCTCTTACAGTACCAGCACGCAGCTCACTTTAGAAGCGCTCGTCCATGTTGCTGTAGTATTAGCAAATGAGAGCCGCTCCGTTTCTATGTTCCCTGCCATCCAGATGTCAGATCTCAGCGCGGTCCGATTGACCATGTCTTAGAGAGCTGGACGCGGCGAGCCTTTGCGGGTGCTGTAGACGACGTTTGGTGCGCACTGCGCGAGTTCGTACTGGCGATCTGCATCGTCTGTGCTTCGCCGTCCCGTCTCGCTGGACCTCCGTCTTGCTTTCCACGATCTACTGCTCATTGCCCGCGCCAGGGTCAGTTCTAACGTTGCACACAGGATGTCGAGGGCGGAATCGTTACGGTACGTTCGTTCAGACGTCGTTGGGTCAGTCTCTGCGGCTCACGTACTATAAAGGCCAGCGTGTCTCGTCCTTTTCTCAGCATCCCCCAGACTTTCCTTGCCTCTCAGACATGTGCCGTCCTTTCAAGTGCGTGCTCGCGGCATTCGTGGCCACCATATGAGAGCTTACGCATCGTAGGATCATCATACGCTATCGCTGTGGCGTACGTGTCCTTCTGTTTTATCACTACTTCGTTTTTCTCACGTTTCCCAGCATAACATCAGCAATTGGCTCAACCCGCATAGACTCTTTCCTTGCACGTCGTACTGTTGCTTCAATAAGCCCTGGGCCGAGCGCGTAGAATGTGGATGTCTTCATTGCCAAGACGTGAGCGTCATTCCGTTGATTGCTGCCGGCGATCGCTGATCTTTTTTTAGTCGCCGGGCAACACCAATAACGTCCCCTCCGGCCACAGCTGCGACGGCTGCGGTGGTCCGCGCCCCGCGTGCTACTGCACGCTTTTCCATCGCTGCCCTAACCATGGTCTGTAGCTTGATGGCTTCCGGACCCCGCGTGCGCTGCTGGCCAGATCGTAGCGCTGATCAATGTGCGTAAATTTTTCGTGGGTGCTTGCAGTACCGTGCCCGCACGCTCTTGCTGATTATTCCAGGCTCCCGACGTTCTCTAGTGGCCTCCTGTACGTCTTCCCGTCCTCCATTACTCTTCACTGACTGGTCTCGTCCAGGAATTCGTACGGCGTGGTGTTACAGCTCAGTGGTGGAAAATCGACGTGCTTGGTGTACTTTCTTGGACTTTGCGTTGTACTTCTAGATACGAGCGCTGGTCTCCCTCGCGCTGCGCGCGAATACATGCCCACTTGCATTTGGCGCTCCTACGTCCTATTCGACTGGGGAATTCGTCCTTTAACGGCATTCCATTTTTCGCACGTAGTGCTCGTTTGTAACGATTTTATTTGCAGCAAATGACGAGCGCATTGCGCAAAGCGCTGCGCCGTGGTACTCGCAGCGGTCTTGTCCCGGCAGCCTTGTTGTGGCGGCGAGTAGGGCGTTTGGTATGCTCTTGCGCTGGTATTGCTACCGTACATGGTGGTACGGGAAAGAGCCGCCCCAATCTGTCTTTGTTCTTCCGACCCGCAAAAAACACGGATCAACGTTACTGTAGCGTAGGAGCGCACTTACCCCAATCACACTGACAGATCTCATCCGCATGTTCCTTTCCATGAAATACTGTGGCGGGACGAAGCCAGCCCAAGGATCCGGCGCTTCAACATCTTACATCGCGGTCAGGCCACCTTGGGACAGCCATTCAGACCTGATTTCATGATGACTAACAGAAGGCTGATACCAATGATATTTGGTCATGTTATTGGAACAACTTGGGGAGATTTGGATCAAATTAACTTCTGCGCGTCTCCCACGCGATTAGGAGCATCCGGTAGCACGGCTAGAGAGGCACTGGGTGGTGCAGACGCCGTTGAGGTCGGTGTTGCGCGAGAGGCCCGACTGGCCGTTGACGACGCATCCGTTCTGCACCGCGTTGGCAGCCGAGACGAGCATGCCCTGCGTGAGGCCCGACGCAACGTTCGCCCAGCTGACGCAGCACTGGTTGCCGTTGGTCGTCTGGCAGATCGAGCGCGGAGAGTTGCCCACGCCCGTGCCGCTGTTCGCGTTGAGCGAGTTGATGAGGTTCTGGCACGCCTGGCGGTTGGGCACGTTGCTGCCAAAGCACTGCACGTTGTTCGTGCCGCAGGCGCGCTCGGTGAGGTCGCTGCGCGCCGCGACGGTTTCGTTCGCGCCGGAAGCGAGGCCGTAGAAGACGAGCGGGCCGTGGATTGAGTCCTCGGTTTTGATGATGACGAAGGCCTCCTCAGTCGACGCGGGGGCAGCCTGCGCTTGAAGGGCGGCCAGGATGGCGATGAGGACGGTCTTGGTGAAGAGCATGGTGATTGGGTGGTTCTGAGAGACTGTGAGCAAGAGACGCGCCGACGAGAGAGAGTGAGGTGGCGTACGCTTTGAAGAGCTGAGACGAGTTGGCGGCTTCGATCTGAGGACTCTCCTTCAGAATCCCCTCGTTTTTATACTGTCCCAAGCAATATATACGGCCATGAGTCCCCCGGTGACAGCTGTGCGCTTAGCGTACTGTATAATCATCACCTGCCTGACCGTGAGCTTCTGGGAATCCAGCCGAAGGCTATCACATACTGAGACGAGTCAGACGTGATCGGCTGGAACGAGACGGTCAGGGTCTTCTGCCAAGGACACGCTCAGGCTGTCGACACTCAGTCATTCATATCCGCGCGAATCGTGGTCTCTCGTGGTCTCGCTGTCTTCGCTACAATTCTGATTCACGGTCTCCTGCGCCCGTGCTGTTCGTTGTGCCTGAAACCGCATTTCTTGGTGCCCAGGACAAGTTCTGATTACTAGCCACGATTATATGTACTTTCCGTCTCTCCCTTCCCAGCCACTATAAGGCGTCGCTCATGACATGGGAGAGGCGCACGATCTCCAGCCTTGATATGGTATCGGGATGCTGAGAATTCTCTGTAATACCGTCAACGCATACTCAGTGCACGGCTTCGCCGCGCGCAGCCTCTCGGAGTTAGTACAGTACAAGGTTCGGTCATGCAACGCCGCGGCGCTCTGAACCCGCAGCTGTCAATTCGTCGAAATTTCTTGTGAAAGTCTTGGCGACATCGCTTACTGCGGCTTACTGACGATTGGCTGTTGGCCCAGGGTCAGAGCAAGCGCCACGGTCCCATGTCGAACTTCTGATCAAAACTTGAATGTTTGATAGTCGATATACTAGTCATCTCAGCATGCTCCGCACCGTTTGAGACCTGCGATGGGTAACCAGCGTGAGAAGAGCCGTTGCGCTTGTACGCAGATTCTAGCTCGGTATGAGGCTCTCTTTGGTGAAGCCTTTGCAGAGACGATCTTCGCGGGAAGCGAGGCGATGTTTCAGTCGTCGGTGAAGATGGTGATGGGATGGTCTCGCCACGGGACCAGCCTCCTTTGTAGCCTTCGCGACAGAGTGCGCTGCGCGCGAGGCGAGGTTATCGCACTAAACGTTGTACTGCTGCGGTATAAAACGCCAGCTGATTTGCTATTCTAACGAGTCACATGACAAGGAACTGCGAATGCGCGCCGCAGAGTCCCAAGGCTACAGAGCTCGAGAGAGAAGAGGACCAGGGACGCCCAACCGCCGCAATGGGCGTAAAAGCGACGTGGGTGGCATAAAATTATGAGACCAGTAGTCGATTGGGGGATTTGATGTGGGTAGCAAGTGCTCGAAACGCGCTTTCGTTCTCCGCTCCAACTCACTTCCTTCCTGCCCATCATGTCGGAATTCAAGATGTTCGGAGATCAAGCCATGCAGCTCATTGTGGAGGCACGAAGGGCAGCAGCGCAGGCTCAGTCGTCGTCCAACTCGGCGCAAGCCTTACCGCCGAAATATGCGGACTTGCTGGTGCAGAACGTGTGCCGCGAGCTGCGCATGCTTGACGCCGACCTGCAATCGGCGCTTGCCGCGTGGTACAACGTGCCAGGCGGGCGCGCAAACGAGGACCCGCCGCCTGAACTCCAGGCTGCGGCGACGCTGTACGACCTGGGCATGAGGCGCAACAAGCGGTTGATGCTGGCGTACGTGCAGTCGCGGCTGGACCGGCTGCGCGACCTGTACTGGGCCGCTGGCGGCGCGCTGGCCCACTTGCTAGCGAATACCGCATTGCGAGAGCGCCTGAGCCCGCACGAGGTCGATTTTTTGCGGCAGTACCACGACACCGTCGTCGTCGCACGCGCCGAGTACGAGTTTGGCGATATCCTCGACATGACGGCCGGCATCGAGCACCCGCCGAAGGAGCTGCACGTCCTCGTCCGCGTCCTCAAGGACATTGGCGATGTCCACACCGAGCTGGGTACCGTCGATTTCCGCAAGGGACAGCGCTTCCATTTGCGCCGCAGCGACATCGAGCACTTGATTGTGCAGGGATACCTGGAAGAAATATGAAAGGGTTAGTACCCGGTTCAACTCATCCTTCCGCCGTTGTTTACTCGAACCTGTACATCCTTAGGATCTTTGGAATCTCGTGCCCCGACCTGTAATACGAGCTCCGAATCAAGCCGGACATTCGTTTCCTGAACCGTCGAGCACGAGCCATTCAGTCTATGATTCCGGCCCTCTAATCCTGGATACGACCTCAGAATGCTGTGAACTAAACCGAGCCGACAATGCACCTTGTCTACGTCGGCGAATCGCCTGGTTCCTAATCACAATCTCGAATGCCAACGCTCAGGCACGCATGCAACAGCTCGAGCTTCCATTGCTACCAGGATCCGAGTGAAGAATCGCTTCGGCCGGTCTGTGCACCCGCAAGGAGGCTTCTCTCCGAAGCCCCTCACTGCATCGCGAAGATCCTCTGAACACAATGACGGGCACCATGGGGAGTCAAACGACAACAATGGAGCCTCAATGTCCGCGATCTACCTTGTCTTCTAACCATGTCCTGCTGCGTCTGTCGTCTACCTTTCCTTCCCAAGCCCAAGGAATCGACCAACCCACTCCCGGCGCACTTCGCGCCTCCGGGCGTCCTGACTGATAGCCAGACGCGCTATTTCGAGCACCTTTGGTCGTTCGGGTGCGTACTTTACTGCAACCATGCATCCTATTGAGCCTGCTGTGACCTCTTGCATTGTAGAGAACTCGTTCCAGGATTCCTGCTTGATTGCGTCTACTTCAGTAAGGCTGATAGTCAGCATCACTGCCTGTGCGGATGCTCAAGATGGCCAGGTGGAAATATGCTCGGAGCGAACAAGCTTCCAGCTGTTCCTATCATTCTCGTAGTTCAATGGGAACAAGTCGCACGCGATTCCGTCGTATGTGTTAATAACTATATCTCCACCGCTTTCACTGATACTCTGTCTGCGACTGCGCAGTTAATAACCATGCACACAGTCTGCTACGAACTCTTCCGCCGCTGCGTGAATTCTGGCGACACGAGCAACACAAAGGCGAACCTCCGAAAGCTCGCAGCCATCGAACATGTCATGGGCCGT
The DNA here is from genome assembly GCA_037042915.1 of Auricularia sp. M13. Lineage (NCBI taxonomy): Eukaryota > Fungi > Basidiomycota > Agaricomycetes > Auriculariales > Auriculariaceae > Auricularia > Auricularia sp. M13. The sequence goes on along the minus strand of CM073194.1, from coordinate 1,089,850 downwards.
CCCCTTGGAGCTGAAACCACGGGAAGATGGGCGGGCGTCGACTACGAAGGTACGAAACCCTTCATGGTGCATTCAGCCTCTGTTTCGCGTGCTGATTCCAGGAAGGCGTGGGCGATAAAGTAGATCTGCGCCCGCTGTGGCGGCCCGGTCATGACTTGGGCCAAAACGTCTTCGATTGGAAGGGCCTCGGACGGCTCGGCTACGACTGGTTGCTGAATCGCCCAGACGTGTACGTGCAGTCCACATATTGTAGGGTTATTGTGCACGCGAACTAAATCCCGTCCTCCTGCAGCTTCCCCCGCTTCTTCCGCGAAGTGAACCCGACGCGGCGGGGCGATCTGTCGGACGACACGCGCGGGACGGACATCCTGACCCGCCAGCCGTCCGACATCCTGCGCTGCATCGCCGCGCACCTGCCGGACGGCGCGTCGCTCGCGCGCTTCAGCGCCGCATGCCGCTTCACGCGTTTCCTCTCTCTGACGGACTGGCAGCCCGTCGCGCGCGCGCTCATCGTGCACACGCTGCCCTGGGCCATGCCCTCGCCCGCCGAGGCCAAGTCCGCGCCCGGCTCGCTCCCGCGCGCGGACGACCCGGGCGATTGGATGCTCTACCTCTCGCATGTGCACCGCACCAAGGCCATGCGCGTGCGCCGCTGGATTTGGGCGCTATGCGAGGAGATTAAACGCGTGGCCGACGCGAAGCTCGACGCGTCTGGCGCGCTCAACGAGGGCACCGAGGCGTGGCAGCAGGTCGAGACGAAGTTCGCGCTGCAGTGGCCCATGTATCAGGCGTTCTGGCAGCCGGAAGACTTGATGCAGGATCCCGAGGCTATGAAGACGGGTAAAGAACAGTTCGACAAATTCTTCGGTGGGGGCCTGGGTTCTCCTCCTACCACTGGCAGGATGTGGACATAGTCTTGGGATGTTATCGAACGAAAGCAGTTCCAAGCTGCTTTGATATGATGGTCTGAAGTTGATGGCGTACCAGCGTTGTCGTCGTATCCGCGTGGTTTCCGGTTTAGCTGAGCAAGTCTCAGGCATGCAGTCATTGTAACTTCCGAAGCCCGACATTGCAGGACTCTCTGCGGTCAATATGAAGATCGGCTGATTCAAGGACATGGGCGTCGCGGCATCGTTCCAGGAGCAGAAGCACGAGCTCTTTGGAACACACTCATGCAGTGCCAGGTCAAATTCCAGTCTCTCCATGAACCAAGTATAAGTATCAGGCAGCGACCGGCGGGGACCGCAGCCCATCTTGCTGCGAGCAAGCGCAGCCTTCTTGTCTAAATTGCGGACGAATGCACAGCAAAGGTCGGCCCAGGCACAAATACATGATATTCCTACAGACGATATGAGGATAGGTGCGTTACTGTGAGCCAGCTCCCTTCTCCACGTCCTTGAATGGCCGAGACAAACTTATACACTTCTTCCGTAACCTGGAGAACGCAGCGTGCAACTTGGTGAACATGCCCGGAGCATCCTCTTCCTCCTCCTCCTCCGGCGGCGGCTCAAAGCTGTGCGAGAAATACCATGACATCCACACGAGTATGCCGACTACAGGCACAATTGTCGTCGTGATGAGCGGGACGCCGGCGTCCACGGTCCAGTGCTGGAAGCTGAATCCGAGGACGGCGGCGATGAAGGTGAGAAGCGACCACATGAACGTGACGAACGGCACGCTGAATAGCATTGCCAGGCCAAATAGTCCGAGCGGTTTCAGGCTGCACTTGTGCATATAGTTCATCTTCAATTTTGCATCAGCGTCAATCCAGGGCGACGGAAACTTAACTATACGCACCGCGTCTTCCGCGGTCGCCGTTTTGAGCTTCAGGTGGAAGGCATTGAGTTTCATGGCCGTGAAGAGCGTCGCAGTCGCAAAGATCGTGGAAGAGAGACTGAGAACCTTAGACGAGAGGAGAGGCCCTGATTCAGCGTTGTCGACACCGCTCAAAGCGAGAAAAGCCATGTTTGCCCTGGAGGCGATCGTGAGAACCGCGCATCATCGCCAGTTCGTACCTGCTTACGCGAGCATCACTGTTGCCTGCCCCATAGCATGCTTAGACGGACTCTCAGTGCCAATGTCGAAGCTGCGTACCATAAAGCCGTTGTTCTTCCATTCTGGGTGTACCTCATCTTCAACGAAGGTCTTCCAATGTACCTGGTACATGATGTTGTCGACGAAGACATCTTGTAGTTCGGCGAAGAACCGAGGTGGCCTGTTGAACAGAAGGAACGACAGTAGACGTTGTAGCCACTTTGGGGGTTGCATGTTCGATGACGCGTTGTCGCTTCTGTGCTCCGTTCGTGCCAATCTAGCGTACGTATCTCCGTGGAAATTCTGGACGCGAGACACACCTGAATTGGATGAGAACGACTCACGCGTTAGCGAAGTGATATCGTACATATTTGCCTCCACAGTCTCGCTGAGATGATGGCGTTTTAGCTGGCGATGAATGGCGAAGTGTTGGCACTCCTCACCTGCACTCGCATTGGAGAAGCCTTCGTATACTGAGATTGGTTGTGCTGAAAAGGGTGGTGAGTTATGCAGGTCGCACTGGTGAATGTCCTGACGGCATACAAGGTTGATAGGCCGTTGTAATATCAGAATCGATGGTGGAGGAGCGGGAGGGACTCCTAGACAGCGAAGGCTCTGAAAGACCTGGGAGCGACTTCGCCAGCAGATGCGAGTCCTCGGGGCCCCATGGAGCAGTTGTCTGCTTGAAAGTCTTTGCATCTACGTAAGGGAGATTTTAGTACCGCTTCGTACGCTCAGCTCTTCCCTCACCAATTGTCTGGAACGTCAAGATGGCGTCGAGTTCTTCGCGCGCATTTGGGGGAAAGGGATGGTGCATTGGGTAGCTGCAAGCACGAAGCTAAGTCGGGGTCTCTTCATCGCAGGACGAACATGACTTACTAATCGACATGCGTCCAGAAATGCAGCTCTCTCATGCAGTCTAAGCTGCGTTAGAATCATGGCAGACGAAGAATTGAAGCGCGATTGGACGAACCCAAGTGCCAAAATGATGCGATGGGTAACTGACTCTTGATTTTGTGCGCCCAGAATATTGAGCGGTGCGTCCAGTCAACGAAATAGTAGCTGACCATCGTCGGCGTTTGCGACGAGTCTATGCGTAAGAAAAGCTCGTAATCGCCCGGATTCTTGTCGTCGTCGAGGCAGGCAGCCAACAGCTTCCGTAGCTCATCTTCGACGGGGCCGCAAAGCTCAGCGACTCGTGTGGGGCCGCCAAAGACATTGACCAAGAGTTCTCTGCCGCCCTCCATGACCACACGTCGGCCTTCGTTGTACATATAAACCCTGCCACTGGGATGGACAAGCCTGGTCCATCCGTCCAGAGGAAACCTGGATTGAGTGTCAGGAATATACGTGACGCTGCTAAATTTTCATGCACTGACAAGTCGCGCTTCGGTCCGGGAGCCACAGATGTGCGCTGGATATAGACACTGTCGGACGTTTAAGACAGCGAGCAACAGCTTCACTTGAACCTCTGTACCTTCCCTTCCAATACCGCACGCCCATATCCGGAAAGATGGGTTTGTACACGACGTCGAGACTGGGAGGCGGGGAGCTCTCCCTCGCAGGGGGTTTCAGCTGCAGAGCGTCCGAGCTGTCCATTTCACAAGAGCGAACGCGCGTGCCTGATCGTGCGACGGACTCTTCACCCCCGGAAAGCTATATACCAGGTTGCAGTGCAGTGTCGCGCGTTCGCCTCGCGGCAAAGGGCCGGATGACGGTACGCGGTTCTCCATACTCCAGCCTCGAGGCATGATTCACGATGGCATCCGGGATCCGAAGATGCTCTGTGTAGAGCATGTCCTCACGAGCCAGTGGTGATGGGAACAGCGTAGTCCATAGCCCAGACGGCACGAGCAGCGACGGTACTGAGCTGGTCCCATTGTAATAATAAAGCTCGAATCCTCCAGGACGAGGGGTAGCATGTGGTGGACCCCTAAGATCAGCACGCAGAAGGACATGGCGGCTGGAGCACGAGCAGTGGCTGCACAGTTGTTGCTTATCCACGAATACGAGCAGTTCTTCCTCAGGTCCAGGTGGTCACATGATAGCCTGATGCAACCAGGGTACCCCCTCCGTCGGCCAGGGCTTGGGGATCGATTGCCAGGATGGGGTCCTAATTACCAGGAAGCATGCACTTCTCGTCCTTATACCGGCAGGCGAACGGGCCGCGCGGCATTGCGCTGTGACACTGGTTGCCCCTGGTATGAGGAGCGCTGTACAGGGACAAGGCTTTACGGCCGCGAAGACGCGTAGTAGCTGTACGAGGCAAAGGATGAATGAGCTCGGATCGCAGTTCACTCAGCCAAACTCAGCCGTGCTGCCGGCGGGGCTAACGGCTCACGCTGCCGAACACAAATTCAGAGGAACGATGAGGAACGATGAGGAACGAAGCGGCCTCGAACAGTCGCATGCAAGCCCGCTCGTCTCGGCATTGTATTCTCACGTGATTCGAAGTCACGGATTATTGCGTATCTCTCAGGGGCCGCTTACGTCGATAGTGAGCACTGAGCGAAAAAAGTCCATGCACATCGGATACGACGCGTCAAGTTATTTGCATTATTTAAACCGATTACACACAGGTTGCTTCTAGGACAAATTGAATCTGCACGGGGCGCTTTCACATTATTCCGCATCCATACCCTTCTCTTCGTCTACGACCTGCACGGACGCCGTGCTCTTACCGCGAGTTGGCAACCATTTGGTAAACGTAGAGGCTCGGGATCGTCCTCCTGAGGTAGCAGCGGAGATCGGGGCGGTGCTACTGGGGGTCGCAGGAAGATTACCCTGCGGAGACACCGTGCTCTTCCCACGCCTCGGGAGCCACTTAGTGACGGTAGAGGACCGAGACCTTCCAGACACACACTCAGGGCAACCTGAGTCGCAGCTGAGCGGAGGATGGGTCGTGTCTTCTGGCGGAAGCAGAGGGTCATGCGAGGCCGCCCATTCCGGCTTTGCGGCCTTTCGTGTGCGCGACCAGCTCGCGAAGAACGCGAACATCCACGAGAGGATACCAGCCACAGGCACAATTGTCGTGGCGACGAGCGGGATACCAGCGTTGATTGTCCAGTGCTGGAAACTGAATAGGAGCACGGCCGCGATGAAAGTCATCATAGCCAACATGAAGGTGGTGAAAGGCACGCTGAAGAGCATTGCAATGCTGAATAGGCCAAGCGGCCCTTTACTGCACTCAGCCATGTACCACATCTGCTCGGCAACGTCAGATAAATGAGTAGGATCATCCACCAGGGAAGTACACGAACTGCCTCGTCAGTAGTCGCCGTCTTGAAATGCTGGTGAAAGGCGATGAGCCGCATGGTTGTAAACAGCGTCGCGGTCGAGAAGATTGTGGAGGAGAGACTGAGGATCTTGCAGCTTATCTGGAGACTGTTGACGCCGTCATCGACGCCGCTCAAGGCGAGAAATGCCATATTTGCCCTTGATTCAATCATTAGACCCGCAGATTACCACCGCAAAAAGAAAAAAGAAAAAAAACTCTTGCTTACGCGAGCATCACCGTTGCCTGTGTATGAGGAAGATCAGAGGGTCTTACGACGCGACAGGCAAACTTCAACGGACCATGAAACCGTTATTTGTCCATTCCGGTTGGACTTCTTCCTCAACAAACGTTCTCCAGTGGCCCAAGTGCATTATCTCGTCGACGAACGCGTCTTGCAGCTCGGAGTAAAAGCGAGGCGGCCGGCCGAAAAAGAAGAATGACAAGAGCCGTCGTAGCCACCGAGAAGGTTCGGTGCCCTTAGTATAACGCCGACGATCCGTGCGCCCAATTCGAGCGTACTCGTCGCCGTAAAAGTTTTGAACACGCAGTAAATCTGTACGAGGTTAGCCCCGGGGGGCCGACCGCCCGCAATTCGGAGAGGAGACTCACAGATTTGCCTCCAGAGTCGTGCTGGATGGGTGTGAGATGGTCAGTTTTGGACAGAAGCAGACCGTGGAGGAGCGTATCTCACCCACGGCGGCATTCGCACAACCCTCGTGCGTTGGGATAAGTTGTCCAATTGCTAGGTGTTTGTCAGTCTCGGTCGTACGGACGGCTGAGCGAGGCAATGCTAGCGTACAGGCAGTTGCTTCAGAATCTACGCTCGGGCGGCGGGGCGGCAGTCCGTAGGCAAGCTCTACACTCGGTAGTGTCTTGACGAGCATATGCGTCTCTTCGGGCTTCCATGGGGCGGTCGACTCTCGAAACGTCTTCGACTCTGCAGAGGTGAATGAGTAACCTGGAGTCTGTTCCCGGTCACTCACCGATAGTCTGATACGCGAGCACGGACTCAAGTTCCTCCCGCGCATTCGGGGGCAGAGAATGATGCATTGGATAACTACCGCCGCTCATGTGAGCCGGCAAGGTACTGCGGCTGCCAGAATCGGGAAGCGAGGACTCACGTATCAACGTGCGCCCAGAATTGATATTCCAGCATATTCCCTAAGTGACAGCATCACCGTTCGTTCTTGGAGTCTGACAGGATACGACTAGGACGTACTCATATGCCATATCGACGAGGAGGGATGATGCTCGAATAAGAACTCGTGTAACCAGAACAGAATGCGGCGGGGCCACTCGACAAAGTAGTACGAGACCTTCGGCGCGGCAGGGTCGGTGAGTACGTCGATGCTGAGGAAGAGCTCGTAGTTGGCCATGTCGGCATTCTCGGGCACATGCTTCCGCATGCCGTCCCACAGCTCATCCATCGCGGGCTCCGCGAGCTGACGCACGCGCGTCGGACGCCCGTAGTCGTCACGCAGGAGGCTGATATCGCCGCCCATAATCGTCCGCCGCGCTTCGTTGTAAATGTACACCCGGCCGATCGGATGCGTCTGTCTCACCCAACCGCCGAGCTGAGTGCTGCACAGCGACGCGAAGACGTCAGAAATACATCCATGGAGAGGGATGACATGCGTACACGTCTTGCAACGGTCCGGGCTGGACGGGAATGTAGCACAGGGTGGGACTGGGAAGAACATGAGGTTGAGAACGCAGGCTGAGGAGAAAGTAGCACCGACATCCTAGTGCACTTCGTGAATATCAGTTCCGGCACGGTCGGGATGAAGGTAAGAGGCGGCAAGGGTCCATCCTTCGCGATAGGGACGTTCGGGTCCTCTACCCAATGGCATTGATGCACGATCCCAGGATCGCCTGACGCGCAAGCAGGGCATTCCATAGCAGCAGAGGCCGGCAGAGACAGAGCACAAGAACGGGCTCGACGCGTACAGAAAGATCCTTATATTCTGAATCCGTCAGTCCTCAGCGCGAAGCAGCCAGGCGAACACGTGTTCGTCGATCCACGACCTGGTCGCTCTGGGGCTTTCGCCATCGCAATGAAGGCATCGATTGCTGGATTATGCACGGATAGGAAACTTCGGATGACGCTCAACACTGCCTTGATTCTCGTAACTGCCTCCAGATAGGTGGTCGATCATATCGCGCAGAGCGTCGCGGGAGGCTGGAGAACTAGCACGGTCGATGGTGACGTGGACCGGAGCAACTTCACTCACTGGAAAAGGTGCATACATCCAGAGGTATACCGATTGCGCGGGCCAGAAAGAGACTGGGGGTTAATCGCAGCGAGATCGATGAGAATTTCATGTCAAAGGGTCCGAGCTTCTCCACGCGAGCTTCAAGTCAGACACGTGCTTGGCGTTTGCGCAAGGTCAGATTCATGAAGAGTACGGGAGCACCAACCATCAGGGCATCAATGCGTCAGGAGGGCGACAGAGACGGAAGGCAAGGAAATCGGAGGTGGATAAGACGGCAAGCTGTCGGAATCTCAATTGGGACAAAACTCCTTGGCCTGGCTATTAGGACGGTACCGTCTGCTTTAGGCAAGGATCATTATCTGAGATGGTGCCATGTGACATTGGGAAGCCATCGAACGAATTTCTAGATGAAATAATCAGTCAATTCAATGAGGATTCTAATTACGAATGGACCACTCTGTGATCTTGACCGGTCACCGCAGATTTTGGGCGAATTCAAGGCGAAAAGAGGCTGTCTAAGACCTGGATAGGGTCGCTGGCAAGCTCTTCGAACTTCCACCTTGCTAGAAAACATACTCTTCATCCAGATTTAGAATATTTGACTGGGAGAGATTATTAGCATAGAAAGTTTCAATTCTCCTACATTGAGATTAGCCCACCGTTCTTCTTATCCTCCACGTTGTCCTGAATCTGCGGCATCGCGGAACAAAATCAATGCCGCCGTGGCGTCGCGGCCTCTGCCGAAAGCATGTACTCTCTCGCGTTCCGACGCGCCGTGTCGCGCTATGAGCAGCCTGTCTTGGCTGCCATCTCAACGCGTCTTCTGTCCTCCTCGTCTACCACGCCTAGTTTCACGTCTAATCCTCCACCGTCGCCTACAGGCTCGCCAAATCCTGCTAATAAGCCTACTGAAGGACACGAGAAGCAAATCAGCGACAATGAGTGGGAAATACGCACAGGTTAGTGCTCATACACTCTGAGCGTATATGGTCCCTGATCTCTACCTTCCTACATATCTGAAATGACTTGATCTTACGCGCTGGCGCTCTGCGACTGCTATTTGGCTGGTTTCGTGCTCCTCGTTCCCAGGACATGCGGTGGACCTGCTGCGCAACACGATGCCAGACTTCTTTAATACTGGCCTCGTGAGCCGGACAGAGTCTGACCCTCCTGGAGCCAGCATTTACGCGCCCAACATCCGGCTGTCATACACGCCGCCGACACAGCTCCCGCCACCCTTTCCCGCTACATTACACGTCGAAGGTACGCTGTATATGTCGTAGAGTTGATGTGGAGGTATCAACCGTCGCCGCTGGCAGGCATTCCGCTGTACCAAGCGTCGGCAGTCTTCGTGCGCCACACGCTTGTCACGCTGTACAGTGATCTGCGCGTCGAGCTGCGTCACTGCACCGTAGTCGACACGGGCAAGCGCCAGCGGCACGTCAAGCTCGGCATCGGCGTGCACGGCGCCGGGCGCGTCACCGGCGCGCCCACACAGTGGGACGTCGTCTCGACCTACCATTTCTCGCCTGTCACCGGTCTCGTCAACCAACATACCGTCGATAGCATCCACCCCGCCCCGCACTTCACCGTCTTCGACTCTCTCAAGCGCATTTTCGCGGGCGGCGCGTTCACCGGGACCAGCATGGGCAATGTGCGCCCGTGCCGTGTCTCGATTCCGCGCGAAGAAACTCGCACGTCTGGGCCTACTTCGGTCCACTAGACTTCGCATTTTCAAAGCAAAAGCTTTTGTACCTACCCATCTCCACTCAACTGGTCGCACTTTGCAATGTAGAATAACCCTCAAGCTTGGCTAAAGATAACAGTGCACTTCCTAGTGTTTCCAACATAGTTGAACCTCCCAAATAAGGCCTGCAGGGCCCCAGCGAGTTCACAGATGCTGCTAGTCTAATCGAATATAACATGACCCACCTGGGCATACATGCGTACGGGCTCGTCTGTTTTATGTCAGTCGCAGGATTCAGAAGAGGGGGGATCGGGTCAAGATCCTCCGAATGAAGACTCAAGACTTCAAGTTTGTTCCTGCTTTGCTACTACCACGTCAGCGCTCAACATGGACATGCTTTCGCAACGTCTCCGCGAGGCCGAGAATGAGAACGGCCCGCAGGTTTCAAATGAATACGACTCAGCGGGTAGCGCCTCGGGTCGCGATTTGTGGGTGGCCTTGCCGCTGGAGCTGGCTGCTGAGTGTTTCAGGCTGCTCGACCTGCGCGGCTGCATCACCGTGTCCCACGTATCGCGCGCATGGCGCCTAGCTGTGCTGGACGACCGCAGTCTTTGGAACCACTATCGCATTCGCCAGAATTGCGGCAACATCGAAGCTGCCGTGGACGCACTTTCGACGCTACTTGCCCGATCTCACCCTGTGCCCTTCCACTTTGTGTGCGACCTCGACGAGGATATCCCTCCTTCTATTAGTGACCTCGTTTTGTCGAATCTCGATCGCATGGCCGAGTTGAAGCTCAACGACGGACCTCACGTTGCACAGCTGATGCAGCGCGATGCGCCCCTGCTGCAGCGGTTGACTTGCTTTTCGCGCCATTCCGAAGATTTTGTTCTTCCGGCGCAATGGGGAGCACTGAATGCGCCGCGCCTACAGTATCTCAAGCTGTGGGGTTTTATAATACCGCGCGATTGTCAACCGTTCAGGGCTATGCGCGCCTTCAACGTGTTCCTGCCTGATGGCAATCTGGACATCCCACTGTCCCACGTATTTCCAGACTTGACCCGCCTCAAGTTGCACGGGGTCACTCAGGATAGTCTTCCGATGTTGTCGCCCTTGCCGCGGGCCCTCGAGACCGTCCATCTGCGCGGCTTTGTGCTTGACGCTATCGACTATTCGCACTTCTTCCAGAGCGTCTGCGTGCCGTGCAGGATACGCGATTTTCAGGTCTACTCTGCGTCGACCTTTGTGGACGCGCTGGAGCTCTTCGTGCGTGTCTACCACGGCCCGTGGAAGCTAGAGATCGGAGGAATCCACATTTTCCTCCACAGTATTCCAGTCGGCACCGTACTATGGGACATCGACTGCTACAGCTACATATCGTTGAGCCATGAACGCCATTTTGTGCTGCACTTGGAGCGGCTCACAGAACTCGAGCTGCCCCTCGTAGATTTTGTGGAGTTTGAGAGAATCACGCACGACGCATGGAACCGACGGCTCCCTGATCTCTGCGCGCTGACGCTGCTCGTGGACACCGAGGGCGACACCCGAAACACAACCCTTCGGAGCCACGATGACAGCCCGCATGCCGGAATAGGAATGCCAGCCCTTGAGGTCGTCGAATTTCGGTGCAAGGACTCCCACGGCGCGTTCGATTACAGGAGTTGGCTCATACGCGACATGCCGGTGTTTCTGGCGGCACTGCTCTGCGGCCAAGGAAGCCCGAAGACGCTTGCGAGAGTCTTGATACACACGAGATACTCGTGCCGACTGACGCGTCCTGACGTCGCACCCCTCTTGCTGCACGCGGAGCGGGTATTCGTTCGAGTCGCGGACGATGCGCCGCTGATATTTGAACGATCCGCTGCCGCGGAAAGCACGTTGGGCTAGATGTCGAAGCTGCGAATGCCGGAACACCGCGTTGCGCTCACGCGCTTGATGCTATCGATTCACGAGCTGGAGATATAGAGGCTACGATGGCAAGACGTCCCATGTAACCAGCGCCTTTGCCGCTGGTGTTTCTTGCTGGTGAACGCGTGCACATCCTGCTGGAGTGCAGCGGCTCAAGGGACGTTGTGGACTTGCGAGCCGAGCGTGAAGCTAATTTCGTTCCTGGTGACGCACCCGATGGGGCAGATGGTGCGCGTCCTCGCTGAGCACGAACCGACTCTCCCGCTATTTGCGCGCTGCGTCTGTAAAGTATTGAAGTTGTTCGGCACAAAATATAAATTGCTTATCAACTCAGCGATCATTCTGCAGCGGTGTAAACTGAACCCTGCTGCGACGGCAGGAGGCACGGTTGGAAGATCGAGAGCGTCCGGGGCATCCGAGCAAGTGTCCCGAAGTAGTCGTTCTTGATGGGGACCGCCGGTCCTACGCGTTCCTCTGGATGATTGAACTGTCTTGCAGATGGGCCCCCGGACTACCAGCAAACAGTGTACCGGAGCGGTCGTTCCTACAAGGGACTTCTCCACCTGAACCCTTCCTTCTTTCCCACACTTGCCACAAATGTGGTCGGATATTGGACCAATGTCCAGGTGAAATTACACGGCAGGTGAAGGCATTCATACACTCGCCTTAAGTGCGGTAATCTTTTCCAGCAGCACCGTGCCGCCCTTGAGGTCGCCCTTCTCGATCTCCTCCAGCTCGGCCTTGCCAAACGAGCCCGCCAGTGCGCGCTGCTCGGCGCCCGTGCCGTCTTCCCGGATGCGCTCGACATATTCGGCCAGCACGAACGCTCCAAGCTCCTTCGCACGGTCCCTGCGACACGCATTCTGTGAGAAACTGACTAGCAGGACCAGAAGCAAGAGCTCGCGCACCGTCCAAGCTTGCGCGCAAACTCGATGGGCGACCAGCGCGCCGCGTCGGCCTTGACGACGCGGCCCTCGGCGCGCGAGAAGTGGCCGCCCTGCAGGAGCGTCTTGAACACGCGCGCGGCGTCCGGGTCCGTGCCCGACAGCAGCACCGAGTCGACCGCTTTAGATTTGTCTATGTAAAACTGCCATATCAGCGATAATCCCAACAGCCAAAGCAAAGGAAACGCCGCACCTCCATCCGCCTCCAGCAGTACTTCGAGCACAAGGAGGCCACGAGCGCCGTCCTTGACGGCCTCCGCGCCGTACTCCTCGACCCAGCGCACGAGCCCCTCGCTTGCCGCCGCGCGGATTTCCTCGCGGCGGACCGCGACGTCCTTCTTGCTCGTCCGCGAGCGGGCCTCGTCCGTTGCAGCGAGCTGTGCAACGATCGCCGGTGTGAAGTGTCGCGTCGCGCGCGGCGTGAGCAGGTGATGCAGCGTCCGCCGGCCCACTGTCGACTGCGCGATGTCGTTCGTCGTTGCCGGCGAAATGAAGAGAGGCGCCATGAGCGATTTGGTGGTCAATTTTGTATCACTGTGCAGTGTTAGAGGTTGGGTAGAGGAAGACGTTATCACTCACTCAATGATGTCCAGCGCAGTCATCAGGACGAGCGCGGCCTCTTCGTCCTTGGCTATCCGCTCAACGTGTGGTTTCAGAGTCTTGACGATTTGTTTGCGGTCCTACACAGTACGACCGCAATATCAGCACCTTCTCCCTTTCTGAGAGCTAGCCGATGCACCTTTGCTGAACCTTCCGCGATGAACTCACGCACGGCGCGCGAGCCGTCCTTCGTGTGTACCATCTCGGCCAGCAGCTCCTGGCACGTCTCGAATATGTCGTGCCGCAACTTCTCGCGGTCCTCCGCATTCTGCAGAGTAGCGACGCCTTGTAAATACTCGAGCAGGGCGTGGTGGACGATCGCATGCGACACGGCGCCCTTTTCCGGGTTGTTGAAGCTGGTGACACGATGAGCAGGAGGTCATGATACAAAGGAGACGGCTGGGTGAACGCACATGAGTTCCAGCTGCTCCTTGACGCCACCCAATATACGCTTCTTCTTGTCCTCGTCCGCGCCTTCCAGGACGCCCGCGAGGCCTTTGAGTACTTTGGCTTTGTCGTTCTCCTCAAATAGAAGGACCTCTTTGCCATAAAAGTCTCTGACAAGCAGCGCGCGGTCGTGCGCGTTGGCCCATAGCTCGTACGCGTCGGCGATGACGCTCGACGCTTCGCGATGTAGCAGCAGCCGGACGACGTGCTTGTGAAACTCGGCAAGGATGGCGGAGCGGTGGCTGGACGAGTGGCGGATGATCTTGGCGACCAGGAACTTCGAGTATTTGTTTTGCGCGAGCTCCTTGTACTTGCCCTTGAGTTCCGCAGCAACTTCATCGCGTTCCTTTTGGCCGCCATGTTTAACGAGCTACACAAACAGTCAGTTAGCTGCTGAGCATTCTTATCGTTGTCCTACCGTCTGGATGATACGGCTAGCATCGTGTTTGAATACGACGTCCTGGACCTTGCCGCGGACGATGCCCATGAGCTCGGCAACGTGCTTTTCGCGCTCGGCCTTCGTTATGTTCTTTTGGTGCGCTTGTCTCCAGACCTTCTTCGCATCCGTAATGAGCTGGCCATGCGGTTTAGCAGCCTTCCGCTCAGCGGCCACGGCGCGTTGTTGCTTGTGAGCTTCGCGTGCTGACAATGGCATGAGATCGAGCAATTCCTCATAAGCAATGAAATAACATACCGCTCAATTTGTTGGGATCTTTGGAGTCCTGGGGCGCGTCCTGGTCCATAGCATCGTCGTCGCCGTCCTCAGCAGCGTCCAAGTTGTCGTCGGTAGTCCAGGCTTCGTCCTCATCGTCCTCCTCAGCTTCATCATCGATGAGGGCACTCGTCACAGGCTTGCTACGCTTCTTGTTGGATTCATTTTCCTTGGCCTTGGCCTTGTCCTTCGCAGCGGCAACCGGTTTCGAGTCTTTTGAGGAAGATTTTTTGCGCGACAGCGAAGTCGAAGGCCCAGCATTCTTGTCGACATGCAGCTTTTTGCGCGGCCGGTCGTCTGAGGACGCAGCAGCGCGTTTCTTGCTGGTTTTGGTGATCGTCGCAGACATGGTGTTCAGAAAGTCACGGCGCACGGGACAGCGGCAGCGAAAGCAGGTGGCGCGTGCGGAGTTCCAAGCAGAACAAAACTCGCGTCGGCGCGTCGCGATTCGATAAAATATGTAGACCAGCGAGCTTGACTGCAACCATCGATAAAACAAAATTTAAGCGTATATTTGATGGTTTCCTTCATTTTTGCTCGTCGGTATATCGTGGGAGGTCGAAGACTCGAAGTGAGAGCCTTAGGAAGACTTGGCCGCATAGACTGTGGGCGATCTACAGAGTTCAATATCTAAGGATACGGCCACAGAAAGTGCATCATTTTTAGTTAATATGACTGGCTCTCGGGCTGAGGTTTGAGCAAATCTTGCTAATCTCATCGTTCCTGCACGCTGCGTCCTGCCTACCACTGTAGCGAGTCGATATAAATAAAGAATACCAGATAGGACAGGCTGATATAAATGTGGCCAAAAGCCCCGGTCATTATTGAGTCGTCGTCGCTTGAAAATTGGTTATTGAACGAGCGTGATTCTCGAATGTGAGCAAGAGTTCGCGGCAACGGGAGCGGTTGTAATGATACTAATTGAATCGCGGATGGCGCAAAACCTCAGACTTCAGCAGTCAGTATAGCGGGGTATGGTGCGACAGGGAGTCCATGACCTCCCAGGAGAGAGAGGATGGCGGATAGAAGAGGCAAGAGTGCACAAACATCCCACTCCCAGGCGTTTTCGCCGCCAGCCTGCATTTGACACCGTAATTAGCCAGAACAAGTATAGATCTCGGGCTCCCAAAGGCATGCCATGCATAGATACCGGTTATGCGCTGTCAAATGAGACCGATGCTCAGTCGAGGGCTGCCAACTTGCAGCGCACTGAATCGCACGACGGTGTCGGCATGTCCATTTGGCTCACAGGCGTTGGCGGGTGCATTGTTGCGTTGCGGGGCGCGTGTGGGGCGACCTGAAAGCTGCCAGTGGGCCTGGCGTGGCGATGGGTGAGGTTGAGGTTCAACCGTGCGCGGGTGTAAAAGTAGCCGGTATCTTCTTGGCATTGCATCCGGGCACGTCCGCATGGCGAGTTCCCGCGCTGGAAGGGTTCTCCGGCAGTGGTCACGCAAGCCCCCACCACTGGAGGTTTATAAGCGCACCGCTTTGCAAATGCTTAAATGGCGGTTCTGGTATCGTGATCCCTTGACCTTCCCTGCGTCGAGCCCACCATGAAGTTCTTCGCCACCGTCGCCCTTGCTGCGCTCGCCGCGCGCGCAACTTTCATCGAGATCGTGAGCGAGCAGCACACGGTCCAGCTTCTCGACGGAGAGCCCGTCGGCAAGTTCGTCGAGATCGGTGCGAGCGCATTTACCTCATCGAACGCGTCGCTAATCTGAACTCGTACTCATAGAGGGCACGAATACCTACGTGACGCTGCCGAAGAACGGTCCACAAAAGCCCAAGGAAGCCCTGCTCTTCCTGACCGTACGCACGCGTTTGTGCCGGCGCGGGACCTGAGCTGACGTTGCTTCTTCCCATGTAGGATATCTTTGGCGTGCAGCTTGTCAACAGCAGGCTCCTGGTATGATATCCATTCTCCATGGGAGGCGCTAGGCGCTTATCGTTACCCAGGCCGACCAGTTCGCGAGCAAAGGCATTGCGACCTTCATTCCGGATTACCTCAATGGTTCGCTCGTGCAGTCTCCGCACAGAAACTCTGCTAACGTTTCTCGCAAATAGGCGACCCTGTTCCGCTGAACATGACTGGTTTCAACATGACCGCGTGGAGTCTGCGCCACACCGGTAAGCCAGAACAGTGTGACAAACGTCGATGATTCCTGCCCTCATTCGATTACTCAGAGGCGATCACCACGCCTTTCCTCCTCAACGCCATCAAGGGCTTGAAGAAGCAGGGCATCCGGCGGTTCGCAGCGACTGGGGTTTGTCACACTTTCCTCATAGTTGACCATCTCTCATGCTGAGACGTTCGGCTCCCTTTTCTTAGTACTGCTTCGGCGGCCTTTACGTGCTTCGTCTCTCTCAGAACAACACCATCGTGGCCGGCACGACCGCGCATCCCAGTGCTCTGAGGTCAGTTCTCGTTGACTGCAAGCCTTCTCTTAAAGCCGAATAACCTGACATCTGTATCTCAGCGTTCCGGAAGATTTCTTGCTTTTGCGCAACGAGAGCCACGTCCCGCTGCAGATTCACTCGGCCGAGCTGGACAGTGCGTCTCGGCGCTTAACGCTCACCCTCGAACTTGTCGCTCACTCTTCGCTAGCCGCCCTCACCCAAGCTCTCGCGGCCGAAGTGGACGACGTGATGCACGCCACGGGCAACTTCACCGACCTGGGCGGCCCGTACAAGTTCGGCTACCAGAGGATCAACCATCTCGGCGTCGGCCACGGCTTCGCCGTGCGCCCAGCGAATGCTGTGAGTCTCGGTCTCACGTTGCCACCGTTTCCCAACAAAAGCTGACTGACATTGACGGCTTGAAAGTCGGATCCCGTGCAGATCGAGGCCATGCAGGAGGCATTCGAGGAGGCTGCCGCGTTCGTTCGCCGGCACCTGTGAGCATCGGGTTGGGATGCTGGACCCCGCGTCCAAAAATGATATACTGGATATGAGACGTGCATCTACATTGCAATGCAGCTGATTTTTGCGGCATCCTCCTTTCTCGCTGTGCGGCGCTGTCGTTCCGTTTTTCACTGGCGTGGCATTTCAGGGCAAGCAAACACAGCTCAATACTGCAAACTATAAAGCAGGTCAATTCGACAGAGTCGTGGAGTCACTGCATTGGTTCGCAGAAGCGCATACCTTGTCAATTTTAGCTGTATGTGCTCCCTGGCCACACGTGATGACCATCATACAGCCATTCTGCTTGGGTTCCAGAGTCGGGAATATGAAGCTGCAGTTGACGCCTTCGACGAGAGGTAGCCTCCGGGACCCAGCTGTCGGGCGCCCATGATTCGTCCCACCGAGCGGTGGAAGGTAGACTATAGCTATATTCCTTCTCCTCTGAATAAGAGAGCGCTGTACTTCGGCGCCGCGAGGTGGCTGGTCTCTCCGGCAGATACTGGAGTTCTATATGCTCTGGAGGAGGCGGGCCAGTTCTAGGGGAATTCTGAACGCCCGGACTTCCGTCTGGGTCAGGCGCATGCACACCGACTTCAACATCGGCTGGAGGAGATCCTAGTCGGTGAGACAGCTTCCGCACCAGATGGCCCCACGGTGAGCGGGGACTGGTTGAATCTCCCGCCAGTGGACTTCCGACCATAGTTGTCGCTAGAGATAATCTACGTTTTACTTGGTCTGCTGTGTCTGACCACAGTGTACTGAGATGACTCGGAGGGGGTTGCCTGTCCGACGGATACTGGTACTGTGGAGGCAGTTTCCACTTCGAATGCTTGTCCTTGGTCAGTCTAGTATTGAAGTACCAGAGCTGGACCAAGATAACGATCATGATCGAGAAGGTGGCAAAGGCGATGAATGGGCTGTAGAATATGGACCACCTCCATAGACTGAACGAAAGTAAACCGAAAACAAAGAGCAGGAGGGACCAGAGCAGGAGAGCACGGGGTGCACTAAACAGTGCAGCAGCGCCGAACAAGCCTGTCCACTTGTAGTATGCGCAGGCAGTCATGTATTCATTCTAAACGAATGGTCAGCAAATCCCATGATAAAATGTTATGGTGGTTAACCCACGGCTTCCTGAGCAGTGCACCATTCTGTGTCAATCTCACGATGCCGCCTAATGAGGAGCATCCCAGATAGAATAGACCCAATCGATAAGATGGTAGAGACGATGCTGGCTGTCTGAGATACTGTTGGAAGATCTACGTTTTCCAGCTTGTCGATGCTCAGGAAGCCCATGTTGGTCCTAACGACGCTCAGCTCATGCGAAAGATCTGAAGCATGCTTACGCAAGGATGACTGTAGCCTGTGTTCGTCAGGTTAAAGAGGCTTGAACGCTATAATATCTGCAAACTGACCATGAAGCCCGTCGTTGTCCATTCTTCTTGCATCGCTCGGAGGAGTTTCCTCCATTGGTCAATGTAAACAGTCCTGTCTATCCAAGTCTCACAGAGCTGATGGTAAAACGTTTTGGGCTGATTGAACAGTAGAATGATGCTGACGACCTGAGCGAAAATATTCAGCTCTCTCGGCCGCGTCGGCTCAAAGAACCGGCTTTGGCGTCGAGACAGCCTTACAGCTGGATGACCGTGGAGATTGTGCATGCGGTTATCCCCTTGACTAAGTGTGAGCGAGGTTCTGTGATCAATCGATAAAGCACCGACATATTTCAATCCAGTGCCGGGCTACATGAATCAGCTTCACCTTCGCTTGAAGCGTGGCTCCCAGCTACTTACCGATGATGCTTGTGATATAGACTGAACACCGAGGATCATCTACTTGAGGTTAATGTATGCTAGTCCATCCCCGATTCGGAGCTCACTGCTGGGCTTTTCCGGTAGGAATTGAAGAAATTGACGCAAGTCCTCCACGCTGTAGCTGATGGTTGATTCAACCGACGTCATTCGGTCTCCATTGGTAGTCAGCGACATGCATAATGCAGGCATGTAACGTACCATTGACGGCATACAGAAGTAAGGCGCGCAGCTCCTCGACGCTTCCCTCTGGCGGCGGACGGTGTGCTGGGAAGCTGCGAGGGTATATCGATGTGAGAAACAGCACAAACTGAATATGACCACCGCACTATTCAACGTGTCTCCAGAACTGCCATCGCAGCATGAGTACTGAATAATGGGGAGTAAATCATCAAGGACGATGCGCCGTTACAAGCGTCACTCACGGACATGATCATAAGAAGCGGCGCTGTCGAGATCCAACAAGGTCGTACAGAGATAAACCTCCTCGTGTTCGACCCAGAACAGACACTGCCTATCCCAATCGGAGACATAGTACCTGAACTCCCCTTCCTGTTTCGGGTTCTCTTCGATGAAGAGCTCCCAATTGCCCATGCCACAATGCCAATAGTCCGTAGGCGAAGCGAAGCGCAGCTCCGGAGCGATAGTCTCAGGGAGCGTCTTCATGCGAAGGATGAAAATATCGCATGCAGCAAGAACCCTCGCAAGCTGGCGTTGGTCGCAAACATCGAGGTCCGTGACCACTTGCAGCGCCTCATGACGATAATACGCGTTTCCCTCGGGGTGCATGTACCTACTCCACCCCTCAGGTAGATAGACCTCCAATCTAAATGTGCATAAGAGTATGTCAGGTCCGTGATGCACGTACGAGCGGGACGTGGGGATCGCAGAAGTGCAATGGCGCAAGGAGGTGGTTGAACGTGGGCACGCTTCAGGGGGGTTCAGAACTCCGCGACATGCACATAAGAATTGCGACGCACAAATCATCCTTTGCGGTATATCTTGCAAGTTCCTTCGGGACCATTGCGGTGAGCGTGATGGGCGGCAGAGAGCCACGGTCTGGCATCGGCGACTGCTCGCGCTCGGCCGCAGTCATTTCGACTGGGCTCTGCGCCATGTCTTCTTCGACATAGGTGCCCATAGCTGCACTGCAGGCGATTTCAAGGCTCGTAACTGCGAGAAACAGCTACGCCGATGCCGGTCGAAGGGGCACCCGCGAGGCAGATGAAGTTCTGCAAAAGCTACCCTACAGCCCTTCGCATCGTTATAAGGCACTGGCGCACTGCTTGGCATTTCCGTAAAGGCAGCGCACTAAGGAACTGAGCTCCAGGCGTAGGAACTGAGATCCCGGAGAGGCCTTTCGGATTTCCAGCGCGGGTACGGTCATTCGTAGCAAGGTCAGAGCTCAAACACTGCACGTAAGCCCTGGTGCCGTCTATACGTTAAGTAGAAGCTGGACCGACGACTGAACATGAAGTTGGCGCAAGAAGGCACTCTGATGCTCGAGGCCAGTTTGCTCGAGGATCGCTCAGGCTCGCCGAGCCCACTGTGCGCGCGTTGAGTAAACGGACTGTCGAAGGCCAGCCACTGTCAGTTCCACCGAATCTGCTCAAGCAACGAAGTGTCAACTTGTTTAGAAAGAGTCGTATCAGGCCGAATGCATGGATTCAGATGGTCGTGGTCGGAAACAAGTCGCGGAATTGAGCCGGCCGACGCTCGTATATGGTGCGTGCACAGCGCTGTAAGTATCGCAGACATGTCGCATAGCGAAGGGGTCTGCACCGCACAATCTGAATTAACGCGACCCGTACACTACGATCCGGTACATACTCCGAGTCCCACCGCCATGGTGTCCATACGAACCAGATTAGAAGTCATCCCCGCGCGTGGATCGTGAATGCGTCCGTACAACCTTAAACATCGTAACCGGGAACCACCAAAGCCAAAGAACGTGTAGCAAAAGCACAGCAAAGGGGTCTGTCGAAAACGGGAGATCGTTCATCGTTCATCGCTCAACGTTCAGTGTTCAGTGTTCACCGCGAGTCCGCGTCGGTCTAGTGCGAACGACGGGCTTGGGCTGGAGGCCCGGAAACTGCCAGGTTTCGTCTTGAGCGGGCGGAAGAGCAGGGAGCCTGACGCTGCCGAGTTCGTCGAGGCAGTGGAACTGTTTGAGGGGGGTAAGCACGTAGTCCCGCGGAATCCAAGATAGGGCGCAAACGTACCTCGTCAATCCGTCAGCGCTTTGGCGGCGCAGAGCGCGCACGACGTCAAAGACTGGATCTGGATCTAGGTCAAGCATGAAGTCCCGTTGAGCCGATCCTGTGTGAGCGCTGGAATCGACCGTGCGCGTGACACCGGAATGGACGGCCTCCACCTCCACGTCGTTGTCCTCGGCGTCATTGTACTCGCTCTCGTCGTCGGAAGTGTCGAAGTGTACCGGTGCAGTGGATGGAGGCGCAGGCGCGCTACGATCGACACTTGAAGCAGAGGACGACGTGCGTTTCCTGCCGCTCCAGACGCGCGCGAGTCGTCCACTACGAGTTGCACGTTAGCCAAAAGCGTCAACCATTGCACTGCACGAACGCACCCTAAAGTGCCCACAGTATCCTCCTGCGCATCCCTCTGACGGGACACACCACCCGCTTTGCGTAGGCGCCTTGTCGTGCGCGCAGCCGATCCAGAGCCCATGACAAGCGTCAAGCTCAGCGTGGACGCGCGGCCCCAGCCCATGCCCACGTCGTCCGGGCCGCGCGGCGCAGGCGCGAGCGGCACGCTGAGCGTCGAGGTATTAGCCACGGGCCACAACTTGAGATTCTCGCGCTCGCCGTCGCGCGCCGTCGTCCGCAGGTACCGCCGCGCCGTCTCGTCGCGCCACAGCGACTTCGCCCGACGCGGTGCTGCTGCGGCCGTCTCTGGATGCGGGGCTTTGGGCAGCGAGATCGGTGCGTTTAGCGGCACGCCGAAGAGCGACGAAAAGCGGCCGTGCCGAGAACGTTGGCGCGGCGTGGGGTCGTCGGGTTTTTTGTCGTCTGCAGCCGCGGGAGGCGTAGGTGTTGTGACGACCACCTGCGGCGCGGTGGGTGTCTCCGGCGGCGTCAGAAGAATTGCGCCTTTGTTGTCCTTGTTGTCCTTGTGCGAGTGATGCGCGCCGAACAGCGACAGCGCCGACACACGCTTCGGCCGCTTCTCCGGCACAACACCCACCAGCGTGCTCGCCGGCGTCGCGGCTGCTACGGGCGTGCTCGTAGTTGCTGGTGGCGCCGAAACCCGTTTCTTCTTGTGCAGCTTGCGCGGAGCATGCTTCGCGTGAGACTGAGGGGTCGGAGCAGGCTTCGACGTCTCTTCGGACGCGGCGACCGTGACTGTGGGAACATTGACGGGCTCGCTGAGTGAGCGCGAGTGTGCCTTTCGGGCCGGCGCCTCGTGTTTTGGATGATTATCCTGGGCTGCATCAGGAAGATCGCCGCATGTTCGGACCGTGGCCGCCTGCGGGATGGGGATGACCCGTGCAGACTCAGGCGAGGGCGGGATCTCGAACGATGGGCTGGGGTGCGTCCAGGCTGCCATGTTCGACAGCTTGCGCGGAACCGGCACAAACGTCGCTCTACAGAAACGAGCGCAAAAAGTCAGACGAGAATTTGAGAATGTGCGAGAACACGCACGTAGGGTGTGTCCAGGTCGATCGCTTCGAACGGCCGTCCTTCAGCTCGTACTTCACCCTGAGCGGCACTATCCCAGACATGGGACGCTCGACATCGCTAGAAGGCGTGTCAAGGACGTCAGGCGTCAGTGGCGGTGAGCTGCAGAAGACTGTCAGCGAGATAGAGTCGCGCGGGGTAGGCGAGGACGCACGGGGGAAGTTCAGGCCATTGCAGCCTGTAAGGGAACGGCACCGGGCTTGTGGCGTTGGTGTGAAGAGCATGGAGAATGTCGGCCGACGTGACACTCGCGAGCGGGATGGAACTCGTGGGATGCGGCTGCACAGGAGTGGCAGGGCCGTTCGAGCTCTCCGGCGTTCTGGACCGCGCAGGCGACGTTGGGCGGCCGCGGAAAGGCTCGGGCGACGACGACATGGGGGGAGTCTCAGCGGCGGTCTCGTAGCCTTCACCAGAGTCCGAGTCGCTTTCGTCTGAGCGCGTCCGGCTGGTGCTCCGTGCGCGCGAACGAGAACGAGAGCGAGTGCGCGTCGAGATGTAATGAGGCAGCGACACAGACGAGCGGGACGCGGGAGTCGTGCACCTAAAGACGTGGGCGGCACGGTCAGTCAGTCGTGTATGCAGCTGGTGGGTGAGATTCGCACAACCGCACCTTGTAGACGAGGCGAAGCGCACGGCGACTGGAGGAGGCCGTTTGTGGAGTTTCCCTGGTGGGAAAGAAGTGGGGACGGGTGCGACGGCCGCCATGCTTCAAGAGGCAGGTGTCCGCGCGCCTCAAGTCTGCAAGCGCCGGCAGGGGCCCACGAGGCGCAGAGCAAGGGGTGCTTGAGAACGGTGGCGCCTTCCTTTGTGGCCAGAGCGCCACGCAGACAATGTCCGAGCCGCTCGAGTCCAGAGGCAGGCCGGCCGGCGGGGGGCTGGGCGTCCGTTCCTCGAGGAGGAGGGCAACTCTCCAAGGGCAGCCATTACGCTTTTATACAGGCGCCGTAAATGCGGGCGAGATCCAGATCAGGGTCAACATCATTCCATTGACTCGTCCCAGAACGCCTGGCGAAAACGTGCCCGGCGCTCGGGACGTACCTGGCTTCTGGACAAGGAAAGAAAAAAAAAAAACGTCATCCAGTCGCGAGTTGCCAGTTGTATCGTGCAGCCCGTCGTGTACAAGTCCCATATACAACTGAGATTGTACGTTCTGCCTCAGCCAGGAGCCGGAGGCTGTGAACAATAGTCTTCGCGAACGCGGCAGG
Organism: Auricularia sp. M13; assembly: GCA_037042915.1. Taxonomy (NCBI): domain Eukaryota; kingdom Fungi; phylum Basidiomycota; class Agaricomycetes; order Auriculariales; family Auriculariaceae; genus Auricularia; species Auricularia sp. M13. The sequence continues at coordinate 1,066,413 of CM073194.1, read as the reverse complement.
GTGCTTGCGAACGTCTGAGTCGCGATTTGGTTCCGAACGGGCGTTTGGCCGGTGATGGCCAGGCCGCCAAACTCGCCGTCTGCACCCACGCACAAGCCCAATGGTCAACGGGGACTCCTCGCAATGCGCTCCCGAACCATCCTTCCTCGATCTCCGCTTGACCGTTTGCTCCAGACCGCGCTGAAGCACAAGGAGCGCGTCAACAACGCCACTACTGGAGAATGCTACCGTCAAAAACTCCCATTGTTCTCTACCCGACGCAGCGCAGCGTCATGATCGGTTCTACTTGCGCACAACGCTGCATTGCAAGAGCTGCAGCTCACACTCGATTCACAGGGCCAGCGTCTGAGATGCCGGTCGGTGCACGCTCGCGGCTCGTGTGCCTGCCGCACTATCGCCCGGGGCCTGTCAATCAGCCACGAGGCAGCCCGCATATTACAGTGCTGCCGTGATTCTCTGCTTGCTGTCTTCTTTCGGCCCTGCATCTCATCTCCTTCGACTCGGGAGTTTTGCCTTTTGCTCCCATAGGCATCTAGAACTTGTTTTTTGCGCACGAAGACTCCCTCGTCCGCGGCCGATCAACAGTTACGGCGACCTGCTGGTCTCCGTGCTGCCGTTCAACTGCAGTCATTTCCTACGTTCAGAAACAACAGATCATCTTTTGACGATGTTGCTCGATGTTGGCTTGTTCCCATTGGACTGGCGAAGCGTGTGCGGCACTCGCTCAGCGCTACGAATACCTTCGCCACCAACCTGGTATGCCTCTAAACAGCGAATGTAGGCTCGTAATATGCTGCGACGGCGAAGAATATTGTCGTGGACAACAACGACGTAGCTATGTCCCCTCGCGCTAATTTGGAGAATGTGGCCCTATGCGCCACCAGAGCTTCCTCCGCGGAGATCATCCTGACCGGTGCTCTGGCGCTTTCCTACGCCGGACAAACAATCCAAAGTGCCTTTCCCTGTCCAACCCGCGTGCTCGAAATCGGTGACGCACTGGCAGTTCTGGCAGCATCCTTGTGGAATGAACTGCTACTGCGACAGCGTCTCTTCGCTATCTCAGGCAATTCACGCAGAACCAAGAGAGTCTCACATTGCTCGCGTGTCTGTTGGAGTCCCACGTAACGCACGCGGGTGTGATCTCTATGCCGCCGCGCTCGGAGATGCCCAGGCGAGCCCAGACACCCAGCTTATCTGCCGCAAACCCGCGGTGGGGACTGGGTTGGCGATGTGCCCCGTCCCACTCGCGGGTATGAGGCGATGAAGCCGAGTGCCTGGGGGATGCGATGAGCTCTGGTGTTCACTCCTTCTCAGAGCTCATCACATCCCTCCTCGCCGCGCTATATACTTCTCGCTGAAACTAGCTCGCTGCGAGCGTCGTGCACTCTGCCACAGTGCGCGTTGAAATAACCGCACTCTTCTCAGTATCCTGTGGCTCCCACATTGTGTCGCAGCGTCGTTGCGAGCCCCGCACTGGCACTGGCAGCCCAGGCGCACGTCTGTGCGTCCTGCCCTGCAATTTGAAATCCTCGGACCACGGACTTAGCGCTGATTTGCTCGCTTCCCGGCCGTTCCAGGCGAATTGCACCTAGATCTCGATGTTGACATGCGCGGCCCTGCGTCCTGGGGCTAGCGCAGAACTACCGCATTGAGGCCAATGATTTGCCGCGGCGTTCTCAATTCTACCGTCCCGTCGTCCGCATCACGACTCTTGCGCTTAGCAGCTCATCTCCGCGTGTGGCGCGTCACTCTAACCCACGCAGCGGCCGCGTCGCCCTGAATGAACACTGCACGAATCTGCATCTCGAAGATCCGGGTACCTGGATCCTAGTTTGGACTGAATGCTCGCTGCGCAATGTTGCTAGGGCGGCATGTGGATTCTATTCGCAGACTAGGGAGGCGGCGACGTATTGTACAATTCAATGCGCGCGCTCAGGTTGCCAGACCTGGGGAGACGAGGTCATCGAGTGGGCCCTGCAGCCACAGGGCCACTCGCTCTCGCTTATGCCACGTGCTGAGATGAGAGACGCCAGGACACAATGTGTTTCGCGCACGTCGACACTCTTCACCAGGTCTCGCTGCCGGGCAATGAGCGTGCAGCGCCGTCGCAGCGCCGATGTAGCTCCGGCTTTGCCACACCGGCAAAGTCCTGCTGCGTCGGATGTACTGTACCGGGCTTCTGGGGCCCAGAATGGGCACAAAAAATGGCTTCACAGCAGAATCACGCCATTCTCATACTATTGGTCTTGTGAGCGCGACGACATCATCTGCCCGGCGGTCTACACTCATCCTGCCGTCCCTGACATCCGAGTTCCGCTACAACTGCACATCTTTGGCCGGTGAATCACATGTAATTCTTGATTTGATACTTAAGTGCAGGGTGGGCAAGAATCTCCTTTGTTTTTTTTTCTCTGAGACGAATTATAGTAGTATTGCTGATCTCACGCTGAGCATCATCGCTGGACAGTGCGCTACACCGTCATGGTCCAGCTGATCTGGGACCGCGATCTGCGGCAACATGCACCAGATCAGCTTTCCAGGCAGTTTCCCTTCTCTGCGTACCACTCCAACGCTGCTCACGCTCGAGAAGACAAAGTAGCTGCAAAATGCGTCATGTGGGGAGAAGCGCCCGCGCCGGCAAGTGGCGCCGTCGTCGGCTCTGCATCGTATAAAACACTCCTCACCGTGCATCGCAGTCCTGCAAATCGTAATGATGTACTTCCCTCTTGCCCTCAGTCTTGCGTCCGCCGCTGCGGTTCTTGCTCGTATCGTCGACCTTGCGCCGCTCGCAAGCACTTTCCAGGCCTCCGACAACTCGACGTTCCCGTTGACGTTCATGACGGAAAACTCCCAGAGTCCTTAGTAAGTCAACAAGGGGACGAGCTTGGTTGAATTTTTCAGCCTGACCTGTCGCTGCAGTCGTGACTACACCGCGGCCGTCGGCGTCAGTTTGAGCAGCGAGCACATCGACCCGACTGGCCTCGGAACCTGGGTGGCCAACGTGGACTTCGTCCAGATTGATCAGGACATAACCGTATGCACATATAAGAATCTAGGACCTGTGATACATGTTCTCATGTCGCCTGCAGGGTACGGGAAACTTCACGGTCCCAATCGCCTTGCCGGCGTCCGCGTTTCCGAAGGGATCGGGGACTTACGTTCTTACAGCAGTAATAATGCAGTCCTTCGGGGTGAGAGTCTTTATGCCGCGTTTAGAGACGGTTTTTAACAGATATGACAGGTGGCATGGACGACAGCCCCCATGTATACGAACGTCACATTTGATGCTGCCATTCCCGACGCTTGAACGGCCCCATGAAAGCCACCGAACACGGGACTGAAGAACCCGCTACTTGTATATTTTTTTTTTTTCAGAAACTCTGCGTGTATCACTATGTAGCCTCGCGCCGACCAATCTGTACTGTAGGTTTTCGATCCGTGCTCGCCCAATAATAATATGCCTCCGAGTTCTTGCGGATGTCCGGATTCCGATTTAGCTCGTCCTGCAACTCGTGGAAAATCACCCAGGTAATGAGGCGATTGAGCTAGGTAACGACTGACTGCTGCTGGGCTGGTGATGGCAAGGTACTCATGGAATGAGTGAAAAAGAAATCCGATTATCTAATCAGTTACGTACAGATTGACCCGTACGGTGTGCCGTCGTTCCGGAGCACCGTGCCGTCGGCGAGGGCAGCTTTCTCTCAGACCATCATGAACAGTAACGACCGCGACGGCCAGAGCTCGTCAGCGATACAAAAGGACGACATGACGCTGTCCCAAGCTCCAACGATAGTAGAGGATGAAAAGCAACGGCCAGGGCAATCCTGGAAACAGCACGAAGGTGCGTACTGCGACTTTCTTCTGACGACGTCTGAATATCTTGCAGTTCACGAATTGCCTCATAAGTGTGTTGTTGTCGAATGGACCGCGCGTGACATTGGCAGCCCCTAACATCTGCCACTCTAGCAACCTCAAACTCGTTTTCCCAGGGTGAGCGCTCATGTTCAGCCAGCTTTGCACGCCCTCACGCGGCGTCAGGTTGATGGTCACAGGTACACGAATGTGCAGCGCATTTACGCATCACCTAACTCGTCGATGAACAAGTATTCCTTGGTGCGCGCGTCGAAAATACGCCCTGGGGCGCGCGCTGATGACAAAGCCACCCAGCTGCCCTCGATCAGGTGCGTGCGTATGGCGAGTCTGATCTGCGGCACTTACGACCTTGCAGACCATAGTTGCAACTGCACTACCAACAATTGTTCGCCAGTTAGGAGGTGCGGACGGGTACAGTTGGGTTGGAACCGCATACCTCCTCATGGCCAGCGGTGAGCATCGAGTCATCTCAGTCACTTGACTTGTGCAGCGTCTAATCATTCTTACAGGTCTCGGACCGCTTTACGCCAAACTTTCGGACATCTTAGGCCGTAAACCAATACTGTATGCGTCCATAGGCATTTTCCTCCTCGGGAGTGCGCTGTGCGGCGCTGCTCAAAGCTTCATCTGGCTGGTATTAGGTCAGCGACGATCTGAACTACGGTCAATGCGATTCACTGACAAGTTGACCAGCCCGTGGAGTCCAGGGAATTGGCGGAGGAGGGATCATTCAACTCGTGAATATCACAATTTCCGACATCAGTCAGTAATCCACAGCCTCGACGAGTCGTATGCTGACCTTGTTCCAGCACCGCTAGAAAAGCGGGGCGTTTACGCAGGGTTCATTGCAGCGACGTATGTCGACCGTATTCTGGTCTTCGTGATTCAACTCATGGTACCCGTACAGATGGGGTACGCAAGACGACGGATGGCGAATGTGCCTTACTGATGCGATGTGCCTCACACCTCTTAGGTTTTGCCAGCGTTTTTGGTCCCTTGGTGAGAAATCACTGAATGTCTGGTGATACTCTGACGCGCTGTTTAGGTGGGGGGAGTACTGACGGACCATGCCAGTTGGCGTTGGATCTTTTGGATTGTGAGTCACTGTATACCTAGACTCCACGTATGCTGAGACTGGGCTATCAGAACCTCCCGACCGGCGGAGTTGCCGCCTTAATGCTCCTGTTCTTCCTCAATGTGTGCCTCTTTATTCGCGACTATGATGATAGGTAACCTAAGTTCTCCAGCTTAATCCCGTAAAACAGAAGACGTTTCGGCAACATGTCGCCGAATTCGACTTTCTGGGGCTGACTCTCATCATGGGCGGTATTGTGCTACTTCTCCTCGGCTTCAATGCCGGAGAGAAGGACTGGTCGGCGCGCAACACGATCATTTTCTTGGTGTTAGGCGTCGTCCTGCTCATTGCAGGCGGTATTAATGAGGCGCTGACGACTCGTGCTCCTGTCATCCCACCTCGACTCTTCAAGACTCGCACGACAATGGGAGCGCTGTGTTCCGGACTCCTTTTTGCCTTCGTCTACTTTGGTGGGTCTATTCTCGATGATTCGAACGTCTTACTCAAGCTCCATCAGGCGTCAGTTACTATGGACCAGGTAGTTACGCCCTCTCCATCGCACGAAACGTTAAGCCAAGTTTGTTGCAGTGTATTTCCAGGTTCTCGGGGCTTCCGCTACGAAGAGCGGTGTCATGATGATCCCGTTTTCCTTCGGAAGCGCATTCGTTTCGGCCATCTCTGGCCTCGTTCTCGTCCGAATTGGCTCTTACCGCCCCATTATATGGTTTGGATGGGTATGCATTTCAGTATCTATTGTTTTTTGCCGGCTAAGGCAGTTTAACTGGGGAACAGGTCGTCATGTTACTCGGTCAAGGCCTCATGATCATGTTCGACGAGCGCACCAGCTTGTACGTTGAAGCGGCAGACATCAAACCCATGCATTTCTGACACGTTTATAGGGCCGCCCAGGAGATCATATTGCTCGTATGCGCATTGGGCGTTGGTTGCTTATTCCAGCCGCCGCTCATCGGTATGTCGTTGCGGTTGACGCAGTGCTTGCTCCCGCACTCACTCGTATGATCGGTTCCTCAGCTGTTCAAGCCGCTATGCCACTCAAAGATATGGCCACGGCTACGGCAACGTTCGCATTGATCAGGTCAGCATTCTTGCCCGCTGCTCCAGGCGCATGCTGACTTCAAGTAAGGCAAATTGTACACCGGCGTGGCCTCACTGTCCATTTGTAAATACTGACTGGACGCAGGGGGGTACGATAGGTATTTCTGTCGGTGGCGCAATTTACGCGTCCGAGGTTCACCGTCGCCTCGGAGCGATTGGGTTCCATCCCAGTGGAGATTTAATCAACGACGTGCGAGGACTGACACATATCGAGGCGCGTAGACTTCTATTGTGCCTCACTATCTCAACCTTTCGATTGAACGTTCCTTCTCCAGCCACTCGACCTCCGGGAACGCGTCTTGCATGCGTACACGAAGAGTTTATCTACAATCTGGTGCGACTTTCACTTGCGCGCAGATCACTTCTCATGTGCTGTAACAGGCTGGTGTGGACCCCTCTGGTCTTTGTTGGCCTGCTCTTCGGTGATAACTTCCGCGTCTGACGTCGTCAGTGTGCTCACCCGCATAATCAGTTCTTCCTCTGCGAGCGTACACTCTCAAGCGACAGATCGTTCAGAACACGAAGCCAGGGGCCGACGCGACGGGAAAAGCAGCTGATGACGAGCCTACCGTCGATGCCCCTGCGGACGTTGAGAAGGGTCTCGCAGCTAGCGTGGACGCTTCTCCGCCTCAACCAAACCCTGCGCCTACCACCGCGGAGATTCGAGAACAGGATAAATCATGACCTGATTTATTCGTTGAGAGATCTTCTGGGGAACGCCCGCCGTGTTGCAGCAGTCTAGACAGGTCGGCTAAATGTGCTAATATCACGTTTTCAGCGTGTAAAGGAGGGTAACCAAGTCATAGATTGACAATGAATACAGTAGAACAATAGCTAAATGGGGCCTGAATGGGCCTACCTTGCCTTTGAGCAAAAGCGCTGGTCATGAGTCGGAGTCCTATCAGTGCAACACATGTGCACTCGAGGCGCCTCAGAAACTTTCTAACGCAATGACAGGAGGAACTGGTCCTCGCAAGAGCACGCAATCTACTGACTTGAATCAGAAACAAACGTGTTCATTCCAATGCAAGGAGCTACATGTAGAGCACGGGGGACATGTCCATTCAATATTCAATGGCTAGGAAGGTAGCGTCCTACGCCGTGATCGTGAAGTCCTCACTGACGTTGCCGGAGTCGCCGAAAACTATCGAAGAAACCACATGAGGACCTTAGAGGTGTGTTGCTAATAGCTGGTACGTACGGACGATCGAGTAGGCAGAGCCAGGTGTAAGATCGGACGGCACGACGACGGCCTGACGACCCGACCTCAGGTCGAAGTCCTGCGCAAGGGGAGCTGCAACCGCGTTAGCGAGGCACTTAACTGGATGGATCCAATCAAGCTCACCGCCTACGATGAGCCCGTTGTTTTTCAGCGTGATCGCGCCCCTGTTGCTGATGTTCTCCGGCGCGTTGCTCGTGTCCCACACAACGTCGAAGGTTCCACCCAGCGTCCACACTGTGTTGGCGTTGGGCTCGATGATCCGGGGGACGAAAATGTCGCGCTTCGTCTCGAGGACGGGCACGGCGAGAGCCGTCGACACAGAGAGGAGGATGGTCGTGAAGGCGGTTGTAAACTTCATTTCGCTGAGACGAGGAAACGACGTGAAGTTTTGGGCCGTCAGAATCCGTCTTTTATAGCACCAGCGAGATGCTGACGCAGTTCACAATGACAGGCGGCGGCGGAGCGGGCTGGGAGTGTCTCGACTGAGACGCACTGCCGACGCGCTCTCGACGTCACAGAGCGCACGGGCGCGGACTGAATGCTCCGCGATGTTCGGCTGACCAGACAAGCTATCCGGTTCTTGATCGAATTAATGTTAATCCGCAGTCGCTCCTCAGGTAGTTTTCAAGACTTCACATACGAATATATTTAGTTTTACACTCTAGACTGGGCTGGGCATGCGGTACAAGTATAGCGACATGCAACAAGGATGGATTGCTGCGGTTCTCAATTCGCCAAGTTCGCGTTGGATCGACAATTCCGACGATCTCGGCTTCAAAGCACTGGAGGGACAAGAGGTATGATGAAATGGCTTGCTCGTAGCCGTAATCAGCTTCCAGAATCTTGCAATGGATATATGTTTGTAGCCAATCGGCGGCGTATGTGGACAACCAGCAAAGTCACGTGACAATATGCATACGTGTTCCAAAGCCCAATGAAGCCCATTCAGAAAGATGCGGGTACATTGCATGCGTGTTAAATAAAACAAATATATGTTCGTAATATCACATTAAACTTGTGAGCTCACAATCACTGACTTCCCGTGTGCTCAAAGCGCAATGTCACCATGGCGTCCGTGCCACTCAGCAAACAGATCCGTGCCACCAAGCAAACAGATCCGTGTCAATTTAGAGAGAAGAAAAAGCTGGACCTGTGATCTCACACCAGGGCAGAACATTAGTATATTGACCCAGAATACTCTATATCCGACCGTAGGTATTGCCTGAGTATTGTGACACGCAATACCGGAGTTACACCGAGGGAATACCAGAGTTTTTGAATTGAAAAGAGCCGGTTTTTGTTTGGTATCTCGTAAAGTATTCTGTGTCACAATATGAGAGCAATACCTACAGTCGGTGTTTATATATTCTGGGTCAATATACTTGTGCCCTGTCCTGGTGTCAGCTCTCAGTCTCGCAGCAGCAGCCTTCAAATCTTCGACATTCACGCGTCATACATCACGTGACCGTCTTCTGTCCTAGACGCCCAGGCGTTACTGTCAACGCAGAAAGCACCAATACCCATGACTAAAACGCTCCAAATAGAAATCACAACATCAAATGAATAAAGCCTGAACTACCCCCCACAGAAGCAGCCAGTGAGAGCCTGACCTCATCGAGGACGAGACCTCGCATGCGCAAAAGATGATACCAGTACAACCATACGAGCGGCTCTATCATCAAGTATCGTCATTGCTTTATACTCTATGAGCAATTCTCATCAGTGAATCCAAAAAGCAGACGGGAGCTTCGAGATGGCCTGTCCCACCGCTCCTGAGAAGGCAGTTCCGCACGTCGACCCGGTCGGCGACATGGGCAACTTCACCTACGCTGTTTATCAAATGCATCCCGGAAAGGCCTATATGGCTGACTACTTGCACCTGGCCCGCGTTTATTGAGACTTGGGGTCGTATCACTGGCGCACCCGTGAGCTACCGCCAAGTCACGTTAGACGAGATGATCGCTGCCACACCCGACCATGACATGGGCATCGAGGTCGCCGACATGTTCTAGTATAACAACGACCCGGGTTACGACGGCGGAATGGACTTGTTAAAGGCCAAGGACATCCGCGAGGTACGTCCTGTGTTGTGCATAAGTTCCTCAGTTAACGATTGGTCGCATGCGACATGCTGGGATCGATTGTACCATGACCAGGAGGAGTGGGCCGGGAGACAGGACTGGTCTCACATTCTCAATAAATGAACGGACTGGGATCGGCATATGAAAATGTACTGGATTGAAGCTGAAGAACTGTACAATTTACCTATTCTATGATGCCATCGCCAGCCTTCGGTGTGCCGGTGCGAATTCACGCCTGTCCAGCGATGTCTTGCCATTCGACTGTAAAAATCTAAATAAAGCTGGAGTGGGATTGCAGCGAGGTGACCTCGAGCTCAATAACATACGAATGGCTGTCGCTGGCCAACTAGTGGAACCCTCGCAGCGCAGGGAGGGCGACCTGAACGTGGGGAACGTGCCGAAGAAGTCGACCTCCATGATCCTCTGCCACTGTTCTGTGGGCACGTCCACTCAAGAAGCCGAATTTGCAGTATCCGCCAATAAAGCATCGAGCCGGCCAAATTTCCTTTGAGCGCAGTGCACGGCGTTGCTCGCGACGCAGTGTCGATGTGGTGGCTCGAGCATAGACGGCCAGGTCACTTGCAAAGCCGCCCGGCGCAGTTGCAGCAAAATGGTTTCTTTTTCTACTCGTGACCGACGCAAGTGAAGGGTGGAAGTACAAGTCACGACGTCGGAGTAACTGCCAGTCATATTACCCGCTAAACCTTATTTTCTGTCCGCACTGCTCGTGTCAGCTTCTATGTACCATGACTCCAATCCTTGTGCATGCGCAGCACTCGGCATCCAAGTTCCCGGCCTCTAGAATGTACAGCCCTGCATCATACCGGGGTTTTTAACGAAAGGCCACGCGTCCTCGGCATCCCAACTTTGTTTCGTTCGTTCGTTCTGCATCTCGACAAGGCAAGCCGCTGGACGCGTATGCTCAGATCTGCCGCGCTTCGCCCGGGCAACTAGAGCGTCGACAACATCCCAGATTGCGCGTCGATGCCGACGCGAGTATAAATAGAGCCGGTGGCGCGTCCGACTGCGGAGCAACTTCCCTGCTGTCTTAAGTAGCTCGTGACCTCGACTCCGAGTCTTTTGTATCATGTCTGGCTCTCCAGAACGACCAACCATCGCAATCATTGGCGCTGGACTGGGTGGCCTTTCTCTTGCTGCTGTGTTGCACCATGCTGGCTTCTCCTCAAAGGCGACTGTGCACGTCTACGAACGCGACGTGAGCGCAGAGGTTCGCCAACACCTTGGCGGGACTCTGGATATGCACTCTGGCACCGGACAGGCTGCTCTGAAGGCCGCCGGGCTCGAGGAGCAATTCAAGGCAAACGCGCGGCCGGAGGGCGAGGCTGTTATCGTTACGAACAAGACAGGCGTTCCACTTTTCGAAGACCAACCTCCGCCTGGAAAATCGCTCTCGGGGAGACCTGAAATCGATAGAACAGTTCTAAGGTATGGCATTCCTTGCAGGCGTGTCTTTCGTTGGCTCACTGAACTTCACAGAAAACTGCTCTTAGATGTTCTCCCGCCCGAGTGCGTAAAGTGGGACCACACCCTAGTATCCGCTACTCCTTTAGGCGACAACTCTGGCAGACATCAGCTAGAATTCGCGAACGGAATTCAAACGACTTGCACGCTGCTTGTCGGCGCGGATGGCGCGCGTTCCCGCATCCGTCCCTTAGTCTCTCCCGCGCAACCTGTCTTTGCGGGGATTATGGGCGTCGAAATTTCTCTTGCGCCAGGGAGCGCACCCGACCTGGAGCCTCACATCGGCAACGGCATGATGTGCGCGTTCGACTCGCCGGGGCGGGCCATCATCTCGCAGCGCAACGGCGACGGGCGCATCCGCTCCTACGTCTGGTTCCGGCACGACGACCCCGACGCGTTTGCCCTGCCCGACGGCGCCGCGGTGCAGGATCCGGAGGACACGCTCAGGCGGCTCGAGGAGATGTACGCCGACTGGGCGCCGTGGCTGCGGCAGATCATCGCGCGCGCGGACCGCAGCGCCGTCTACCCGCGCCCGCTGTTCACGCTCCCGCCGGACCACGCGTGGCCGCACAGGCGCGGCGTGACGCTCGTCGGCGACGCGGCCAACCTCATGTCGCCGTTCGCCGGCGAGGGCGCGAACGTCGCGATGCGCGCGGCGCTCGACCTCGCCCAGGGGCTCATCGGCTGCAAGGCCAAGGCCCCGGACGGCTGGGACGCCGCGGTGCAGAAGTACGAGGCGAAGCGCGCCAAGTACGCCGCGAGCGCTGCGAAGGAGTCGGCTGAGAATCTCGAGCTGGCGTTCAAGGACGGCGCCGCTGAGACCTACGCCGCCTTTTTCAGGTCGCATACTACCCTCGCAGGTCGCGTAGCGTTCCTCCTCGGTGCGGTTCGCTCTTGGTTCTGGGGTTAAATGTTATAATTCGGCGCGTTAGCTACATAATACCTATTGAATGTGATGCGATGCTCGAAAGCGCCTGAGAGCTGACGGATACTCATGCTTTGACTTGAGGGTTTGTTCGGGGCTAATCCTCTGCAGGTGACTCGGTAGCCGTACGGTCCCGATGAGTGGCAAACATCTGGACCAGTATCTAGCGCTCGCACATTCTTTGTCATGCTGACACAGGCGCATCAGCAGGGCGAGAAAGACGTCCGTTGTTGTCCAGCATTTTACTGTTCCTTTGTCATGCTGATATCAGCTTTCGCCGATGGGCGAATCCCAGAGCCAACTGGCGGGGAAGGCGCGCATTGAGATGAGAAAGCTGCATGCAATTGAATTGGTCATGGGGGTACATACCACCGGTGGGTCGGCTGCCGTGGGAGCGGGACGAGCAAACTGCGGTTCATGACTTCGGATTTTCTGTTACTTAAGTGGCCCGGGGTATAAAACCAGCGCGACGAAAACGTCTCCCCCTGTGCCCTCAACACTTCTCAAAGCTCCAAATCAAGGTCTCACCTTAGCAAACCTATCAATGGAATACCAACGGTACGCCGCGCAGTGATACGGTCCTCGACGGTTTTTCGTACTGATCATGACCTGGTCGGCAGTCTCGGAAATTCCGGCCTGCACGTGTCGAAGATCATCCTGGGCTGCATGTCGTACGGCACGCCCAAGTGGCAGGGCTGGGTGCTCGACGAGGCCGCCAGCCTGCCGCTGCTCAAGGCCGCGTTCGACGCCGGGATCAACACGTGCGTGCCATCTCAGCCTCTCGCAGCGCGGGTACTGTACGAGAGATCTAGTAGCTGATGATGTGTAGTTGGGACACCGCAGACGCATACAGCCACGGGCAGAGCGAGCGCATTGTGGGCAAGGCGATCACGACGTACGGCATCCCGCGGGAGAAGCTCGTCATCCTCGTGAGTCTGATCGTCTCAGTGCCAACTTATGCTTGTCGTACTGCCCACTGATAGCACGACAGACGAAGTGCTACTACCCAGTCAACGACGGTCACCCCGAGTCCGGCGCCTTCGTCCTCGACGGCGCGTACCCCAACCAGCACGGCCTCTCGCGCAAGCACATCCTCGACGCAGTGGACGCCAGCATCGCGCGTCTCGGGACGTACATCGACGTCCTGCAGATCCACCGACTGGACAAGGACACACCGCCCGCGGAGATCATGCAGGCGCTGCACGACGTCGTGCGCAGCGGCAAAGTCAGGTACATCGGCGCGAGCTCCATGCTGGCGCACGAATTCGCCACGCTGCAGTTCACGGCGGCGCTGCATGGGTGGACCAAGTTCGTCAGCATGCAGAACTTTTATAATTTGATGTATCGCGAGGAGGAGAGGGAGATGATTCCGTTCTGTGAGTCGCGGTCGCGATGCCAGTGGAAGGACTCGGAGCAGCGCGGCTGACGTCGGCGGATATTAGGCAACAAGACGGGCGTGGGCCTCATCCCGTGGTCGCCCATCGCGCGCGGCCGGCTCGCGCGCCCGTGGGAAGATACCAACTCGGCGCGCGAGACGACGGACGGCTGGCTCAACACGGTGCGGTCTCCCACGCCCACCGCACCCGTCGCTCACCGCGTTTCCCACTAGCTCTTCGGTACCCCCGCTGACGCGGAGATCGCGAAACGCGTGGAGAAGGTCGCCCAGGCGCGCGGGGTGCCGATGGCGGCCGTGGCGATCGCGTGGGTCGTCGCTAAAGGCCAGGCGCCCATCGTCGGCCTCGGTTCCGAGAAGCGCATCAAGGAGGCCGTCGACGCGCTCAAGTTGAAGCTGACCGAGGAGGAGATCGAGTACCTGGAGGAGCCGTATGTGCCGAAGCCTGCCGGTGTCGGTTTTTCGTGATTGGAGACTCGAGTGTGTACTATGGCAAGGTGGCAGCCAGTTGAACCAATCGGAATAGATTGAAGACGGGAGGAACTTCCTTTCCCCGCCGCGAGGATATCGAGCGAGGATGTTGAAGGGGAAAGTGAGACTGACTAGCAAATGGAATGATGCTCTACACACAGTGCACTGGCATTCTGCCGCAATACTGCTGGGGAGGCAATGAAGAGAATGACACCATATGACACGGTAGATGAGGGGGCCGGCACTGTCAATGAAGTCTGGTAAGCGGTGATGCTGAACACTCACACGACATGTGTAGAACGCATAAATTCTGGAAGGCGATGAGCGAAATTCGAAGCACACGACACATCGTGTGTGGGCTCCCAGGTTCTAATTTCCCTCATTGTACAACCAAGAACGAGGAGGACAATGCGGTGTCAACTCCGCATTCCGGCTCCGCGCATTACAAGTCAACGATGGTGCTGGTGCTGGTAATCGGGGACCTGCACATCCCGCACCGTACGCACGCGCTGCCTGGCAAGTTCAAGAAGCTGCTGGTGCCTGGGAAGATCCAGCAGATCATCTGCACGGGCAACGTGTGCGACAAGGAGACGTACGACTACCTGCGCACCGTCTGCCCGGACCTCAACGTCGTCCGCGGCGACCACGACGACGCGGCGTTTCCCTACTCGCTCACGCTGAGCCACCCGCCGGTGCGCGTCGGCGTCGTGCACGGGCACCAGGCCGTGCCGAACGGCGACCTCGACGCGCTCGCGGCCGTCGCGCGCCAGATGGACGTCGACGTGCTCGTCTCGGGCCACACGCACGTCGTCCAGGCCGTCGAGCACGACGGCCGCTTCTTCGTCAACCCCGGCAGCGCCAGCGGTGCCTGGACCGGCGCCTTTCCCGGGTGCGTCTCGACCCGCCTGCCTGCTATCTAACTCTGACACTGCTACGACTCTAGGGACGCCATCCCCAGCTTCGCGCTGATGGACATCCAGGGCCCGGTCGTGACGACGTACATCTACCAGCTCGTCGACCAGGACCCGCCCGTGCGCGTCGAGAAGGTCGAGTGGCGCAAGCCAGAGACTCTGCCGCTCGCCCCGCCCCCCGCTGCGGCCCCGCGCTCGCCGCCCGCAACGCAGCAGACGGCGCCCGCCGCCAGCGTCTGGTAGTCCTGCGTGTTCGGATTTTGTAGATGTAATAATTATCATTTCTGTTTCAACGCGAAAGCAAGGGACACAAGCAAGCACAACGTCCGTCCTAAGCCTTTTTCTGCTGCTGCTCGGGAGAGCCAGCGCTCGGCGACGGCGCAGCGGGCGGCGTGACGAGCGGGTTCTCGTCGCGCGCCTCGCCGAGCAGCTGCGTCAGCCCCTTCGCCTCCACCGCCCGCTACAACATACACTCAGCATATACGCACACACAGATTCAAGACGCCAGACGCACCTGCACACAATCGCGGTACTCCGTCCACAGCCCGCCGCACCGGCTCTCGTACTCCTCGGCCTTGGCGCGCTGCAGCGCCGCCCGCTCCTCCGGCGAGCTCGAGTTGACGACGGGCTCGAGGTACGACTCGAACCACGTGTTGAAGCACCCGTCGTACTTCTGCTTCAGCGGCGTGCACTCGGACGAGAGCGAAGACGCCATAATGACCGTCGCGGTTACTGTAGAATGACCGAAGACTGCCCGGATGCGCCCGACAACGCTAGCATGAAAACAAGCTCGCCAGCAGTAAAACGAAAAGATCGACGACAGGATTCGAACCTGTGCTTCGCAAAACACGAACTACAAGTACAAATGCAAAGCTTAATCTCTGCCCCATCAAGAACAATGACATCATGTACCCTCCCGTCTCTCAGGCCCTGTCTCTACACTTTGACCACCACCTTTGTGTTATTAAATGCTGCGCGACCCCCGCACACTTCTCCACCCCTACCCGTTCCACTGCTCGTCGCATGAACAATTCATATGCCCCCAAAATCAGCCTTGCATGCAACAGTGAACACTGAGGGGTTCGCGCGCTGAGTTTGGTCGTGGACATACTGTTAATGTAACACCGAGTTTTGGAATCTGAACCTTATCTTGGTGCAACAGGATCAAGGAAAAAACATGTCCTGAATGGACAAAAGCTTCGACAACTGCAGGATTCGAACCTGCGCGCCCAGAGGGCACCACCTTAGCAGGGTGGCACGTTAACCACTCCGCCAAGTTGTCTTATGGACTACATTGACCTTAATAATATCAATACAGAAGCAAAGTGAACACACCATTATACAATCTCTTACGGGGAATTCATATCTCTCTTGCATTCGTCGACCGATACAGAACTCTACTCCTACACGCGACGCACCATCACGAAAAGCCAACAACAGGCTTCGGCACATACGGCTCCTCGAGATACTTCGTCTCCTCCTCAGTGAGCTTGAGCTTGAGCGCCTCGACGGCCTCCTTGATGCGCTTCTCCGAGCTGAGGCCGACGATGGGCGCCTGGCCTTTGCTCACAACCCAGGCGATCGCCACCGCCGTCATCGGCACCCCGCGGTCCTTCGCGACCTTCTCCACGCGCCTCGCGATCTCCTCGTCTGCGTCTGCGCCGAATAGCTGAAAGTGAAGGGCGGTGAGAGGTTGAAAGGTGGGAAGGGGAGCGGGGAGCGGGGACGCACCTTCACCCAGGCGTCCGACCCCGCGCGCACGGTGTCGCTCTGCGTCCACGGGCGCGCGAGCCGCCCGCGCGCGATGGGCGACCAGGGGATGAGGCCCACGCCCGTCTTGTTGCCTGTCGCGCGTCCGGATAGTCAGCTCAGCGGCAAGCGTCCGCTTCGAATAAAGCGACGTACAGAACGGGATCATCTCGCGCTCCTCCTCGCGATACAACAGATTATAAAAGTTCTGCATGGAGATGAACTTCGTCCAGCCATGCAACGACGCCGTGAACTGCAGCGTGGCAAACTCATGCGCCCACATCGAGCTCGCGCCGATATACCTCACTTTGCCGCTCCGGACGACGTCGTGCAGCGCCTGCATGATCTCCTCGGGCGGCGTGTCCTTGTCCAGCCGGTGGATCTGCAGGACATCGATGTACGTGCCCAGACGCGCGATGCTGGCGTCTACTGCGTCCAGGATGTGCTTGCGCGAGAGGCCGTGCTGGTTGATGTACGCGCCGTCGGTCGGCGGGGGCATGATGAACCCGGATTCGGGGTGCGCTTCGTCCACTGCGAAGTAGCATTTCGTCTGCCAGATGTGGAATGCGAGTGAGAAACCAAACAACGCAGGTTGCGACGCACGAGGATGACGAGCTTCTTCCGCGGGATGCCGTACTTGGCGATCGCCTTGCCCACGATGCGCTCGCTCTGCCCGTGGCTGTACGCGTCCGCCGTGTCCCACCTACCAACCAATCAGCTTATCAGACATCTCGACGGTCGGACATATGTACGTGTTAATGCCGGCATCATACGCGGCCTTGAGCAGCGGCAGACTGGCCTCCTCGTCGAGCACCCAGCTCTGCCACTTCGGCGTGCCGTACGACATGCAGCCCAGGATGATCTTGGACACGCGCAGGCCCGAGTTTCCCAGTCTACCACAACCCGTCAGCACCAGACGTCGCGTGACGGTACTAGGCAGCGTACCGTTGGTACTCCATTGCTCGTCTGTGTGTGGGGGTATGGGAGACAGGAGAAACGTTGCGGATGCAATAACATAAGAGCTGCCTGCTTATATAGCTTTCAGTGCGAACCGCGTAGGATGACAAATCCCTTTGTCAGCCCTGCAAGGCGCCAATTGCTCCCTCTTCAGACTCTCTCACGCGGCCGCCGAAGGGCCAATGAATCGATCGCACGCTTACTGTAACGGCGACACTCCTGTACATGTTGTTTGTGTTTAGCGGCTCAGAGAGAGAATGCGTAGATTTCCCCTCGCCGGGCTGCTGACTGGCAGACATATGATGAGCCTCTCCTCCTCATCGTCAGAGGAATATTAATCATAGTGCTGGAAGCTATCCGCGGCGTGTCGGCCAGGCGGGGGAATGGAAAGCACGCACTAGAAGCAGGACAACAGTCGATCTCGCCGTGAGGTGACTGTGTCAACATTACAAAGAAATCGCGAGGCCGTTCAAGCCCGGACGCGTACGGCCAGGGGTGTACTTGGTAATCTACAGAGATTGCGGGACTCGGAGCCAGTCTCTTGGCATTGAGAAGCAC
Source organism: Auricularia sp. M13 (assembly GCA_037042915.1). NCBI lineage: Eukaryota > Fungi > Basidiomycota > Agaricomycetes > Auriculariales > Auriculariaceae > Auricularia > Auricularia sp. M13. Next base: position 1,048,600 of record CM073194.1, on the reverse strand, counting down.
TTTCTGGGAAGAGCGCGGGAACGGAAACGGTGAATGAAGCTTTCCAGCATTGCATATCCCAGTCAGCGGTCAGCAGTCACGGTGTCCAACTGAATTGCGATTACTGAGCCTGAGAGCGCTGAAATCCCAATTGCTGGCCTGTTCTCTTAAGAAAACCCACATCGCCGTCTGTAACCCCGCACATTCCAAGTCCGACTCTCTTCCTCCGTCTTCGGTCCGTCGAAGCCAACGCGCAATCGCATGGTCGTTTACTGCTACGTCCGTGCTTATGGATCATGCTCTACTGGCCTGTATTGCCCGCGCAAGCCTCTTCACCGCGCGTCCTCTGCTTCCTCCCATGTCGTTGATTTACACGGAATTCCGAGAGTCTGACATGCGCATAAGGCACCCTTGGCTCTTGCTTGGGTCTCCTCCAACGACGTGGGCTCACTAGCGCATGCTGTTGTTCCCCTCGACATATCCAGCACTCTGCATCGCGGGTTGCATCCGAAATTCCGCAGAAATATTGATGCAGACATTTGGTCACTGGCAGCTGCTTCGATTACACGCGCTCACGAGTCACTTGGGGCTCTAGACAGGCATATGCATCAAATTCCCTGAACAGCCCTTGGCGCGTATGCCTCCTCCAGAAACCTGGTCTCCTCTTCAGTCAACTTCACCTTCAGAGCTTCGACGGCCTCCGTGATGCGTTGCACAGAACTGAGGCCGACAATCGGCGCTTGGCCTTTGCTGACAACCCATGCGATGCACACGCTTGCCATCGATATGCCCTTGTCTTTCGCGACTTGCTCGACGCGCTTGGTGATCTCCTCGTCTGCGGCGGACGTGAATCGCTACCAGTGAGCGGGTCAGCTTATCACTGCAAACCATCACACGCATGTGCGGTAGTGCATACCGAGCCTGTGCTCGATCCCCGCGCGGTATCGTTCTTCTTCCACGGCCTGGCGAGGCTGCCGCCCGCTATGGGCGACCAGGGAATCAACCCGACGCCCGTCTTGTTGCCTGCATTCGTCAGCTCAAATAGGTTCAAGCACGGCGGCGCCGCACAGAATGGGATCATCTCGCGCTCTTCCTCGCGATAGAGCAGGTTGTAGCAGTTCTGCATGCTGATGAACTTGGTCCACCCATGCAACGTCGCGGTGAACTGGAGCGTCGCGAACTCGTGCGCCCACATTGAGCTCGCGCCAATGTACCGAACCTTGCCGCTCTTGACGACGTCGTGCAGCGCTTCCATGATCTCCTCGGAGGGCACTGACCTGTCGAGCCGGTGGATCTGAAGTACATCGATGTACGTCCCGAGGCGCGCGACGCTCGCGTCCACTGCGTCGAAGATGTGCTTGCGAGAAAGGCCAATCTGACATGTATCTTTCTCGTCAGACGCGGGACTCGAAGGGTATGCTTCTATGGACCTGGTTGATCCATTCCGGGTCCTCGAAGGTTGGGATGAGCAGCGGCTGCATCGGTTTATCGTCCGTCACAGCAGCGTAGCACTTTGTCTGGACGCATCATCTGCTCAGTGTCCAGCGAACCAACGACTAGCCGCGTACCAGGATGACGAGTTTCTTCCTCGGGATGTTGAACTTCTGGATGGCCTTCCCCACGATCTTCTCGCTGAGCCCGTGGCTGTAGACATCGGCAGTGTCCCAGCTGAGAGGATCAGGTTATCGACTGTGAAGCTGATGGCGGGCGAAAGGAGGACGAACGTGTTGATACCTGCATCATAAGCTGCCTTGAGGAGCGGCAGGCTTTGCTCTTCGTTGAGAACCCAGTCCTGCCATTGAGGCGAACCGTAGCTCATGCAGCCTAAGATGATCTGTGAGACCTTCAGTCCCGACACGCCCAGTCTACCAGTGCATAGCATCAGCTCGGGCCACGATTAAGAGACAAGGTAGTACAAACTGTTGATACTCCATGTCGTGCGTAGGTTGGTAGGAATTCTTGGTGAGACCAACTTTGACATGGAACTTTCTATATTGCGGCCAGGACTAGGACACCGGAGCGCTCACATCTGTAGGTTGCTGACGAATGCACTTGTAAGAAACGGCCATTCTTGCCCGGGAACGATCTGTACGTGAATATCACTGACTCAGAGCAGCACAGACACCAGGAGAGCGCTAGATTTATCACCGTTTGTACGCCGCTGCACGTTCCTTGTTCGTAACTGAGTACAAGCACATCAGTGTCTGGACCTCCGCATATTTCGATCTTCGACCCTCTTCTCTCTCTCTTCCACATTGCACACTTTCGCGGCCGCTCACTCGTGCTGCATCGGATCCAAGAAATTCCTCCCCCGAACCACTTCCGGCTCCTGACTATCCCCTTGTCGAGTTGGACGGAGGATGCATCTTCTCTTCTGTCGGATAAAACGAATCCTATCGTCGAGTACATGCTCAGAAGGCTTGTCGGAAAGGGACTATTGTGAGGCGCTCCTTATCCCACTGCGAATTCAAGGACCATAAGTTTAGGCGATCTCTTGCGGTGGAAGGTGTACGGCGTACCACATTCCCCCTATAGTAAACATCTCCTTCGATAATCTCCCGCGCAGTTCCGATGTCTTTGGCCGCGACCAAAATCGTCGAGCCGACAAGCTTCGTGCCATCTGCGGAGAGCATCGCCCCTGCGAATCCTACATGAAGGCGCCGGCGTCAATTGGACTGATGGCGCCTTGCATCATTACACGAGCGTACGGAAGACGTCCGCATCATGCTGTTTCTTGGCGTCGACAAAGTGCGCGTCGCGAACGGACATGCGCCGCGCAAATGCGCCTTCGTCGGTGTAGTCCGGCGCCGACACGAGAAACATCGGTTGGGGGCCAACAAAGCTCGTGGTAGACATTGCACGTCGCGTTCGTGCTCCCAGCTGGAGGATACGCGCGACGCGTGACATACTTAATAGACGAGTTCAAGCCGCAAATCCAAACATGTTCAAACAATTGCAAGAATTTTCATTCTAACTCCTCAGTAGCAAGATAAAGCATGTTCTCTAGAATTCAGACCTCGAAACTAGATTGTGATATACACATTTGGTGAAGAGAATTTCATAAATGCTTTCTAGTGGACACTTCCGGCGCTGCGCAGCCAGTCTTCCACGGCCTCTGGGGTTGTGTAATCCGCCGGTACCAGCCCGTTTGCAACCGCTTTCAGCTGTTGAGATGCTGCTGCCATCTAATGCTTCGTATCAACAAGCGATTTCGACCGGAAGTCAACTGCATCCACGCACCTGGACGATAGCACCGGGCAAGAGATTTGGCTTTGCGGACACCGCGTCGCCAGCGAACATCGCCTTGATCAAATGAGGTTCTCCGCAGAGGGGTATGCCCATCCCGACGACTAGATACAGTAAGACCGTCTCATCCTGACCATTGCATGATGAGGAGAGCGACACACCATCGACGAAGCCGTCTCGCACGGCGTCTTCCATTTTTTGCAAGCTGCGGAAACCACCCGTTGCCGCCAGCCGGGTCTTGCGAAGCCGTTTCTTGAAAATCTCTGCTTCCTCAAGGAAGAATCCTTCGCGCTTCTCGCTCAAATCTGTCTGCAGCCAGAGTCGCGTCAAAAAATGCCCCAGGACTGCACAGAGGACTCAACGGTGTGATGGAATCGCCAACCTTCGTACGTGCCTCCGCTCAGCTCGACGAGGTCAACTCGAAGTGTCTCGAGGGTTTCGGCTACTCGCAGCGAGTCGTCGAGAGAAAATCCATCATCGGTGAAGTCGGCGACGTTGAGTTTGACGGAGATGATGAAGCGCTGGTCGGGAATGGCTGCGCGGATGCCCTGCACGATCTGGACGAGCAGGCGCGCGCGGTTCTCCAGGTTCCCGCCAAATGCATCGGTGCGCCGGTTCGTGCGCGGGGAGAGAAACTGGCCGATCAGGTAGCCGTGTGCGGCGTGCACCTGTCATATTGACGTACTATTGAACCTTCGTGAAACAAGACTGTATGTACTAGAAGAGAGCTCACTTGTACACCGTCGAAGTCCGCCTTGTAGAGCACGCGAGCCGCCCAGACAAACCGAGCAATAATCTCGTGGATTTCTGTGACTGACAGGGCGCGAGGTATGCCGTGGCTTGCCGAATCGCTTGTTTCTCCCTCCAGAAGAAGCTGGATGTCTGATGCCGAAACTGGGTGAGGTTGGAGGGCCCCGGCAACCTGACGTCCGGGATGCGATAGTTGGCCGAGGAGAATAGATCCGTGCGCCTTGGCTGCACGAGCTAGGCGCTGCAATGACGAAGTGTAGTCGACAGGCAGCGCTTCGTCGAGGATTATGGCCCCTGTAATGGCGGCAATAAGCTTGCATTCAATGTCGAGCGACGCAAGTGTATTCACCTGCGCTCTCGAGATGCAAACGATGGACCATGATGTTGCCCGTAACAATGACGCCTATAGACTGCATTAGCATAATCCTGCGTAACTTGCATATGATGGAGTCGTACCAATTTCGCCTTCGCCCCATATCCTGAAGAGATTAATCAGTGCCTCGGACGGCTGCCCGCAGTCGAACTCGTCCCCGGGGTTGAAGGATGCCAGCCTCTCGGACGTGGCGCTTTTCAGCGTCCTATTTCGAGCAATGCGACCGCTGAATGGGAATAGGATTTCTTCCCTCAGAGCGATCGCCGTCATTTTGGAGAACAGGCGCGACACTGCTGGCAGACCAACTGTAGCAGCCCTGAAAAACAGCGGATGGGCGGGTAGCTACTGGCCCACAGCCAGCGGCTGCTCGTCCGGCTGTCCGTTGCCGGTCATGCCACAACGCGAAGCCGGCTCACAGAGGCCGGAACCGGGCACGTATACTGCGCGAAGGCATAATGCGCCATAGAAATCGCCGAAGTGAGCAGCAGTGGCAATAAGCTACTCCATTGTCGCATCGACACTGCTGTTCGCCACTGGAGGTCGCAAGTTTGACCGCGCAGAAACGCAGACCTGACTTTAGCACGCTCGTCGTACTCGCCACCGAGTGCCGACGAGGATGACAAGAAGATGAATGTGTCCTGGGCCGAGGGAGCCACATGATACCCGGCGATTCGTCCACCGCGCAGTCGCACGAGCACGGGCGCTCAGGCTCGTCGAACACGCGCTCGGGGTGAGCGTGGCCCAGCCACTTCAGCCGGCACGATGATGCGCACGACGCTAGACTCGTGTCGCGCCGTCGCGCACGCCGTCCTCTGGACACCCTACGGCGCTGCCCCGCGGTGCGCGTTCCGCGTGTGAAGCGTGCTGATCGACGTTGTACGCGCCGTGTCGCTACGCCGCATGCATGCACATCGCACCCTCGCTGCCGAGAACGGAGAGCACGCGGATACACAGTAGTGAGGAGACGAGTAGCAACGACGGTGCCGGAGTACAAGCGTCAGCGCACGGATAGCCTTGACTCGAATGCGGGATGGCGACGCGGAACGGCTCGTCACGTCGCCACCACCACAGAAACGCTGCCGCCAGCTCTGCTGCCCATATTTCGAGGACGGATCGAGCACACTTCGTCGCCGTTGCGCCGGCCGTCCTAGTCGTCGAGGACAGCGCTTGCAGCGACAGCGTGACGTCAGCCCAGCACTGATTCGATACGGCCAAAGTTAATAGTCACCGGGGGGAAAGCGGAGTTTGAGACGTGTTCGTCCCGATGCCTTTACTCGTCTCGATCTGTTTCTTTTCCTCCGCGCAGTGCTACACTAATAGAAACTGACTCTATAACACTAAGAATAACACTTCTGGTAGCTTTTAACTTGCTTGTATTCTTTTTACCTTTTTCAGCCGTTTAACACGGACAAGGCACGATCGCCCTGCGCCTTACCTGTGCGACACTTATCCACATGTTGGCACCATGTGCCTCCCAACGGAGTCACGTAGTTTCACTTCTCATGACCTTTCGGCATTGACACGACATCTCTTGCATGACTGACTGTCAATTATTCGGGTGGCCTCTTCCTAGGACAATTCTCGAACTTCTCTTGTTATATTTACATCAGGCCAAATCATCTCTGGAACATCTTTTTAACGGTCTCGGTCTCCTTACGAAGATAGAGGCGGTTCAACACGCGCGCTTCTGACTTACTCCTCCTACACAATGACTCGAACAGCGTCGATCACGATGGCTTGCACGCGCGCGCCTTGCCCGGGACGAGCGGCGATTTCGATTTGCTCGAGCTCTAGAAAGCAGCTGAGTAATTCGGTTGTTTAGTCAGCCTTCCCTGGGAGAAGTATATGAGCCGGGGACCCGCAGAGGAATTTGCCATACCCAGCTCGACCTATATCTTTCCATCGATGTCGTTCCCGGCACTCAAGCAAGAGCTCGTGTTGCCATTTAGCGGCCGCGTGGCGCCGAACCGCATCCTCAAGAGCGCGATGAGCGAGAAGCTCGCTTCCTTCAGCGCAGAAGACGAATTTGCCCGCGGCGAGCCCTCTGAGGGCCTCATTCGCCTGTACGAAGTTTGGGGACAGGGTCAAATTGGTGCGACATTGCTTTGAAACAGCGGTCGTCGAACGCATGAATTAATCCTCGTCTCGATAGGAATCATTGTTTCTGGGAACATCATGATCCACCGTGGACACCTTGAAACTAACGGTGCGCTTTGCTTGTTTTCTGTTTGTTCTGGTTCGCGCCGACTGATGGATGACATCGGGCGTCTCTTCAGGGAACGTCATCCTCGATCGCGACATTCCCAAGGACTATACGCCCTTGCTCGCGCGTCTGGCCAAGGCCGCAAAGGCTCACGGCTCCTTGCTGCTCGGCCAAATATCTCATCCGGGAAGACAGACGCCTGAAGCTCTCCAGCCTCATCCCGTCTCAGCGTCGGACGTCCAGCTCATCGCGCCGCAGTCGGGCAAATTCGGAGTGCCCCGTCCGTTGACCAAGGATGAAATCAAGGACATTGTCTCGCGCTTTGCCTGGACCTCCAAGGTGCTCTACGACGCGGGATTCGATGGCGTGCAGGTCAGCGCCAACAATTCCGAGTCGAATCTCATTCGCCCCACTGACCTCGTACACGCCAGATTCACGGTGCACACGGATACCTGATGGTGCAGTTCCTTTCGCCGCAAACCAACCACAGGACAGACGAGTACGGCGGCAGCCTCGAGAACCGCTCCCGCATCCTCCACGAGATCATCGACGCGATTCGCGCCGCGGTGCCCGACCCGAAGTTCGTGCTGTCCGTCAAGCTCAACACCCAGGACTTCGTGCGCGGCGGCCTGACCGTCGAGGAATCCGTCGAGGTTGCAAAGGGCCTCCAGGCGCACCGCGTGGACTTGATCGAACTGAGCGGCGGCACGTACGAGGCCCTGGGCTTTGTATATCGCGTATGCTCCTTCTATGTATTTCCGTTTGGGAGCTTGGGCTGACCGCACGACCTATCTGTCAGTCGGAAGAGAGCCGGCGGCGGGAGGCGTACTTCATCGAGGCGGCTGATGTGTTCAAACGCCAGCTGACCACGAGCAAGCTGGCTGTGACAGGCGGGTTCCGCAGCGCCGCGAAGATGGAGGACGCCATCGCCTCTGGAAGCACAGACGGTATGTTCTCACCAACTATCTTCATGAAGGACGGCTACTCATCTGATATATTAACCAGTCGTTGGACTCGGCGTTCCTCTCTGCAACGAGCCGCATCTCATCAAGAATATCTTCGAGGGCAAGGCTTCGGGCGCGCAGCCTAATCTGCTCGAAGGCGTGTGGACCCAGGTGCGCAGCAATAAACGTCCTGTATGTATCTGGCTTGTTGCTTAACGACTCTTCAGGTGTTTGCAGCGCAGGCGCAGCTCGCTGTGATCGGGCGGGGAGAGGAGCCCCAAACGTTCTCGACACCGGAGGCAGTTGAGCGGTGGAACAAGAGTCAAAGCTAGAATTAGACGATATCTTTAGGATAACGCGCTCTGAGCTTATACTTGGTGATTGAAAAATGTTGAATAGAATAATTAGTAGATGCAACGCTGAGTACCTATCTGTTTGGCAGTTCAAACTTCGGCGTGCAAGCAAAAGTGCTGCACTGAAGTTGAAACCATCGAATATGCCATACAGTATTTGTCGTGTGGAGGAAGTATGTTACCCTGTCAACCATTGGAGGTGACGTGACGGTACGTTTATGGCACATGTTGACCCTCAGCCGTACTGTACCATTACGACCATATGTTCATTGTAACGTGTAACACTGGCCTCCAAGAAAAATGTCCCAAAAAGTGCAAGTTGGCTATGAGGCTTGACAAGGTGTGATGAGTCCTGATAACAGGGTCAGCCGACCCCCTACCTGATCAAACAGCTTCAGGGGCTATACTCGCCTACAGGCCTATTATACGGCTGACAAGGCCGATACACTTTATAATGTGGACAAGGGCCGATAAGAGCTGATCAGCGGCCCCGCCCAATATTATGAAAACTCCCCCAGCTGCCGCTCGTATGCGGCAGCTGGTCTTACTTTATGTTACTACATATGTACACTTATTACTTACTCGTATTACTACTCTGTATACATACACTGATCTTACTCCAGTTCTACATTTCTTATTTACTTTCCGACTTGACCTGATTCGAACCAAGGGCTCGCCTGCAGGCCACCTGTGTCCTCGCGCGAGCTACCATCTAGCCCATTCTGCCAGTTGTCTGTAATGGTGGAGCGAAGGATACAAGCCTGCTCCACAGCTCCACTGGACATTCCGCTCCGATTAGTGTAGCCGATGTTCGGTTCGGTGCGGTTCGGCGGCATTTTTTCCGAACCTCGAACCGAACCTGGTCCCGAACCATCAAACCCGAACCTGGGGTTCGGTTCGGGTTCGGTTCGGGGTTCGCACCTGAACACACTATATACTCATGGATAGATACTTCAAGTGCTAGTATGAAGCGCATATGGATGGTGCTTGATCATAATTGATGATTATGACTCTTTGTTAAGCGCTATGCGCGACGGAAGGACGGAACTCGATCGTGCGAATGCCTAGAGTGCGAATCGAGCGGAGCGACGGTGCGCGGGACCTATCGAAGTCGATCGGAACCTATTGAGGGTTACTCGAGGTGATGTAGGCCCGAGACGAGCGAGGGTGACGTCGAGAAGTCGAGAGAAGTGCGAGAGCGGTCGGGACGACAAAGTCGGACGCAGGAAGAAGAGGAAAGGTTGCTAAGTCGATTTTCTAGCTGGGGATCAATATCACAGCTCGAGATCATTATATACATCTCGAGAGAACTGCGGAATACATGTGATAAGTTCGGAGCAAGCGGATAGCCGGTATGACTCGGTACAAGCACGTGTTAATGCTCGGAACAGAGTGGTGACGCAACAGCCGGCGATCTAAACTTAGGAAAGGTCTAGAATGGTTTCTAAGGGTTCGAGTGTGTGCGAGTGGTGCGAACAAACGATAGAAGTTACTAGAAAGTTGAACGGAGTGAATCGGAGCAGTAGAGAAGTAGATAGGAAGGCATGATCGTAACAGTATCCCCCCGTTAGGCGACGAGCCCTCGAGGAGCCTAAGAGTACGTCGAGTGGCGAACAAAAGAAATCGATGGGTAGAGGGGCATCGGATGGTGTCGAGGAATGGTTGAATGATATTAGAAGCGAAACGAATGATAGCGAGCAGGACCGAGGGAAAAGCGAGCGAGAAGGAGAGAAGCGAAGGTGGGGAGAGGCCAAGACAAGACAGGACAAGACAAGATCATCCCCCCGTTAGGGTCAATCGATGCGATCGAAGTATGACTGGGATGTGAGTGCCCGAAGGTCTCGATAGAGACACAGATCGGGGTGTGCACGTTTTAGGGGACGAAGACGTGAAAGCCGGAGGACTCGGAACAGTGCATCGGAATCCCTGAGACAATCGAAATGATGTCTAGTAGGGCCGAATGCGATACCTGAGACTCGAAGACTCGAACGAAATCGAAAGGAAGAGGGGCGAATGGAGGGGAGAGCGGAACGAGACGAATGGTGCGCGGACGAAACCAGAACACACCGGAAATGGAGATAGGATCTCCGAGGGAAGACTGAAGTCTTCGAGAGCGAGGCGATTACGAGGAGCTCCCCGAGACGCTCGGCTCGGTTGCTGAGGCGCGCGCGGAGGTGCCGGAAATTGCGGATTTGGGCGGAGCAGTCGGACATGCGTCGCGAAGATGCTCGCTTGAGCCGCAGAAGAGACACAGACCTAAATCGCGACGACGCTGCTTCTCAGCAGGCGTTAGCTTACCATCGGGGCCGATAATACCACCGAGGTTGACAGCAGGAGAGGCGGAACGCTTCTCGCGCTGCGAAGAGGGAGTCGACGAGGTCGAGAGAGTGGCAGGAGTCGCAGGAGCCGGAATCGAGAGCATCGGACGAGCCGAGGGGCGTCGAGACTCGCGGGACTGCTCGTCCCTTCGCTCCCAGTACCGCTGATCGATCGATCGAGCGAGGGACACGAGTTCAGAGTACGAGTTTGGCCAAGGGAGCTTCGCGAGATCGTCCTTGATGCGTGGTGCGAGTCCGCGATAGAAATCGGCGAAAAGCGAGGAGTCCGAAAGGTCCGGGAGGTGCGAGGCGAGATCCGAGAAGTCAATCGAGTACTTCATGACGTGGTGGTGGTCGGACATCGAGAGGTTCGCGAGTTTGAGCGCGGCAGAGCGAGCGAGATCGGTTTGACCGAGAGTAGCCGAGAGTTCGCGCCTGAACATCGGCCACGCGTTGAGGACTGTCTTGGGCACCGATCCACCCGGCGAGGGCGGAGGAGGGTCGAGTGAGAGATGAGGCATGAACCAGCGCTGAGCCTGGCCTCGAAGGTACGTGGCAGCATAGTTGATCTTCGCCGCGTCATCGGAAAAGTCATCCGAACGCGTGCGGAAGACTAGCTCGCACTGATTGAAGAAATCGAGCACCTTCGAGGGGTCCGAGCCGTCGAAAGGATCAGGAGGATTGACCTCGACGCGCTTCGGACGAGGAGGGGGTGCAGCCTGGACTGCAGCAGAGACAGCAGCCGAAATGAGCTGCTGAACATCAGCCCATTGGTCATCTGAGAGTCCGAGAGGGTTCGCCATTGATCGGGTAATAGCAGGAACCGAGGGCGACGCGAGAGGGGACCGAAGGAGTGTGGGAAATGGCACCGAAGAGACCGAAGGACCGGAAACGTCGGGAGAAGGAGGAGGAGCGGATGCGGAGCCGGAGGAGCTAGCGGCAGAGGCAATGACAGAAGCAACGACCCGACGAGTGTTCTGAGTGGTTCGTTTGGTGACTGCTGGGTTCGGATCGGTCCTTGGCATATACTAGCCTCCGGAGGAAGCTAGAAAATACTGTTAAGCGCTATGCGCGACGGAAGGACGGAACTCGATCGTGCGAATGCCTAGAGTGCGAATCGAGCGGAGCGACGGTGCGCGGGACCTATCGAAGTCGATCGGAACCTATCGAGGGTTACTCGAGGTGATGTAGGCCCGAGACGAGCGAGGGTGACGTCGAGAAGTCGAGAGAAGTGCGAGAGCGGTCGGGACGACAAAGTCGGACGCAGGAAGAAGAGGAAAGGTTGCTAAGTCGATTTTCTAGCTGGGGATCAATATCACAGCTCGAGATCATTATATACATCTCGAGAGAACTGCGGAATACATGTGATAAGTTCGGAGCAAGCGGATAGCCGGTATGACTCGGTACAAGCACGTGTTAATGCTCGGAACAGAGTGGTGACGCAACAGCCGGCGATCTAAACTTAGGAAAGGTCTAGAATGGTTTCTAAGGGTTCGAGTGTGTGCGAGTGGTGCGAACAAACGATAGAAGTTACTAGAAAGTTGAACGGAGTGAATCGGAGCAGTAGAGAAGTAGATAGGAAGGCATGATCGTAACAGTATCCCCCCGTTAGGCGACGAGCCCTCGAGGAGCCTAAGAGTACGTCGAGTGGCGAACAAAAGAAATCGATGGGTAGAGGGGCATCGGATGGTGTCGAGGAATGGTTGAATGATATTAGAAGCGAAACGAATGATAGCGAGCAGGACCGAGGGAAAAGCGAGCGAGAAGGAGAGAAGCGAAGGTGGGGAGAGGCCAAGACAAGACAGGACAAGACAAGATCATCCCCCCGTTAGGGTCAATCGATGCGATCGAAGTATGACTGGGATGTGAGTGCCCGAAGGTCTCGATAGAGACACAGATCGGGGTGTGCACGTTTTAGGGGACGAAGACGTGAAAGCCGGAGGACTCGGAACAGTGCATCGGAATCCCTGAGACAATCGAAATGATGTCTAGTAGGGCCGAATGCGATACCTGAGACTCGAAGACTCGAACGAAATCGAAAGGAAGAGGGGCGAATGGAGGGGAGAGCGGAACGAGACGAATGGTGCGCGGACGAAACCAGAACACACCGGAAATGGAGATAGGATCTCCGAGGGAAGACTGAAGTCTTCGAGAGCGAGGCGATTACGAGGAGCTCCCGAGACGCTCGGCTCGGTTGCTGAGGCGCGCGGAGGTGCCGGAAATTGCGGATTTGGGCGGAGCAGTCGGACATGCGTCGCGAAGATGCTCGCTTGAGCCGCAGAAGAGACACAGACCTAAATCGCGACGACGCTGCTTCTCAGCAGGCGTTAGCTTACCATCGGGGCCGATAATACCACCGAGGTTGACAGCAGGAGAGGCGGAACGCTTCTCGCTGCGAAGAGGGAGTCGACGAGGTCGAGAGAGTGGCAGGAGTCGCAGGAGCCGGAATCGAGAGCATCGGACGAGCCGAGGGGCGTCGAGACTCGCGGGACTGCTCGTCCCTTCGCTCCCAGTACCGCTGATCGATCGATCGAGCGAGGGACACGAGTTCAGAGTACGAGTTTGGCCAAGGGAGCTTCGCGAGATCGTCCTTGATGCGTGGTGCGAGTCCGCGATAGAAATCGGCGAAAAGCGAGGAGTCCGAAAGGTCCGGGAGGTGCGAGGCGAGATCCGAGAAGTCAATCGAGTACTTCATGACGTGGTGGTGGTCGGACATCGAGAGGTTCGCGAGTTTGAGCGCGGCAGAGCGAGCGAGATCGGTTTGACCGAGAGTAGCCGAGAGTTCGCGCCTGAACATCGGCCACGCGTTGAGGACTGTCTTGGGCACCGATCCACCCGGCGAGGGCGGAGGAGGGTCGAGTGAGAGATGAGGCATGAACCAGCGCTGAGCCTGGCCTCGAAGGTACGTGGCAGCATAGTTGATCTTCGCCGCGTCATCGGAAAAGTCATCCGAACGCGTGCGGAAGACTAGCTCGCACTGATTGAAGAAATCGAGCACCTTCGAGGGGTCCGAGCCGTCGAAAGGATCAGGAGGATTGACCTCGACGCGCTTCGGACGAGGAGGGGGTGCAGCCTGGACTGCAGCAGAGACAGCAGCCGAAATGAGCTGCTGAACATCAGCCCATTGGTCATCTGAGAGTCCGAGAGGGTTCGCCATTGATCGGGTAATAGCAGGAACCGAGGGCGACGCGAGAGGGGACCGAAGGAGTGTGGGAAATGGCACCGAAGAGACCGAAGGACCGGAAACGTCGGGAGAAGGAGGAGGAGCGGATGCGGAGCCGGAGGAGCTAGCGGCAGAGGCAATGACAGAAGCAACGACCCGACGAGTGTTCTGAGTGGTTCGTTTGGTGACTGCTGGGTTCGGATCGGTCCTTGGCATATACTAGCCTCCGGAGGAAGCTAGAAAATACTGTTAAGCGCTATGCGCGACGGAAGGACGGAACTCGATCGTGCGAATGCCTAGAGTGCGAATCGAGCGGAGCGACGGTGCGCGGGACCTATCGAAGTCGATCGGAACCTATCGAGGGTTACTCGAGGTGATGTAGGCCCGAGACGAGCGAGGGTGACGTCGAGAAGTCGAGAGAAGTGCGAGAGCGGTCGGGACGACAAAGTCGGACGCAGGAAGAAGAGGAAAGGTTGCTAAGTCGATTTTCTAGCTGGGGATCAATATCACAGCTCGAGATCATTATATACATCTCGAGAGAACTGCGGAATACATGTGATAAGTTCGGAGCAAGCGGATAGCCGGTATGACTCGGTACAAGCACGTGTTAATGCTCGGAACAGAGTGGTGACGCAACAGCCGGCGATCTAAACTTAGGAAAGGTCTAGAATGGTTTCTAAGGGTTCGAGTGTGTGCGAGTGGTGCGAACAAACGATAGAAGTTACTAGAAAGTTGAACGGAGTGAATCGGAGCAGTAGAGAAGTAGATAGGAAGGCATGATCGTAACAGTATCCCCCCGTTAGGCGACGAGCCCTCGAGGAGCCTAAGAGTACGTCGAGTGGCGAACAAAAGAAATCGATGGGTAGAGGGGCATCGGATGGTGTCGAGGAATGGTTGAATGATATTAGAAGCGAAACGAATGATAGCGAGCAGGACCGAGGGAAAAGCGAGCGAGAAGGAGAGAAGCGAAGGTGGGGAGAGGCCAAGACAAGACAGGACAAGACAAGATCATCCCCCCGTTAGGGTCAATCGATGCGATCGAAGTATGACTGGGATGTGAGTGCCCGAAGGTCTCGATAGAGACACAGATCGGGGTGTGCACGTTTTAGGGGACGAAGACGTGAAAGCCGGAGGACTCGGAACAGTGCATCGGAATCCCTGAGACAATCGAAATGATGTCTAGTAGGGCCGAATGCGATACCTGAGACTCGAAGACTCGAACGAAATCGAAAGGAAGAGGGGCGAATGGAGGGGAGAGCGGAACGAGACGAATGGTGCGCGGACGAAACCAGAACACACCGGAAATGGAGATAGGATCTCCGAGGGAAGACTGAAGTCTTCGAGAGCGAGGCGATTACGAGGAGCTCCCCGAGACGCTCGGCTCGGTTGCTGAGGCGCGCGGAGGTGCCGGAAATTGCGGATTTGGGCGGAGCAGTCGGACATGCGTCGCGAAGATGCTCGCTTGAGCCGCAGAAGAGACACAGACCTAAATCGCGACGACGCTGCTTCTCAGCAGGCGTTAGCTTACCATCGGGGCCGATAATACCACCGAGGTTGACAGCAGGAGAGGCGGAACGCTTCTCGCTGCGAAGAGGGAGTCGACGAGGTCGAGAGAGTGGCAGGAGTCGCAGGAGCCGGAATCGAGAGCATCGGACGAGCCGAGGGGCGTCGAGACTCGCGGGACTGCTCGTCCCTTCGCTCCCAGTACCGCTGATCGATCGATCGAGCGAGGGACACGAGTTCAGAGTACGAGTTTGGCCAAGGGAGCTTCGCGAGATCGTCCTTGATGCGTGGTGCGAGTCCGCGATAGAAATCGGCGAAAAGCGAGGAGTCCGAAAGGTCCGGGAGGTGCGAGGCGAGATCCGAGAAGTCAATCGAGTACTTCATGACGTGGTGGTGGTCGGACATCGAGAGGTTCGCGAGTTTGAGCGCGCAGAGCGAGCGAGATCGGTTTGACCGAGAGTAGCCGAGAGTTCGCGCCTGAACATCGGCCACGCGTTGAGGACTGTCTTGGGCACCGATCCACCCGGCGAGGGCGGAGGAGGGTCGAGTGAGAGATGAGGCATGAACCAGCGCTGAGCCTGGCCTCGAAGGTACGTGGCAGCATAGTTGATCTTCGCCGCGTCATCGGAAAAGTCATCCGAACGCGTGCGGAAGACTAGCTCGCACTGATTGAAGAAATCGAGCACCTTCGAGGGGTCCGAGCCGTCGAAAGGATCAGGAGGATTGACCTCGACGCGCTTCGGACGAGGAGGGGGTGCAGCCTGGACTGCAGCAGAGACAGCAGCCGAAATGAGCTGCTGAACATCAGCCCATTGGTCATCTGAGAGTCCGAGAGGGTTCGCCATTGATCGGGTAATAGCAGGAACCGAGGGCGACGCGAGAGGGGACCGAAGGAGTGTGGGAAATGGCACCGAAGAGACCGAAGGACCGGAAACGTCGGGAGAAGGAGGAGGAGCGGATGCGGAGCCGGAGGAGCTAGCGGCAGAGGCAATGACAGAAGCAACGACCCGACGAGTGTTCTGAGTGGTTCGTTTGGTGACTGCTGGGTTCGGATCGGTCCTTGGCATATACTAGCCTCCGGAGGAAGCTAGAAAATACTGTTAAGCGCTATGCGCGACGGAAGGACGGAACTCGATCGTGCGAATGCCTAGAGTGCGAATCGAGCGGAGCGACGGTGCGCGGGACCTATCGAAGTCGATCGGAACCTATCGAGGGTTACTCGAGGTGATGTAGGCCCGAGACGAGCGAGGGTGACGTCGAGAAGTCGAGAGAAGTGCGAGAGCGGTCGGGACGACAAAGTCGGACGCAGGAAGAAGAGGAAAGGTTGCTAAGTCGATTTTCTAGCTGGGGATCAATATCACAGCTCGAGATCATTATATACATCTCGAGAGAACTGCGGAATACATGTGATAAGTTCGGAGCAAGCGGATAGCCGGTATGACTCGGTACAAGCACGTGTTAATGCTCGGAACAGAGTGGTGACGCAACAGCCGGCGATCTAAACTTAGGAAAGGTCTAGAATGGTTTCTAAGGGTTCGAGTGTGTGCGAGTGGTGCGAACAAACGATAGAAGTTACTAGAAAGTTGAACGGAGTGAATCGGAGCAGTAGAGAAGTAGATAGGAAGGCATGATCGTAACACTCTTTTAAGGTCTTGCAGAGCCCGATTTTAGAGCTGCAAGCTTGCATATCACATTGTGGGAATGTATTATGTCATCTGATTGCCTCCCCAGCTCCCTGCTAACAATGCCTAAGGTTTGATAGACACCTTGGTACAGCTGATATACATATTACATAAGCAGAACTGGGATAAATGTGGTCTCCAAGCCAAGAAAAGTTGAGATGTATGAGCTTTATATAGGAGGAGGTTCGCAGGTTCGGTTCGGTTTGAACACGGTTCGGACGAGGTTCGGCTTGGCACTGAACCTGAACCTGAACCAGCCCGAACCTCGGTTCGGTTCGGGTTCGGTTCGGAGGTTCGGAGGTTCGCGAACCGGACTCCGGCTACACTAGCTCCGATGACTGCGGCTCCCACGGCTCCCAAAGACTCGTAATTATGTTCTCATGGATGATTTAGTCTACTAGCAGGTAGGGCTTGTGTTGAAATTTAGTGGGGGGACTTGCTGGTGATGAAGGTTTATCACCGCTTATTGTTGCGGACATCACGGCCGTCGCAAGCTCTGTCCGTTCGTCCGCGGGTTTTACGCCGCTTTGCCGAGCGTTCGGTCGCTGCTGCATACAGTCGGCGCACTGTTTACCCTCGGACGGAGACTCGGCCAGGGTTATACGCCTTGGGCTGTTCAACTCGGGATATGATCTGCACGCCGCTCTCTTCCCACCCAGAGGGTGAGACGACCTCAGTGCATACCCCAATTCGGCTCGGTGGAGGCTTCCTACCCTCGGACCAAGGTTCGGCAGCTCTCCCCTCGCTGTATGCGTCGGATATGGGCGTTGTGGTGCTCGGGACAGGCTCCAGGACCACCCTTCTGACCTCGGGCGGACTCGGTGGGTCACCCTGAACAACCTCGGAGGGTCGGGAACGCCTCTATTGGACTCCTCGTTGGTGCGATACCCCTCGGATGGATAATAGGCCGGTTATCATCGCCTGGTACAAGCTCGGCTACATCCTCGGACCCTCGGCCCGTGGCCTCAGCAGCTCGGCGCTCTCCCTGTGCACTCGGGAGGTGCTCTCCTTCTCGGTCCGTGCCCCCGGTGGGAGTGTGCGCGGATAGCATACCTCGGCATCTTCGCCCTGTCTCGGATCAGGTTCGATTGGAGGTGTGGTAGGGTGTTGGCATCTTGGGAGACGATGGTGGATGGACCCTTTAGCTCCGGGATCACCCTGGACCGGATCAGCGGACCTTGGGGATGGGTATATAGGTTGTAGGGTGTAGATGCGTATACCCTAGGTTTGGTCTGGTCAATTGTACCGCTTGTCCGTTCTTCCTCGTCTCTCTCTCCTCTCTTGGGCGTCGGTCTCGGCGAGTGACGAGCGCTCTGCCGTGACATAAGACCAAACCTTCACTCCCTTTCGACCGACGCTCATCCCTCTTATCCCTCCCCCACACGGCCGCGACGTCCTCTCGACTACTATCGCCCGTGTGTCACGCCGACGACCTCATCAGGCCGGCCTCGCCGTCAGTTAACCGCTGTGCACCGGCTGAGGTCCATTGGCACCCGCATCCTTCTCCCTCGGAGTCGCCACCCACACCGAGAAGCGAGGCGTACGCTGCCAAGGCCCTATCTCCACCCCATCGGCCGCAGCGCATGACCAAGCCCTTGGCACAGCCTCTCCACACGGTCGCGCGGGATACCCCGATCCCGCCCTCGACGACCCCTGGTGCAGCACCTCCTTCGCACCCTCTACCTCGGCGAGTAAACCGAGACACTCGCCCACGCCCAAAACCCCGCCCCGGTTGTCTGGACTTGCGCGCTCAAGCCACAGCTGTTACACCTCCCCCTCTCGCACGCCATCGGCAGATGGGGCCTCGGCTGTGATCCGGACGGACTGGATGCACGCGCCGCAACGCCCGAGATATGAATATCCTCGTCCCGAGGACGTCACGAACCACCGGCCGCTGGCTGGACGACATGTACGACGTTTAACGATGCCCTGAGCTCGCGCCGAGGCCCCAATGACCAGTAACTTCGCTCGCTGCGCAAATCACAGTCGCCAAAGGCGATTCTCACACGCTCCTTATTTCCCTTATCATTTACGGGTCGGTGCGCAGGCGCAGTCGGACCAACAGGACACGGTACAGGACTGGAATCCAACCTCTCTCGGACCCTGGATTCGGCTGCAGGATGCTTGGGTCGGACGGTGCCACGCCAGGAGGGACACGCCGACGACTGGAGCCAAAACCTCGGACCCTCAGGAAGAAGTCCACTTGGTTTTACGTTTGTTCGGACCCCCCCACTTCAATCGCAAGTTCAAGAAAACTATTTATATTCTATACCCGCGCCCATTGCGACAAGAAAGCTAAGTACAAGTTCACGGAGCCGAGCTTCTAGTCCAAGTCCATCACCTCCTCCACCTCGTCCTCCTCCTCCTCCTCCTCCGGACCCGACTCAGGTGGTGCCGAGGCGCGCGAGGAGCTCGCCCCTGGCGTAGCCGACGAGCGGGACGACCGCGTCGCAGTGCCCGCCGCAAAACGAGTGCCGCAGCGCATGGCCGAGCGCAACGGCACGGACGCCTGCTGCGAAGCAGACGGCGCGGCACCCCCGGTGACCAAAGCCCACGCCGCCGCAAACTGACCCATGAAGTTGGGGTGCAGCGCGGGTGCCGCGACCCCAACCTCGCCCGGCGCCTCAATGGGCAGCGCCGGCAAGCTCTCCTTCGCGGCCCGGGATCGCGACGGACGGGGCGAAGACGACGCGGGCGCCTGGGATGTGACAGACGCGGCGCGGGAACGCGAAGGCGGCGCGCGCGTGCCCGACGTCGGCGCCTTGGAGCCCTTCCCGGTCTTGGTCCCGAACCCGAGCGGTGCGCGCAGGTCCTTCCAAGAGCACTTCACCTTCCGGCGCGAGCACTCGAGGCACGCCGCCAGCCCCTGCGCCGGAAGGCACTCGTCGTCACGGTCCACGCATCGGCTACACGGCTGTCGAATGTCAACACCCCGAGACCAGCAACAGCAGAACAAAACACTCACTGACGTCGGGACCCCGTGACGGTCGATCAGGCCGTCGGCGAACGCATTATCCCACGCCTGACGCCGCTCGCGCAGCGCCGGCCGCTCGTACACACCGGCCGGGGGTGTCCTCGGCCGTCGCGGGTGGTGGAGAATGGCCGGCGGTGGCGGCGCGGACGCAGGCGGCGCGCGGGCAGCAGACGACGAGCGCGGCGGACGAGGAGTCGGCGCTGAGCGCGCAGGGGGAGTCGGCCCCGACGCGCGCGACGACGACGGCGCCGGCACGGGACGACGCGGCCGCGGAACAGAAGCAGACGGCGGCGGCGTGAGCTCCTCGCACTCCCCGTACAAAGGATGCCCCGGCGGGACCCGGAGCGACGAGCAACGTGGGCGAAACGCGGCGTCCGACGGCAACGGGGGCAAGCGCAGAGCCAGCGGACGGACCGGGTCAGACGGCGACGGCGGCACGGTCATGGATGGCAAGAGCAGGGCGTCCGACGGCGACGAGCAAGCAGCCAGACTGTCGGCCAGGACCCGGGCGGATGGCAGCAACGCGAGCAACAGGCGGCGCTCCGTCTCGAACTCGAGCTGTCGGCGGCGGGCAAGGTCACGGTGCGCGGGCGGGATGCCAGGATCGACGAGCGCGGCGACGATGCGGTTCACGGCGTCGCCGAGCACGACAATACGGGCCACCAGGTCAACGGGCCGGGCGCGAGAAAGAACAAAGTCATCCAACACGGGCACCCAGGCGGGCGCCCCGCTGCTGGGCTGGTCGGCGCGGACGTCGTCAACGCGGTCTGCAGCGGGCATGGTGGTGGTATGAGGACAAGAAGCAAATTGACAGGCCGAAGCTTTATGTCAAACCGCGAACTGAATTGCTATTCAGTCCGCGGCGCCCTCGGTCCGTTGTTTCGTCCTCCCCGCCTTTCGCCTCCCTCTCTCGGACGGTCCCTCGGCTCGCGGCTTGAAGGGGGGGTTATGTTGCGGTCATCACGGCCGTCGCAAGCTCTGTCCGTTCGTCCGCGGGTTTTACGCCGCTTTGCCGAGCGTTCGGTCGCTGCTGCATACAGTCGGCGCACTGTTTACCCTCGGACGGAGACTCGGCCAGGGTTATACGCCTTGGGCTGTTCAACTCGGGATATGATCTGCACGCCGCTCTCTTCCCACCCAGAGGGTGAGACGACCTCAGTGCATACCCCAATTCGGCTCGGTGGAGGCTTCCTACCCTCGGACCAAGGTTCGGCAGCTCTCCCCTCGCTGTATGCGTCGGATATGGGCGTTGTGGTGCTCGGGACAGGCTCCAGGACCACCCTTCTGACCTCGGGCGGACTCGGTGGGTCACCCTGAACAACCTCGGAGGGTCGGGAACGCCTCTATTGGACTCCTCGTTGGTGCGATACCCCTCGGATGGATAATAGGCCGGTTATCATCGCCTGGTACAAGCTCGGCTACATCCTCGGACCCTCGGCCCGTGGCCTCAGCAGCTCGGCGCTCTCCCTGTGCACTCGGGAGGTGCTCTCCTTCTCGGTCCGTGCCCCCGGTGGGAGTGTGCGCGGATAGCATACCTCGGCATCTTCGCCCTGTCTCGGATCAGGTTCGATTGGAGGTGTGGTAGGGTGTTGGCATCTTGGGAGACGATGGTGGATGGACCCTTTAGCTCCGGGATCACCCTGGACCGGATCAGCGGACCTTGGGGATGGGTATATAGGTTGTAGGGTGTAGATGCGTATACCCTAGGTTTGGTCTGGTCAATTGTACCGCTTGTCCGTTCTTCCTCGTCTCTCTTTCCTCTCTTGGGCGTCGGTCTCGGCGAGTGACGAGCGCTCTGCCGTGACACTTATAAGACCTTGTCACCGGCCGCAGTGCGCTGATCGGCACTTATCGCCATTATCACACTACACTGACGGCTTAGCAGTACTTACCAAGGCCGACAAGTAATTAAGGCATCCTATAGGTGTGTACAGACAGTTATCACAGAACATAGTGAGCTGATAAGAGCATAATCGCTGATCACCAGTTTGCGATTTTTGGGACAAAGGTTAGATACAAAAATCGCCTCCGATTACTTATCGGACTTATCGAAGCTCCATCAGATAAGATTTTTTCGATAAGATGAACAAACGGTCGTAATGGTACAGTATTGTCCGGGAGGAGTGCGGACTTTGAAACACGCGTTTTTCCTTGTCCTCCTTGACCTGCCCGCAGCTTATGGCTTAGCTTTATCATCAATGTCAACATCAATGACGCGTCTAATTACTCTGGCATTGCTCTCTCTGGCGGCGCTCCCGTCTGTACCGAGAGCAGCCAGGTTGTATGGTGCGGACCGTGTGATTTCTCACCTCTAATGTCAGGGCTGACCATGGCGCGTAGATACAGCTGTTTCTACAATTGCACATGACTCGTATATAATTCATGAAGCCGTGGGCTCGTTATCAAGCCTCGGAACCGCTACAAGCAGCTCCGGAACTGGAGCGAGCTTGGGCTGTAAGTCACTTTCAGAGTTGCTCGTAGCCACCATTCGTTTACGCTGATATCGCGGAGAAAGTTCGCGTTTCTCTGGAGGTACAGTTGGCATTCCCACGGCGCCGACGAATGCAGTACCTAATTCATTTTGCAGGGCTTTCTTCGTACAATATCATATCGGAATGCACCTCTACCAGGATTTCAAGCCTTGTATGCTTTCTGCAACTGCCTCCCAAGTTTAACTTAATAGTCTTAACGCACGCACCCGGCGTTCAACTTGAATCCCGGAGATAACACGTGCTTAGGGCGCATCCGCACTTGACGGCGACCGGCTGGACGGCACGGCGCTGTTCGTGACTGCAGCTGCCAGAAGTCCAAATTGATCGGAGACGGTTGTTACGAACTTGTCACCTTTGCTGACCTTGGCTGGTCCGGAACTACGATCTTCCCTCGTCGGTATGTGTACACTACAGCGCTGAGGACTCGCGCTGGCCTATCATCATCACGTAGAGTGCCTAGTCAGGGGACTAATGCCGCTGTTTGAGCCCATACCTATCGGCGATGCTCTGCAAGGCCAGCCTGAGGTGGCAGAACAGTCTTGGAGCGTCTGCAGCGGACTGATCATATCACAGAAGCCATATGCGCATTCATCCAACAGAAGTTCGCCGGACGCGGCATGTGTCTGTCGCAGTGCGTGACCCTGTGAGTGGATGTCCTTCGACTGCTATCAAGATATTCACAATTCTTTCTTTCCAAAGGATTTGAGCGCAGGGCCGATTGGGTCACTGATGATCATGTATACGTACTACTATTGGCTGACGGATAGGAAGATGTCTTCGGAGGAGTGTGATGGCAGATTCATGATAATCTGCCCATCCCGGATCGGGTGCACGTTATCGGCCTTTATTCTGCGCACGATATAAAGCTGATTGCCATGCCGCCAGACCCCCGCGACCTCCTCCCCAACAATGTGGCCTAAGTTTGACGTGATCACCCCTCAGGCCGTCGGCTCCAAGACGTTTACGCCGCCGCCCCTCACGGGCTTGACGATCCCTGAGGTCTGGGACTACAACCTCGAGAAGAACCCGAACCACGCCAACTACGTCTACGTTGACCCCGCGACGAACGAGCCAGTGAAGCTCACCTGGGGCGAGACCGTCCCTGCCGCGTACCGGGCTGGCCACATCGCCCTGGCAGCTCCCGGCGTTAAAGGCGCAACCAAGAAGCCAAAGTTCGCCTTGGTCGGCGTTACTGGTGGGCGTCTTGTGGAACCGCGCAGCTTGAAGCCGACGACTGACTTGCTGGATAGATTCAATCACGTATGCCACCGTCGCTGTGGGCGTCATTCGTGCGGGTTTCGAGGCTTTCCTGGTGTCGCCGCGCTCGTCGCCCGCGGTGCTCACCCACCTGCTCAGCACCCAGGGCACCACCCATGTCTTCGTCAGCAGTGATGCCGCCATGCAGCAGCTTATCGCGGCCACACAGGAAGCACTGAAGGAAAAGGTTGTGGTGTTACCAATGCCGTCGTTCGAGCAGCTCTACTCTAAGGAGCCCGTCGAGGCTCCGCCCGTCTTCAGACCGAGCCTCGATGATGCCGCCGTTATATTGCACTCGAGCGGTCAGTGTGCTATCCCCGCGCACCATAGTTCATGTGTCTGACGCGTCGTAAAGGCTCGACCTCGTTGCCGAAAGTTGTGCCTTATCCCCATCGCGCCATGGTGCTCATGGGCATCCTTCCTTGTGCGTACCATCATCCGCGCACATGCTCTACGCGGCCTTCGACGGCCAGAACATCCTAACGGCGCGCAAATAGATCACAGCTTCTATGATCACTGCACCACGATCGCTTGGCACGTCCCGCCTATGTTTCACCTGCTCGGGGTGGGCCAGCTCGCCATCTCGTCGTTCGCGGGGTCAACGATATCCATGTACCCGCCGGTCAGCCCGCCCGTGGTGCCCACGCCGGACACCGCACTTTCGCACCTTGTCCTAACCAACTGTGAATTCGCGATCTTCCCGCCTATCCTACTGCATGCATTCATGATGAAGCCGAAAGAGACACTTCCCATCCTCGCCAAGCTGAAAGTCGTTGTACGTCGTTCTAACGCGTCCGTCCTTGATATTTACGCGTCTTGATAGGCATACGGAGGAGGCCCTCTGAACCGCGCTGTCGGCGATGCCATGGTAGCAGCTGGCGTCAAGATCGGAGTCGTGTACGGAATGTACGTCTGTTTTTGTACTCTCACCTTGCAGTCTCTCAATGTGGTATAGGACCGAGGTGCTTGCAATCTGTAGATTCATTCCCTGTAAGCATTCAGTAAGGTCCCCGCTGCAAAACTGCGCTTACCAGTATTAGCTCCTTCGCCGTACGACTGGGAGTACGTACACACTCACAAAGGTTGTCGCATCCACTACCGTGACCTCGGTCATGGCACCTATGAGCCAATCATCATGGTGTGTGTACTCAACTTCGATTCAGACATCATCTAATCGATGATCGTACTTGGAAAGGAATCCGAATGGCACCGCAATAACGTGAACAACATCGAGATCGACGGCGTCAAGGGATACACCACGGCGGACGTTGTTATGCGCCATCCTACGGACCCCAACGCGTTCCGCATCATTGGCCGCGTTGACGACCAGATTGTGCTCAGCACGGGCGAGAAGGTTCGCCAGTTCCCATCGCATTTGTCCTACGGCCACTCACGATGCTCGATTTCCTTTCCTCAGACGAACCCGGTGCCGCTCGAAGGCATTCTAATGACAGACCCGCGCATAGGCCAGGTCGTCTCGTTTGGCCGCGGGCGCCCGCATGGTGGCGTGATCATCCAGCCCAAGCCGCAGTTTGCATTTGATCCTAAAGACGAGGACAAACTGCGCGAATTCCTTGATGCCATTCAGTGCGAATCCCACTGCCCTGCTACACTCGGTACTGATGTTTCCTGGTCCAGACCTTCCGTTGACAGGCTGAACGCATATGCGCCAACTCATTCCCGCATCATGCGCGAGGTAGGTTCACCTCGCCACTCATTTGGTCCAACATCCTGCTCAACTCGTCTTAGATGATCATCGTCACCTCGCCTGATCGGCCATTCACGATCACGCAGAAGGGCACGCCATTGCGTTCTGACGCGTACGAAAAATACGCGCCCGAGATCAACGCGGCGTACGAGGCATTCGAGCTTTCCGCCGACTCGAACTTCGAGGCCCCGGCGGAGTGGTCGGAGGGTGCGACGCGCGATCTCGTGCGCCAGGTTGTCAAGAAGGTCATCCCCACCATCGCAAGCGACGACGACGATCTGTTCGGTTATGGCTGCGACAGTCTGCGTGCCGCGTGGATCCGGAACACGCTCGCGCACACCCTCGGCGATAAGGGCAGGATGCTCAAGCGCGAGATCGTCTACGAGCATCCGACGATAGCGAAGCTGGCAGCAGTCGTAGCGGCGGCTGCGCGGGCCTCCGACGCGAACGGACACGCCAACGGGAGCGCTGCCGCCAGCAAGGCGCGCGAGCTCACAGCCATGATCGAGAAATACACGGCGTCGTTCCCCCAGCATGTCCCGTCGCCCAGCGTGGTGCCGCCGAAGGGCAAGGTCGTCCTCATCACGGGCACTACGGGCGGACTCGGGTCCAACCTGCTTGCGCTATTGCTGAAGGACGAGGCGGTCGAGAAGGTCTATGCAGTGAACCGCGCCAGCAACAAGAGCCAGACCTTGTTGGAACGCCATGTGGCCACTTTTAAAGATCGCGGGCTGGACGAGAGTCTATTGAAGAGCAGCAAGCTTGTGCTGGTCGAGGCTGTGACGGCCCGGCCAAAATTGGGCTTGCCCGACGAGCAGTACGAAGAGGTGCGCTCAGAAACCCGGCTTCGAGCTGGGCAAAGACCGATGCGTTGTGTAGATCCGGACCTCAATCACGCATATCATTCACAACGGTGGGTGCTCCAACGCTATGCTATTCTGTATACTGACTTCGTGCAGCCTGGCCTGTTAACTTCAACTACACAATCCAGACCTTCGAGCCGGCGGTGCAAGGCGTCAAGGAGCTTATCGATCTTGCGCTGAAGTCGCCGCTTCCCGCGCCACCGAAATTCCTGTTTGTTAGCAGCGTGTCCGTTGTGCGCAGTGCGTCCTCCCGTGAATCCTGGCGCACAAGGGTGGAGTCTGATGTCATATTCACAGATGCAACTCCCGGGTCGCCTACACCAGAAGAATTCGTGGAAGATCCCGCCACGGTCGTTGGTCTGGGGTATGGAGAGAGCAAGTTCGTCGCAGAGAGCATTCTGAAGAAGGCCGCCGAAGTTACGCCTCTGCGCGCCGTCAGTGTGCGCGTGGGTCAGCTGTCTGGCGGCGGCAACGGCAACTGGAATGTATCGGACTGGGTACCGGCTATTGTGCGCTCGGCACATGCTCTTCGATGCCTGCCCGACGCATCCGGGGTGCGTACTATCTTCGAACGTGGAATCGTTCATTTGCTCATACTTGTTTTAGCAATCGATTTCATGGGTCCGCTTGGATGAGGCCGCGGCTGTCCTGCTGGAGATGACGGACTCCCAGGCGCCAGTGCTGCATCTCGTGCACCCGCGGCCTGTCAAATGGACTTCGCTCTTCACCACTTTCTCGCAGCAGACTGGCGTGCCGCTAGTACCCTACCCTGAATGGCTGGCTAGGATCGAAAAGGAGGTGACAGAGCACGGCGCCATCGACGTCGCGAAGGCGCGCGCAATCCCTGTGCTACGTCTGCTCGACTTTTTCCGGGCCATCGGCGGCGAGGCCGGTGCGGGCATCGAGGGCTTCACGGGCTTCGAGTACCTCGCGACCGAGAATGCCCAGCGCGCCAGTGTCACGCTCCGTGAGATGCAAGAGCTGCAAAACGCGGATGTCGAGAAGTGGGTGGCGTACTGGCGCCGGAGCGGTGTTGTGCCCAAGTAGATGAGTCACGAAACTTACGAAAGGAAATAGTACATAATGTAGCATACGATCGTTATACCTAGGGATTCAGGGTGTTTTACCAGAGCCCACGAGCTGCCCTTTAAGAAAACTGACATCGACTACGTATCAGGAATCAGACTTGTTTTCGATGAACGGTGAGGACAATGCGAGGTAGATTCCCGAGTCTTCCATCCCGAAGATGTTCTGCTTTGATCGAGAAAAGTCTGTGTCTGAGATGAATATCCTTTTGAATCGTTGCCAGCGGCTTGGCTTGCGATCTTTCAAAAGCCCTGGTCAAAGTTGGGTCAAAGTGACGTGCAAACTCCGACGAGTCAACTTCTCTCCCTACAATGGCATCTTGTCCAGGTTCCATCCACGCCAGGCCAATTCCTGCCGCTGCCCAGTTCGAAGCGCTCTCGACGGAATGTTGCTCTTGTCGCCTTGACTTTGTTGGGCTCCAGCATCCACCTTCGCGGACATGTTCTCGCCGACATCCACGCAGTTGTAGGCACCGCCAGGGCCCGCTCGTTGTTCTCCCGCGAGTTTTGATAGGATTGCCTCTAGGATAATGTTCAGCGTCCTGCACGGTCTGCATGGCATGGGCCTGTTGTGGCACTGAATGCCTACAGATGCACCGCAGCCATTCTTCCTGGCCCCGCTCCATTCTGTCGGATCCACAGCAAGGACTTGTTTATGCTCTTGTATCGGGCGACAGCCACTGTCTTGTCACCTGTTGACTGTTGCGCCGACTCAGTATTCCGACCGCACATTCTGGCGCTTAGCGGAAAAGCTCACACGGCTTCTATTCGAAGGCACTACTTCTTGCCTCGTGTTCGGACAACAGTTCCTTGCCCTTGTGCAGACCCCGCTTCGTGCCTCGCCGCTACCGTCCTGTCGCCGTTGCGGCTCGAAAATCATGCCCGCAAGCTTTACATCTGAGCCTGGCGACATGAATCGCTGTGATCTCGCACGGAGCCCCACGGAAACAGCTGTACCGTCTGAAGCGACCGCGGACCCAGCGCCGATGTTGGTCGATCTTGTGCCTGCAACGCCCATGATGCTCGACCGTTACACGGCTGCCGATAAATAGTACGCTCGACACTTTCCGGATGCTCCGTTCGCTGACTCCGATCTGCGCACAGTGCTCCTCAAGCCGACTACTTCATCCCCCCGGTGATGTTTTGCAATCCAATCAGCCCATACATGTGCGTCCTAAGCTTGAATTCATGGTGCCGTGCCCAGCTTAACTCTCATGCAGTTCGTATGAAGACCGGGCTACTCCACGTGGATGGGAAAAACATATTCATCCTGAGGGTGGAGTTTACTACTGGAATAGCGAGCACCAGGTCATCACCCACAGTGATATTTTCGAGGACTCCATTGCTGCAATAGTCGATAGAGCGCTGGAGGTGATACGGGGCCGGATGACCGCTGTGTTGCCAAAGGAAGATATCAAGTTGCACCTTGACGAGCGGAGCGACGCTGTGCCCTCCATGGACTCGTGGCACTGGGGTCTGCCCGAATGGGAGGTCACCCTCGAAGTCATTCCAGGCGACGGCAAATGCGAAGACAAGTGCAAGTACTACATTGCCGACTGGCAACGCTGCTGTGTGTTCTGGCTCGAGGAGGATTATTGGAAGGATCAAAACACACCGAACCCCCTCAAGACGTCGATGCTGGGCATAGATGTGCAAGCGTCTTACGATCAGCTGCGTGCGTGTCCGTCAATCCAACTATCGCCCGTCTGTTGACACAGTAAATTACAGACTTGTCTCTGCAGGCTGAATTCTGGAGACATGTCGAATAGTAAGCCCAAATTAAGCTGGAATGATCTAACACTTACACGTCTGCGAAGCTTCTCAGGGCATCGTAAACATCCGCCGAATAGTCTGCGGGAGCTGAAGCTCATTCTGCAGCACGCAGCGCTTGGTACGTTATGATAGGCACTCGTCTTGGTTGCTCTTCAACTTGGATGTAGATCGTATGACCTCGTTCGACTCGACCGTCTCTCGACAATTAAAAGATTTGGAAACATCCTTGCAGCTATTTCCAGAAGAAACCGGTATGATGCATTGTCCGGATATGCTGTGTTCCTGACATTAGCAGACGACCCGCTCCACAGACGCTATATCAATACATACATAGGTCAGTTATGTCCTAGACTGGTCTTCTAAGTGAAGGATCCTTATGATGCGCAGGGAGACATCTATCTCAGATATGCGAGTCATGTTGGTATGGCGCATGCTCCCCCCTCTGACGGGTTTCTAGATGAAGAACGCAGTATGAACCTATATGGCACACCCTTTGCCCGCATGGACCGCACCCAAAGTCGCTATCACGAGCCTCTTCCGGAGACCCCGAAAAGCCTGCTCGGCCGAGCGCTGAAAATATTCTCTTTCGCGTTTATCTTCGATGAACCGCAATCGTTTTATAGACGGCTCTGTGAGACATGGGTGGACAGAACAGTCTACATTGATCAATGGAGGTCACTGTTGAGAGATGTGCAAAAGGAGTGGAAGAGCACTGGTTTCATGGTGAGTACCAATGTAGCACTCACCTTTCATACCAAGACACTGACGATATGCAGGCTACCGTCATCCTCGCGTGAGCTTGCACCTTGACCCTATGAATGAAAGAGCTCACCGTCGAGTAACTTCTAGCGTCAATACTGGCTTTCTTGCAATCAATCAACTCGGCGGTGGTGGTGGACAAGAGGAACACGACTTGCCACTGCTGGCGCAGGTCCTCAGCGTCACATCTACGTTATTCTCCCTGGGCTCTATCGTGTCCGGAATGATTCTTCGGCACCAACATCGTGCGCTCGACACCGAATTCTGCACAGCAGAGCACGCGGTAGGTGTCTCAGCCTTCGACGTACATTCACTTACACATGGGCATCTAGAACAAATACATGCACGCCTACGCTCAGCGGGGGTCAGGCCTGTACACCGCCGCCGTCCTCTTCAGCCTGCCCTTCGGCATGCTGCTGTGGTCACTCATCCTTTTCATCGCCGGCATACTGTCGTTCAGCTTCATGAGCTTCTCGCACATTGCCAGCCCCTTCGTCGCCGCCACGACGGGCATCGCCATCCTGCTCGTCGTCACGCAGATATGGTACTTCCGCAAACTGGAGCCGGCGCGCAAGGGGTCGACCTGGGTGTTGCCACCACACTGGCAGGAACCCGACTCGGAGGCCGCCGCGGATCCGGACGCAGTTGAAGGCGTGCAAGCCGACAACACAGTTTGTGCAGGCGGATCACTGGCAGAGGATTCCGCCCCGACCGTACCACCGAGGCTTTCGAGGATGCACACCTTCGCGAAGACCGTTCGCAGGATGTCCACTGGTATCTGGAGCACGACGACTGCCGTTGAGAGTCCTATCGATGTCGAGCCTGCGAGTCCCAGCGAGGGATGGTTCCCCAGCTTGAAGAACTTGAAGCGCGGATCGGCGCGGAGGAGCGCCAGCTTCTCGTTCACCGGCCGGTCGTCGACGAGCACGCACGACACCGCTGGCACTGGCAGTCACCGCACGACGTCTCCTCATGCTGGGGCGCTCCTCCCCACATCGCAGCGACCGCCTGGCCTGGCGCGGCCAGTATTCCCGCTGCGGACGAGATGGCTGTCTCGCAGCAGACTCGATGGGAAGACGCCGCAGCAAGTTGGGGAGGATCCGATGGCCATGGTGGAGAGTCCCATCTCCATGGTGCAAAATAGCGCAAGTCCGTGGGTGTATCCGAGTGTCATACGGCCTGCGCTACAGCCGCTCCGAGTCGGCATGGCCGGTGCGGCGTAGAGAAGAGCACATAGTGCCTGGCCACTGTAGTTGCCAATGTCATGCATATCGCTGCACAGTCTGATTGTCGATTGTCCAATACACTTTGTGAATTCTGTCGTAGGTAATACTAGTACACTACCTGTGTAAATTTCGACCATTACTGTCAACGCAGTGAGTAGCTATAGACTTGCAAGTCCAGACAAGTTCTGCCGACAAGCAACTTTCCCAGAGTTTCGCAATATTAAATGCCTGCTTTTAAATGTGGCAGCTATTACAGTATGCAGAACGAAACAAAGCGCACGACAGCTCCAAATAAATCGCAAAGCCAAAGCCAAAGTGCGCGCTACCGCCTGAACCGATCCAGCACGCTCGGCTTCCCCTCCGCATCGCCAAGGCCCGCCGCCCTGCGCCGCGCCTTGCGCTGCGCCTCGAGCTTGGCGCGCATGGCCTCGGTGCGCGGGTCGACGACGTTCTTGCGCTTCTTCTGCAGGTAGCGCTTGAGCGCCGACTCGCGCCCGCGCATCTTGCGCTTGCTCTTCACTTTGATCACCTCCTTCTTCCCGCCCTCCCCACCGTGCCCTGCCTTCCCACCATTGCCGCCCTCCCCACCGTGCCCCTCTTCCTCTTCCTCGCCCTCTTCGGAGTCAGGGGGAAGCTCAGACGTATCCGCCTTGCCAGAAATCGCAAGCCTCTGCATACGCGGCAACCGCGCAAACGGCGTCTTCCTCCTCTCCTCCTCCCTCGCCCAGTGATGCTGGCCATCCTCCTCGGCCAGCGCCCCGACGAACTCCGGGTCGAGCGCGATGGCGTCGGGCCGGATCTTGTCCAGCAGCGCGCGCACCTCGCGCTCCGCGCGCGCGCGGCGGCCCTCGAACGGGTCCGCCTCGCGCGAGTCGTACTGCGGCTCGCCCGCGCCGGGCACGAGCACCGTCGAGAGCCCCGCGGCGTGCCCGACGGCGAGGACGTCTTGGAACGGGCAGAAGCGCAGCGAGGTGAGCGGGCGGTGCGCCAGGGGGTGCGTGAGGTAGAGCGGCGGCTGGACGGGCGGCGTGTGCGGGGTGAAGAGCGCTGGCGGGGCGTAGACCTGTCGGCGATGTGAGTGTCGTTCTGTCGGGAGGAGAGGGAGAGGGACGCACGTTGACCGTCCCGCCCGACGCGGTGGCGAGGTGCCCGCGCGCGCTCCATTCCACCTCCGCCGCGCCGCCGCGCGCGGCCCACTCGCGGATGCAGCCCTTCCAGTTGCGGCAGTCCCAGATCTTGACGCGGCCGTCGTGGCCCGCGGTGGCCATGTAGCGCCCCGCGTGCGTCGGGTCCATCGCGAGCGACGCCACGGGGCCCATGTGCGCGAGCAGGCGCACGACCGGCTGCGGCATGTTGGGCGTCCAGAGTGTTACCGTGCCTTCATAAAATAAAAATGCGCTGTCAGACTTCATGGGCAAGTATGGGACAGAGCGGGATACGCACCATTCTGGTGG
This sequence comes from Auricularia sp. M13, assembly GCA_037042915.1. Taxonomy (NCBI): domain Eukaryota; kingdom Fungi; phylum Basidiomycota; class Agaricomycetes; order Auriculariales; family Auriculariaceae; genus Auricularia; species Auricularia sp. M13. The sequence continues at coordinate 1,016,495 of CM073194.1, read as the reverse complement.
CCCAAATGGATGACCGCATTATGCGCATTCTGCGCCATCGTATGGCACGCGCCCAGTTTCGTGCGGTGCTCGACGACGATCTGGCCGGTGGACGTGTCCTGGTACTTCAAGTACCCCGGCATGCCGACGCTGACGAGCAGCCAGTGGTACGGCAGGTACTCCAGCCGCGTGGGCTCGATGTGGTTCGCCAGGCGGTGCAGCTCGACGCCGTTCTGGTCGTAGATGTAGACGTGCTTGCTCTGCGCGACGGCGAACATCGACTGGTCTTGCAGGAACCTGCCCGCGCAGCCGTCAGTCAATATTTCAGTATTCCCCAGTTGAAAGGCGGGTACCCACGTTATGTCTCTGCACGTCTCGCGCAGCTGCAGCTCGGAGTGCAGTGTGCCGGTTTGCCAGTCGAATGTCGCGACATGGCCTTTCTTGCCGACTATTGCTAAATGCCTGCGTTGTAATAAGAGAATTTCAGTACATTATTCAAAAGCAATTTGAAGTGGGCTTACCGGCCGTTTCGCGTGTACCGCGCCCGGTAGCTCCCCCCGTCGAGTTTCCATTCTCGCCGGCCAGCAGCAGCATCGCTGCCTACGACCTTAGCAATTTCGTCCTGAGTAATACGCCAGGTCCTTTCCAGCTCGTGTTCAGTCTGCAGCCCGCCGACGGCCTCGTCGTCGACGACCAAATCCTGCAGCTCGTCGACGAGCGCCTTCGCGCGCACCGTCTGCGCCGACTGCGACGCCAGGTGCGCGCGCAGCCGGCGGTCGGCAATATGGTGGTAGGCGCGGCCCGTACGCTCGGCCTCCTTGCCCTTGGGCCGCAGCGACGGCGGGAGCTGGGTGTTGCGGAGCACCGAGCGCGCCGTGGGGTCGTCTGCTGCTGTGCGCGCTTTCTTCGGCTTGCGGGACGAGCTCGGCGTTTTTCGGCCGCTGGGCTTGCGGCCTGAGGGCTGCAGGGCGTTGGCTTTCGCGACGAGCGCGTCCATCGTACACGGTGGGCGGGAGGAGGAGATCTAGACGCGCGACGAAAAAATTCAAGTCCGACGCGTCGCGTCTTGTCTTCTGCTTTATTTCGCGAGCATGTGGCCTATTATCTGCAGCGATATTACGGGTTCATAGCCGTGGTTCTTGCACTTCAAGTTGCTGAGGGTCCTCTTGCAACTCGAAAGTGCTGGCTGGCTAAATTGTCGATTTATCAACGTACTGCACTTGGAGCTTGACTTGGCTGCCACTGCGTCGTCTGGAATTTTGTACGCCCAAGTCGGTCTTGCGATGCATGCGTATCTGCTGCGCGTCCTCGCCCGGGCAGCATATGTATCCGGGTTCTGCGGTTGGCGCTGCTCGTTGGATCACGATCATACCGCGCTCGAACTGCTGGGCGACGACGTGCACTCCGCGCTGCGCAATCTTTCTATCATTGCTTGTACCATGCCAGTGGTGCATCTCTGCCTGGAAACAGCTGTAGTGTAACGCCCGCCCAATGTGTACAGTTCGACTTCGGATATCTTTTACGCTGCGCCATCAAGTTCCAGTGTTGGTTGTAAGCCTTATGACTTAACTTCACTTAAGGTTAATAACCCCTTAAATTTAAGGCTTACATTCGGTCCTGGGGGATCATAAGCCTTATGGTTACAATGATCCAGGCAGTTAATGGCTGCTTGGAAGGATTCAGCCCTTGCTAAGCTTGATCTGAGCCCCTGTTGCAGTTCTGAGACAATTATATTTCACTCATAGTACCCCAACAGTCAGCTCAAAGTACTTAGGGAAAACCTTGCCAAGAAACTCTCTCAGTGGCATCACAGCAGATTTGTAATCATTGTATAGGACAGAGATTGGTCCCGGTAGCTGTCCTGACCAGCAACCCGAAGATCTGTTCAGAGCTGGTTCTGAACAATAACATGATGTGGCCAATACTCAAAGATGATTTTGGACTAATTCTGATATTTAAGGCTTCAAGTTAAGCCTTATGCTAAGGTTAATAACCCAATTAAGGCTTACAATCACTCCCAAGGGTTATTAACCCCTTACAAACCAACACTGTCAAGTTCTACATATTCCTGTTCACCTCCGACTACTTATTGTGGGCAGAACCTGGCCGACCTCGGCGTGGCTACGCTGTTCCACGCCCGAGTAGCCGGAGTGTCACCGAGCATCCACGCCCGCACAGACCCGATGTCGTTGGCGCAAGCGCTCGCGACGCATGCCGTGGGACCGCGTGCATGGGGACCCGGACAACATCTTGCAACGCAAGCTCGCATGGGCGTCCTGGCCGAGTTTGTCCGGTACGCGTGGGCGCTGGAGTTCGAACTTCGCGGCCGAGTCCTGGCGCGTGCTCGTCTCCGTCCGACCCGGCGGCGCCTCGGGCTTAGGGGGCCGGACACGAACGAGTCAGATGAGAAGGTCGCGGCGGCCGTCGGTGGAGTCGGACAAGATACTGTCACGGTAGCCGACAGCGACAACAGGTGGGTGCCCGTGCACACGTGGTCCGAGTCGCCGGTGTCCGTGTCCTGTCACGGTAGCACATTGCGGAGCTGCCCGCTTGGACGAGCCATGACTCGGCGACAGATTGAAGGCCATGTCGCTTTTCTGATCTCTTGCCCGAGTGCGGTCGGGGTGCCTGTGAGATGATATATCTCACCTCCCCGAGGCAAAACTTGGGAAAGGCGCGGCTCTTCAATAAGAATGTTTTCATCATCTTTCTCTCACTCTACAATGGAGTTCTTCAGGCCTCGGGTTGCAAGCGGCGCGCCAAGCTCCGCGTCGAAGCCTGGGTTCGGATCAAGCCGTTCAATCCTCCTACCTTTTCCTACCATGAGGCTCTGGCTTGAATCAGTTGCTGGAAAGGGCGGCCACAGTGCGTTTATCTTGAAGATGAGGGAGAGATACTTATTTTTCTCCAGGCCGTGTGTATGTGGCGCGGGTGACGTCGCCAGCGGTGGCCATCGGCGCGGTCGTCGCGGTGAAGACGATGCACATCACCAAGCACATGCCCAACTCGGTCCTGCGGCACGAGGCTTGCGCGTATCTGCCAGTGCTAGGATGCTGTGGAAAAGGGTCAAGTTAAAAACATTGTTTTTAACAGGCTGTTTAAAACACGTTTTAAACACCCAGCGGCCGCTGGAAACATGTTTTTAACTCAGTATGTACATATCATTAAGCTGGGATGCTGCATGAGACCACTCAATGTGCGGTCTAATACATATTTTCCCACATGTTTTGACTTCATTCAGTCTTCCAACACCATCTGTGATTACTCAGCAGCTGGATGCACCTCAGACTGGGGGTGAGGGGTGAGATTTAGCCACGGACACTGAGAGTGGCATTTCAAACCGTCAACTATCACTTTCTGCACACTGTGTGGTCGAAAAATCGCAGCTGGATAACATACAGACAGGCTCAGCTTCCAGCTGCTGATTGTACTGTCTATATATGGCACATATGTTGTTAACAGTGTTTTTAACGGCCTGTTTTAAACACATTGTGTTTTAAACTCGTTAAAAAGTCCTGGCAACTTTTTAACAGCATCCTAGCCAGTGCTGCTCGCCGGGCACCCGAGCGTCCCGGAGGTCTACGCCTGGGGCCGCTCGCAATATTACGACTATCTGGCGCTGGAATTGCTCGGGGCCGACGTGCACGCCGTGCGCAAGGGGCTGACTCGGTGCGGAATTTTGCGATAATCGCTTGTGTGATGCTCGATGCTCTGGAGCATGTCCACGTGCACGGCATCGTCCACGGCGACATCAAGCTCAAGCCCGGCAACTTTCTCTTCACCGCGGACTACCGCACGCTCAGGCTCGTCGACTTTGGGCTGGCCGCGCTGTTCCGCGACGTACGCCGTCGAGACGAGCAGCCTGCGCGGTACGCCAGCATCCACGCGCACATGCACCGCACGCCCGCGCGCCGCGACGACATCATGTCGTTGGCATAATCATTATTCGCTCGCCGAGCTTCAGTGTCGTCGCCCGCCTGCCGTGGAACGACGCGTACGGGCACGGAACGGCGTCCTGCGCCGGAAGCTCGTGTGGACCGGCGCCCCGTCGTACTGGCTGAGTTTGTCCAGTACGCCTGTGCGCTCGGCTTCGCGGACGAGCCGGACTATGCGGCCTGACGCGCGCTCGTTCCTGGCCTGGCGCCTGACGCCGTGTTCGACCCGGCGGACGATGGCTCGCGCCTCAGCATGCCAGACGTGGATGATGACGCGGACGACTCCAGCGCGGACGACTCCGGCCCTTATAGCTTAAACGATGACTCCGGCTCCGACCACAACGATGACCACGGCTTCGACAACAGGGGGGCCGTGGTGCCGTTGCCCCAAGTCGACGCTCCGGCGTCGGTCAAGTCGTTTGAGATACCCGACAGCGACAGCGACGACGGGTGGATGCCCGTGGTCACCTGGCCGCCGCCCATGTCCGTCAGCGCCGCGGACCTCATCGGGGACGAGCAGGAGATCGTGCGCTCGCGGCTGCAGCACATCGAGGAGCCGCCCGCTATGGACGAGCCGTGGCTGGCGGCGTGCGACAGCCCGGAGGCCATGTTGCCTTTCTGATCGTGGCGCATGCAGTAGGCGTAAGTTCTCGCGCACTCTGGCGTTGCTGTGGAACTTAGTGTATCCCAAAGCATGTTGTAGGTAGTCGTCGTCCGTGTGCCATATTACTTTGTGCGACAGCAGTTGATCACGAACTCTATCATTATTGGGGTCTATCGCACTGCTCAAGGCTTAACTTCCTCGCCCTTATAGTCCCAGATCCTGCCGCGCTGCTCCTCCGTCAACGCATTCACGACCTCAAGCAACTTCTCCGCGCTATACTCGGGCTCGAACAACTTGTCCTTCTCGACCGAGCCCCAAAACTCCTTGCTCAGCTCGGTCTTCATCGTGCCGGGATGGACGCCGACGCACATGGCGCTGTTCTTGCGCAGCTTCATCTGCCAGTCGAACGTGCGCACGACCTGGTTCAGCGCGGCCTTGGACGCGCGGTAGCTGTACCACCCGCCCTGCCTGTTGTCCGAGATCGAGCCGACGCGCGCCGACACGTGCACCCACTTCGCCAACGCGCCACCGTCCGAATCCTGCCCGCCCGGCAGGAAGCGCGCGAAATGCTTGATGCAGAGCAAGTGCGCCACGACGTTGACGTCGAACGCGTGCCTGATCTTCTCGAGGTCGAGCTCGGCGGGCTGCTTCTCGGGGTACAGCACGCCGCCGGTGAAGAACGCCGTCTGGACGCGCGCGCCGGCCGGGATGGCCTGCGCGGCGGCCGCGATGCTCGCCTCGTCCGTCAGGTCGAGGCGCAGCGCGCGCAAACGCCCGGCGTCCACGTTGGCGCCCGAGTCCTTCAGGGGCCCGAGGACGCGCTCGGCGAATTCGTCGGCGGACCCGCGGCGGTACGTCGCGTAGACCGGCAGCGCCGTCGAGCGCAGCAGCCGGCGCGTCAGCGCGAGCCCGAGCCCGCGCGTCGCGGGCGTGACGAGTGCGAAGCGCGTGGCAGACATTGGACTTGGACTTGGACTTGGACTTGGACCCTCCATTGGCGTGCGGTCCTTGACTTAAGTGGCTGCCGCGGGCGCGATCGTGCACGCCCGGAGTCCTCGGTCGTCGATCTCGCGGCCCCTTTCGAACGCGTGACATCATCATCATAACACAAGTGAGCATTTAACTGTTGTACAAACATGAGAGGAACGTGAGCAACATTCGTGAGAGTAGCGTATCCGGATCGCCAGCAAAACCACACAGAACCGCTCCGCTTCCTGGAGGCTGGACCTCTGATCAGACGATGTTGGTCTGCACCATTGCCGGCTGGGGTTTGCTGCTGGAATGAAATTCAAGGTGTCAGCTGGTTGAAGATCCACTGGCTCGCTCTGTGCTCACATTTCTGCGACACTGGTAGTGGAACCGTTGACCCATCCTTGCCGCTTGAACCACGGGCGCGTCGCAGCCGTCTTGTGTGCCCGTTGCGCGCGCCTGCGGATGGCATATACACCGACCTATTTAAGGGAGACGTCAACGACCCGGCATAATACTTATTGTAATACGTACACCGAGGAGGCCCAGCGCGAGGCCGACTGAGACCACAATGGGGACGACAACCTTGACGATGCGGTTGTCGGTGTGGTGCGAGCTTCCGTTGCTATCGAGGAAGTATATTGTGTGAGTTGCGAGCAGGCACGGCATGAGAATTGCACACGGACACTCCGATAGGGATGGTCCAGCTTCCGCCGCCCTGTTCGTAGACAAGGTAGCAGTCCCAGCCCGCGGGGGGGTTGTACGGGTCGATCTCCACGCCCATGGCGTTCGGCGTGACGATCGCCCTCGCCTGCATTGCATGCATTATTCTCAATGCTGGAGTTTCACGGCGAGGCGCATACCGACGAGCAGAGCGTGGCAGTCGTCGTCGCCGAGCCCGCGCCGGCGGAGGGCGTCACGAGCGGCGTGATCACATCCGGGTTGCCAGTGGGGACGAGCGGCGTGATAGCGTCCGGGTCGGGCAGCAGCGGCGTGATCACTGCGTCGTCCTGCGCACGCACGACAGCGAGCGTCGAGAGCAGGAAGGCGGCGACGGCGAGGAGGGAGCGCATCGTCGACGGTGTGGGGGCGGCAAGCCTGAGGAGACCACGGGAAACTCAGCTCTTGCGTGCTCGCGCCTTATCAGCTCCCAGCGGCCCAGCGCTCCCGCGGGCGGTTGTTCTGCCCTGACAGCAGTCGAGTCTGACCTCAGAGCGACACATAGTTATCTTCCGTGCCCGTCCCTGGTTACAGCGCCAACTCACAGCACTTGCCCCGTACCACTGCAGCGAGCAAGGCGCCGACGAGCAGTCTCAATCAGCGAGTGTGGCTGGGATTGTCATCGCGAGCCCCTATTCGACCATTTGAAATTGGGCGGTCGCGTGCCTTGATAACCCACGCCTGCTTCCGTAGGCAATTCAAATAAACTCAACGATACAACGCCTATGTACTCGGTCACAGTTTACTTACTGTTCTACATGCACGCCCGATCCGTAGAGTTACTCATCACGTGCCCGTTGACTGTAAAGCGCGGTTCGCAACTCCGCGCGAACTTTTTATCGTCTCTTCCTCGGTTAGATTCCCTCGACTTTTGCCCAGCACCTTAGCGACATTTTCTGTGGGCGTGACACCGCGTTGCCATCGACGACAAGTGGCCCTTTGCATATATGTCTGTATCTAGTTGTTGAGAATGTCAGCCATGCGTTGCTGCCAATGGGAAGAGTAGAGCCTGAGTCGGTCTATTACTCGTTCGCAACGTCCCAAGCCACGGCGAAATACTGATGAGAAAGGCTCAGGACAACCGGACACAGCTAAACTCAGGCATTGTTCGGCAGTGGGAGGAAGGAAAATAAGTGATGTGACAGATACGTAGAGGGAGGGTCCGTTGGCGTGAGTGAAAAGCATTGTACACGGTGGGAGCTCGAGTGCAGAAGTAAAGCGAGAAGAGCGGTAGCCTGTGAAGGTCGTGATGCGATGCGGTGCGGCGGACACAGTAGGAGTATAAAGGACAGACGGCAGCGATGCTGCTGCAATAGAGGTACTACTAAGCTAACATGAAAAGGCAGTGAGTGTCCCGGGCCCATCCAACGACTGCTATGTGCAGTCGTTTTGCTGGCAAAGGCGTCAGTCAGCAGGTCCCGCGACAGACATCGAGCACAACGCACGAGCGTGTTCTGCGGCCATGTGTATCCGGCCATCGCCCACGACGTCAGGTTGGGGTTGGTATACGCGTTGATGTGCCGGTTGATGTAGTCCAGCGTCGGGTAGTCGGGCGGGTCGCACCCGATTGCGCTCTCCGGGCTGCCCTTGCGCTGGTAGACGCGCACGTAGTCGATGAGGAATTCCGCCGGAAATGTCATTTGCGCAAGGTCGACGGGCTGGAAGGACTCCGAAACCGCCAAGTTCAGCATAATGGCCTACGTGTATGTCAGATGGAGTCCCGCCTGGAGCACCCTTGCGTGCTCACCATGGGCTCCGGCGAGATGAGGCGCTGGCCGACGCCTGTGGCTAGGTCCGGACCAATCGCAGTGCCACGCATCGTGAATGTCTGCTTGCCCTCGCTCACCCACGTGATGAAGCTGTTGGAAGGGTCGTTCGGGTCACCAAAGTATTCGAAACCTAGCATTGATGTCAGCACACGCGCGACGCTCGTTTGACTACACGCACCGAATACGCCAAACTGCCCTCCGCCGCGACCTGCATTGTAGATGTCATCCGACGTTTCCGTCAACGCCGAAACGGCTTGTTGTCTACAACGAGCGTCAGGTACATATGGATGAAACGCGCGTCTGGGCTCACACTGCAGAGCCTCTGTGTGGTCGATGATCAGCAGGGTGTCTCGTGCGAGGGCAAACACGCACTTGTAGGTGTTCAGCTGAGTAATGTCCGGCGTCAGTATTTCGACCTGCGTCTCGTCGAACAGGTAGTTGGCGCTAAAGGGCGCAAACTGCGCGCTCTGCGACACGCTCCCTCCGTCGCGGCCGTGCTTGTCCTTCTCGGCCTCGAGGATGTCGATTTCGGGCGCGCCGCGACCTTTCTTCGCTCGCGGGCCAGGGTGGTCCTCGCCCTCGCACGTGCATGCGCTGACCTACCCTAGGTTTAGCATATGACGGAGCAACTAACCGCCGCGCACGCTCACCTTCTGCCCAGCAAGCCAGCTCAGGTCGTAGTTGTAATTGGCGCGGCCGACGCTCGGGTCGAGGTTGAACGCCGCGGGCGGGTTCACGCCATCCAGCGACTGGTTGCGCACGATGCCCACGTTGCAGGTGTCGTACGTGTACGGCCAGGTGCCGTCTGACGTCGCGCCGTAGCCAGGCCGTGCCAGGTTGCCCATGGTCCATGCGCCGGGCCAGTACCCCGCAACGTTGGGCGGGCCTGGCAGCTGCGCGCGAACTGTTAAAAATAGAGAGGATCAGCGCATGAGCAGCAGAAGCTTGGCTGTGCTGACGTACTCTCGATGTATCCGTTCGTGAAACAAAATTTATTCCACGACTGCAGCATGCCCGACTTGAGACTCAAATCGTGGTTGATGCTCGGGTCGATCTGCTCGAGCTTGATGCGCAGATATCCGTCGGCAGTCGTAACCTGGTCGGGGTCGTACCTAGAGTATAGACTTTCTGTCAGCGCCCGACCTAGCGCTGGCGTGGCGGCGACAACGCGGCGACAGCGCCTTGAGGTACGAGAAGGAAACAGCCGTTGCGCACCATTGCATATCTTTCGTGGGCCAGTAATACAAATCGACTGCTTCCCAGAACGGGTCGTCTCCAGGCGCGAAAGAGCGGTTGTCGGTGTTGAATTCGTCGCTGAAGACCAGCTCGTATTCTTGTCCGTCAAAGCCCTGACGAGTCCGCACATCTTTCGGCGTCTCGGGGTCCACCAGTTTTGGGATTGTGGCCAGAATGGGAGCCTGACCAGTGCCGTTTATCTGCACGTTGTTGCCAATAAGATCTCGTATCGGTTCGTAGGCGAAGAACGAGACGACGGGGTAGACGACAAACAGGCTGACGATAGCTGATGTCAACGCCAGTAAAACCAGGAGGTTGACAACGCCACGCGAGTTCCAGCCATAGGATTTCGTTTCTACGAGCCTGTCCTCTTCCCCGACGTCTGGGATGTCGTCTTCGGGGTCATACTCGTATGGCACGAACGCGCCGGTGTACGGCGGCGTGCCTGGACCGTTCACCCCCGGATATTTCGAGTCGCGGTCGGCTCCAAGTGACATAACAGATCCAGTGGAAGAGATTCGACTGAATCTTTGAGGAGGCTGCGTGGGCGCCGCTAAAGGCGCTGGCTGGCCAGTTAATAATTGCTGGCTTTCCTCTGAGGCCAACCGATACAGCACCATAGAGCCTCGGTTGGCTCCCATGCTGTCCGGAGCAGCCTCAGATGAAGATACGGCCCGAGAGGATGGCCGTGAGCGCGGCGTAGCGTCGGGATTCAAGCGCGAGCCAACATAACTGTGCTTTGGCGGCACAGGCGGCGGCACAGGCGCCGTGGTCGATGTCGGAGTGCTCGTCGAGGACGCCAGCAGGCCATCGTCTGGTTGTGGGGACGCCGGACTCTGTGGGTCTGCCATCGCTTAGAACGGCGAGGCCAGACGGCGGCAAGCTGAGCAAAAGAAGTCCGGCAGTAGTTCGTACTCCGTCATTTGTGTTTCTCCTCATCGTCACAGCGCTTATACACGCTCTGAACTCCCCTTGACGCTGGTGAGACGCAAAAATGAAGCAAATATGGGCAAGAAAATGATTTCAGCGCCCAAGGAGAAGCCAGACACCTTGAAATGGGTCTCGAGCCTCGTGCCGGACACCGCAACACTCCGAAACCGCGTGTGCTGGCTACTGCATCCGACTCTCGTATCAAGCTCTGGTAAGACCTCAATGAAAGTGACACCAGCCCTCGTTCAATTGTCTTCCATTTTCCAAGCAGCAAGAGAGAGAACTCAAGGAGCGCAGTGCTGCATCTGATCATCAAAAGCACTGTTGCGTCATATCGCCGGGAAGCCGGCGTCTCAGATTGCTCACGAGGTTGCAGAGCTCAAGGGCTTGGTGGTCAGCACGGCCAGTGCACAGGATTCTTGTCTACCTCGCAGGTCAACCACCCCGAAGAAGTACAAGCTATCCCACGAGGTCGAAGCGACAGTCATGACCAGGTTCTTGCCGTGGAGCCGGGTGTACTTGCTCTCCTCGATGCTGGAATGAAAGTTGACCCTGTCCCGGGGACCGCACCCGGAAGCCCGATCGATATCCTATTTTAGCTTCAGCGAGCAAACTGTGCCGCAGTGTGCGGTCGTGACAGAGGCAACTAGCAGCTGCTGCAGGGTTTTTGTACTGCACAGATCTTAGTCGACCACTGTTCACGTCGATTGCGCGAATCGAACTCAATGTTGGGATGCTGCCGGTCAGTCGCCCCTCAAACTCAAAACCTCCCAGCGTTCTGATTCGCGATGCAAGTACATATGTTACAATACGGCGCCGAACAAGTCCTTCCATCTCGTCGGTATCATCTCAGTTCCTCTGAACTGTGGTCAACCTCCTCCCACCCGATTCTCTGGCGGGGAGACTCAAAGTCGAGCGGAGGAATATCCATCGACCAGCTCCCGTGTAATCCCATCTTCGTGCGGACGTTGTGAGCGCAAGCTCAAGAGTCGGAAGTGAGCCTATTCGTACCTGGTAATAAGGGGGAGCATACGATCCAGCAGTTTGCGACGGGGCGAGCATCGTGATTGCGTTTAGCAACGCTTCGCCGACAGCTTGCGCTGAGGGCATATGCACGTGCGGCAGGTGTACGTGTGGAGAGTAGACTTGGAGTAGTGGCATTGGGGTTAGGTGATGATTCGAGCTGCTTCACACAGTTCGCGAGGCCATGCTTTTATATGCCTGGGCGATGGGCGTTCCGATGGTGGCTGGCCCGCCGGGTGAAGTCGGAAGGAGGGTCGGATGGTCCCGGCCTGGTCGAGGCTACTGGCGACGATGAGCTTGGCGCAGCGTGCATAGGAAACCCAGTAAAAAAGAACGATCTTCGTCTGAGACAATGGGTATACTACCATGGCATCTCCTAAGTACCCGGAGAGGGCATTGAGCGACGAAAACATGATGTAGCGAAAAATTAGAGCTTGAATCAGAATAGCGAATGTAAATCGCGGGGAACGGTAGAGTATCTGAATGAATGCGGCAGAAGCGCAGGATTTGAGCAAGAGTCTGCGAATGAATAAAAATTAAGTTCGAGGTGCTGTTGCTTACCTCTGAGTTCCTCCCTCAAATTCCCTCCATACCACATTGAGCCTGACTTCAAGCTTCAAGCTCGGATGGTAGGCCGCTGAACCAGCAGAGCGTATATGTCTTCTTGTGACAGCGCGTCTGACTCGGCCAACGCGAGGTCGTGAGCAAAACGCTCGTCTTCAAGGAGCTTCCGTTGATTCGATGCTTGGGACTCCTTCTCTTGCCGAGCTGCCTCAAGGGAGGTCCTAACATGCTCGAGCTCCTGGCTAGCAACCTCCAACGCGCGTTCTTTGTCGTCCAGGTCTCTTTGAATTCTCCGGCGTACGCGTGCCTTCGCCGTCTCGAGCTCCCTGGTCTTGGTGTCCAGCTTCCTTTGGGCTCGTTCTAACGCCCTTTCGGCCAGAGCGTGTTCCACGACCGCTTCCCGGATGTCTGGGTCACTGTGAATGTCGTTGAGGCCGATCCTGGCGGAGGCGACGTTTTCGTGAGCTGTCTGAACAGCAGCTTGCTTAGAGGCAAGCCTCGCTTCGAGCCTAGCAAACCTTTCCTCGAGAGTTAGAGGCGATCGGCTCTGGCTCATGCTTGAGAACGAGCAGGCTGCAGCGATGTGGAACGGTGGAAAAACGCAGCGATCAAATTGTGGCAACGCTAAGTCTTCCGTTAACGCCGTCGTGCTCGTGTGACAGGTTTTCTTTTTATCGCACGCGAAAAACAATTGAACTAGTCCAAAAATCGCCTTCACCATCATATTTCCGGTCAACCCTTGAAGTTGAAGCGGATACCGTGTGTTACGTAATTGGGCTCATGGTGGCAGTACCAGGGGTCAAGATAGGAGCATGTGTTTATCTCACATTCGGATCGTCACCCATTCTCCGAGAACGGACGGCGGTTTGATGAGCTTGCTGTTCCAGAGCGGGCGACTGGTGGGCGAGCAGCGCGTCTGTCGGTCTCGACCGCTCCGGAGCAATACCTCGGCTCGCGCCTTTGCTCGGCGGACGGGCGCATATAAGGACGCCGCGCTGCTCCTCACCGCAGCAGACACACACAAGTCACTCATATAACGCAACCAAACACTCGAATGGAGGCACATCCTACTGCGTCTTCACCACCGCCTGCTGCTACTAAACCCGCGGAGGAAGCCATTCCCCGCGCCGCGACGACAAGCAGTACGGCGTCGACCCCATCCTCGGAGGGCCACCACGGCCTACATCTCCCGCACGTCCACCTCCCGCATCCGCACATGCCGCACGTCGCCATGCCGCATGTACCGCACCCACACATGCCCGAGCACATGGGCGAGTCGATCGCACACGCGGGCAGGGAGATGGGCGAGTCCATTGTGCACGCCAGCAAGGAGGCCCTTATCGCCGCCGCGTACATGGGCCCGGGTATTGCTTTGGTAGGCGTACCATCTACGTTTCAGGTGTGTTGCCTCAAAGCCGTAGCTCTGGTAAACGGTGACCCTGACTCCGCAACCGCTTCAGAGTCGCATGGGCGACCTGCCTGTTCCGAGCGAACAGGCGCGCGACGAGGTTGAGGAAGGCCTGGCTTCCGCCGACCATAGGCACAAGCTGCACAAACCCGAACCCAAGCACACTTCATAATCGGTATTCTTCTTGTACTTGTATCTAACTCGGATGTCTTCGTTTGTCGGTTCCTTCTGTCATGCTGTTACGATCTTCCTGCCGTTCTCTTGGTCATCTGTAATATGCTTTCCCGTAGCACAATGAATTATGACACAGTTACTGTCCTGTACAACTGGCCGTTTCAGCACAAGCGCATGTTGATAGATGAGCTAACCAAGAACTTTGAGCGGTGTCGCTTGTGTGCATTCGCCACCGAGTGAGACATCACGGGCAGCGAGGCAATTCGGACGAGCACGATGTCACCTCACCGAGAGGAATCCTGGATAGAAATCTCGGCCTCGTCTTGCTGACCGGAGGGGAGACGTGATGTCGTGGGTAGATTGGTGGGAATAACCTTAAGATCGTTGGCAGCGGCGTCCCCTGCGTCCGAAGCACCGTGACCTCCCGATTGAGACGAAGCTGACGAAGTAGCTGAACCCTGCGGCGCCATGAACGCGATGTATGCGAGCAAGAACGATATCGTCTCATCGCGGTACTCGAGCTCGTCCCGCAGGTGTTGCAAGGACTGTGTAGTGGAGTCCGAGGAGTTTGTCCAGTCAGACTCAGACTCGTCGCTGGAGTAAGACGATCTTCCGGACGCGCTTCCGGTGTCTGACTGAGCTCGCAAAAGTTCACTACGACTGCGCTCAGACTCAGAGGCGCCTCGCCATGTGCTGAGTTGTGTGCGACGATCGTCGCGCGATGAGGTTGGCTGAGAGAGGGGGGCGCAGACGACGGTGGCTTCGCCTGGCATAATGCCAGAGTGAGAAGCGCTGGGCAGTCCGTGAGATGACCTGCGGCGCCGTTATGCTGACTCCACACTCGGAGAGCGAATAGCTCACGGGCACGAGGCGGCATCATCACCCCTCGCCGCCGAGACGTCCAATTCACGATCTGTAACGGACATTGCGATGAGTTTTCAGTGCGAAAGCGGCACAAACTGGTAGATATACGAGACTACGACGCAGGAATTTGCGAATGTTGCGCATGGGAACTGTCGAGTCTTGCCGGGGGTTGGGCAACGCCGGTTGCGGGGCCAGAAGTGCCGTGACGGTACATATATGACTGCCCTGACTGTCATCGAAAGTTGAGCCTCGAAGCGAAGAATGGTATGCTGCAAAAGCGTCGCCATGCGCATCTGAGACTGGAGGACAGCCGTAGCATCGAGACGAATAGGCAAATGCAGAACCGGTCAAAGACGGAATATAGCAAGGGCGCCCCAAATCCTCTGGCAGAAATCAAGACTACGGGATTGAATGTACCCTCACCGGCGAATAGGTGTCTCCGAGATGCCCAGCTTCCAAATCCAGCATGTGTTGACGACATCTTCGATGTAAAGCCGTTTATGTATGCACGCCTTGAGTGTGGCGCCGCTGTTTGTGAATGAGAGACGAGAAGGTAGCTGTTCAGTCAAGACATAGGTCCTCGTCGAGCCCAAATGCCTGTGATCCCGGACTGCCTTTTCGGCGCAGGGAGCCGGCTGTGACCCTGAATTGATCATGGGCCGCATGAGCATGATGTTGACGAGAATTATTGTGATCCCATTATTCAGAGTTCCATGATGCTGCAAGCGCACAAAGAGCCCGAGGAGTGCTAAAGACCCGGAGAGTTACCAGAACAGTAACTGGCTTCATGTCCGGCCATATCACTGCTGGAAATAGCTATCCAGGTGGCAGTGCAGAATCCAGGGCTGCAGCAGGCTGCTCCGGAAAGCGCGGTGACGAATGACCGAGCCACTGCGACTCGAGGAAATTGGACACCCTAGGAATAAGACAGTTCGCAAAGAAGAGCGCGCGCAGACGGTACGATCGCTGGGCCCTTCAGCAGGCACCGGCGCATCCGAACGTGTTGGTGCTGAGGGTTCAAGTGGCATCGGCTCAACCCGGTCTCGCGTCCGCGTCTTTTCTGTCCCCGTCATCCCGAGGTTATAGTAGTTCTGCAAGGATCTACCGCGATGCTCTGTCTCTGCGCGGGCGACACATCTACGAGTGCGCTCATCCGCTCAACCTATAGCCTCTCAGACTCGTATGCAACGTTTGCAGCTGAAGATGTTGTTTTACGGGTGGTTTGCTCTGCACTCTGGACGACCGCCCTTGACCGCTTGACGTCGATGAGTGGATTGAAAGGGCAGACCCTGTGCTTCAGCACAGTCTTGGACATGATCCGAAAGTCAGGCAGGGTTCAGTTTCTGCTTGACCAGCTCCGGCATCCTTGCATTGCTCCCTGGCGGGTCCGCGACAATCGTAATCGCCCATCTCTGAGCATTGGGCAGTGTCCCCTCCTTCTACGGCGCGTATATACACGGACTGGGCGATCATTACAGACAACATTCTGGGACGACGAGACGCCCATTGAAAGTCTTGGAACATTCATGCCGCAGCTGCGGCTGCAGCGTCGCATGACCATGCCAACTGGTTCGCGTTGTTGATAACGCCGTCAGCAGGGACGTCGCCCTTGGTGCAGTCTTCGTCTCTGAAGTACCGCCAGATCAGCGCGGAGGTCCTTTCAGGCTTGGCAGCCATACGCACGCGAACAGGGTGCAGGTGCTGTTGGGCGCGGGCGTGAAGAACTTGACGTCGCCGGCAAATGGCTCTGGGATGGTGAAGCACGACCCTTTCGTGTCGCCGAGGATCTCGGCGCAGTTCGTCTTGCCGTCCGGGTTGCGACACAGCTCGATGACGTTCTCGATGCCAGTGTCTCCCACGTTGTTGTTGTTGTTGTTGCCGCCGTTGTTGTTGTTGTTGTTGCCCTGGTTCGCGGCAGCACCATTGCCTGCGTTCCCATTCGCGTTCCCGTTATTGTTGTTGCCGTTGTTGCCGTTCGCGTTCTTTCCTCCGCGCTGCCCGCCCTTCTTCTTCCGGAAAGCGGCGTTGGCGGCGACCGTCTGCAGTGGCGCGCGAACCTGAGCGTGCGTAAAGAACGTCGATCCACACAGTCATACCTTGGGTGAGAATTGGGCGCCGAGGTACTTCTTGCGCCCGCCCGACGTCAGGGCCTGCGCTCGCGGCTGGAGCTCAACCGATCCGACATGCCATGGCAAAGCCGCGACAGCGGCAGCTGCGACTAGCGCGACGATTGCAGTGCGGAACAGCATGAAGTCGTTTAAGGAAGTGAAGGAAAAGAGTGAAAGAGAACGAAGGTATTGCGCCTGGCAATAGTAAAGTTTGGAAGAAGGTGGGGTGCAGTTGTCGACGGGCGACGCTTGGGTTTTTTATACCATCGTTCTATATTAGACTCGGCACGAAGGCAGTGCAACGTGGCGGGCGGTATCTGTCGATCTTTCGCAACCGCACATCGTCATTGGCAGCAGTGCCCGTCGCACGACCTGTACAGGAACGTCCCAGATCAGCGGCTCCCGCATTTAGATCGTTATTCCACAAATTTTACCACTATCCCAATGCAGGACATATGAAGGAAAGCGCGAATGAGTGCTATTTTGCGCGCATTCCGTCCCTGCGTCGGCCTCAGTTATCACCAGTGCGACCGTCGTCATTGCGCTCACCCTCGAAGCCGTGCCACCCGCGCTCTCCGGCACGCTAATGTCATTGCTATAAAACCAACGGAATGGCTCAGGATGAGATACTTTTGGTGCCCTCCTAAGTCGTCGGCTTGGAGGCAGAATGAACACCTCTCCGCAGTGTACAGTTCGCAGTCGTTGACGACGTCGTATCGCCGCTAATCGCTCCCAGATATGCATGCAAAGAAACGGTCCTCCATCGATAGCACTGGGAGTCTCGGGCATGCGCATCAAGGAACCTCGGCAATTGCTCCGCAGACTCAGTCAAGCTTGAAGCTAAAGAAATCTAGTGTGCTACGAATAGAAGACGTATGTATCCTTATTTAACCCATCATAACCTCGGTCAATTAACTGCCATGTATTCTTGGTATGTTGCTGTCAACTATTTGAATGCACACAATGTGCTTTCGGCGGCATGCAGAGGGCCTAGCGGAATTCAGCGCGCTGTGCCTTCAAGAAACGCTATTCAGGGCATCCAGATGACCCTATCTTGTGCTGGTACTGAGGCTGAGAGGAGTATCATGCAGACGTAAAGCCCAATCGGAAGGAATGAACAGGCTGCACGATTGACAGCCCCGTATGCTCGCGGTATGTTGAGCCGCAGTTCCGAACTCACCCGTCACGTAGGGAGGACGGCTGCGCGCGACTGTCGCGAGGAGAAACAGATCGGCGTGCTGCTTGCACGCAGTGCCGGCGCTTGGATAGTTAGCAAAGGAGTCTGACCTATATGGCGGGTCGCATTGTTTGCGACCAGGGCTCCTGCACTGGCGTCGGAGGCCCATATCCCGCTTGTGTGGCAAGCTCATCTGCCTGCGCTGCCGCGGAAGGGTGTTGAGATTGATGTGAACCTCGACCCTCGCATAAGCCGTTTGGACTCTCTGATCATTCAGCTCCCCATGCCACGAGTCTCTAGCACAGCTGCTTCAGAACGCGACGGCCTTTAGGCTCGATGCACAGGCTGTCAAGGTCGTCTTTCCGCCTGGCGATCGTAACCGTCACGGTATCTTCAAAGTGTCGAGCAGATACACCATCGAGCCAGCCGGGAATCGGTGGGAAAAATCCTCATTTGCAGGGAAAGGCGGAAAGACATCCAGACCAGCTCAAGAAATTCGACACGTCCGTGGAGGGAAGACGGGGCTTGCAGTCTTGCAATTGATGAATAACAGGCTGCGCGTCGCAAAACAAGCTTCGAGCTAGGAATATTGGCACGCAGCTCTCGTTGCAGCCGTGAAACAGCTCTAAGCGCGTATCAAATCGGACGCGGGCCACGAGTCGGTACATCCTTGTTGAACCACGGAATCCGGCGACGAGTTCTGGTGATAAGCCAAAGAGTAACATGACTTGCATACAGGCTATAAGACTGAGCGTCATTAGTCGGAGACATTTGCAAGCCTGTGGCCAAATTTGGGTTGGTAGAGAAAGGAACGTCGTTCACGATTTTGAAGCCCGACTCTCTGCTTGCTTCGGCACGCCGGCCCCGGCCCCCCGCACACCTTCTAGATAATGCAGCCGCATGACGTGCCCTGGGCTGATATATATGGGCGCAATGTAGAACCAGTACTCTGGTTGACCTGATCCGAACCCCCACCTCGCAATCATCATGGAATACCAGCGGTGAGCTCATGGTCTCGATGCTTTGAGGAACAGGCCACGCTGACTGGTACTGATTGTAGTCTGGGCTCATCTGGCTTGAAAGTATCGAAAATTATTCTTGGCTGCATGAGTTACGGCTCGTCGAAGTGGGCCGAGTGGGTCCTTGACGAGGAGCAGAGTCTGCCCCTGCTCAAAGCGGCCTATGATGCTGGTATCAATACGTACGGCCTTGCCTAATGATCGTCTCTAAAGCTGTCCTGACATGCTACGCAGCTGGGATACGGCCGATGTCTACAGCAACGGTCTGAGCGAGGTGGTCGTGCGCAAGGCAATCGAAAAGTACAAGATTCCGCGGAAGAAGCTAGTCATTTTGGTTCGCAAAGGATCTGCGCAGCCTGGCAGTTGTCTGACAGTGGATGTTTAGACGAAATGCCATGGCGCCGTGGACGAAGAAAACCCGGGTAACCGCGTCTGGGACGCTCAAGGCCCCGAATGGGTGAATCAGGTCCGTCAGCTTGCTAACAGCCCTCGCTATTTCCCTTACCAAGGTATTGCACAGAGTGGCCTTTCGCGCAAGCACATCTTTGACGCCGTCGACGCAAGCGTTGCCAGGCTCGGCACGTACATCGACGTCCTGCAGATCCACCGGCTGGACAAGAACACCCCGCCGGAGGAGATTATGGAGGCTCTCCACGACGTCGTCAAGAGCGGGAAAGTGCGCTACATCGGCGCTAGCTCGATGTGGGCGCACGAATTCGCGACGCTTCAGTTTACGGCGACGCTCCATGGCTGGACGAAGTTCATCAGTATGCAAAACTTCTATAACCTGCTCTATCGCGAGGAAGAGCGCGAGATGATCCCATTTTGTGAGTCTATCCCGCCTAGTACTGAAATGCAGTCTGATCATGGGCTACAGGTAACAAGACGGGAGTCGGGCTCATCCCGTGGTCGCCCGTTGCGCGCGGCGTGCTCGCTCGCCCGTACAATAATACTACTACACGCACCGGCTCGGACATGCTGTTCAAGAGGGTCCGTGATAGTGCGCCCGTTGCTCTCGCCATTGCTGAGACTATTTGTGCAGATTTTCGGAGATGCGAAGGGCACGCGCGAGGGTCAGCTCGATGAAGAGATCACGAACCGCGTCGAGAAGGTGGCCAAGGACAAGGGTGTCCCGATGGCCAGCGTTGCGATTGCGTGGGTGCTGAGCAAGGGTCAAGCGCCGATAGTCGGTCTGAGCTCGGAGAAACGCATCCAGGAGGCCGTCGACTCGCTCAAGGTCAAGCTTACCGAGGAGGAGACCAAGTTCCTCGAAGAGGCATACCAGCCGAAGACTGTCAAGGGCTTTGCTTGATCCTGAAGTCTCAAGCTCGATCTCCAGTGTTTTATTACCCAAACCAGTCTTGTAAGAATTAGTGAATCGAAAGCCGCGTTACGCTCAATGATATTTTGAAGGCAGCTCACACGTCGCAAGCCGCACATGCGCCCAGCCGATCCTACATTTCGAACGCTGGCTGTCTGATGTGTGAGCCTACGATGATGTTATATGTAACTGTAAGGGATCCTCTGGCCCCAAGCTATTCAAGAATCTGCCTTGGATGTAGAAGTTACGGCATTTCTGGGTGCCTAAAAAGGTCAGGAAACAGTAGCCGGTCTCGGCTCGAAGAAGCTCATCCAGGCAGCCGTCGAATTGCTCGCGGTCACCAAGTTAACAGAGAAAGACACCAAGTTTCTCGAGGAGGCATACCCTCCAAATATTTTCCAGGGCCTTAATTAACTTCAAGTTCTGAAACAATGTGAAATACGTACCTGTTGCGAGGCATGTGCCTGCGGAGGGAAACAAGTCCAAACTCCGTCAGAGCATCTGGCGCTCAACTCCGCTAAGTCACGTGCTGTGCTGCTTCTTACTCGTTGGCGCCTCGTCAACGCCCTGCGCTCCCAGCCACGCGTCAGAACATTGCGTACGCCATATACTGGAAGCTCTTTTGTGTGGTACAATGTCCCATCTCCTGTACAGCCTTGGTGGCCTTGGTGCGGCCGTCGCTGGGCCGTCGCGCCGCCAACGCTCGCGCCCATGCCCTTCCTCAAACGTGCGGCGTCTTATCGGGGATCAAGCGCAGTTAACAATGTTCCGGCACCTGTCATGTCGCGCAACGCCGGTTTCCCATGGCTTGGGCGCGCGGTACCGTGGGCGGCGCGGCCTGGCGCTGCCATTTATTGATTCCAGACAATTGCATCCTCGAACTTGCACATGCATCGCGCGCTTATCGTCCACGTGAGACCTCTCCGTCTGGCCACTCGCTTCAGGCAGCGTCCGAATCGTCCAGGCCGCTCTTCCGACGTTCCAACTGCATCAAGTGCCCACTTCAAATGCTCGGATTACATACTGATGCTCATCCGCAAACGGTGAGCGCATCACGAGGACCCTGAAGGCGCGTCGACTCAGAGTTGTTCTCATGCACATGACCAATAAGCATGCAGGATTCGCCGGTTGCCACAACTTTTCTGTGCGCCAGTCAGCTGCGGACAAGTCATGGTATAGTCTTCCTGGGCTTAAAAGGCGAACTCATGCACCTCGATTTCTCTATACTCCCCAGGATCGTCTCTCAACTCATGTTCAACCGCTCTCTACTGCTCTCAGTTCTCGTGCCAATGGTGGCGGCTGGCTTCAACGGGTCTCACCTGTTCCCCATCCCCGTCAAGGCCGGTCTCGCCTATACAACCCTGCCATCCGCACCTGCGGGTAACGGCAGCGGTGCTAAGGTTATCCCTCTGAGTGACGCGGCACTTGGTGTCGTCAAAGTCACTGCTAACCTTACGCACGACGTGGTCGCCGCGCCGGGCAGTGCCCCCGCGAACACGAAGGCCTGGCTGGCGCTGTACCCCAAAGGAAGCCAAAACCCCAGTGCCAGCGATGCACCACGCGGCGAAATCAGTCTCTATTATCCCGGCCCTTCAGGCTCAAATTGGAGCGACACAACTTCGACCCAGATCTTGTTCAGCTACGGTGTCTTCTTCCCTGCAGGTTTCCAGTTTGTGTGCGTTCCCCTTTCAATCATGCGGGCTTGTGAACTCATAACATTCTTTCAGCAAAGGAGGCAAACTTCCTGGTCCTTGTACGTACTTTGATTCAGATGCAATATCCGACTCACACAAGCCGTAGACGGAGGTGCTAATGAAGATACCGCATATGCATGCTCTGGAGGTCGTCAGGAGGATCGTGACCAATGCTTCGACCTTCGTCTGATGTGGCGGTAAGCATTCCCATTGCCGTTCAAGCATCGTCGCTGAAGAAGCTTCTCTTTGTTTCTCAGCGCGAACGGCGCTGGAGAAATATATGCCTATATCCCAGAGCTTACCTCCAATAATGCAACTGTCTCAAAGCTCAAGGGTACGGTCATCGATACAAACTTCGGCATTTCTGTTGCACGCGGCGCCTTCAAATTCGCAACGGGAGACTGGACCGTCGTTGCCCAGCGTGTCCAGCTGAACGACGTCGGCCAGGCAAACGGCGAGCTCGAGCTCTTCGTCAATGGCATCAGCATCATTCATGCCACGGGTCTCATTATCCGTCAACAGACTAGCTCGGTCTTCAGAGGCGTTCATTTCTCGACTTTCTTCGGAGGGTCCGACAGCACGTGGGCGTCGCCCGTGGACCAGCAGGTCTTCTTCGCCGGCATGTCAGGCGCCGTGATCGACAACGGTGCTTCTCCTGCCCAAGGAAAGGCGGCGTATCCCTTGGCTTGAACATTTGTCTCGAGCTGGAACTGTATAACAAATGCTTGTGCAGCGATGGATTTGAACTAGGCCTGTAGTATCCGATGGCACATGATCTCCGTGACAATATACACGTCTGTTCGAAATGAACGAGATGTTTAACGTTGGCAGCTCGAGAAGGCTTCAGGCCCAAGTGTATCTCTCACTGGGCCTGCCGAGGTTGTCGCTGGACGAGTAGACAGGGCGACCGTGGCTACCATCGGTTCCTTAGGCTGTAATGTGCGAAGATTGAAATAAGCAAAGCTATCTCCTCAGCATAGCTCGTCTCGTGTACCTCGTCATAAAGCTCGAGCCAAAGCTCAGAGTCTTTGCGCGCAACGGACCGCACCTTGCGCTCTTCGAGAGTCGTGATTTCTTTCCTTCCAGCCGACCGCCGTTTCCACTTCAGTCCAGACCCACAGTGTGAGCAGTGACTTCATGTCTTTGTGCTTCGCCTTTCTTGGCTCTCTGCGCCGCGTGCGATGCTTCAACACGTAGACGGGGTTGATTACAACCAATTATAAATACGCTGAGCGGACTCCGCACATGAGTGACGGAAGCAGACTGTTGTGCACCCGGCCGATCCCGAAGAACAATGAAATGCCGATTTAGACGACTATTACACCTGCCTGTCCTTGCGAAAGGCTTTTAGGGAGGGAATAGAACGCGTAAATATTTCGCACAGCCGAATTTTGTTTTATCTGAAATTTACCTTTACAGTTGTATGACTCAAATATTACAGCCGCAATACCGCAGGAGCTGGTCGAGAAGGACCCGGCATTGAGGTATCGTAGTATCCAGGAGGTGGATCATCTCGAGCCCGCAGTATCTCCACCTCCTCCCGCAGCTGAGCCAGCTCCTCATGAAGCTGCGAGTTATGCCCAGCAGGTGCATCGGGTTGAGGAAGTACCGCTCTCCCTTTGGAAATCGAGGCGTACTTCGCTGCAACAGAGGACATCGAGATTGCCGCCGCAACTCCAGGAGTGAGTCCTGCGGATCGAGCTACGGCAGCATGGCCGTAAGAGTGCATGGCTGAGGCGGCCGCCGGCATCCCGAGCGCGGGCGGGATAAACGGACGAACAGTGCTATCCGAGTGATATGCGGTAGCAGGTGAAGACAGGGGAGGTAGATTCAGAGGTTGAGGCTCCAGCTGTCTCATCTGGCTTTCCTGCGTTTTCCGACGGCGGTTGCAATACCAGAAGAGGCCAGCGAGGTAAGCAAGGGCCGCGGCGATCGATACAATTATCAGCCCAATCGTCACGGGATGGTCAGCGCTTGGTTGAGGCATGGGTTGCGTCGAAAGGTCCTCCATGCGGGGGATCCCGTCATGATCAGGGGAGCCATATGCAATTGATGACGCCAGAAACGAGCTGCTAGT
Source organism: Auricularia sp. M13 (assembly GCA_037042915.1). Classification (NCBI taxonomy): domain Eukaryota; kingdom Fungi; phylum Basidiomycota; class Agaricomycetes; order Auriculariales; family Auriculariaceae; genus Auricularia; species Auricularia sp. M13. The sequence continues at coordinate 992,924 of CM073194.1, read as the reverse complement.
ATGGGGGATATCATCCTCGGTCGGCGCAAAGACCGAAGCTGCATGGGTATCCCACGTAATATTTTCAGCTCTTTCACGGACAGAGGTATCAGGAGAGGGTTCATCTTCAGCGCTGGAATGACAAACATCGTTAGAGCAGCGGAACAGACGCAGTGCGTTAACTCACGTGTAGACGGCATAGTCAAACAGAACCACTGACCCGCCGGCGCAGCGGGGGGCACCGGATAGGACAAACGAGTGGACTGCGTTGGACAGATTACCGCTGGCGTACACAACTTGGTGATACCTGAACGCCGGCGCCTCAGTTGAGCGGTTGCCAATATCGGTGAAGGTCCCGACCAGCTGCCCATCCATGAAGAAGGACATATGGATATCCGCATCCTGAATGCTGTTGGCCAGGATGAAATAAACGTAAACTGCCGTGCCTGGACATCGTCAATCCTCAAACCGCCAGAAAGCCGAAGTTCGCGGCCACCTACCACGGAACTGGAAACTGAGGTTGGACGATGCTGTTTCCGTTGAGGTCAGGTCATGCCTTCCAGTGCGGTTAATGCATAATGTAAGGCGGGCGCCCACGACGTGAATGCCGGGTCGGCTCACCAGGTGGACTTGTACACCTGAGACGCATCCAAACCAAGTCTGCAACCATCGCAGGCCGCTTGTCCGCTGCGTGCTTGTAATTTAGGGTGTGCCGCAGGATCGTAGGACGGAATTTGGCCAGTCGTAGGATCTCCGAACGTGTCGTCGATGGTGATGTTGACTTCCCTGGCCCAAGACGGGAGAATACAACCGACAACTCGGAGTACGACAACCCCCGCGGCCAACGCACCCCACATGGTCAGAGTGGGAATGGCGGTCTAAGAGGCGTCTGCGGCCCGACGTGATAGTATCGAATGAGGTCTGGAGTGTGTGGTCGCCGTCCGAAATCATTCTAGGTGAGATGTGGCGGCAGGACATTAAATGTTCGAGCGTCGGCGTCATAACACAGCTAGGGCTCAGGCATGATAAATAGTGGGGTACTGTCCGCTACGGGCGTCGTGGGCGCTGCTATCGGATGCTTGGCACACGGATGCTGTTGAGTTCAGAGGCAAGTTGCAAAGCAATCCCGACGATTGCGACTCCGACAGTCTTTTTCCTAACAGAGTGCATACAGGTCCGTGACGATGGTCGACGCAACAGTTTAGAAGCAGTCATGCCCTCAAACCTTCGCCGTCGGCTTGCTGAGTGCAGAAACTGTGAGTTTTCCCACTCTTGCCTCTCGCTTGCGATTAGATACAGTTGTAGCCGGAGAGGGAGGTGGACGGGGAGGAACTAATGCGCTCTCGTCGAAGCAGAGGCAAGAATTAACGGCGCAGGTGCTGTTGGAGCTAATCTCCTTTGCAGACTTTACGGTGGAAGATAATCGTTCCGATGTAAATGTTGGAGCTCCCGGTTTCACATTGAACTTTCAGCATAGTTATTCGGTAGCGCGTAGGACCTTGTCTAAGAGGATACCTCCAAGCTTTGTTCAAAGAGTCAAAAAAGAGCGAAGATTAATCGCATGGATGACTAGCCATGAGAGACTTGGATGAACGGTGGAGCGAGCACCTTTGACCATCGCTTGCGCACGCCGCGTTGCGCGCACGATGTGTTGCAATGTGAGACGATCAAAGGAAATTGACGAACAAATGCCGAAGGAAGACGATTGGGGGAAATTGTCGAAATCCAGTGAAGTTCCCAATGACCCGTCCCGAAAATATCGACGAGCACGCAGCCAATTAGGCTCGAATGAATTTTATGACCGGTCCTACAACAGTTATACACTCCATTTTGTATACGAGATGCATCCTCCACAGTCTACTGGGCCTTGACGCCAGCTGCAACACTGAGGGAGTGTGTAATGTCCTTGCCAAGGCGGATGATGATCAGCGTGGGGACGATGAGCCAAATGCTATTCAGAGTTCAGCGAGCGACACCGAAGCGTATGGCAGGTCGCACCCGTTTGGGATGATCCAGAGGAAAACGAGGTCGACCGCGGTGTTGTGCCCGACGGCGCAGTAGTTGCAGTAGTATTCCTGCGCCCAGTAAAGCACAGTTTTGCTGAGGGTCATGACGGCGCTGCTGAGACCGATGACGGCTGCGGCGGGCGAGGGGTCAACGTGCGTCTTGTAGACGTAGAGCAGATTGAGGAACGTCTCGATGAGATTCATCAGGCTCTGGGCGCTCGTGAAGCCGTTGTTCTCCTCGAGCGCCTTGAGGCCGTAAACGAGGTCGACGTCCTGGTAGATCGAGTACGGCTTCCAGATCCAGTGCAAGTCGCCGCCGCGCATCGACCGCGGGCGCATGAGGCAGTAGCCAGCATCCCAGAAGATGATGGGCGCGCTCAGCAGGAACCACGCGCTGATCCACCAGGCCGCCGGCACGCCCGTCTTCGCCGTCGCCGTCGCTGCCTTCGTGGTCGTCGGTTTGGCCATGCTGTTGGTAGTGGTTCGATGCAAGATATTAAACTTGCGCGGCCGCCGTGTTCTCGGGCATCACGGTTGCCGAGCCATGTGGCCCAGACTACTGGTGCCGGCATTGCCAGCCTAGTCTCAGTCTGCAGACTTGAACTTGAGCCCCAAAGATCTGAAGTCGAAGAGTGGACGTACCATATTATCAGATTATAAGCGGATTCGCAATGAATAAGGAAGGACTCAGGATTCTGTCACGCAGTCTGACAGGCTGAGGGGAAACTTACTGTAATCAATTCATTCGATGCTTAGGACAGCATCGAGGATCGTTGTACTATAGTACAAATCGGCGGGCAGCAAGAGCATGAGCACAGCGCAAAAACCAAGAAAGAACGGAAAGATCATGAACAACGCAAAAGATGATACAACCCAATAAAGCAGGTGAACCCAGTGTCCGACCACCAATCAACTTCTCAACACCACCTACATCTCCATCTCGTCCAGATCGACGTCCATGCCGTCCCACACGTCCTCCTTGCGCGACACGGGGACATCGTCCTCCTCCGGGTGCTCATCCAGCTCGGGCAACTCGGGGTCCTCCTCGCTCCCACTGCGCACGCTGGAGCGCGCGTAGCTGGCCGAGTACGACGACACGGATGCCGAGAGCGAGAGCGTGAGCGACGCGAGCGCGTCGAGCGCAGATGTCGGCGACGTCGACGCGGCGAACGCCTCGCGCTTGATCGCGATGGGCTCCGAGCCGCGGTCCACGGCGAGCACTCCCGGCCGCACCTCCACGGGGCTCGACGCGGGTGCGCCGCGGCTGCGTGTCTGGTGCTGCTTGATGGGCACCGGCGCGGGCGCGGAGGGCGCGAGCAGCACGCCGGGCGCGACCTGGGTAACCTTGGCGTGCGCAGGCGGTGTGAAGCCCGCCTTGACGGGACGACGCTTGAGCATAGCCGCAGCGCCCATACTCCTGCTGCGAGGGCGCGTATCCTCCTCACGTGGTTCTTCCTCGTCAGAATCGTCGATAGCAGAACCCTCCATACCGCCGGCGATGGCGTCTAGCATTCCTGTTGAGCCAGGGAGTGACGACGTAGCAGATGTTGCCCAGGTCGGCCACAGCGCGCGATCTTCGGGGAGTGAGCCGACCTGGAAGTTCGACAGGATGGCTGCGCCCTCGAGTAGCTGCACTTGCTGATGCTTAGACAGCAGGAGCTTCGAGGACTCGGCCCAGTGCGGAGAGTGTTCCCAGCGGTGTTTGATGAGGCACGAGGGATGACGGTAGACCTGCGTGGTCGATGTCGGTGACAACAACGGTTGACAGTTGCCAATGGTGGCAAAGAACAACGACGAGACATGGAAGCAGGACCCGCAAGCCGAACAGATCCCGCGCCGGTGACATGCGGTGCGAAATTTCGAAAGCGGCAACGAGCGACCAGTCAAGCACGTCGTCAGAGATGAGTGAAGAGAGCGAGCAAACGTCAGCGTTCGGGCCTAGTAGGGCTGAGGAGAGATGGCGAACCTTGGAGCAGCTCTCGCAGCGAAAGACCGTGCCCTTGCGACGCCCGCTGAGGCCGCCACTGCCGCCGCTCAGATCTGGGTTCTTGAAGGCTGGCGACGACGGGCTGTCTGGCATGCTTCCGTCCACAGGGAGCGCTGGCGCCGGCGCTTTGACCAAAGCGCTGATGAGCGCGGGTGTCTTGGGCTTGAGCGATGGGCTGCTGCGGGATACATGTCAGTTGGTTTCTACCAGAAATATATCCAGGCATAACCTGGAAATGTATCTGAACGCACAGAATCTTGACCGGGGCACCATCGCGGGCGTCGCTCATGCGTCGGCGATGACTGCTGGCGCTGGCACTCGCGCTAAGCCGGCGTGTCTTCATCCCCATACCAGTCCCGAGCTTGCCGGTAGCCCCGTCAAGGGCTGCATTCGACAGCAGAGACAATGGGTCGCCGTGGGCAACCTACAACAGGTCTGAGTCAGCCCGACGCGATGAGCAGCAGAGCACGTACTGCGGGAAGCGAGCTCATTGTACAGGGGGCTTCAGCGATAAGCGGGAAACGAGTGCGATGATCTGGATGCAGTGAACTCGACGTCGATGGGTGGTGGTGGTAGTACAAGGCAAAGGTATAGCACGAGCGGCCTGATCCAGATGGACAGCCTGAGCAATACAACGCAGCCCTAGCAGCGGCACAGCGTCGGCGACCGGGTGGTCGTCCGGGGTTCAATGAGTCGTTACAGTAGTCGTACAGCCGCGAACGTCGCCTACGCGGGCTCTCGCTGGAAAGGGGGGGTCCAAAAAATTTCTGAGCGTGGACCGGAGACGGAGGAAAAGGGAAACGGTCAAAGTAGATTCAGGGGCAGCGCCGGCAGCCAGCTGACCAGCTACGGTCACCTGCCAGCACCCAACAACCTGAGACACTCAGTCCCAGCTCACCATCTCGGCCTTCTTCTGCCAGCGAGCTACCTCCGACAAATCCTGAAGCTTACAGTGGGTTGATGTCGCACTGCAACTCGTTTGGCTCGGGGTACTGCAAACTTTGGGTGCAATGGCCTGCCAACCAGCTGGCCGTCGCACGATTTGCTTTCTGCTTAGCTCTGCATCGCTCTACCGTTGACAGTTCTTACCTGCGACGTACCAGCGTACTATCACTCGGATCTCTCGTTCGGAGCACACTAGACAAAAACTCCTGGCTCCTGCTCCTGCGCATGCTCAGACTGCTCTTCTGCTTCACTGGGGAGATCTACCGGGATAAATTTTGCACTCTCCAGTCTCTGGCTCAATGCCTGAGGATCCACTCGGTTCTTGACCTACACACTGTACCACTCACTATATTGTCGAAGCCCTGCCAGCTGTTCTGATCGGTGCGGATTCAATCCAAACTCGCAAGTGGCCCACGGTACCGCACGTCGCAGGGCCTGTAACGGTACCTTTCAATCCATGGCTCGAGTGCATTGATATTGAACGTTGATGCTCTCGTACTCAACGAACCTCTGCTCTGGAACCAGCATTCCCCGAGATATGGACTAATGATAATTAATCGCTCCTGCTAGCCCAAGGGCCCCCGCGTTTTTTTCACCACGTTATCCGCCCACAAGTACAAGCCGCTGATCTTTAGCTTTACCTTGGATGTCTCTCGATTAAAGAGATCGCACAAACATTCATGCAAGCAAAAGATTAATCGGATTGCAATCATGCACTTTCGTCAATTATCTATCTACTCGTCAAGAATATGCAGACATGAATGTCTTTAAAGATGCATTCGCTGAGGGCGTGTCATTTTCTGTGTGCGAGAGGTCGTGAGCAATTTAATGAACCTCGTTAGTCGTCAACGTAGTCTGATCCTTCGTCTTCATCAACTTCAGATTCTCCTTCTTCATCGTAGTGTTGAGGTGAGTGCGTTGGAGTAGTTGCGCCCGATTCCGCAGAAATCGAGGGTTGGGTCGAAGGGCTGCGCCGACGCGGAGACGCACTGCGCCGGCGCATTCCTTGCTCTCCTCTCGGAGGCACGCGCTCATAAGATCGTCCACGTCGACTCGTAAGAGGAAGAGGATGTGCAGGAGGGGGAGGAGGGGATGGCGTCAAGGACACTGCGCGACGGCGCCGGGGATCGGGGGCTTGTTGACCGCGAGTCATGGCGTCGTGCTGCGCGACTGTTGCTTCGACAAGCGCGGCCCAGCCGTCCTGACGCCGCCCGCCGTCGCTCAGAGCCGGTGCGGGCTTTCCGGTACCAGACTGCGCAGGAGGGATCGCGCTGGTGCTGGCGGGTGGAGGGGCCGCGGTAGTGCTGGCCGGCGGAACCATCGCCTTCGTCGTGACCGTTCCTCCTTGTCCCGGCTTCTGCCTCGGCGGTCGCTTGGGGCGCTGCTCCTCGATCCGAAATTCTTCAATGTTGATAGGCTCGTTGTAGCCCTTGCCGTAGGCCGACATGACACGGCGCCCGATCTGCGCGCCGATGTACTTGATGTCCAGGTCCTTGTCGTTCTTGACCATCCAGTCGCGCAGCCGGCCGTAAGTGTCGACGCCGTCCCTAATGAGGTTCTGTAGGCCCGTGCACGGCTTCATTCCAGCATTACCGACGAGATGACGGTGCATATGGTGCGGGCGCCCCTTCGCCGTGTACGATTTGCCGCAGAAATGACACGGCACCTGTCCGCAGCGCGAGTAGTGCTGCACGAACCCGTCCCAGGACGTCGTTGGCTTGAACCTGCTAGGTACCTGCCCTTTGCAATTTGGGCACATATAAACGTGCTCCGGATCGTCTTCGACCCGTTCGATACCAACTGCCTTAAGTTCAGCGCGCGCGGATTTATACCCGTCTTTGCGCGAGACGCGGGACCGAGCCCTGCGTTCTCGCTGAAAAGGAAAAATAAGACTCCTGCTGAATGGGGAAGTGCAAGAACCGAACCTGAGGCGGGGCACTCCGCGGCTGCGCAGGTTGAGGTTGAGGTGGAGGTGGGAAATTGAATGGAGTCGGCTGCACGATCATACCGGTGGAATTTCGGCGAGAGGCATCCCCTCCAGCTTGTGGGTCTGGTGCAGGCGCCCCGGGTGGTGCAGGGACAATTATTGACGGCAGCGATGGTCGCTTATCAGCATTTATACCGGCGGCATGACCTGTTAAGGTTCTTGTTCAGAATGAAATGCGCATGCTCAACATTATTCTGGGCGCACCTCTTTGACTGTCCAGTTGGGTTTTCTTTACTTCTCGTGCAACAGCTCCGCTGTTGCGTTGAGAAGGCGCAGGAGGGGGAGGAGACGTGCAGACAGTACGATCGCCATGAACTTCGTTGGATATGCTCTGCGTTGCCGCAGGGCGATGGGAATGCACCATGGCGCGATTAGACCGGACGGTGTGCTGGCTGTCAACGTCCATTGAGTCTTCAACCGACTCTGCCTGTATCACCGAACGCTCTGTATGATCTGCGTTGCAGGAGTCAATACCGCGAAGTCACATAAAGCAAAGACGCACCTCCTCGCCCGGTATCATCATCCTCCCGTTTCAAGCTTCCTCGACCAAATGAAAACTGTTGGATGACTTCGGACACGGAGGGAAGATGCGCTGTCTCGTGGGGACTCTGGAGGCGTCGCGCCATAGACTGAGGCGACGGAAGGTCCCATTGCGGTCGTGCGTGCGGGTCGTTGAGTGGGCGCGACTGCGGCTCACGATAACTCGCAACGGGGGCGTTGAAAGGAGGAAACACGGGAGCACCGCGAGTTGCTTCCGGCGCCTGGAATGGATATCAGCGACGATGACCACAAAGCAAGTTCGCGCCGAGATCCGACGCGAAAACAGCACTCACGGAGTTATCGCCGTCGCTGTCACCGTCGTCGTCCGTGAACGCGTGCGGGGTCTCGCGCGGTGCGGTGAGGCTGAGCGATACAGCGCCCGCGTCTGGTCTAAGACGCGACCCAGGTGCATCTTGGTCCCCAGTATATTTCCGTCCTGTTCCTCGGGACTGCTCCGTGCTGTGGACAGCGTGGCTTGGCTCATCGTGCGGCGTAGACATACGAAGCGTGAACGGGGTAAGGAGACCACGATGCGATATGTGTGCCTTTTAACTTGGCACTCGCCACAATGAAAGCGCACCACGGTCTCTTCGCGAATTGCCGCGCACCACGCGCCGAAACAAGTCAACCACGGGAGGGTGATCTTTTATGCTCCCCCATCATGCGCGGGTTCAAATTGTGTCCAGCAGACACGCAAAAAAACACCGGAGAAGCGTCGCTTATCAGCGCAACAACGAGCTATACGTCAAAGATTATTCTGTTCTTATACTCAACAAAAGAGCACGAGAACGAATTCCACTGGAGAAGGTCGTGATGCACCACGCTTGCGCTTCCCGCGGAGGTATGCATCACTGCGCTGTTCTCAATGAAAATCCCTGGGTTGACACCAGGGACGATCGCCCAATGAGGGTTTGGAACCACGCACCACGCTCAGAAAGGTGTGTGCATCGCCCGGGTTCACGTTTGTGCCTGTCGGTGGTTTGCGAAAGGATGCTTCTTGGCGTGTGGTTGACGGCTGAGTTGATCCGGCGGAGTAACCGCTGCGTGATTGTGGTTCATAATGCTACGCATCTCAGGCTGAGCCACGACACACGACGGTGCTTTCCTTCCCCCTCTAATGGGGTCCAACTCTGGACCTTTCGTTTTGGGAGCGCAGCCGGGCAGCAGCAGCGCTCCCGTGGCTGCCAGTGCCACAGCCGCCTTCAGTACGACCAGTTCTCGTGACGATGGCTCATTCGCGTCGACCAATCCCTCCTTCAAGCAGCAGTCAAGCCGTTTGGCCGTGGTTCATGCCATGGTTCAGCACGAGCAGGATACCGCAGAACATCGGAAGAAATCTCGTGCAAAAGATCGGGCTGCAGCGAGGAGGCAACGCATGAAGAAGCCTGTCTGGGAGCCGATTCAACTACAGGGTCTTAGCAGCATGGCGAATCCAGGGAGCTCAGGCGCCAGCTTTGGACAGTCCGAAAGCGTTGTTTACCAGCTCGGTGGCCAGACTTCGGTGCGCACCATCAGCTACGTTGGGCAGTCAACTCAGCTGACTCCCATGGTTCAGGGAGGCTCGCATATCCGTCAGAACTACGAAGACGACCTTGTATCCCAGATGAATTACATGGACCTCGATGAATCAGCCTCTGACTCCGAGCCTGAGCTCTCTGAGAGTGCCACCACCGTCGGCGGTGCCACCCACGACATTTTTCGATCTGGATCCTCCACCACTCAGTCACCTCAATCTTTTGTGACTCCGTCTCCCAGTGTTCAATCTTCACCGTTGCGCTCGAGCAACGCCGGAGTGGCTGCTTGGCGACCGCCTGTGAACTATTTGTCGAAGCCGGCTATAGTGAAGCACGACCAAGCAGCGCCCTCTTTCCCTTCTACTCCAATGTCTCCCCATGCGCCGACGCCATTTTCGCAGCCCGGGTTCCATGGGCAGCAACAACAGCCGCCATGGTCGCAGGCTGCGCCTTCGTTTGCACAGGGTCGGCCATCCGCTCCGCCGGGACGCTTTGAAATCCCCCCGGTCCAGCCTCTGCTATCACCCTTCTCAACTCCGCCTGCGCGTTTTCCACCAGGACAGGCGCAGCGCTCAGGATCGTACTTCGGGCCCCATCCACCTTCGCAATTCCCGCCTCCAATGCCTCCCAATGCCCCATTGCCCGTCACTTTCACTCGTTTCGGATCGCAGGCGAATAATTTGGCTCCTCATGCGAGTACATTGAATCCTCTTGCGCCCGAGTTCATCCCGCGCTGGAAGATGGACGGTATCCAACGCTTCACTGGGCGCGCGCGCCCTTTTCAACGGCTTCTCGAGGACTACCAGCGCCTGCAAGGCGGGCAGCAGAACAAACAGCAGGAGCTGCAGCTTCAACTTCAGCTCGCGTTGCAGCTTCAGATTGATTCGCCGCAAGTAGCCTTGCAGAACGCTCTCCAGCAGGCCTTGCAGAATTCTGGCAATTTCCCTGCGCCCGCGCCGCCGCCGCCGCCGCCTCAACCCGGAGTCGTTCAGAATTGGCAGTATGTTGATCCCGCGCGGGAGGCAGCTTTGCGCGACGCGTTGCAGCGGGCTATGCAGAACATTCCTCCCTTGACGCCGCAGCATGGTGTCGCCCAGAATCAGAATGGGCAGCCCTTTGGCCCGCAGCCGGGCCAGCCGCCCCAGAATGCACACCGCCCGGGTCCTCCATTCGGTCCTCCACAGCCCCCTACGTCGTTCCACGGGTTTCGGTGATATACGCCGGGCGCTATACTCTCCCTTAATGATTGGTAAGTCGGTTTGCTCTCTCCCGCTCGCTTGCTCTCCATCGCTATCTCTTGCTTGCAATGATCTTGCCGTATGACTCGCTTTTATTGTCCGTTCCCTTACTATCCCGCGCTCTCCCAATCCGCTCTCCTCGCTTCGCTCTCGTCCGTTGTAATGCATTTTCGTCCTGGATGTCGCTCCCCTGTTGTCGCTCTACATGCCCAAAACACCAAATATACATCAACGCTTTCTTTTCCTCGAAAACTAGGTCCTGCTTTCAATTTTGGCAGGTACAATCTGACGATTGTATGCACCATCTGGTTCCGTGCGTGGTCCAGCAGCACAGCCTTCGAAGATCTGATAATCAGGCGGGATCAATGCGGAATTAATTGGCACACTCGGCCATGAACATCGTTTGGACCATTTCGTCGACAATTCTACCCTTCGCACTGCACAGACGAAGCTAGACCGGCTCAAATAAGCGCCTTGAGTGAAGCAAATGATCCTTGGATTCAGACATTTGAACTCATTTCTTAGTCTGTGAATCGTTGAGATATCAACTCAGAGATCCAAGCGTCTATCCATGCCAAAAGTATACACACTCGAATGGCCTTTTGATGCAGTAGCTGGCGCCTGATGTCTGCGAAAAGCAAATAAGGAACAGGTGCTCAAATTGTGTGTAGCGCTAGCTCCTCCCGACAACTAGGAATATACATGGAACCTACCCAATCCTCAAAGAGCAAGAACGTATTGAGATGGCGGTATAATCAACTCAGAGTAACGGGACAAGCGCAAGGAGGGGAGTAAGGCTCCGAGGCCTGAATGTTGGGTGAATACCACAGTCTACGAGGTGATACATTGTATATATTTTCTATCTATGGAACGACTTTGGATATTGATGCGTTCATCAGCTGGGTACCACATTAGGCTGCTAAAGGTGAATGCAGAGGGCAAGAGGCTTCGGCGCTTGCCGTCACTGGCTCCTTCTCCTTCACGTTGCACGGTGTACTGGTCATCGGCATTGGTTCTTACCATTAATATGACCATTAGATACGCCGTGCTCTGCTGTCCATGACTTCGACTGGTGCTGTGACCCACTTCTTAAACTTGCCGAAAAACTGCCGTGTTCGAAGTCTATCTCCCATAGTACCAAGGGGACACCGGAAGCAAATTGAACGGCACCGGGTCGGTAACCTCTGCAAGCCACTAGCCTCGTGACCAGGCTCGACGGGAGGTTCGAGTGCGAAGGGTCAGTCGGGAGCAACGGATGTAACGGGTATTTGGATCCGACATTTCGATGTTTTGTAGTATTTGTCGCGCGCGCGGAACCTCCCTAGAGAGCCTGGTGGATTTTGTATAGGCGAGCACGCCTGGTGACCTTCGTACCACAACCTTGCTGCAACACGTCAGAATATAAAGTATAGCATCTACCCTTCCCCGCGGATGCGTTTTTAACGTGTGTTTGTGACAGATCGTTCTCCAGCAAACGCGTCGAAGCGCGGGCCGTACTCCGTCAAGCGCGTCAAGACGCGTCTTCCGCCGGCCAATGGGTTCGCTATCCGTGATACCGGATGTCTTGCCGCGCGAGCTATGCAGTGCTTGGGTCCCTGCGGCCTGGGAAGTCATGGTTGAGAACTTCGAGCGTGCCACAGGCCTTGTTCCGGACGATTGGCAGGTCAAACCCGGTGTCAATGCAACTGTCAAGCGCGTAGACACCATCGTACTGGCCGCTACGGGGGCAGGCAAGACAGTGCCACAGATAATCTCGGCCTTCTTGAGGCCTACGGTTGCAGTCATTATGCTCATGCCTCTGAATGAGCTGGAGAAGCTCCAGATGAGTACAACCTGTTTTATTTGTTCTGCCTCTAAGCTGACGGCCAAAATCACGTCCAAAAGTTCAGAAAGTGGGGACTTGAAGCTCATGTATTCAATGCAGACACTGCAACACCAGAGCTTCGGCGGGTGAGCTCGTGAGCAGGTTGACGAAGCAGCTGTCACTAACTTGAACCAAGAGAATCCGGGACCGGAAGTTCCAAGCTCTATGCACGTCTCCAGAGATGATGGACTCGAAAGGAGGACTTCGAGAGCTTGCTGCACAGCCCAATTGGGCAAAGGACATCGTGTTGGTCGTCGACGAAGCACACTGCATTCCACGTTGGAAGGATTCTTTTCGCAAGACTTATGCACGCATTGGCGCCTTCAGAGCATATCTCCCGCACCGTGTTCCATTCATCGCCTGCACAGCGACTGCCACACCAGAGGATGTGCGCACAATCCGCGAGGTGCTGCAGTTCGGCGACGATGCAGAAGTCATCAACCTCGGCAACCATCGCAAGAATCTTGTATGGGAAGTTCGGCGTATGAATGGCGCTGAAAGTTGCGTTGAAGAAGTCGACTTTATGGTGCCCGATAATGTTGTTCAGGCGGAGGACATCGAGCAGCAGCTTTTGTTCGCAAATAAGCTGGTCACAACTCACAAGCTTGCCCATCGCCTTCGGCAGCGCTTACCGGAGCACCTGCATCACACGGTGGAGATCTACCATTCCTTACGAACAGTCCACCAGCGGGCATGGACGATGTACAACTTCGAACGAGGTTCCACCCGAATAATAGTCTGCTCCGAAGCCATTGCCATGGTAAGCTCTTGCAGCCAGAATAGATAAAGTTACTCACTGGTGAGCAGGGCTGTGACTTCCGAAATATTACCCGGGTTGTGCAGTTCCTGATTCCCGACTCGTTGACGACTTGGATACAGCGCGGCGGGCGCGGCGGCAGGAACCCACAAATCACTTGTCGCTGCATCTTACTCGTCCAGCCATCTGTATTCCAACTGGTTGCACCACGCAAGAAGCGGCGCAGAAAGGCGGCAGTGTTTGAAGCGGACCATGAGCAGGCTGCAGCTCAGGCTGACGCTGCAACGCGGTCAGCAACCTCGCTGGAACAACTTGAAGCGCTATCGGCCCCTACTCTCGACGACGATGCCGATCCAGGAGATAATGACAGTCTTGACGGCGCCTCCGACTCCGATGATGAAGACGACGAAATCCAGCTTGTAGATGTCGAAGTGGAGGTGGACAACGACAGCACTGCGGATGGTGCTGCCGATATGCAAGCATCCCGCCCAGGCGCAGCTACTCCTACCCTGTCAAAGGAAACGACAAGTAAGCGCAACCAGAAGTCAAAGCACACGGTCAGACAGGCCCGCGTATACGCAAAAAAGATAGCAAAAGACTTACGCGCTTTCGTTTCCACTCGCGACTGCCGTGGCCAGGTCATTGACCAAACCTATCTCAATCCGACGCACGATGGTCAGTCGCTACCGTGCTTGATTGAGAAATACCTGGTGCTGACCTTATTGTAGATGCCCCATCTGGGTGCTGTGATCTGTGTATCGCACGAAAGGCCGCGCTTGTTACGAGCGCGCGTACCGAACCCGACCCCGTGTCCGCCACTGAACCGAATCAGCCTGCTCAACCTGCACCACGTGTGCGGCGAGAGGCTGGGATGGGCGACCGCCGCGGCGACCAGCTGGAACAGGCCAAGGAGCGCATCTATGAGTGGCGTCGGAGGATATGGAAGCGTGACATGCGCTGGAGCGCGTTTGGCGAACAAGCGGTCCTCTCGGAGGCCGACCTACTTACCATCAGCAAGAAACGCGGCATACGGGACGTTCAGACCTTGGCAAGCGTCATACCAACATGGGGCCTTTGTGGGCGCTACCAGTCTGAGCTGCTTGCCGAACTGCAGCTTATCAGCGGCAAGGAGGAAACAGCCCGAGCGCTGGCGCAGCGCGAGAAGGACAGGGCCCGTGAAGAGGCGCAGCTGGAGAAGGAGGTTGCCAAAACCCGAGAGCGCAACCAGAAGCAAGCAGCTCGTCAGCAGAAGGGTCCTTCGAAGCAGGAGCTCCGGCAGGCCCATCGGGACGCTCAGGTCCGCGCCGGTCACACGCTTCGTGGTCGCCCAACAAAGGTCGAACTCCAGCGGCGGGCGCAGATCAATGCCTGTGCTGTCAGTCAGTCCATGGCTGCAGCGGCGGCGCCGTCTACACCAGAACAGCACCGCTCATCGACTCCGGGACGCGCAGAGCCGTCGGCGTCGGCTGCATACACTCCGGCCGCTGTGCTGCCACCAACGACGCCCGCACAATCAGCGCCATGCCAGCCATTGCAAATTTCCGCAGTGCACACACCTGCAATGCGTGCCCCAGCCCGAGTTGCACCAGAGCAACACATGGTGTTCCAGCTGGAACACATGCAGTGTGTCCCATTGCCTCCGAGTTCCATTCCAACGTCGCACCGGACACCAACTAACTACGTAGTGACTCCTCTCGTGGCTCGATCGACAGGTCCGCTTGCCAACCTGAATGGACGGAAGCGTTCGACAGAGGGTGCTGATCTAGCAACACCAACGGCCAAGCGCCCTCGAAACCCATCGTCGCGTGAAGAGGAGCATAATCATATGAATTAATGTACCTAGTGCTAATGCATATCTAGCTCCATTGCATCGTCACAGGCAGCGATATCATCCCAGGACAAATCGTCAAAATGAATACCTATATGAGCATCCGACAGTTGTGGTTCTGCTACCGGAGGCTGAGACTCTTCCATGGCAGGAGGCGATCCAAACTCCTGTTCTGTGGATGCATACCGAAGGAAGAGTTCCCGCTCGTTCCAGCACTCGTTGAGATACTCGTTGGACTGCAAGTCCTGCAGTCCCTTTCGTATAACATCGACAGGTTTATCGCGCGCGTTGCATCTGCGTTCGGGGACAAAATGATGTATCCTTGCGGCAGAAAAGCGCGCCAGCATGCGCGTAACATCGCGCTCTGAATTCGGAGTGCTGTGTCGTGTGCCGTGATACAACTGAGTGAAGTTGGCATCGACGTCCTTGCAGATGGCATCCATAACCGGGAGAGCGGGTGAGATGCGCTTGACCAGCTCCATGCTCGAACTAGCCGAGTGGGTGCTATGATTATTCTACTCATCGAGATGTTAGCCACAACGAAAGAAGAGCAAAGGAATCCACGCACCTTGATCTTATCATTATTATGCTCTTGCAGCTGCCCAGTGGGCATGAATCGGTCTGGCTGGCCGGAGACGTTGACTAGTAGGCAGTGTTCTAAGACGAAGTCACGCATTGCGGGTGATGCCTCCTTGAGAAGGAACTGCATCGATTCGTACAGCTCTCGGGCGTAGTGGACATTTCCGCTTCCTTTGTAGAAAGCCAAAAGACGGGGCAGAGCGTCCATATAAACGCCAATGTCGCCCTTCTTCAATGAGCGGCGAAGCGTCAAATAGAACGCTATATCCCGGTCAGCGAGGATCCGTGCATAGAGTGCCTCATCGACGTCCGCGGGGTTGCGCCGTTGCCGGTCATCCAGGTCTGCGATAGCCGCGCTGGACTGGCGCTTGAAATAGATAGTCTCCGCAAAGGTGCGGAGCTCCGAAGGTGTACGAGAATTAGCCCAGGAAAGCAGATCCGGGAGAGAGTCGCAGCCTGCAGACCAGAGCCAACAATCCAGTGTGCTCGCCGTCCAGAACTGGGCGACCATCTCATCAAGGGTATGAAAGTCGGGTTTCTTTTTGTTAGCTGCCATGCCAGTACGATTCAGGAACTTGATCTCGCGGCCGAGGCCATTCCCGACGGATGTCCCGTAGTGATTATGGTGGATGTCAATTGCAACCCACCACTGCTCGTGGAACAGGCAGCTATACTGAACCAGCCAATCGTAGCGGTCCCACCCATTTCTAGCATCGACACAGTAGCGCTGAAGTGCACGCATGCGAGCTGTGGTAAGGCCGTCGCCTCCCCAGGGTAATGCCGACTCCGTCCCATAACGCCGCTGAGACTCGGTGTTGTCGAGTCCCATGTGCTTCATGAAGGCAGCAATGCACCGTTTGGTACCCTCGTAACTGATCTCGTCAATGGGCTCTGTTGGGAGCATGAAGTACTCTGTTCGGTGAGCAGGTCCGGTGGGGAGCTGGCGAGTCGGGGGAGGAGGTGCAAAGACGATGTCGTCGCGATGCCGGAAGCCCTGGAAGCCTGGGGCGTCACGAAGTGCAAGGAGGATATAGTGAATGTGCAGCTTTGCAAGACGTTCTTCCGCAGCGGGGACAATGAGATCGACAAAGCTGAGACGCGGCAAGACCGCATTGGTAGATCGTAGAAGCCGCATCTCAGTGCGGAGTGCCGCACGCTCAGCCCCGTATGAATTCAGGGTAGGAAGCGTATGCAGGGGTACTTTGATAACAGTACAAGCCGTCGCATTTATAGTCTCCGTCCGGTTGAGAATGCGCTGACTCTGAACGGGATAGACAAGAAGGACGTTGTCCATGTTGACGATGGCGGCTTTGGTGGCCACCCAGGCACGCAGATCGGCAGTAGCAGCATCGGCAAGGCTGTCAATGGCTGAGAGTGTCCAGCTGTAGCTGAGAGTTAAGCCAATTGACTGCAAGAAGTCAAAGACTTTCGTCGGTGTTCCCTTCGCCTTCATGTAGATTGAAAGTTTCCGCTGCAGGAGGTTCTGTCGCTGAGAGCGAGCAAAAAGTACCATACTACTAATGACAGCAACCATCTGCAGTGTATAAGCAGTCTGTGCGACGTATACATGTTTCCACTCACGTTGCGATGGTGTAGCTTGTGCCGCTGTCCGGTGCGCCGTAACGCGTTCTTGCTTGTCATAACACCACGAACTAGCGACACCAGCCGCGGGCAGTGGTTTTCAAAGTCGGCGACTATGCCGTCTAGCGAAATGGCGAGTAGGGAATCGCCGTCGATTGAGGCAGAGGCTTCCCCAGCAGTCTTGGATTCGTAGCGTTTCAGCTCGGACACCACACGCTCTGAGACCGCATCAAATGCAAACTGGACGAGCACGGCTCTAGCTCCCTTGAATAGACGGCCACGCCGTGTGGCAGCTCGATGGGGTGGGTGCAGAATATTATTGAGGAGCTTTGGTAGGAGTGGACTCTGAGCAAAACCACGGCGGATTTGTATCATGGCAGGATCAGAAATGCAATCCTTGTCCCCGTAGAAAAGCGCATCCAGGAACTGCGCGAGCGAGAGCCCGCACTTTGACAGTGACCGCAGAACACGGTAGACCTTCTGGCGCATGGAACGAGGGCGGCGCCGAGCAGGTTTGCGCCGTTGAGCTCGTGGTGTTGCCAACACAGTTTCGTCGTATGCCGGATCCGAGCTGGACATGCCCCGAACACTTGACGCGGGCAGCGGGCTTGAGCTCGGCATGTAGTCACTACCGCTGTAGGCGCGGCTAACCGGCGACGAAAACCCGCCGTTCTCGGCCATATTCGTGACCTGGACTTGCACAAAGCGGTGGAGGCGCTGTTATAGCGTGTATAAAGCGAATAGAAGCAGTACAGGGGAGGTTGTGTCTTGAAGGCGGCCTGGCGTGCTCGCCTCTACAAAATCCACCAGACCTCAAGGAGCCGTCCGAGCAGCGACCAAACAATACCCAAACACGAAAATGCGGGAGCTGCCGGGCCGGCTCCGGAGGTCTGGTTACGAGACTAGCAAGCCACCGATGCCCGACCCATCCATCCTATTTCCGCGGATATACCTCCGATTTGCTTCCGGAAATGCGCAGTTTACCATATTTTCTGGTACCTGGCAGCTTTTTGAACCGAAAAAGATATTTAATCAGCCACATGGGGTCCCAGACTGTGTTTGCATGCAGCAGGTTGCCCAAGGGTCCGATCTCGGAACGTTGATGTATTATGTCAGCCTACAATATGCATCCGAGGCTTCCCGGATCAGTGCCCTTGTAGTCATTCAGGGGGGTACACAAGGCCTAAAACTACTGCAAATGTTGCATAATACATTTTCTCAGTCAATATGAAGTTGAAATGGGCTCATTTGACCTTCTCCGGAGCCAAATTTGCCGGGGTCCCGAACCTCCCTAGCAGAAGGTCGACCGACCCATCCATCCTAACCCGGTGTTCCGGATTTTGCCGGCTGGGTCCCCTTGCATAGTACCCGCGTTACGGGCCCGCGCTCGCTGTGCTGATCTTGCGCGATTTCCGACCGCGTCTATGTTGACAATCCGTTGACGCGCTGGCTGCTTCAGATGTGTGCCAACTTTTCGGCTGCGATGGGCTTCAACTCTGCGCGTGCTACGGGGACGGCGATTTCCCTCATTCCATTCCCTGATCAGGCCTGCTCGGTATAGTATACAATCCGAGCGCGCACAGGCCGGAAAAACTGGACAGCTGCTCGATCGGCCTGGGAGTATTACCGCTGGCTCACGAGCGCCTGGAGAAACATTGCTACCATGATCTCCTTCTTATAATGAAGCGACCCACGGCCCGCTTTCCGTTCGTACTTCTCCCCCACTCCATACTGTCCGAATCCCGACGAAGATGCACGGAGCAGGAACCGACGGCGTCAGCGCCGCTCTATTGCGCCGCCAGGCGCTTGCTGGGCAGTCTGGCTGGGTCCGTCGCTCGTCGCTCGTCCTCTACTCCTCTAAACGTCATTGTAGGCTGGCTTAGTCAAGAACAGAAAGATCTTTGGCCTCGCCGTGTTTGCGTCACTGGGAGGACTGTGCGTACTTCTGAAAACGATTCAATGCCGAAGGTCACTGATTCGGTGCATATGCAGGTTGTATGGTATGCCGGAAATGGTGGTGTCATTCGCAGTGCTAAAGTTCTATTTTCCTGCCCAGGTTATAATCAGGTATGCGATATAGACTATTGCGACGCTGTCTAACGATGAACGCTCTTCCAGGGTGTTTTCTCGAGCGTCCTTACGTTCGTGCGCTTTCCTTCTAGTAACTGGTATCCTCTGATGGCGCCCGTAGCATGAGGTCGTTCGACGACCGCATGGCATCCGCAGTCGGTGCGTTTACAAGCGGTACACGACCTCCAACCTGACACGGTACTTACGGGTCTGACAAAGATAATGACGGAAAGAAAGGTGTGGCAGTCATGTCACATGCTCATTTTCAGGATCCTCAGTTTGCTTAAGGATGGCTTGTCTCAATTTTGGAACTTGGTACGCGCGTTCCTGGCTGGTTATCATGGCCGAGCGCTGAACCACGCTGCTCAGGCGCCTGGTTTGGAGTCCTTCTCACAGGTCCTGCGGCCGACCGCCTCTCCCGTAAATACACGATTCTCGTAGCCGTGGTGGTATTCGTTATCGGGGTCATTGTGCAGACAACCGCGCAGGGTCCTTCGTCCATCTACGGGGGACGATTCGTCGTTGGGTTGGGTGTCGGCTCGCTCAGTATGGCCGTCCCGCTGTACAACGCCGAGATGTCGCCGCCCGAGGTCCGCGGGTCGCTCGTCGCGCTCCAACAGCTCTCCATTGTCACTGGCATCATGATCTCCTTCTGGATTGACTACGGCACCAACTACATTGGCGGAACCGGTGCAGGCCAATCTGAGGCTGCGTGGCGTCTCCCTCTGGCACTGCAGCTCATTCCCGCGCTCATCCTCGGTCCGTGACTCAGCAGAGAGTCGCTGAAAGACTCAACTGACAAGCATAGGCGCTGGTATCCTATTCATGCCCTTCTCACCGAGGTTATTCCATCCCATAAAAATGAAATGTGATTTCTGATCGAATGCAGATGGCTCGTCAACAAGGGACGGGACGACGAAGCTCTCATGGTCCTTGCGAAGGCCCGCGAGCTCGACCCATCCTCTGATCTGGTTCAGATTGAATTCCTGTGGGTCCGCAGTCTCTGGACCTCTCACCCTCTCTGAAATCTGTTTAGCGAGATTCGCGCGCAATACTTGTTTGAGAAGGAAGTTTCACAAGAAAACTTCCCTCAGTACCAGGATGGCAGTCGTTCTTCAAACTTCAAGCTCGCTGCGTACGGATACCTTAGCTTGCTTACGAACAGAGGTCCGTGACAGACAAGAATCCTTCCACCGATCTAAATGTCATCTTAGTTCTCCGCTGGCGTGTTACCGTCGGAGTTCTCACGATGTTTTTCCAGGTACGAGTCATAATCTGAGCACTTTATTTGTTATTTCTCATCTTTCGTAACTTAGCAATGGACTGGTAAGTGCGAGAGCTGACTTAGGACTGAAGCTCATCTCTTGTCAGGAATCAATGCAATGTACGCCATCCAGTCTTCCTGCGTTAGACCCGGAGCTCACCTACTCCGCGCAACCCAGTCTTTACTATGCTCCGAGGTAAGCTCAGTGTTCAATATCTTGGAAGTGAATTAATCTTGATGAACTACGTAGCATCTTCGACGGACTCGGCCTTACAGGTCTGCTACAACTCACTTTCACCCATGCAGAGCTTATCCCGATTCATCGTCACCGCAGGCAACACGGTCTCACTTCTTGCGACCGGAGTCGTCGGTGTTGTGATGTTCCTCGCCACCATCCCGGCCATGATCTGGGTTGACAATATCGGACGCAAGCCGATCCTAATTTCTGGTGCATTCATCATGGCAGGGTTCGTGCCTTCCAAGCTTTTGCTGTGAAACACGGTTCACTTCGATTACCAGTTGCCACTTTATCGTCGCAGCTTTAATCGGCCAATTTGAGAAATCGTGGGATACGTACGTCCTCCAATCAAGCACTTTGCCCGAATATCTCACTCAAACCATGTTATAGTCATAAAGGTGCGAGCCGTGTGCGCCGCGTTCCGCAAGAACCTGAGAAAAATGTCTAGCTGCCGCGTGGACCGCGAGTGCCTTCGTCTGGGTACGCAGAAACCGTTCACGGCGCAGAACGCAGCTGATGTCCCCCAGATCTTTTCCATGGCCTTTGGATACTCATGGGGTACAAATTTTCGCGCGGAATCTGCACAAGCTCTAATCAGGTTAACCAGGTCCTGCGTCGTGGATCCTCATTGCGGAGGTCTTCCCTCGTAAGCCAATGTGCCTCCAGGCATTCAGCGGGCTCTCAGAGATGTTGCTTCAGTGAGCGTGCGGAGCAAGGGCATGTCAATCGCCGCGTCGTCAAACTGGGTACGTGTGCCGACCATGTAAAGCCTCGCCTGTTTCAACTGCAACCATTGAGATAGATGAACAACTTTATCGGTGTGTGATTCCGGAAAACAACTGACCAGGCCGTTCATTCGCGCTACAGTCGGACAAGTACGTTCCCCGCCGTCACCGTCCGATCCAGCACTGACTGTCCTACAGGTAACGCCCAGCATGCGCACGGCGATGCCATACGGCACCTTCATATTCTTCGGCCTCTTCTCCTTCTTGGGCGGGATGTTCATTTGGTTCTTCGTACGTCCAATCCAAACGCCCTTCCGTACCCAAGCACAGCTAACTGCGCGCGGATTTAGGTGCCGGAGACGAAGGGGTTGACGCTGGAGGAGATGGACGAGGCCTTCGGCGATGCGGGCGCTGGCCTGGCACGCGCTGACATCGAGCGCCAGGCGCGCATCAACAAGAGCATCGGTCTCGACGCGTACAACGCGCGCGCCAGCGACCCCGAGGGCCAGAAGGAGGACCACGTTCACGAGAAGGACGAGAAGCATTCCGTCACGCATGTGGCTTGAAACGACTGGCCCTCATGAATCCATACATATGCAACTTTGCGTCGACTCTGTAATCGTTTGCTTCGAGCCTTTACGAAAAGAATAATGCTACCATTTTTCCGAGGCCGACAGCTCTCAGCACAAGCACGGCAAATGCAGCGACACGAAGTTCGCGCAGGAGCCAGCGGGGACGTCGCTCCCGAGCTGCAGGTAGACTTTGTACGCGCCGCCGGTGGCAGCGCACGCGACGAAGTTGAGCTGGCGCCCGAACTGGCTGGACTGCGTCGTGATGATCGTGTCGCCCTCCAGTCTACGTGAGCACAGCGGCGTGTCAGCCACCGGCAACACAACAGCGTGGGACAGCGGACGCACCCCCATCCCGAGAACGTCGCGCTCGACCCGAACGTCAGCGAGCGGTAGGACGTGCTCTCGCTGCCGACGTTGAGGAACAGCGGGGCCGCGCCGCCGTTCAGCGCGATGGAGCCGTTGATCGTGAAGTGGCCGCTGCTCGCCTCGGGGCCCAGCACGGCCGTGCCATCTGCAGTGGATAGAATGTGATTAGCCGACGGAAAGGCAGTGTTGAAGACTGAAGAAGACTGACTCGAGTTCTGCAAATAGAGGTGGAACACGGGGTCCTGCACGCCGCGGATCTGCACGCCGCTGGCCGCAGGGGCCGCGGGCGTCGTCCCGGTCGGCGTGGCGACGACGGAAGTCGTCTTCGAGGTTGCAGTGGCAGTCGCCGTGGCTGTGGAAGCAGGAGGAGGGGCGTTGGCCGACGGGATGCATTGCGAGTAATACTGGTTCTGCGCCGAGCACGAGTACCCGCTCACGCAGGTCGTCGCGCCAGTCCTGCAATCAGAAACCCCAAACAGTTCAGCATCTGTACAACATAAATTGAGAAGCTAGAGACGCACCATCCGATGCCCCCACATTGCGCCCACGCGGGCTGCTGCCCGGCGACCGCGCCAGCGGAGACGACGGCGACCAGGAGGAAGGTGCGCATAGTTAGCGGTTGCTGTCTGTGGAGCGTCCAGCCTCGCAGGGAAGTCGCTGTACATCGATGGCGGCGCGGCATATATAGCGCGTCGACGCGGTGGCGGCGGGATATGCTTGGGCGATTCCCGGAAGCGGGATCCGAGGTCGGGGTGCAACGTCAGCAGGCGCGGAGTAATCTCCCCGTGTTGAAAGTAGACTCGGAAGTGGTAGCTGAGCCCGTCCGGCATGAACTCCATGAGGCACCGCCGTTACAGCAGTTTCAAGTGACAGTCCATCCCGTGAGCGAGGCATCAACTGGAGCGAACAAAGTGCAATGTTGCATGGAAAAGCTCACAGACACCTTGTCCGACGCGCGACACTGCCGAGGCGCTGTCTAGAGCGCGGATAGCAGAACGAGGATTTGGGTTGGAGATGGTTACGAGTCGCGTCCAACGGGTCATCATCCGATACTGCGAGGCGCGTTCCGGCGCCGCCAATGCAAGTGCTGAATGTCGGTGCCTCATGCCGGCGCTGCAAGGGCAGTTGGCGGCCAGTCATCGATGATCGGCGGCGACGTGCATCCCGTCTAGTGTGTGCGATGGGTATGACCCTTGCGTCCGTGTCGCCCACTTTCGCCGCCACCGCGTGCCTAGTCAAGGACCATCTATACACGTCGAGGGTCCATGCAGCATACCGTTACACTATGCACACTATACCTGCAATATATGTTGACGACTGTGCGGGCGACGCTGAGGTCCATAAGCGCGATGCCTAGGCGCGATTTCGAGGAGTCCAAACGTACCACGGTCAGAGCGGTAGCTGTCGCAATAGCGCAGCCAGGGCTCTGCCATGGCGGGCGGCTCCTCGATATGCTGCAGGTGCTCGCGCACGGTCGCCTGTTCGTCCCCGAGTAGGTCCTCGTTGCGCACGGACACCGGGGGCGCCCAGGTGAACGTCGGGACCCAGCCGTAGTCGCTGGAGGGTATATCGTATGACTTGAGGGACGCCGGCGCGTCGACCTCAGGCACAGGTTCCGCAACCTCCTCCTCGTCGCAGCCGTCAGCGCCGACGCAGGGGCCCGCGTCTGCCGGATCGAAGGTCGCATTGGGAGGCAGGCTCGGAACGAGCGCGCGGAATGCTGTGCGCCAGAGAGAGTATTGCGGGGTGGCGGAGAAAGGCAGCTCGCGAGCATACTGAACGAAGGAGGCCAAGATGGGGCGCAGCGATGCGACCTTCAGGTTCAATATGGCGTTTCGGCGCACGTCGTGCCAGGGTAGGCGGCCGCGCTCGAGCTCGACGAGCGCGTACGACAGTCGTCGCGGCGCGCGGGCGTGCGGTGCATGTGTGCGTGGATGCTGGCGTAGCGCCTGGTGCCGCCCAGGTGGCTCGTGGCGAGCTCGGGGACATGCGCGCGTCGCGGAAGCGCGTAGCCAGGCCGAAGTCGATGAGCTTAAGAGTGCGATAGTCGGCGCGGAACACGAAGTTGCCCGGCCTGACGTCGCAGTGGACGCGCCCGTGCGTGTGGACATGCTCGAGCGCATCGAGCATGGCACATGCAATCACAGCGAAATTGCGCAACGTCAGGCGCTCCCGCACAGAGTTCAGGTCGCCGCCCAGCAGTTCGAGCGCAAGATAATCGTAATATTGCGAGCGACCCCATGCGTAGACCTCGGGCACGCTGGGATGCCCGGCAAGCAGCAGATACGCACACGCCTCGTGCCGCAGAACGGAGTTGGGCGTGTGCTTGGTGATGCCATGTGCATCTTCTTCACCGCGACGACAGCGCCGGTCGCTACCGCTGGCGACGACAACGCCGTCACGCGCGCTACATACACTTGGCCTGAATGAAATTCAATGAATTAAAACAACCCGAGTGTTGTCGTGTGCAACTCACTGAATCCGCCGTTGCCGACAACCTTGTCAAGAAAGAGTCTCATAAGGTAAAGGTCGTCTATCGATACAAGCCGGCAAGGGGGCTTGGTCCTTTGTAACCTAGGGTTATCTTGATGACTGGTCCATGATCGGCACTCTGAGATGGGTGGCAAAGTCGAGTACGATACATCCGCTGCCGCCGCCGAGTACTAGAGTCCCGAACATCCTCGTGTACGGCGAGCGCAGCCTGAGTCCAACCCCCGTCGACGGGCGCATATTCAGAGCGGCAGCATGGCCTCCGGGCTGTCCCACCCGTACAGCCACGGCGTATCCATCTCGGGCGGCTCCTCGATGTGCTGCAGCCGCGCGCGCACGGTCGCCTGCTCGTCCCCGACGAGGTCCGCGGCGCGTACCGACATCGGCCCCGGCCACGTGCCGTCCGCGGGCACCCAGCCGTCGTCGCTGTCCGGTATCACATCGGACTCGACGGACGCCGGCGCGTCGATGTGGGGCACGTCCCCGGCCGCGTCGTCGTCGCCTAGGCTGAGGCGCGGGCCGTCGTCTGCCGGGTCGACGAAGGCGGCGCCGGCGCCGGGGGCGAGCGCGCTGAACGCCGCACGCCAGCACGCGTAGTCCGGCTCGGCGGCGAAGCCCAGCGCGCAGGCGTACCGGACGAACGCGGCCAGCGGCGGGCGCAGCTCCGAGTCCGCGCGGGTCCACGCCGCCTTCCGGTCCAGCACGTCAGCGTCAGCATCGGCGTCCCAGGGCAGGCGGCCGAGCTGCAGTTCCGCAAGCGTGTACGCCAGCGAGACGAGGTCGTCGCGGCGCGCGGGCGTGCGGTGCATATGCGCGTGGATGCTCGCGTAGTGCCTGGTCCCGCGCAGGCTGCGCGTCGTGCATTCCGGCACGTGCGCGCCGGTGCGCGCGTCGTGGAACGACGTGGCCAAGCCGAAGTCGATGAGCTTGAGCGTGCGGCGGTCGGTGGTGAAGAGGAAGTTGCCCGGCTTGACGTCGCAGTGCACGATCCCGTGCTTGTGCACATGCTCTAGCGCGTCGAGCATAGCACATGCGATCATCGCAAAATTCCGCAGCGTCAGGCCGTTGCGCACAGAGAACAAGTCTTCTCCGAGCAGTTCCAGTGCCAGGTAGTCGTAGTACTGCGAGCGGCCCCAGCCATAGACCTCGGGCACGCTGGGATGCCCGGCGAGCAGCAGGTACACGCAGGCCTCGTGCCGCAGGACCGAGTTGGGCGTGTGCTTGGTGATGTGCATTTTCTTCACCGCAACGAGTGTGCCCGTCGCCACTGTCGGCGACGACGACGCCGTTACACGCGCCACATACACACGGCCTGGAGGCAAATTAGCCACTCGCAGCCCGTCAGCGAAATGTACGCACTGTGGCCGCCCATGCCAGCTCTTCTGTCAAGATAGAGTCTCATTTAGCAACGTTCGGGCTTAGGCTTCGACGCGGATTAAGTACGATCATCATGACTTGATCGGCACTCGGAGGTGGGTGGCAAAGTCGAGAACCATATACATCCGCTTCAGCCATTACGCGATGAAGAAGCGAGACGACGCACGCCGCGGCCTGTATTAGAGCGGCAGCATGGCCTCGGCAGCGCAACCACGGCGGGCGGCCCCTCGATAGCGCCTGCTCGTGCACGGGTACCGCCGCCCGTCGTCGCTGTCGGGTATCTCGTCCGACTGCGCCGACGGCTGCGGCAGCTCCGCGTCCCAGTCTTCGTCCGCCGGATCGAACGCAGCGTCGGTGCCGGGAGCGGGCGCACAAAACGCAGTACAGTACTAACTCGGCCAGCGCGAACCCCAGCGGACAGGCTCAGCGGAAACGTCGAGGTGCAGCGGCGCCGACCCAGGCGCTCTTCCGTGCGCAGCGCCCTTCCACGTCGTCGCGGTGGCACCCTCAGATAGTTCGTCGCCGCCCTCCAAGGTGTGCGTGCTGAAGTCGATGAGCTTGAGTGTGCGTCCGCGCGGAAGAGTAAGTTACCCGGCTTGACGTCGTAACGCATCCCGTTACAGCAACAGTGTCGAGCTACACCTGCGTCAGCCATCCGAATTGCTATTTCCCAACCCTTAGGACAAGACGCACGCACCGAATCAGACCATCTCGCACCGTCATGCAAACTTGTGCACCCCACTTGCACCGCGGCCGATGGCAGATGCAACTTGTATTCAAACAGCTCCAGCGCGAAATAGTCGAAATATTAATTGCGAGCGGCCCCACCCCCACGCAGCGAGCAGCAGATACGCGCACGCCTCGTGCTTTGAGTGGTATCATGATGATGACTTCCGGGGGGAGCTCGGAGACGGGTAGCCATGTCGCGGCTCTGCGTGCCCTCCGGTGGACATCGCGACACCCTGCGCAGCGTCGCGCAGCACCCAAAACCTCCCCCTCCCCCCCGCCCACGCCCGCCATCGTTTCCTTATTCGCCCTCGTAGGGGCGTCACGGGGCGCGACGCATTTGCAGCTCGAGCGACACATCCCGGGCGCATCGCAGCCCGAGTCGAAGCATTGCAATACGGGCCGGCTCTCCAGTCGACATGCTAAGTATGCGCTCTCCGCTGCGTCTGCGTGTATCGGCATGCTCTTCCCGTCGAATCAAAATCTTAGGCTGGGTCCAGACAACGCGCTTCCGCACGCTTTTCCTCTACGTCGGGTCGACAGGGTTTTCTTCTCGTACGTCGAATCAACATGCTCTTGGACAGACTCCGAGTCGGCGAGCTCCCGGGCTGCTTCGAGTCGACAAGCGACGCAGCCGGAGAACGTGTTGACGCGACGCAGTCCAAGAGCGCGTTGCCTCGACACAGCCGGAGATCGTGGAGCCGGAAAGCACAACGAGTCAAAGCAGTGGTGGGTCGAGAAGCAGCCCGAGAGCGTGCGACCACGGCGTAACTGGCGCGCAGCCCGAGAACAAACGTGACATAGCCCGCTACCCAAGATCGTGTGCGTATTGACTGGAAGCTGCCCAAGAGCGTTGACCGGACGCGGCCTAAGAGCGTGCTGCCTCGAACTCGAAGCAAGCCGGCGCCAGATGGCTCGAAGCGGCCCGAGAGCGTGTCGACCAAGAGCATGGGCAGCGGCGTCGCAGCAGGCAGCGTGTCGATTCACAGACACCCGAGAGCGCGGCTCAGAGCGTGCCAGTGTTGACTGTCGACTGGACGCCCGGGAGCGAGTGGGCTCGACAGAGCGCCGCGCGCGAGCGTGCGCGGATTTAAGACGGTGTTGGCGTGACGCTGCGCGTATTGAAGTGACGCGGCCCAGCGTGTAGGCATCGACGCGACGCAGCCCGCAGCCCGAGAGTGTGCCGACTCGAAGCGCGAGAGCCTCGCATTGACGCGACACCGTCCAGGACTTCCAGGAGCGACTATCCACCCACAGTCGCCAACTGGGGTCTGAGTCCCCAAGTTCGCCCACTGACATGGACATCTGAGTCTTCAAGTCGCCCACTGGCATTTGGCTCTCGAACTTGAAGTTAGTCATAAGCGCTGGGAGGGCGCTCGGCGCCAGCCGAGCGGGCTTAGTTAACTCAACTCCGTTGGCAGTCACGTGTGCCGGCCGCTTGTTTCCGACCACAGCTGATGCCGCCCAACCCCAGCACGCTGCTCGCATGGCGATGTTTGAAAGTCGGAGAGTCCTCCCAGACTGCCTGGGAGCAGTTCCGACCTTTCTTCGACGAGCATGGTTACAGACTTTTTGTGCCCGACCCCAGCGACGAGCCTGGCGCTAGCGAATATCTGGTGCCGCCGCCAGACTGCAGTCGCGTGCGCACCGAAGATGAGTATTGCCGGTTCATGCCAGAATCGTTTCAGATGAAGCCTACATGGTCCCTTTTCTGTCCTGGGGCGAGTGTCTTGCTGAACCTAGCTCATGCCACTCACTCTTCATACTTAGTCTTCCATGAACACCGCTGCTCGCTCCCCGCACAACACCGACGTCATCATTCGCATAATGTCCATTGGCGACGACGGTTTGGAGCACTTGGCCATTATGCGTGCCCTCGCCGCGGAGAATCGCACCGTGACAGTCCCGATGGTCGCCGAGTTGCAGAAGGACGACGTGATTTTTGGCGTATTTCCCTACATGTGGGACGACGCCATGCAACCATGGTTCGAGACTATCCGAGAAGCGCTTGATGCACTGGAGCAGGTCATGGAAGGACCCCCGAAAATGTCATTAAATGTTAAATTTCCCTTTCGGACATCATGATATAGCTTGGACTGAAGGTCTCTGTGTGCCTGACGGACATGGTGTATGAGGGTCCGCTTGATCTCAGATTCTATATGTCGGACATTGACCCCCCTATGTGAAGGTTAGATTTTGGTTTCGGACATGGATCTATGTTACGTAGTGGCAGAGGGCGGTGTTTGTATCTGTGAGGCCGTGGGTTCGACTCTTGCCCAAGGCCTTTTGACGAGCCTCAGATGTAGTAGCTGCTTTCTCTGTCATTCGGCCACGTTGTTTGTGCACGGACCGGTCCGTTGCGCAGTGTCGTCTCATCCGCCTTTGTTGGAATATGAGGTTCTCAGTTGCGGTTCCCTTTCTCTGTGTCCCTGATGATGACCAGTATGATTACGACGGATTAGGATTAGT
This sequence comes from Auricularia sp. M13, assembly GCA_037042915.1. Taxonomy (NCBI): domain Eukaryota; kingdom Fungi; phylum Basidiomycota; class Agaricomycetes; order Auriculariales; family Auriculariaceae; genus Auricularia; species Auricularia sp. M13. The sequence goes on along the minus strand of CM073194.1, from coordinate 963,822 downwards.
TCTTTTTCACGATCTCTATGGCTGCGGCCCGTTCACGATTAGCTCCTCAGTCCTTTGCGTTACGCCGCTTTGTACTGAGGTATGGTTCACACTGTCTGCCGTGTCCTGCATGTACTCATGACGCATGTAGTCTCCGATTCTCTCTCAGGTATATTGCAATGCTCAGTCCTTTGCGTTACGCCGCTTTGTACTGAGTCTCCGATTCTCTCTCAGGCCCCCGCGTGAGAGCGTATTATTTCAACAGGTTATGAGCCCCGCTGCTCGCCTGTGAGAGACACACTCAGTTCTACATTGGACTCGCTGTGCTAGAAGAGCACCTCTATCGCTTCCGTTCGCCACACACAGCCATCAAGCTCCGTAACCATGTCGACGACGACGACGACCGCGATGGTGGAGCCGGGCATGAAGGCCCCGATGCTGCAGACGAACGGCAGCAACTGGTTCGTCTGGAGGGACCGCGTTACCCTTCAGCTGAACCGCCGCGGATACGGTGCACTTATCCGCCCCACGCACCACGTCCCCGAGGACCCCAGCAAAGCCGCTGATTTCGACTGGGATGTAATTCAGAAGGACACCCAGTTGCTGGCAACGTACCGCGCAGAAGAGCGCATCCGACTCACCTGGGAGACCGAGAACTCGTCGGCGCTCCTGCACCTTGTCTCCGGACTCCCGGACAGCCTCGCGAGCACTGCCATGCGCAAGAACGTCATGAAGGACGTCTGGGCGTGGCTGGTCCAGGAATTCGAGAAGAAGGGCGACGCCTTCGCGCAGGAGGTTCGTCGCCAATTCGAGGCCAAGCGCTGCCCTGCGAACGGTGATCTGCGCGCACACATCGACGAGATGGAAGAGTTGCGTCAGCAGTACGACGCAGCAGCTGCCGAGAAGATGGTCGACAGCGAATACATGCGTACCGTGCTTGCGTCGCTGCCCGACTACTACCGCAAGTTCATCCCGCAGACCCGGGCGAATGCCACCGCGCTGGAGCTCCCCGCGCCGAAGGCCGAAGCTTTGCTGCGCGCGGTGCGTGTCGAGTACGATCGCCTGCAAGTCGAGAACCCGACGAAGGCGAAGAAACCAGCCGACGATGTAGCCCTCGCCGCCAACGACAAGAAGTCCGAGAAGTCGGATAAGAAGAAATGGCGCGGGGGCAAGTTCGACAAGTCCAACATCAAGTGCTTCGGCTGCGGCGACAAGGGCCACTTTGCGAACGAAGGCAAATGCGACCCGGAGAAGAAGAAGGCGTACGAGGCGTCCAAGCCCCCCAAGGCGGCCGCAGCGAACACTGCGGCGACGTCCGAGAAGAAGGACACCGCGCTGATGGCGCGCGCCAAGTCGCCGGTGCTCGCGTTTGCTGCGCATGCCGGTGCAACGACGTGCCTGCCGATCCCGGGCTCGCAACTCATCGCAGACGGGGACGACCCGTCCACTTGGCTAGACGGGCTGTGGGACGAGGACGACGACGCTGAGCGCGATGCTGAAGTCACAGGCGTCCCGCTGGAGGCGCTGCTTGTCGCAGACGGCGACGCAGTGCGCAAGACGGCCGAGATTATCGACTCCGGTGCCAGCAAGCATATGTCGTCACTCGGGACGCGCTTTATCTCTCTGCAGCAAATTCCGCCGCATCCCATTGTCGCGGCCGAGGGTGTTACGTTCCACGCGACGGCGCGCGGGGACTATCTCCTGAAGCTGCCAGATGAAGGCGGAGGTCAGCGTAACGTCATCCTGAAAGACACCCTGTACGCACGAGCGCTGCAGGGAACGCTGGTCTCCGTATCTGCCATCGACGAGGCGAATTGCGAGGTACGCTTCTCTGGCGGTACCTGCAAGATCTACGACACGAAGCGCCGCGTCGTCGGCGTCGTACCGCGCACTGGCGGGCTGTATCAAATTCAGCGTGATTCGGACGAAGAATCGCACGCGCACTTCGCGTACGCGTCCGCCAAGAGCCCGCTCACCTGGATGGAGTTGCACCGGGTGTTGGGACACGTCTCGCCGGCGGCGGCCAAGGCGCAGTACCTCCGCGGCGGGCTGAAAGGCGTTGTGGTCGACGAGCAGTCCGATATCTTCGACTGCGAAGCGTGCATCATGGGCAAGCTTCGTGCTGCCGTGATTCCGAAGGAGCGCGAGGGGCCGCGCTCGACGGTATTCGGTGAATGCTGGTTTTCCGACATATGGGGCCCGGCCCAGGTTGAGACAGTGGGCCGTAAGCGCTATGCGGAAATCTATACGGAGGACTCCACTCACTGGCACGAGTTGTACCTCTACCGCACGAAGGACGAGGCGGAGGACACCATTATCGAGCTCGACGCTTGGCTCGAGACGCAGCTCGGGGTTCGTCTCAAGCGCTGGTACACGGACCAGGTCGGCGAGTACAACGCTGGCAAAGTGCAAGAGCACCTCCGTAAGCGTGGGATCGTGCACCTGCAGACTACGCACGATACTCACCAGCAAATCGGGCTCGCCGAGCGGTTCAACCGCACCTTGTTCGAGCGTGTCCGCGCTGGCCTGCGCGAGTCGGGACTCTCGAAGAAGCTATGGGGCGAGTGTGCGCACCATATGACGTGGGTCCTGAATCGCGTTGGAACGCGCTCGAATCCAGGCGGGAAGTCGCCATTCGAACTGCGTTACGGACGGGCTCCTGATATATCTGGCGTGCCGGAGTGGGGCGCTCCGTGCTACGTCTTTGACCTGGAGACCGGCAAGCTGGAGGACAACGCGGAGCGCGTCCATTGGCTCGGATTTGACTCGCAGACGCCCACGAAGGGGCACCGCCTCTGGTCCAGGAAAGGCCAGAAGGTACGCATTGAGCCTGCCGTCCGGTTTCTGCGCTTGGAGCCCGACCGCGAGGAAGATGTCTTCGCGACGGACGTTGGGGACTTGTTCTGGGATGAGGTGGACCGCGCGGCTGCAGATCCAGGGGAGGATGCCGATCCCGGTGATGGATCTGCAACCGGCGCTCCCAATCCTGGCCTTCCGCTGCCACGCACGCCGCCACGCGCCCAGGCGCCGGCGCCAGTACCTGATGCACCAGCACGCGCGCAAGCTCCTGCGGAACGCTTCGCGCAGCGTCTTGCAGAAGTCGACGAGGACAACATACTGGAGGGCCCGCGCGTACGGAAGCCGTCCCAGTATGTACGCGACGTACGAGACGGGGTTGGCGTGGCAGATGGCCGCCCGAGTCAGCCACAGCTACCGAGGGGGCTTCAAGCACCGCCTGCTGAACCTGGACACGACCACGTTGTCTTTGCCAACGCACAGGAGCTATTCGGATACGAAGATTTCGCCACTGCGTTTGTCGCGCAGCACGCGGACCCGGAACTCCTGGAGCCGACCTCTCATGCAGAGGCTCTCTCTCGCCCCGACGCTGATCGCTGGGTGGAGGCCGAGCAGGCCGAGCGCGCGTCCTTGAAGGCCAAGGGCGTGTACGAGTGGATCAGCCGCGAAGACGTTGCGGCGAAGGGCAGGAAGACCGTCGGCAGCAAGTGGGTGTACCGCGCGAAACGCGACGCCGCTGGACACCTTGTGCGCTACAAGGCGCGTCTCGTCGCGCAGGGCTACTCGACGATACCCGGGGTCGACTTCACTGATACGACATCGCCGGTCGTCACCCCGGAGACTCTGAGGTTCATGATCTCGCTCGGCGCGCTATTCGACTGGGAGCTGCACCAGATCGACTTCGACACCGCATTTCTCAACGGCAAGTTGGACAAGGAGGTCTTTCTTGAGCCGCCGCCGGGCTACGACGACGACCCGCTGCACCCGATCCGCCTGTTCTGCTGGCTCTTGCTGAAGGCGCTTTATGGGCTGAAGGACGCGGGGAGGATCTGGTATTTCACGCTCGTCGCGGCAATGCTGGAGCTCGGATTCTCGCGTTCGCAGGCTGACATGGGTCTCTTTATTCTGAAGGTGCAGGAATGCGTATTACTCGTCGCCGTCAGCACCGATGACTGCCTCTGCGCATCGCCCAACATCGAAGTCATCACCATTTTCAAGGAGGAAATGGGGGCCTTGTACGAGATCAAGGACCTGGGCGAGGCGAGGTGGCTGCTAGGCGTGGAGATCATCCGCGACAGGGCGAAGCGCACCGCGGCGCTCAGCCAGCGCGCGTACGTCGACACGATCCTCCGGCGTTATGGGATGGACAACTGCCGCACGTACACGACGCCGATGGACGTCAACGTCAGACTCACGCCGGACGACTCGCCAAAGACGGGCGAGGAGCACGCGAGGATGCGTGGCTACCCGTACCGAGAGATGGTCGGCGCGCTGAATTATCTCGTTCGCTGGACTCGTCCCGACCTCGCGCTCACAATCAGCCTTCTCTCGCAGTTCCTGGAGTCGCTGGGGCAAGCGCACGTTATGGCGCTGCAGCGCGCTTACGGATACGTGCGTCTCACGCGCGACATGCGGCTGTTGCTCGGGGAGACGGGTGACAACGACGGGCTTGTCGGGTTCACCGACGCAGACGGCATGACCCAGTGGCATCGTCGCGCCATCTCGGGTTACGTCTTTCGCTGGAACGGCGGCACGATCGCGTGGTCAACCAAGAAGCAGGAGCTGGTGTCGCTCTCGACCACGGAGGCGGAATACGTGGCGCAGACTCATGCGGCGAAGCAAGCGATGTGGCTTCGCACGTTGGTCGGCGAGGTGCTCGACAAGATCCCCGACCCCACGACGATTTATGCGGACAATGACGGCGCGATCAAGCTCACGAGGGGCTATCAGTTCCATTCGCGCACGAAGCATATTGACATACGCTATCACTTTATCCGCTATCTCGTCGAGGCCGGTGACATTCGCCTTGTCTACTGCAAAACCGCGGACATGGTCGCGGACATCATGACGAAACCGCTGCCTTCGATAAAGGTCAAGCACTTCGCGTCGCGCCTTGGGCTCGTCGACGCTTCGGCTTGAGGGGAGGATGTTGGAATATGAGGTTCTCAGTTGCGGTTCCCTTTCTCTGTGTCCCTGATGATGACCAGTATGATTACGACGGATTAGGATTAGTTCTTTTTCACGATCTCTATGGCTGCGGCCCGTTCACGATTAGCTCCTCAGTCCTTTGCGTTACGCCGCTTTGTACTGAGGTATGGTTCACACTGTCTGCCGTGTCCTGCATGTACTCATGACGCATGTAGTCTCCGATTCTCTCTCAGGTATATTGCAATGCTCAGTCCTTTGCGTTACGCCGCTTTGTACTGAGTCTCCGATTCTCTCTCAGGCCCCCGCGTGAGAGCGTATTATTTCAACAGCCTTTATAGCATGAATGGCACCTGCTTAACATCTTGGAATGAGCTCTTTTTTCTACCCGTCTAATGCAGCTTGCTTACTCGAAATACCGGATGAACCGGACATTGCTGCGCCGTACGACGAGCACCGATGGTGCCGCAGCAAATTTCTTGAAACGACATCGCGCTAGGAGTCCACGACGCTGTTGACGCGCAGTTCCAGCTAAATTTCTCTTATGGATGCATATATGCCCTTGAATCCTCGCCGCAAGCAGAAAACACGGTTCATCCAGCTGACAACGACAAAAAATCAGTACAAGGATCACGATGCAGACCCCCAGACGCCTTCTCCGGGTCGTGAGATTACTGTAATCGCCTTGGGTCTCATGTTGCAGGCTTATAGTACCTCAGCTAATTTTTTTCGATTTTTCGGCATTTTTTTGGCATTTTTGACAGTTTTCGGACATTTGGGCCTCTGGCGAAGCTTAGATGGGAATTTTCGGACAACAGGGGCCCAGAGGAGCTTTTTGACTTTCGGACATTTGGCCGCCTTTGGCGGCCAAAAAAAATTTAACATCTGATGACTTATTCGGGGGTCCTGTCATGGAAGTGCGTCGATTCGATCCCTCATCCGTCAAACTGTTGCTTATTCGGTGGCTGCGCGATGCAGGGCTTTGTCCTCCTTCATCGCCGGCTTATTGCCCATCGAGTAAGTATGTTGTATTACAGATTCCATGTCCGGCGGCCAACCCGTTCATTTTCAGGATTTTTCCCTCCGCGAGGTCTTTATGAACTACGGCTGCGACTGGGACTTCGAAACACAGCGAACGCAGAGTCGTTGCCGCCGTATACCGCCCACTTTCCGCGCTCTCTGCCCCGACCTGCGCTACTTTATCAATGACTTCGAGCTCGCAGTGCAGTTCGCGCCGGACTCGGACCCCAAGACACGCCTCGTCAGCGGCATTCCAGCCTCCCGCTACGGCTTTTCGGCAGATATGTATCTCAAGCCGCTCGCGCCGGAAGCGCTCTTGGACGCGCCATACTGCCCCTTCAAGGCGGACATCTTCCAGCTTGGCTGGAGCGCTTCGACCTTCTTCAAGGTGCGCACACCGTGTCGTGGTTCCGATGCAACTATTAACGCGCTGTTCAGTCCATGACAACTGTTCCCGGACTGCACGAGCTTTTCGCCTCCATGAAGAACGACGATCCCGATGCGCGACCGACGGCCGCCCAGGCGCTGGCTACGCTCCGCGCCATCCGTCAGGCGACGTCCGAAGACGAGCTCAATGATATTCCGAACGACTATATCTACACCTGTCGGCGCCTATCGCCAGGCGAGGCATGGTGAGCTCACGCGTTTCATGTGACATTTAGCTCGCGACTGACGCATTCTCCAAGTACCTGCTCTTTCTGCGCGCCTCCGCGGGTCCTGGCTCCCCGCAACCTCAATCTGGGCTCATGGCCGCCACAGACTAAAGTCGCACTTGTCGGTAAATGTTGAAATGATCATGAAGCTAACATTTGACGTCGATGAATTCTCAACGCAAAGACCAGAGAAAAAACACGCTGATTAATTCCCTCCAAAAGTTCCTCGAGGACAGTGACACGCCTGGAGTCATCGGATATACCGCACAAGCTTCGCGCACACCGCCAGCACGAATTAAAATGACCATATGGGTCCAACTCCTTACTTGTGAACGCGAGGACAGCTGCGTGGAACCTGCATCACGAGCCGCAGCACTCCCTTGTAATGTCCGTCCCGACGTGAACAAGGCCGGGCGCTGGCGCGTCGCAGCCCGGGAAGGACGCAGCGGATGCCGCCCGCGAACCGGGAGTGTGATAACGCAATGCAGCCCGAGCGCTACGCAGCCCGAGATCGTGTTGCCTCGAAGCAGCAGCCAGAGAGAGCGCGTCCACTGCCGCTTCGTGCACAACCGAAGAGCACATGATGTCCGGCGCGTGCTGAGCGGGAGCGAGAGCGTTTCGACTCGCGCGCGGCCCGGGAGTATGTTGCATCTTGCTTCAACGCGAAGATCGCGCAGCCCGAGGATACCCCCAGAGCGCGTCGCGACGCAGCTCGGGAGTCGACGCAACTGGTCTTGAGTAATAAAATTGGCTCTGTTTCCAAGCAGCTCGCAAGCGTATGGGCGCGACGCAGCGGAATGGTGTCGAGGTGTCCTGAGGCAGCCCGAGCGCGTGTGGACCAATGGCGCAGCCGAGGAGATCTGAGTACTCCCCAAGCGCGTCTTGAAGCTGGACCTGCGGCAGCCCGGCAGTGGATCAGCGCTCAGCTGCCAGGGTGCGCGTGTCGAAGAAACTTGAAGAAAGTGTGTTGTCGACCAGAGAGCGTGTTGACTCTAAGCAGACGGACACTCCGCAATCCAAGAGCGCATTTCCGTGACGCAGATCGACGCAGCGCCAGGTAGACACCGTGCCACACCCGCGCCCGCCATCGCATTCGTGCGAGCTTCACGGTACGCGGTGTTGCACAGGAGCGGGGTGTTTGCAGCCGGAGCGACGCAGGCATCGCGAAAGGGCATGTTGGCTCGGCCCGAGAAGGAGTAATCTCGACGCGCGGCCGCGAACCGAGAGTGTGAATCGTGAATAGCGCGATGCATGTACTAGTAGACGGGACGAAGCCCCAGAGCGTGCTGCCTCGGCGTCGACGCAGCCCACGAGCGTGTTTACTCCATGCGGCCCGGCAGCTTGTCGACTGAGCGCATCGAGTGGGAGCCGACGGAGCGTCTCGGCCTAAGAGCATGCTGACTCGACCCAGCGGATGAGCGTGGCAGCACAGCCCGGAAGCGAGTTGGCGAGCGGGTTGACGCGACGCCTCCGTGGAGTGTTGGTGCAGCGCAGCGGAGCCGTCGCCTCCAGGCAACTCGAGAGCGTACGCGCATCGCGTCAATGCAGCCCGAGAGCGTGACGACCGCGCAGCCCAGAAGCCGGTTGCGTCGACGCTGCCCGAGCCGCCGCCCGAGAGCGTGTCGCCTGAGGTCGTGAGTATCCGACGCAGCTCGAGTGGACTCGGAGCAACCTAAGACCGCGTGCATATTATTGACCGGAAGCTGCCCAAGAGCTTTGACCCGACGCGGCCTAAGAGCGTGCTGCCTCGAACTCGAAGCAGCCCGGAGCAGGTGGTGGTTGGCACGAAGCAGGCCGGGGAGCGTGTCGCCCAAGAGCACGCGACCCGTAGCGGCGACCGCGTCGATTCAAAGACACCCGAGAGCGCGGCGAGCGTGCGGGTACTGAGGCGGCGCAGCTTGAGGCTCGGAGTGGTGCCGCGACACCACTGTGGCAGGAACGCGTCGGTGTGCGCGAGCGTATACTCGCCAAACTGGGGGCTGGGTCTCGAAGTCGGCGAGTCCGAGTCCGAGTTTCAAAGAAAAAGTGCCCGTTGCCGAGCCTCCGACGCAGTCAGGTTGTGCGCGTCCCCCGAGGCTATCGAAGTACGGCGCCTCGAATGCTCCTTCTCCTTCACGGTACAGTGATCTGGGCGGCCAGTCTCCAGAAATAGGCGTCCAGTCCCGCTTCCAGTCGCAGTCAGACACGCTCTGGAAACGTAGATGACAGCGAATGGTAGGCGAGGAGGGTGGGCGCTCTTTCTACGCTGCCAGATTGCGTCGCCGTGGTGGAGTCTCGCGGCGCAGAGCTCGAGCAGGTTGGCGGACACGGGAAGACTGGTCGGGCGGCGCAGCGCGCGCGACGCGAGACGAGCGGGGAGTTAGGGGCGCAGATTCGACGTCATCGCCGTGCCCTCCCGCGTTCATCCCAAGAACGCATGGAAGCGCGCCCAAGTGCCCAGCCGCACGCGCTCGGGCGGCATCGGCGGGAGCTCCAACGGTAACGGCAGCATCTCGACGTCCTGTTGACGTTGTCGCTCGTACTCGCTGAGCGTCATCAGCCCAAATCTCCCATGACCGCGCCCCTCTCCTTCATCCGGGAGGAGCGGTGCACCGCTGGACGCGCGGCGCCCGCGTCGCCCGCGCGTGACATAAAGGAAGACGAGGCCGACGAGGAGCGCGACGAGCGCGCTGGACACTAGGACGGCGAGGACGGTGTTGGCTGCCGACATGGGGGGAACGGGGCGGGTTGCGGGTGGGTGCGGGTATTTCAGGCAAGCCAAGGATAGCACTGTGTCCGTGCGGTGCAGGGCTCGTTGGGTGCGGCGCCCGGCGCAGGCGCAGGCGCAGGCTGTACCCTCGCGGACAGACGGGCTACGCGGACGTTATGAGTTGCTTGGAATAACAACACCAGCAGAGGCAGGGTAAGCAGACGTACCGCGTCCGCGTCTTCATGTTGTTTTGAGCTGCCATGGGGGTATAATGCGGCCGCGACACGTCAAACGAGAGCAGGATGCGTGCGCAACGACTTGATGGCAATATAACTTGCCTCACGTCCAGCTCGACCCTCCTCTCGCCCGTTGTGCCGTAGTCGAATATTTCGATCATTCAGACCTGGACAACGGGCGGCGGGTCCACAGGCCGCGAGTCGCGCTGTCCGTATCTGCGCACCGTCAGTCACGGCGCCGCGACGACCACGAAGCGGCCCGCCGAAACATCGTGAGAATCAACTGTGACTACCCCAGAAACCACTGGCCGATAATTGCAAAACCGAGCTGCGGGAATTTAACATTCGAAGATTAAGAACCAAAGGGATGAATATTTTGTCAAGGGGAAGGCATAGCTGATAACCAGTTTCGACGGAACGTTTCGAGCGTTCCGACTCTCGGAGTAGAAAGTCGAAACGGTCGAAAAGGTCGAGTCTCGACGAGTTTCGACTGCTGTAATTCCCCCTAATGCACGGTCAGCATAACGCAAAAACTGAACCAGGAAGACGAGGAGAGCTCAGGTAGCTCGAAAGCCACATAACACGATGATATCCTGATCCCCAGCCGGCCCACAAACGCCCCTACACCGAACACTCCGCACACCGCACCAAAAAAAGGAATGGAAAGAAAGAGAAGAATATGAGCGGGCAACCACGGGCGACGGCGTTACTCTCTTACCGCCGCCCACTGTGCGCGCTCCGTAAGAAATATCCCGTACATAAGGCCGCGGTCAGCGCACGACGACCTAAGTGCAGCGCCGCTTGGAGGTGCGGGTCCCAATGAAGGGAAGGGGGAAGGGGGAATGTAGACGCGTCCTTTACTACCGCGCACGTCGGCCTGCGGGCAGCGGCGGTCTATTTCTCGCGCCAATGATAAGATAATATACGTCCCGCCTTACGGCGCGCGCGCGTGGGGCTCGGGCGCTGCGCCGAGCATGGGACGCCCAGAGGTTGGTGTGGATATGGGGAGGTGGGGGCGCGGGCTGGCAATGGGGCGTTCATCCCTTTTACTAGACGGTGCATCATAGCGAGATGTATGGACGGCCCGTACGCACCGTTGATTCATAGAGGACATTGGAGGAGGAGGAGAGCGAAGTCGGGTATCGCCGGCGCGTTTGGCGTGCTCTTCCCGCTGCGCTGCTTTCCAATAAGGATGAAGACGGTGCTGCCTTACTGCGACCCGCCAGACACACGCTGGAGCTTTGCGGTGCTCCAGAACCCGGAATTTTCCTTGCTCTCGCCCACGCGCTTTTCGACTGCGAATATGAATTTTCGCCGCATGTCATCTGAGATCTCTGTGCTCTTTTTGCTCTTCCGCGTTCCAGGTTTCCGCCAACTACAACAGTTCTATCGGCGTGCTGGACGATAAACGACATAACAACACGGGCTCGAGCGCACCAAGCAACTGGGATATGTGATATTTCCCATCTGGCATTGCAACTGTTCTTCCCCAGCTTGTCGCCCACGTGACGTCGAGACTCGTGCACGGTCCGCCGGGCCTTCCTAGGCGTGCACTTCCTCTCTTTCTCTCTTCCTCCCGTATTCCGATTTGCATTCATGCCAGCAGCGCTCCTCCGACGGTAGAATCTCGGCTCCGCGCTACCCGCCGTCTCATAAATAAAATGGGCGCTGAACGCATTTCGTCACGGTTTTCAATTGCGCTCTCTACGTCGCCATGCTGCTCGGAACCCCCCTAGGCCTCCTCGCGTTGACCGGCGTCGTCAGTGCCGCCCAGACTTGGTATGCGCTGCAGGCGAGTACAATCCCAGTCCCGGGCATCACAGGCCTCTCCCCAAGTCTTCCTATGTTCTCTCTCCCTGCCCTATCAAAACTAGTTGTCGCTATCGATTCAACCGCTCCGCGCCTTCCACGAGCCTGCGCTAAAAATCCAACGCATCACTTTACTTCGTGTCACCGGCCCCCCTCCATTCCCGCCGCCCGGCCGAGTCGTCCCAATTCCCAGTCAACTCGATTCCCCATAGATCCTTTGTTGCTAACCCGAACCCCGCCTCGCCTGCTAACCCGAGACCCTGCCTCACCCGCAGTGGAACGCCCCGTCCTTCACCTCGATCAGCGGCCAGCTCACCGTGCCCAAGCGGCCGGGCAGCGCAGGCGCCGTCGGCACGCCGTATGTGTGGCCTGGTGCGTGCGTCTCACTACTGTACTCGATGCGGCGGGGGCGTATCCGTCCGTCCCCCGCGGCGGAGTCCGTCCGTCCCCCGCGACGGAGGCGCAGCCGTCTCCGCACACCCTCTCCTCCGAGTCGTATCATTGTGCCAGCGCTGACCCAAGCAATCTCATCTCACCCCATCTCCTCTTCTCGCGTTCCCTCCGCAAAATTGGCTGGCACTCCCGCTCGCCACACCCACAACAGGCGTGCAGAACTCCAACGGCGTCCTGCAGGCCGTGCTCGACGGGTAAGTACTTTATGCCGGGTGTACTCTCCTCCGAGTCAGTCTTGATGATATCGTTGCGCCGGCATTGGTACTGCAGGAAGAATAACGGAAACTGGTGGATCGGGAACGGGTGGTACGGCAACCCAAGCCTGCCATGGGGCGCGGGGTTCAGCGTCTCGCCGGGGCAGGTGGTCAACTTCAACCTCAAATCCGTGCGTTCAGAGCCGCGCATTGCATCAGGCTTAATCCCATGCTGAATTCGCTCTCCCTTCTCTCTCGCTTCAAACTGGACAATCCGAACGAAACGACGAAACTGGACAACCGTACGAAACTGAACAACGAAATCGCACTGCCGGACGTCGCCCGTCGTTTATTCTAATAACCTGAACCGTGCCGCCTGCTTGCGCGAGCAGAACGGCAACGGCACCTGGACGGGCACGCTCTCGGGCCCCGGCTCGGCCTCGACGACGTTCTCGCTGCCCGGGCAGACGATGACGACGTGCGTTTTGGTTTCTCCGAGTCCTTCCGCTTCCCCTTTCTCGCCCGTATCTCTCCTTGGATCCTATCATATCTGTGGAACGACTTGTCCCAAGCTCGGGGCGCGAGATGAGACGCCTCGCGACATCTCCACGCATATGAGACACCTCCCAACATTTCCCTCTCCCACTCCCGCCTGCTTTCATACCATGCTGACCCGGAGATTCTGAACTCAACTCGAATAGCGCGGTGCTCGCGGTGGAGGTGTACAACAACCCGTTCGACTTCAGCCCCGTCCACGTGCGTGCGTCCGTATGCCCGCGCCTCCCCGCGCTGACGCCCCCACCGCAGTTCAACAACGTCGTGATGACCGCGACGACGGCCGCGTCCGGCTGGTGCAAGAACATCGGTGCGTCTCCCAGTCGTCCTTCCGAATCCTACACACCGATCACCCACCCCCACCCTCAGGGCATCTCGGATACCCCGTCGGCGTCGAGGGTAAGGACTGGAGCGTCACGTTCGGCACTATCAGGTGCGCCCGGGCACTGGCAGTCTGGCAGTGAGTCTGCTGATTGACTGTGGGCGGGAAGTGGGAACACGTGCAATATCCCGTATGTGGAGCTGACGAACGTCGTCACGTGAGTGTGAGCTTGAGTTTGGGGAGCGGGTGGAAGAATGGGTGCTTCCAGTTGTGCTTCGCGCTGTACCTACGCTCGCGGCAAAGATCCAAACATGCTATGCATCAGTTCGGTCCTCAAGTCCGAGCCCGACCGGCTGTGAGTACAAGGTAGGATGCTTGAGTTGAGTATAGCAGTAAGTGACCCGACGCCCGTCGCATCACGTCGCCGCCGTCTACAGCAGAACTCTTCGAAGTCCATGGCCAATACAGTATAATGCAAGCTATCAGTACTGTACCCTGTATCCGACATCGCAACAGGAAGTGCACGCCGATCTCAGCTCAAACTCCAAGCAGCAAGCCTCAGAGATCAGAAACAAAATCACCTGAGCACCCGTGCCCATGCACAGGAACTGAGGAAGGTCAGTTCGACTTCAAACAGTCTCAGGAGCGTTAGGAGGTGGAGCCAGAAGACGCGAAGAGGTGTGCGGTAGGCTCGAATCAATCAAGCTGCTGTATCTCGCCTCGCGAAGTCAGGCCATGAAGCGCACATGCTGAAAATAAACTTCAACTCTTATCTTGACGCTCTGTCTCAAATTGGCACCGTATTCAAGCAAGCAGTTTGCAGCACACAAAGTTTTTGTTTGCAGCACACAACGTTTGTTGTTTCGGAGCGGATTTCAATTCATGCGGCAGTGGACACGGGAGGGTATGTCGAACTAGTCCACCGGGCGGTACAGCAAAGTAGTAAAGCAAGTAGATGAGATCAGGCGAGGATGCTGAGGACTGAGTAAAGTGCAAGGGAAACCGGACGTGAAGGATTCATGCAACATGAGAGAGAGCGCTGTGGACGAAAGCAAAAACAACAAAAAGCGCGGAGGAGACAATTATGTGAGGGAGGCCGATTTACAGGCCGAGGGACCCGAGGAGCGAGCCAAGACCAAGGCCGTTGAGGAGCTGGCCGAGGGTCGTGGTGAGGGTGCCGACGCTGCGATGGGAATGTGAGCAGGAGGTCAAGACGGTGGCAAAGGCGCAGGAGGGACGTACAGGCCAGTCACGATGCCGAGGACACCCGGGACGAGGGACTCAGTGAGCGAGAGGATCTGGGTGAGCGACGAGTTGACGCCGATGAGGAGGGTCGCGACGCCGGGGACCTGGGCAGCCTCGTTGACGAGCGAGCCGAGGATGGTGTTGAGGTCCGTGACGATGGCGCCGACGATCTGGCCGACGGCGTCGGTGTCGACCTGGCGCGTGGAGATGGGGACGGCGCTGGCGACGGGCGAGGTGGCGGCGATGACGAGGTTGCCGAGGTCGGCAGCGGTGGTGTCGAGGGCGCCGACGACTTCGTCAACGATGGGGCCGAGGACGGCCTCGGTGAGGCCGCCGTCCTGGAGGGTAGCATCAAGCTTCCCGAGGATACCGTGGACGGTCTGCTGGAGAGTGGCGAGGACGGCCTGGACGTCAACGTTGCGCTGCTGCGGCTGCACGGCGGTCGGGGCGGCGAACGCGAACGTCACGAACGCGAGGAGGGCGGAAAGAGCGGCGAGGAAACGAGCGGACTGCATCTTGCAAAGTTGCGGGAGAGTTGGGGGGCGGGGTACGCGGGTGGTGGTGAGAGGCTAGCGGGAGCTTGGAGTTGGCTGCTGGAGAGCGGGTTGGGGAGCAGGAGACCGCAGCCCCGGCCATCTTTTATAGCTGCTTCGCGTTCTGCCGGAGTCGCTACGGCGATGCTTCGCGCGCGGAAGCAAGAAGCGCGCGCTCCTGTCGCAGTCGCGCAACGGTAAACCGGAACAGTGTGTGGAGCCCCCGGAAAATCCGATGACGCACACGTGATCGTGACGTCGGCGGCTGTCAGAAATCATCTTTTGTCGTGTTCGAGCGTCCTTCGTGCTTTGCTCTGCAGTATTTGCACTCCAAAAAACTAATTGGATTGCATTCACAGGGTCTGAGCACCCTGCAAGGTCTCAGGGTCACAGCAGGGAGCAATAGGAGCCCAAAGTTCGCGCGACTGCTTGGGGCGCCGGGATACAAAGATGATCGACAGTTGGCAGGGTGACAGCGATGCCGGACTGCCGGTGGCGCGCCAGAAGCGGCCGTCGTTCTCAATCTGAGCTCATGATCCAAACGGGAACTCCGTGCAATTTCGCGCAAACTCCAAACCGTGCAAATTCGAGCGCGCGGTGAACTTCGACGCCCAGCACACATCGTCGGCGTCTCAGCCTCCTCGTTCTGAGCTCCCGGCAGCCAAACACCGGACGCTTTCCCACGACGGCCTTCTCACCGTCGCGAGTACGAACGACCGCGTCATTTCGCGTGCTCATCGCTCATGTGCGACGCGCAGGAGCTTAGTGGAGCATCAATGAGACGCATATCACTTTGCCCGACGGGGCGCATCTTGCATCCGGCGCTGCACGATTGACTTTCATTTCGGGTCCGCCGCCGGCGGGCTTCTCGTGGAATTGCGCTCTGATAGAGTGCGGTAGTACTTAGAGGTTATCTTCTGGAGCGACCATCACGTGACAGCATTCAACAGGACGCGTGCTTTGGTGCGGGAACAGCGGGAACGCACTCTGAACGCAAAAGTGCGCCATCGGTCCCGGAAGGCCGATGCGCCTAGCGCTGCCATCACCGATGATCTCGAGCATCTCATGACCCCCATTCGCGCGCTGAGAGAAGAACAAGCGAGCGCGAAGCGCGACCATCAGGAAGTCATACCGGTTGCTGTGTGGGGCTTCATATTTGATGATGCATATTTTCTGAGACGTTTGCTATCATGGCTTGATAGGCCTAGCTACATGTAAGCTGAAAGAGGTGGAGAGTCTGACGTTGACAGAGCTCAGTGACTCGCTAGGTATATATGTCTGGTCACCCGAAATGCGACTCCGGCGGAGTCAGACGGCGTGCTAGCACGTGACCCGTGCATATTCCATCAAAGTCAAACTGTCTAACACAGACTCCACTTGCGCTCATGCACGCCTTTGCACGTTGGCAAATACCACTACGCCAATCTCAGATCTGTCCGCCCTACACGGCAACCTGCAGCCTAATTCGGTCAAAGCGAGAAGAGGATGTGGAAGATGGAAGCAGTGGACGCTTTAACGGAACCACTCTTCGCAGGTTTCCAGCTCTTTTCTCGGGGCACATTCGCATGAAAACTACGATTTCGAGAGTCAGTATGTATACTTACTCAGGCGGCAGTTGTAGTCCTCCCCGAGTCACGATGAATGTGCGCCGCTGGTCAGTTCATCTCCGCACGAAAGCTCGGGGCAGCGCCCTCGATCTCGTCGAGATTCTGGCGTCCCAGAGTCGAGCTTCTGACTTCCCACGATCGGATGAGGTTCAACTGCACTCTCGGGAAACACTCGGGCGGAACGCCTGCCTCCCCGCAGAATGATTCGAAACAAATTCACCTGCACAGGAACTAGAAGAACTTCGTCGGTTCAAATAGGCTGCAATGGTGAATTGAATGTTGGGAACTGTTTGTAGGTGCACCAGGAATGTGGTATACCGGGCTAGCAGTAACGTGAGAAAGACCGAGACTATTATCTGGAGACTGGGAAGCGGTTGACTGACCTCCAGTACTCTATCAATTCTGCTCAGTCCAGATGTTCTGAAAACAGTATTTTGCCGCCGTGTAGTACCACGTCCAATATGCCTCACCAGATTGAACGAGAGGACACCATTGCACAAGTTCACGGAACGGTCGCTGACCGCAAGTGAAGATACGCGAGATCTGGGGCAGTCGATTAAAAAAGAGCAGAATGATGCCTCAGGCATTGGTTCGAAGGCAGCGTCTCGGCGCTCTGTGGAGATTGCGAGTGCCGGCCTGAGCGATTCATGCTCAGTGTTAGGATTGCGCACATAAGTTCATGGACTCTGACAGAGGGGATTTGACACGTCAGTGCAGTCAAAGAAGAGGGGAGAGCCCCCGAAGCATAGCTTTCTAACGTGGAAGGGTGGGCAATGTATTGAAGACATCGTAAAATTGCATTGCAACGCAAATATTACACATTCGTCACCTCTTCCATGTGCCGCCAGACGGCCTCTCTGGCGATACCCTCAGCATATGGGCTTGCCGAAACGGACTCGGCCTTATCTCTCTTGAAATGCGCGCCGGTCTTCGCAGCGGGGTCTAGGAGAGCGTACATCATGTACTCACCGCAGTCGTCTGCGGAGCGCGCGAACAGCAGCTGCATGATGGCGGAAATCCAGCGCATTACGAAGGGCATGTCGCGGTTGAGACTGGACTCGACGAATCCCGGGAATACGTGCGTGACGGATATGCTCGGGAATCGTTTTGCGATTTCCTGGGTTCAAGTGTGAGTGGAAAGTCCCTGCTGGAAATTGGGGGAACGCACAAGGGTATAGATGTCGGTATATGTGCTGATAAGCCCACGCATCTGCCCCATCTTCCACAGCGGTAAATGCATCGCCTTCTTCAACGCGATGTCGTCCAAGTTGACAGGCCCGCCGGCGCCGGCGACGGCGACGGTCATGATGCGAGCGTCCTCGCCCGACGCGCTAGCTTTCTCGAGCAACGGCGCGAGATCGAGCGCAGCGCGCACGCGACTGTAGATCCCGATAGCTACGAGCGGGGGCAGTCCTTCCGCGGTATCAGGCGCGCGGAGGATCACGGCGCCCTGTGAGAGGACGAGGTAGTTGATTTTGGGCAGCCGGGCAGAGAGCGCGGCGCAGGTCTTGCGGACGTTGGCCATGAGCACGGCGTCGACACGCTCGAACTCGTATTGCGACTCGGCGTGTTTCGGCAAAGACGCGATGAGGGCGTCGGCCGCTGCCTGGGAGCGGCCCAGAATAACGATGTGCACGCGTCCGTGGGTGTTGCGTGCGAAAGCTCTGACTATGCCAGCGCCTGCAATATCATTACTTATGTAAGAAACAATGGCTTCTGACACAGAATTGCCACGCACCGATACCGCTCGTCCCGCCGAAGACAACCAGTACAGGCCGCCTCTGAGGCGCATATTGCGCGTTAGAGACCTTTGCGACAGAGAGCGAAGGCATCCCTGTTTCGAGCTACCTGGACAAGAGCACCCTATATAAAACTTCCACAAGCCGCACGCTAACAGACGCTGACGCGTCGCCAGTCCCCGCCGGGCATGTCGACGTACAGGCGCGATGAGCGCCATATCTCAGGTGTCGACGTGGCAGACGGAGCGGGAGGTCATCGAGCGGCGTCGATGGGATGCTTGGTCGGAGAAAGTGATCGTTGGCCGTCACGCCGTGGGAGCGTGCTCACGGCTGTTGCCGCACCTTGGACTCGGAACCAAGGGGTGTCCAAGAAAAAAAAAAGTTACACAGGGTCCAAAAAACGAAATAAGCTCTCCAGCGGACCCCTCCCTCCCTCCCTCCTGCCTAATCCAGTAATATCTTCCCACGCATTTGCCTCCGGATATCCAGAACCGCTAACTCCGGGATCATCGCGATAATCCCAGGGCTTTTTGTCATTCTCCCAAGTATGTAAGTCATCAGTTCGACGTCTCAGTACTTAGACACATGACTTTTAAAGTTATTCCTGATCAGACCCAACCTGTACTCAAGGAGTGGATGGTCTCTAATGCCTACTTGTGAATAGTATGCTGCATGTTAGGGTTCAAACAAGGTTCACACCACAATTTCAGGTGCTCATACAAGTCTTGGGACCTTCTATGCAGCTTCAAGATGGATTTCAGAGGCAAATACTCATTTTTCAAAAAACGAAATAAGGTCCTCATCGGACCCCTCCCTCCCTCGTCCTCGTGCTATCGGATTTTGCCGATGGACACCCCTTGCTCGGAACTCTTGCCTCTCTGGGGACTCTTCATCGCTGTCTTCGCGTAGCCTGGCATCTGCTCTACGGTAGTCCCGAATCACTGAGCTCAAGCCGCTTATTATTTTGCGGATAGCCCGTCACAATTTCCATCCCCCTCTCATCCAGCGGTCCAGTTGGGCCAGCACGGGCGCAGTATCGCTCCTACTACACCTCATTTGCGCATCGAACATGGCTGGAGCTGCTTGATATGTTGCTTCGGCCCAGGCGCCCATTTCTCGCTGCCCAGGCAGACGAGCAATGGGCACCTGCACCCACAACTGGCTTGCCAAGCTTGGCTTTTGATCTCGCTCTGGAATGGGAATTCTCCACCAAGACGATCTCAGGTTTGTCCGCTAAACTGCCAATATGGCTCGCTGCTTTCTCCCTGGGGTTGAATTTCAAGATCCAAGCTGCGCACGATAAGCTCTCGAGATTTATTCGGTGCCGAGAGCTTGCTGCTGCATTATCCACCTACGTTCTGGGCTGCGGAGAAGTGCCCAACGTGCGGCTTTCACTATCTTGCTTTACATAGCGTGCACGGTACACGTGACTGTCTGCGGCTTTCCGTGAAGCACGTGCGCACTGCGCGGCCGGCCGGTCTTGGCTTTGGCAACGCGACTAGCCTTTCCACGACCACGACCACGACCACGACCACGACTGCAACTTCAGGCATAAAAGAGATTCTACTATTAGCGATGGATATTGGGTGCAGCAATGCAGAGAGCGTGCTCCCATAGCGACCTCGAAAGTACGGTACATACAAAGCAGGACAAAGCAATGCGAATTACAACTCGAATCTGGACTTCGAATCAGCAGAGTAGAGGTGAAGTCAAAGGTCTTCCATCTGCAGGGCCGGCAAGAAGAAGTTTACTTCTTCTTGCTGCCGCTGCCGCTCCCCTGCGCCTGGCCGGGCTGCGGCTGGCCTGGAGGAGGCGGGATACGGCCCGTAGCCGGGTGCGGCGGGATCTGCGAGGTATCGAGGTCTTCACATGCGCACATGCATGTCAGACGGCGACAAAGACGGCGAGGAACGACGCACGATACTGGCAATACGGATGCGGCAGCAGCGCGGCGCCGGTGCATCCCGCCGCGGCGCACCACTCGTGCTGCTTCGGCTGCTGCTGCTGCGACATGCGTGTAGCTACTGTATAACGGTGTGTGCGGCGAGGGCGGCGAGCGAGCAAGAATGCGCGTCTGGAGAGCGAGGCGAGGCGAGGTATGAGGTGAAAGCCTGGCTTGATTGCGATTGCGATGGGTGGTCGTCATGTAGCGTCGACGACCGCCAAGGCTTTATATGCCGCACGACAAAGGCGGATGACTCGGAGGACCACGGCATCTGGGTCGGTTATCGCGTGCGCTGTGATCGATGCGCCGGTCCTGCCGCGCTGGGATTATATCGAGAGAAACGCCGCTGGACCAGTCAGAGCGCAGCGTGCAGCGTGCAGCTATCGCACCTTCGCACAAGTGACAAAGCCTATCGCGCGAGTCCCGCTAGGACAGCTTCAAGGCCGGCGACGCAAAATAAGGATCGCCTGCCCGTGCTGACAGGCGCGTCACAGGAACAGATATGCGCGATGAATCATAGATTAGAGACGGATGTCGGCGAACAATGCAGCCTTGCGGGTGATTTGCTGCGGTTGTTATCGCGATGGCACCCGTTTGCGCGTCCCAATGCGGAAGTGAGACGAGGATTTCTATGTGGCGAAGATCTGCTGGCAGAGCCGC
The DNA here is from genome assembly GCA_037042915.1 of Auricularia sp. M13. Classification (NCBI taxonomy): domain Eukaryota; kingdom Fungi; phylum Basidiomycota; class Agaricomycetes; order Auriculariales; family Auriculariaceae; genus Auricularia; species Auricularia sp. M13. The sequence goes on along the minus strand of CM073194.1, from coordinate 943,242 downwards.
GGTATATGAATAGGGAAACGCCTGCCAAGATGTGGATGCGGAGATGGCATTGAGTCGGAAGAATCGCCAGGGACGGCGGGCCTCGACTCGGCGTTGTTCCTATTGAACGAGCAGGAAGATGTGCAGTCCGCATTGAGCCTATCCGTGAGAGTCCTAACTTGGCAAGTAGACTTTGTTGAGGACGTCATGGATGCAAGAAGAAGCGAATCAACCGTCCCATTGCGCAACTCTTAGCGGCGTGAAGGCAGTATATTCGCAGGGAGAATTGATTTCTCAGCTGCAGACGGAGCGCGCACGGCGCGTGCAGGGACATGTGATGCGTTTGGACAGTCAGCACGGATACTGAAAGGCTGGCGGCGGATGAGAATGTGCGGACTTACCACGACTGCTGTCAGTGACGATTCAGAGTTCGGCACCCTGGACGTTCTAGCATTCGCGACCACGTACCTTCTGAAATCTGCCAAGTATGCTGAGAAAGTTCCAGGCCCGACTTGCTCGCGATCTGCAAAGGGGAAAGATTCGCGTAGCAATGCACATCAATGGTTGAATGTGAGAAATTTTCTGGGTCACTTGTCCCGAAACAATTGAAGAACGACTCGGGTCAACGCGGGAGAACACAAGGATTCCAAAGTGTTAGGCGGATCCGCGTGGTGTACTATCACAGCTGTGATCGGCGAATCTTATGGACCAGCATGCGACAATGCAACGTCGGAGGCACGGCATTACTGAAACGGCTCGAGAGCATGTTACTTGACAGCTTATGCATTATGGTTCAGGGACATTGAGGCGGTCATGTGAGCCGGGGACTGGCTGGGTCGGCCAGCGAGAGCCCGCAACGACGGTTCTGTGGCTGGATGCTGTCACAAGAATGAATTGTACTGTACAGAGATGTAGGGCGTACATATAGATTGACATCAATGGCACCACTGCTGTTCACGCTGTCGAATCAAACGCGTGCAGAAGACGATGCGCGCTCGGGAGCTCCCAAACCGGCGCGTTGTGGCTCCGGACACGGAGCCATTCGCGAGTCGAACTTCTACAAATCCGTGGTCTCTAGCAAATGCTTCCAGACGAGCTCTCGTGCCTCCCCAGTGGCATACTGTGCTGGACCAATTTCCTCCGCCGTGTCGCTCTTGAAGTGCGCGCCGGTCTTCGCGTTTGGCTCTACGAGGGCGTGCATCATGAATTCGCCGCAGTCCTCGGGTGAGCGCGAGAAGAACGGCTCGAAGGCTGAGAGTAGTACGCGCATAAGGAAAGGCATGGAGCGCTTGAGGCCCGAGGCGATGAAGCCGGGGTAGATGTGCGTGAACGACACGCTGGGATGGCGTTGGGTGAGCTCCTATAGAGATGGAAGGGACACGGAAGGTCAGCATTCGAGCTGAATGATTGAAGGAATGAAATGGGCCGTACCAAGGTGTAGATGTCGGTGTACGTAGCAAGACGCGCGCGCAGCGACGCCGCAGCCCACGGTGGACCCTGCAGCGCCTTCTTGAACGCAATGTGATCCAGCTCGACCGGCCCACCCGTGCCAGCGCGCGCGACGGTCAGCACGCGCGCGTCTTCGCCCGCCGCGCTCGCGGCCTCCAGCTTCGGCGCAAGGTCCAGCGCGGCGCGCACGCGCCCGTAAAGCATGGTGGCCAACAGCGGATCAAGCCCCTCCGCAGTGGGTGGATTGCGGTACAGCGCCGCGCCGTGCGAGAGCACTAGGTAATTAATCTTCGGCAGGCGCGCGGACAGCGCAGCGCAGGCCTTGCGCAGGTCGGCGATTAGAAGCGCGTCGAGCTGCTCGAATTCATAGAGCGATTCGGCATGCTGAGGCAACGATGCAATGAGAGCCTCTGCTGCTTGGCGCGAGCGGCCGAGAATGACAACGTGGATGCGGCCCTGAGCGTGGCGCCCGAATGCCTTGATAGTTCCCAGCCCTGGCAGATATAAGCGGACGGGAAAATGCCTTGGACTGGGTTTAGTGGACGCACCGACGCCACTGGTCCCTCCAAATACAACAAGGACGGGGCGTGCTGTGGGCGTAAACTGGGCGTTTGATGCCTGGACGTCGGAGAGTAAAGGCATGGTGGATGAGGGTCCGGTGATTCAAACCAAACTGTATTTATACGGCAGTAGGGGCAGTGTCCTGTGGCAGCGTGCCAGTGGCGTAGACAGTAGCTGCGGGGTACCAGCTCAGGCCGGAAGTGGAAAACCGTCTTCTACCAGGCATATCGCGCAATAGTACCAGTAACAGGAAGTTGCTGAGTGAGCTGCTGCTTTCCTGCAAATAGTGGTGCACTCCACAGTTATTGCAGCACGAGCTGAGTAAGTGACAACGATTGAAATCCTTCTATGGGAACGGCGAGAGGAAGGGTTGTCGGGCGGAGTTGGAAGGGCCAGGCAAGCCTTGAGCTTCATGACAACGAATGCCAGCTGCGTCCTTCTGACCATTTGGCAAACTGCTTACCCTCTCAACTGTTCAGCAAGAGCATCTGCAGCATTGAGTTCAATATTAGGGGCCCGAAATCAAGATCCCGCCGAATGGACGCGTCAGCTGCGGCATGCGAATCCGCGAATCCTCTTAAATAGCTGTACTGGCGCATTTCAGGGGCAACAATGCCCTCTCTATCCACGGTCAAGGTATCCAATGCACAATATGCACCCAAGGCAAGGCCAGTGCTCGTTGTCTTTGGCGGGACAAGCGGAATCGGTGCGTGGCAACGACGATTCTGCTTCTCCGCGCAAGAATTATGTACTGACAGCTATCTGGATTATTGGTAGGCGCCGGCATAGTCAAGGCCTTCGCCCGCCACACGCGCGGCCGCGTGCACATCGTCATACTGGGCCGCTCGAAGCAAGCTGCGGCTGAGCTCATCGCGTCGCTCCCGCAGCACGCCGAGTCTATCTACGAGTTCGAGCCGCTCGACGCGCTGCTCATCGCCAACGTCCGCAAAACATGCGCCGCAGTGGCCGCGCGGCTCCCAAAAATCAACTACCTCGTTCTCTCGCAAGGCGCCGCACATTTCCGTGCGCCAGACACCGCGGAGGGCTTCCATCCCCTCTTCGCGCTTGGGCTGTATGGCCGCGTGCGCGCCGCGCTGGACCTCGCGCCGCTGGTGGAGAAGACACGCGCGGCCGGCGAGGACGCGCACATTATGACCGTCGCGTATGCCGGCATCGGCGGCCCCGTCGACCTGAACGACATCGCGTTGAAGAAGGCCGTTCAGGCCCCCGTATGGAAGGTACCTGAGATGCGCGCGCGCTTCGTCACGTACACCGACATCTACACCCTCGTGCGTTTCCAATGCATCCTCTTTTTCTCTCCCATGCAGAACTTATCTCATTTCGTCCAGGAACTTGCCAAACGCTTCCCGAGCATCTCAATCACACACATCTTCCCGGGATTTATTGCATCTGGCCTGAAACGCGAGATGCCCTTTTTCCTGCGCTGGATCTTTGTGGTCATGGAGGCCTTGTTTGCTCGCTCCTCGGAGGACTGCGGCGAGTTCATGATGTACGCCCTGCTCGACAAGGACGCCCAGACCGGCGCGCACTTCAAAAGCGACACCGCGGATCCGGTGCCTGTGAGCCCGTACGCGACGGGCGAGGCCCGTGAGGTCATTTGGCGGCATCTGGAGGAGTCGACAGACCTATGATCATATATCATACATAGTATGGGTCCTCTTTGTGCTCTTTTTAATCGGGCTTCATTCAAGCGATTACAATACAGGAAACGTTCTTTTGTGCATTCGTATCCTCGTTCGTGAGACGTTCCCTGCGATGCAACGCCTGCAATGCCGTTCCCCGAGACCACGTGACGCATACCAGGAACATCGAACCGGAATGCCACGCACACGCGCCTCCGCCGCTCAGGGTCGCGTCAGCCGTCAGGCACTCTGACGTTTGGCTTCAGAATCGAAGACTCAAAGCGGCAGTCCCATCGATCGTATACAGTGCCGTGCATATCGATTCCTCGTGTCAGGAACGTGCAGGATAGTGGCCGCCCCGCGCAGGCGAGGTCGGAAGCCTTGCACTCGATATACACTGCGCAGTCCCTGGTACGGCGGGTGCCTGGGCAGAGACGCCGTAATGAGATATAGCCCCCAGGGCTATTGAGTCCACAAACACTCTAAACGGTACATTATTCATGATCCCGACGCGAAACGTCGTCAATTACCCCTGGAATTCAAGGGGGCGTGTGGCACTGTTCGGTCTCTTTGAGCCTCGCTTTCTCTCAGGTATAAAAGGACCGGGGCAGCTTGGAAGAATGATCACGATTCACATCCCGCGAACCGTTCGTTCAGCACAGCACGTATCGATGGCCCGCGTTCTCTTCACCTCGCTCCTCTCCGTCGTCCTCTTCTCCCTTGCGCTGGCGAACCCGCTGCCGGTGCCCGTACCTGGCGGCACGCCTCACTGGCGTCGCGAGGTCGCTCTCGACGCCCCGGCTCGCGCCTGAAATCGACGCTAACTCTGTGAGTTCTGGTAGCTTGCTGCAATGTCGAATTGGCTGACAGGGCGGCGGAGGCTGTCGTGACAGTGAGATGAGTGTGATGCGAGGTTGTAGGGGAGGTGATAATCGAGGCGACTGGGAAATTGTAACATCTGCTCTCGCTGCACGTTCTCTAACTCAGGCTGTCGTACGCTCTGCTACTCATGTTTCGCAATACTGAAGTCGTCTGATTAATTCCTTGCGACCGAAGTACGCTGTCAGTGTGGTACCCTGTCCGATCCATTCAACGAAAGTATCCGAGAGGAATCTCTGACTTCAGGACAGCCTGGGCTACATAGAGATCAGAGTGCCGAGGCGATGGTAGGAAATGAGACAACCTCCTCGATTAGATGCATCTCACGTTCGATCCCATACTCCTACCCAGTGGACTTCGCACTGTTTGGCCCTGTTGTGACATCACGAACGGGCCAAGTGCGAAGCACCACTGGCAACACTTGCATAAGCGCCCGTTCGGCCGAGCTCCGGATCATGCTCGCCGAGCGACCGATGTCCGTGCTAGATTTTTGTCTTCTACCGCGCAGACCACTGTCACCGAGCCACCGCCGTGCCATCCGTCCAGCAGCATGGCAGATGCGGTGGACGAATATAGCGCTGCATCCCGCTGTCCTCCGGCCGATTCAGGTGCCACCCCTCCAGTACCTGCTGCCACTGTTTCCGACACTGCGCGCGAGGAGCAAAGCTGCTCGACAGAGAGTACCGCTGCCATCGAAGCATTACGCGCTAAACTGCAGTCTATGCTCGGTGTTATGCTGTGCACGTGGCAAGCTTATGCAACGCTTGTTCAGAATGCGGGGGATCAGCACCTTGTTATCCTAGCGCCATGCGGCGCTGGCAAAACTCTGGCATTCCTGGCACCTCTTCTGCTCAATGCCGACCATATCATCTTCGTCATCTCACCGCTGCTTTCTCTCGGACATCAACATCTTTCCAGCTTTCTATCTTACGGTGTTTCTGCATGTGAGATAACGTCGGAAACATTCTGCAAAGAGCTCCTGATTGTATGTCTATTGAATTCAGTCTTGTTCTCTGCTAAATCCCATAAGAAAATTTCTGCTTGTGTTTATCAGGTGGTCATTCTTTCGCCAGAGATGCTTCTTATTCTGGAAGTTCGGGATCTGTTCAATCGTGAACCGCTGGCCACACGTCTTGCGCGCATTGTATTCGACGAGGCTCACTGTATTGAAGAGTGGGGGACGACGTTTCGCTTCGATTATCTTAACCTGGACATCATTCTTCACCGGCTCAAGTCTCACATTCGATTTGTGCTGGCTTCGGCAACTCTAACACGACACTCGCGTCTCACTACGATGGACAGACTCGGAATGGCTCCCACGAAGACTTGTGTCATTCGCCTGGACGGAAACCCAGGCAATACAGTTCTGGCCGTTCGCCGGATGCCAGGACCGGCGACTAGCTACTCTGCCATGCGCGTACTTCTGCCGGACGACCCGATGTCTCTCCCATTGGACTGTGCACCACCGCCAAAGTTCATGGTCTTTATGCAGTCAAAACAGGAGTGCCGTGATGCTGCCATCTATCTGCTCAACTTTCTTCCGATGCACCACCAGGACAAGATCTGCTGGTATCATTCGGACAAGACGGATGGGTACAAAACGACCCGCATGGAAGGTTTTCGAAAGGGTGGTGTCTGGGGCATGTTTTGTACTGATGCTGCTGGTCTGGTATGCATAGTTTCACTTCAAAATGAGTGGATTGATGAAAATATTGCGCAGGGGATCGATATTCCAGACGTCATGGTGGTCATGCAGTGGGGAATCAAAGGTCTCACGTTCAGCGGCCTTGCGCAGCGCTCGGGCCGCGCAGGGCGGGATCGATCGCTCCAAACGCTAGCGCTACTATTCGTGGAGGACAAGTTCTACCCCCGCGAGGAAAGCGACTCAACCGACAGTTCGGATGCACGTCCTTCGAAGCGTGTAAAGTTGAACTCTTCTGCTGCAGCTCCGAGCGCTGTGACATCGCATCTACAGGGTGCGGACCCCGCTGTCCTCAAATATGCTGGTATCAACCCCGCTGCGACTGTGCTTCCTGGATCCCATACTATGTGCCGTCGGGATACGCGCACTGACGTATTCACAGATGCAGACACATGTCCGCTCCCCGCAGATCCGTCTCATGTCTGCCCTCGCTGTTCACCTCCGCCTCCCACTCTGTGCTGTGACTACAGCATTAATCTGGACGATCCGCCCTCAAATCTTCCGAGTTGGATGCGGCGGATACTGTCATACTTACCGCCCGCAAAGCCTCCTCTCCCTCGGAAAACCGCCGCGTCGAGAACACACGAGCCTGGGGAACAAGAGGACATTCTGGAGGCATACCTACGGAAGTGGCGCACGGACAAGCATGCCCTGGAGTTCCGAGACGAGATTTGGGGACCGACAGCCTTGCTTGGCGACACTGTCATTGCACGTATCGTGCACATTGCACACCGCGGAGTCATCAAGGACCGTTCCACCCTCCTTCGTGAAACTGGGTGGCTTCTCTCAGATACCTACGGCGATGAGATTGTGTCTCTCATCGATGCCGCATTCCCTAAACCTCCACTGCCATCAGCCTCAGATTCTGTGCGCCGGAAAGCGCAGCCTACCTGCAGCAATTGCAAAGCAGTCGGTCATGCTAGTGAGTAGATCAGTATTCTATCGATATCTTACTCACACTGGCTCAGAGAATCAGGCGGAATGCCCTTTACGAGCATTATATCTGGAAGAGCAGGCCGCAAGACGGAATGCAGCGGCGAAGGAGAACATTCCTCCTGTCCATCAAACGGGAGGAGCGGCAGCCACAGGCACACTCCCAGCAACTCCTCGCCCACTTACACGCGCTAATGGCGCGGCATTCCGGTTTGCACCCCTCCCAAACTCGCCTTATAATTGTGTTCTGCCGCCAACACCAACCGCTGCGCAAAGCGCAACTCCGCATGCATCTCCCATGCTTCTAAAACCACATAATGGCACGCCTGGTGCTTCCGGATCTGCTTCTTAGCCTAGGTAATTTTATAGTTGCACTTGCGCCCTGCAAAACATTTTCGGGTCACGATCAGCTGCCAGTGTGTGTGCGAAGTACTAGTCGTCGAAAAAGTCCGATTCAGCATCGGACAGCTGATTCTCCTCGCTATCCTCCCTGTGGTCTGTAAGTTCTCCCACACCACCTGTTTGTACGGCATTCTGGCCCTGCGCCAGCGCGTCAGGAACTTGATACGGAGTGCGCCGACCCGGAGTGAATCGCAGCGCATTGTCTTCATGGATAATGTGCCGCAGATTCTCAATCGTCTCCGTCATGTTGGGTGGTGCATGTCGCACATTCCTCGTAAGAATTCGGTAATTGAGGATGAAGTTGTCGAAAACAAACTTGAATATTGAGATGAGCGTCGAGATCTTCACAATTCTCTTGATGCCAAAGTTCGAGGAAGACCCAGAATGAACATTCTGGATTTGTGAGAGTGTGTGGGAAAGTGTGAAGCAGCACGTTACCTTCAAGTAAAGATTGAACAGCTCAACCAGCCAATCAACTCCCCGCCCTCCTCCTGGCTTCCCCGTGGGATTAATAATCCAACTCATGAGGAATGCGCGAGCAAGAGGCTTTGGAAAAGCATATCCAATGTTCAGAAGAACGCGAAGAGTGTGGCGGGCGTAGGGGTGCTTTCCTGTCGCTTGGAAGATGAACATCCAGTGGAATAGGCAGAGACAAACTCGGCCGACATCCATCTGCTTGATGGCAAAGTCGAGCTCCTCATCAAGCAGGGCATGAGACAGCCAGAGCTGCCAGTTCTCGAAGACTTGGTCGCGGGTAGACTGTGGTGCAAGACGCGACCGATGAAAGTCGTTTCCGGCGACATACTTCTGCGCAATCGTCACGGAGAGTGAATTGATGATGAACGAAACCTGCCGTGGCGTATAAGAACCCTTCAGGAGGTTGGCAAAGTCGACAAGCGATGTGCAAACACCGTCACTCCAGCGCTCGACCTCAAGAGTCCAGGCATCCAGAACCAAAGCCCAAGTGATATGGCGAGAGACATCGTGCATCCGCCGGTACCCAGGACCCTGCTTCCCACTGAATTTAACCTGTTCGCCAGCCTGAGGTCGCAGTCTGCGAACATATTTCCACGCGCAGGACTCGGGATGACGCGCGTCGGATTTGGCGAGGTGGATGCGGAAGATGGCGTCCGTCGAAGCCATCTTCATGTGAAAGAGACCTGGGCAGTCTACAACGTTCTTGAACTGGTCAATCGGGCGGTCCTCGTCGCAGCGATCAGACTGCGCGGAGTGAATGCGCTCACAGCCGCCAAGATCGGCATGCACGAACGTAACATAGTCCTTCGCGGCCTCGTCGGGAAATTTGACCTGAGCAAACATCTTTTCGAGAGCTAGGATGTTTCCCTGAGTCGTGGACTGGTTAAGCTCCATGGCTCGCATAGGCAGATACTCGGTCTTGTGCAGCGGAATTTCCAAGACGATATCCGGCGGGCTAAGAGCGTTTCGGAATCCCGCCATCGCAGCAGAGCGCTCAAGAAGGATGCGTCGGATGTGCCAGGCATGCATAGACAGCGTATGTGGTAGTTTGGCGGCTCCCAGAGCAGCTGATGTTGCACGCCGCGGGTCAAGAACGCGGGGAAGCTGCAGGACCTGCATGTAAGTCGCCGTGAACGGTGTCGGTTGGGACGGTGAGCGAGGGAGACGATTTGCGGGATTCAGATACCAGACGGTCTCTGCATGCTTGAAATCCTCCTTCGAGAGGCAGGGATGCGAGCGAATGGCAATTGCAGAAGTGGCGCTGATGAAGAGGTCGCCGCGCCCCGGAACGGGCACCGCAACACGTTGCTTGAAGTTGAAATTATCGTATGCCTCCTGTGTGGTGAGAGTCTTCCCCTCCTCGCCGAGAAGGTGCTCGCAGACCTTATCCAGCGATTCGCAAGATCGTTCGATGGTCGCATTGCTGGTTGAGGCGCCAATATGATTGAGAACGCTGATAACGGTGTCCGCGACGCGCGTCAGATGCAGGAATAGTCCCATATTGGCCTGCACAGCGTTGCAGCGCTGGTTAATGCTTTGTTGCCAAGATCCTATTATAGTTACTGCCTTCTGCAAATACCTGTGAGCTGAGAAATCTCTCGAGCGGGTGAACTCACAATCTCAAGCATTGCCGCACGGGCATCCTCATCGTCACCGCCTAAGTCACCAGAAGCAGTGGGTTTCGTCGCGGCCTCTTCCATGCTACCATCGACTTCCATTGCATCAGAAACGGGAGAGGGCGAACGTGCGGTGGCCTGCGGCAGGAGGCGATCGCCTTCACCGCCGAGATCACCACCGCGATCGATGACGCGCCCATGCAAGTGACGCGGCCGTAACAAATGCCGGTGGTCCTTGGGTGAAAGCAACAGAATAACCAGTTCCCAAAGCCGCGGTGCAAGCACCCGCAGCTTGCGAGCCAGATCGGCGATGCTGAATTGCTCGACTTGCTCAGGTTGCATGTGCGTAGCATTAGACTGAAAGCCGGCATCCTTGGCTGTTGTACGCAGGAGTTCTTTATGGTATAACTGCATGGCATTGCTGAGGATCCAACGCTCCATAACCTCTGGAAGATGCAGCAAGACCGAGTCCAGTAAATGAGGCAGTCCGACAAGAAAACTAGCCCGCAGATTCACGTCGGGCGAGAGTAGCAGCCCTTCAACGATCTGTCCTGGGAAGGAAGCAGTCATCCGAAACACCCAGGACTGAGCAGCGGTGGGAGCGTGGCGCTGGATGGCATCCAGAACGGAGGGCAGTGTTGCAACAAACGATGCCGACTGAGCATCATGCCCTGTGAGCAAGTCAACAAACAGCTGTTCAGGTCTATATCCAATGCTGCGCAAGTAATCGAGAGCTAGGTGCAGCTTCATAGCGTGGCAGAGAGAATGTGCCTCGCAATCGTGACAATCGCAATCTAAGCTGATCTGCGTCCGTCCCGTCGCGGTCGAGCATGATCCGGAGCTCGGCCGAACGGGCGCTTATGCAAGTGTTGCCAGTGGTGCTTCGCACTTGGCCCGTTCGTGATGTCACAACAGGGCCAAACAGTGCGAAGTCCACTGGGTAGGAGTATGGTTCGATCCCGTGTCTCTCTCTGCTGGACAGATGTACAGCAGCTATTTTCGTTTGCACGCAATCATGGTTTCTGTCCTGTTGCCTGATCCGGTAGGTGACCAAACACCGGGGAGCGGAGCCGAAAAAGGCGTGATGAGGACTCATCGGAATGGCTGTCCGATGGCGCAGGATGATGACCTCGACCTCTTACCACGTCCGTCATGGCTGCAGCTCCTGAAAATGAATACGCACCGTCTGCGCTGGACCAGGTGACGATCCGCGGACTCGGTGGCCTGCTCTGTTGTTTCCCAGTGGAACTGTCCGACGCGGCCATTGAACGCCTGCGCACCGGCCTGGCAACGGTTGTCCAAAGCGCACCTTTCCTCTCGGGTCAAGTCGTCGAAGACAGCACAACTGGCTGGACGCATGTTGTCGGGCCATACGATGTATCCAGCGATCTCCTCAGTATTCACGACGAGCGCGGCAAATTCGATTACAACGCATGGCGTGCACGACGTTTCCCAGTGCAGGATATTTCCCATATGTGGTCGCCGCCGCCACTCGACATTTTCCCTTCGCCCGTGCTGCGTGCGACCTTGACGAGGATGGACGGCGGCTCTACTCTTAGGATTCTATTTCACCATTCCGCATTAGACGGGACTGGCTCGGCGCATGTATGGGCTGCATGGGCTGCAGCAACTCGTGGGGACGCGCTGCCTGAGCTCTCTTTGGTCCCACGATATCCAAAGAACGACGCTTCTATCGAGACCACTGGCAATATCCTGCGCCACCCGGGGTACATGGCTACTGCACCTGCCGGATCTTGGCCCGAGAGTGTGACGACGCGGTTCTGGTTTCCCAACGAGAAACTCAAGGCACTCAAGGAAGCCGCTTCTTCGCCCGGTGCAGTAAACGGCGCGTGGATTTCATCGCACGACGCCCTCGTCGCTCTCCTCTGGACCCACATCGCTCCGACCCGGCGCGTGAGTGTCATCGCGAACATCCGCTCGCGTCTCAACCCGCCGCTGCCCGAATCTTTCATCGGAAACGCCGTCTACGCTGCATCGGCCCCGTCACCATCAGGTACCCTGCAGGCTGCCGCATCGGCCGTCCGCGCCGCCGTACGCGCTGTGGATGCCGAACTTCTCTCAGACTTCCTCGGAGCCGTGAGAAATCTGCGGAGGGTATACGAAGCTCACCGTATGCCAGGAGGGCCGTTCCTCGTCACGTCCTGGACCGACCAAGGGACATTAGGCCTTGAGTGGGGCATTGAAGGTTTCCGTGGCGAGTACGCCATGTTCCCTGCGTCACTCAGACCAGGCATCGCCATTGTCCTCCCGCGACGCGCTGGTGGGCTTGACGTGGCAGTCGGATTGCCGCGAGAGCAGATCGATGCACTGCTGGCGAGCGACGAGTTCATGTGTTATGCTGAGTGGGAGAACGGCTATAAACCATAGGCTAGGTGCCTTTGGAACTACCAATGTTGGCCAGCTTTGAGTGTTCTGGGATCATCAAACGAGTCTGCTGCGCAACTGTCCAACCATCGTATTACCACGAATAAACATCATTACCACTCGGGTCAGGATGGTCCATCCGCAGGCAGCCGTGAGCTCATCTTGAAATGTCAAAAACATCGTCCTGATTTAGACTCCTGATGCTGTGCAAATTTCGGTGGGTTGTGTGAGTGTGTGGACCTCCTGAGTTCTGACTTGCTAATATCATTTCCTCAAGCTCTCGTAAGCACATAACTGCGATTGACGAATGGGTTGGCGTGCTTCTTCCTCCCACGGACCTTGACTAAGGCCACAGCATATGTATGCTTGGGATGCAGGGGACCGACGCAGCCACCTGCTGGGAGACAGCAGTGCCCGGTTTATATCGCGATGGACTATATACAACACCTGGCGGACACAGTACATCTCGACGTTCATACTCGCGTTGAAGCGGTTCTGCTGGTGAAATATCTGTGACGGACCTGCTAGCATCTCGGCTGGAACGGCGGTGTTTGTCTCCAGCTGTCAAAAAATGTCGCAACGGGTTGCATCTCAATGCTCAGCGCTCAGCGCGCGCTGGCAGCCTCGTGGAATCTTGATCATGCCGGCACGGTCCCGCTGACGGCCGCATGATCCCAAGGACAGAATTATTTATTCAATGCTCAAGCATCGCGACAGTGAATTCTCACTTTCGAAATTCAGCTCGACGCTGTTCTCTCCTTCGAGCCGCAGCAAGCCATGCCGTTAACGCCCGATCACCTACTAGAGCTGCTCTTCGATCCCGCGCTCATCCCACAGGCTGCTCGCTCATCCTTGCCTGCCGACCTTCACGTACGCCTCCACGGCGATTGCGTCGCTTCCTATACAATGCTCTCAGTTTTCTGACTCTGAGACGCAGATACGCCCGCTCGCGCTGACGGATTATGGACGGGGACACCTCCGCGTGCTCTCTGTCCTCTCACCATCTCCTGACATAGGACCCGCGGCGTACGCACGGCAGTTCCATTACCAGCGCTTGCTTCCAGGGACGTACTTCACAATCGTCATCGTCGACAAGAACTCGGACCGCATAGTCGCGACAGGTGCGTACGATGTGCAGAGACGATGAGCTGGACAACGAACTCATCTGGCGCGGGGGCCGGCTGCAGGAGCGCTCTTCATCGAGCGCAAATTCGTGCGCGGAATGGGATTGGTGGGTCATATCGAGGACGTCGCGGTGGACAAGTCCCAGCAGGGCCGTCGGCTGGGCCACACCATCGTGCGGACGCTCGTCGCGATCAGCGACGCGCAAGGGTGCTACAAGAGCACGGGCTGCTGCGCAACACACAACATCCGTACGTAGACCGCAGCTCCTCGTTGACTTGCGTCTCGGCCTTCTCACCAAGCGTCCGTTGGCAGCATTCTACGAGAAGCTGGGATTCAGTCTCAAGGAGCGCGAGATGGTACGTCGACGTCCTGCGGCTGCGCCACAAGCTGACCATAGAATGGTAGGCAAGATATGTGGGGGCCCCAACGGGTTGTAGGCTCTGAGGACATGGGGGAGATCTGACAAGGTCCAGTGGTCGGATCAGTCGGAACGTCATCAACAAGAAAAGGCGACAAATAGATCACACTCTTCGTCAGGCGACGAGGATTAAGCAGGATTCAAGTTCTGGGTAATTTATGGTGAACGAATAGATCATATAATTTCACTGTAAGGTTCGGTATAGCCGTGATTCTACGCGAGTTTGGAGCTACAATGGGCAAACTTGACAGGTGGTACATCTTCGGCCCCGGGTCAGGAAGGGTACGAGACCGGTATTTCCTAATAAAGGTTCAACAACGAAGATCTTGATCCGTGATTGACGCTTTTACACCAGTTACAGCAAGTGCGGTGATTTCGGAAAGTCTAGAGCACTTAGAGGCTACAATAGGTCTCTCAGAGCAAACCCACCCTCCTGTAGGGAGATATGTGTGCTACGCATCCAGCGGCTCAATCTCTCGACGTCTTCCGCCTTCATCACCCCAATCACCATGCAACGAATTTTCTTGCTGAGTGTTGATGACGGCTGTCTTATGAATTGTCCCTGATCCATATAGTAATCATATACCATATATGGCTTCTGACACGTGCTGGAGAAGTGCACAGCGATTTACGATCCCGCGCTGTCCTCGACCACGCGGCTTTAGGTACTTCGGTGCTCGTTGGCCTGGCACTCCGATCTTTCTGCTACTTGGAGGATCGACCAGCGTGGTTGCTAGCCGCGACGCTTGGCGCCTGAGGAGCGTACAAATCTGCCTCGCATGTGGCATTGGATGACTCGGAGAATACGAAAGGCGTTGAGTAGACCAAGAGCGAGAGCGTCGACGCATGATGCCCCTCAGCAGATCCATGAAACTGGCAGACATGGAGTGGCAGAAGGACTTGCGCTGTCAGTCCAGACATTTGGTAGCAATCGTGCCGCCTCTTGGCCGTTCGCTTGGCCAGAAAATAACAAATTTCCGGGTTTGAATGAAATCGCGATGGCATCCCTATTCTGAATTCTGAATAATCAGAAGACCAGTATTCCGACTCCCGAGCGCGAGTCAGTGAGATCGATTTGTCCAGCCTGAGCTTAGGAAGCCCATCGGAGGTGTACCCGTGCAGCACCGGCAACAGATAGACCTTCCTCAAGATACTTGCCATATATGCGAGCATGGTCGTGGCACGACTGCGTGAGTGCCGAATTTAGCATGCCGACGCGTTGCCTGGGAGGAGTATCCAACATCCATTGGCCGTCCGAAACATACGCACATACTGTAAGCCAGCGTCGCTCGCCTCTTTGCCAGTACAAGACACAGCAACCATCTCGCTGCGCCCCTCTGGACAGAATAGCAGCTCTGCTAGATGTTTCTGCGCCGACCAGGAGCACTTCATTCCGGCGACCGTCCGCGCGTGGCACCGTGCGATTCGAGCCACACGCGATTGAATAGTCGCGAAAGCCCCACAGCAGTATCACGCACAGCCAAGTGGTCCACGCGGGCATAATGTATTGCCTGCGCTTCCGGAGGTCGCAGTTAGCGCTCTTGTTGCACACAGTTGAGTCAGGCCGTCGGCGCGCAGCAATCGAAAATAGTGTTGTTCCACGGTGGAACAACAAAACCAAACAGTACGGACCTTCTGTCCGAACGCTCATCATGGCTGCCATGAATTCAGAATGCTGCCACTTCGACCGTAGCCCAGCGCCCAACGATCGCGGCTCCTTGTGTTACTGTAGAAAAGCCAGTTTTAAGATGCGTGTCTGGAAATTTTTCGTCGTACCATTTGGTGCTCTGAGTCACTGCTACAGCAGACTGAAATTTTGCCAGGCGCGGGTCCTGCACTTCGAATTCTGTCTACCTTGAAACAGGGGTTCATTTTGATTGAAGTGCGCATGCTCCTGTTCATCTTTATAGTTGCGCTAGCTCGCAGTGAGGGTGGCTCGTTCTGGCAAGCTCACCATCCTCACTGGCTCGCGAGTACTCATCGACTTCTCCCTTACGAGGAACGGATTATGATTTGAGTTCTCAAGGCCGGGCCACCTTGGAACAGCTTGACCGCTGTATAAGCTGCTGTGCGTAGAGCAACTAGATGACAGACTCATTCGCGCATTTCGATACCCGCTCCCGAACACACTGCTTAAGGTACGTGCCCGTCGATCCGACTAGTGGGTACCGGCAACGCCGTCAAGGAGTTATCCATCAGCGGCTAACTCCGTATGGAGTCCTTGTCCGATACAGCGCTTTCAGGCCACCCTTCCTCTGAACTTCTGATTCTTATCCAAATAATTATTATAATTAAATATAAGAACTTTGTTCGGGCGGATTTTGGTTAATCAAAAGGACAAGTGAGTTACGCAACAAATATATATATTCCCTTGCAGTTATTCAAATTCTGCTCCGAACAATTTTCAGAGGGAACGTTCCTGGCATTGAAACTCGAGTTTCGAGAAATTTCTTCGAGCCATTCTCTAGCACGGATTTTCCTAAGAATGCCTCCATTTGAAGCCGATACATATGTTACGTAATCAACTCTGCTCGCCACTCGGTGTGTTCGGCACTGAATGAAGTTGATAACCCTTAAATCGCAGCCTGAAAGCCTGGGTATGCTATATGACTGCAACACATGCCTTCTCTTAGTGCTGGAGAAGCTGCTTCTGATCCCAGTGGTATCCAAGGAGGTAGCAGGCATGTAGGCTCTCCTCCTCTCCATGTCACTGCTTCCCGAGACTCTGAAGTCGTAATTTACGGCAGAGTAACTTCTTAATGCACTATGTGACCAGTGGGAGCCGAATGGATGGCATTTCTTGCGTAAGGGTGCTTTGGATTGCAAACGGAATGTCCAATCCTTGGACTGTGAGGATTTTGGCTGCATCATTACAGGTCATGGAGCAACAAAACTTTGTAAAATGTATCTATAACACCTTATCCACGTAATTAAATAGCCCTTATGTCGGGGAAAAAATTCAACGGCTTGCAGGAAAGCAACTACTCCGGATGGGCGGAAACTCGCTGACTAAGCCGGCCGATCACTTGAAGGCCGTTGCCGGTACCCACGACTAGACTGCAAAACTAACTGCGTGAATATTCATTGGCTTTGAATTACAATTAGGAAGAGAGGACTACGATAACAAGAGGCTAATTGCCAGTGTCCATTCCAAGCGCAGGATCCGAACCGAGGCATGGCCATCATGCAATCGGGAAATATATGAGACCGCAGGGTCCGGCTGTATCAGATTGCATCTGGCCGATAAGGCCCCATATGGCATATCATTATCCGGCAGCAGGGATCAGTCTGCTCCGTCATCACAAGTGGGTACCGGCAACGGCCTTCAAGTGATCGGCCGGCTTAGTCAGCGAGTTTCCGCCCATCCGGAGTAGTTGCTTTCCTGCAAGCCGTTGAATTTTTTCCCCGACATAAGGGCTATTTAATTACGTGGATAAGGTGTTATAGATACATTTTACAAAGTTTTGTTGCTCCATGACCTGTAATGATGCAGCCAAAATCCTCACAGTCCAAGGATTGGACATTCCGTTTGCAATCCAAAGCACCCTTACGCAAGAAATGCCATCCATTCGGCTCCCACTGGTCACATAGTGCATTAAGAAGTTACTCTGCCGTAAATTACGACTTCAGAGTCTCGGGAAGCAGTGACATGGAGAGGAGGAGAGCCTACATGCCTGCTACCTCCTTGGATACCACTGGGATCAGAAGCAGCTTCTCCAGCACTAAGAGAAGGCATGTGTTGCAGTCATATAGCATACCCAGGCTTTCAGGCTGCGATTTAAGGGTTATCAACTTCATTCAGTGCCGAACACACCGAGTGGCGAGCAGAGTTGATTACGTAACATATGTATCGGCTTCAAATGGAGGCATTCTTAGGAAAATCCGTGCTAGAGAATGGCTCGAAGAAATTTCTCGAAACTCGAGTTTCAATGCCAGGAACGTTCCCTCTGAAAATTGTTCGGAGCAGAATTTGAATAACTGCAAGGGAATATATATATTTGTTGCGTAACTCACTTGTCCTTTTGATTAACCAAAATCCGCCCGAACAAAGTTCTTATATTTAATTATAATAATTATTTGGATAAGAATCAGAAGTTCAGAGGAAGGGTGGCCTGAAAGCGCTGTATCGGACAAGGACTCCATACGGAGTTAGCCGCTGATGGATAACTCCTTGACGGCGTTGCCGGTACCCATCACAAGAGCCTAAGTACATGATCAAATCCGGTTCAGACCGACAACGCTCTGGTCAGAATGCCGTCAGAATGCCTGTCGATTTTCTGCGAGCGTCATCTACGTCTCAGCCATACTGCCACCTTATCTGGGAGTCAACTGACTGGCTGGAATCTGGCCAGCAGAAGCGGTTTCCGGGGTCTAGGACCGCTTCTGGCTCACGGCGACAATGGGCTCGGAATCCACTTATTATTCCTTTCGGGCTCGACACAAAGTAAAGCAAAAACGACGTATATTGCGGACCGGCGTATATACAGGGAAAAGAGGCGCAAGTGAGCGTTATGAGGTTGGCGGGATGGACACGTGGACGCCAGAAGAGCGGTGGACAAAGGAGGATGACGCGATTGTGAATGGTATAACGCGACGGCGCGCGAAGGGGAGGAAACATCTGAAAAACATGTTAGTACGTCAATGGAGTGGGAGCGCGAGCGGTTAATTAAGACTCCAAGCACGGCAACAAAGCAAAGAGCACGATAGTACGACCGCAAGCAAGAGACGACCAAGAGCCAGCCAGCATCCTCGAGCAAAGCAGATAGCCACCGAGCAGCGAACCAGCAAGACGGATCTCGACAGTGAGCAAGCCACAAAACATATCCCCCGTAGACTGTGTCTTGCATGATGCTTGAGGCAGGGCAGGCGCTCTTGAGGCAGGCGCTTTTGAGGCGAGCGGTCTTGAGGCGAGCGGACTTGATGCGAGCGGTCTTGAGGCGGGCGCTCTTGAGGTAGCGAGGTCGACGCCCGCCTCTGGAGGGCGCGAGGTCGACGATGGGGTCGACGAGGCGGGGGGAAGAGAAAGAGGAAGAGAATGGACGCCGGACTTCGAAATGAAGATTTTACTTGGATCCGTTCCGCAGCCGCCGTGATGCTGCGCAGCATTGTCCTGCTTGGCACTTGGCAATGGCACGGAAATCGTCCAAGTCCCACAATCGCCGCCCATGTCCACTATTAAATGCCTTCAGCAACATTGAGCAGGCACGAATTTCCATCTTCCGGTGGACACAGAGTCATCCCAGTCATCGTCTCAGAGACAGCATGCCAGATGCTCACACCAGCAGCGGAGATATCGAGCAACTCCCTGCTTAGAAGGGGTGCGCGGCTTCCGCACGACGGGAGACTGACTCGGAGTGCTCAGAGCGCGGTCAGCCTGCTCCCCATCTGACGCGACCTGGCACGAAGGAGTCTGTGCCGGACAATCCTGATATCGGCCTGACGCGACCGGATCAGGCTATATCAGGCGAATTCAGGCTTGACCCACCTGCTCCTTTGCCCTCAGTGACGATTCAGCAGCCCGTCAGGCTGATGACCTCCTGCTTCTGCCTTAACTAGCAAGATCAGCCCTCAGATTACGGGTATGCCACAACCAGTCAGTACAAGGTTTTTCCCGGTTTCATGATGTGCAACTTATTGCACAGCAGCCTCAATTAAACATGCTGGATGCCCGGACCAGCAGCGGCGCGCGGTTGCGTGTTTACCACGCGGTGGCCAGTATCGGGGTGAATGGGACCCGGGAGCTCCTGAGCATACCTAATGTCAACGTGGGAAATTCGACGACCAGCTGCAGGTCGCACAACACCGACCTTGCGCATCTCGTGTTCCGCCACATGGGCCTGGTTTCGATTCTGCGCGTGCTCCTCGGAATCCAAGTTCTCGTAACCTTGGTGATCGACATGTCCCCCGGGCCTCTGCCTCTCCCGCTCCCGCTCCTCCATCTCCTGCAATGCTCATCCTGAGTATTCCTGGTCCATCCAAAACAACCACGGGCTCATCTGCTCACTGTCAAAGCGCGATTACTGCGTTCCTTAGCCTCGAAAACACGTCCATTGTCAGTACTCCGATCCAGACGGTCTCGCAAGTCGCATGGTTTCCCGCGCTCACCTGTTCGCCGGTATGGTCGCTGTATTTATCGAGGTTCGTCCCCGGTTGTGTCGCAGCGAGCGCCGCTTCGTCAAATGTCTTCTTGACGGCGGAAAGAGCGTTGTGAATGTGTTGCATGGTGAGACAGTGCAGGTTGATAGCGTGTGTAGGTACGCGCAATGTCTGGCTTATGTATGAGGCGCGCTGGAGTGGCGCGGCCCCTGATGACGCGCTGACGTCATTTGCACCAGATCGACGCCGGCCTTCTCCGCTCGGTCGGCGTTCGACAAGGTATCTGCTTGTGTGAAAGAAATATTCGTATACTTTCGTGGCATAGAGATCGCAGCCTGACTTCTACGAATATAGACCGTATGGTGCTCATTCTCTGCTGAGGGACCGAGAGCAAGCAGCAGTCCAACTTAATGGGTTCCAAGTTGTGAGCAATGCATAGTCTGTATCAAATCACACCTGCCTAATAGAGAGCTGCCACTGAGCATTTGCATCCTGCTGTGGATTCTCGAGGGCGATTACAGGGGCTGGTACTTTCTCCCGGCGGATGTCGCGGAGAGCACATTGTTAGCACTCGCTCTCCTGTTGGCGTTTTTATATCCTATATGCAGTATGTTCCTCGTGGGCGAGAGCGTGCGGCAGGTCTTCGCGCTCCCCGAGGGCTCATTCCACGAACCCCAGCTCGCGCGCTACCTCCCGAGTTTCTCGTAGCAGTTGTCAATAGCTGTTCTGGATGTAATACTGCATGCATCTCCTTTCTAGCACTTGCAGCGAGTTCAGCGTGTCCACAGCAAATGTTCCACGTCGATGTCAGGCGAAAGACGCGCCGATGCCAAAAGCGCGCGCACAGTGCTCGCAACGAGGTCACAACGAAATCCGCAACGCAAGTCGCAACGGCTGTTGCGAGCTCGCTGTGTCACCCAACTATGCAACGAGACTGAGCAGACATTCGAAGTTAGTAAGGAACCCGAACGTCACCAAGTACTTACGAACCCGGGACCGTTCGGCACACTGTCTGCTCGTTCCGAGTCCATATGCGTCGGAGGGACACGACGAGGCAGACCGTCGCGCTTGGCTGAGGACCCGAATGATACCCGCGCAGTGTTCACGAATCGAATGGCGAAGGTAATACGTTGTTGATAAGCAGTGTGATACAGCGGTCTACTTAGACGGGCGTCCCGGGGTACCTACAAAGCAAGCGGCAGAGCGTGTAGATCAGGGGAAGGATGATGGGACGAACCATCTCCGAGTCGCATTCCTTCAGCGCGAAGCCGCGCTTCTCGAAGAAAGCTGGAGCATTTGAACACGGAAAGCCAGCATTAAAGCGTACGAATATTGTCCTTGGAGCAGTTCAAAACAGTCTTGCACGCCCCCCGACCACTGCGGTCAAGACCCGGATGACGCGCAGGCCGAGCTTCTTGCCCTGCTGGCTCTTACTTACCGACCGCAATGTCCTCCATATGGCCCCCGGGCCCGAGCCCGCGCGTGAACTTGTGCTCGAGGAAGAGCGTGCCGGTCCCGACAATCTTGTCTGAAGCACGGTCGACGATGGCGAGCGTGCATTTATTAGGTGTCGGAGAGCGCGCGCCGCGCGCGGACGCGCTCTTGGTACGGGTCGGGCGCGGCGGTGAGGACGGAGAGCACGGCGAGTGGTTTGTTGAGGACGGGGGGCGTATCTGCGCCACGACGACGGGAAGAGGAGGGGAGATAACGTACGCGCAGCTCGGGAAGGAGAGCGTTGCGCGCAGATGAAGGGAGCAGAATGGGGTTGCTTTGAGCGTGTCGTCGGGCACCAGTGGCATGTATGGCAGCGATTCAGAGGAAATGAAACGGGAGAGCAGATCAGCGTGCAGCCGCTCCGTACAGTCTTGGGTAACCGAGCACTGCTGCCGCCGACGCCTGGCACCACTGGACGGTACTCGCCATCTTTGTCAATGCGGGCACGCTACGACGTTGACAAGTTCGCGTGCGTCATCGCCTGGGACGCCACGTGTCGGTGCGCGCGCGCGCTGAGCAAGGAATGCTGCTGGTACGCTGTCTGTTCTGGGCCCAGCGCTCAGAGTACGGCGAGACGGACGACGCCGGGGGTCTGATCGAACGCGACCAACAGGACAAACGCACGCAGCCAGAAGAAGGGCGCCAGGCGGATGGGTTGCAGGGCGTCCTGACTCCTGAGCGCGTCAGCGGCATACATCTGGCGAGGACGAGCCGGATTTTTTGGCAGGCGTACGTAGATAGCGACCGTTTCTCGTGCTCTCATTGCGCTGGAGCTGCTTCCGCGCGATGATATCGACTCGTTCCCGCCTGGTCGACTTCGCAGATGAGTCGAGGTTCCGATGACGGCGTGCGAGAGCAGGTTTGCTGTCGGCGGCGGCAGCATGAAGACTGAGGTGATGCTCCTGAGCGCCTGGAGAAAGTCGGGCACATAAAATCGGTATGCTTGCGCCTTGTGCAGTTTCCTCAGGCGCTGCGGTTCTGCGAGTATATCGTCAGCCTTTTGAAGGTCGCCGGGAGAGCTTGCTGAGACAGTTCATGATTCCAGGCGTCCGGGTGGACTCTAAGGATTTGAAGCTGGAAGTTGGCGCGTTAAGAGGCGCGTCAAAGCAGCACGTGGCGCGAGCAGTGTATCACGTGGAAGCAGTTGCGAGACACGCATGGTTTCTGGATCGATGCGCGCGGCCAGCTGGCTTGGAAGTTGGTCTCTGACCATCATGTTCGTCTTTACCGCAGACAGCTGCAGCAGCGGGGACGGCGAGTCCGTTCGAACGTGGAGTCGCTGGCGCGCGCCATGACGCACACGGACTCGACGTCATCAATCCCGTACGAGCGATCGTCGAGCGCGCTGAGCCTGGTGTCGACGACGACGGCGAGTTATGCCCCCCGGTGCCGGGCGTCGGCGACGGCGGAGAGCACTGGCCTGGCGGTGCTCGGTTGCAACCCAGTACATAACGGGCCTGCGGAGCTGAGCGACGATCTTCTCCCCTCTTCCTTTTGCACATCCCCGCCGCCGATGCCACTGACGCCCGACGACGCGCTCGAGCTGCTCTTCAACCCGGCGCTGCTCCCGCAGGCCGTGCGCGATGTCCTCCCGCCCGAGCTGCACGTACGTCATCTTTCTTCCCGTCGCATTCGTCGTCGCTGACCGCCGCGCAGATACGTCCCCTGTCCTCAACGGACCACGCGCGCGGCCACCTCGCCGTGCTCTCCGTCCTGACGCCCACGCCCGACCCGGGCCTGCAAGCATACCAAGAGCGCTTCCGCGCGCAGCGCGCGCTGCCCGACACGTACTTCACGCTCGTCATCGTCGACCGCGCGTCGGACAGGGTCGTCGCGACCGGCACGCTCTTCCTCGAGCGCAAGTTCACGCGCGGGCTCGGCCTGGTGGGCCATATCGAGGACATTGCCGTCGATAAGGGCCAGCAGGGCAAGAAGCTGGGTCTGCGCGTCATTCAGGCCTTGACGGCGCTCAGCGAGGGCCGCGGGGCGTACAAGACGATTTTGAACTGCTCCAAGGACAATATTCGTGCGTTTTTTTTTTTTGGTTACGGCTTTGCTCGCTTTTCCGTGCTCAAATGCCCCAAAGCTTTCTACGAGAAGTGCGGCTTCGCGCTGAAGGAATGCGAGATGGTTCGTCCTATCATCCTTCCCCTAATCCTATCACTCACCGACCCGCGCAGGCAAAATACGCCAAAGACACCCAGGTCGTGCAGAAGCTCTAAATCGCTCCGTTCCGGCCCACATCCCACACTCCCATAGACATGCCCGCATCGGACATCCGAGTCGCGTTTCGTTTTCGTTTCACCGGACCTCTGCGCACGCTCTGCCTCTTGCTTTGTAGGTACATTACATTTACTACCCCCGGGACGCGCCCGTCTAAGTAGACCACTGTATCAATGCTTCTTCCTACCTTATCATCGTGAACGATGCGAGCGTCCGTCCCGATTCGGTTCGTCGGTCTGTCGGCTTGTCAACACACTGCATTATCGACATTGTGCGCGCGCATTTGGCAGCGGTGCGTCTTCCGCCTGACATCGACTCGGAAAGCGTGCGGGCGGTCGTGCCCTGTCCGTATTTTAATCGCTTCCTTGTTTTGAATATCTGCTCAGCTGTGTCGCGTCAATAGTGCACGAGCGTCGTGATCGAGGCACTGTGCTCGTACGCGGGGTCACGGTGGTGGAACGAGCAGCGTTTGCCGCTTGAGTTCTCTAAATTAGAGTAGATCTCCCACTGTGAGTCCCCGACCCAGTCAACCAACTTGCAATGGGCCTGAGATTCCCCGTCGAATTCCCGATACCTTGTACGTCGCCGCATCCGGTTCGCTGCCCTGCGATTACAACTGATAATAATAATGATGTTCGCCAGTGCTACTTACGCTACACTAGACGCCCGTTCATGCGGTCGATCATCTGCGTACTGTTTCAGTGCTTCCTACTTGACAATGTTTCGCCTTCGTGCACACTGCGTCCGTTCGGTTCTTCAACAAGCGAGGTTCAGCCGGTCACCTGCATCGCACGCGCCCGGTGCTCCCTCCCTCGGAAGTGAAGAGAAAATAGCCCAATGAGCGGTCCCAACGTTCAAGATCCGGCTTCGACTTCCTCTGAATCACAACGCGTGTCTCAGCTGTGAGGCGCTGCCGTATACTTGTGTGGTGGCGGAACGAGTGACCGTTAACTTCTGAGGCTTCGCCGTCGCTTCGAACCTGGTCACGCACCCAGTTCCAGTTCGATAGTCGGTAGCACGGTACTTACGTCTTCGCTGGCCTGCGGTTACGACTAATACTAAATGTCCGCTCGTGCTACCGTCCGGCCGGCCCTGGGCCTGCGAGGTCGTTCATTGTTCGTGTTGCTCATTGCCGGTCGCCGGTCGATGTGCATACGCCATTGGCTACTGCCATCGGCGTGCCCGAAGGCGCGACCGGAAAATCGCCGAAAAACGCGCGCGCGACCCGCCGCTACCGTCTGCGTCACCGTGCGACCGTCGCGCAAGCTACCCTGTGTAGACTTTGGGAGCAGGGTTGCATGGTCACCAGACGGCGTATCCGAACTGCATCAGGGCCGGTGTGCAGTACTTAGTTTTCCTGCCAATATCAGCTGCATTTTACTCCTGGCTCATCCAGGGCAGTTATGGCGGATCTGAGACCAGGAGCACGTAGGTATAGGATGAATATGGATTGTCCAAAGGCTCTTCTGAATTAATCGGCCAGCCTGTGTGCTCCTTGGGCATTGTGAAACAGCATACAGCTGTTAAGCCTGCTGTGCCTTGGGGGTTTGGTTGCAAGGATAGTTGAACGTCCGGGCGCAGAGAACACTCGAACGAACAACTAGAGCCTTCGGTGCGTTATTGAGCACACCGGCTACGTCGAGTAGCACGACCGAAGGGACCACGAGCAACAGAGGACTCAGACGAGTAAGTCGGGCGAGGGAAGAACCCAGAGGCGAAGTCGAGAGAGAGAGAGATAGAGTGTGCGAGGGGCACGACTATGTCGATTTCGTAACTGGGGAGCTAGATACAAAGTCGAGGGTCTTTTATACCTGGGGAGGTGATCCGATGTAATCGGAGTGTATCCTAGAGACGAAGGAGAGGGGGCCTCAGATCAATAGAGATCGTCGTCATCGGCCGATAGGATGAGTAAGAGCGAGTGGGTAAGGTATCGGGGGATCGGACGAATGACGAGAGGCGAATGACTAAGACGAGTGGAGCGAACCGGATATGAACACTATCGATACAGTAGGGACAAGGCGAGTTAGGTGGATGTATGCGAGTAAGGAGAGAAGCTAGAGAAGTGAGGGAGAGGTCTAGAGGTAGAGGACGATGAGGAGAACATATCCCGAGCATATGAACACGAGGGGAGATAAGCCGGGTATTCGGGAGCTTGACCGAGTTGACCGAGTTGGCCGAGTGACGTAGAATGACGCCGAGTGATGCCGAGAGCACGTGGGGTCCGCGGACCGGGGCACGGGCGTAACAACAGCAGGGCGGCAATTCGGGAGCCTCTGAACACGACATAGTGCTGAAGAAGGTGTCAAATGGGTGTATTATGGTGCTAGGAATACAGTGCATGCTGTGTCTTGGCCTCTTGCTCGACGCCCGCGGCGCTGAACCGCTGCAGCCGTGTGGGAGGGTAATTGCTGCAACTTAATATGAATCGCATGCCAGCCCTAATCCTGCTCTTGGAAGCCGTATAATGATTGCACGACCTTGCTTCCGAGGTTGGAAGGGTGTAGCTTGCGCGACGGCCGCGCGGGGTCGCGAACGGTCGCGGCGGGTCGCGCACGCGTTTTTCGGCGATTTTCCGGTGGCGCCTTCGGGAACGCCGATGGCAGTAATTATGCTGTAGCGCCCCAGGCGCTTCGCGTTAATGATGAGGAGGTCGGCGGAAATTCGCAATCCGTTACGGTGGCCAGTTTCGCAATCCGTTACAACGGTCAGTTTCCCTCCAACAGTTTTCAGCCTGAGCGCTGAGTGGCCTTGCTCTCCCAGTTGGAGCCGGAGTGGGCGTCGATTCGGAAAAGCACAATGCACTCTCAGGCTGCGCTTTCCGCTTACCACTCTAAACGGACTCCGAGTCGCCGTCCTTTGGACACCGGAATATTAATACGATGACGGACCGACCCTCTCCGTATGGGCCTCGATTTTACTTATACAGTACTGGGGTACGGTACGGTCCGCCTCCGTAGCGCGCTGTCCGACTTGCGGTAAGGCTGAAACTAAATTAAATATAAGTACACCTCGCCGTACTTTATTTAGATTTAGTATGTAATTAGTATTAATTAATTATAACTAGTTATATCTGAATCAAATCAAGTGCCAACGATGACAAGTTATACTCGGTGTATGCAACTAATGACTACATCATACATACTTCTATAACTATAGCTACTGATCATACAAGGTCCCTGAGGTGTTGGGATGCCTGCAATGTGAGGGTGAAGCAAGAAACCCTTCTGGGTGAGAGTATTACCAAATTGGGAAAGACGATCCAAGATGATGCATGACTGATGACTGGGATACCATACCTGCTCCTCAGGTATATGATCGGTTAATAGGACTCCATATGGCTGGATACCGTATGCATTACAACCTCAGGATACTTCAGAAATTGACTCTGGCAACAGGTAAGGTACTTGGCAGTCTTGCATATCGTCAAGGACCTCCACTCCCATGCAGGAAGGTTGCTATGAATGTGGATCAGGTCTATAACACCTCTCTCTAAATGCATCTCAGTTGATCTGAGCCCTCATAAAGTTGACATGTAGATACAATTAATTATAACTAATTACTCAAAAATACACGAGTCTGTACTTTAATTATATTTATATAGGCTGTTAATTAATTATACTTAGTAATTAATTAAATTAGTTGCAGCCTTAACTTGCGGTACGGACGGCGCTCCTCCAAAGTCAGCCTCTATGCACACCGATGCCAGGCATCCACTAGAAATATCCAAGAAGCAAGAGGTCTGGCCCTGGATTGAATGGAAGAACCACCGAGCCGGCCGTCCTGTAAGTTCATGAATACTGGCAGGGTTGGCCTCTCACCTGCGCCAGGCCCTGAAGCTGACAGACTATCCTCATGCCAGACGTGAGGCCTGAGCCTCGTCACTGTATAGCGACCCCGCCCGGCTTTCCGGGCCAAGGGGTCGCCGTATAAACGGCGATGGCAGGTAGCCAGCCACCGCCCGTCGTGCCAGTCACGGGCAGTTCTTAGGACTTGCAGTCTCGCAAGCAGAATGGCATTACAAGCTATGGTCCGGATTCTGAATCCAGATGAGCGGTCGCCGATGTGGCTCTCAGAATTGAGACGCAGACGGGGACAACAAGAGTGGTATTCCGCGCTCACCGAGTCCCCTATTCAGGTTGTCGACATAAATTTAGGCCCAGCATCAAGAGACGATAACATTGCTACTTCGAGCGCGGGAAAGAATGTTGCATACATGCGGAACAGCTCTTCACAGACTGGACTAAGTATCGCTACGAGAAACTCGGGAGGTAGCGCGCGAGCTGAGGCTCGTGGAATGAGCCCTCGGGGAGCGCGAAGACTTGCCGCACGCTCTCGCCCACGAGGAACATACTGCATATAGGATACAAAGTCATAACCAGGAAAACGAGTATTTCCAACGTGCGTATCACAACATCCGGGAGGTCGTACCAACCCCTGTCATTGCCCTCGAAAATCCACACCAGGATGCACATGCTCAGTGGCAACCCGACCACAGCAAACGTCGCAATTTTCCATAGAAGCTCCTCGGTAGGCGATAGAAAGTGGATCGAAAGGCCCAGCAAATGTGGGAGTCCGTAAAATGCCGCAATGGTGAACATCGTGAGCGTACGGGGGGCATCCATATTATGTTTCCCATTGAGCCCCGAGAACACCGGTACCGAATCCTCAACTGTTCTCCAAGTCAGCCCCGGCGGCGTCTTCGGAACAATTGCTATGCCTATCACGGTGACCTCGCCCACACTGTGCGGCTTGTACCACCAGAGCACGAGGGCGACGAGCGAACAGAGACAGTGAGAAATGGTCGTGATTTCGAGGAGAGACAGCGGAAGACCCTGATTCCACCGCGCGGCGCAGTTGGCGAGGAAAGCGAATAGCTGCCATATGAGCAGCAATTTCGCGAGGCCATCCGCCTTGCTGCGATCGCCGAGGTCGTTTTCGGAGATGTCGGGAATTGACATGGGGTCGTTAAGGGGCGCTACAACCGATTTGACCACGCTGTCGTGATCGCACAATTCGGACTCTGTGTAGTTAAAGTAGTCGGGTCCATAGTAGCCGCCCATCACCGCGTAGAAACTGTGTTTTAACGTCCAAGGATGCTTTCTGCCTTGATCCGATGGCGTCTGGTCCGTAGAGGCAGGCTGTGTCTGGTTTTCAGACATAGGCAGCGTCCTGTCTGCAGGGGAAAGTGATGCGCGGTGCTGCTCAGAGTCGTATGAGCTCTTGTCATATATGGCATCAGGAGGTCCAGCGCACCAGCAGAGAATTCATACCAACATTTTCTTCAGAATGGGTGTTGATGTTTCTGATCGATGGCTGGCCGTGAAGCGGTCAGTCAATGGACAGGTGTTATACAAGTAGAGTCACCTTCAAGAGGCGCATCCACCAAGGAAAATTAGCGCGGACTCCGGCATTTGCAACCTCCTCGAGCAAGCTCATAGCTTCACGTAATTGGCGTAGCGCGCTGAGGACGAGCATCTCCGGCATGAAGAGTCCGAGCAGAAGCCACCCGACGCGTATCGTAAGACGTCGACGCCACGGTGAGCCTGGGTAGGGAATATCAGGGTGCACGGCGCTCCAGACGCAGAGGCCGAGCGTCGAGACACAGAGCCAGAAAATGTTGAGCGTCCCGCGAGTGACTGGGTTGTTCGTCCAATGGCACACGAAGGACCCGTCATGGGCAGTGCCATTGTGAGGACAGATCGCTGCAGCAGACACGTTCGTAGCAGTAGCCATGATGGCAGGAGCAGATCGTGCGGGGGGGTCGGGAACCCGTCGTGTCCTGGGGCCGCGGGAATAAGAACGCAAACGCTTCTCTCAGCGCTTGAAACACCCAATGCGGGCATACCGATTCCGAGGTCACTGGAACGTCAAACGTTGCTGTCAGTGTGGCGTACGGGCACGAGGCGGAGACATCCATTCCCCTTCGTCTGACTGGAGGCATTGCGCCACTAAATTGCGATTCAGCTGAGGACATCTTAAGAGACTGGGCAATTCGGTCGGATCGAGGCGAGCAAGCTGCTTTGATGCCCTGCTCGAGCGCCCTGCTGCAGCAGATGTATCATGTTGAACACCTGCAATCCCGCGTAGACATGTGTTGTTTCGTAGAGCACCGCATACCCCGCTACAGGAGCGCCGGACAGCATCGTGTTCGCATCGTGTTTCAAAGGACGTTGGTTCGTCGGCGCCTCACTTGTCGTAAAAAGGAAACCTGGGCGATGTCAGTGGGCGATAGAGGGATATTAACGCGCCACCTGCTCCCGAAAGTGTCGCAATCTGGCGAAACCCTGGATCCTGGGCGGTGAGAAGCAGCGCTTTACAGCAAATCTGAGTTGGCGGAATCGCTGCACCATCGGGCCCGCATGGTCAGAGGCCGAGACCCCGGCGGCAGGCCTGCATATATTATTCCCGGACATCGATGGGCAAGGCCAGGAAGCAGGCGGACAGCCGTTACTTTCCCGAGACGAGGAAGGCGCAAACTGTGACGAGAAACAAATTCCACATGCGAACCCAACTGCAACAAAGCCCAATCAACTTTTGCGAGGGGTGCAGTCCGGGAGCCCGAGTGAGATAAATTCAGCTGCTGCCGCTGTCCGTCAGCGTTGTCCTGTCCAAATTGAGGACCATCTCGCGCCGATGCTCATATCTGGTTAGCACGTCTCCCAGGCGCCACAATCGCGATATGACATACAGTCCCGCAGCTTGGGGATCCGGGCATACGCAGGGCTGTGGAGCGACTGGATTCCGAGCTCTTGGAACAGATGCAACCTCCGAGCCGGCTGGCAATGACCTCGAGATTACACAGGAAAAGGCGGACGGGTATCCTGAGGTGAGGTGTGCGGGTGAAGCGCCTGCAACCCAGCGAGCGTGAGAGCAACTCAGTTGACCATGGCGAGAGCAACTCAGTTGACCATGAGCCCGCATGTAAACTCGGTTGAATCGATTGAGTCTGCCACGGCGCGGAAGTGGCACAGAGTCTAGACCAAAGATGATAGCATGCGGGTAGGAGCACGACGGATAGTCTGTGGATGAACGTGATCATGGAGCAGTGAGTGCACAGAGCCACTAAGCACCGAGCCACTAAGTCGAGAAGTGAGAGCGTATTGGGTGCGGCGAGCCAGGAATCATGTCGCGACTGTAACTCGAGAATTTGATGAATCGATCCAGCCCGTTTGTTCCTCGACATCTGGCTGTATTTTATACGGCGCTACCGGACGCATGGAATAAAGATAGCTATAGTGACACTGATCCTCGGTTATCTGCGTTGAGCAGAGGAATGATCTCACGGTGCCAGCAACAGCGGTCCTGAACGTTCACAGGAAAGAACTGTGAATTTTGCGAGTGTTTGGAAAAACCTGCTCGTAAAAATCCAAATTCTTTCCTGTGATTTGAACGCGCGACGAGGGTGTCTGACGCCCGGTCGACGATAACCGCCGTTTGATAGTAATTGTCGGCAAGAGCGCGCAGCAGGCCGGGGTCGGGCGCGGGGTGACGACGGAGAGCCGTGCTCACCGTTAACGGCGGCGATGACGAATGCGGGAGGAGATGACGTATGTGCAGCTCGGGCGGGACGTCGCGCGCGGCCTGCGGGAGCAGCGCGGGGTTAAAGAGCAGCTCGAGCGCGTCGTCGGGCGTCAGTGGCATCGCGGCGGGGATGGGCAAGGGGGAGAAGATCGTCGCTCGGCTCCGCCGGGTTGCAACCGAGCACTGCCCCTCCGCTGTCTCCAACGCCCAGCACCAGCGGGCATAACTCGCCGTCGTCGACGACACCAGGCTCAGCGCGCTCGGCGTTCCCTCGTACGGGATTATGACGTCGAGCCCGCGTGCGTCATAGCCCGCGCCAGCGGCTCCACGTTCGAACGGACTCGCCGTCCCCGCTGCTGCAGCTGTCTGCGGTAAAGACGAGCATGATGGTCAGAGACCAACTTCCAAGCCAGCTGGCCGCGCGCATCGATCCAGAAACCATGGGTGTATCGTAGCTGCTGCCACGTGATACGCTGCTCGTGCCACGTGCGGCTTTGACGCGTCTCTCGTTCCAACGTCCGCCAACTTTGAACGTTGAATTTCCAACCTCCGATTCATGATCTGTCCTTCAAGTCCACCCGGATGCCTGGAATCATGAACTGTCGCAGCAAGCTCTCCCAGCGGAAGGTTGACGATATACTCAGAACCGCAGCGCCTGGCCCGCCTGGGGAATGTACAAGGCGCAAGCTCGCCAATTTCAGCGACCGACTTTCTCCAGGTGCTCAGGAGCATCACCTCAGTCTTCATGCTGCTGCCGCCGACGGCGAACCTGCTCTCGCCATCGGAACCTCGACTCGTCTGCGAAGTCGACCAGGCGCGTCCTGGGCGAGAACGAGTCGATATCGTCGCGCGGAAGCTGCTCCAGAGCAACGAGAGCACGAGAAACGGTCGTTATCCACGTACGCCTGACAAACAATCCGGGTCGTCCTCGCCATATGAATGCCGCTGACGCGCGCTCAGGTCGCCCTGCAACTCCTCCGCTCGGCGCCCTTCTTCTGGCTGCATACATCGTCCTCTTGGTCGCGTTCGATCAGATCCCCGGCGTCGTCCGTCTCGCCGTACTCTGGGCGCTGGGCCCGGAACAGACAGCGGACCAGCAGCGTTTCCCTGCTCAGCGCGCGCGGCGCGCCGGCACGTGGAGTCCCGGGCGACCGTGTCAACGTCGTCGGACACTGGTCGCGTACGCCCGCCGGCATTGTCAACGACCAGCGGTGCCAGGCGTCGGCGGCAGCAGAGGCGAACACTACCAGTGCTCGGTTGTACCTCAATGCTGTACAGAGCGGTCCTGCGGAGCTGCACGCTGATCTGCTCTCCTGTTTCATTTCCTCGCTGCCATACATACCACTGGCGCCTGACGACACGCTCAAAGTGCTGTTCAACCCCATTCTGCTCCCTTCATCTGTGCGCAACGTCCTCCTTCCCGTCGTCGTCGCTGACCGCGGCGCAGATACGCCCCCCGTCACTCCTCAACAGACCACGCGCGCGGCGCCCTCGCCGTCCTCTCCGTCCTCACCGCCGCGCCCGACCCGTACCTAGAGCGCTTCCGCGCGCGGCGCGCGCTCTCCGATGTCTAATAATACACGCTCGTCGTCGTCGACCGTGCTTCAGAATAGACTGTCGCGACCGGCACGCTCTTCCGCTAGCTCGAGCACAAGTTCACGCGCGGGCTCGGGCTCGGGTGTCATATCGAGGACATTGCGGTCGGTAAGTAAGAGTCAGCAGGGCAAGAAACTCGGACTGCGCGTTATCGAGGCCTTGACCACGCTCAACGAGAGTCGGGGGGCGTGCAAGACTGTTTTGAACTGCTCCAAGGACGACATTCGTGCGTTTTTACTTCTTCGCTGCTATGCTGTCGCGTCGTACTGACGCGGTGTATGTAGCTTTCAACGAGAAGTGCGGCTTCGCGCTGAAGGACTGCAAGATGGTTCGTCCTACGCCCACACCGTCCGTTCCCTACGCCGCTGACGGAGACATGACCGCATCGGACATCGCGTTTCGTTTTCGGTTTCGTGTTCGTTTCACCGGACCTCGCTCCGCCGCTTGCTTTGCAGGTACATTATAACATTTACTACCCCGGGACGCCCACTGTATCAGTTATCGAGCCGCTCGTCACGTGAACACTGCGCGAGCGTCCGTCCGGATTCGGGTCCTCGGCCAAGCACGACGGTCTGCCTCGTCGACCAAATGCATTACGAATCGCGCCCGGTGTCCCTCCGACGCATATGGACTCGGAACGATCAGACAGTGTGCCGAACGGTCCTAAGTTCGTACTTGGCAGCGACGTTCGTGTTCCTCACTTCAAATGTCTGCTCAATCGCGTCTCATAAGGCGTGCCACAGCGAGCTCGCAACAGCTCGCAACGATGCTCGTTACGACCCGTTGCGACTTGCGTTGCGGATTTCGTTGTGACCTTGCGGTGCGAGTCGTTGCGAGCACTGTGCGCGCGCTTTTTGGCAACGGCGCGTCTTTCGCCTGACATCGACGTGGAATGTTTGCTGTGGCCACGCTGAACTCGCTGCAAGTGCTAAAAAGGAGATGCATACAGTATTACATCCGGAACAGCTATTGACAACTGCTACGAGAAACTTGGGAGGTAGCGCGCGAGCTGGGGCTCGTGGAATGAGCCCTCGGGGAGCGCGAAGACCTGCCGCACGCTCTCGCCCACGAGGAACATACTGCATATAGGATATAAAAACGCCAACAGGAGAGCGAGTGCTAACAATGTGCTCTCCGCGACATCCGGGAGAAAGTACCAGCCCCTGTAATCGCCCTCGAGAATCCACAGCAGGATGCAAATGCTCAGTGGCAGCCCGACCACTGCAAACGTCGCAATTTTCCATAGAAGTTCCTCGGCAGGCGATAGGAAGTGGACCGAAAGGCCCAGCAGATGTGGGAGTCCGTAAAATGCCGCAATGGTGAGGATTGTGAGCATACGAGGGAGGTCTATATGAGTACGTCTGGGAATTAACCCCCATAATGCCGAAATCACAACTGATTGCCAGGTCAGCCTTGGCGGCGTCTTCGGAACAATCGCTTCGCCTATTATGGTGACCTCGCCCACACTGTGCGGCTTGTACCACCAGAGCACGAGGGTGACGAGCGAGCATAGACAGTGAGAAATGGTCGTTATTTCTAGCAGAGACAGCGGAAGTCCCTGGTTCCACCGCGCGGTGCAATTGGCGAGGAAAGCGAATAGCTGCCATATGAGCAGCAATTTTGCCAGGCCATCTGCCTTGCTGCGATCGCCGAGGTCATTTTCGGAAACGTCGGGAATTGACATGGGGTCGTCAAGGGGCAATTTCACCGACGCGGTGACTTGCTTGTGATCGCACCCATGCCCCTCGCGATGGAAGCAGCTGTTGGGCCCATAGTAGCCGCCCATCACCGCGAAGAAACTGTGTTTCAACGTCCAAGGATACTTTCTGCCTTTTTCTGCAGCAACAGGCTGTGTCTGGTTAGCAGAAATAGGCAGCTGCTTGTCTGCAGGGGAAGGGGACGGGTAGTGCTGCGCAGAGTCGCATGAGCTTGTGTCATATATGGCACTGATGGTACCGTTGGCGCACCGTCAGAGAATGTAACCCAACATTTTCTTCTGAATAAACGTCGTTCTTTCGGAGAGATCCCTGGCCATGACGTGGTCAGTCGATAGAGTGGTGTTTATATAAGAAGAGTCACCTTTAACAGACGCATCCACCAGGGAAATTGAGTGTGGACTCCGGCATTTGCAACCTCCTCGAGCAAGCTCATAGCTTCGCGTAGTTCGAATAGCGCAGCGAGTACAAGCATCTCCGGCATGAAGAGTCCGAGCAGAAGCATCCCGACGCGATCCACAAGACGTCGAAGCCACGATGAGCCGGGGTAGGGAACACCAGGATGTACAGCGCTCCAAACGCAGATGCCGAGCGTCGAGATGCAGAGCCAGAAAATGTTGAGTGTCCCACGGGTAGCTGGGCCGCCCGTCCAATGGCACACGAATGTTCCGTCGTGCGCAGTGCCATTGTGAGGGCAGAATACTGCGTTTGTAGCATTGGCCATGACGACTGGAGCAGCTTGTTGGAGGGCGAAGTCCTTGAGTCGCTGCACTAAGCTGACGACGCAAATTCTGCGCTTCGAACATTAAAGGCAGACAATGAGACTCAGAAACTACTCCCAGCGCATGAGGCACACGTTGCCGCTGAGGCTGTGGCGTACCGAGAGGGGAACATAGCGTTCGCCTCGTGTTTGCATCGTGTTTGCAGCGTGTCCGTGCTGAAGTCATATGGGCGTTTGAGCGCAGCGTGAAGCCGAGAAGTCGGGGAGAATCCAGTCGGTGGTTAGAACGCTCGCGTGCATCTTCAAAGCCAGAAGCCTCCCATTACATGCGATTCCAGCAGAAGGCGGTACGCCAACATTCATGTTAGACCCTGAAGGTAATTCTGTTAGGATCCAGACGACCGAGAAGGAATGTCTGACTCTGAGGCACAAGCTTGAAGATCAACTCGGAAAGCTCCGCAGGCTCGGCGTGATTTCCGTTTTCTCCGAGTCTCAACACCGTTCACGTTCAGGTGCGGCCGCGTCACGCCAACTGCCCGTGACCACAGTGTGCATCGAGGCGTTGCTCTTCGGTGCCTTCGGATTACAACGCCATCAGCAACGGCCGCGCGACGACCGTCGGCCGTCGTCATCTCCCCTGCTTCCCGCAGCAGTTCGCCATTAGGCTGCCGCTCGCCTCCACTGCGCACTCGTCGACAGTACCGCACGATTGTCATTGCCATCGGGCATCTCTTGCTCTGCGAGCGCCGCTATACTGCACGCGTTGTCTGTTCGTTGTACACCTTTATCGCCGCTGCGCAACGTTGAAGCTATGCAAGTAGCATATTTCTCGTCCACCGTAAGGCCTACGGCGCTGAAGTATGAGCATCGACTTGCTCAGCCGACTTGCTCAGCCAACTAGCTTGTGCTTTGAACGACGAGTGGAGGTCTCACGCGGCGAACTATTCAGCGACACCCCCCGCACCCCCGGAAAGAGGTGTCGCTGTATGAACGTCGCTCTCAGGTAAACTGGCGGCGAAGCTGACTTGAATTTTTGCCATCCTGCAGTGTCACGGTCTGCAGCACGATTTCAGACCTATCGGCCTAACTTCCAGGCGTTACAAAGGACATACTGCGGTTGGCTGCACGAGCAGGGCCAGTGGAACGACACAAGATATGTCCTAGACTCTATCCGCATTCACGGGCAGCTTTACGATGCCTATCTTTCTCATCCGTGCTTCACCAATTGACACCTTCTCGAGCGGTATCCTGCATACCGGGCCTGTCTTGACAAATCCTTGCTTGCTCATTGGGTAGCGTCGAGTGATATCCCGCCGTGCGGTAGCCCTTTCCGCCAGCGTCCGTGCGGGACAGCATTGTCCGTGCGGGCCAGCATTTTCCGACTGTATCCGCTGTCTGCGTCCGCGCTCCTTCATTATCGAGGCAGAGCGGGCTCCATAAGCGTGGGTCCGGCATCCTTCCCACAACTGCAAGTGGCACCTTCTCGCGTCTGTACCACGCTCTATTCGTCGAGCCTGCTGGGTATGCTTAATTCTCGTTTCAACCCGCGTGCGACGTGGGCAAATACTGCACGCTTTGCTGACCTCGAGGTCTTGGCTTTCCGGCGCAGCGCCGCCGTCAACATGCACGTCTCGTGGAAGTGTAATGCACAGCGCCGCATTGGTCCTTCACAAGGTCTTGGCGTTCTGGCTCAATGCCCTGCATCTATATCCCCGTCTCTGAACCGTAATGCTCAGCGTTCTATTGGTCCTGCACTCTTGGGAAGTTATTACATCCTTGATACCTGTCGGTCTCCTGAGTACCGGCAACGACAGAAAATGCTATAAAACCTGGGATCTCTGTTGAGAATATCTTCAGCACTCGCTCACTCGCTAGCTGGTACCTGAAGGTGCACGCAGTCTCGACGATATTTTCGGCTCCTCTCATTGCCCTTGCGCTCGCTGCCATCGCCCACGGTACGATGCAGAGCACTGTGTATCACAACCACAGTGACTGAACGGCGCTTAGCTTCTCCCGCTGTGCCTGCTGTGCCTCCTCAGCCCAAGGCGAAGACCCCTCAATGTCAATTCTGGCAGGGTGTCCGCGATCGCTTCATTAACGAGATGTGCGTCTCTCGACGTCTCAGTCCTGTACATAAACAGGATCGTTAACGTCGTGCTCCAGCTTCCTCGGCGTTTGCGCACAGGACGTTCAGTACGTGTTGCTCCCGCGTCTCACACAATATTACGGGCCTCACACTCTCATCCTCCAGTTCCATGGTCCGCATCTCGTTCCACGACGCGATTGGGTTCTCCCTGCACTCCGACAAGGGGGGAGGTGCCGACGGGTCGATGATCAAGTTCCAAGATGTGGAGCTGAAGTTCCCGGCCAACGAGGGCATCGACTTTATCGTCTCCTTCCTGCAGCCATTCGCCGATGATGTTGGGTGAGCTCGACATCGACGCACTTCAACTAGGCTCATGCATATACTTTTCAGTATCTCATACGGCGACGCCATCATGTTCGGCACGGCTGTGGGTATGTCCCTCTGCCCCGGTGCTCCGAGACTGCCCGCCTTCGTTGGCCGCCCCGACGCCACTCGTCCCGCACCCGACAAGACTGTTCCCGAGCCTCAGGATGATCTTACCAGTATGTGTTTCCTCCGGGCGCGCTGATATCGCTCAACCTTCCATAGCCATCTTCGCGCGCATGGCCGATGCTGGTTTCTCGCCGACTGAGCTCGTGCACCTGCTCGCTTCGCACAGCATGGCGTCGCAGGCTGGCGTCGACCCGTCTCCGGATCTTCTCGGCGCTCCCTTCGACTCGACGCCGTTCGACTTCGATTCTCAGGTCTTTCTCGAGGTCATGCTGCGCGGAAAGGCCTTCCCCACCGGCGGCTCGGGCCCGAACGTCGGCGAGGTCACCAGCCCGCTGGACGGCGAGTTCCGTCTCCAATCGGACCGCGCCTTCGCGCGCGACAGCCGTACATCGTGCGCGTGGCAGGCAAACGCGCTCAACCAGACCGCCATGGCCGCCAACTTTGCGGCGGCGTTCAAGAAGCTTTCGCTCCTCGGCCAGAACGTGAACAGGCTCACCGACTGCTCCGAGCTCATCGGCACCCCTCCGCCGGCTAAGAACAAGCAGGCGTTTTTCCCTGCCGGTAGCAACCACAATGATATCGAGCAGGCGGTACGTGCTGCATTCTCTCTGCGCGACAAGTTGTGCCTTCGTTGCTGACAGTATTCCGACTGTAGTGCGCGACTCAGAAATTCCCGACCACCCTCTCGACCCAAGCCGGAAAGCCAACTCACATCCCCGTCGTGTAAGTCTCGTCCGCAGTCAGAATGTTGGCGTTTGTTGATTCACTCTCGCAGCCAACTCCAGGACTGCCCTACCTGCCCCACGTTCAAGCGCCGTGCGTAGATTCTACCGGAATTCCGCACCTTTCTCCTTTCGCCCTGTTCATCTCTTTGGTCTTCGATATGTGGGAAATACAGTGTTCCTGTTCAGTGTTCTTAATATTCGCAACGCTGTTCATGGTCTGTGTCAGCAAAGGTGTGCCATGATGGCCGTTCAGAGCAACATGTCCGAATGCAAAGGGATTCAGGCTACGGCTCGCATCAGGGTGGGAGAGAACGAAAATTGTGAGCCAAGACGCTCTGGATCCACGGACTCTTGCTTATTCCATTTACAGCAAGATTGATGCACAGAGCACTGATACGTTGAGCCGCCGAAGGTGCAAGGATACATCGGTCCTAACCTGTCACATGGTGCTCCGGTCCTTGCAGATTCTTGAGGAACCTCGCAGCGATGGTCTAACCCGGCGCCAACGCTCATGAACGTTATTCCGGGGCAGTTTTGGAACGAGCGATATGCAGCTGATATTTTTGGCTGAGACTGTTTAGTGAATCGCGTGCCTGGCTTTTCGTACCCGTTTCGTCGAATTTCAATTAGCCGTCTAGCGCTCAAAATCCGTACAACTTGTTGTAACTGGCTGTCATCTCTGTTTCGACGCTGCTAGGGAGCCGTAACGCAATCTCCTGAGTATGAAATCCTATTTCAATGGCAGGTCTTGTCCCTGAAGCAAAATGCGGCGGAACTTGGCAGAACTAATGAGCATTCGTACGGTTCGCGTGAGTTGGTTTAGACGCCAGTATCTGGGGTAACGCGCTTGAGAGAGAGCGCCTGACATTGTGATACAAATGCCTCCGACCGAGCCTGGAAGCGCGCATCGTCAAGTGCGAATACCGGCAAGGCCCGGCGCTTCACAGACCCCACAGACCCGGCCTCGACCTGCGGACACAGACGCTGGTATACAGCAAGCTGTAATGTCTCGCTTCCAGTGCGGACCACACATCAAAACTTCGTCGTCGGGCAGACGCGCACCCAGGATGTGCCAGGCTATAAAAGCGCCAAATCTACAACAGCATCCTACAGCCCTCCAAGCAGCATGCAGCTCACTCATCTCGCCCTCTACTCATTTGCCGCTATACTGCCAGTGTGGTCATCTCCGACCGGTACGGTGGTAGCGCGGGATGCGCCCACGGACGTCTTCCCGACGCTTCCCAGCATGACCCCAGAGCAACAAACGTCGTTCCAGATTGCACTCATCCACTCCGCTGCGGATCCCAGCGTCCAGGATAAGCTCACGCAAGACGTCAATGCTGCGACGGCCGCCGCCGTGGCCATCGCCCAGAACTTCACGCTCATTGGGAAGCAGCTGCAGCAGATCGACGGCCTCGGATTTGGTTCTAACTTCTCTGGCCCCTGGTCCAACTTCCGTTCGGTGAGTATTGTGCTGAATTGATAGCTTTCATACCAGTTCTGACTGACGGATTGCAGCGCTACATCAACATTCTCCAAATGTCGAGGGACCAAGCGAGCTCTGTGTCGCAGTACGCCGCCGGTGCGCCCTGTCGTCTTCTATGAAGGCTCGTGCATTGAGCTATCGGACCAGATTACAACGATTTGCTAAACGACATCTTCGACCCTACCTTCAGTCTGAGTCCCCAGGACAAGATCAACGCCATGGAATTCTTCGCCAATGTAAGCTTCCTTCTAGTCTGCCGTTCCGAGGCTGAGCAATTCAAATCCGCTGTAGGAATCAACACGCTTCCAACAGGCCTCGGACACCATTTCGGCTCAGTTTGAACAGCTCAGTGGCGATCTCATCACCTTCACAGGCGAATTCAGCTCGTTTGCCAAGGATAAGCTGGATAAAGACAATAAGGACATCATCGCTTTGCAAGAGCAGATCGCGACGCTTCAGACGGAAATGGCCACGCTCTTTGCTTCCGTATGTCAACCTGCCTTAATCGCAGATTCGCAGTGGTGGAGTTCGTCGCTCATATTCGGGCAGATGCTTGGGGTTGCAGCAACTGCGGGCGGCGTGGGCATCGGGACTGCTGTGGCTATCTCCTTCTTCCCACTTGCCGCTCCAGCTATCCTGGTATACCCTTTGATTCCGCTTCTGTGATGATTCCTCATGAGACATGCAACAGGTTGGTGCGCTCATCATTGAGGGCTTGCTTCTCGGCACCCAAATCGGACTTGCGGTCACTTATGCAGGCACGTACCGGGTTGCATCTATCCTGCATGAGAATTGTAGCTCACGCTCTCGCAGTGGACAAAGCCAAGGTCGACGACCTCAACCGCCAAATCAGTGTCATCCAAGCCGACATAGGTGTTATCAACTCCGCAAATAATACTCTCACCGACCTGGCGCTGAACGGCATCACGACGCTTGCTCAGCATGTCCAACTCTTCACGCAGGTGTGGGTAGATGTCTCCCACAACGCAGGCGATGTCGCGCAATGGGTCCGCGACGGAGAGTCTCGTGCGGTGAGTGTTTCCCAGCCAACGTACACTGACCAAGCGTCGTCTAACGACTCGCAGTTCATCCCGCCAAAGCTCGCGGCGTATTTCAACACCACGAACACCGAATACACGGCTCTTACTACGGCTCTGAGCCTCTACGCGACTACCATTGATATTCCGCCCGCGTAGTGCGATCAAACGTGCATGGCCGGCGATCACGGTTGCATGGGATGAAATGGTGCTGCCTGAAGTCACGCTTACAGTTTCATAATAATGGTTTCGGCGCTTCGTTCGTAGCCCTATTACCTTTCCCATGTCGAATAGCGCTATGAATACTCCTGCCTTTCCGTATAATATCCGACTGAGCCAGTCAACCGCTTGCTCGATTCGGAGGAAATGATGTCTCGTATGGAGGAGAGAGCCTGGCGGTGAGAAACCTGTGAGGTAACATGTGAGACGTTGAGGCTCGAGTTGGGCCAACTTCCCTTTTTTTATCAAGGTTTGGCGTCCAGTCGGGTACATACGAAATTTCCCAGCACAGCCAACTGCCAAACGCTCATGTCGCAAATAGCAACGCGCTCACAACAGCACACTTTACTCGACGAACGTATCCTCCCAAC
The DNA here is from genome assembly GCA_037042915.1 of Auricularia sp. M13. NCBI lineage: Eukaryota > Fungi > Basidiomycota > Agaricomycetes > Auriculariales > Auriculariaceae > Auricularia > Auricularia sp. M13. The sequence continues at coordinate 901,891 of CM073194.1, read as the reverse complement.
TGAGGATAGCGGGGGCCGACTCTGGGTGGCTATATGTACAGTCCTTGCATTCCCACCGCCTCGCCGCCCAGTATCATATGGTAGCTTCGAGACCCATACAGTCTAACACTCTACTGTTCCTCACCTTGGCACTCTCCCTATGCGCGAGCGTCTCTGCTGTCCCGATGCCGCAAGTCATTCCGAGCGGGTCAATATATCCTTTCCTTCACAACTTTGACTCAACAGACTTGAAACCGACTGTTCATGATCAAAGCCCTCCACCCAACATCCACAATTGCATCCGTAGCACGCCGGATGCAAGACCGAATCCGGGCGATACGGGCAATGCACAGCGATCAGTAAAGCGCAGTTACTCCTGTGCCTGAGATTCATGAGAAGGATCGACCGCAGCATGCACTCAGTGCTACAGGCATGCGACTTATCGGACACAGATAAGCAGCCACCTACTTGCTCAACTCGATGTTCCATACATTGAATAACACTGTGAATCCAGGAAGGAAAGTGTAAGACAGCGAGCTATACCCTAGGCACCGCAGGCGAAAGCGGGCTGAGTGATGCTTGTCACCGACCGGACCATCCCCAACAGCTTGGCACTCCCCTCGCGATCAATATTTCCTGCCGTTATAGGAACAAATCAGCACATCTATCAGTCCTTTATCCACCGAGCTCACCAATGCTTGGCTTTTGCAATATATAAAAGGCTGCTGGCGCCCTCCGGCCGTTGCTCAACTTGCCTCCCTCAAGTGACCTGCGCACCCAATCAGCCATCGCTACGATGAAGTCTCCTATTTCGCTCGCTCTCGCTCTCGTCCTCTTCGCCATCGCGGTGACCGCCGCGCCGACGCCCGTCGACGACACGTGGTCAGTGACCGTATATTCAAAGTGAACTCGGAGTCGCGACGGCTAACCTCGTTCAATGCAGCCCGCCGCCCGTCAAGCACTGCGCGTAGAAGCTGATCTGATTGGATGGATCCACCATGTTTGACCATGTCGTCCGTTCGTTTGTGGTTGTGGTAATTGACAGTCATTCTGCTCGGGACAGACCAATGGTTGACTCTGAGAGTGCTGCCATTGCAAGTTGAACTGAGTGCCAGGCCGACGTTCGACATGGGACACTATGCAGGACAAGATCAAGTTCCGCTGGCCAATGTGGCGAGCTGACTCCGAGGTTCGCTGGCAAAAGCGGTAGCGGTGCACCTCGCCGCGAAGTTGGATGGGCTTCGAGATGAGCGACGGGAATTAAAGGCTCTAGCGGCCTAACATGTCCTCGAGAAGAGTCTTTGTGTAACGCAAGAGGACCAGAATGTAAAGCGGGGCACTAGCCATGATTCGTCTGGCGGTTGGAAGACGTGCAGGCGAAGAAAAGACGCGATCAACACGGCACCGGTTCGCGCAGTGAACGGTTATACGGCAATGGTTTACATGGGGTTAGAAGCTGTAGAAGAGCGTCACCTAGCTCTGGAAGAGTCAGGAAACACAGCGAGGCATAACTAGTACTGAGAGGTGGTGCAAGAATGGTGAGAAAAGTTGTGTCTTATGTTCTCGTTTCAAAAGTTCGAGAATGTTGCCGCCAGTCCCCGATTGCATGGTCAGAATTTCGGCTCGTGCAGTACCAGGTACGATGTAGCGCCAGCACCATGTCATTCGCCAGCACCATGTCATTGTCGTCCCACGACGCGGCAAGGCCGAGCTTTTTTGCGGAATTTCTTTACTGGAAGTGCACTGGGAAACTTGCACCAGCCCGAGCGCGAGGAACGAATGCCGCCATTGCTTGCGAAATATTCGAAGATGACGGAGCGGGAAGAACAGCAATACGTTCCGGTCCAAACCTTGTTCTGCAGCCATCGGCTGCAAACAGGGTTTGCGCTTCGACTCCGCTTGCTAGCTCGCTGCATACAGCTCCGACTTCACACCACGCGCAGGCCACTCCTGGGCTACTCATAATGATGAAGCAGGCTCGGTCATCCTTTGCCCCAACAATGGCCTACTCGCAAGCGCTGTCTAGGTTCCGCAGCTTGACCCGGCGGCAGACCGCCAGAGCTTGTGGCAGTCAGATGCACGCGCTTCTGCTTTATTCCTTCTATCGCGCTGTTCTTGCATATCCTGCGAAACTCCTGCGCCTGACGTGATACGATGCAGCTATCCCCTCTTCGGATGCTGAGCTGAACAACACCTAGGCCTCTGCATCGTCCCACTTCCATCAGGCCTGGTCCCCTCCCTGCAGGCTAGAAATTACCGCCCCGCTGTTCTCCGCTGGCCTGAGCGGCACTGATGAACTGTCTATCGACAATCCCGTGCTGGGTGTATGCGACACCGATGGACCTTACGAGACGCACAGCCAATGGCGTCCAAACACGCCGTATTTGCCGCGATATCTATAATCTAATCCTAGCCGTGAGTCCTGTGCCTTTTTCTTACGCGCCGGAGCAATAAGGATCAAACACGAGGCAGCGGGCAGGCCGCATTGGCCCCGACGAGAAGCCTCGAAGCGCGCCTTCGGGCCGGCGTCTCGACCCGCAGCTTGAACTGGCTGCATTGTTCCCCCATCGACGACCATCGCCGTTGCGCGGCGCTCTCATGGCTCTGACGACAATCTGTCTGGATACAGATGGACGCTGGGCACTGTTCGTCGCAAGGACGGACCGATCATGCCTGTGCAGCTTGCGCGCAAAGGGGGCGCGGCATGCGCGCCTTTTTCCTCGGTCGAGAATACAAGAGCACCCCTTCGGGCGAAGCGACGTCAGCTCCCTCGTGCACCATTTTTCCCACACACTTACATAGCACGTTTTTGGCGCGCTCTTAAATAATTTCCTTTGTCCTTCCTTTCCGGCCGAGCCGCCCACACCCCCTCCCTCGCTGCCCCCGATGCGCCTGACGTCCGCCGCGTTCCTTGCCGCGCTCGCCCTCCTCGCGAGCGCCCAGTCGCCGTCACCGTCGAGCAGATCGCCTTGTGCCATCGTATGCGCCGCCGAGGACCTCAAGCTCTCCTCGCTTGAGTTCGTGGACCGTGGGTCGCACGCTACGATTTGCATGTGCGTCTCACTCTCACCTCCTGTGCGTCCGTCCATTGCCCGTCCTGACATAATGCAGATACGAATCCGGAGGGACATGCACATACGACTCGGTGCGTGGCGCTTGCTATGCGTGGTTGTGCATCGTGTTCTTCGCCTCTGACCACCACGCAGACGGGCACGCTCCTGAATGACAATAACGCCAACGCGTGCGCCGAGTCCGCACCGCGCCGCTGCAAGCCCAAAAAGTTCAACATCGTGCTCGAGCTGGCCGAGCGGCGGAAGAAGCTCGCCGCCGCGCGCCCGCCCCAGACATCCCGGCCCGACATCACGCAGATGCGCCGCCGCGCCGCCCTCCAACGGCGCCGCGCGGAATAGAGGCGCGCGCTCACGAACGCCAACACACGAATGGACAATACTACTTCGTCGACCTACTTGCATTCTTTCCACTTCGCCGCGCGATGCCTCATTGGGTACTGTATAATTTTAATTTTCATCTTCACCGTGACACTCGCTTTTTTTTTTTTTTTCTCGGGATAATGGCCGGAATCGCTTGCGATGGACAAGTTTAGTGCGCTTTCGATGGACATGTTTGGTGCATTTGTTTCTCAGTCGTGACTTCGTCGCTTTGTAGCACGCTACTTAGTATCTTACGGATTAGGTCCAGCTTGTCTTTGCTATCTTATCACACTGCTTTTTTTTTTTTTGCAAATTGCCTCTCCGAGCGATAGCCAGCGTTTACACTCTTTTTCTTCGATCTCCGTCGATCTCGAAGTTCGATACCCCTCTTATCGCTTGACAATGACATGAGCCACCTGGCTCACTGCTTCACTCAGAGGATCTGTCAGAATCTCCAGCGAAGGGCCGTGTTGCAAGACGACAGCACAGCGCGGTCGCGCAGCACTACCTAGCGAAGACTTCGCTATGCTGCGAAGTTGACCGCAAGACGGCATTTGAACTTCGCACCGATACCACCTCAGACGTCCAGAAAATAGCTCGTGACACATTGAGATCACCATTGCACACTGGGGACACCGTAAATAACGTCGCAGAGGAACAGAAAAAGCTCTGTGTGGTCGCCGTGTGTTCTATAACGCATCGTTGGTGCGAACAGCCTGAGACCCTGCAGTTTGCGTCCTCCGCGGCAAGTCGCAAACGGGAACGACACCAGTGACATGTGCAAGCAGCTCGTGTTCTCGCGGTGCGAGTGTAGCTTCACCTATGCACAGTATGGCACTCCGCGATGGTAGGACGAATGCCAAGTGCGTGGTGACGGACGAGTGTCCTTCTAGGCCCGGCGACCAACGCGAAGTTCACAGGGTCCACCGCGATGGCGAATAAGATTACCGACGCTGAGGAACCCGTATTCCGTATGGTCAATTACAAGCAAGTATCAGAGGAGGTGGTAAAAATATGCGTGCGATGATCAACAATGCTGAGCGAAAGGACAGCTCCAGCTCAGTGAAGCTCTCAGTCCCGAGACTAGTATCATATGAGTACCAGCACTGACAAAGTAGAGCATCAATGACGGTGAGAGTGTCGAGGATATTGCTTTATAGCGCGACCGAGCGCGAAGCACGCCACGGGCACGACGAACGCAAATGGAACTGGTGCTGGTGAACATGTCCGCGGCGGCGACGCGCGCCAAAGCAGCACTAAGAGATATTGCGCTCCCACAGTGGCCGATGCGGCAGCCGTTTCAAGCAACATGCGATGATCCAACAAAAGTGAAGAGGAAGAAGAGACATTTGGACTTTCAAGCACCGACAGCTCTCATGTGAAACAACTCTTTGAGTCGTTCAAGTATTTGCAGCTTCGATATCACACTCCAGGCTTCCCGCCCGTACGTAGACCCAAGAATGAAGTTGATTTAGTTCTAGCTGCAATCTACGCATGCCCAGCCGGCGCACGCGCGGCGATAAATTAAATAAACAGGTAGATGCTACTGACTTAGATAGCGGAGGCGACTCTGGGGCGCGGAAACTGAAAGGCCTCTCTGCTGCATGCGCGTTTGACGAACAAGGATGAAAGCGGCGCATGACCCTGGAGGACCGCGGCGCACCGCAAGGTGTGCGCGTGTCTAGTTCTTGATGCAGTAGGCCTGGCCGATCTGCAGGTTGTTGCAGCTCTTCCTGCTCGGGGCGTCAGCAACTCCGGGACACAGCACGGGGACAATAAGGGCATGTTACGCACGAGTTGACGCCCTTGTTCAGGGAATAGAACTTGGAGAGCGAGATGCCGCCCTTGCTGGAGAGCTTGGCGCAGATGTCGCCCTTCTTGACGGTGTAGTACGTCTTGCAGCCGGAGCTGACCGTGCCCTTCGCGAGGTTCTTCGGCGCCTTGGACGTGCTGCCGGACGACGGCTTCGGCTTCGAGGACGTGTTGCCCTTGCTAGGGTTCGTGCCGACGTTGATCGCGCCGCCGCTGCCGCCGCCGCCGTTGCGGGCCTTGGCCTGGGCGAGAAGCTGCTTGGCGCGGCCCTCCTGCTCGTCGTAGCGCGTCGGGAACTCGGAGATCTGCACGCTCTGTGCGAGCTGTGCGGGGCGACGGCCGTCAGCATGCGCGAGCCTGCCGGGCGTGGGAACGACAGGGCACTGACCTGGCCGGCAGAGAAGTTGGGGTGCTTCTTGTCCTGAGCGATGGCGCCGTCAAGGAACTTGTTCGTCGAGTAGGTCACGTCCATGATCTGGGAGACGCTGCCCCATCCTTGCGACGGGCGCTGCTGGAAGACGCCGACAGAGTCCTGTCATTGACAGATCAGCCTCCGGATATTCCCTCATGATCGGCGGGGTTCTGGCTCACTTTGTCACCGCAGCTGCACAAGATCGGTCAAACGCCGAGCGCAGGCAGACAAGACGATCACGCACTTCAGGTTGTTGTAGTTGCTCTCGACAGCGGCAGTTTCGAACATGGCGAGCATGACCTGGGATCCAGATCGTCGTTGTGAGCGCGTGCAAAGTGGAGGCCAGGCACAAAGACGTACCTTGGAGTTAACATTGCGCGAGAGAGCGACACGGTAGATGGTGTCGATGACGCCCTGGTTAGGGCCGGGGACGTTGCATCCCCGCTTGTTGAGTTCGTGGCTGAACTCCTGCTCCACGGGGACCGGAGAAGCGAAGGTGAGCGCGGCAGAGAGCGCGAGAACGAGGGTGGCGGTCTTCATCATCATTGTTGCGGCGTTGAAGGAAGGCAGACGACGAAGGACCTAGCGAGAGACGGCGGTCGTGGAGGGAGCAGGCGGAACGATGGACAAAGAACGGTCAAAGGGGGATGGACGCGGAATCGCCTTGGAGATGCGCCGAGCACGCACTTTATCTGGGATGGGCCCTATTGCTCCCGAACGACTGCGCCAAGTTTTATTGCGTTGTGTCATCACGACGGCTGTGCCCCTGCGACGGAACGCAAACGCACGGACACGCCAAAACGAAGCTGCACCCTGGGAAAACATGCGGCACGACACATGCCCGACGCGTGCCCCGCCTTGCATTTTCGACGCTTGACGGGGATCTTCATCGCCGAGTCCGAATCCGGGCGTCGAGGCACGCCCCGGCATCGATTGATCTTGCTTTTGCCGTACACTGATTCACATCAAACGCGGCCAAGCTGTGTCCATTCAGATGAGCTCTTCCGCATGAGGCGTTAAATACGATAAAGTGCAGGTACTCACGTGTAGGAGGCGCGCTCGCCGCCGCGAAAAGCTCCCCGCAAAGGCGTGGTGGCTTAGCAACGATCGGGTTGGCCTGAGTGAACGTTGTTGCAGCCGCGCCTCCACGGCGCGGAAACTTTAGACATCTGGCGTGGGACAAAGGGTAAAGAAGTCGCCAGATATTGCGAATTCACCGAGCGAGCCCGGGATTCGATGCTGAACACGCCTTCAATCCGCTGACATCCGCGATTGCGCCGTCATCCCGCTCATTCTCCTGCCAGTAGAGATTGCATTCAATCGAATGAGTCAGTGTCAAGAAGATTCCAATAGGCTAGAAGAAGACTTACCCGTGGTTTGCCCTGTTGCACAACGTTGACGGCTTCCGACAATTTTTAGCGCAATACATATATACACGAATCGGCCTACCATACCATAAAGCGTACCCGCTTCCCGTTCCGTCTGGCAGTTACTCGAAGGCGCTTGGTCAAGTAGGAAAGTCTCCGGATTCGGAAGGGATACGCGGAGCCATCTGGAAGCAGTTAGAGTCGCACTGAAAAAAGAGCGCACCCTTCAAGGACGAGCATCCCGACGGGGCGCCCGGGAATATACGGGCATTTCGTTGAAAGGATTGTATCGACCCTGGTAGTAAGAAGCATGCCATTGACACTGGATACACGTCGGGCGTCACGGTTGAGAGCAGGGTCAACGACGTTTCGATTCATATACCATATGAGCGCAGCTGCCCGCGACGACCTCGTTTGCGGAGTGGAACGTCACGAATTAGAACCAGACGCAGTGCTGTCGAACCAAGCAGACGTGAATCAGCGCACTGGGAGTAGCGAAAGCGTACGACGACAGGGGTGGCGTTTGTGGTGCGCGCTCAACGCAGCTCGTGGTAGCAGGCTAGTGTGTGAAACCCGGCGCAGGTGGCCTCCAGGCTGACAGGTACGACTGGAGGCTTCGCGGCGCCACTTGACTGTGAACGCCGCCATAAAACGCAAAGTTGAAACGCCAGCGCCGCAGGTCCTGTTTCCGCAAAAGGTCAGGAAATCAATAGCAGAGTGCGGGATAGGACGCAGATCGAACGTCGAATGCGTTCGGCCTCGGAGACGGCGGGCTGCAAATCGTCAAAACCTGGAGACGATTCTGGTCGGCCATAAACACGTTCGTTGGGTCAGCGGCCAGCCTGAGGTTGCGCGTTGCACATGGTAGTCCCTGTGGTCGTGTAGGACAAGATGGCCAGTAAAAGTGGTTCCAAGGGGGGAGAAGAACCAACAGAACAGCAGCGACTGCCTTGGTTGCCGTACAGTGCGCCCTCGGATGTCAACAGGACCATGCACGGCGCCATTTGCAGTCAGAAGCGATTCGCGCGCGCAGGAAATTTTGTCATAGCGTGGGTAGACGCAGTGGAGAGCCAGAGTTACCGCGATATGATAGAATTCGCCAGTACTACCAACTGGCACCAGGAAGGAACGTGGTGACTAATGCAGGCGTCCAACGCTCGGCATGGACGCGCGTTATGTCGTGTCTTGGTAATCACGAATGTTTCACTCGCCAAAGGGGCAGGGCATGGACCTCTCGTGCGGAGTTTGAATCCGAAAGAGCAGTCGGTCATCTGGAAAAATGGTCTCAGGGCCAGCCGCCAGGCTCCAAGTCAGAATATTCTTAGCTGCGATGTGCTATAAGTGCTCATTGCGAAGTATGATTTTATGCCCTCTAAATTGGATTGCACTGCTTCCGGCTGAGTGAGGCCGAGCGATGACAAGACCACTGCTTACGTACGCTTCGGCAACGCCGCAACGCTTCGGGCACTGTCAGCATGCTGTCAGCCGGATTCACGTCACACCGGCATAGCCTTTGCCTCTTAACCGAGCGCTCTTTTGCGCTCTACCTCTTCTACAGCAACATGGGCTACACCTTTTCGCAAATCTTCCCGCCGAAGCCGCGCTGGACAGCTGCAGACATCCCCGACCTGACTGGCAAGGTCGTGCTTGTCACCGGGGCAAACATAGGAATCGGCAAGGAGACGGCCAAGGTGCGCGTATTCCGAGCATCTCATTCGCTATCCGGTGCTCAAAGAGTGTGCAGCAACTACTGGCACACAATGCGACTGTCTATGTTGCTGCCCGTGACAAGACGAAGGCGGAAGCAGCTATTGCGGAGCTCAAGACTGCGACTGGGAAAGATAGTATCCACTTTTTGGAGCTCGATTTAGCGGACCTGCACTCTGTAAAGCGCGCTGCCGAGGAGTTCAAAACGTACGCCTGGACTGAAGCGTCCTGCACATGAACCGACGTCTGTACAGTCGCGAGTCAAAACTATACGTCCTGTTCGCGAGCGCGTACGTCAAAGGTGTTCGCAGTAGTTTTACGTCTCACCTACCATTCCAACTAGTGGTGTCATGATCCCTCCCATGGATCAACTCACGAAACAAGGCTACGACCTTCAGCTGGGCACGGTGAGCAACCGTGTTGCGCATGTCAACCACTTGCCACAAGACTCACGAGAGACCAGAACGTGCTCGGTCACTGGTACTTCACACAGCTCCTCATCCCGTCTTTACGCGCCGGAGCAGAAGAGGGGTACGGCCGCGTTGTCACCGTGTCAAGTTCCGCTGCGCAATTGGCGCGACCGATCAACTGGGACGCATTCACCGACAGCCCGGCCCGCAAGAAATTCGGCGCAGCCAATCTCTATGCTCAAAGCAAACTTCTCAACGTCGTTCTCACGCGCGAGTTCGCCAAGCGGTACGGCGATTCCGGCATCGTATTCAGCTCCTTGAATCCCGGTACACCCCCTTCGACTTAGCATTCGTCCATCGCGCTGATTATATTTTCTCAAGGCAACATTCGGTCTGGGTTACAGCGTCATGTTCCATATCTTGCTGGTTTAGTTCTGGTATTGGGTCTGCTTGCACTTCGCTGGCTGCTGCTAACATGCCATCTTTCAGGATCTCATGCTCTACGACGTCTCGTTCGGCGCCTTGACGTCTCTCTACGCGGGGACTTCTCCGGAAGCAACAACGAACGGCGCTGTGAGCACACATACTTTCCTGCTGCTCAAACTGATGGGTTGCCGTAGTACTACATTCCCTGGGCTCGCGTCGGGAAGGTACCACAGCTTGCGCTGGATTCTGAGACTGGTATCCGCGCGTGGGAATGGATGGAGCAACAGGTGAAGGCGATTTGATCACTTTATCGATCACTCCAACGAGGACACGCCTCGAGTCAATAGCCGTTCGAACATTCACAAATATTAATGCTATTAGCCGTTATACTGTAATGCTTTCCTTGAGGCCAATTATCGGCCTCCTTAGTATGCACCAGTGATCCTTTTCCGAGCAAATTTTTAAGAACCTGCGCCAGCTTCGGCTTGTCCGCTGGCAGGAACGGCCGAAAGCAAACAAACCCGTCCCTTTCCTATCGCGCTCACGTCCTCGCGTCAGAGCTTGTTCAAAGGCCGCATGAACTTTCATGCGCTTACACTATTGCACGTAAGCCAATCGCAACCCCAGCCCGCTACTGGTCACGTGATCTGGGTTGCAGAGAGGCGAATGATGCAAAGGTGAAAAGGCGGGAGATAGGGCATCCATGTTCGAGGAAAGGCAATTTATCTCCCGCGCCTGTGTTCAGTCCGGCCAGGCCTTCCGGTATACGGGAAAGAGCGGGGAAGTCAACCTACACTTTCAACGATTCTGTCGTCTATCAAACTGATAGTATCACAAATTGTACGTGCTCAGTGACCACCATTCGTATGCACTAAAGATCCTTTTCCAAGCAGTGTTTTCAGGACCTCGAGCGCTAGTTTCGGCTGGTCGGCAGGAATCATATCTATACTGATCTCAGCGTGCGATCAGTCGCAGTGGGGAAGGCTGCTTACGGCCAGAGTTTGACACTATAAGTGCAACGTGAGTCCTCATGTTACAGATCACAAAACAGGCGTGCCCTCGTAGTATGTTAATCCGCGTTCGGAGTGCTGAAGACCTGAGGGTTGCTCAGACAAGCACATCGTCGAAGAGCATGAATATTTTACCGTATCGCATGCCGTTCAAAATAATCGGCTGGTTAATGGGCTTCTGAAAGCCCTATCCACGAACTGTGATGAGAGCTCATCGGCAGGGCTGGAGAAATCTGAGCAGACCTGCGCTCCGTCCCACGTAAGATCTTGGATCCCCAGACGCGTCCCGTTGGCCAACAGCAACATGTCGTCGAGACCATGCCAAAGCGTTACGCCGCGAGGAAGTGCTTTGATGAGCTCAGGGAATAAGTAATCACTGGTAGCGCTGAGGTCCTGCAGAAGAGAAGATTGGCTCAGGCTTCTGATCGACGAGTAGTTGGTGAGATCTCACAGTCCCGTTGACAAAAACGTTCTGGGCACATATGAGATGTGGCAGGGTTTATGACAATCTCTGGCTTACTCCGCCGCACGTAACCCATGGGCCAAAATCAGGGACATGGAGGATTTTCTGAACGTCTGCGCGCTATTTTGTGGCAACATCAGAATCCGGGGTCACGTCGTCATTCGGACAGCTCACAGAGAAGTACGCCTCAATGGGATCGTTCGGAGTAGGGCATTTATCTGTGATACGATCTTCGACGCGTCAGCAACGGCTCTACGAAGGAAAGGAAAAACCGGACAAATATTGTAGCACGGGTTGGCATCTTGCGCCGCGTCATAGGCCGCGTTCACACCGTCAAAGCACTCGTCGGTCAGGTTGTTATCGTCGAAGGAAATGGGACCTTTAGGCGGATATAGGAGCTGATCCATCACGTCCTGAAAGCCGCAATTGACGGAGTTCATCTGCAGCGCTTGAACGGTGCTCTCGTTCACTCCCAGTGTCTTCCGATGAGTTGTGACGAAGTCCGCCATGGGCGCCAGTTGCAGATAGACGCTGCAAACAGGCCAGGCATTAGAACTCAACAAACGAGACCGATAATCGCTCACAATGATGTCCACAGAGGATCGTTGATGAGGATACTCTGTAGGTTTATGGGGAACGCTCTTCTCTCCTCCTTACTCGCCGTCACGATGCGGTTGGCAATGTAGGGTATATTCATTCTACGTGGGTCTTGATATCAGCTAGAAACGACGATTTCGGTGTGAACTGCGCCTTACCCGGCATATGATTCGCCTGCAATAAAGAGCCTCTTCGACAAGAGTTCAGGAAACACGGTGTCTAGAAGCCCGCGGTTAGTCTCATTGATTTAGGTCAGTGAACTGCATGAAATCACAGAGGTTCTCCCTACGTCGAATGTTCAGTAAGATCGCGCAAGCCGCGCCCGGCGCGGGGGTACGCACAGGAAACCGTAAAACTGGTCGGCTACGTCGAACTCGTCGACAACATTCGAGGTACCAGAAGAGAATCCAGTGCTAACGGGCTGTCGAGACCATCCGAATGAGATATAATACCTTGATCGAGTAAATTGGTAAGCCGCATGCCGCACCTGGTCGACATACAGCTAATAGTATACGCATGATTGTCATTAGCTTAGGCGACAACTAAGCAATCAGCTCACCATGTCGGAAATCGTGCTCCACGCATATTTGTTCACTGATGGCGCTTGTTCACCGGGCCTGAATGTGAAGGCGCCGTTTTCCTGAACAGAGAAGGACTGAGGAAACCCGCTCAATCTGTAAAGTCACAGCGCTCACCGTCAAGAACCCTGTCAAGGAACTGCAGCCCGGTCCTAATTTGGAACCGGTGAGTTATGTCAACGCGCGCCTTCGTCCCTCACTGACCTCCATTGAGCCAAATGGTCAGCGTGTTGCTACCGTTTTTCGCGCTGCTCGGCCAGTACCAAAAGAAAAGAGTCTGAATGCACGTTAGCATGATGCCCCACCGGAAATGCTGGCATCTACGGACCCGATTGTCACTTGCGTTTGACGCGATTGGCACCCGCCCAGCGTAGGAGTCTTGTACAGCGGCATTGAGTAGAGGGATACTTCTGCCATCCACGCGAAGACTGCCGCGGTGTGGTAGTCGAGGGGCGGTTTCATTGTGGTGAGCAGACTCGACCCTTGTGCGCGTCGCAATGTTCGACGACGGAATCCTCACATCGCTGACCGGATTCGCGCTTCGGAGACGCTGCAGTGGGATAGGGATGGTAGCATGAGCAAATAGCGCATGCAAAGAGATCGCAGACAAAAGGAGAGCGTGCAAGTTTCGCATGTCAGTAATTTATCCGTCAAGGCGGCGCAGCTCGTGGGCGATTTCTATGGCGTCCAGGATGGCGTTTATGTAGAGAGTGGTGGCAGTGTGAAACGGAGCGCTGAGCACTTGAAGGTAGGCCACAAGCCACGGGATAGCTGTAGCCGTGCATCTGAGGTGCGACAATAATAACTTGAACGCGCAAGCGAGAAACACTGCGACTTCAAGCTGTCACTGTCAGTGAGCGGTCCCGCGAGTCCGTGCTGATCGCAAATCGCGAATACCGCCGATAGACTCCGCAGACTCGCAGAGGGGAGTCAGAATGCCCGGCTGACGTCGCACAGGCTCGACTAGCACATGGTACTTAGGATCCCCGCGCCGCGCGTTCAAAACAATGTTAGGGACGCCAGAATGAGCCGGAAGAACCCAACCAGAGCGGCTCCCAAAAACCGCGTTCGTTCAAGCGAGTTGGTCGGTTCACGCGGCACGAGGACGGGAACAAAAAGCACGGCTGCCGTCCGGATGCAAACGTCACACTGGAGACAGACCCTTGCTTCTCATATGTTATAAAGGTACTGAATCAACTACTATGCAAAATTTTCGCCAACGAGCTTGTTTGACAGCGCCCAGAGCGCTTCCGCCTTAGCCAAATCCACCGACTCGCGCGTCGATGGATAAACCTGGCAGTCTCTCAAGTATGCTCCATTGGGCACGGCGGGGTCGAGCGCTGCCACGAGAGTGGTGGAACAGCCCTGTGCAAGGTTCTTCTGAAAGTTGACTGGCTCAAATTCGGGTATCTTTGGTACCCGATTTTCCAACAGGTCTTTGAAGAGCTCGTCCGTCATGTGGCGACCCAAGTCAGTGACGACCCCTAAAGTTGCCCGCAGTTGTCAGCTACTAAGCCCGTCCTATTACTGAATTCAAGACTCACAGCCTGGATGGACAGCGAAGGACCGATAACCACGCTTGACGAGTGACTGCGTGAACAAAATGTTGGCGATCTTTGCCTGGCCATACGAATCCCAAGGGTGGTAAGGCCTCTTCTCGAAGTTGTAGTCCTCGAAGTCGCCGGTCCCAAAGCGATGCCCGCTGCTGGTGAGATTGACGATGATAGGCTCGGCAGAGGCGCGCAGCTTTGGCAGGAGGAGATTGGTGAGCAGGAAGTGACCGACGTGGTCCGCGTGGAACTGGCTCTCGATCCCGTCGGCGGTCTTTTCGTACGGTGTGGCCATGATGCCCGCGTTGTTTATGAGGACGTCGACGCGCGGGAGGTCGGCGTTGTCGAGGATAGCCTGAGCCGCGGCACGCGTAGACGCGAGCGACGCCAGATCGAGCTTGACTGAGATAACCTTGATGTTGGGATCGACGGCCTTGATTTCATCAACCACCGACTGAAACTTGGGCGGTGTACGGCCAGCAAGGACCAGGGCACCTGGACCCGCCTTGGCAAGCGACGTGAGGGTGCTCGCACCGATCCCAGTTGGCGAGGGCCCAGTGACGACAACTGCAAGGCGCCGTCACGTTCCCGACGCGCAGCTCAGAAGAGAAACATGAGGGCGCACAGATACGTCCCCTGACGCGCTCTGGGAAAGCGTTGACTACTTCATCCCCCGTCGTCGCGGCTTCGAAGTGAGCATGGGTAGTCGACATGAGAACGATGTGTAGCTGCTGAAGCGACTCAAATGCTGATCCTAGTAGGTGCAGTAAAGAGGAAGCGGGCATGGACATATATATATATATATGAGTATTATATAAGTATGACTCATCGACCCCAAGACGAAAAGTCTGACTCAGGCTCGCATGTGAATCTTTGTCAGCCTACGCCCCTGCGATGTTCGACGAGCTGACCAAATGCTGACTCACAATGCCGCACCCTCGTCTCACGTCATACGCCGTACGGTCGCTGAGTCGATGACAGACATCGATTAATGAAGGAGATGTGCCTCTCAGTATGGCAAAAAATACGCTGGGTGTTACATTGGCACTCGATTTCAGCGCACTGTAGTTCGATATAGGTACAAGTGAGGCTCGAATTGGACCGGAGGACATGACACCAGGCCCGTGCCTCAGACGCCAGCGGCCGCAGCGAGAGCAGCGAAATTCGGGGTCCCCAAGCCAGTCACCTGATGAAGTATAAATATTTCTCCGACGCTAATCGCATGAAATTCTCACAGGATCCCATCCAGGCAAGGCCGGGAACCCGTCGGTACCTTCATATAACCGCCATATAATCAGCGCTTGCACAATAACACAACGACGCGAACCGCACCACATCCGGGGTTGCTTCCCGCCGTAATATCGTTGAATGCCTGAGGATTGGCGTATAAGAACGGGTTGAGGAACCCAAGCGACGGTAGACCCGCAGCAACACGGCGGTCGTTGATGAGAGCGACGATGCTGGCGAAGACAGGAGCGCTGGCCGATGTGCCGTCAACAGGGCCAACAAGGCTGCCTTGATAGACGATGGCATAGTTTCTACCCGCCAGCGAAACGTCCGGAAACGCGCGCCCCTGCGAGTTGAATCGTCCGGCGTACCGATCACCTATCTGCGCGAGATAGTTGTTGACGGCGGCACTCTGGTAAGAGGCGGTTGAAAATATGTCGGAGAACCCTCCACCTGAGAGATCTGCAGCCAGAAGTCGATCGGGTCAGCTTTCACAGCCATAGATCTAATTTCCCTGGACGTTACCTGCTGCCGACTCCGGAGGGACGCCTTGGGTCGCGCCAACCGATGTAACGCTGTTCACCGCTGTCAGCCAACATACGCGCAAAGGAAACGGGTTATACGAACAAAGGGCAGTTAGACGGGAAGGTAGCGATGAACCTGCCGCATGAGGTTGGCTGGCTGCCCGATACTCCTCCGTCGCCAGAGGAAAAGATAAGGGAAGCCCCTTGAGCTCCGAATGAGGCGTAAGCGTTGCAGAGCATGCTATCTCGATTCATCAATCATAGCAGCCTTCACATGCTCAAACACTCACTTTGCGGCGGACGGGGATGCAAAAGCTTCATTGGCCCCGTAGCTCGTTGTCAGAACCTTTGGCGGATTGGACAAGTTTGACAGGTAGGCGATAATATCGAGGAAGCCGGCCAGCCCATCTTGATTTTGTGATCCCACAGAAATGAAGAAGGTGGGCACATTAGAGGCGACTCCTACTGTGTACTGCACATCCAAGTTCTACTGGGGGTCAGCCGCTGCAACGTGGAACGCCTGAGTTGCCCACAGCTTCGATTCCTGCCCTGGAAATGTCCTGAGGGTTGCTGCCGCCATCGAGGACTTGAGTGGTAAATGTCTTGCCTACGATGTCCGGCCGCGCCAATTGCAAGAATTCCTGGGTTGAGGCATGAGCCTCAATGTGATTGAAACGATTTGAATGAGTGTTACTTGGAGATCCGCCTCATTCGCATACTGTTCGAGGAAACCTGAATACAGCCCAGTCAGTAATGTGCAGTTAAATCGCGCGAGAGAGAGATTCAACGAACCAGACACGGCGAGGGTGTTGGATGGTTGCGTCGCGGGGGTAGCCGGGATCCCATAGAACTCTTGTAGACATGTCGGAGTGATGAACTCATTGCAGGGAAGAATCTGCCGCTTTTCGGCAGCGCTGCGGCGCGTGTTATTAGCGACCTTGACTTCCATGAACTTCGGCCCCTTCGATGGGGTCCAGAACGATATGCCAGGCAGCATGGCTTCTATCTTCGCCTGGAGGACAGTTGGAACAGAGTACTGCAAGGTGCGAATCCCCTGCGTGCCGCTGTCCGTGTGCTTGAAGGTCGTGAAGTCCGCGTCGAAAATCGCGTTCGCCTTGGAGATGGGCACAGTGAACTCAAGCCACTCTCCAGCGGGAGAGATTGACTTGGCCTTAATGTCGTTCTCCGCGAGCCAGTCGGTCACCGCGGCAAGAGTGCTAGGCGTGGGCGCCATGAAGGCTGCGACCTAGATGCACTATCAATATCGTGACGACGGCAGCGGATGGGGATACCGTCGACGAACCTCATCCTTGGAAAGATACTTGCCGTAGTCCGCGCCGGCAGGGTCACTGACGCGATAAAGGGCCTCAATGAGACCATCGATGTTGCGCTGCTTCAGCCCAAGGCGAATCTTGATGGGCGTGTCGGCGTGCGCTTTGCCAACAGCGACGAAGCCCGTCGGCGCGTGCGCGCGGTGTTCATGCACACGCATAGCAGGCTTGGGCTTGACACTGGCAGCAGCAACATCACCAACAGCAAAGCAAGCGAGGACGGCTGTGACGAATACAAGGAGCATTTCGCTGGGAGCTGGCTCTGGGCTGGCTGTCGTCCTTTCCTGCCAGCTCGACCTTTATAGAGCCATCGCGCGGTTGTCGAAGGCGTGAGCTACATGTCGCAGACGAAGCGCGACTGCGATGACATCGGTGCAGAGACCCTCCGTCCTCCCCGGAGTAGCTTTCCCGCGTCTGTACGCCACCGGCGCCCGTGCGAAGGCGTGCCCTCGAGAGCCATCAGAACTACGAAGAGGATCTCCTCTGCTGCAGAATGCATTGATTTTCCAGGCGCTCATACTCACCGGTAGGGTGCCAGCGTTATAGACAGCACTTCGCTCGGAGATTGTAGGCTGGTCATGACCCGTCCTGGACGAAGATGTGCTGGCCCGGCGTGAACTGCAAACTGCCAATGTAGAGAAGCAATAGATGACCCGAAGCATTGACCGCGTGAGGGGAATCGTGAGATCCGAAGTGTGCAAGCTCCACAAAGCAGGTAGCTAACAGATTGCCAGCGTCCACAGGCTCCTTGCCGGGGTAAGGGAAAGTGCGCGATCTGAAGCTCGACAAGGCAGTCGCACACTGACTGCAAGGGTCCAAACGCCCAAACGGGACGCAGATGGCATGCCATGCCGAGAGAATTGGGCGGACGCAGTATGCC
This sequence comes from Auricularia sp. M13, assembly GCA_037042915.1. Taxonomy (NCBI): domain Eukaryota; kingdom Fungi; phylum Basidiomycota; class Agaricomycetes; order Auriculariales; family Auriculariaceae; genus Auricularia; species Auricularia sp. M13. The sequence continues at coordinate 884,187 of CM073194.1, read as the reverse complement.
ATCTATTGCAGTGGTCGACGTCGCGGTCCAGTGACCGTGGGAGCTGTGGAGTGACTGTGGTCCGTGGAAGGTGCAAGTTGCTCATGCGTCCGGCGCACGCATTCCATTCGAAACGGGCCTGTCGCCATTGTCGCATGTGGCGTAGGCGCTGTGGTTCCGAGCAGACAAATAATGTAGAATCGTTCGGTCATCGGCAACGAGCAGAAAGACTGGACCGACCGGCAACCTGCGAGAAAGCCGATACGGCCGTTTCATATAAGTATTTAGGTATCTACTACCGCCATCAGCAGCATCCATTTCTTATGCAGGGAAGCTACTTACGCCTACCCGCAAGTTTAATCTGATCCCTCAGGCCTCATGCGCTGTCAGTGCGAATTCCGAGGCGTTCCATCTAGACAAAAAGTCGGAGCTCTCAACGTCTAGCTGAATCATTGCCAGGGCATTCTCGAATGCGCAAATCTGTCAATGAGAGGATGAATCACGATGGGCCACCACCCCATACTGGAGCGCTAACAAAGAATCAACGAATACAGAGAGCCGAACCGCGTGTGCCGTAACGGCACAAGTCAGCCACTCAGAGACGCGTGCGAGCATCCCATTGACGGTAGGTGGCAGGCAGCTGTTGTACATGTAACTTGTCGTCCGTCACTTGGGGAAACGGACCGTACAGAGTCGCAGTGTCGCTTGAATCATGATGCACTTAAAGCTCGCAACAACGAAGCGTCAGTGCACGCGACATGAGGAAGCGCGCATGCGCACGCAGTAGGAGAAAGTGTCACAGCGTACTTTCACTGGTTCCAACCAACTGGCAGCATCTTGGACGTTACGATATGGCTTGACCGCTCCAGGAGAATTTTCGCCTCGGAGAGAGATCCACATTCCTCACAGGTGACAGGCAAGGGCGGGATTGTACGACTCGTGATTGCTCTCGGCGACCGACAGCGACGACTGAAGGCGGCGGGCCAGAGATCGCCTATGTGATACAGCCGGCTCATGCAGGAGCAAGGAAGAGTGCGCAGAGATGCACCTAGCTACATAGTAGTACCAACAGCTGCTGTGGGGGGAGAGGCCCTGCGAGAGGTGGGGTCTCGTCGCGAACGATCCTGGGTCTAGCCATCATGGAGATCGAACCGACTCGGACCAGGAGCCCGCACCGCGGCCGAGGAACACAGGCTGCACAGTGAGCGAAGACTTTCGAAATCCTGATTCCTTATTTATCGTTGGCCATCGCGTTTTCAAAGTCAAGGTGAGCGAATGCGTTAAGAAGCCGCTACAGGCGCAACGCGCCCCTTTCCCATGAGCACGCATTGACAACTGAGCGGCAGAAGAAGCAAAGCAGCAGCCGTGATAAGACGCAGGCGACATCCAAAGCGTTGCTTCACCGGAACGTGAGTGCAAGAAGGCAAGAACCGTCCCAAGATTTCGACTTCCGACAGCCAGCCAGCCAGGTGCCGGACAGCACGTCTCTGTCAGGAGCTGCGGGCTTCAAGGGTGCCAGCTGCGCAGTCGATAAGAATGCACAGCATCTTATAAGGGGCATTAACAGTGTTCGTTAGCAGGGTCCATCAACACATCATAACAAGAAAGGAGACGAGAGCTACGGGTAAAAGGCAAAATACACGACGGGGCTCAGTTCTTCGACTTAACCGCATTGACAATGGGTACGATGATGATGATGAGCAGCACGACGATGGCAACGCCGATGATGATGCGCATCTGCAGCGGACGGTGAGGAGCTGCACGGCGGGGCACGCTGAAGTGGCCAGCACGAACCTTCATGTCCTTCCACCTGCAGGTCAAGGGTCGCAAAAAGGAACGGAAATAGGAAATAACTGAGCGGGAAGATTACGGCAGGTTTTACGAAGGGACGTACCACATATTCTGGGAGCGAAATAAATTAGCAACATGAATACAAAATAATTCGAAGAAAAATAAAACGCACCTTCCGGACACGGCTGGCGCCCTTCCGGAACCCTTGTGCGCTGACGGCCAGGTTGTCTGATGACCAGGATAGTCAGCGCTGCGCAATGCAATATCCGGAGTTGGGCGGACGGACCGGTCTTGTCGTGCAGCGAGTCGAGGCGCTCGCCGCGCTCTGCGACCTTGACAATATTGTCGCGCATGATGCCAACGGTGTCATCAATTTGCGCCTGGATGGCCGCCGTCTTTGCGTTGCCGCCGGGCGCACCGCCGGGGCGGGAGCTGCCTTCGCCGCTGCGGGGCACGTACGGGTCGTAGGGTTCAGACCTGCCGGCACAACGTGAGCTCGCTGTGACAGACGACGAGCAGCAGCACGCACATGGGGAGCAGTAGAGGTTAAAGGAGCAAGCGGGAAGACTGCAAAAGCCGGTCAGCCTGAGCCTGCAGCAGGGCGGTGCGGGCGCAGCGGGGGGCTCCGCGGAGCGTCTGGCTGGGGCCCGGAACGCACAGGGTCAAAGGTCCAATACAAGTTGCGGGCGGGCTGCGGACGTCGAGTCTGTGCAGGCCGGGCGGGCGTCGTCACTGGCGCGGTTGATTTGGAGAACGAAGGGCCGGGCGGAGTCCGAATCCTCCTGCTCCCGCTCCCCCCGCTCCACTCCGGAGCCTCCTCGCTGTCTTGTACCAGGTACTGAGCCAGGCGTGGTTTGATGGCACTGTCCAGTGCTGATGACTCGCCGGGCTCGTTGAAAAAATTGACGTTGCCCCGGCTGATGACGGCAGCAATTGGACTGCTTCTCTGGACTCGGCGGCCCATGCCCCAGAAATGACTACCTACCTGCTTCCTATTGAACTTTTTGCGACGTGATCTCGACAGTCTGTATTCTTCCAGGGCCGCTGCCACGCTGCGATGGCGAGACTAGGAAACATTCTTTGCTTGCTCAGGCTCGAGACTTTGGATGTTTCTTACCTTCTTGCACTCGCTTCAGTCGGAGCCCTGCGTCTCATCTACTCGTACCTTTCTCGATGAATAGTGTGGCCGCTGGTGGTCGAGTCCTCACGTCGAGGCTGCTTTGGTCAAGCTTGCGTCGTTCGCCTTAATACCCGTATTGCGCGGCGCACACTCGCTTCTCGTAAAGTCTTCCGACTAAAGTATGGAGGCTAGACTCTTCAAGGCCCTTGCCTGCTGTAGGAGACTACCAGTGCCGTCCTCTTGTGACTGCACATCACGGTACTGGACGATTGCCTTCTCGTCAAGATGACGATGGCCAGCCGTAATGTTGATTGAACAGCAGTGCAATGTAGGCCAAGCGTGGACACACAGAACGCAGGTACTTTATCCTCTCAAAAGCGGATTCGTGCGCTGAGCGCGCCATACGTCCCCGAGGACTCTGACCCTGGACCGCACACATCTCTCGAGGATTTTCCACACGCTCGTATGTCCAGCATACCTGGCCAGCTCACAGTCCGAGTCGACGCCCACGGCCATCAGCACCCGGCCGGCAGTTACAAGCTCCTTTGCCGTCGAGGTCATGGTTCCCGCCTGTTGGCAATTGCGTATACGTCTAGCTCTTAGACCAGCCACCAGCCACCAGCTACCGATCACTTGACACTGGAAGTACTTGAGGTCGCAGGGAATTTCGCGCAAAAAGCTCTGAACCCCTTTTACAACTGTTATGGCGAAGATGATGGACGTGGACATCGTCCCCTGCGCGGCGGCCGACCTCGGCTCACGCGCCGTGGTGCTGACTATGGCTTTCGTCCTCCCCACGCACTGCTCGCCGGCCCAGGTCGACTTTCTCCGCGATGCACTGTTCGCCGCCATTAAGTTGAAAATGCGCAAAGCTGGAGCAAGGCTTGTCCGGCGCAACAAGGTATGTACCTACCTGAACAGTGTCTTCATCTACAATTTGACATTTTCCTCTAGACATACGAATTCCACATCCCACGCGAGTTCTCCGACGCCGTCCCACCCTGCGCCTGGACATACACAAAAGTGCCATCAACGCTCGCAGAGGCGCAGCTCGACCTGCCTCCCACACACCCGGAGGTCGACGAAGCGCAGCCGTACTTCATGCCCGAGCCCATCGGCCTCGCACAGCACTTCCGCGGGCCCTCATGCCCGCGCACCCTCGCCGGCTTCCTCAAACCCGGCGTACCAGTGCTCCACGTGCACGTCGCCTCCTACGCCGACGCGACGCTGCTCGGGTGCACGATGACGCACGTCGCGTTCGACGCGCACGGCGCGCGCGCGCTCTTCCTCGCCTGGACCGCCGCGACGCGCGGCGCGCTCGGCACCGTCAGCGATTCGGTGCCCATCGACTATGTGCCCCTCGGCTGCAAGGCGACGCAGGATCGTGCGCCGAAGGACGTTGTGCTGAGCAAGGAAGAGCCGATGCGCGGCTGGTTTGCGCTGGGGCCTGCGGCGAAGGCGCGCTTTGTGTCGGGATTCGTGAAACGCTTCGTCAAGGACCCGACGCTCGAACACATGCTCATCCGCGTGCCGAAGCCGTGGCTGGAGGCGGAGAAGCGCCGGGCGACGGCCGAGCTGCGTGCGCGTGGGCGCGGCGAGTGGGTCAGCACGAATGACGTCCTCACAGCCTGGATCTTCCGTGTACGTCCTCCCTCATCTACTTCCAATCCCCTCTACGCTATTTTCTCTCCGCTAACGCCCCCATCAGACCGTCTACACCCACCGACACGATGCAACGCCCATCGCCTTCCAAACGCCCATCAACCTCCGCCCCCTCCTGCCCGCCCTCTTCCCGCCCTCCTCCCCCTTCCTAAACAACGCAATCGGCATGGTCGCCACGCCCCCCATCCCCGCCCATAAGCTCTCCTGCCAGCCGCTGGTAGACACCGCCCTGGCCCTGCGCGGCGCGCTCTGCGCGTTCCGCGCCAGCGAGAACATCCCGCGCCTGCACGCCGAGCTGGCCGACTACGCGCGCCACCCCGCGCGCATGCTGCTCCCCGCGCGGCCGGGCGGCGAGTGGGCGATCTTGTCGAGCTGGATGAGCGTCAGGTTGCACGAGCTTGAGTGGACCCTGCCGCAGGTTCAAGGTGGCGGGAAGGCTGCAACGGTTCGGCCGAGCTGGGTCATGTCGTTCCCGCAGGCCAAGACGCCCGTGACGATGCGCGCGTACGGCGCGGCCGTCAGCGAGGACGCGGATGCCGTCTGGGCGCGCTGGACGAATGGGAAGAGGGACCTTGCGCGGATGAGACGCGCTGCGGCGAAGCAGGGCGTGCAGTTTGCTGGGTTTTGACTCACTGGACTGAGTGCACTGGCTGGCAGTTGGCTCAGAGTCCAGTTTGCGATTTATTTTATTTTATTTTGATTGTTGTATGTATGCGCTCTGTCTACGCTCCTCATCGGTCTACCCAAGTTGCCCCTGAGCTGCGGGGAGGCCGACTCGGCCCCAACGCTGCCGGCGTCGTCGATCGCGCCCTCAGTCCGCCTACAAGTCCTTTGCGTACGTCAATCTTCGTCTCAGACCTTTCTTTTTCCCATCATGCTACCCATAGTACTCCTTGCAATCGCAATCTCCGGCGCCGATGCGGCGTCCACGCCTTCCTCATGTGCATGTGGATACGTCGACTCCTCCGGTCATGTCTGGGTGCGGCAGATCCATCAGCCGTATTTCCCTCTCCCTCTCACACAGCGTGCATCATAGCGGGAGGCCATCGTATCCGACTTCACCTCGCCGTCGGGTGCACTCTCCGTCGTTAAGAAGGACTGGCTCATTCAAGACTGGACGAGCGATGCGGGGCCTGGGCAGTTGGCCCGGCAGAACCTCGTCAAGAACGTCTTCCAGGCAATCTCCACCCCCCATCTCGTTATCTCCGTCTCTTGTCTGACTCTGCCTCGGGGACTATAGTACCAAGACGCGCTCGGCATGAAGACCTCCGCGTACGACAACAGTGGCACGACGAAGGTGTCGGAAATCGACACGAAGCGCGCGGATATCCAGTATGGCACGTTCCGCATGCGCGCGCAGGTGCCCTCTGTTCCTGGCGTGTGCTTTGGTATGTTGATCAAGCTATCCTTCGACCCCCTCACCTAATTCCAGTAATACCAGGCTTTTTCTCATACAAAAATGACACCCAAGAGGCGGACATCGAGTTCCTCTCCTCTGATGCCGATTACTACGACCGCGTGCACTACACGAATCAACCTGGCTCCCTCCCGAACGGGGATGACGATCCGCAATCGTACCATGTATGTGCTACCGCTCAGCGGGAATATCAACTCGTTTTCATTGTTATTGTTTTTGAAGCAAAAAGTCATCTCCGGGGCTGACTTCACGTGCGCTTCCCCGATGTTTCTATCACTGCCTGACTAGCTAATTCATATCCTACAGGGCATTCAACAACCATCGCTTCGACTGGCTCCCTGGACGTACGGCCTTTTTCTTCAACGGCAAGAAGATTGACGTCTGTACACCTTTCCCGCTCTTCATGGCGCTGACATCACTCGCATTCATAGACAATCACGAAGAACACGCCGACCGTCCCTTCGCAAATCATGGTGAACGTATGGTCCAACGGGGATAAGTACTGGTCGCGCGGCCCGCCGAAAAAGGATGCTGTGGCCACTATCCAGAACATAAAGTTGTACTTCAACGGTACAAGCTTCAACGAGCCGACTTTTGTGAAGGCGTGCAATAAGGCCAAAGTGTCGCGATGCGTCATTTGAAGTTTCGCTTCTTTACCATTTGTCAGCGTCCCATGTACATCCGTTTGAATTCGAATAAAGTACTGTAATGACAGTAGGAGGCTTTGCAGCCGTGTTGTGGATGCGGATAATATTTTGGCGATGTTTGTTTGCTCACAGGTGATCACCGTAAGTACTCTGTGTTCAATTGCCAGTGACACCTCTGGCATTTGGCATCTGGCACACGTCTATACTGATTGATCACACCTTCTGGACACTCATATACACCATTCTGTAGCGTTGCAGGGCAGGGGAGTCACTCCGCGGCGTTCCGACCATTGTGCAACCACAGGCGTATCCGGATCACAGCGCCTCCTGCGGGGTTGTATTTCGCGCGCCCACATCTCTCTCTCGTACCACCACCGTCGCAGCAGCTTCAGAATACCCAAGAACGCCTAAATGGACACCAACTCATTTCCTGAACACACGACGACCCTCGACTTCGACACGCGGGTGGTCGACACTCACGGTGGCTCGGAGCTCGCGCTTGCCGTCCTCGTCGAGTCACTTGCCGCTCTCCGCGTGCACAATAGCGGCACGGACGTCGATGCGCTCATTGAGTGCATCGGCCAGCTCAACCTCGCTGGCATCGATTCATGCCACGGCAACACGGCATTCGATATGCACGCTCTGCTCGACGCGCTTCCAGTCGCCATCGCCGCCGAGGATGACCTGACGGAGCTCTTCATCAGATTGCTGGATAGGGCTATGGATGCTGGCGCAGAACGCGAGGAACAAGATGACGAGGACGCGAGCAGCGTGGATGGCGATGACGATTGGCCCGCCAATACTTCGAGGAGCTTCATACCAGCCGACCTCGCCACCGATTACTTTCCGACCTGCGTTGACCCTAAGGAGATCTTTCCTCCTCCTCCTCGCGAGATGGACTGGTCCGAGTGCGATTCGTCTGATGAATCAGGATCAGAGTGTAGCACACCAGCCGACTCGGACGACGAATCGGTGGCTACAACATACTCGACGGCCACCACCTCTTCCCACTTCAACCTGAAGCGTCGCTACGACGAGTACGACCTCGAATCGTCGGACTCGGAAGACGAGTACGCCGTTAAACGGCGCCGCTGCGTGGTCCTGCCAAGACGCGTGCGTCAGCATCGGGGCAAGTACCGTACCGTGCGCATGATGCCAATGGCAGACAGTCCATTATCGTCCGGCCCCGACTCGTCCGACGACGAGAGCTACTTCTCGGACACGATCCACGCAGCGCGACCCATGTCGCCCATTGACGGAGAGATCGCGAACAATATCGCGATGTACTGCAACCTGAATCGAGCTTGAAAGTGAGCCACACCACGATGGCTATGCTTCTCTGGTGCTAACCTGGTGTTTCATAGTTGTGTTTCTGTTCTTGTTGCGTCTGACTGAGCCTCCATACGTCGTAGGCTAGTGCGTCCGAAGGTCCCAGTTGTGGGTATATCATTGTTAGCAGCTTGTACATCTGTGTTGCAGGGCTCACCTGCACTTTGTACGAGCAGGTCTGGAAAGTTTGTAGATGCTTCGGTATTATACCCAGTTTGTCTCCCACCTTCGTAGGCTCCGGAGGCATATGGGTAGTCGTCATCTGCGACACGCGTTGCGGAGCTCCGTTAGGCTCCGTCCCTGGAGAATCCATCAGCGCTCGCAAGCATAAATACGGCAGGTGACTGGATCGATTCTCGCACTAGCATGGAGGCCTTCGACAAGACGCCGCTGAATAGCGTCCAAAGACGCAAGGACCGGGCGCGATATGATGTTGCGACAATAGCATCCATCGTAAAAGAGGCGAAGATCTTGCATCTGTCCTTCGTAGACGACCATGGTCAGCCGCAATGTGTGCCCATGCTCGGCGCATTCGAGCAGGTCGAGAGCGGCGAGTGCTTCATATACTTCCATGGTAGGGCGCATCTACTCCATCTGCATAACCAAGCTGAGCGGCGGCGCGTTCCAGGATGGGTCGGCGCGCGGTTCGCCAAAGCGCTTTCCGATCCCAGTACACCGCTCGTGGCGACCGCGACGCTGTTCGACGGCTACGTCCTGGCGCTGAGCGTGTTTCATCATTCCATGAACTATCGCTCGGCCGTCTGCCACGGTGTGAGCACGCCGTTCACAAAGCAGGAGCTCGACGCCGGCGCAAAGGAGCGAGCGCTGAAGCTCGTCGTGGAAAGCGCCATTCCTGGTCGATGGGAGCACGCGAGACAGCCGACACCGGCAGAGGTGAACGACACGTCCGTCATCCGCATGCGCGTGGAGAGTGCAAGGTAATAAGGTCCGCTATCCTCGCCGAGTATTCTTGATCATTTTTTCAGTGCGAAGATTCGTGCTGGCCCGCCCAAGGATGACAAAGAGGTAAGGTTCGAAACCGAGCGCCATAGGCTTGATTGCACACCTGTATCTATAGGACGTCGAAGATGCCGAGCTGGTCAATCGCGTGTGGACTGGAGTTGTGCCCAGCAGCAGGGTGAACGGAGAACCTGAACCGTCGCAATATTGTCGTCTGCAGGCCGTACCAGAGCATATTCAGCATTTGTCGTCGCCATAGTAAGCTTTTCAGTAGTATAACAGGACACACCAGCTCGGGGTTCACCAATAATTCGTTAACTATGGCCATCCACCACTGGGATGATTACAGCACATCAGCGTTTTCTTGCTTTATCCTGCAGTTCTCGGATCATCTTCGCCGCCGAACCAGAGATACTGTACTAGTTATCGGTACTGAAAAGGATATGGCGCAAAGACGCCCAGTGAACCACATTTGGGTCATACGAACAGGGCACAGGAGGTGTAGGAGTTCGGAATCAAAGCGTGTAAACTCCGCACTTGAGCCTAGCAAGCTGGCTGTGCGGATCAGAGCACCAGATGAGGCCAAAAAATAGGAAAGAGGATGAAATGAGCGCAAGGAGGCGTTGGAAGCGCAAGAGCGGAGTAGAGAGAGCAGGAGAGCAGCGAGTGCGATCGTCAGAGCATGCTTACAGCGTCGCCAAGGTGTGCGAAGTGCGCGGGGCAGATGACTGCGGCATCTCATGGAAAATGAGCGTCAAGCGCCCGCCCGCCCGCCCAGCCCATGCATAGCGCATAACGCTCGGCCTCGCAGCAAGCCCTGTCCATAAAAACTGGCTGCGCTCACCCACCGACCTCAGCACTCCCGTCCGCTTGCCGGTATAAGGGGGTGCTGATTAAGTAGTGTCTGCGTCCCGTAGACCCACCGTGCGAGTGCAACAGCATGCCACTGCGCTTTCAGAGCTGCCCCCATCTTGCTGGGCATGCAGGTGTACCACCTTGCACAAAACGGCATCGGCGATGGTTCTAACTGAGAAGGATATGTAAAACATTGTACACGTACCCGCGCAGCCCCGCGCAGAGCTTGCAGCCCGATTTTCACGCGCGGAACGCGTGGAACAGAATGAACGCCGGAATTCGGCAATTCGCCGATGGGCGCGGCCCGGAAGTTTGCTGCTTTCAAGCTTGCGCGCAGCACGATCTGATGGCTTTGCTCACAACCACTCGTAACTCGCGCATTTGATGCGCTGAACGGTCTATGAGGGGACATTTCCCCGTACGCTGTCATTTCGGTCCTCGGTCCCGGCTGGAGCTGCTCCGGACTTCGTAACTGGATGGCTGATACCTCGGGCCAGCTACGCGTAATACACCTTCTGCCATTGGACGGCCTTCTGAACCCTGAGCATGGTATTTTCTATACCTGACTCCCACTTGGACATGCACTCCTGGTCGGATCTGGTTCCAGCCTAGGCGGTACTGTTAACGCGGGTGGTTAGCAACACTGACTCGGACTGCGGCGAATGTTCTAAACCTTACATCACAAACACACACACACACACACACGATGATTATTCACACCATGATTATTCGACGTTGGCTGGCTATGTGTTGCTCATGCATCAGAATTACACAACATCGAACTTGGCTCTGCCTGCTCGAATCTGCGTACTGTTCGGCTTCTTACAGGCAACTTTAGGGTGTCTATGTTTCTCCTGGTAGTTTGACCCTGCGTCACCGCCTTTAAACCTTCCCGAGCGGTATCCCGCATACCGGCCTTACTCATCGTGACAAATCCCTGCTCGCACATTGGACACGGCTGAGTGGCAGCTTCCAGTGTGGCAGCCCTTCCTGCAGGCGTCCCTGGTGAAGGTTCCGACCATATCCGGTGACTGCTTCCGCGCTACTACCTCATCGAGGCAGAGCGTCACGATTTTGGTTCCATAACCGACGGACCGGTGTCCTTCCCACACCTACTTGCATCTCTGACGCACTCCATTCGTCAAGTCTATTCGGCTGTGCTTTTTGCTTATTTCCAGCCGGAAATGACGTCTAAAAATACTGTACGGGTCGCGAACCGTTCCTGAGTTTACGAGGTCTTGGCTTTCCGGCTCGTAGCCCTGCATAATCGTGCACGTCTCGCAAAATCGTAATGCTAAGCACCGTATTGGTTATACGCTCCTGGAATCTTTTTGCATCCGTCATATCCGTCGGCCAACTGTGTACCGGCAGGGACAGGCAAGTGCTATAAAACCTGACATCTCTGTTGAGGACAGCTTCAGCACTCGCTCAGTCGCTAGCTGGTACTCAGAGCTTGAAGCAGTCCAGACCATGTTCTCCGCTCCTCTCATCGCCCTTGCACTCGCCGCCATCGCGCAAGGTACGGTGCAGAGCACTGTGTATCACAACCACAGTAACTGGACGGTGCTCAGCTTCTCCTGCTGCACGTGCTGTGCCAGCTCAGCCGAACGCGAAGACCCCTCAATGTCAATTCTGGCAGGGTGTCCGCGATCGCTTCATAAACGAGATGTGCGTCTCTCGAGATCTCCGTCGTTTACAAACACCGGATTGTTAATGTCTGCGCTCCAGCTTCCTCGGTGTTTGCGCGCAGGATGTTCAGTAAGTTTTTCTCTACTCTCTCATTATATTCAGGGACTCATACTATCATCTTCCAGCTCTATGGTCCGCATCTCGTTCCACGACGCCATCGGCTTCTCCCTGCACTCCGACAAGGGTGGAGGTGCCGACGGCTCGATGATCAAGTTCCAAGACGTCGAGTTGAAGTTCCCGGCTAACGAGGGCATCGACTTCATTGTTTCGTTCCTGCAGCCATTCGCCGATGACGTTGGGTAAGCACTACATATAATGCACTTCGCATTCAACTCATGTTCTTTGCAGCATCTCCTACGGCGACGCCATCATGTTCGGCACGGCTGTGGGTATGTCCCTCTGCCCCGGTGCTCCGAGACTGCCCGCCTTCGTCGGCCGCCCCGATGCCACTCGTCCTGCACCCGACAAGACTGTTCCCGAGCCTCAGGATGAGTTGACCGGTACGTTGCACTCCGACTACACGACACGTCTATGTCTCAATTGGTCCCAAGATATCTTTGCACGCATGGCCGACGCCGGTTTCACACCGACGGAGCTCGTTCACCTGCTCGCGTCTCACAGCATGGCATCACAAGCCGGTGTAGACCCGTCTCCGCCGCTCCTTGGCGCGCCGTTCGACTCGACGCCGTTCGACTTCGACTCGCAGGTCTTCCTCGAGGTCATGCTGCGCGCCACGGACTTCCCCGCCGGCGGCTCAGGCCCGAACCTCGGCGAGGACAAGAGCCCTCTGCCCGGCGAGTTCCGTCTGCTCTCGGACCGTCTCTTTGCGCGCGACAGCCGCACGTCATGCGCGTGGCAAGAGAACGCGCTCAACCAGACCGCCATGGCCACCAACTTTGCGGCTGCGTTCAAGAAGCTCTCGCTCCTCGGCCAGGACGTCAGCAAGCTCACCGACTGCTCCGAGCTCATCGGCACCCCTCCGCCTGCTAAGAACAAGCAGGCGTTCTTCCCCGCCGGTACCAACCACGACATGATTGAGCAGGCGGTACGTTCTGCGTTCTCTCCTTAACCGCCCGCTCGCTGCTGACAGTATTCGAATTTCAGTGCGCGACTCAGCTCTTCCCGACCACCCTGTCGACCGTCGCCGGCCAGGCTACTCCCATCCCCGTTGTGTACGTCGTAGCCCTGACGAAAAGGTAGTCTTTATTGATGCACTGTTGCAGCCAACTCCAGGACTGCCCTACCTGCCCAACGTTCAAGCGCCGCGCATAGATTACTTGTCTTGGCACTTTTCACCTCATTCCATTCACCCTGTTCCTCTTGTTCCTTTGGTCTCTGATAAATGGGAAATACAGTTTTTTTGAGTTTCGTGACGTTGACTATAAGGCGTTGTCCCAGGTCTGGACCGCGGCGCAAGTAATTTTCGATGGTCAATTCGTGCATCAATCGGAATACCGTCAATGAGAAACCGATAAAGGTGGGCGTTCCTCCGGCTTCAGAGAAAGGTTCAAACGCAATTCGGGAGTCACAATATTCCCACGCTCCCGAAGGCTCAGCATATTATGTAACCAGCGAACTATTATGTACTACGTGATAGCCACAGCGATTCGCAAGGTAGGCAGTATCGGATTATCGAATTTTGGACGACATCGCGCGGGAAATATATAATCACGGTCTCAAGATCCCCTGTGTGCGCTGGGACGAAGGGACATGGGGCGACAGTGGGCTCCACGTAAACGACAAAGTGCGCGTTTCCGCCTGCAGCAGCGGCAGCGGCGACATCGGCCCTTGCCTGCGTCGGCGCGGGGCGCCTGGCGGTGAGCTGCGGCGCGGAAGCGAAGGAGGCGTCACCGGCGGCGCGGAGGAGAGCCTCGAGCGCGCGACGGACAGAGATGCAGGGTTGTCGGTGCGAGCCGCTTTCGAGGGGCCAACGTCGTCTGCGGCGGCCTTGCGCTTCCTCGGCAAAGTGGGCGGCGGCGAGATGGACGTCATCTTGAAGAATCCGCGTCGTTCTGATGTGCGCTCGTCCGCAGGGGGGAAGAGTGGGAACGTACTGTCGCGCGGAGACGCGGTGATGGCAGGCGGAAGCGAAGACAGCTCCTGTCGCGCTGCATCTTGCGCTCCGGCGCCGTTGGCGTCACCGACACATGGGCGCCGAGAGACAAACGTATTGCCGGCGCGTGTCCAGCCATGCTCCGTTAGAACGGTCTTAGCTACAGAACGTGGCCCGAGACCATAGAACGGCAGTACAGTAGGGAGCGCCCAGTACTCGCCCAACGGCAGTTGCACGACCATGCTGCTCAAACCAGGGGTGCCAGGTTCGTCCACGCGCTTGAAAGAGCATGAATCCGGGATACGGCTCCAAAGAATGGTACTACGCCGCGGCGCTGGAGGGATTTGTGAGGGTGGGTTCGTTGTCGCTTTCCCGGCCGCGACGCGCTGGAGAAGCGCCTGCATTTCGGGCTCCAGCTTGAAGAGTTCGAGCCACGTCCAGGCGTTGGCTTGCACGTCCAAGTAGAGCGGCATATCGCCCTGCAGCTCCTGAGCAAGCAGGCGAAGGGGCGGTGTGCAGACAGTCTGGCCGCGTTTGCGCATCTCGCGTGTTATGCTCATACGGAGGTTCCAGAGCGTTTCGGAATATCTATCAGTAGACCTGGAGTGAGGTTGTAATGTTAGGCGTTAAGACACAGGATGTATATTGCTCACTGAAGTTCCGCGTACAGAAGATCTTCGCGGACCTGATCGGCGTCATTTCTAACCAGGTGAGTGCGAGATAATGGTCGAAATAGTGCATTGCGTACTGGTGCTGTTCGTTGGAGAGCGCTGCAGCGCGGCTGAAGGCCTTGCTGACATTGTAAGCTGCGACGAAGCATACGGCGCCGACAGCGTTGCTAAGCAGAGTACGGGAGTCGGTGAGCTGAAGCAGATTGACTGGAAGCATCCCAATGGTGGTAAGGAAGGGCACAGGTTGATTTGGAGCCTCGGAGTCGCACGCCACACATTTTTATAGGACTGGCCGAGAAAGAATGCAAGCTTGAGGACAATGCTCACCCGCATTTTCCGATGATTGTTAAAGCGCAGGCAGCCAGGCGCAAATTTGACCTTCGTACACTCATTGCTCTGTCCTAGCTCGCTTAAAGTTGGTACTAGAATGATGATATCGCTGGCGCGCAGTGCAGCTGAAAATTGAGATGAATGGTTAATACGAGTCCACTTTTGAAGTACATTACGACATACATGAAAATAAATATGCATCGTGAGTTCAAGCCTGACATGATCCAGAGCAATTGCACTTCAGTGAAGCTGAGCGAGAGGAGGCGGTCGTGGCGTGTATTGAATAGCTAGTCTCGTAACCAGCCGTTCGTTGCGTCGGAGTTGGAAACTCCGTTCGGCAACGAACGTCTGGGAGGAACCGTCGGGGTTTTGGCTGGATCTTTTTCGCAGATAGGCGTGTGAAAAAAGACTTAGCAGAATCCACCTGCCCCCACCACTCAAAAAAATGCCTCTCAGACCCGCAACCAAAAATCGATATTATCGGATTCTGAAGCGAATGAGAATACGAATTTTTGGACCTCAGGAAAATACCCAGTAATTAATGCGGACATCCCAAACTTTTTTCAACATTCTCATTAAGCGAATTATTGTCCTTAAATATCTCTGCACTGCAATTTGGAGGTTCAGAGCCTCTGAGGGCCTCGGGAGTTCATGCGGGTCCCCAGCAACCTGGTGACGTGACCAGGCCCCGGGAAAGGTCCATTTGAGGTCCGATCCGCAGACCCCCCCGGACGATGGTCCCAAAGTCGGGCTGGAAGGGGTTGATTCCAATGGTCCCAATGGATCGGACATGCCAAAACTGCCCAGGACGATGGTCCCAGCGGATCGGAGCTTCCGGCGCTTCGCGCCGGCATATACATCCGGAGGCATTGATTCCGAGCTACCAAGGGTATACAGGCTTCTACACACATCTCAAAGCCTAAAAACTCTCTCAAGCTGTGGATTCTACTTCTTTCATCTGACTGGAGCTTGCCCGGTGCAAATTCAGGTGGAGTTGATGGTCCCAGGCCTCGGACCTCACAAAATTTGCTTGAAGACGATGGTCCCAGTCGGATCAGACATGGTCGAAAATTTGCCCTTGGATGATGGTCCCATGCATCGGAGCTCAGGCCAAAAATCGGCCCTTTCGATGGTCCCGCGGATCGGACCCTATATGGACTTTTCCCGGGGCCTACGTGACCTCATCCATCCTCGAGTCCCCCCGAGCCTTTTCAAGCTTGTACATGCGCAGCATACATGATATGAGGTATACTGAGCTCTATGGTACTTAGGAATTCCCTCCAGACCCTTGCTATCACGAGAAAACGACCCTGTCGTGGTGTATGTCAACACCGACAGAGATTGAAGCTTGCAAACACATGTAATAGCACCGCACAACCTTGCAATATGGTCCTGAAGTACATTAGACCCGTCGGAAGCGGTTCAGAGGCTTCCACTAATTACTGGGTATTTTCCTGAGGTCCAAAAATTTGTATTCTCATTCGCTTCAGAATCCAATAATATCGATTTTTGGTTATGGGTCCGGGAGACGTTTTTTTGAGTGGTGGGGGAGGCGGATTCCGCTAAGTCTTTTTTCACACGCCTATCTGCGAAAAAGATCCAGCCAAAACCCCGACGGAGCGTACCAGCCGCTACTTGACGAAGGCATCTGTCGGAGTTTGAAAGTAGCGGCTGGTTACGAGCCTGGCCTATTGAATAGCCTATCCCGAAGCGCACATTCCAAGTCCGACCCAATCCTCATCTGCCCGATGACCCCGACGCGACATTAGCATACACGACTGCCTTCTAAATTATTTACCAATTCACTCCCGGTCGCTTAGAGGACCTCGTCTCTCGAGTACAGTGCTTTCTTACATCAACACTACTTACAGTAAAAAGCCACACTTGAAAACGCTGACCTCGGCGCGTCCATACCGGTCATGATCACGATCTGCTTCGAGTTAACCAAAGGACCGGCAGGCGGTATCGGCCAACATCAGCTCTTGTCATACAGTACCGATAATATATGGCGCGCACATCCATCCGTATCTTCTTATCACAGCCAAGATCACAGCTCCCAAACAGCTCCTGCGACTGCGGACACGGATCTGATGGCTCAACCTGCGGACCAGGCGGATGGCGCCTGAGACAGTATAAAGTTTTCCGGTGAGCATCGAGGTTCATGCAGGCTTGGCATATCTGGACAACAACCATGTACACCTTCAGGCTTGCACCTTACGCCCTGCTCTTCGCATCCGGTATCGCCCAGGCCGCTCGCGCCGGCAGATGGACCGAAAGTCTGCACGACACCGCAGTGTGGTCTCTCGCGTTCAATCCTAGTACTGCGGAGGCGCGCGTCCAAGACTCACTGTCAAGTGGTGGAAAATCCACAACGACCAAGTTCGTCGCTGGAATGGCCAAGAAATCTGACTTTTTCGTGCTCGGAAAGAACATCCCCCTGCTCAACGCGACCGTGCAGGACTCGTACGCAGGACTCATTCCCATCACTGGCGCGGCCAACGAGACACGGGTATGTTGCGTATACTTTCTGAGCAATGCTAAGCAAGGCGCGGCTTTCTCACTGCGGCCCTCTGAAGAAACTTTTTTTCTGGTACTGGCCGACGAGTACACCGCGCGGAAGCGACACCCTTTCGATCTGGTTAAATGGGGGTGAGTCGAACTGCGGAATTGCTCAGTGATAGTTATTGATGCGCCCATTCTGGCAGGTCCGGGATGCAGTTCTTTGGTTGGATTTCTAACTGCAAGTCCTCATTAGGCCATTGTGTGCGTCTGGCGCTCATTTAATCACCACAGGAACACGGTGCCTTCACCTTCCAGCCCGGAACGGAGGCCCCCACCGTCAATCCATACGCCTGGAGCACAGTCTCGGACATGGTATGTGTTCAGTGCTCGCCTCGTATCAAAACGTAGTCCTGACTTAGGATGACTCGGAACAGCTATACATCGAGCAGGTTCGCGCTTCTGGCGTTCTCCTCTTTCGCAAGTGCTAATTTCAGAGGTCATGATCAGCCTGTTGGCGTGGGATTCACGCCGCGGCCTGCCGACGTCAAGGACGAAATCGACGTCGCAGGGGAATTCTACGGCTTCTTGTACGTGCACGTCACGCTACATACTCCCAGCAGAGTATTATCTCACGCGTCCCATGATCACAGGCAGCAATTCTGTAAATTGCGCTATCCTCTACGGTTCTCGCAGTCGGAGTGTTCTGAGTGTCTCCACAGACGCCGTGTTCCCCGAGCTCCTCCACAAGCAGCTCTACATCACCGGAGAGTCATACGCAGGGTAAGCCCAGTCTATGCTGGCACGTGCACAATGCGAATTGGCATATGACGCGGCGTAGATTCTACGTCCCGTACATCGCGCACCGCATTGTCCACGCCAGCAAGGCCGAGAAGAACAAACTGCCCATCGACCTGCAAGGTCTCCTCATCAACGACGGCGTTTACTCATCGTTGTCAGTCTCAGCTCCCCCTCCCCGTCGAGGAGCAGTGACGCTGATCACCATGACGCCACAGCACTATCAGCATGTACATCCCCCTCGCGCGCTTCATCCGCGCGAACCAGGCCATACTGGGCGTAAACGACACCGTCGTCGCCGCGGTGCACGACATCTCCGCTGCGTGCGGCTTCGAGGCGCTCATGGACCTGCTTGCCCCGGACAACTACCCCCCGCGCGCGCCGTTCCCGCCGATTAGGGATGAGGACGTGCCGCAAGAGTGCTTTGACGGGTTGGAGGAGGGCTATACCGCGGCGGTCGAGGCCAACCCGTGCTTGTATATCAGTACGTTAATATTGCCCGGGAGACTTCAAGAGAATTCGCTGACCTAGCGTCGTGCTCTGCATATAGACGATATCACCGTCAAGTGCCCGGCGCCGAAAGACCCTATCACTGACTACTTCTCGGTGCGGTCCTCTTCTCAATGGCAGGCACCAATTAGTACTAACTCCACGCCTCTCATATGTAGCGGTCAGACGTCCAAGAGGCGCTGCATGTCCCTGGCTTTGGCGAATGGACCAGATGTACCGGCGTACGTCCTCTCCATCTTTTCCACGCGCAAGCCCTCTACTTACAGTAGTCCATCGCACCGCTAGGGAGTCCTCAGGGATGAACAGGTGCGCTGCATGCTCGAGTCTACAGCGACTGCCATTCCCTGACCCCGATTATCCTGTCACGGATACTGATAGGGTGCGATCACGGACACCAGCCCGTTCAGCGACACGCTCTTTGCGGACCTCATCCGCGCCGTCCCACGGGGCCTGACGCTCTGGCACGGGCTGAACGATATGAATCTGCTCGCGAACGGGACCCGGTTTACGATCCAGAGGCTCGAATGGGCGGGGAAGCAGGTGCGGCCTACGGGTTTATTTTCGCTTTCTTGTATGGTGGCAACGGAGAATCAGATTTTCTCCGTGTTGCCGCAATGTTTCATATTCTTTGCATTGCTTGTTGCTCACTTACGATTACAGGGGTTCCAGCGCGAGCCGACTACGCCCATCATCGTCGACGGAAAATACTCAGGTAAGGCAGAGACGCTCAACGCGCCGCATCAAAATGTGATGGAACATGTAGGCATCCAGCACTCTGAGCGCGGGCTCACGTACTACGAGAGTGAGATGAATCTTGACAGCCAGCTGCAGCGTTCATGATGCTAACTCAATGGTTATGCAGTCGCTAACGCGGGCCGTGCGTACAACTTCAATGCCATACACATACTGTGTCTGACGCGATGTGTAGATCTCATCCCGCTGACCCAGCCTAAGGTCGCTCTCGAGGTGTTCAAGACCCTCATCGGCAAGGGCAGGCTGGCGCATACCGACGGTGGGCGGTGAATATTCATTCTCGACACTACCAGAGGTCCGCGCGCACCAGCGCTCTTCGACGATGTTGCGCAAGGTGTCACGAGCATACTATGATGGTGCACGGGGAAATCCAAATATGAGCTTTTCGAGAATTCATTAGCACTATCTTGGGGGCCAGCTAGAATCCGGGACAACTTTACTGGGGCCATGACCGTGCCTACAGCCCATAGTTGCAATATCCTCGCCCCCTGTAAGCTTGTGGTTCCAGGGAAATGGTTTTATTTAGCGCTACAGGAGCCCACAAGCCAGATGAGAAGTGTGCAAGGCTCGAGATACTCTATACATCAGCTCTAGGGTGCACGCCGAAGTCCGCGTGGAAACCTTCACCCCCAAAATGACACTTAACTTTATGTAGCCTTTTGTGCGAACTCATCGTGATGTTCCCTCTCTATGTGGAGCAACACAGCACGTGCACCGCGCTCTGGATCTCTGCGTCTCGGACAATTCAACGACTTGCTCGGCGTCGGTTGAGTCTCTGCCAGCGAGCGCCTGTGCCAGTCCCTATGGGGCAGGGGGCATTCACAGATGGGGCATGGGGCATTCACAAAAGCTGTTGGAGGAACTTTTCCAACGCGCTTGTCGTTATTCAATCGACGGCGGTAGTAGGTGGGAGGAGGCGGCTGCGGGGGTTATGTTCTCCGGTACCGGCGCCCGCTTGACAGTCCTTCGCACTCGCAATGAACTCCTGTACGCATATAATGTCTTTTGCATCAGCGGCTTTCATGAGCGTCTCACTGGGACGTTGTATTGGTCGATCCTATCACGTGAAGCAGAGAGCGCACAGCACTTGACCAGGCGCTAAGTAGAGTATATTGGAGACAGTTGCAGAATCGCTAGTGCCGCTTCTGGTGGAGAGACATGCAGGTTTTGAATGCTCCCCACATGTGGGGTCATGGTGAGCGGTTGGGAGACAGACGCTGGATTGGTGGCTAGTAATAATAGGGAGGAGATCCCCCGGACTCGGAGGGCCACGCTGCCCGCGGCTGCTACACCGAGAAGGAACAAGTTCATGATGCCTTGAATGAGGAAGTCCTCACCTAGTGCGTGTCTCGAGTTCTGCTGGACCTCATGCGAAGTAAAAAATAGAGGACGGTCTATAAAGTCTCGCACTGGAGCTCTCCCCCAACTCATTAGCACATCGCTCCCACCTGCGAAGTACTCTCAAGGTCTAACCATCGCAATGGCTTACGCTCAATGGGTCGAGATCGTTCTCAAGAACGTCAGCGCGAACGGGACGCTCGTCGTCCAGAACGCGAGCCTCAGCTGGGGCAAGTTCTACCAAGAGGGTGAGCCGCGAAGCTGTCGTTGCATCCGCCCGCTTACGCGCACGAAGGCAACAAGGACGTCGAGATCGCGGCGAAGGACATCTCTGGGCACAAGATCGCGCCCGGCGAGCAGTTCACGATCTGTGCGTGCGGGCGCTCGGACGCGTCGTCCGGCACGCAGGGCTCGTTCGACGTGCAGGACGAGAACGGCGCGCGCGTGCGCTCGTTCGAGTGGGACTGCCCGTGGGGCTCGAAGACGAACAGCTGGGCGACGCCCAACCCGAACGACAAGTACCTCGTCGACAGCCAGGGCGCGAACCTCTACGGCGGCGCGCTGGGCCGCATCACCGTCGCCATCGTCAAGATCGCGTGAACGGTGAGCCGCCGCCCGGTCGTCTTGCGTGCGGGTCCTGATATCCCTCCAGCTCCGTTCGTTCCGCGCAGCTCAGCCTAGCCTGTATATCGTCCAAGTGTCCCTGAACCCACATAGCATAGCTGCGCCCGCCGTGTCAGAACCAATATACATAAAACCCCACGCTGACGGGGGCCAGCTGCATTTTCCCGACATTCCCAGGCTGTTGGACGGGTCAAGCAAACGACGAGTGCTTGTCGAGGGGGCCGTCCTCACAAGTATGTTGATAATCTGCTTAACCGGTTGGTAACGCCAGAATGCCCGCCGTCCATGAAGCAAGCTCTTGAAGCAGGGTTGGACTGCGTACACGACATAGTCGCGTTATGCAGGCAAGAAGTTCGATGAGCGATCGTGCACGGGCGCAATGCCATATCCGCGCCGGAAGCCTTCAACGCGCTTTCCGAGCTACCTGTTGATCTACATGCATGTCGCTGCTAGTGCGACTGTATGTGCCGGGCTTTGTGTACTCCACGAGCCAGGAGGGCTACGCCGTGCGTTATCCATGTCTGAAGTAGGCGCATCCCGCCGTAGGTCCTGCCTAGAATGCACGGGCGCTTCATCTGATTGGTGGCCAAGGCAGGGAGCTGCACGCGAGGAATATACTATGCCCATACAACATTGGAGGCCCCCCCCCCCGCACATTGGACTCATGAGACAGAAACGAGCGTCGTGCGAGACCCCCGAACGTTGCGCCAGGGGCGCAGAGGAGCATGGGTGATACCGCATAACAGGATGAAGGTTGTACGTCTTGTTGCACGACAACGTCGGCAGGAGAGCTCTGTGTTGAACGGCGGCACCCGCAGTTGCCAGCAGAAGACGATAAATCCTGGGACAACGTCGATCGAATTCATTGGAGGCGCTGTTGTGCACACTGCACAGAGCCTGAGGGAAGGCATAAAGTCATCGTATCATTCTCATCGAGCCGCAGCCTCGTGTCACTCGTCAGGCTAAGAACTTGAACAGTCCCGGATGGACGCCACGGATGGGCACTGAGAACCAGATGACGGCCACTACGCGCTTGAGGGAGCGCTGGGACATTTGGCTGGACGATACTGAAGGAGTGAATGCCCATGTGGAATCATGCTGAGTGCTAATGCTCAGGCGCAGCCAAGTCGTCACGTGCATAGACTGTCGATACGAGCGCTACCCGTGAGCAGCGAAGTGCACTGATTGGGGTGGTATCGATGACGAGGCGGGCTCGACGGAGCGCTAGGACCATGCCAGCGTGTAAATCCGGCATGGATGACAAGTGCAAGAACCCGATAAACCATATACGTGCGAGAGGCTGTTCATGGGAAGGTGACGTCATTGTAATTGTAAGGCGCGTGGCCAGCAGCTGAGCAGTGGGCGCCTGTGCGGGCTTCGAGCAGGAGGAGGAAGGGCGGTTGGGAAGCGCCCGGAGGCAGGGCCGGT
Source organism: Auricularia sp. M13 (assembly GCA_037042915.1). Lineage (NCBI taxonomy): Eukaryota > Fungi > Basidiomycota > Agaricomycetes > Auriculariales > Auriculariaceae > Auricularia > Auricularia sp. M13. The sequence continues at coordinate 861,734 of CM073194.1, read as the reverse complement.
TTGCCCGAGCCGGCGGGAGTTGAGTCGGAGCTTGCCGATCGTCGTCGCTGTCGCTCTCGCCGCCGCCGCGCTCGCCCGGGATGAACTTTTTCAAGACAAAGCCCCGGTCGCCGCAGGACCTCGTCCGCGGCCTGCGCGATGCCATTACCAAGCTCGATGCGGGGCCTCCGGGGGGCGACACACGGCGCAAGGTGAGCTGCTCGTTGTCGACGGCGCCGACGCTGACCACGACGCAGGCGACGGAGGACGTGTCCAAGAACCTGCAGCAGATCAAGGCCATCCTGTACGGCGACGGCGGTCAGTCTGATTCCAGTGATGACTGTATGTATGCCTCGCTGACGCCGCCAGACCCAGTGCCGGAGCTCGTGGCGCAGCTGGCGCAAGAGACGTACGGGACGGACCTGCTGCTGCACCTGGTGACGCACATCGGCCGGTTCGACTTTGAGGCGCGCAAGGACGTCGCCCAGATCTTCAACGTCCTCCTCCGCCGCCAGATCGGCGCACGCTGGCCGACCGTCGAGTACCTCAGTAACAAGCACGACGTGCTCTTTACCACCCTCAAGGGCTACGACAACGAGGACGTCGCCTTGAACACCGGCATGATTCTCCGCGAGATGCTGCGCCACGAGCAGCTTGCCAAGATCCTGTTGTATTCGGAGCAGTCAGTGCGGCGAGGGTATACTCAACATTGTCCTAATATCCTCGCCCAGGTTCTACCAGTTCCCGCACTACATCGAGGACACCACATTCGGCGTCTCCTGCGACGCATTCGCCAACTTCAAAGAGACCCTCACGCGGCACAAGCCCATGGTCGCAGGCTACCTCGAAGCACACTACGATCGCGTACGTCTTTCCTTTCTTTCCAGCCTCCCCGTCGACGTCACTCGCTGCCTTGACTCGCAATAATGCCGCAAGGCAGCGGAGCTAAGCGCGAGGCGCTGCTTGTGGACCACATGCTACTGCTCAGCATGTAACAAGTCGTCTCGCCATTAGCGTTGCTGTCTGCGCATGCCTATCGCCGGCGCGCAACGTGTCATGTCACGGCGCAGCGGCAACCAGAAGCAGATGCCCGGCCCTGCTGGACTGTTCGACGTATCGACATGTCTACCCCGCGCTGGATTCCCTTGTCTCTACTCCAGTTCTCCCGCTGTCCTATGCTGTAGTTTTCGGCCGCTCGCATCGCCTCTGTTTCCGCTCGACTCCGCCGGTGCCGTTCATTGCGCGTGTCCCCGCTTGTGCAATGTCGCTGCCCACGCCGGACCGCGTGGCTCCGTAAGCACGCTTGACGATTGCGTGCGGCCTTTGGACGCATTGCCTGCGCGGCGAGTCTTGCTGGTAGTGCCGCCTGCTGTCGTCCGCCATGCTCGCGCGAATCGCGTCGCTTGCTCAGGCCTCGCGCCCCGTCGTTCTCTCGCACTCGCCCTTTTCTCTCCCCCAGTACGCGCCATTTTCCACTTGCCCCTGTACCCTCTTCGACGCCCCATCTTCTCGTTACCAGCGGCCCGCCGCGACTCAGTAGACATCTGAAGCGGAACTGGGCTCTGCTCGCGCTGCTTGACCTCCACGCCTAGTCCTTCCCCTTGCCCTCCTTTTCATTTTTGTTTGTCTGGCTTGTCTGGACCGCTCAACGTGTCCCCTGGTCGTGCGCGACGCAGTGATGAGCCGCGCCGTTCAACATGGCCGCCCTTCGCGACTCCTGCTCCTGGGAAGTTGCAGCTCTGAACTCTGAACGTGACAACGGGCGTGCTGGCGGGACAGCGCTGCGGTCTCATCTGCGGCACCGACTGACCTGATGTCGCAGCTCGTTCCAGTCAATGTCTTCGCCTGCGCCTACTGTGTTCCGGCATGCTCGTCCGGTCGCCTGAGCAGCCCTCTCCCTCTCCCCTCTCCTCTCTGCCCTACCCCCGCATCCCTTCCTCGCGCTCAGTAGACGAGAAGCTGAACCGGACTCGGCTCCCTCGCCCTGCACTGCGCCCATGCCCTTACCCTTCGTTTCTGTTTTTTTTTTTTTTTTATCTGGACCGCTCAGTGCGTCCTCTGGTCTGGTCGCGAGCGACGCAGTGCGGTATCGCCTGCTGCGACGAGCAGCACAGTTCAGCTCGCTTGGACGCATGGCCGCTTTGGCGACTCCCGCTCCTCCTCTTTGCGTCGGCACTGGGTCGGGAAATAGCCACTGATCCGGGTGTCAGTGAGGCGGGGATGCAGGTCTGGACGCAGAATTAAACGCGACATCCGCGCGCTCGAGCGGGACGCCGTTGCGGCTAACTTTGTCTGCGGCACTGACTGACTGTGTCCGGCCTGGTGTTGCCGCTGCGCTCGTTCTTGTCTCCCTTTTCCTGCGCGGCGATTTTTAGAGCTTGCGCCCTGCTCGTGCTTGCGTCCTCCTCCCCTCTCTAATCATCCTCGTGGTCCGCGTCCCCATCTTCTTCTACTCGCTGTCGCCAACGCTCCGTGCCCCGCCCTCTGCGCCGTCCTCCGCGCTAGCTAACGCCCTCTGTCCTCCGCGCCCGCTAACACTCCCTCCACCATCCTGTGCTCGCTAACATCCCTTGCTCCCCACGCAGTTCTTCGCAACGTACACGACGCTGATCCTCTCGACCAACTACGTGACGAAGCGGCAGTCGCTCAAGCTGCTCGGCGAGATCCTGCTCGACCGCGCGAACTTTGCCGTCATGACGCGCTACATCGCGAATGAGGCCAACCTCAAGATGATGATGAACCTGCTGCGGGATCGCAGCAAGAATATTCAGTTCGAGGCGTTTCATGTGTTCAAGGTGAGCTTCTTTTTCTTGGTTTGGTGTTGATTTTGGGTTGGGAAGTGGGTTTGGGGTATGATGAGGAGGCGTGTTCGTGTTGGAATATTGGGGGCAGGAGCATGGCATCGGCGCCAGCGTGGACGTGTTTTTGAGCGCGGTACACGGTACACGGTGCCGGCGTGGCGCGTACGGCGACGCACGACGGCGCGGCACTCTTGCCCTTGCCACCCAATTCGTCTTTCGCGCGCGGCCTGCAGTGCGCCGTCTTGCGCGGTTAGGCCGCACGCTCGTACGCGAGCTCGTTGCTCCTACGCTGCACGGCACGGGCGCGGCGCGGCGCACTTCGGGCGAGCGAGCTCTGGCGGCGGGATGCTCTTGCGCGAGCGAGCTCGCAGCGACGCTTTTGCTTGAGCGAGCGCCTGTGGTCCCCTCGCGCGCACGAGAGCCGCCGCGTCGCGCCATGCTCTTCCTCTTGGGTTTGCGCGAACGGCACGTAGTATTCGCGCGCGGCGGTGTGCGCTTGCATCCCGAGCGCACTAGCACGCGGTTCTGGGCGGCGAATGAGCGACCGACTCGCGCCCGAGCGGCCAGCTCGCATTCGAGCTGGCACGCTCGTTTCGGGTACGTTTGCGCTGCGCGGATGGGCGCCAGCGGCAGTCGGGGCGCGCTTGGTGTTGCGCGAGCCAGTACGCTCTTGGACTCGTGCGAGCGGGTGCGCTATTGGTCTCCCGCGGGCTGGCGCGCTGTACACTGTGCTCTTGTTCTCGCCGCGACCCAGGCACGGGCTCTTGCGCGAGCCCCCGTGTGGCGCGGGGTGCTCTTTCTTGTGCCCGTGCTCAGCGTGGGGGTTCCTAGTCTTGCATGGCCGACCTGCTCATATTGTACGCGGGTCGGCGTGCTCGTTTTGGTCTACGGTCGATATTCGCGGCAGGGTGCGGTGCTTGAGTGCGGACGGGGTGCGGCCTGCGAGTGTGGACGAGGCGCAATCTCGTTGAGCCGCTCTCGCGCGGCCGCGCACGGCATCTGCGCACGCGAGCCGGTGTGGTCTTGCCAGACTGTGGTGGTCTTGTGTGCGGGCCGGGTGCGGTGCTCGTCTACTCGTCCACTATGACCAGGCGCCTCGACGCGGTGCGCCTTTGTTTCCCCTCTGTTTCCACTTGCGTTCTCCCCTTTGAGCTACAAGACCGCGGCTCGCTTCTCGCAATTACACTGGCACTTCCGCTCACGCACTGGAGTTTATACGTCCGCCCACACTCTACTTCGCGTCCCATCCTTGCGCTTCCGCGCCCGCGCAGCTGCTGCTGGATTCGCACTTTCGGAGCTTTCTTTTCTCCTCGAACGCGCCCTTCGCCCTTCTGAACACCCAGTGCCTCACGACGCCCCCCCTGCCCTTTGAACGCCCGTTTCTGCTCTTCAAAGCCCTGTTTCCGCTCCTTGAACGCTCGCTGACGCTCCCACACAGGTGTTCGTCGCGAACCCGAACAAGCCGCCACAGATCGCAGCCATCCTCAAGCGCAACAAGGACAAGCTGCTCGGCTTCCTGCGCGACTTCCACAACGACAAGGAGGGTGCGTCGCATGTTCTCTTTTCCTTTCTGCTTCTCTTTCTCGGGCTGCTGTTTTATTGCATTTTGTTGCGTCGCCGCGCCGCTCTGTCTCCTCTGTCGCCGCAGCTCGCGGCAAGCAGTACGTCCGGATCGCGGTGGAGTCACCGTGAGAACGTTCCGTGTGCTGCTGTCAGCTGGACGCGGCGCGATGGACTGGCAGTCCCAGTTCGTAGTGCTGTTTCTTCCGCGGCAACACGTTGTGTGTGTGTTCTGCGCGCGCGGGGGCTACTCGCTGCGCGCTGAACTGGGACTGTCGGTGCGCAGTAACCTCTCTCCTTGTTCCATCGCGGCGTCGCGCAGCAGTCGCAACTTGTTGTTCTTCGCGCATTTTTGCTGCGCCATCCACGTTGTATTTGCTTTCCTCTCGATAACCTGTTCTTGCATCCTCCTCCCATGTGTACTAGCTGCTGACTGTATGCCTCCCATTACAGACGAACAGTTCACAGACGAGAAGCAGTTCCTGATCGGCCAAATTCAGGCCCTTTGAGTCTGATCCCTCCCGGACTGTTTGCCCAGTTACCTTTCTGTTCCGTGTTCGTGTGCATGTGTACTCTAATTGGCGCCACCCGCGCCGTGTCCCCGTCCCTCTCCTGCTTTGAGTCTGATCGCGCAGTACATACATACATACATACCTCTCCCTCCATCCATCCATACTCTCTCACTCTCGCTCACTCTGTCTGTCTGTCACTGGCCCGGGCTGTTTTCCTCCCTCTCTCGATTCCTCTCTGCCTCCTTCCCGTGTCTCTCTTATCGTCGTAATGCATTGCTGGCTTGGTTTTGGCTTGCTTTCGACTTGGACTCGGTTATGCGGCCCCGGGATGGGAGGTTTGGGGCTGTGCGTGGTTGCTTTTCCGTCAGTTCTTTATGCTCCTGGTTTTCAATGGATGTTGACTATCATTGCTTCAGAGGTTGGCGCCCAACGTATGACTTTGCCTGTGCAAGCTCGAGTTGCTCTTGTCCTTTGCAAACCTGAGTACTACCTTATCTGCCATCGCTTGTTTTGGGTGCATGCGGGATATGCGGGGAAGGCGCCTACTAGTACTTACACCCGCCGTCGCTACCAGACCGTCAGAATGTTACTGGATTCGGTTGCTTGTTACCACTGGCGGCGTTTGATCGTTCCTGGGTCCCGGCGCTGAATGTTCTTGGTGAGCCAGTCGCGCACGTGTTCTGCCAGTTCAGTATGCTGAGCCTCCGAGTCCGACGTGTTCATACAGTTGATCGTACACCATGCGAGCCGGAGAAGACCTTCAAACTGTGCTGCGCTGTCTCCCGCCCCCCGGTTCGATGTTGAGCTCCTAGCGCACTTCGTTTAATTGTGGGCAGGCAGGCAGCGGGAATTCTGACGCTCGGCGGTTCCTTTTGCGATCCTTCGACCTCGCTTCTGCCCTCCATGCGGCCTGCGTCGGATGGAACCTCTCAGCTTGAGTCGCACGGTCACCGCGACACAAGTCTTTCCATTGATAGTGCGTCTACATATTATGTGCTCGCTCGACAACAGTCAGTAGATTCTCATAGCCATCCAGTTCCAGAAGCTACATCGGCGCGGGGTACTGCGTCCGCGACGCCCAGGAGCTCTACGCACGAGGGCCCGCTGCCGCGACCACCCTGGGACACTACGACGTCGGACATCCATTACTCTCGGACATCCATTACTCAAGCTACGCGCCGTCCTGGACTACGGGACAACCAGCTTCGCCGCATTCCCGCGCCGAAGGACTGTATCCGGCTGGCATGAACAGCCAACCGTTTCCCGGGAGCGTCGGCACCCGGGTCAGCTTGGACGACCTAGTTGGATACGCCATCGCGAAGTTTCTGTGGTATTTCAGAGCTCTTATACCATGGGGAACAATTGTCTCAGTGAATGCTCAAATCCGGACCGTAGGCTGAATTGCGATCGCGGCAGAACTCATGCGCCGCATGCGGCCGTGTCTCGATGACATTTCGATATCGAACCGACCAGCGAAGCTCGTTGACGCCTTCCGAAGGCGCGACGAAGCATTCCGACATGACCTGGGCTTTAGTAAACCTGGACATCTATATTCCCCCGCCGAGAATAACTGTACTACGTACATCTATTACAGGCGACAGCGCTTCCCACCATGCAAGCAGATTCCCCACGATCGTATCCGGAGGCGCTGTATCCAGGAGCGACTATTCCTCAAGTACACAATGTGTTCCCCTTCGAACGGCGTGCCCGAAAGAATGAAAACGCTGTCATCCTGGGTGCGCGTGACACAGGAGAACTCCAGCACGGCGTGTTGGCGGCTGACGAAGTCATTCGCGGCCACAGCATCTCCGCGCGAGACGATGCGCAAGCTACGCAGGCGAGGCAGCTTTACGCGCGTGTGCGCCAGCCACGCGCAGTTACCGAGGATGGCGAGATGCTCAAGGCTCTCGGGGATGCACACCGGGCCGCGCACATTCATCAGCACGAGAGTGCGCAGGCGCGGCATGACCGCCTTGCCCAGCATGTCGCATTCGTCCGCGTCCAAGTCGACGAGCAGCAGAGCCTCGAGCCGGTGCAAATGTTCGAGTGCCGGCGCCCAGCTGCGCGAGGCCGACCAATCGTCGAAACCGGCGCCGCGAAGTACAAGCGAGCGCACATTATGCAGCGCGTGAGCTGGCAGGAAGCAACGTCCCCATAGCCGCGCAGTCATGCGCTCGAGATGCAAGCTCGGCGCGGCGAGGGCATGCCAGGTGGTACCGGCGGATTCGTCGCCGAGCAAGTGCAACGCATAGTACCCGCACTTTCGCCTGAAGCGCGGGTAGGACATGTATGTGCTCATGAGCAGCGGGTGCGCGCCGCCACCAATGCGAACGCAATCGACATTGGTGAGCTGCGGGAGGACGTTGGCGAGTCGTTTCGCGAGTTGGCACAGCTCATCGGCGCGCGCGAGACTGAAAACTGGCGACCGCGTGCCGCGCACGAGCTGGGGCTCGAAGACGACGGTACGGACCAGAGACGCCCGGTGTGGGCTAGCCTCGAGCTGGTCGAGCAGAGCCAGTGTTTGCGCGGGGCGAGACGAAAGGACTGGCAGCGTCGCGTATAGCAAGGTGGCCGCACGATCGTGCCAGGAGCGGCACACCAGCGCTGCAGAGCGCAGGTCCAATGGCCAAGTTATATGGCTGAGTATAGCATCCAGTATGTCAATGCAGAGGCCGTCGAACGACGCATAGCTGGGATGGGGAGGACGGTTTATACGCCCTTGTAATTGAGTTCGGGATAGTAATTGGAGGCACATACGAGCTCAGGAAAGCGTCGGGCAGTAGTGGACATTGCAGCGGGAAGCCTCAGTTAAGTAGCAAGAAATTTTTCGGCGCGTCGGCGAGAGCAGGAAGACGAGACTGGCCTCGGTCAGAAGCTCCGACCTCCGCACCTTCGATCCAAAAGAATCCGTTTCATCCTCAAAGACTGTCTACGTAAGACTCGGGATCCACCATCACGAATAATAGCTATGTATTGAGGAGACGCAAAAAATGTTAATTTAAGTGGCAGTTGAAATATCACAGGCGCAGAAATTGGGAGGAAACATGACTGGGATGTCCTGAATCTGAGCTCCAGTATGGTTCTCAATTTTGCATCATGTCATTTTCTAGCTCATGCTGCTCGTAGGGATTACATGATTTTAGTGTATGAAAGCGACGGCTGGCGGGACTTGGGCGGGACACAGCGCAGCTAACCCCACTTCGTTAGCCCTTCCAAGTCCCACCTCCCGAGGCTCCCGGGCCTTCCTAGTGCACGAGCGCACCGTGCTCGTCCTGCGTCGAACGAGCCCTGCGTGCCGGACGACGCGATCTTGCGCCCGGCGATGTCCTTCGCCGCAATCTCCACGCAGAGGTGCTCCTACTTGCTGAAATGGTGCCTGAAATTCCCTCCTCATATAAGATAGGCCCGGCCGAAAACCCGCCTCATCACGTGATGCTTAGCGCCGACCATCGTGACACCAGCAGGATAAGTCCTCCTGCAAGCGGCAGCAGGGCTACACCATTAGAATTTGACTGCCATATGTTAAGTTTCATGTATTCAAACAACTCTGTGCGGCCAGATTTTCGCAATAGTAAGGGTATCGGTCTGCATGCAAATCAGAGGGCGGTGCAACGTAGGCTGCCCACTTGTGCAGCCCTTCCTGCAAGCCAAGCAGAGCACCTTGTCTCGAAATTCGAAGCTATATAATATCCTAGTCAAATTTCTAACAACTCTGTGCGGCCAGTTTTTCCAGATCTGTGCGGTGAAGAGTTCGTTGAACTCGGCTCGCAGCGGTACTACTGTAGTAGCACCAATCACGCCTGCACATTTGCAGCCCAAAACACCCATTTTCCCAGCTTCAAGCTTCAACAAAAAGCTTAAATGAGTCATTTATGTTACACATCTCAGCCGCTCTCGTTGACAATGGAATAAAAGCCTTGAGTTGACGGCCGGCACCGGATCTGTCACGGCTATGTCACGTATCACGTGATCAGGCGGGTTTTCGGCCGGGCCTATCTTAGGTGTATTCGCAGTAAATCTTGCATAATTGATGGAATTTTATTCATGAGTCCTTTCCAGCACCTGACAGCAGTTTGGCAGATGCGAAGCGAGCGGAGAAACGCGCGAGCACCGCCACCTTTGTGCACCTTCAAAAGCATCAGTGCGCGTCGCGTGCGCAGCACGGGTCCCCTCCACAATGCGCGTCCTTGTTGCCATTCTCGCTGCTACCTCGTTGGCCTGCGCAGGCTCGCTTGGGTCACTCTACCGGCTGCGCCATCCGCAGAGCGCCTACAGGTCGCTCAGCGCGAGACAAAAAGCGCCGGCGCCGCTGAAGCTCAACCAGACCAAAGCCGACTTTCACGTTGACGGCTCCAAGATCCCGCTCCTCAACGAGACCGTCCAGGATTCGTACGCCGGTGTTCTCCCGCTCAGCAACCAGGCGAACGAAACGAGGGTGAGTTTTGTGTGGCGGGAAATCCATCCCCAAATGAAATCTGATCGGGGCCAGGGCATGTTCTTCTGGTACTGGCCCAGCAGTTCAAAGAAGAAGAGTGACTCGGTCGCGGTCTGGCTCCAAGGAGGCAAGTTCCTTACAGGCATCCCTTGTTCTCAACTCATCGAGATTTTCAGGCCCGGCATGCAGCTCCCTCATAGGCTTCTTGAACGTTCGTTGTTCCATCACCAGTAGGAATGTCCGTATGATTACCTGTGTCTCGCTCAGGAGAATGGCGCGTTCTTGGTCAACCCTCACCCTGGTGAACTCCAAGTGTCCGTGAATAAGTATGCTTGGAGTACGGCGTCCGATATGGTATGCGCTAGTCTTCGCTCCCGCTGTCTATTCTGATATAGATGTCAACAGCTGTTTGTCGAGCAGGTATGCTCCCACGCTGGATGACGGCGACCATTCTCTCATTTCGGTTATTAGCCCATCAGCGTTGGATTTTCAACGGGGACGCCCGAGATCAAGAACGAGGATGATGTGGCCAGGGACTTCTACCTATTCTTGTGCGTTTTCTTTAGCTGCTGTCATTTTTTTTGCCAAGACAGCATTCGGGCTTCCAGGCAACAGTTCTGTCAGTACCCCCGTACTCCACGTATTAGCCCTGCCCTTCATCTGATCAGCTGCGCGCAGACAAAGTTTTCCCCGAAGCTCTTAAGAAAAAACTTTATCTTACCGGAGAATCCTATGCTGGGCAAGTACCTTCCGTTCGATCATCTGACTTGAACTTATGCAATCTTGTGACAAAGATACTACGTTCCTTATATCGCGCAGCGTATAGTCAAAGCATCTCCAGCAGAGAAAAAAGCACTCCCGATCAACCTGCAAGGCCTCTTAATAAACGACGGCGTGTACTCCGACTTGTGGGTTACCACTCATCCTTGCCCCGTTGAAATAAATGTTCCTTTGTAGCCGCATTCAACAGTATGCTCAAATCGCAGACTTCATCGAGGTGCATCAAGAGACCCTCGGACTCAACGATACGGAGGTCGCCCGCGTGCGCGCGGCTTCGCAGGAATGCGGGTTCGACGCGCTCGTGGACAAGCTGGCGTACCCGCCCAAGGGGCCCATCGGGATCGACAACTCGACCGGCTCGTACGAATCGGAGTGCTTTGCCATCGTCAACGGCGCGTATGACGCTGCTGAGGAGGTCAATCCGTGTTTCAATAACAGTGAGTTCGCCGTCGTTTCTCAAGACATGCAAAGGCTGCGTTGCTTACAAGCTTGAAACTATGAAGATCGCATTACGGACACGTGCCCTGGCTTCGCAGACCGCACGCCGGACTACTTTGCCGTGCGTTGCGCCATGTCTCGTTGTGCCAACTTATCGTTCTCATTTTTGCTCTTTTTTTATAGCGTGATGATGTGCGGAAGGCGCTGCACGTCGAGGGGGCGAGGTGGGCGGAATGTGTGGGGGTAAGCGTCGTTCTATACTTGTACAGGCACCGCAATCCTAATCTCCCTCAGAACGTCCTGCGCGACGACGAGGCAAGCGCATGAAACCACTCAACAGCGCTACATCTCACCGACGGTCACAGGGTAATATCGTTGACCCCAGTCCGTTCACTGACACGGTCATCCCGGGTCTCATTCCGGCGCTCCCGCGCGGCGTGACGCTCTGGCACGGGCTGCTTGACATGCTCCTCATCGCGAACGGTACCCGCCTCTCCATTCAGTCCATGACTTGGGGTGGAAAACAGGTGAGACGGAGAACTGCTTGATTTCTCACTGTGATGTTGATGTGGCGTGCGCGTATAGGGCTTCCAAACGGAACCGTCGAAGCCCATCGTCTTTGGAAACTCTACCGGCGGTATGAGTCATCCTTCGCATCAGCCAATACGTTACTCTAACCACATTTCTCTCTCTCAGGCGTGCAGCATTCCGAACGCGGGCTCACTTATTACGAGAGTGCGTCTCGTCTACTCGATGCATACTAAAATCTAAATCTAACTGGAACTGCAAAAACTAGTCGCGAATGCAGGACGTTAGTACTGTCTTGAGCAATTGGAGGTTCTCACGCTGATGGGGCTCGCAGACATGATCCCCGCCGACCAGCCCGCCCTGGCGCTCGAAGTCTTCAAGACGCTCATCGGGCAGGGAAGCCTAGTGCACACGGGCGGCAGCAGCAGCGGCTCTTCCAGCGGCGGTAAGGCCGATGGCACAGGAGCAGGCAGTGCGCTCACCGTCAATATGCTCAGTGTCGGCGCGTCCGTAATCATTGCATTAATCCTGTGATTACTATCACATTCGATATTCACTCATCCAATACATTGTATTACTGCTGCATGTCTAGACGAGTGGCTAGTCCGCGGAAAAAGTTTTGAAGATCAAGTGCACAAGCTTGGCTGTCTTGATCCTCAACACCTCGGAGCGTTGCAAAACAGCCGGCGGGGTGAGAAGCTTCGTGTTGTGCTCTCGCTCTGAGCGCACATTCCTCCACACACAGTGAACGACGACAACGAACCGCGTCAGAATATCCAATAATAGCAGGACAACATCTCAACACAAACCCAGGTACAACAAGACAACACGATTAGCAGCAGACCCAGAGACAACAGAGACAACGCGACAACATGAGAGCGGGAATCCTAGTACAGCCCAGCAAAGAGGAAGTCAATTACACGTACAGCATGATCGGGGAAAATGAGACGATAGCGGTGGAAGGGATTTGGGCCGGACGCTTTAGACGCAGGAGATGGCGCAGTCCTCCATCTGCACAGTGAGCTCAGTCACCATTGGAGACATAGGCCTCGGGAGATGGATATCTTCAGAGAAGTAGGACTCGTCTCCAGACGAAGATGAGGACTCCCACGCGTCGACGACAACGGGAGCCCTGCGGCGAGTCTGCCTCTTGCGAACGCGACGAGGCCGAGCGGGGGGTGTGCGGCGGCGCTGCCTCTTAAGTGAAGGCATGCTGGTATCTCCGGTGACGTGCCAGTCTTCGTCATCCGAAGTGTCGATGTCCATGGCCAGGTAACGACGTTTGAGCGCCGGCGCGCGCAAGAGGTTGTTCGCCAAGACGGACGCGGCCAAGGTCGCATTTCCTGCATCTTCAGTCACCGACAATGGTGAAAGGATATCCCTCGGACAGACACATAAGTCTTGGGGTTGGGTCGAGGAGGTGGCACCGCGGGTCATTAAGCCGGTCTCGTCCTGTGGCTCAAACTCATCGGAGTCGTAGTCGGGCGCAGCGGACGAGGGTGCGTCCTCGTCAGACGTGTGATCGTCAGAGGAAGACGACAGGGCTTCATCGAGCCACTCCATGACGAGCTCCGTAAGGTCTTGCTCCTGGCAGACCGACGTGACGAGTGATGTCGCGAGCCCCTGCAGGTTGAAAGGCGAGCCATTGTCCACGGTATCCATACTAGGGGTGGAAATACCCAGCTGCCCCATGCTGATCTCGAGCGCCCAGGCTTGCTTCGCCTCGTCTGCCTTCTGCAGCTCGATGTTCTGGTTGAGCCACCGTCGCGCACTCTGGGTCCACCATTTGACACCAGGCTTTCCAGGCTCGGGGATCGGTCTATCCACCGTGATTACGGGGATGTCGAATGCTCCGAGAGAGGCCATTGCAGCGTGGAGAGGCTGATGAGCTGAAATGGTGGTGGGAGGGAAAGTACAAGAGCCAAGCTGACGTTGTGATGCGCGGAGTTGTCCGGCACCCCTCCGATCCGCCGGAAAGGAATGCACAATAGCAAACTCCGGCCACTTGTCTAGACACCGTCCAGAGTCTGAAGAAATACTTTTCTGGATCTCAGTGCGCAGACATCTGCGAGTTAGGCTTCGCAGGCAGCGTGCACACTATTAAACGAGCTGTCAGATCTTCAGATTGCACGTTCCGGGCTATCCCGGAGTCATTGAAGTCGTCCGCTGCGAAAAGAGACAGTTGAGTTTGTTCATAAATATAGCTATTTCAGCAGCAGCACTAGTTGTACTGTACATGCAATGGCATGCTCAAATCTGGCATTGCGGGACGTTGCCTGCTGCGCTGCACTGCGCGTTGAAGTCGCCCTCCGAGAAGCTCGTGCTGTTGAAGTACATCTTGATGTACTGGATCGTCGCAATCGCGTCCTGCGTGGGAGGGCCCGCGGACCACATCGGGTCGCCGTTGGACCAGACGTTCGCGATGATGTTGCTCCCCACCTGCGGCACGTTCTTCTCGAGCGACTGCCAAAATAATCAATCTTAGACACTGGCCTGGCCAAGCAGCATGGCATGTATCTGCGACGCACATCGGTCTGTTCGCCGTTGTAATAGAATAGGCTCTGGCCCGGAATCCAGTCGAAGCGATGCTCGCCGAAGGTCCTGCAGCATCTCAGTTCACTGCACAGGAAGAGTCATAGATAGCTGGACTTACGTGAAGTCTGCACCTTCCACAACCTTTTGCTATGGATGAAAGTCAGACGACCGAACTGTAACCAAGGGAATGCGGTACGTACATGGTAAGCATCGGGGTCGGCCTCGCCGTTGATGTTGCCCGGCTGGTTCGTGTAGTGCACACGCTGGTAGTAGTCCTCGTTGGACGTCAGGAACTCGATGTCCGTCTCTGACACCGGGGACGTGGAGCCTTGGTACGAGAAGAAACCTGAAATAGCCCTGTTAGCGATGCAGCACGGATCTAACGTCTAGGAATCGCACCGAAGCAGACTCCTGGCACAGACGGCACCTGCGCGCGCATGCGGAACGTTCCATAGAGGATGTCCCCACGGTACGAGTCGATCTCAGACACCTTGATGATGCCGCTGTTGTCATACTGGGGAGCATTCTTGAGTTACGGCATACATGGATGAGGCGCGTGCACGCACAGCAGAAGTTTTCAAGCCAAGAGCATCTAACCACTGGCGTCAGTGAAATCGATAATATTCTAAACTGCCAGAATAACCTTGGTACTGTTTCCACGCGTCAGTACAGCGTGGCATCGTAACTGCTGGCACACACCTCGAAAACGTTCTCAGCCAGATTTTGGCGCGGGAGCGGCTCGCCTCCGCCAGTCCAGGTCTGGACGGACCAGTTATCGTTCACGACGCTCAACGCGCCTTGCGGCGATGTAAAATCCGATTCCACAGCCTCGCGCTGGGTAGTGACGAGTCAATGCACGGTCCTCAGGGAGGCGCGGGGCCAGCCAGACTGACCCAGACGCGGCCATTGTTGTCAACATAGCCGCACGCGCAAGACGCGCGCTTCTGGAGAGGGCTAGCGGACGCCAGAGAAACGGCGAGCGCAACGGTGGACGCGAAAGAAAGCAGCATGGCGAAAGAGCAGCAGCGGAGGTTCGAAAAAGAAGTGAAGTCGAAGAAGAGGAAGTACAGACGACCGGCGCCACGCTGGCCCGTTTTATACCATTCGGAGCTGTCGCTACGCGACGCTGAGCACCGCATGCGCAAAGCATACCATGTGGCACATCAGCCCAAAACGAGATTCGGATCGGCGGAACGCCAACCAAAAGAGGAAGTAACCGCTGCTGCGTCCACGTAGAGTCGCAGCTTTTATGCGTATTACTGCGCTTTTGACTGCGAAATGTAAGCGGCAGGATATGGCGTTGAGAATTAATGGTTGTTCTTCATGAGTTCCTTTGTCTGAGGCAAGTCTCACTGAAGCATAACTGAAGAGAACAGCTAAAACCACATGATCTGCTCAATTGTAAGCCTGGGGCACATGCTACGTCTGACAGAATGTTCACTGCCGTCTCCAACTTACATAATGCGATCAAGGGTCCGCAACACGCCTGTAACTGACTCCGCGGCTTTGTGTGCTCCCGGTTAATTTCTCCAGTTCGATATGCTCATCTAGCATAGCAGGTAACGCAGCCTGGCGGGTTGACAAGATGATGCGCGTCCCCCCGATAACACCGAAGGTATCGAGGAACCTAGACTTGGGTTAACAATGCGTCTAAGAAAACGCAGCAGCGGAATTCCCACGCGTCTGTCCATTGGGCAAAGTCCTTGAGGATAGTGAGCAAGAGACTTGGCTGGAAATATTGCGAGACAGCGTACTGGCATTGCGAACAACGTGATCATCGATAATGCTAGAAAGCTAGAGACCCTGCATGCACGATGTGCTCATCAGCATTGCCGTGGCTGAAAAATGATTATTGTCCTTACAGGACAAAATACAAAATAGAATCCCTGATTAGGACCTTTAGGATGCCGGTCGTGCTGCCCTGGCCCATCTGCCTGCGGTTGAGATAGCTCTTATGGATAGCAAGCGCGCAAAGATATGATTCATAGGCAAGCACTTTGATGTTCCGTCACCTTTTGAATGTTCTATACATATAGAACAACGTTCCACTCACGAGGAATATAGCAAAAGCCCAGCGTCCTGGGATAAATATCGCAAAGCCCGCAACCAGTACGCGGCGGAAGATCTGATAGCGGCTGGATTAGAACATCATCCAAGACATAAGGGATGAAGTCGTTACGCACGCTTTATATCCTTGGAAATTGTGATATAGAGCGATAGTCCTATGCTCCATTCAAGGACGAACAGGGCCGCATTGGCTATCAAGATTTTCCGTGACGCGTTGTACATGGCATACACGCGAAGTTGTAAGACAACTGCGCGATTTAGAATGAGCCTCTGTACAAGGGAAACCTTGTGAACCATACTTTGCACCAGTATGAGGATGAAAATCATGCAAAAGACTCTGATCGTCGAGCTGATGTGGCGGCTGTCGGTCGCGAGCATCGTCAGCCCCAGTTTTGGACGTTCTAGCTGGGAGCTGAGGAATTTACCCCTGTAATATAGAATTTTTAGAAGTTGCTTCATTCCATATGCCACACACAACTCACTTTCTCCGATTCGTTGATCGTCAAAATACCGCGCACGATATTGCTCAAGATCGCGCATCGGAGCTGAACAAAATCAATGAGAGACCATCGTGCTGTGACCGGCATTTCAATTCCACACTCACAGTGATATACAGCACTCGTGGCCACCTTCGCGGGCCGTCCCTTCTCCGGCGCTGCAGTCATTTGCGCTCAATCGCAAACTATGTAATGCCTCGACGCACCCATAGGAACTCCACCTTGCAGGACAGGTGAGAATGCGCAGAAATGATTGCAATGCACTTACCTCTTCTTCTAGATTTAACGCTATGCACGATTAGTCGTGGGCTTCCTATCCGTATATGTCATCGTACCCCAATCGTAGAAGAAGATAGTTGCAGCAGCCGCTATTCAGCACGCTATCAGCGCAACGCGTATATCGCTGCGTGCAAGGCTCGGACGACCCACATGCGAGAAGATTGATCAATCGCAGACGCTCAACTGCTGTTATCGACGTTCCACTGGCAGGGTCCATAAGAGAGTGGGACTCAGTAACGTCGGGCAGGACGACAGAGTGACGTCCCAAGCAGTAGTTTGAACAACCTGCTTTATGTGCGCCCGCTGAAGCCACAGCCATGAAACGACGGTCGCGAGCGCTGAGCGCTTTCCCCGCCACAAGCGATCGCTATCTCCTGGGACCAGCCTACGCAGAATGAGTCACACTGCATTGGATCCGAGGAGATGGAAGAGGAGCCTTACTTGACCAGTTTGGTATCTAACAGTCTCAGGAATGGGCGCAGAGATCCTGTGCGCGCGCTGGCTTGATAAATGTAATCAGATCAGCTTGTGCTGCCTATCAGCCTCGACTTTGCCGCCAGTAGCAATCAGCCGGCCCCACCAGCATGCTGTGACGGAAGGTCAACAAACATCGCCTTTTCTGCTCGTAAAAATGCGAGAAGCGACGCACAAACATGGTGAACTCAGGCGATTATGTGAGCCATGCTACACCAATAGACCATAATAGGTAGGGCAGGCTGAAGAGTCGAGAGCTACAGATGCGACAATCATTGTTTATGCTGGCGCAGATGTGAGTCTGAACTCGACGCGGAAGAGTGAAGACGAAGAGGACGAAAGGCGCCCGGCGGAGTTTCAACATAGTTGCTCTCATGAATAATAAAAAGTACATACGGTGGTCTGCGCTAACTACTAGAGCTCAAGAACGTGCTGAGCTCCCATATTAACTACATCATCCGCGCGAGAGGGTGATTTCCTGGATTTTGCCCATAGTGGGCCGACGTACACGCCGACGAACCCTTGCATGTCATTGACGGGCCACGGGAAATCGGCAATGTTGCGAGATCCAATCGTCTCGTCCTCTTCAACCAGTGGATGAGCAGTTTCCCAGGGAAGACGGGATCCTCCCGAACCCAGATAAACGCGTGGAATGGCGTGACCTTCCTCGGGCTGATCTAGATAGTATTGCCCGTCGGCAACAGGGGCCAACTCTAGAGGAACGCGCGCGGAAAAGCTTTGCATGTGATGACGCCGTCTATCGCATTCGCCATACGTCCATCCGTCCGAGCCATCGCCGTAGTCGTCTGGAAGGAAGTCGCTCGCAGTGAGATATTCCGGCTGTAAGAGCGAGACATTATGCGTGCGGACGAGTTCGAGCTGGAGGTACGCGCCAACTGTGAAGTGCGCGCCCGATGCTGCGCTCGTCGCGAAGTGAGACGGGACAACGACCGCTACACGGGAGCTGGTGCCTGGCACGATCTCAATGTTTGGCGAGCGTCGGTCGATGGAGTGGAAGAATGGCGTGCTCAGCTCGAGGAAGTGAGTCGTCCACGTTCGTCCGTCGATAGCAGCCAGCGATGTCGCAATATAGGCTGACGTCAACATCGTCCGGGTGTCTTCAAGACCAGCTGCATCCTCCAACGTGGAAATATCCAGTTCAACGCTGGAGCCCGGTAAGACCACGCGGCCATTGGGATAATGAATCGAGATCGGCAGGTGCTGTTCTTCATGATGAGGCGGGCATTCGCTGGGCTCATCCTCGATTACGCGACGAGAGTGGTATGCAGTCGCTTCCGTCGTGGTCGGAGCGGCCAGTCGACTAGACACAGGCAGGGACGAGGGAACAAATGTCGTGAACCCAGCGGGTGCTTCCTCCCGGGTGCCATTCGAGAAGTACACCGACACAATGTAGCGGTACGCTCTTCCAAACGTCGCAGAAACGCGGTCCTCCTGTCTTTATTAGAGCTATCTCTTCTTCCGGAGCACGACTGCAACCGCACCTCCAGATCCGGCGTCGCGTAAAAAGACAGCGGAAAAGTACCCGCAGGAAAGCGAACGTCGGGAATGGCGATTGAGAAGGGTTGGACCAGGCCGGCCGGCGTCTGAATCGTTTGCAGCGCTGGTGCGTACAGTAATCCTGTCAGGGACTTGCGGATGTATCCCGATATAAGCATACCTTCACCGCCCAAGTCAGAGAGAATGCCTTCGGTAGAGAATGCTGTCCGGTTATGCTTGTAGGTCTTCCAGTCCGATTGTACAGACTTCTGCCAAGATGTATAGTCCAATGGCAGCTCAGGAGCCCTGCGCACATGAGTACGATGACGCGGCGCGCGATAAACACATACAGCGCAGTTGTGACTTCCATAAATTCGTCAAGCTGAAGTCGCAAGCCAATGCGCTCGACGTGTTCATCGCAGGGCTGCTGGACTCTGACGCGTAATTCCCCTGAACATGATTAATTGATCAGAGGGGAAAATATTGCATTTAAAGGGCGTACCATTGATTACGGCGTTCTGTCTGAGGTCTTCAGCGCGTACCCATGCTCGCACAGCGCACGGCCCGTCCCTCCAGAGGTTATTGACTTGCGCGGGCGCTGGAGGGTACAGGTACGACATGCCCAATGCAGAGCAGAAAAATGCAGACAGGCATATTAGGAATTGTCCAGTAGCAGTCATGGTGCAGAGTAGGACGTGTCTGGACGGAAAGTTGATAACGCCGGTTGGGACACGTATGTAGGGTCGTTACGCGCAGTCGTAAACATCGGAGACCCGATAGCAGGTGAGCGCAGTGTTTCCAACCCCTGGAAGACCGCAGTATACGTAGACCCTCACTCGGAGTCAGGCTTTCCTAGCGCCGCGCCGTGAAGGGGAAAGAATAGTGCCGTTCGGAGTTCGAATACGCGTCGCTCCCCTGACAACCCGCCATAATCCTTCAGCGCGCTCGCGGGATAGTCTATGACTTGGACCACCACAACCGGAGCTCCGTTTCATGTCTTAACTCGCCCTATAGAGCGACTTTACCAGCATCACGAGCGCACCAGTACCTAAAAACACGCTGCTTGGTCTACCATACCTGCTGCGTTCATCTTGCAAAGCACGTGGCATTCTTCCACGTTATAATCATCACCGTGTCTACGTCTTTGACTGCCAGCCGTGCTGCTGTTGCTGCCTGCGGAATTTGCAATTCAGGCTAGAATCCAATTTTTAGCGCCTGCGCTTTGTCCGTCCTTCCTTCAACTCTGGCGCTCGTTCAGGGTGCACGCTGGCGCGCCGGTTGTGAAACCATGCAGATCTGTGTAGGACTTGAAACGCACGCAGAATGGACGTCCCTGCAGACTCTTATGCGCCAAGTCTGGCATGACACGGTGTCGCGGTTGCCTGTACCTTGCTCAGTGGCGCCATTCGACATCGCACATGCGGCCAGCAGCCATCTCGTTCTGTCTTCCTTGTTTCCTGAAGCATCGGAGACAGCTCTGCCAAGGGCTTGGGTGGTTCCTTGCAATTGCCGGTCCAGGGCGTTCTGCATTACCAGGGCTCGTCATCTAAATGATGCGGTGGACGCCCGCCCAGCCCAGAACGTACGCACGGTGTCAGGCGTCCTTCTCATTGACGATCCAGTACTCTGATAACCCACCGCATCTGCAGTTCTCTGCGCGCAGCATCGGATAGTCCTTGATGAACCGAGGCTCTCGTAGCGCATGCGCCGTCGGGTTGCTTGTTCAAATCTCGCTCTGACGGGCACACACTGGCACACGCTTCACGTTCACGCGCGTGCGTCGGCTGCATTGCGCTTGGCTCAGGGTCGTTGCTTGGGGAGAAGACTGCTCGGCGTGTAGAATGCAGTGTTCCCCGATGACAGACTTGCGGCGACGTACGCAAGTGCCGCCGATTTTCGCGAGCCAGAAGAATATCGGGCAGAGGGTCCAGACCCTATCCACGACGCAGATGCGCCGACAGCCTCAATTGACAGTCCTGGGTAACTTATGACGACGCCGAGTCCTGCGCACACGGTCTCCTTGCTCTGCGCGATGTCCACACGCATCTGGCTCATGTCAACTCCCCCCTCTCCTCTGCACTGGATCGGATGCCTTGCGACTGAGCCATCTTCTCACGAGGATTCTCTCATGCGACCGGAATCGAATCGACGGTACGGTGTTATCTCCTCGACCCTGGCTCAATTGCCTACCAAACTCGATAAGACTTTCTCTGCGAATCACAGAGTTGCAATCCTCTGGACCTCCGTGGCATTCCAGGAGCGCTCAGGTACTGTCCACCCTTCGTACAGTCAGTACTGCAACCGCGCAACGCCGCTGAGCTGCCAAGCTTGTGCAAATCCTCATGTTTCAGTTTCAGTTACGTGCCCGAGAACGGAGGATCTTTCGCGAACGTGGTTATTACGCCTGTGCCGTGTCCGTTGCGCGAGGAAAACGGCAATATGCAGCCCGGTGGCGTCGAAAATGCGGGGTTGGCGTGTTGCTGCACGCGGCATTCGCCTCGCTGCACGCAGGTATGGGTATTGTATCCGCGCGCTGAGAGGGTGTGTACGGCGATCTACAGGGCGCGTTGCGCACTGACTTGCAGTCGACGCAGCCAGTTCTTGGCGACGCGGACGTCCGACGTTACGTCTTGTATTCAGTCTTGCAATCGCCTTGCACGGAATCTACGCGCTCAGGGATCAGCTTGGTGGCGAGGCGCCAGAAGATCGGCGTGCCGTGTCGGACATCATTGTTCAACATGTTTGAAGTTTGTGCGCCACGCTGCAACTGGCTTGCAGGCGTTCTGTCATGTCATCTCTCACTGCCTGTCAAACCCTGACACGATATGGCGGAAAAGTTGGTTGCATCCATCCACCGTGGTCCAGCAGAATACGTGGACATGCCTAGCGTACGAACATGCAAGAGTGCGACATGGGAGGGCGTAGGGGGAAAGGGGGGGAGGGGAAAATGTCTGCGGCTACAAGATGGTCCATATGGCTGCGACTGGACGCGATGCGATGGGTCAACGACGAAATCTATGGGGGGTGCGGTCTTCGCAATAGTTTTAAACACGAAAAGACAGACGGCGGGAACGTCCTGAAAGAGGATTCTCTATGCCGAGGGCGGCCGCGCTCGCTGCGGAGCGAGGGACACTCAGTCGGCGCGCTTCTTCTTGAGGTTGGCGCGCTTCTGCACCGTCTCGGGCACGCTCGCGGAGGCCCTTGCGGCGCGGCGCTCGGCGATCTCCTGCACGATGTTGAAGCGCTTGCCGTAGTGGCACTTCTTGACGGCGTAGGGCGGGCAGTTGTAGCCGTCCTCGTCGTCCTCGAGCTCGCCGGTGCTCTATCGCAAGTTCAGATCGTGAGAATATGAGGAGAGAAGATGGGAGCGCACCTCCGAGTACGTGCAGGTGCCGTAGCCGTCGTACCTACACGAAAGCATGAGGACAAGAACGGAAGAGTAAAGGCAGAGTTTGCGTACGTGCAGATGATGTCGCCGTACTGCGTCTCACTGCTAATGAGGTCGTTGTACACCGTGTCGGTCCACGGGCAGTGGTACGTGCACGGGGCTGGCGCGCCCGACGGATACTGCGCAACAGCGACGCCTGCAGCGGCGAGAACGGCGGCGATGACGGTGAAAGCGCGCATGACGATCTAAGCCTGAAGACTGCGAGGGAGTGCCGGGGCAACGTTTTCGGGCCATCCAGAAGCCCGCTTTTAAACGCAGCGCGCGGTTGATTTCCGTTTGTCACGTCAGTATGTACCCGAGATAAAATGGCTTCCTTTGTCAGTTCGTGGCAGCGCGACCCTGCCCGTCAAAGTACAACAGCGCCGTCTGGCACTTCAATCGCCGCGAGAAGTCCATTCGCACTTGTACATATGTAGAACTACGAGGCACGGAGGGCAGACCCCGGCTGGACTCCGGAGACGCAGCGACGATCGGGGTGCTCGCGTGTACAGTCACGGCGGAAGCGCCAAGCGAGCGAAGTCTCCCGCCGAAGCTGAAACAGCTCCACTCTGCCGGTGCACGCATAGATATGAATAAGCGCCAGTTAGCCGACAGCGCCGCGTACAGCGTCGATGAGATCAAGTCGAACTACACATCACAGCACGCAAAAGATCCTCGTCAACGCTTTGCAGCTGTTTGCAAAATTGAGCGAAATCCACAGCTGTGTGTGTTCGGTCTCGTGGATTTGCGCTCCACCGGCGCTCTCAGTGCCGCAATAGAAATTAGCACGCGGGGCGGACTTAGAGAGCATAGGCCGTATTCGCGGGTAAAATCTGTATGGTGAAGTGGAGCATCTCGTTGGAGTGCAAATCCACGAGCCCGAACACACACACCTGCAGATTTCTCTCAATTTTGCAAACAGCTGTGAGAGTTTTTATTTATCTGGTTTACGTTCTGAGTGGCTTGAAACGCGCTTGGACCGGATCTGTTGATAACGCCGGGAAATCCCGGATGACTGCATAAGCTGGCATTGTATAGCATGAGAACTCAAGTCCTCGGCTTCTAATTGAGTTCAAGAGTCCCCATGAACTGTGCTGCTCCATCTAACGGATTCATTGAACAACAGAGTTCAAAAAATTACCATCGCGGACCACATTCATCAGCAATTCTCGTCCGTAACCAGATAGCGCAGCTCTGAGTCGGGGCCGGGGGTGCGCGCGCTTGCTATTGACTTTGGCAGATCAACCTCAGGCGGTGGCCCTGTAGCCTACCTATTCCCATCCAGCGGACTAGAACACCGCCCTGAGATGCCTCCTGCCTTGTGGTGCTGCATCTAGAACAAGTCTGAAAAGCATATGTCCGAGTCCCTTTCATGCAGAGGCTCAGCCGAAACTCAGTGGAACAGCCAGGTTGCCGCGGTGTTTGCTCGTCCCGCGGACTTGATGCTACATCCAGAATTCGCGTATGGGGGCATCCTGCCCGGTCCTTCCACGCTTCCGGGGTCCAACCTCCGTATAATGGCTAGATCATCGCATGTCAGCTGCCAGAGAAGGCTCGATGCAGGTGTCATTCAGGTCCACAAAGGAGTCCGTCCACCTGGCGCGGTGGTCGAGAAGCCGGCCCCGGCGCCTCAGCATCAGTGTCGAGCTGGTCGCAGCCAACTCTTGGCGGATTCTGAGCTGTGAATGAGACCTACAAAATGCGGCCGCGACGATCTCGAGTCTATGAGATTGCGTTAGGGCATGCTGATCGACAGTTCCGATACAGTCCGACGCACCACATGCTCCCGTTCTACCAATTTGCGCCTCCCACAAGAAAGGCGTTAATGAGACGTACGAATGCGAATCTAGTTCATGAGAAAGACTTTGCCTTTGAGGTTTGACTTGAAATCTGGCGTTTAGTGTCCTTTCTGAGTGGCTCTCCCCAGTATGACGTGGGAATGGAAAATGACGTTGTCGAGTTCCCTGTAAGGAGTCTGGCCACAATGGGACACACGTGCGCTCAGTTCTACGAACGAAAGGAAGACAGAGACGGAAGAGGAAGGCATCAGTAAACTGAATTTCGTCACATTTCTTCTCAATAGGGAATTTGAATCGGCGCTGGCTGGGCGGGATCTGCTGTGTTCTGTGATCGTGCCACTGTGTCAGATGGCAATGCATGTGTGCACAATCCATATTTAATAGACATGGACCCTTCAGCTTGGCCTACAGATGACAAGCTCGACAGCGCGGCTTCAGGGAGGCCGAGAGCTTCCCTCCAAGACTCCCGTCTGATAGAAAGACAAGAGTGTATGTGCACAGGATTCTCAACGTCGACTGCATCTCGTTTTTGGAACCATGCCGAGTCTGGAACAAGAATGACTGCGACGCTGCAAGAACATCGCAGATGCCTGGTTCCGATTCTCTGCCACGCCAACTGCAGAAGAACCATCCCGAATGTGCAGGCTCTAGCCCTTGGCTAGACCTACGTATAAGACTCTACCTGAAGGTGCAGATTTCCGTGACGTTCCGCTGTGATTGACATACGGGATGGTCGTGATATTGGGCCGTGAGACTCGGAGAGTCACATGATGTATTTTGCCTATCTCCAATGTGGAGAATAAGTCTTAGCTATTTCTGCTGAGATGGAGTTCTCGTTCACACGCATGAGATAATTCTTTGATGCCGGAAGCAATTCACGCATGCGCGACGCGTCTCGCGGGATCAAACCCCGACATCATCATCTTTCCCGTGACCCATTCAGCCACATTCCGATGGCGACCCTGCAGCACCCTGCGCCTGCTTCATCCATCGCATCGCTCGCGCGCAAGCGCACAAAGCTCGTTCTGAACGACGTCAACGTCCTGGTGCTCGACATTCGCGGCGTACTCACTGATTGGTGCTCGCCGGTCGTTGCAGCCATCCAGGCAGCGCCCAACACCTTGTACGCGCCCCACGACCTTGCCATTACCTGGTACGGCGAGATATATGCCGTTATGAGCCGTCTTTGCGCACAGGACGATGAGCAGACGCTTCCAATCTACGTGAAAATCGCACTGGATGCGCTCACTGAGCGCCGCGGGATTACGAATTGGTCCGCTGAAGATCGCGAACACCTTTGCAAGAGCTGGAATATTGGCAAAGGTTCATCATCAAAATTCGCGCTGGGTCATTGCGCTGACATTGAATGGATAGCATGGCCCGACGCGCACGTTGCTCTCCCACTGCTCAACGCAAGATTCTTCACAGTTGCTCTCGGTTTCGGCTCTCCAATGGACTTGGCGACGATTCAGCGGTCTTCTGGCCTCATTCCTCACGCAAGGCTTTGCGCGACCACTCCGCGTGTATGCATCTGATCCTTTCCCCACGGTATCCACACTTACCCAGCTGTCTCCCAGGAATCTCCGTGGACCTGGCGCACGCTGCTTATGAACCTCGAACTGTACGACAAGCCGGATATGGTCGCACTCGTCAGCTCGCATGCTGATTCTCTTCGCCATGCCGCTGCTCTGTGAGCCCATGTGTCCATTCTCGCAATGCGTCATCTGCTGACGCATAGGGAGTGGCATGAGGACAATATACTTAAGGCGACCGTGGGAAGATCCTGACGAGGACTTCCAGGCGATTCGAGTGGAATTCGACATCGTCATCGACGGCACAGACGTCGACAACCCGTACGGAGGCCTCATGGCGCTGGCAACTGCTCTCGATCTTGAATCACGCTCAGAGCCGTACATATCCCCTTTCAGCAACGGGTAAAAACTTCGAGCACACGTCCTGTGCGGCGTTATCGCCGATGCGTTCTGCGCGCTCGGCCCCGCCGACAGCATGCCACCCCGAAGTCTCCGGAAATGTAGAGAACAATGGGACCCAACGGGTGTATGCAGTCGAGCGCAACGCAGCCGCGATCGCCATTTGCCATTGGTGGCTATGGTAGCCGGCAGCAGCCATGACTGTTTCGGTACGCCATTTGAAAACACGTTCTTCAGTGGTAAGATTTCCTGATCACAACGTGAACTGGATGTAGGCGACCGTGGCAGCGATAACTCTCAAGTCGCCAACGTCGGGTACAGCAGCGACGGCTTCCGCTGTATTGTGTTCGGCCCCTTTGCATCGGTGCCTTTCTCTTTATACATCGCACACCGCGCTCGGGGATAAATTACTTTCTCTAGGATCAGAAAAAGCCTGCCCTGCTGCCATATCTTGACCCGTCGCCATCTTTCCGCTGGACTTCAACCGGTGCGACCATGCAGCAACGACAAGCCTGGGTACGCTTTGTAACAGATTACTCTGATTCTTATTCCAACGATTCTTTGTATACTCTAATACAGCTTTAGACAGTGCTGAAGATGCCGTACGCGCAGCAGCGATGTTTCCACTATCGGTTGCGTCGAATCCCAATTGCAAGTTGACTACAAGTTGACGTCCGTCAGATTATATTCTCAGAGTGATAACCGCGTGCTCATGGCCTGCAGTATTTACTTCATATCTTGCCTGAGAATGATGCTTAGACACTATTGTTTCCCACGATCGCATCGGGAACGCGGCCGACGGGAAGAGCAGCGGAAGCAAACCGCACGCGCGCTTGACCCCCCTCTTTGACGTCGCCAGCAGGCCGCGACCGTTCTTAGCTTCGACGCTCGTTACATCTTCCGCTATCTCGTCCAGCCCACCATGCTCGCGACTGCGCGCAGGGTAGCAGTGCGCCGCCTGGTGCTGTCCCGCGCCGCCCTGTCGCCGTCCGTCGGCCAGGCAAGACACTTCGGTCTCACTGCCGGAGACGGGCAGACCGACCGAGTCAGTCCAATCTCGATTACTCGCAATGCCGCGCGCTTTGGCGTGGACTGACGCACAACGCCTTCGAAGGACACGATCACGCGCCTGCTGTACTCCATTGGCACGAAGCGCGAGGTCGAGCGGTACCTGCGTATCTTTTCGAGCTCTGCGAACCCGGCACAGCCTGCCAAGTTCGCTGTCATTAAGATCGGCGGCGCCGTGCTTGATCAACTCGACGAGCTTGCGCTCAGCTTGAGCTTTCTGTACCGCGTCGGGCTTTACCCCGTCGTCCTGCACGGTGCTGGACCTCAGCTCAATGAAATCATCGAACGCGAGGGCGTCGTGCCCGATTATATCGACGGCATTCGCATTACCGGTGCGTTCTGGTACCGTGTGTCTCGCAATGGAAGTGTATTGAATATGCCCTGCAGACGCCAAGACGCTGCAAATCGCCCGTCGCGTATTCCTCGAAGAAAACCTGCGCCTCGTCACTGCCCTCGAGCAGCTCGGCGCACGCGCGCGCCCGATTACTTCGGGTGTCTTCACCGCCGACTACCTCGACCGTCAGAAGTACGGTTTGGTGGGCAAGATTACACGCGTGGACAAGCGGCCCATCGAGGCGTCCATCCGCGCTGGCGCTCTGCCCATCCTGACCTCGCTCGCCGAGAGCCCTGAGGGCCAGATCCTCAACGTCAACGCCGACATTGCGGCAGGCGAATTGGCGAAGGAGCTCGAGCCGCTCAAAATTGTGTACCTGAATGATAAGGGTGGCCTCTTCCATGGTGTCACTGGAAAGAAGTTGGACGTCATCAACTTGGATGAGGTGCGTATCCCAGCAAGGTTATCGGGCTCATTTCTTGCTCATTGTACTTGCAGGAATACGACTTGCTCATGAAGGAGCCCTGGGTCAAATACGGCACGAAGTTGAAGATTCGCGAAATCAAGGAGCTTCTGGACCACCTTCCGCGCTCGTCCAGCGTGGCCATTATCAGTGCCGACATGCTGCAGAAGGAACTGTTTACGGATAGCGGCGCCGGCACTCTCATCCGCCGCGGCTACAAACTGCACAAGCACACGAGCATTGACGGCATTGGCGCAGACCGCTTGCGGCAAGTAATCCACGACCGCGACCCTGACGTTCTCTCCGGCGTCTCGTCGGTCTCCGGCGCCCTGGCTTCGATTGGCGCGACACCGCACACGATCTACGCTGACGAGGCGCTCAACGCGGTCGCCATCATCTCGCACCCTGAGGGCGAGGTGCCTGTGATGACGCATCTCCTGCCGTCCAAGCAGGGCGTGCTGAACAACGTGATCGACAACGTCTTCAGCGCGGTCAAGAAGGACCACAAGCGGCTCTTCTGGACCGCCCGCGCAGACGACGAAAACCGCGCGTGGCACTTTGAGCGTGCGGACGGAAGCTTCACGCGCGCGGGGCGCAGTCTGTTCTGGTACGGCGTGCAGGACGTCGACGAGGTCGAGCGCATAGTGCACTCGCTCGAGTCCAACGGCCGCATCGAGCGCGCCTATCTCCCCGTCGGTCCCGCGCCCCGCCATTCGTCTGCCGGTGTCGGTCCCCAGGGCGGCAACCCCGCGGGGGCGCGCGCGTTCTCGACCTTCGCTCGCCGTCCGTTCGGTGCGCGTGGATACGCGACGGCCGTGCACCCTGTAACTACCACCGAGGCGAAGAAAGTCGCCCTAATCGGTGCGCGCGGGTTTACCGGTCAGGCGCTCGTATCCCTGCTCAACCAGCACCCGCACCTCTCGCTCGCGCATGTCAGCTCCCGCCAGCTTGCGGGATACCCGCTGACGGACTACACGAAGAACGCCATCACATACGAGAACCTGTCGATGGAGGACGTCGCGCGGATGGAGAAGGACAGCGCGGTCGATGCGTGGGTGCTGGCTCTGCCTAACGGTCTTGCGGCGCCGTACGTGCAGGCCATCGACTCTGTCGCACAGGAGAAGGGGAAGGATACCAGCGTCGTGGTGGATCTGAGCGCCGACTACCGGTTCGCGAAGACGGAGGGCTGGGCGTATGGGCTGCCGGGTGAGCGAGCCGCCTCTGCTATGTAGAATCTGTTACTTAATAAAGTCTTGCTTGTCTCGTGCATAAGAGCTGTACAACAGCCGCGCGGCTCTGCGGGCGGCGAAGCGCATCGCGAACCCGGGCTGCTACGCGACGTCGATGCAGCTGCTGCTCGCGCCGCTGCTCCCGTTCCGGGATCCCAGTCGGCCACCCACTGTGTTTGGGATGAGCGGCTACAGCGGCGCGGGCACTGTCGCGGGGGCGGTCGACCCGGACGGCCGGCCGACGACGGCGGCGAAGGTGACGCCGGCGGACCTCTCGCACGGCGTCAAGCCGTACGCCCTCACGGACCACATCCACGAGCGCGAGGCCAGCACGCATCTCGACGCCGAGCTCGCGTTCATTCCCACCGTGGGCAGCTGGTTCAGCGGCATTACGAGCGTCGCGAACGTGCCGCTGGCCAAGGCCGCCCGGGCGAGCGAGCTCCGCGAGGCGTACGAGCATATGTACGTGGGCGAGCGGCTCATCGAGCTCAAGAAGGATGTGCCACTTCTCAGCGACATTGAGGGGCGCCATGGATGGGTCTCTGGCGGGCTTCAAGTGCACAGCGGCGGGATGCGTGCTGTTGTCGTTGTAAGCATGCCACAAGCCCTGTAGTTCGTGGCTCTGACACTTCTCTAGGGAGGATTGGATAACCTGCTCAAGGGTGCTGCGACTCAATGCGTTCAGGTCAGTGGTGGGCCGGGTCTTAATTGGCTGAGACTGAGCAGCCTTTTCACAGAACTTGAACCTTGCGCTTGGCTACGAAGAATATGCTGGCATCCCAACCACAAAATAGACGCAATCTGGATATCAAGGACGCGGCGCCTCTGTATCATTATCCGCAAGTACAATCAATCATTCTAATAAACACCCTCCGCAGCTCCTCCGGCCTTATCCCTGCAATCAGAGCCAGCTCGGCTCCTGGGACGACTTCCCGGGATATGCCTCTCAACTTCAAGTCTGCAAAGACGACTACGTTCTAACATATAGAGCTATGTGTTCTGTCGATTTAAGGCGCGGGAGCCGTTTGGCGAATCGCTCAATAGCACCGGGATGAGCGAAAGCCGTGTCGCGGAACTCCACTTCTTCGAGGTACGGGAACATTGTCTGCGCCGGGTGATGGAAGAAGACTTCAACATCACAAACGTTGGCCGACTTTGTGTCTGCTCACCGCGACCTGGTCGAGAAAGACGTCCATTTCGTCCTCGCTGAGGGCATATATGATGGGGTTGAGTTCATGGCGCGGGTCGATCACGAGATGCTTGACTACGTTGTTCTCCACCCGCGGCACATGAGTGAGGCCGATGTCCACGAACAACGTTACGGTGTGCAGTTTGGGAAAGTTATTGCCGCGCAGATACGAATCGTATTCTTCCGCGTCAGCCTCGTCAACGGTGTTCATGACGGCCGTCTCCACGAAATTGGCGAGGAACTGCTTATGGCCCGGATCGAGCGAGCTCATACCGCGCAGGAAGCGGTTCTGCATGAAGTCCCAGAATTGCTCGAACGGGCTCTCGGCCCAGAGATAGCGCATGGCCTCCTCCCACCAAAGCTTGTTGACGAGCCCGCATCGCATGAGCACGCCGTCGCGGCCGTAGTGGTGGTCAACGTCTCCGTCGTCGTCTAGCACCTCCCACATGCCCTCTGCATCATTGTGGATCCACATGTAGATGGTGCTGAGTATTTCGGGCATGCGCAATGCACGGACCGTCGCGGGCGCCTGGACATCGCGTTCAACGATTGAGTTACCTTCCATTTGCTGCGGGTAGAGCAGAGGGAGGTACGCAAGTAGGTCACTGTGATGAGCTCGTGTTATAGTGTCGTGCGCAGCACTGGTCGTTCCGGCGCCATCGGGCGCCAAGCTAACCAATACCCAGAGCAGGAGAGCTGTTGATGAATCGAAGCGAGTAGAGTAGGTATAAGCTTGAAAGCGCCGAATAATAGGTGAGGTAGTAGCGGATATCAGCACGTTTAATGTTGGGCATTGGTAGTGAATCCGTTGCGGGACTCATGCAAAACGCATGACGATTGATCCGTAAAAGCTGTCATTGCTTCGATCATACCTAGAGGGTGCACCAGCTGTGCACCAGACCGCCTGAAGACCAGATTCTCGGTCCGTTTAGATGGGATCTGCCTCGGTCCCGTTCATAGGAGACCCGGCGTCCGGAAGTCCAGATGTCGGCCCCGTTCAAGTAGAATCTCATTAGATAGTACATACTGACATGTGCATGATCATGTCGTATGATGTGTTTAAGCCCTGTAGAATCTTTGGAAGGCTGCCGGTTGCTATCCACAACCTTTATCCAATTCTGCTTACAGTCTCTTTGACACGCAAGAATTAGCGACAAGAAACGTTCCAGTCTCAATACCTCTAAATTATGTTGCTAACGCAAATCCCCCGCATTTGGCCTTGGCTCCGGCACATCTGGCACATCATATTCCTTGCCGCTCGGGATCCGCAACGTTCCTGCCACATCTCCGCAGTCAGCCAGATCGCCCGATGGCGGCGGCCTTACTTGTACGCGCTTGGAGTGAGAGTGGCAAGTATTCCTGATTCCTTCCCCATCGTTTCTTTCTTCCTTTCAGGCCGCTTTCTTTCTGTTTCGTTCTTTTTTCTCTGCAAATATGCATATTCCGCGCCTTGTCGCCCGTGCTTGCCATACCGCCAGCACGGCAACCACTACGGCCACTCTCTCGTCAAGCACCAGCATCAGTACGACCACCGTTCCCGTTCCTGATCCAATCCCGACCCCTGCGCCACCCGCGCCGGAGCCTGCCTCGGACGCTCTGGATTACTCCATCCCTGCTGCCTGGCCGGCAAGTCTTCCGAGCCGCCACCTACTTTTTCCTGTATTGAACTTCGCTTAGAATGTGACCATCAACAAGGACTACAATGAGATTAACAGCATTGCCCAGCGGGCCATCGACAACCTGCGCAAGGATTGGTGGACGAACGCTGACAAGTTGGACTGTGAGAATCCCCTTTCATGTCCGAAGTACCACTGAATCAGGCGTTTCTCAGTCGGATGGAGTACTGGCACCACTCTCGGCGCACTTGCGTACAAGGACAACGTCGCCAGCACTAAGAACAACCGCGATTTCGTCAAGGCCGCGCTCCAGGCTGCCAAGAAGCACAACCCGAACTTCGACCCGTATGGTGAGCGCCATATTATTTCTAAGCATAAACACGTCGCACACCAGCATCGCTGACCGACTATCTAGGTTACAACGATGACTCGCTGTGGTGGGGAACCTCCGCGTACTACGCGTACCGCTCCTATGGCGATCAGGAATACCTTCAGTACGCCAAAGACGTCTGGGAGTGGGTCCACAGGTCGTGCGTGCATTTAGCTGTGGTATTCTGGCCTTCTTTTGAACCGAGAAATATGCATTTAGACAGGTCACCGCGGAGGAGGCCAAGAACGGCAAATCCGCTGTCCGCCCGAATAATCCAATCAAGTCCGAATGCAACGGAAAGCCCACTTCTGGAGGTGATCCAAACCAATTGTTTATTGCGAGATGGGGATTTACGACACTTGCTCGCAGGCGTTTTCTGGCGCTCGGAGTCCAGCGACAAGACGGATGTGGGCGTCAACGTGATCACCACTTCTCTTTTCCAGACCTTGTCAGCGTACCTGTGCGTTCGCTATGTCTTCTCCAAGCACTATGAAAGGGCATATCTCATCGGTATTGAAGCGCTGAGACGACGGGCGAAAAGAAGTATCTCGACGCCGCGAAAAACGCGTATGAATTCATCGTTTCGCTGCTCTTCCTGGAGGCCCCGAAACCGAGCATCCCGGGAGATAGCCTAGGCCTGTGGACCTGCGAGGCTAACGGCTGGGTCTTCACATACAATACCGGAAAGTTCGTCGAAGGTTCCGTCGTTCTGTCCAAGGTCACCAAGGACGACAAGTACAAGAATCAGGCGCTCAAGACTATCATCGACGCACTCACCAAGGTCGAGAAATGGCAGGACAAGGAGGGTCACATTATCGAGGGCCAGGAGGGCGACCCGACCAAGGGCGGTGATGGTCGTCAATTCAAGGGTACGTCTTGCTCACAGCACACCGTTCTCGGGTATCAACACCACTGCTCTCAGCTATCTTCCTCCGTGCCCTGACGGAAGTCTCACGTCGCGAGTCCGGTAACAGCGAGCTTCGCAAGCTCCTGACGCGCTACATTAACATAAACGTACGCATCGGTCGCTGGCAGCTCGCAGTCTGACCCACGGAATTCCAGTACCAGACCGTGCTCGACAAGGACACGGACGGCAATGGCTACTATGGCGTTGTGTGGAAGGGCCCTTTCACCAGTGCGTCGCTCAGCATAATCGCGAATTTGACTCGCATATTTATTTCTTGCGCAGAGTCTCAATCCGGCCAAATGAACGTTCTGGATCTCCTCGTTGCTGGCGTCGAATTCAACTGGAAGCGGTGAGAGACCTGACCGATGATTGCAATATTCTCGATTACACTGTTGCTATTCCGTTATTTATCTTGAAGTTATCAACAGCTTATGACAAGTATCTGCGTGAACTGATTCAGAGAAATAACCTATAAGCCACAGCGCCCGTTAATCTTCTCTGATTTTGAACTCGCGGAAATTCCGCTTCATCAAGGTCGTAACGAATCAAGGTCGTAACAATGTACAGAAGGCCCAGTTGGTTCACGAATCAACAAATCCAACCTCGTCTTGGACTCCAAACGCTTTGAGAATCGCTACAAACTCGGCAACAAACTTTCCACGAAGGTGAGGCTCAATGTAGAGCACTACTTCGGCCGCCCCATCATTACATCGCCAGGACCCATCCGGTAGAGGCGTTGGATTCGGCGTAAAAATCTTGATAACTATTTCGAAGGTCAGAAGTACATGAAAACGTTGGCCCTTCAGACTTGCCGTGGAGCGTCCGATGTGGTGTGGAAGAATCGGGCCCGGCCTTCAAACCCGAAATGCGCGCTTGTCCAAGCAAACGGCCGCGAGCTGTTGACATTCAGCACTCCAGGACGGGGAGAGAAGTCTAGAAGCATCGGTGGAGTGGTATTTGCGGCACTGGCAAGCTTCCTACCGCAGATGGCGATATTAGCAAGCGTGTGTTGAGGATCGCGGCAGAGCTGGAGGGCGCGACGGACGGCGCTCGAGAGAACGTATATGTGAGATAGAGACAACGCCGAATCGTCTGCGTCTGCAGGCTGCGGTACATCTGCCACCGCTTGAATGATTGCGTTGCCTGCCAGTGTGGGTGGGAATAGGCCCACGCCACGGTACTACAAGTTAACGCGTTCTCAGTCAGGCTTCTGTCGCAGAATTGTCCAAGAACACTCACATTGAACGTCATAGTGAAGCGATATATAGGCAACGCGTTGTGAGCGTGCAAGGATCGACTGAGCGCAAGCCCGAGTGCACTGATGAGACAGTCCTGCTTTGACAAAGGGAGAACTCGGTCTTCTGCTGGTCTGAGCGCCTTCACTCGGTCCCGAAGTATTGAGAGCTGAGGCGCCGACAGGCGGACGTCAACGCGGATGGTTTTCGGGCGTCTTTGGAGAATAGCATCTTGCGGGTGCGAGCAGGCGTCCAACCACGGCGTCGGAATGGCTGCCGCTTCGTCCGGGCGCGAGGCGGCCAGGGGAAACCGGTAATCGTAGCACACGCGCTGATCAGGTTCCAGTGGCAGTCCCAAGTATAGCCTTGACACAGAGCGCATGAACGCTGCGACGATCCAGCCATCTCCGGCGACGTGTGCAGCGCTGAACCCGACGACGCTCCAGCGGTCATCCGGGCCTAGAGTGAGTGTAACGCGGAGCAACGGGGAATCGCTCGAACCGGAACACAGCGATGCATGGTCGATGTGCCGTGCAAGTGTGAATGGCGCTTGCACTACTGGCGCGTAGGGACCCACGGGCGGAGTAGACGAGGATGAGATGCGAGCGTCGAAAAGTGCGCCGTCGTTGTTGAGACGGATCTGGAAATAGTAGTATACTTCAGAAATGGACCAGATCCGACAAGCGAGGTGACGCACTCGCCAGACGTCACCATATTTCTCGAGTCGCCCCGCGTGCAGTGGGAAACAGGACAACGCGTTCGCCAGCGCGTCTTTGAAGCGCGCAACATCGATGGGCCCTGGCACGACGATGGCTGTCTCTAACTGCGTAAGCGTCAAAATCGGTCAGCTGAGAGCGGGAGTCCAAGTTATACCGGTACGCGGAGGAGCAGATCAGTAGCTCTCAGCTCGTAAAACTCCTGAGACCCGAGCACGGAGGGCAAGACTGCGCGCACAACAGTGTCAGACTCGATGTGAGTGCCCATGGCAGTCGAGAGAACTTCATTCGCGCCGTCAGGTTTATGAGCGGCGAGTGACAGGTGGCTGTGATGAGCGCTGGTCTGGCGCATATTACCGGAGGACAGTCCAAAATGTCCGGGAAGCTATGCACGGGTCTTGCCTTTCCGGAGTGAGTGTACTGCGCAGAGTGAATCTGATAGCCGCCGACTTAGAGGAAGCCATGTAAGTATCTCAGCCAGAAATAAACCAACCTTCTCTTTCAGTTGGAACACGAAGGCCTGCCATCGATTGGTATCTGATGTGCACGTTTTACAGTGCATCGGGGAAGGGAGGATTGTCAACATCGCGGTCATGCCAGGCGCCGGAAAAGTGCACTCACATGACATAGAGCGATGAAGGACGATCCATATCACACAAGGAAATGCGGTCAGGTCGTCGTAGGCTCGGTGAACTACTATAAATGGGGTAAGGGGACGTTGGCCTCGTTTTTGAAGGTACTGGGCGAGCAGCAGTGCCATTGTCGTCACGGGACACCGGGCCAAGCTGAAGCAGGGTTTTGTCTATGACTAGGCCAAATACGCATTAAATATATGAGGTCAGAACGCGGCGTGTGCAGAGGCTATGCGTGCAAGAACAAGGCATGACTCGCAAGGACTCGCAGGAATTGGTACTTTTTAAGCGAAGCTACGACGGACCGCCGCAGAAATACAAATAAACCTGAAGGAGTAGTGAACAATGCAGCAGAGAGCGGAGACCAACTGGCGGTGTACTTGAGTCTGGGTACTAGCGCGGAGAGGTCAGCAGCGGCAAGCCTGATTTTTGTTGTGGTCAGTTTGTCCAAAGCTTCTCTCCTACTTACCGTGGCCCTGCCGAACGAGCCTCAGAAAACTCGAATTTGACATACAACGAGCTGTAGTCCTTCGTAGATGTACGTTGCAATAGAGCGTAATCGGGGCTTCTGCCAATGACTCCCACAGTTCCCAGCTTACTTCGTCTTCGACATCATCTTCCCACTATTATTTCCGACAGACACCTAACGCCCATATATGTCGACCAATAGAAGCCCGGGAAATGGTGCTTCGGTGCATTCTTGTGACTGACTGGCATCGTGCAACGGCTTCCTATTTGTCCGACAGCCGGGATGGGCGTGTAGCACGTTCAAGCAAACCGTTCTGAGCTCAGCTGCACGCTTCCGGTCCCATCAAGTCGTCCACTTCAAGCTGCATCGTAGAGCGCATGAATGACCAGGGTATGCAGGCTCCATCCAGCGGTTTTAGATGTCTAATCTTTTCTCCTTGTGTCCCAGCCATACTCGATGGCGCACCCTTGCAGGTTTCCCTGTTCAATGACTCTAAGAACGCTTGTTCAGCGGTTGCCCACGTTCTGACCTCGCGGCCTGTGGGCGCCGGCGCAACCGCCTACATTTTGCGTGGCGAGCTCGAGTCCAATACCACTCCGCTGACAGTCGCGCTGAAAGTATTCGCTTCGCTCAAGTCTGAAGCAAGTCAAGAAGTGCGTGTGCGTCATACCACTGATACGTGACGCTGAATGACGCTCGTATCTAGCTACTGCGTCGCGAATTGCTTGTCTCGCGCAAGGCAAGGCATCGCTATATTCTTCATTTCCTTGGAACCGCCACGCTTGGCGGTTGTACTGTCTTGGTATCTGAATTCATGAAGAATGGGAACTTACAAGAGTACCTTCAACGGCACGCTGGCACCGATAGACTCAGGCTGGTACGCAGTCGTCGCAGGGCACGCTATCGCCACTAACGTGTTTCTTAGATGGCCCAGGTTGCTGAAGCCGTATGCTTTCTACACGACGATGTCGGCTTCGTTCACGGGGATCTCAAATGCGTGCGTCTCTGAGCGCATTTGCCCTGTCTTCCAACCGCTCATCGGAGGTGCGCAGCAAAATGTCCTCGTGTCCGACGACGGGGACGCCCTGCTCGCAGACTTTGGTCTCAGCACGGCGATCGAGAAGTCAGAGACCGAAATAACGACAGCCACCGAGATCCGTCAGCGTAACTCGCTGCGGTTCTCTGCGCCGGAGCTACTTCTCGACCTTCCCCCTGATACCGGACACCACGCCACACCTCGTCCGCGCTCGAAAACCTCAATGAGCGATGTGTACGCTTTCGGCATGTTAATCTTACAGGTAAGCTTCTGCGCTCGGCACTCGTGGCCCGCAGCGCGGGTGAGCTGACACCTCGACAGACCTTCTCAGGCGCAGTCCCCTGGCATGGACATGACAACGTGGCCGTTATCTGCCGTGTAGTCCATGGGCTTACTCCTAGGAGACCTGGAGACGCTGCAACAAAGCTTGGACTTACGGATGCCGTGTGGGACCTCTGCCTGGAATGCTGGAACTTTGATCCTGGGCACAGGCCGGCCATGAAGACAGTTCTTGTTCGTCTAACCCAGCAGAATGGTCGGCTATCGTACGATACGTTTTCCGGCTCGACGACAGGCCCATCTTCCTGCCAGCTTCTGGCTCAACAATCCGACTCAACACATGGTTCTGCCACACATGCGGTCCTCTCGCAGGGCATAATCTTGCGTAATGCTCGCCCCGGATCTGCACTTCCCTCGCAGCCGAGATTTATCCAAGGCGAGATGACAGCTCGATCACCCCTTTCTGCTTGGTCTTCAAAGCCTCGGGTCTTGCTGGTCGACGACGATATTGTCAGTCGCACCGTGTCAAGCAAATTCCTCAAGACATTCGGCTGCTCATTCGATGTCGCACAAGATGGCGTCGCTGCCTTGCAGAAGATGGAAGGTGCCAAGGTGTGCAGACTCAGCCGCCCCGCGCAATGTTGACGATCTCACGAGCTTGAACCCTAGTACGATTTGATCCTCATGGTAATTAACATGGCATCTCCGATACAACGCGACCCGACTCATTCGGCTATTTTATGCTCACAGGACATCGTCATGCCGCGCCTAGATGGATTGTCGGTGACCACCCTCATCCGCCGGTTTGACCCTCGCACGCCCATTGTATCGATGACGGGAAATGCTGCGCCGGGAGATGTTCTAAATTACTTCTCTCATGGTAAGCCGCCTGGGAATTGGCCAAGCTGTGTTGCTCAATTTGAGACGCGCATTACTCAAGGCATGAATGACATCCTCTCCAAGCCTTTCACCAAGGATGGTCTCTTCATTATTCTAGCCGTGAGCATCTAGATCTTGGAATGTCATCGAGTCAATGGCTTAAATTCCATCAGAAATTCCTCGTGCCTAAGTCTGACGTTCGCTCGCACGCAACCGTCGCATTTATGGCTCCAGAGACCAGCTTAAAGCCCGAGATGTCGCACCTTGTGGACCACTTCCGCTCCATCGGGCTAGATGACGGCAATTGCAGCTGTTCAGACATGTTCAGACTGATGAGTCCCCGCCCGAGTCTTGGCCATTGTCGCAGGTGAGAATGCTCAACCTTCCTTCGCAGTATAACTAAAGAAATTTCCCCGCCGCATTAGACCACAGCGTGCTTGCATTCATTGCGTGATGTCAAGCTCCTTGCCAGCGTGAGGCGAGCGGTCCAACTTCAGGAATGTAGGGGTTCTAAGTAGTATTCCGGGCCTTTGGGGGTTTTAGGGTTTGCGTTCGTTTGGCCAAGTGTCTACGTTCGTGATTCAGTGAGAGCAGAATGTATCCTGTGTGTAGTGTAAAATAGATTGACATCCAGAGAATTGGAAGCCTGCACGAGCATCCCAATCAGGCATTCGGAAATATACATTCCTGAAGCAGTCATCTTCGTCCTACTCTTCGCTGTCAGCCATATTCTTGTTGCGGACGGTAAGGCTGAGTAAGCGCGGCAGCGAACGCAGAAGCGATGTCGGTCGCGCCGGCGGCGACGACGGCGGCAGTGCTGGCGACTGCAACAGGAACGGAAAAGCGAGCGCGGCACCACTCGTCTAACTGGGGTTTCACCTGGGACGCATACTTGCAATGGTCTTGTTTCTTAACATTTCGGCCTTTAATCTCTCGATATATCTCGAGCAACGTTTTGAACCTTTTCTGGCGTTCTCCTCGCACGGTCGGCGGGCTGCTATCAAATCTGACGGAATATTCTCGCAATCCGATACTAGATCTCTGCTGGACCTAGCGGCTGCAATTCACGCCATAGTTTTGTCGACCATGCTGAGCATGCTACCGCTGCGGCGGTTGATGGATAGGATAGGACAGGATAATACTGACACTATACTGTTGCGGTGAGTCTGCCAGGACTGTCGGACACTCGTGAATCAGCCAGGTAAATATTGCTGTCATATGCTGCAGCTTCACACAGGTAGGGATGCTCGGCTATTATTTCATGCAGGCAGCATCCCTTGACCATCCTCGTGCATCTCAGACGAAGGAGTTGTCTCAATAAGATATGGGCAATAACGCACTGAGACTCCTGGCTATCACTATCACCAGTCGAGTAAGTACAAGGAGGTTTTGCTGCTGGTTCAAAGTTGATTCGGGGATCAGAACAATTGTTAGCGAGACTTCATTCTGCCCCGTGGATGATCCAATGCGCATGACAGGCTCCGTCAGCACTCGATGACCGATCGGTAAGTCCTGCTGCTGACCCGCCAACCGCCAAGTTCCTCAAACGTGCACGTCGCAGCTCATCATTTGCAGGTGTAGCCGACGCAACAATCATAGGCGAAACGCCCTGTGAACTCCTTTTGTCAGAGACCACCAGCGCATGTGGGGAAGCCAGCGGGGAAATTTAGGGGTGAAGTCTATCCTGAGCATGACAAGTTTGGTCTCGGGGTTCTGGGACCTTCTCGGTCGTTCTAACCCGATGCCGAAGCCATGCAGCGACCACGCTGCACCATGGTCCGCAATGACCTATATCATGTTCAGAATGTGTTTGTTAGAGATGAGATTGTGCATCGCGATAAGAAATGGCGTGTTTGATAAATCCGATATGGCAATGTATGCATATGATTTAGACATGAGACTTGTATTCGGCCTACAAGCTGAGTAAAAGTCCTGGCCGACCGTAGCGCTACGTCGGAGCGCTCACTTTTTCGAGGCATGACATGGCCGGGAGGCGTATTCTTTCTTCCCCACATATTTGCGTGGCGCCGAAGTTCTCGCCGCAAAAATGCCGCATGGAAGAAACCCCGGCCACGTGATCCCACCGCGTCTGAATGATCGTGCCGGCTGTACAGTGCATGCGCCAGGATCATCGTCACATAAATAGGCGAGGCGTCATCGTGCATCTCGCACGCCCTTCATTTCCTGCCAACTCGTCACTCGACAGACATGCGCGCATCCTTCTCGCTTTTCGCACTCTGCGCAACTGCTGCATTCGCGCAGCAGCCCATGCCCGGAAACAAGGGTACCGTCATCGTCTCGACGCTGAACGAAACATCCGGCGCGACGACGACCGTCGGCTGCCTGACGTCCACGGGCAAGGTCACCGGAGACTTGTCGTCATGCGCGAACTTCAACGCGAAGCCCAAGTCTTCGAGCATGTGGGATGGCGCGACGCTCGACGCCGGCGCTGGCGCATGCGGCTGGGACCTGAGCAACCGCAACGGCCCACTCATGTGCAGCCCGAGCGCCAAAACGCTTGGCTTCTATGTACGTGCCACCACTCTCGAACGTAGCCTGCATGTTGACGCCGTCTGGATCGGGATCTGCAGGAACTGGACGGCAAGCTCGCGACGCAGGATCTCCAAACCGTGTGGAACATCGACACCGTGCCGACGAGCACGCCGACGACACTCTACTGGCAGGGCCTGCACGCGTTCCGCGCCGTGTTGTCATGGGCGCCCAATAACTGAGCGCCGATGTAATGCTTTCCCATGACGCGATGACATTCTTGCTGTTTACGATTTGTTATGGACAATGTATAACAATTTCAAACTCACTCACACGGTGGATACACCCCAGAAAGAAGCGATTTTCATCGCCTGAATCCATGAGTAGAGTTCGTCTCCTCGGCCGCGAAGACGGTGCAATAAGATACGTCATGCGAGCGAATCGTCAGGAAGCAGTTCGAAATGGAACAGTCACAGAATCTCTACGACTTCCGCCGCGCTATCAAAATGGCTGGGAGAGTGGGCGTAGAGATGCTTGGGGAGCGATATTGTGTGTAGGCGATGAGATAGCTGGAGAGCGTCGACAAATGCGACAGCCGTAGTCCCCAGTTTTCCGCCCGCAGGGTCAAGCGGGTCGAAGCGGAGAATGTGCAGGGCAGGAAACATGTTGATGCAGGCACCGAGATAGGTATCCTCGCCCAACGAGGTAGTGGTACGCAGCTGGATGCTGAGCTGCGAGAGATTCGCAAAGCAGTCGGCGTTGCTTATAAAGCAGGGCCACTCCGCAAAATCCACAGTCGCGCGGGCCACCCTGGAGCAGGGAATGCAGGATCCCAGGCCTCGCGAAATCACAGGATGGCGCCGAAGAAGTGCGATACCCCGCCTCAGGCCAGAAGCACCGGATGCCTCGATTTCGAACGCGTCGCCGCGGGTTCGAAGCGTGACGTTTGCGGGGCCCGAGGCAGCAGTGAAGAGTCTGCCTGGCTCGCAGGCGTGCTTGTCATCCAGCTCAACGAAGACGTCGCGAAAACCTGGATCCTCCAGGATTTCCATGATAAGGGACTCTGACATGGATTCCACGCGAGAGAAGCGGACAGCAGGAAAGCGATGCGATTGGGACAGCAGGAGTTCGAGGGTGTGCTGGGGGGCCAGACGGTGCATCCGCAAGTCCAGGAGTTGGAGATTGGGGTGGCATCCGTCAAGAATTGTGAGAATGGACCGTGCGTCCTTTGGGGCAGTGCAGATATATCGCAAGTTTCGCAAGTTCGCGGGCTTCGGGTATTTGTGGCGAGACGTGGGCCAGGCGAGCCCGTCGCCGAGATGCAGATGGTCGAGGAGTGGCATCTCCAGAGACCTTGACATGAACGAGGTAACCTCGAATTACGTCTCAAGCTCACTCCCGGTAAGCGTGAGTCTGCGCAGCGCAGGCATTACAGGGAACTGCGCAAGCAGTATCGTCAACAATAGGCTGGAGCGACTGTGGATCTGAAGCGTCGCGAGCCTGTTGGTTTCATGACCAAGTAACTCGCACATATCACCGAGAAGAGTCGTCTTCTATGCGCAGGGTACGTCCATCCTGAACGCCAGAGCATGGGGACGACTGCGTGGCAGGAGCTCGTGCACGAGCGAGAGGTTTGACGCGCCGCTATCAGGGTCGTACGAGAATTCTACGTCAGCCCAGAGATGTGGATATCCAAGCGCCAAGATGCGCCAATGTTGGCAGGTCTGGGAGACGGAGACCAGGTCGGATTGTGGCAGATGTAGCCAGACCATGAGCCAGAGTTCGCTCGGAAGAAGCTCGTCTGCCATTGTCGCGGGCGAAAAGCCAGCGTTGCAGACGCCGTGAGTTGACTGAACGATTCACGATGCGCTGTATCCGGTTAATCCGTTCAGCTTGATGCTGGAGCCGAGCGGGCTATGAGGCACTCACAAGCGCGAAAGCAAAGAAGATCAGCACACCCGGACTTGGCCGATCGTCAGCCTTATGAGGCAAATACGAAGTCGATTTCCAGCCCATCAACTGTGCAGGCACATAGGCGCTCAGAGTAATACAAGGACGCAGTCTTGATATCACGCACTCCGTGCAACAATAATGTGGGTCAGTCATTCCATCCATTTGCATTCCCTCTAAGTATCCGAACACGAACAGAAACCCCAGGCCCAATAAAGTAAGACGACCACGCGCGCAATTCCTACGGAACAACAGTGCGCGCGGTGCCGTCGCGCAGGTTCTTCAGGAAGGGCACAAGATCGGTGCCGCCG
Source organism: Auricularia sp. M13 (assembly GCA_037042915.1). Taxonomy (NCBI): domain Eukaryota; kingdom Fungi; phylum Basidiomycota; class Agaricomycetes; order Auriculariales; family Auriculariaceae; genus Auricularia; species Auricularia sp. M13. The sequence goes on along the minus strand of CM073194.1, from coordinate 819,022 downwards.
GTGCCTTTAACCGTGTCGATCGCAGGCGGCTTGGCCTCGTGCGCATGCGAGCTGCGCGCCTGACTGACGATGTACAGAGTCGCGATGCGGATGTGCGTGTCGCGGAAGCGCTTGAGCGCCATGACGGACTCGTTGAACGCGTCCTGAGTCAACATATGTCAGAGTCATTGACGACGACAGTTAAAAGTCGCGCACCTTGACGGCGTCCGGCACCCCGGGGGAGCGCACCAGCGCGGAGAGCGACGCGTGGGCGGGAATGGACCGCAGGTGGCGGAGGAAGGCGCGATGGTGGCGCGGCATGTGGTACTCCATCTTCTGCAGGTACGGCGAGAGCGTGTTGGGCGTGCCGAGGAAGATGTCGAGCGCGTGGACAATGCTGCTCTGGCCGGCACTGGCGCCCGAGCTGAAGCGCGCACGCTCCTTCTCGACCGGGTCCTCCACGCCCTCGAAGTCGAAACCGCCGCCACCGGGCCATGCTTCGCCGCCTCGGAACCACGGGCGGATAAGCTCGTAGAACTCGCGCGGGTCGCAGCCGTCGCGCATTTTCGCGAGCAGCGCCGTCATAGTGTCGATGACGCCCGCGAGCGAGGACAGATGCGAGGCGATTCGGCGCAGGGCGATGGCGTCGGACAAGAACAACTCGTCGAGCGTGCGCTGCATGAGCTGCAGGGCGGATGCAGAGGCCAGCTCAATACGCGCGGACGTCAAATAGAAATGGGCTTCCGACTGGAGGCCGGTGAAGAGCGTCAGGCATTCCAGGTCGGGCAGCGCGTCAGATAGTCCCTGCGCAACGGCAGGACTTGCGGGAGGCGACGAAGATTGACTCCAGGCTGCAAGAACGTTGAGATTCGGGGCTGCCGTGGCGAGAGGCGCTGATGCGCGGTCGTGGTCGGCATGGGCCCAGTTCCACAAGACCGTATCAGCGTAGGTGACGACAGGTGCTATGCCAATCTGCCTGCTAACGGTGCTCAGAGGCACGGCAATGCTAGCGGGAATCGTAAGAGGCGCTACGTCGGCCGAGGGCGGCCGCGGGTGCGTGTGTGCGTAGAATGAGAGCAGGAAGGTGAGCACATGGTGTGCGCGACGCAGCAACGTCTCCGAGTTGACAAGGGTGGCCGTCGGAAGGACCGGCAGCTTCAGGGGGACGTGTCTGCGTCAGCTCTTGGCCGATGACAGAGCAGACGCGGGCAGCGGACCTTTGCCACCCGATGGCGCCACCGCGCACTGGCCTCGACATCCTCTGGACTCTGCGCCTGGCCCTCGGCAGGCTTCAAGCGAGCAGCAACAGCGTCCTGAAGCGCATCCTCCCATGGGTCGTAGAGAGGGGACGGCAATCGAATCAGGGGAGGGATAGCGGGCATGAAACCGGTAGTTGCGTCGACATCGAAATCGAAAGCTGATGTCGTCGAGACATCGACGGCGTCCGGGACTTGGAATACAGTACGGGCGTGGGCGAGCAAGTGCCCTTCTGGCGCCTGGGCATTTACTGGGTTGTCTGCCATGGTGGATGCGGAAAAGACAAAAGGCAGCACGGAGCGGAGTAGTAAGCCGGCACAAATCTGAATCACGACATCTAAGCGCGATCGGATCGTTGTGCCGGGCCATGCTGTCCACCCTAAGAGCAACTAGAGAAAGTTCAAGTAGGTATACGGAACCGCTCCAGTCGGGCGAAAATAATGAAGGAGACAATGATAAGGTGACTTCCTGGTTCATCCATGGCCGCCTGAAGAACCAGAGATTTAGGGTGAGGAGTGCCCAATAACGCCCATTCGGAATTGCTGGAAATTCTGAGTAGCCAATCCGATCGTTGCGCGAAGGGAAGTGGCAGTCCAGTCCTCGGCTTAGGGATATACATACATGGATCGTAGGAGCTATCAAGGGAGTGGTATAGAAAGTCAATAGAACATGCTACAGAAGGGCTCTACTCACGTTGTGTTTTGGAGCGCCGACGCTGGTGCATTGAGAGGGGAGCGCTATACAGCAGTGGTGGTATTCCGTTCTGCGCCGACCTGACCCGCTGTCAAGACGATGCGAGTTTTGTATACTGTGATGGAAGGATCGCTTACCCTTTCGGTTCGCATTGTCGCACTCCTATGTTTTGCGCAGCAGCACACAGGAGATTCAACAATCTGATGCGTTGGGCAGGAGACCCAGACCACGGTACAGACGATCGCGCGAAGAGGAAGCAATGTGCGGAGTTCCCACGACATCGGAAGTTTCCCAGGCTCTCCCTAGTCTCCTTTGCAGACTTTACGATGGAAGATAATCGTTCCAATGTAAAGTCTGCATCATAACGCGACCTGCCAAATGCGGGTCGCAAATTCGGCTCAAACCGTGATCGCGGTGATCACCGGGCAAACCACAGATATTCTGTAAAATACTTTAAGCTTATTTGACGAATCTGAGGGCTGGGATTTGGCATTGGAATAAGTTTATATTGATTTTAATTAAGTTTTTAGCAGCTCAGGTGTACGCTACCGCGCATGGGAACGTCTGTCGCATGGACAGACTTATCCGGCGCCTAACGGGCACTGCCACACAAAGCCAGCGCACAACGGCTGAAATGCCCTGCTGGTCAAGGACTCGGCGTCGACAACGACAGAAATGGGTTGAGAATAGGTGATTAATGTATGTCTCAGTGGTTTTTTGAAGCCAGAACGCGTGCCAACCACAAAATGTAGGACGCGACGAGGTCACGTGCATCACGGCTGATGCCGAATTTTCGACCCGCATTAAGCAATTGTAATAGCATCTAGACTAGGCTCTCCCCATCCGGCAGCGGCTTACCGACGAACTTTTTGTCCGTCTTCGGTCATCTGAACAGTTTGCATCTACGCGCAGGGGCATAGATTAAGCTACCTACCGGCTTGCCTCACTCTGGAGCTCCTCCACACTACCCCAGTTCTACGCATTCCGAGTCCTTTCTTCGCGCGTCAGTCTGCATCCAATGGCTTTCGCATTCAAGTTCATGACTGCAGTTGCTATCTCGGCAAAAGCAAAGTCAGATTGACTTCTGGCCACCTACACGTTGCTCAAGTACTGCCTTTACTATTACCAATTATCACTTTGCTCATCTTAGATTCTTACCTCGACGAGGTGGTCGGACTGCGTTCCCTGCCGGCAATTCATTACCACCAACTACTATTCTCAGGCCTCGTGGTTAATTTTTCAAGTGCTTCCTACGAATGCTCGCCACGCAACCATTTGCCTCTCGCCCTCTCTCCACACGGCCCTCCAGTCGCGACACACTCGCGTCGTCTCCTCGGGCAATCCATCCAGGTCGATAGCCATAACTTGGAAGCTCTCCAGCGTAACGTCTGCGTCGCACAGAATCATCTGCCGGAGATAATTCAGGCAGTGCTGGACATGGCCGAAAAGCGAGCTGGGGTTTTCTGACGTCGTTGCATCGTAGATGATCTGAATGCAATGCAGCTTGTGGGCCATGACGGGCCTGTAGGCGTGCATTTGTGGCTCCAGTACCAACCAACTCTGAGGATTGTCGAAACGGCTATTCCATCTGTACGGCGGCGCACTCGTACTATCGTTGTACGGTGTCATGGAGTCGAAATCGACGTTGACGATGGTCTCCGGGACACGCTCTGGCTGCATGATGTGCTTGGGATGGTCGTCGTTTACCAGGGCTACTGGGCTATCAGAACGTAGGTAAGCATTGTGTGTCGGCCTCACAGTAAGCCTCGCGTGCACGTTTTGCCAAACGCTGAACATTCACAGCGAGCAACACGATATTGAAAAGCAGGGCGGCAGCGTGAAAAGCGATGCGTAGAGTCCGGATGGCTGTCATGGTCTTTGCATGGGTAACTCACTGGGGCGGGAGTCGGGGCAGAGCTATAACTGCGGTTCAGCTGTCACAGCGCCCCAGGACTCCGCCTTCCCCACCTCGAATTCGACGCTTGCCCCCGGCAAAAGGATCGGCAGCGGATAATGGTGTACGTGCGGGTTCTGAGCTCTGGTACGCTGACCGCCGATGGTGCAGTTGCTTAGATCGGCGCGAGCTCATTCTGTAAGCATCAACAGAGACACCGGCCCAGCCTCAAGTGATACAAACGCGGAGCGCTAGAAGGCGCGGAGGCCGAGCCCGGAGGAGTATGCACTGATTAGGCTTCTGCTAGCGCGTCTCCGTGTTTGCTTTCCGAAGGAACTCATTGCTCCGATCGAAGCGGTGACCTGCGCGGCAATTCCTGTGCAAGACACAAAGATTCCAGCTCTTGTAATTGCAGGGGTACAGTTTTACTGTCAGCCCCTGCATTCTCAACGCCCTCCACTCTTCGAAAATGCTTTCCATCGCCTGTCGGCGCGGGGAGGTTTTGCTGGCTCTTTCACTTGGGATTATCATCATCCTCGAGCTATACCTTATGTTACGGCCTACGCTCTCCGGGAAGAATATGGGGGCCGTTGCATCTGCAGCGAGGATAGGTATTCCTGTCGTCAAGTTCTTACTGAGCTCTTACTGAAGTAACTGAACTGTATTGCGCAGGGTCTTCTCTCGATCTTGGAACTGCTGACCGTGTCGCGATTCATATGGAGGATACGGTGCACTACGGCCTTCACAATGAAGAGGAATGGCGTCTATTGACACCGAGGGATGGCGTCGTTTACCGCAATGGGCGTCCCCATATTCTCAGCATGTTTCATCAGCTGAGATGCCTCGATGTGCTCCGCCAGGCCGTCATTCGAAACGCACCGAGGGCGCCAATGAATAATTCAGTCCCGCTTGGAGTCCAATCGCGACGGTGCATCAATTATTTGCGCCAGATGATCTTGTGTCGAGCTAATACCGAACTCGAGCTCGTCACATCGATCAGAGGAGCACACAGCGTTGTTTTTGATAGGGACTACGTCTGTAAGGACTGGAATCTGGTGTATGACATTGCAAAGAAATCTCAGCCAACATTACGGCGGCATTAAATATATATATATGCTTTATGATTCAGTTCCTGTTGCTCTCCGTTGCTGTGTCCGGATTCCGACAGCTGGTTTGCTCACCAAGTTACAGTGATCGCGTAGTGCCAATGAGTCAACGATGACCATGAAGTATTAATATGGCTAAGATGCACTGTTCTGAACTATATTAAAGGAAGATGTAGAGCATCGTACTTGACGAGGAAGTTGAAGGACTCGGAACTATTCGCGGTGTTTGAACTTGACAAGCGCGCTTTCTGCTCTTGATTTGTCAACGTGCCAACGTTGTCAACCTTCGATGGCATATGCTACGACTGCATACTTCGACACGGCGATCTGTGTGGAACTATATTTGACATGGTGGCCTATGCCTGCACCTGGCAAGTACTGTAGAGCTAATAATTATTACCATGGACGTTGGACCGTGACATGTCGGAGACATTACCTTGGGGCACCCGTGACACGTGACATTTCCAGACATACAAGATAAATTTTGGCTCAATCAGCGCTTCTCAGCAGAACAAGGCACAACTGGACAGTGAGAAAGAGTATTTGATACAGTTATCTCATTTCTAGGCTGTTTCTGGGGCCTCCTCAGGCCCTCAAACACTTTATCTGTGCAATACATCGACCATAGGGATGCCAAACACTGTGTTTCTGCAGAGATTCTGTGAAATTTTGCTGTTATGTAACTTGTACAATCTGCGCGCCGAAGGCGCGCCGCTCCGGACGGTTACCGGTGAGAAATTCAGTATTCGAACACCGTGACACCCTATTACCATGAGGAGCCCGTGACATGCTACAAAACGTGTTTATTACCGGGCCATGAGGCCTCCGTGACGCGTGACGCGGTAATAATTATTAGCTTTACAGTACCCACTCGTTGTACCAGCCTGTGTCTATTCAGTCGTACATGATTTTCTCTCGTTCTATCTTGGTTCTATCATTGCGATTCGCTTCGACACCTCGGCTCTGGCGCATGGCTACCAAACTACGAACAATCAGTATGGAATCATGTATATGCTCGTCACCCACATTATCCGGGACAACCCTGGCGTTCATGGAGATCACCACGCTTGAATGGAGGGGCGCATGCTTCGGCCTCCAACGAGCCATCGAATGGATGGGCAATGACGCCACAGAAGAGCGCAAGAGCGACCAAGAAGTAGGTTTTTGCGATCATCCTCACCAGCAAGCATTGCAGGTGGGTTACTGGATTTTATACCGCTCGGCACTGCTAATGCAGAAGTTTGCAGATGGACTCTTTGCCGGGCGACAAACGCGGAAGTTAGCACTTCCTCCACGGCATTACTGTATGACTACCAGTGCGTCCTGACAAGGCAAGGTTAGCAGCCATGTTTAACGCCGGGTACCGTAGCTGCGGAATGGCCATCCCCTCTCATGGGAGATGTTATGCTATTCGAACTTCGAACTGACTTCGGCATCAACCCAAGCACATTTGACGCGAGGCCAGGAGTACACGCGTCCCATGGAAATCGGACATTCGGGTGCTATGGCAAGTCCGAGCACAGCGCACGCACGTCTGTGGACCCTACCTACAACGGCCGGTCCAATCGATATCCATCCTCTCGCACCGCTCGCACCACGTGACACTCAGCGCATGAATGAAATTGGATCTGCGCTGAACTTCTGTCGCTGCAGTGCGAATGCGGTGCGATGCGATGGTGATCTTCTCTCCCTCTCTCGGTGCAAATGGAAAACGATGCTGACATGATGGATCAGCTTATAACCGGTGTTATCGCCTTCCATGCTCCCGACACTGCTCGGTCACCCGCAATGTCGAACGTCCGCATCCTCTCCAAACCCACTGGTGAGTGATTCAGCGGGTCCGATCCCTTGAGATTTTAACGTGTCACGTATAGCCGAAGAGCGCACGCAGGTCATCGACTTGCTGACTGAGGCATTTTGGGATCGTGAGTGTTCAATCGAACGTCGTAGCCAATATTCACGAGCCTAGACATTCTCATTGTCAACGTACTGGATGGAGACCTATCGTTAATCAAGCCGTGCATGGCTGCTTGCACTTACGTAGCCGCACGCACTGGCGAGATCCATGTTATCAGCGCGGATCCCGACTCGCCCGAAAGCATTGACGGCGTCACACTCTGGTTCCCTCCGGGAAGCGAATTCATACCTACGCAAGTACGGCACCTCGTTTATTTCAGATCTGACACCGCACTAGAGAGGAGAGCGGTTGGTTTGACGTTGTGAGCAAGGTGCCGCCTGAGGTTGCTGCTTGGTGGGGCCCGGTCTGTACAACTGTTTGCTGTACTCGATTGCTGGAATTGACGCCGTTATAAGCTATTCGGGTCGCAAGATCGTCAAATCGAAGAGCTATATGGCCAAACCGGAAGTCGCGACGCCTGGTACCTGTTCTATATCGGGGTCAAACCTGCCCTTCAACACAAGGGACTAGGATCGCAGCTCATGAAATATGCCGTTGAAAAGGTGAAGTGTTTCCTCTAAATATGCATTTGAGTAACTGACACCGTCTCAGGCGGACTCCGTCGCAGCGAGAGTCATGGTCAACACATCAGCACTCGAGAAGGCATGTTTGCAAAAAATGAGGAATTGCCTCGCTAATCCCCAACAGACGAGGTTCTACGAGGCCAATGGGCTGAAGAATATGGGTGCGGTACGCGCCGAGAGTCCGCGTGGGGTGGCATGGGACCAATACCTCATGGTTCGCGATCCCTCTGATCTTTCATAGTGGTATGTGGTATAAACGCAAGGGTCCCGTCTCGGAATAAACCTTCGCGCTCGCAATCAGATATTCTGCTGAACGTAGCCCCAGATGTAAGCTTCTCAGCATCCTGGCGTGGCTATCACTATCACCGTACCTCCCGTTCGTGGTTAAACGCTTCGATGAACGCGCATCGGTGACTGAGACCCTGTGGCCCCAGTTATAAACATCGGCGCCGGAGTGCCTGCACCCAATCAACTTCTTGCATATGGGTGTTATCGCGTACCAGCACTTTGCTTAGGGCGCTTTCAGGCAGTGCCTGATTGGAAGCCCGGGCGCTGGTCCAGATGATCGACTAAGATTCCACGCATTCCAAACGCCGGGGCGCCAGTGCTTCAGCTCCCGGCTGAGAGTGTACTGTATATGAGTGGTGGAAGTCGCACGGCATCCCCCTGACGCGCACATAACCTTGGTTCCGCAGTACTTGGACGTCAACTCAGGCAGCACGATGAGTTCCGGCGAAGCCTCCTCATCACATGAGACAGCCCAAGAGTTTTACATTGAGCGCACCAACTTCGTATCCATCCCGTTAACCGGTGTTCTCTATGGTGGGTAGATTGAACACCTTGCCTACGCCTTGCTGATGATCGGGATAGGCATTCACCTTATGCTCTTCGTCCACGTCCTTCACGCGCTAAGCTCCGGAAAGCCATGGCGCAAGGTCCCGTTTGGTCTCATCGCGTACATCGGGGCGCTATTTGCATTTGCAACGTGCTACTTCGGCAGCATTATCAAGTGGGCGCAGGACATGTGGATCGATTATAGGTACGCCGTCAACCAAGCGTTCATCAACGACTCAGGGGTATGTGCATTAGGGACTCTCCGTATGTCTGAGATATCAGTCCAGAGCAACACTGCAGCGCTGAGATATCGATAATGCAGCGGCGGACCTATTGGATTCTACTACGACGAGTGAGCTAGGCTACATATATATGCGTGGATAGGGCTAATACTTCAGCCCAGCTTCTGGATTCCAATCAGTGTCTTCAGCTCCAGCGTGTTCATCGTTACTAATTTTTTGACCGACGGACTGATGGTACGTCGCTAGCTGACCCCTGGGATCGTTGAGAAACCAAATTTCTGCTCCAGCTTTATCGCTGTTGGATTATCTGGAATAAATCTTGGCTGGTAGTGGCCTTCCCTTGTCTTATCTTCCTGGGATCTAGCGGTGAGCACCATCAGAGTCGGTGAGCGGCCTCACGTCACGGTGATGCTCATCCACTTTCAGCTCTGTCCTGTGTCGCAGTCTTTCAGGTTACGAAACCCGGACAGCAAATGTTCTCCGACATAACTCTGCAGTTCATGCTGCCGTACTTCTCGATGTCGATGGGACTCAACATCCTCGTGACGCTCATGATATCAGTCCGCCTGATTCGTGCACGTCGCAGAATGCGCAACGTACTGGCGATAGATCATTCGCAAGTGTACATTAGCATTACTGCGATGCTGGTCGAGAGTGCGGCCTTGTACTCGGTTTTCTCTATCATCTTCATCGCAACCTATGCCAGAAATGACGCCCTGTTCAACGTCTTCTTGCCTCTTCACTCGCAGATCATGGTCAGTGACGTCCACTCGCTGGGAATAGAGATTATTCACCTGAAAAACAGTGCATATCGCCGCTGCTTATCCTCCTCCGGGTGGCCAAAGGTCAGGCTTTCACGGAGGCTGTAGGATCGACAGGGCCAAGGATATCGCTGCGCAACCCGACAACCCCGTACGGAAGTGGGACGGTCATGGACTCGGAAATGAAGGGTGCTACGACGCTGGAAATGGGAAGTGCACCGAGTCTTAACCATTCCAAATTCTCCAGCAACCTCGACATCGCGTCGCCTCAGGAGCTTGGGAATGTTTAAACGAGCCTCTCAATAACAGCTCATACATGTCAACATTTCTTAATGCCTTGTTATATACTGTGAGGAGATCTGCCCATGAGCGACGGTTCTTGGATCTGTTAAGTACTTATCCTAGAATAATGTTGCCTAAAGCTGGTGAACAAGAGTTTGTCCAAAAAAATATAGCCTGAAATAATGATTCTCCTTACCTATTTGTGCCGCCTCTATCGATTTCTGGAGCTCACAAACTACCGTAGTCCCCCGGGTAATGAACACTTTTGTGCTATCTCACGAGCAACGTCTTCCCTTTCCTTCGGACCTTCTCCATTGCTCTCGGAGACCTCGATTACCCCCGGTTCGACATGAAAATGAGCTAAGCTTGCTGGCCCATGGCGTCCAATGCTGACCACCACGTAGTGAACACTTTGGCCGAACACCCTCTTTTAGCCGCTACAACACTTCCCCTCCCCTTAAACATCCACTGAGGGTATCTATATGCTTAAGCCACCCTTTATAAGAAGTTACAATGAAAGGGGAAGAGTTTACTGGCGTTCAACCGTCGGTCACATTTACATCCGCTCTTAAGCGCCGTTTCCGACGATGTTTTGTCTACCACCACCGTCCACCTTGGCATTTCCCACTATAAAATATACAGGCCTTTGGTGAATGACATATTGCATTAGCCTCCAACGTTATTCTGGCCTAGGGTGGCCTTATAGCGACGGTGAAACAGAAAATGTGAAAACGTTCACTAGGTGGGGTGCCGCTCATTACCGGATGGGGTACGGTACAATCGAAATCTCAGGTCCGGAACAGGTCCGGAAGCAAGTCCGGAGTTTCATTGCATCTCGTCCCGCACCACTGCCGAAGATCGGGCAAGGTGTCTGAATCTGTGAGCACTACTGTGTCATATATTATTGAATCATCTACCCGCTTGCTTATATAACGCTTTCCGTGCCTTCTTAGCTACTCTTGCTATTACGAACGGTGAATTTTTACATCACGAACATAACCCCCTGTCATTCCGCATGCTTCTTCCCGACAACATCGGCAAGGATCTGCTTAGAATGCGCGCTCGTCTACACTCAGCAGTGCGCGCCAGCTTTGGCATGCCCTGGCCGCGTCGTGGAGGCTTTGTCAGCATCGTGTCGTGCGAATCGGTTCTCGGGATCGCGTCATTCTGCTGAATGCATAGCGCCCGAGCCCGGGAAGCATATAAGACCGACCGATGGCCTCAATAGCTGCTGACTGCGCAAGTACTATGACTTCCAACGGCACCCAGAACGGCGTCCACGCGCCCTCACTCGTCGAGACGACCCTCAACTACTTCAGCCCGCCAGCGGACGGATCGGCTCCCTACTCGAAAGCGGACCGGGACCCGGTCACGGGCAAGCAGGACACGAACTGGACGCGCGACGTGCGTACCGTACAGATCGAGGACATTCGCGGCCACGAGTCCGAATACAAGCTCGACGTCGCCGGCTTCGAATACCACACTGGCCCAACGGCACTCAAGCCAGACGACTTTTCTGACGACGATATCATCACGCGGGTATATTATCCTGAGAGCATTGAGTACCTCAAGAAAACTACTGGCGCAAAGCGGGTTGTGCTATTCGACCATAGTATGTTGCTCCGTGTTCTCGCAAAGCTCTCATTCATATTTCGTAGCTGTGCGCCGTCATCGCCCGGGAGAAATCGATTCGGACGCCAAGAAGCGTCAGCCAGTACCGTCCGTTCACGGCGACCAGACTGCCAAGTCTGCAGCTGTGCGCGTCCGGCGCCACCTCCCGGCGGAAGACGCGGAGAAGATCCTCAGCGAGGGCACACGCTTCCAGATCATCAACCTCTGGCGTCCGATCCGCCACCCCGCGCTCGACTTCCCGCTTGCGCTCTGCGACTTCCGCTCCATTGACGCTGCGAACGACTTGGTCCCGCACCGCATCATCTTTGCCTCCTACGAAGGCGAGACGCTTGTGGTCAAGTACAACGAGAAGCACCGTTGGAAGTATGTCCGCGGCATGCGTCCAGATGAGTTCGTCTTGATCAAGTGGTGAGTGACAGATCGTAATCGTTGATCGAATACGTACTAACCGGCACTCGTACAGCTACGACTCAGCGTACCCTGATGTTTCTCTGATGACTGCGCATACGGCGTTCATTGATCCTACGACGCCTCCGGATGCACCACGCCGCGAATCGATCGAGCTGCGTGCCCTCCTCTTCTATTAGCCCGACTGTAGCACTAGAGCATGAGCGACTCCTGAACAAATTTCATATGTCTTTCGCACAGCAAGTTCATGATCAACATGTGCTGCTGTTCGGTTGGCTGGTATTCATGAATTACTCTCTTGAGTGCCCGAAGTTGGAATAACATAACCGGAACAACAGCGGGCTGTTGTTGTTGTGCATACCCTCCGAAATAAACGGCGATCCACAAGATTCCTTGGTCTGCAGGCCGCGTGCCTGCTGTTGCCACTGAGCCCAAGGCTTGCCCCGCGAGCACAAGGTAGTATTCACCGCCATGTTGTGATCCCCGCGACGAAGCGGCGCCAATGTTGGATGCATGATCGTCTCGAAGTTCCTGATTCAGCATCCGGGCATCGCGGCTGCAGTCTCATATTTAAGGGACTTCGCACAAGGTTCAACTTCAGGTTCCGTTCTCTCTTCTCACCATGCAGTTCTTCACGCTCGCGCTCGTTCTCCTCCCGGCAGTCCTCTCCGTCTCCGGCGCCTCTATCATTCAGCGCGGTGGGGGCGTCCCGCCCCCTCCCCCGCTCTGCGGTCGTTCGGACTGGCTTGACATCTACTATGGAGATATTACTTCCTCTGGCGTCGCGGAGCTGGGGTTCAAGATCACCACAGGTCTCGTGGCCGGGCAGGAATACCATCTTCAATTGCTCGTAAGTCATCATACCGGCGGTGGCGACGTGGACTTGTATTCATCCCTTACCTCACCAGAACATCCCCGCCTGCCTCGCTCAGGAAGAGATCGGTGCCATACCGGAGAAGGACTTCACGATGAAGGTCATTTTGTCGAGCCGGGATGGCACGTCCGTCACGATCAGCCCTAAGGAGGCGCATGCGACGGACCTCGTCTTCGTCGTCCCCAAGAACGACACTGTTCTTGGAGAGGTTGCTATCACGTTCACGGTTCGTACACCTCTCGCAAGGACTGGCAGCATGAATTTGACGTGTCTTTGCAGACAAAGACGAAGCCGTCCGCTGTCAACGACCTCTTCAACACCTACGGTCCTGTTCTCAACGCTGTCTAGGTCGGTTCACGCCTGGATGTAACTGCTGTATACCCAGTTATATATTACTTTGTGGTCCTGGATAAAAACCTCACGTGCTGAACGGAAAGTCATGCGTCACGTGCGATCGCGCGACATTCATGCGCGCCTAACTTAGTAACTAGTGTTGCGCTGCGCTGAAGCAACCTACTGTATTCATTAACTGAGCCACGTCGGGAGTTACACGGTCAAACAATTGAACTATCTGAGACATCGAATACATGTGGTGCCAAAAAATACAGCAAGATCCAAGTTCCAAGACCAGGTCAAAGCGCGTCTGAGATTGCAGCCGCAATCAAGAGATTATTTTGTTGCACTGCGAGTAGAGAATGTTGAGGAATTTGCAGCGGAAACCTTTCGGGCTACACCATCGAAGTCGTCAGCAAGCGTTGCCTCCTAATAGTGGCAACGCACCATATGGTAGGCCCGCGCCACCCGAGTCCCGCGCACTGCCCATACGGGCGCGCTTCGCCGGTGGTCGTCGTGCTGCGGTAGAGCTGCGTGAGGAACGCGCCGCCGCACGTCTTCGAGGCGTCCCCAGTGCACGGCTACGAGCATTCGAGTTAGCGACATCAGCACCCTGTCTCTGTGCTCAGTGCTGCTGCGCACCGTATCGCAATCTTGCGGGTCCACCTCCTTGAGATACTCGTTGTCGATGTCGGGCGCGCAGCGGCACTCGCGGCCGTACTCGACACTGGCGTAGAGGTAGCCCGCGCGGTCGCAGTGCGCGATGCAGGCTGCGGGCGTATTGTCGTTGGGGAGGGGGAAGGAGACTTTGTCGAGGAGGAGGCGCGGGTCGTCGTATGCGCAGGCGGAGAGGACGGCCCACCCTGCGGCTGGTGCGGCCACGGTTTCGATGTGAGGCGAAGAGGGCAAGGAGTGCGAGTCGGAGGGGTGAAAGGGTGCGATGGTGATCATGCGCCGCGAGAGGTCGCGAGCGTGTTCGGGTTGGCGTTGTCCGCCGGCGCTGGGATTTGTCACGGCCAAAGCGGATGTGCAAATGAAGAAGAGAGACAGCGAGGCGAGCGAGCATGACAGCAGCATTCTGACCAGTTTCAAAGTCGACGATCCAAGTGCAGTGGCGTAAAATTGAAAGCGAGGAGCGCGATAAGTTTGAGAAAGCAAGAAATCCGTTGGGTCCGTGGGGGAAGAGCGGATGCAGATAAACGGTAGCCTCGCCTTAAGTATGGCCGCATATAGGAGCTGCCGAACGCCTGTTTGGGCCGTGGAGGACCAAGCGGCGGCCGATGACGGTGTAATAGCGTTACGCCCGATCGTGGGCTTTGGCCGTAACCCTTGGATGTCAGCTAAGGTTGGTGCCAAACTACCTGTAGGCCTAGAAAGTCCCGGAAAGCCAGAGGATGGCCAGACAACAAGCCAGCCGTTGGACTCGACTTGACGATCGCAGCCACCTACCTATCCCAAAAGAGCAGACCGAGTCGGGCTTACAAACCCTTTAATTATCCCCGTGCTTCTTGCTCAGTGACCAGAATGCCCAACGATCCCGATCGCAAGCTGCAAGGCGTCCGCGCGCTCGTATTCGACTTGATGGGCACGTGCGCAGACTGGTCCACGTCCATCCAGAACGCATTGGCCTCCAGTCCTCCTTATGCAGCGCCAGTGTCGCATGCGGAACTGGCGGCATCCTGGCGCGCGGGCTTTTTCGACGAGATCCACTCGCGGTTCGCGACCGGCCTCCCGCAGGAGGACATAGACGTGACGCACCGGCGCGTCCTCGACACTCTCCTCGAGAAGCATCTTATTCAGTGGGATGACGCAGAGCGAGAGCGCCTCGTGCGAGCATGGCACACCCAGACGGCCTGGCCTGACACCGTGGGCGGCCTCGCGCGGCTCGGCAACCGGTTCGATGTGGTGGTACTGGCGAACGGCACAACCAGGCTGCAGCTCGACATTGTGCGCTCTGCCCGGCTACCGTTCCACGCGCTCTTCTCGTCACAGCTCCTCGGCCTCACAAAGGCGCGCCAAGTCCCAGCACCGCGCGCATGAAGCGGTGCCTAATCGTGGTCATTGACTCTGACCTGATAGCCCGATCCGCGCATCTATGAACGCGCGCTGGAGTTGCTAGACGTCCAGTCGTGGGAGGCGGCCATGGTCGCGGCGCATGCATATGACTTGCGTGCGGCCAAGAACGTGTGAGTGACCAATATCCAATGGCCTTGTGTTGGAAGTCTTTTTGACAACGGGGGCGACCTGGCTGCAGGGGTATGCGGACGATTTATATCCAACGGTCGACGGAGGACCCGCATGAAGATATGCAAGCTCTGCGTGCTGAGTTTGACTGCTTCATCGAGGCGACGGACGGGAGCGCGGGAGGCGGACTTGTTACCCTTGCGGAAATCTTGAGTGTGTGAGCGATAGGCCGCTTTGCCTTATGTCGATGTTGCAGCAAACTTGACGTTGGACTGCCCAGAATAAGTATGCAAAAGTTTATACAGGAATCGCAATGAAAACAACGATACCCTGGCTTCCGCAAATGTTGCAGCTTTCCATGTTCATATGTAGCAGGGCCCTGGCACATCGTCTTGTTTTGTACGGAACTTGGCCTGGGTACTTGTCCCGTCGAGCGCGAGCAGCGCGGCCGCGACTGGACCGAGAGTATTAGCACCATTTCTCGTTTGGAGTGAGTCCCAACTTCCAAAGGATGGCGTTTCTGGATGACCCTTGTCGAGGTCGGATGGGCGGGGGAAAAATCCGGCTTGCGGAGCAATTGCGGAGTTTACACGCTTTCCCTTCCTCGAACACCGTCACCACGGACGATCAACGATGAATCCTCATACCGGCAGCCATACAGCTGGTTGACCTACTCTATTGCTGTACGGGTGTGAAATGCCCATCATATTGGCCCTGGTGTCTGAAATGTCGGCGGCACTTGCCTCAAGTTGGCTTCGCAAACATCCTGGCGTCCCAAAATCCGACCCTGTGGATCGCGCTTCGCACTCAAGGCCACTGCGTGGTTTTGCTTTGCCTGAGTCTCCTAATTCTCACGGACCTCTGTTTACACAATTTCGGGACAGGCGACTTCAGTCACAGTCTAGTGGACGCTCTACTAAGAGATTGGCACCCTTCTAGCCATAAGCGGCAGAGAAAATTTCCACGATGAACTCATAAACGGTCTGCGTATCACTATTCAAGCTTCGGCTCGACCCTGCGGACTGTGCTTGGCATATCCTCACCTGGTCCATGGCCACGGACTACTTGCCGTAGTCGTGCACGATAGGTCAGAGAGAAAACTTTATGTGCATTTTGTTGACGAGTGTACAGAGTTCAATATATGGACAATGAAGAGACTTCGCGCCAGCCAGCGGGCAACTATGCACGAAAGACGCCACTAGGGCGTGACTTATCTTGGTTTCTTTTAATGGTACAAGGTACTGTCCACGGCTCGAGACGACATGCTTCGCATCTTGCGCTGGCTTTAATCCCACTCGTCTTCCTCGGGCTCCTCTTCGTCATCTTCTCGCATCGTCTTCTTCCGTTGCGCAAGGGCGGAGGCCAGTGCTGCGGCCAGGTCGATAGCGCGTGTGCTGCCCATGGACCCGACACTGCCGACACTGCTCGAGCTCAGCGCAGGAGACGACGTGTCCGACCGCGGCGGCTCGACGACGGTGCTCCACTGCGCGGGCGAGATGTTTCCGGTCTCCAGCCGCTCGCGCTTGCTCGGCGCGCGCTCTAATCTCGTCTTGCGCAGCGAGGCCTGCCCGCGCTGGATGCCCGCCAGGAACTCGGCCTGGTTCGCGCGTCCTGGGATAGGAATCGGCGCGGACATCGGCGGCATGTGGGACCCAAATGTGCTGGTGGACAGCGAGTCCACGGTCGGCGCGCGAACGGGGATGATTCGGCCTGCGGGCGGGGGCGGCGGCGGCGGAGGAGGCGGGGGCGGCGACGCAGGCGCGACGAGCGCGTCCTCTGGCGCATCCTGGGGCGTATCCGGCGGCAGCGGACCCTGCTCGATGGGCGAGTCGGCCATCTTCGTCTGCTCCGCGATGTATTTCGTCAGAATCGGCGGGAGGGGCCGCGTGGGCGCCGGCGTGCGGTGATTCTGCAGCGCCAGACCAAGCATGCCGACTGCGCCAGTCGTGTTGGCTCTGTGGAGCGCTCCTGGTGCTGGACGAGGAGGAGGCGGCGGCGGGGGCGGCGGCGGTGGCGGGTCAGACGGCGCCGACGCCGACAGCTTCGCGTCCTCCGGCTCTGGTTCTGGCGTCGTATTTGACGCGTCCGACATTCTCCTCGGCGACGTGGACTCTGGCGATTCGTGCAGCAGCACATCTGAAGAGTGGCGCGTATGCGTAGGCTTTGGCACATCTCCCCGAAGCGAACCGGTCAGCGTCAGCCAGGTTGGTCGCTTCAGAGCCTTCAAACCGCGCTGCATGACTTCGTCGACGGTGTTCTCGTCAATCTGGTCTGGCCTTACGCCGTCTTCCTTCAGCTGCTTAATGATGCTGGTCCAGAGCTGGCCCTTCCCGAGCGTGTTGACGCTGGACACCGACCCGAAGCGTTCCAACCTCGCGCGGCTCAGCTCGGCCAGTGGCGGCGGTATGCTCGTCGTGCTATCAACAGAGCTTTTCTTGTCGCCTCGGTGCCCGAAGGCCTTCATCGTGAACGACATGGAGCGGCCGAGCATCGCGGTCGCCCGTTCGCGTTTCGAGCGTTTCTTGGCTGCAAGAGTTTTCGTCAGCACTCGAGGCCTCGTCGGTATAAGGGACGCTGCGCACCTGGTTCGGTCGCCAGTGTATTCCTCTCCGACACAAGGCGGAACATCTCGTCCGCCTCCTCGATGTTGTCGAACTGAAGTCCGACGATGTTCTCCGGCGTCGTGAACGAGTGGAAGAGCGCGCGCTCGCGCTTGTAGCCCATCTCGATATCGGCTATCGAGCCGAGCGGCGGGATGTCATACTCCCAGAAGACCTCGCGGCTGCCGCCCAAGTCGAGGAGCTTGAGGCTCACCGGCGCGGCCGGCAAGGGCGACTCGGCGCGCTTTATTTTCCCGCCGTCGCCAGCGGGCGGTGGCGCGTCCTTGTCCTTGTCCTTCTTCGCCTTGGCCTCCTTGCTCTTCTCCTTCCGCGCCGCCTTCTCCTTCTTCTCCTTTTCCTTCTTCGCCGCCTTCTTCTCCTCCTCGGTCGGCGGCGGCGTGATGCGCCGCGTGATGACGAGCGCGCCGCGCATGCCGGACGGGCGCCAGTCGCTCGCGAACGCATCGCTGTACTGGATCCGTGCGCGCGCAGCACCAAACACGAGGTGCGTGGCCGGCGTCAGGACCGAGCGTATTAGCGCCTTCTCCGCGGCCGTGAGCTTCTCTGCTGGCGGCGGCGTGGGCGGGAGCTCCGAGTCCGGGGCCTCCTCCGGCTCTGCCGTGAGCATGACGCCCAGCACAGCGGGCGGCGCGTCCGCCGCCGATTCGACGGCCAGCGGCGCGCGCAGAATAAAGCCTGTTGCTGGTGGGGGAGGTGGGGGAGGAGGCGGCGGCGGCGGGGGCGGGGCGAGCGCGGCCATTACGGCGTCAGCGGATAGTGTTAGATGCAACAGGATGGGCGAGAGGAAAGTGTTTTCCTTTGGCGAGCGAAGGCCTATAAGTACGTTGTATCGATGCACGCTGCACGCGTACGGACGCCGGATGCGCGGGCTCAAGTAGGTGCGGGGCGCGTCCTCATGTCTGCCTCGAGGCTGCCCTCCGCGCGCTGATCTCGCGTTTATGCGCGTAATCACGAAGTACGCGGTATCAGGCAAATATCCTGTGTCTGATGATTGGTGAGCTAGGCACTAGTCGTGCAAGCAATGCACACCATGCACTGATCGTGCTGAGGCGCCTCGCCGATGTGCGTGGATGAAGGTCCGGAAGTTGCAGGGATGCCGTTCTCTTTGGAAATCTGCAATGCCTATAGTCTGAAGAGGACACGCGCATACGTCACGCGCCACAGGCGACAACCATTTGCAGCACGACCTTTTAGTTTCGGGCATGAGGTGCAGCCAGACCTGACGTTAGGTGTGCACGCTCCCATCCACTAAACCTGAGCATCGACGTCTGGTAACTGCGTTGCTACCGCACTTGTAGTGTGTGTTTATGTTCGAATGCTCGGGGTAAGTACTTCGAGGAGCCGCCGAGGATGCGGCACTGCATTGTCGGCCAAACTCCCACGATGCACGTGCTCATGGCCGACACGTGGAAGAATTTGCCGTCTACGCCACATCAAAGCACTTCCTTGAACACCAAATAGTTTCTCTCTATCAGCAAATAAACCCAGACCCAATCATACAAGGAGAAGCTGTTTCTGCGTCTTCAACTGGAGAACAAAATTAATGCTGACGTTAAGCATCTGAGCGGCGAGGTCAGCCGGGCTCAGCGCTAGCCACTGCGTGAGCGAAATGTCCGCCACGCGATCGCTCTTGTAGATCTCAAACCACACGAGGTCCTCCGTCTCTGAGGAGTTCTCAATGTAATGTCCCGAGTTATCGGGAAAAACGGCTGTGTCGCCCGCGGTAAAGTCGAACGTCCTCGCGAGGGAGCCGCCCAAAAAGACCGTCGCGCGCGCGGTTCCCTTGTGAATGTAGAGCCACTCGTCGGCCTGCCCAGGCAAGGGTGAGACTGGGTGCGAAACCGTGCGCGGCACGGAGAAATGGCCACAAGACGCACGTTAGGGTGCCAGTGAAGCTCTCGCAGCCCCTTGGGCTTCAGCGTGACTATTGCTGAAGCGATAGTGGTCGCAATGGGGAAGTTCCTCGAGTCGACGATGGCCAGCATGCCGCCACCTCCGGGAACCTCGGTCGCGGTCTTGTTGCTCCGGAAGAAGACGTACGACCCTGGACCCGCGAGCTGACCATTTGAGCTGGGAGGGACAATCTTGGATGGGGTTTCGGGGCCGATGTACGGGTCTGGCTTTGGTACGCCCGCAAAGACGTCCGACGGCTTATTTGACCCGAAGTTCTTCAGGAGAACGTCCGGCGGGATATGCACGAGCCAATCATCCACGTTAAACGTCGTCCCGGCGCGGTCGAAATCGCCGTCGTCGAAGATAAGCAGATACTCGTTCTCATCCTCGAGGCCCTAGATGGAATGCCCTGAGCCCTTGGGAAAGTACCAGATGTCGCCGACGTTGAGCGTCCAGATAGCATTCTTGCCTGCCTCGTCGACTGCTGTCACCTGCCAGTGCGATTTCCTTTCTCAGCACATTATGGGAGATGAATACAAGATGCGTACCAACACGCTGCCATGCGTCAGAATGCCCCACTCGGCCACGCGATGCCAGTGTAGCTCGCGCGTGGCGCCCTTCTTGAGATGCTGCTGAGCCGCTGCAAGGTCTTTGCTGGAAGGTAGGTCGGTTAAAGCCTGGCAGGTTCGTGAGTACTTCTCGGCCCAGCATCGTTAGTCAACCAGTCTCACCTGCTCGTGCACCCAGCCACCATTGAGGAGGCGCATGTGCGAGTCGGAGAACGACCACTTCAGGTTGACAACAACGCCGTTGTCGGTCCCAGGAGGAACAAGGTTGTCAGGCTGCTGGGCATCTAGCGCGGCGTTTGTGCCGCCTTCGGAACAAAGGGTCGACTGGGACTTCCCAACATTCGGGCTGAGAATGACTGCGTACCCAATAGCAGAGCTCCTTTGCCATCTGGACCAATGGGCTGGGGTCCTGCAGCTTGCCGCTTGGCCACATCCGACCTGCGACTCTGCCACGCGCAGATGCTTCGTCGTCGTCCGCACAGTGCTTTCAGCGGCAACACTGACCACAGAGGCCACAATGGCGAGGAGGAACCCGAGACCGGCGCGCATTTGGAACGAACGTCACTAAGCGTGGGCGAGCATTCGACGGTGACCCGGACACGCAGATTTATACTCCCCCACAGTATCCGAAAGACCCATTGTGCTCTTCAGCTGAGAACACTCGATTGCGTGCAATGACCCCTTTCTAGCGAAATGTGACGGCCATTACTCTCGGGCTTCGGGAAGGGTGGGCGTCGCTGACCCGGTAGGCAATCGTATCTGCGATCGCAACCCCGATTCTTCGTGCGTACGAGTCAGCCTGTCAACGTGAGAAAGATCGTCGAACATTCGGCCATAACCAAGAGTTTCGCGCGCAGATGTCGACAACGGGAAATCGGGTCTACCAGATTGCAAATTTGCCTTGAGCTGATAAATCATCGCCGAATAAAGGAAATAAAATAGCGATAGAAGCACGCGCCCAGCTAAGACAATGACTATGGTATTGCCTGTCGTGTTTAGTAGTCCGGTCAGGGCAAAACGAGAATAAGTTCTTCCAATGTCCTTGAAGTGCTCAGAGGCAAAGAAGCGTCGTACGAAGAGGTGTAGTGCAGCACGAGTCAAGTTTCAGCCAGCAAGGTAAAAAGCGCAGCGACCTCGAGCTGAGCAACTGTCAAGCGCCAGGGACGCCGTGGTAACGTTCCCAGAGGATGCACAAAGCATACACCAGACGCGTGTGGTCCCCAGAACACGGCAGGGCCGCATCATGCCCCGAAGGCGGCAGCAGCATTCAAAGACGCAGCCTCGCGCGCCGACAGCCACGCGCAGACAGAGCGAGCAGTCGCAGGGTCCAGAAACACCCAAGGCAGCGGCAAGTGCTCAAGGCTAATAGTAATAGCTATCGGAAGACAAGATCGAACGCCTGTTGTTGCAGCAACTCCGACCGTCGACAAACTAGTGCTTACAATCTAAAGCGACGTCAAATTTCAGAGTCAGACATATAAGAAACACATGGGGCGAGCGTGTATGCGCCCCCCGTCTCGCATTACATACGCGCGCGTCTAGCGAACTCAGAGGCAAATGAAAACGCCGGAGATATCTAGCACAACGGGGGGGTAAGGACTGAAAAAGATGGAAAAGCGGGGAAATTCGGGTTGGGTTCATGCAGAAGGCAACAAGCGAGATTGCGAGCGAGAAAGAAAGAGAGAAAGAGTATGCGAGACAGAGAGAGTACGAGAGACGAGTGCGGACAGATATGCTGCAGGAGAAAACACAGAGCATGAGCGGGAGCGAGAGAGGAAGAGGAATAGAGTAGAGTAAGCGCCGCGAAGGAATGAGTGTGCGAGCAAGCGAGCGTGTGCGCCAGCAAAAAACGGTAAGCGATAGTCCATGCCGAATAAACAATGAGTCGTGCATCCATCGTGTGTCAATCCCATGCGAACAACCAGCAAGCAGAGAATGCGTGAGTGAGTTGAGTCGAACGTTCCGTCGTCACTGCAGACGATCCTTGTCCGTGATGGCCCTCAGCCATATTTCACCGGGGCGGCTGCGGTCGCGCAGCAGCCGCCACGTCCGCGCGCGCTCCTTGGGCGGCCCGACCTGCGACGAACGGCGCTTGGTGCCCGGAGGGGGCACGCCCAGCCGCTCGCGCAGCTCAGCCATGCCCTCGTTCGTGCCCTCCGCCTCGATGATCAGCGTGCCCGTCCAGCCGGAATCGACAGTGAGGCCCTGCACGCCGACGATCGGCTCGCGTCCGCGCACGCGGCACCGTGAACGATGCACCCAGCGGCCCACGGCGCCTTCAGGAGTCGTAGGCCTAGCACAACACAAACGCGCGTCAGCCAGGGGGATAGATGGCTCATGAGATGAAACAACAACGCACATCTCAGTCGGATGCCGATCCTGCATCAACTGCACCTGCGCCAAAATCTCGTTCGCCCACGGCATCAAGTCCGCATGCACGAGCGGGTTCGGCCCCGTGCGGATGACCTTGTGGAAGTACGCGGGCGGGAGCGACAGCGAGTGGATGTACGTCGGCACATCCCCTCCCGGGGAGTAGGTGTAGTCGAGGTCCTGCAAAGCACAAGCAAGCAATCAGCACTGCGCTAACGCTAAAACGTGCGCGCCGATCCTCGACGTCGTAGCAGACGTCACCGACCAGCGAGCAGCGCCATAAAAAGCAGCAGCAGCAGCACTCACAATCAAGTACCCGCCGTCCCAAATCAGCCGGCCGACATTGCCCTCGCTGCCCAGCGCGCAGTCCCACACGACGTCACCCGGCCTTAAGAACTGCACGACACCCGAACGCTTGATCTCGTTCTCGCACGCCAGCACGCTCTCGTCGCTCAGCCAGATGCCCTCGGGGCTCGGCACGTACACCTTTAACAGAGGCGCGTGCCCGAGGCGGAAGAAGGTGGACTTGAAGCCGTGTGAGGAACCACCTGCTAGAAGGCAAGACCCATCAGTATCATCCATTAGAAGGGGCAGCAGAAGCAAACGCACCGATGCCAGACGCAGTGCTAATAACGCTCGTCGGACGCCCATTCATCGAGAAGCCATTCATGCCGACGTTCGACGAAGCAGCGACGGCCTCGGCCTGCTGCCTCAGCCGGATGATCACGCGCGAGTACGCGCGCGCGCTCGCCGCGAGCGCAGACACCGCAGGCGTCCGCGTCGGCGGATTCGTGCGGCACGCCACAGCCGCATGCGTGATGTGCATGTCGTGCGGCGTCAGGGCCCCGAGCATATACGCATTCAAGTCCTGCAAATCGCAACATCATTCGTCAGCCTCCAAACGCGGGCTGAACGAAGGAAAGAGACATTACCTGAATGTTGAGCGGCAACGGCTCCGCGACTCTCCACGTCCACCGCCGATATCCCGTATAGCCCAAGAACCGCTCCAGGAGCACCTCCTTCCCCTCCTTAGTCTCCACAGCCGCTCTAACGCTCTTACTAGCATTCCACACTGCGCGCCAGTCCTCCCAGTCCAAGAACCGCAACAAGCCGTCGAGCAACTCGGGTCTTCTCACGTGCTGAATGATCGGGAAGAGGCCCGGCGCGCGGTACGTCCACGGCCGCGTCGGGCTGGGCGCGCGCATGCTACTCGACGCCAGCGCCGACCGCCGCGACGGCGCGGTCAGCGGCAGACCAGGTCGCGCCGGCGTCGAGCTTGACCGGTCGCGGAACCGACTCTGCGTCGACGGCGGCGAGCTTCCCGGTGACCTCTACCAAGACCAGAACCCGCATGAGCACTAGAACCTCACCAAAAAATAAGAGAACAAAAACGCACCCCGCCGTTCCCATGCCTCGCATGGAAGTCTTCCACACTAGGCCCAGCACTGCGCAACGCTCTAGGCGCCGCGCCGCCCGTCCTCCTTCCCACCGTAGACGTCGGGCTGTCTTCCCCACCGCTCCCAGCACCAGCACCATAATAGCTGCTCGGGCGCGTATGTGCGCCCGCAGGCGCAGAGTACTCCCCGGGTGCAATCTGCGCCGTCTTGAAGAACGGGCTCCCGCTGAGCGACTCGCCGCTGCTGTTGCGGTTCGCCGCATTCAGCCGCGGCGGGTCCCACTGCGCGCCGGACGGCACGGGCGGCGACCGCTTGCGCGCGCCGCCAGCACCAGAGACGGCGGGCGACGTCGTACGCATCTTCGCGAGGAAGGCTGCCGGGTCGCCGCCGGGGCCGCGCGACGTGGGCGATGCGGGCGAGCCGAGCGAGGACAGCGCGGGGTGCGACATGCTCGTCGGGAGCGAGCTCGAGCCGGAGCCGGGTGTGCTGTTGTTGTTGAAGGACGGATGCGACGCGCTGGCGGCGATGGGCACGCCGGCGGACGGAGGGGCCCATTGCGACGCCAGGGCGCTCGCGGTGCCGAGCGAGGACAACGCGTCGTGACTGGAGGACGACGACAGGCGATAAGACGAGTTGGCATGGCGCCCATGGGGCGGCGGTGTGCGCGTCGGGGACAGCACGGGTGAGGGTGGCGACCGCGATAACGCAATGACCGCTGGTGGTGTGTGACTGCGCTGAGGAGACTTGGGTGCTAAAGATGGGCCAGCCCTAGCCTGCGGCGTCGGTTCCGGCGGCGGGGGCGGCGGGGAAGGCGTCAGCACGACGGACGGCAGCGGCGGGCTCGGCCGCTTCGTCGGCGTCTGCGGCTGTAACGACGCGGCAAACTGCGCGAGGTCGCGTTTGCCCGGCGTCGCTATCGGTGACGTCGTCACCGGCGGCGGCGGCGGCGGAAGCGCTACCTCCGCCTGTTTGGGCGACGATAAGGGCTTGGGCGGTTTGGGCTGCTCGGCAGCGGTCTCCACCACGGGCGAGGGCGGCGGCGGCGCTTTGCTGAGGCGCTTACTAAGCCTGCGCGTACTCGTGCTCTCGCTGCGCTTGAGAGGGGCAGCAACAGCTTCTGCAGGCTTGCTATCTTGGTCCGCATCGCCAACCGTCGCACTCCGCCCGCGGCCGAGCGCGAACCCCAGGCTGGCGAAGGCGCTGGGCGCGTTGGGCTTGCCGTCCTTTTTTTCGTTCGAGTGCGAGAGCGTGGAGGTCGAGGCGGATGCTGAAGGCGGGTCGAAGAGCGTGGTGCGGCCCTGCTCGTCGAACAGCTGCGACCGCCGCCGGCCGACCTTCGCCACGCCGCTGGTGAACGGGTCCTGGCCCTTGTCCGGCGCGGCCTCGAGCTTCGCGCCGCGCACGAACACGAAGCTGCTGTTCCCGCGCGCGCTGCCGCCGCCAGCACCGTTCAGCGCAGGCCTGGGTGCCTCCGGCGGAGACTGCGGCGGCGACTGCGGCAGGCTGACATGCGATACCGTGCTGCTTGGCGTGCTGTGGAAGAGCGTGCCGGACACGCCGCCGGGCAGCGCGAGCGAGCTGCTCGAGGCGTCCGCGGCGCCTGCATCGTCGTGCCCGGCGAGGCTGAGCGACAGCAAGGAGGCCGTGGCCGCATATTCCGCCAAGTCCGCGGGCAGCTCGTGGTCGACGTCGACGACAGCGGGCTGGACGACCTGCGCGAACGGCGGCGCGGCGCCCGGCGGGAGCTCGAAGCTGGGCCGCTGGGCGTGGCCTTTGGCGTCCTTATCGGCGGCGGTGGTGCCAAAGGACGAGACGGCCGTCGAGGTGCTGCTGGCCGAGTTGAACCCCGAGCCCGAGCCCGAGCCGCCGCCAGAAGGCCGTAAGGTTCCCGGCTGCGACTTGGATGGCGCGACGAACGCCGGCAGCGCAGGGCGGTCGCGCTCGCGCTCGCGGTCCTTGCGGCCGGCCGTGGAGCCTGCGCGGCGGAGTGAGAAGCGTTTGATAAGGACGGTGAGTGACGGCGACAGGGCGGGCAACGAGCGACGCGAACGCGGACGACGACGAGGACAGAGGCAAAGGGAAAAAGGGAGCAATCGGCGGCGAACGAATCCGAGACGGGCGCGTACAATCTCAGTCGCGGACGTCGTGGGAATCACGCCGGAAAAAATCCAGATATGACGTCACGAGATACGCGCATACGCAACTCTGATTAACATCCGTCCCGCCGCCCGTCATGCGATGCATGCTGCGACTCCAACGCAACACGCGTGCAACGACGGGACGACGGAACGGCGCAGAAAAAAGGGGGAGAAAATGCACGAAAAATAACCCTGAAGATGCGACTGCGCGCTGACGCGCCATTGGCCCAAGATTAGAAATCTGCATTGCCCTCCGGCGGCCTCCGCGCCGATCCCGCAGCCCAGGCAGACGTAGGTCGCGCCAAGTACGGCGCACGCTGCATGCGCGAGGCAGCTAGGGCCCGACGCCAAGGCCCCGAGCTCTCCGGCAGCCCATAGCGCGAGATAACGCGTGCATTCTTTTTCCATGAAACGCGAACGCGATAACGCGCGGCTGATCCGCCGTGGCGGCCCCCAACCGACCGACGCGTGCGTGCGCTATCGCCTGCGCAACACCCAATCGCAATCGCAATCGCAAAGATAGGCTCCCGGCTCCGACTGCGCTACGCCAGAACGCCGGGCACGAGGCGAAGACACGGCAACGAGGAAGGACGTGGCAGACGCGGCGGCGGGGAGGATGACAGCGCGGAGAGCGCGCTTGGGCACAATCGCAACAATAAGCCGCGCGTCTGCCGTTATGCTTGCGCACGCGCGCGAGAAGAAAGGTGATAAAGAAAGCAGGAATCGGAAAGGAAAGACACGAAAAGCGAGAGGATATGTAAAGGTAGTGTACTGACTGCGACGACTCCTGCCACTGCTAACACAAAGCAGCGCGAACATGCAGCCAGCGGGCGTGGAAGGAGAAGAAAAGGACGCAGACAAAGCCGGCACAACAGACGCAAACCGAGCCTGCCCACGAAGCGCGGCGCGCTTGCAAATATAGCCCTAGACGCGCGCGCGAAGGGCATGGCTGCAGGAACGGCCACGCGAGCTGCCGCGGCTGAACGATGCTCAGGCTGCGAATTCAGATGGCAACACCCCCCGGATGCGCTGTTTCACCCGGCTGCAATCGCTACACCGTCTCGCACCGTAGGGGCGAGCGGAGCGGGGAAGGCCAAGCCCATGCGAGGGGCATTAGAAGCCCAACTGAACACGAATGAATGGGCAGATGGGACGGGGGAATCGCCGTGAAGGACTGCCCAAATGAATGCACCCGACCGCACTGGTAAGTTACGAGGATCCGCACAGCTGTCCCCGAAAAAGGACATAGCACTTCCCAAAAAGGCGCGGGGAAAGTGGATCGACGGAAGAACAGAGGTCGGGTGAGAGCAAGTCGCGAAGGCGGTACCGGGCGAGCGCGCAGTGCGAGCTGCCATCGACACAGGGGATCGGGACAGTGTGATGAAAGGAATCGGGAATGGATGTGCATCGCTCGCTGCCCACTGTCGCACGGAAGTACAAACGCACCTTCATGCCTCGGCTCCCGACTCAACTCGAGCTCCAGCGCGCTCCCGCTCATCCCGAGCACGACCGGCCGTGCGGCGGCGCTGCCGGACACGTGCACCGGCGTGGGCCCGTACACCGTGCGCAGCTTCTCGTCCGCGGGCGGCGTCGGCGGCGGCGGCAGCGGGTCCTCCTGCGCCGGCGTGGGTGTTGCGCTGGGTGTTGTCGGCAACTATGACGCGGGTGAATGAGTGAATGAGCGCAAGGCTGACTAAGCTACAGAAGGCTGGGGAGAGAGACGCACAATGTTGATGACAGGCGCCGTGGTCGGCAACGCCGGCGGCGAGCGCACGCTGCGGAACACCGCCGCGCTGGCCTTGCGCCCGCTCGGGCTCTCCGGCGTCGCCGGCCGGTTCATCAGCGCCGCATGGCTGAACGGCCCCGCGGCCTCGTGCGAGTATATGCGCGGCGGCGTCCCACTCGCTCCCGGACGTGATGTTGATGGCGAGACCGCAGACGGCAGTTGGATGGGGATGCTATAGTATAGCGCGCAGTCAGCAACGGCGATGACGCAGCGCGTGCGTCACCGTGCGCATACCTCGCGAGGGTGACGGGCCCGTCGTCCGGCTCGTCCGGGATGGGTCTGCTCGCGGGGATGACCGCGGGCGGGACGACCTGCGCGCCCTCGGGCGGCGTGTCGAGCTTGATGCGCGGGCGGGCGGGCTTGTCGAGCGCCGGCTCAGACTGTTTACTCCGTAGCAACCCGATGTTGCCCAGCAATCGCGAGCCGTTCACCGAGTCCAGCGAGCGCTGTTTCTTCTGCAAAGGCAAATACAAATACAAATTGCTGAGCATTGCAGCAAATCAGATAAGCGGATTTCCGCGCACCTCTTCTGAAGACTGATTACGCTGCAAAGATTCAGATTTCAGATTGGCAACCGCTGATGCACAGGCAGGGTGATGACGCACCGCGTCTTCTTGCACCGTCGGCGACTGCACGACCTCCCAGTCGTCCTCGCTCGTCTTCTTCGCTGGCAGCTCCAGTTTCGGAGGCGCCTGTGGAACGACGGCTGGCGAGCGCGTGACGGCGACGATGCGCGCCTTGATCTTTGTTGGCCCGTTGGTCTTCAAGGGCAACGGCGGTGGCAGGTCGTCATCTGGCGGGGTGGGTGGTGAGGGCAGTAACACCTGTAGTGCACGATTAGCATCTTTGTCCCTCGTGCTGCACTGGGGGGCAGGCAAGATAGCCCCATGAATGGATATCGAGTACTTCGGCATGATTTCTTCCTATATGGACTTGTTCCATATTTTTGGAAGTCAAGCCAGAACTACTCGACGCCCATTCGGCTGCTCCCAGTGCCACTCGAACGCACCTTCGGGGTCGCAGTAAGAACCGCCAACGTCGGCCTTGTGCTGTGCTCGCTGTGGCTCCGTCTTCCCGCGCCACTGCTAGACGACGCAGCAAGGAATCGCTCCTTGGCAGCGTCGCCGAGCAGGTCGAGCTCCTTGTTGAGCGTGCCACCCGCAAATCGTGACGAGCCGGAGGGCACGCGCGCGCGCTCGCGCTCGGCGCGGATGTGGCCCGGGTCGGACAGGTGCACGCTGCTCGAGCTCTCGGCGTACGTCGACATCCACGGCGGGCGGTTGAAGTCTCCCACCATGCTCTGCGAGCGCGGGAAGGCGTACCCGTCCTCGAGCCCGCTGGAAGCGAAGGAGGAGGTGCGGGCGAAGCGCTCGTAGAGCGGCGTGGCCCGCGTAGATGTCGAATCTTGCCCGGGGGATGTGGGCGTTGCGAGCGCCGGCTTCGTAGGTGTCGAGGGTGTCTTGGCGTCATTGTGCTTCTTGGAGAACAAGCCCATGGCCGGCCGCGGCAGCGCGAGAGCGAGCAGGGCCTTGAGCTTGCGGCGGATGCGAAGTTTCGGGAAACGCGGCAGCGTGGGCGGAGGGCGAGGCGCGGGGTGCAAACAGGCGGCGCGCGCTGGAGCTGTATAGTCGTTGGACAGGGTTCAAAACTTCTAGCAGCTGTCTCGTACCTGGCGCTGGCAGCGGGCAACGGCGAAATGCGGCTACTGTTACTAGCGCAAAGCTTGTGTATCGCCGCAGGCAGCTATAGCTATCTCTTCAGGGTGCAAGGTGTGCAGGAGCAGGCGTAGGCCGTTGATGATCCTGACTATAGTGTTGTGTTTTGCTAGATGAACAGCGGGCCGCCTTTTCTGAGAAGCAGCGAGACGGGCGGGGAGCGGGACAATGCAGTTGCAGGAGCTACTGGCTCGCCGAAGCCTACAGGTAATTTAGATCTTTTAATCGCTGGAAAGCGCTAAGTGCCCAGACGCACTGCAATTGAATTGGGCGATTACACAGTGTATCGGCCAGTGCGGCGCATGCACAGTGCGGCCACAAGTCTGCGAGCGGCTAATCGAGCGGCAGGCTAATGTGCGGCGGGTTCGCCGAGCGCTGTGCGCTGGTTGTGCGAGGAGGAAGACGTGTAGGTCGGGATCACGCGCCGCTGCGCCCTTGAACCTCGTGCCTGACGTCACTGCGAAATCAGGAAATCTCATAGTCCGATAAATTTCCGCGTGCTGAGACAGACCCCCGCAAAGAAGCAGCGGAGATTTCCCAGTCACTTCTCCAGTCTCCACAAGAATACCAACCACACGAATTGAAACCAAACTTTTTAGACCTCGATGACGTCGGGCATGACCGCAGAACGGCGGCGAGCCGCCGCGGAATGTGTTGTTTTGCGGCATTTCACTTGAACAACCCAGGTAACCAGCGGCAGAGGCATTACAGTACTTGAGGTCGGACGCAGACGGGGTGGTTTACATGGGAGTTATGTTGTAACTTGCGCAGACACGGTCGGCGGGATTTGATGCTCGATGCATATGCACACGACCACCAATGTGCAAGTTGCTGATATCACTTCAGGTTGAAGGGTTGGAGGCATGCTAACTTGTCAAATTAATCAGCAACCATATGCTTAAACCAGCGTCAAAGAGATACGCACGCTCACCCGCTCCGTGCAACGTTCCACACCAGCGCGCCCAACATCCCGAGAGCAGCGAAGCTGCCCACGGTGCGCCGGCGGCCCTGTGAGCTTCTCGTCACTTCCTCGACGCCCACCGCAACTGGCTCCTCCCTCTCCTCCGTTTCCCTCCGAGTATCGTGCCAGGCAGCCATTTCGTCTTCATTGGGCATGCTTATCGCGGAGTCGACAACGGCGACGACCTCCGCCTGCGAAACGCCGCCAAAGAAGTCTGTCAACCGCGTCTGGGACAGCCGGCGCGGGAAGAGGTCCGCCCGGATGCCCGCCGTGGAATTAATCTTCTTAAAGTCGTACTCGGAGAACTGCAACACAGAGTAAAGTAAGCAACAAGCTTGATTTCATCATGGAGTGAAGTGGAAGATAGGGAGATGACCCCTATGAAGAGGTAATACGTATGTGGATCTGTGCCCAGGCGAGCGCAGATGCAGGGCACTGCCAGTGTACAAGCTCACAATGGAAGACATGGCAGGCCCGACTGGAATACAGGCGATCACATAGTGGACGCACGCCTGCGAACACTGCTTCGCGTATGACAGACAAGGAGGGCGACAGTGCTCTGCCGTGGCCCTGCCCAGTCTCATGCACAATCACAGAGACTCTGGTCTGCGAACAGGGCTGAGAATCCCTTGAGTAGTTGAAGTATCATGGCTTGACATTCTGATAAATGGCACAGAGTTTCCCAAGAGTAAAATGGCTGGATGTCAAGCTAAGATACTCATCAACTACTCAAGGGATTCTCAGCCCTGCTCCAAGTGACAGCACCTCGCGCGAAATACGGGAAGAGTGTATATGTGGCAGACACACGCACCAGATCTTCCATCGTCATGGCGCTCGTCTTGTTGACGCCTTCGAGCACAGAAAGCACGAGATGCGTGTACATGTCGATGACGTAGACACCGATATCCCAGTCGCGCTGCTTCTGCGAGGGAAATTTAAACGTCAGAACCGAGACAGGGAGAATGTAACGTTGCCGAGGCATATCATACTGCATACGAGTTCTCGCCGACTTGACTGCTTGCAGTCGCCAGGATGTTGGGGCTGTAGAATCTGGAGTAGAGCGAGCTCGCCTGGCACGAGTCGACCATGAAGAAGAGCTCGTTGTACCTGTAGAAAGCAAGTCAGCTTTGATTTGGGTGTATTGCCTCTCTTTCTCACGCACCGCTTCTTCTGCCACATCGTCTCGACGGCGTCCGCGAGGTCCCAGCTGGATATCTCCTCATTGTCCTGGAATTTGAGGAAGCCGTCCCCTCCGTGGCCGGTCATGTAGATAAATACGTTACTCCTGTATGCTTCCTCAGCGAAATGTAGCACAAACAAGTCGGAATCTTAACAATGTACCGATCATCGGTAAGTAGTCTTTTACTGCGCGGAGTCTCTGGGGGCACGCGACCAGTGAGCAGACGAACGAATGCCTCGACAGTGACCTCGTAGCCGCGATAGTCGACCTCGATGTTGTCGCCATACAGGTCGAGCCTGTAACATTATGATCACGTCAAAGCCGTGAAGGTGGCGCTGGGAGCAGGGCTGAAGATCCCTTGAATAGCTGACAAATGTATTGCCTTGGCATTCAAATAAATGGCATGAGATTCTCACGAGTATAATAGCTGGAACTACTGTGGATACTCTGGGGAAACTCATGCCATTTATCTGAAACGTCAAGGCAAGATATTTGTCAGCTACTCAAGAGATTCCCAGCCCTGCTCCCAGTGCGGGAGCATTACATACCTACGACCTGCGTTCGCATATACAGCGCCAGGATACGGATTGCGCGCGCTGCAGGCGGCGTCGTCGGCGAGCATGAGGATTATGTTGCTGTCAGGTATTCCCAGTCGCTTCACGGTACGGTACATGCCCAGAGCATTCGCCATATGCTAGGCAAAATACGTCAATCAATATAGTAATATTAATTGTAAGACGCAGCGTGCGCACGCGATAATTGAACCAGTATCTTGACGAGCTGACCAGCACAGCCCAGTTGTTCGTATGGTTTGAGGCATGGGGCGCGAAGAACTCTTGGGCAGCCTTATGTGCAGTAGCAGCCTGAGCCGTCGCCGGCGCCAGGGCTAGCGAAAGAACGAGCAGCGCAGCAGGCAATCGCATTAGAACAAGGAGCGTAAGTCGGAGTTTGCACGGTTGAGCGCTTCTTACTCCCCGACCACCATGATGTCCATGGACTTGGACGACGACGACCTGGACTCGGCCATGGACGTCTACTGGCAGCCGACTCAGATACCCTGTGCTGGGCTGGACAATATCAAGCGCAGAGCCGGTGCGTTATCGCTGTCCGCTTTGACCGTCAAATTGCTCACATCTCCCGGGTTCCTCATATACGCAGCTGAAGAAACTAAAGCAACACGCCCGGCCCCACCAGCACCGTCCTCCGGCTCATCCACGTCTTCGTCGTTTGGCTCGGAGTCCAGTCAGAGCCAAAGCTCGTCCCAGTCGCAACAGCGCCGGCCGCGCGGTCGCCCACCGCGCAAATCAGCGGTGCCACGGACGGAGGCGCAAATTGTCATGAAGCAGAAGATGGAGACCTTGGTTGTCGCTACCGTCTCCGGCCTGCTCGGCTCACCGCCCACGCTCGCAAGCTTGAGGAGCGTGCGCCAACCAACGCCGGCCTCTGTGCGCGAAGCAGACACCATGGATGTCGACGGTGACTCTGGTTCTGTTGGTGTGGCACCACAGAGGCACGCGCTTCCCGAGCGTGCGCCACGCACCCAAGGCATAAATGCGGATGCCAGCGCCGGTGAACACGGCAATGGCGGGTTACTGGGCATGCACCCGCGGCGCGCGGCCTTGCATCCGCCGTCGTCTACGTCTTCTTCGTCACTCAAAACATCGGCGTCGTCGTCCCGTCCTTCAGTGGTCTCGTCCCGCAATCCAGCGCCACCGCCTGTCTTCCGCTCTGCAGCTTCAGCTTCAGGCGCGGCCGCCTCGTCCTCTTCGGTTGCAGCTGTTGCCGCACCAGCACCAGCTCGATCTGCGGAGAAACCCCAGCCACCCAAGTTCGTGCCCACCTCGTCCCAATCGCGCACGGCGGCTAAGGCGCTAGGCATGCGCCGTCCGCCCGTGAACGTTGTCAGCTCTAGCTTTAGCGCCAAGTCGTCTTCGTCTTCCTCGTCAAATTCGGCTGCTGCGGGTTATCGACCTTTCAAGCCGCCCCTCGCGCCTGCACCCGCTTCCGCTTCTGCTCCAGCGCCAGCGCCAGCTCCTCCCGCGCCCGCCAAAGTGTCCGCTCCTGTGCCCGCGCAGTCGGCCCAGCCTGAGGACGACGAGGCGGACACGTCCGACACGTCCTTCGGTTCGCTCGGGTTCGACATTGAAACCATAGAAGCTATTTGCAGCCAGTACGACCGGCCAGTGCAGCGGACCGTCTAAGTCGTCCATCTGCCATCGCTTCCCTAACCCAAGCCACCCTCGCGGCGGTGGCGTCCGTCGCGCATTCCACTCCCAAGTCATTGTATCATATTATCCATCCTCATCCTGCGTCCCAATTGTGTTGTGCTTCTCCCTGGGTGTTCAATCGCGAAGCTTACTGCCTTAGACCGCAGATGAGAAAGCGGGGCCGTTCCCGTCTAGCTCTCCCGCAAGATGAGGGCCAGCCCGAAGGGTTGCTGATTCACTTGCCTGGTTCTTTGGCTTTGACTGATTCGACTGCAAGTTAGTATGCCTTTGAGCCCTTTAACTTGAAGTGATTTCACGGAACGGACACAGACTCGCAACCGGGCCGGAAGCTTCCGTCAACGGCTTGGAAGTGGCGCCAGCAGGCGAAAATTCGGCGCCTCTCATCCTACCTTGCCTTTCACCATGAGCACTCGACAGTCGTACTTGGTCATTGGCGGCTGTGGCTTCGTCGGCTGGAACATTGTCAAGACGCTTCTGGCCCGCGGCGAGCCCTCCGTAGCCGTCTTCGACATTGTGCAGCGGTACCACGATGACCGCGTCCAATTTTTCACTGGTGATATGTGCGACCAGGAGGTCCTGGAAAATGCCATAAGAAAAGTATGTCTCCAAGAGTCCTTTTTGAAGTATTTTAACGGTTAACTCGCGTGTAGACTAGCGCAACCGTCGTATTTCACACCGCTTCGCCCCTAGCGTCGCCAGAGGTTCCCAAGTCCACATATTGGAAGGTCAATGTCGAGGGGACGCGCTCGGTCATTGCTGCATGCCTTGCATCCAACGTGCCGACACTGGTATATACCAGCAGCGCGTCGGTTGTCTTCGACGGTCGCGACCTGATCGACGTGGACGAACGCGTACCGTACTCGTCAAATCCTGTGGACGAATACTGCACTACCAAGATCGAAGGCGAAAAGCTGGTGCTCAACGCCAACGGCCATGGGAAGCTTAAGACTGTTGCTCTTCGGCCAGCAGGAATATTTGGGTACGCTGATCATCCTGGAACGGTTCAAGTCGTTCTCAAACTAGCCTGTGACAGGCCGGGAGATCGTCAGAATATTCCCGGCTTCATCAAGGTGCTGAAGGAAGGCAAATACGGCTTCCAACTGGGCGACAACAACAATCTCTGGGACGCGACCTACGTCGACAACGTCGTCAAGGCGCATCTCCTGGCGGCCGAGAAGCTCGTGGCGGGCGGCCATCCGGACGTCGACGTCGAGTCGCGCCTGCCGTCGATCAATGTGACGCTCGCCGCGCGCCCGATCCCCTCGTCGCCGCCCGCGCACCCGGAGCACGCGACGCCCGTGATGCGCTCCAAGTTCGACCAGTTCGCGCCGACGGCGCTAGACGCGTCGGACCGCAGCACGGACCCGAGCGAGCCCGACCCGCTCGCCGTCGCCGGCCAGGCGTTCTTCATCACCAACGGCGAGCCCATTCCCTTCTGGTCGTACGCGCGCGCGATCTGGGCCGCGTACGGCGACGGCTTCAACGTCGACAAGCGCGTCGTGGTGTTGCCTCGCTCGCTCGCCATGGTCCTCGGCACGCTGTCCGAGCTCGTGCTCGGCCTGTTCATGGCGAACCCCACGTTCACCCGCTTCCGCGTCACGATGGCGTGTGCGCACCGGTGGCACAACATCGAAAAGGCCCGCCGTGTGTTGGGCTATGAGCCCGACGTCGGCATCGAGGAAGGCATCCGGCGAAGCGTTGCGGTGAGTACCCAAACTTTTCGTGGATTCGCTTCTGACTCTGTCTTTTCAGTGGTGGAAGGAGGAGATGGAGCATAAGGCATAATGCCTCGATCTCGCGTCTCGTTTTGTTATGGCATGTCGTAATGGTTATGGATGTTCACGGCTTCAGACGAGGTTTTCACTGTCACGCCTCCGTGGGTTAAATCGAGTGAATTAGCGTCTCTTGCTTTGCACGATTTCAAAGAACGCGAAGTTCGAACAACTCGTTTTTTGTGTTGTTTTCATGGTCGCCTCGTAAAGTATCAGATGAAGAACCAGTGAATTGCCGATGAAGTACGTTACAGATAGCACATCGATGAACGAACAATGACCTCCAACTTGCATGCGAAAACTGGCGAACAAGGAGCGCGAGTCGGAGTTTGCACGGTTGAGCGCTTCTTGCTCCCCGACCACCGTGACGTCCATGGCCCTATACGACGACTTGGACTTACCCATGGACGTCAACAAGCAGCCGACGCAGATAACCTGCGCCGGAATGGACAATAGCAAGAGCGTCGCCGTCCACTTTTACCGCCGATTTGCTCACGACTTACGGCTCAGTCGTCGACGCAACTGAGCGAACGAAATCGACGCGCCTGCTCATTTATCCGCCACACCGTCCTCTGGATTTTCCTCTTCGTCGTCGTCATACGATCGTCGTTTGCACGGACCGCCCCGTGGAATTGAAGAATGGCATTGGATCGATCCGAGACCGTGCCTTCTCACCCTCGTAAGTAGCTCCAGCAATTGGCCGCTGCCGCCTTCAGTTGAAGAGCGCAATCGGAGATTGAAACCGTGTCGTGCGTCCTTCGCTTCGCTTGTGGATTTGCAACCTCGATTAGTATCTGGGATGTCGGGCTCAGATCCTGCGCCTGCTATGTGCCTGCTAGCTCTGCTGTTCTGCGTCCTGGACCCGTACTGCTGGGGTTTATACCGGTGAATTTTCGGACTCGGGGACAGGCACTCGGACCGCAGCGACCGAAGCTACAGCGGCCCCTCGTCCCTATAAAATCCTCGACGGGATGTATGAAATCTCTTGGCCACGTCGTAACCGCGCCCAGCCATGGCTCCCGTATTCTTCAACGCTCAGCACTCCCCCATCGGCGCGTTTGCCTCCTTTACGCTCGGCGAGAAAGGTCCCAAAGGTGTGTTGGGCGTGGATATCCATCCCAGGCCATTTTGAGATGCTGTCGCAGGTGGCTTTGGACACGAGATCGGCAAACCCGCCGACCAGAATGTTTACATCGCCCTGGAAAGCGCTGAAGAGCCCGGGACGTTCGACTTCCTGCCGTTCTTCGGCGCCGCAGACGGCTCGCTGGCCAACTATACGGCAGCGGATATCGCGCGGCAGGAGAATCTGGTCAGGACGTTCCCTGACGAGGCCATTTCGCGCGAATACACCCTCACCACCGATACGTGGCGCGCGGGCGACCTGGGGTTCACAATTATTTCGCCCGTGCTGAGCATCCCCGATCCCGCGACGGCCTCAGACGCGGAACTGCAGGACGTGCTCCTCCCCGCCGTCTTTGTCGAAATCGCCGTGGACAACTCCAAGGGGAAGCACACGCGCCGTGTTGCTTTTGGCTTCGGCTCCACCGACTCGCAATGGGACTTTGCGCTGCACTACCTCAAGCACCACCACGGCGAGCTCGGCGTGCTCAACGGCATCGGACAAGGCCGCAATCTTGCTCTCGTCCCGCTCAATGGGACAGTCGGCGCCCGCGTGGGGTTTGACCTGGAGGCAGTCCTTCTGCCGGCCGAGGACCCCACCACGTCGCTGGGCGGATGCGCTGCGCTGGTGTCTAATGTACCCGCGGGCGAGAAGACGACGCTCCGTTTTGCAGTCTGCTTCCACCGCGAGGGGATCGTCACCACCGGGCTCGACGCGAGCTATCTGTACACGCGCTGGTGGAAGTCGGCCCGTGATGTCGCCAAGTACGCCGTCGCGCACCACGATCGCCTCGTTAAGCTTTGGCGCGAGCCGGGCAGCTCGTTGCTAAAGAATCCGTCGCTCAGCCAGCACCAGCTCTTCCAACTCGTGCATTCGATCCATAGCTACTATGGCAGCACCCAGCTCCTGCAGCTTGTGGACGGAACGCCGTTTTGGATTGTCAACGAGGGCGAGTACAGGTGCGCACTGTGGACAGGCCAGCGTTCGTTATAGAATAATCTGCGTCCAGGATGATCAATACGCTGGACCTCGTCATCGACCACTGCTTCTTCGAGCTCGCGATGAACCCGTGGACTGTCCGCAACAACCTCGACGCATACGCGAAGACGCATTCCTATACCGACCAGGTATCGCACCCATCCGACCGCACAAAGCTGCTCCCTGGCGGCGTGTCCTTCACGCACGACATGGGCGTCGCCAACCACATTAGCCCGCCGCACTACTCGGTCTACGAGCGCCCCCATCTGTCGGACTGCTTCAGTTATATGACGTGCGAGCAGCTGACCAACTGGACGCTCACGGCGGCCATGTACGTCTCGAAGACGCAGGACGCGGACTTCCTGTCGCGCCACAAGGCGCTCTTCAAGGAGTGCCTGCTCAGCCTCGTCAACCGCGACCACCCCGACCCG
The DNA here is from genome assembly GCA_037042915.1 of Auricularia sp. M13. Classification (NCBI taxonomy): domain Eukaryota; kingdom Fungi; phylum Basidiomycota; class Agaricomycetes; order Auriculariales; family Auriculariaceae; genus Auricularia; species Auricularia sp. M13. Next base: position 780,903 of record CM073194.1, on the reverse strand, counting down.
GCGAAGCGCGTCGGCGTGATGCAGTGCAACTCGTCGCGAACGGACGGCGGGTCGGAGATCACGACGTATGACTCGCTCGACGCGTCGCTCGGCCAGGCTACGGACAACGTCTATATCGGCGGCAAGTGCTGGGCGTCGTACCTCGCGCTCGAGAAGATCCTGGGTGATGCGGGCGACGCCGACGCCGCGGCACTCGCGCGCGAGCAGGCGCAGCGCGCGGCGGGGACCATCACGGGCAGCGTAGACCCTAAGACAGGCCTGCTGCCGGCCATCATGCACCTCGACCCGCCCCACCCGGCGCGTATCATCCCCGCCATAGAGGCGCTTGTGTACCCGCGGTTCACGGGGCGCGAGGACGCATTGAAGTCGGACGGGCCGTACGCAGACTACGTCAAGGCGCTGGGTGTGCACCTTCGCGCTGTCCTCAAGCCAGGCGTGTGCTTGTTCGATAGCGGCGCGTGGAAACTGTCGAGCACGAGCACCAACTCGTGGCTGAGCAAGACGTATCTATGCCAGTACGTTGCCCGCGCGATCCTAGGCGAGGCACAGGACCCTGCCGCCGAGCGGGCGCACGTGGCGTGGCTCACGGACCGCGAAAAGAACAACTCGTACTGGGCGTGGAGGTATGTTTGTCCTCCGTCCTTGGGCCGGATGTTGACGGCGTTGTTTGCAGCGACCAGATCATCGACCATATTGCGCAAGGCAGCAAATACTACCCGCGTGGTGTCACGAGCATCCTGTGGTGCACGGAAAAGTTGCAGTGAGCTTCTAGTTGCTCGTGTGTATCATACAAGACCCGCTATTGGTGGCGGAAGGAATCGTCCGATCCTAAGGACCGGTGTCTTTGCAGTGTCTCTGCGAGGTTTCCGATGCAAAGGTCTTCTAGCTTTGACGGCAAGCGTGTCTGCGAGCTTCTTTTTCTGGCGATCTGGTTCGAACTGCTGCAAGGCAGCACCCGCCCGATCCGCTCGACATGCTCTTGGCTTCCTCGCGATTCAGGCCGTCATTTCGAGCGAAATGGCGTTCTGAACAACAGCGAAGCTGTCAAGTTTGGGAGAAGAACAGTCAGCGCCTACAGCAAAGAACTGTGTGCCACATGCTGCGACGAGCATCGCCTCACGAAACCCTTCCCGGTCAACGGTAGACGAACCCTGGTTGCGTCTCAGAGCGGCGCGCGTCTGCGGCGGATCCAGCGTTCCGCGCACAGCTGAATATGCACTTCCGACGCTCTTGCGTATAAAAAGGCTTCGTCTCGAACGCGACACCAAGGCCCCTGCCATTCCGAGTCCATGTCGGTTACCGACGGTGATGCGCGACTTAGCATCTATCTCATTCGTGTGTGAAGCACTCCCGCACTCGGTTTTCGACCTAATACTGACGCACAATCAGTTGTACCCATAACATTATTCTTTTACGACTGGGGTCAGTGCTGCAATCATTGTCGTTCTTTCTCAATAAAGTGACCTGAACGCCGTCTTTTTGTTCCAGCATTGACTCTTGGGGATGAGGTACGCGCAGTGTTGGCCTACCTGAAGAATCGGATGCTGAAGAGTCTCAGATCGAATTCATCTGGGTAAGCTTACAAGTTTTCTTCGACAGTTCATCAGTTCGCTGATCCTACGGCCATCCAGCGTCGAGACTGGAGCAGCAAGGAAGCGCTCTTCATCATCGTAAATATCTCAGTGTTCCGCTATGACTCATCCTGAGCTTCAGTAGCTGAGATATGGCGCATTCGTCCTCGTCTGCCTCAAAATGAGAGAAGTTACGCGTGGTGGACTGTCCATCCAGGTGAGGTGCAGAGTTGCAGACGCTTCTGTCGTTGCCACATGGGGATTTAATACAGGCACTAGACGTGAGTGTTGACTGTCTCAGCGGAATGCAATGAGTGTATTGCTAATTTCCCTAGGTGTAAAATTCAGGGTCTCATTGGCGACATTGGTATGATCGTCATCATGATTTTGGTCCAAGGTAAGTATTTTATCATTTTCGATGAATGCGTCACTTACTGGACCGTTGATGAGTTGTGCTGCAACTTCGAATTTATATCATGTATCACCGGTCAAGAGTCCTCGCATGGACAAACGCAGTGCTTACCTTCATGGAAGTCGGGATTACGCTGGTGATATACTTCCAGATGGCACCTCGAGTTCAACGTCGGTCCTAAGTGGAGCTACGCTATGGCATTGACCCTTGAATAGGTCTCACCAATGTGGCGGCTTCCGCGGGGTCCTGCGTCACTCATGAGGTTGACCCACGAGGATTCGCATACTGTTTCATATGCCGTGAGCAAAGTTCGCCGAAGCAGCTTCAGAACCTCATCCGATAGTGTTTCTCTCAGCCATGCTCTTCGAGTTCTATCTTGCAGCGCTCGCAGTTTACAAGAGCTTTCTTACTCGAAGAGCTCTCCCTCCTCTGGGCGCGGATGATATCCTCAGCATACTCATTCGCGATTCCATTATATACTTCTTTATGTGCGTCGTGAATCTTCATGACGCGGAGAAGATGCCGCTCACGCATCGCACGGTGCAGAGTTGCTACCGTCATGGCAGTGGCTACCATTCTCTTCCTCACGTCGCCGGTAGGCATAATTCTTTTACGGGGAAATATGCAAGCTCAACGAATACAGAATCTGGCCGCTATGAATGACGCGTATGTGTGCTCCGGGCACATTAATAGAAAGGAGGTTACCAAGACGACTTACTTGCGGTTCTAGGATTTTGGAGTCAATCAGCGCTATAGGCGGCACGCGTCTTATCCTCTCAGCACGACAAGCGATGCATTCGCCAAGCTCCACGACCGCTCTTGGAGGGTCATATCGTAGCATCACTATGCAATTCCGGACGATTGGTGGTTTCCTGAATGGCAGGGGTGCGGTCACGGGCAGTGAATCTGTAGAGCAAAATGATGTGGAACTCAGGAGTTTATCCGATCTAAACAGAAATGAATAGATATTCTCTAGCATTCTATTAGAACAATGGAACGATCTGTCCCTAGGCCCTGGAACGCATCTAACGAGGAAATTTGTGAATACATGGCGAGAAGAGACCATCTCCAAAATAGTCGTCATACCCATGTCTCATATACAACACTAAGCTCCAGCTGGGCTGGACTCTGAAGGAGTAGTCGTTATGTCTTCCGGGTTGAACTGGTGAAAAATCATTAGCTGCTCCATGCGTCACCGCGACGGTTCACCCACATCGTCTACAACATCGACGTTTGCAGCAAGGGACGGCATGACAAATTCAACGTGAGGCGACCGTCGAACTATGATCAGGCGTTCGAGCGCAGGGAGACCACACAACGCCGCCTCGAAAGCCATCGCATCATTCGCCGACCACAAGGCAAACACCGGAATCCTCAGGGACCGCAGAGTCGGGGGCGCGTACCGTAAAAGCCTGACCACGCTCGCGCCACTGCCTGTATCTATTTCCAGGTGCCGCAGCGAGGGGAAGCGCGATAGGTCGGCGTCGTCAGCCTCCGCCCCAACGGAAGTGCGTAGAGAAAGGTGGGTTATATAGTTTGGTATGGCTCCAAGCACCTCCCCGTCGATCCCGTCCAGACGCGCGCGACGCAGGGCTGGGCAGCCTTCCCGTAGCACCGCGCGCAATGAGGCTGTTAGGGTGAAGTGCTCCGTGGAGTGCGAGTAACAGCGCAGCTCTTTCAGCTTGGGAAACCTCGGAAGAAGCACGAACCATTCGTCCGCGGCGGTGAGACGAACGTCCAGCACGGTCAGAGAAGACGACACTGCGTGGATGAACTGATGCGCCACCGCGGAGGAGGGATGTTGCAATCCGAATTCGTGGCAGACCCCCACGTTGTATAGATTGCTGATTGTCAGCTGCGACAGCCTCGGCTTCGAAGCCAGTGCGCGAGCAATCGCAGATTCGTGGAAGAAAGGCGGTGTGACTGTGCCGTCGTTGGGGGGAGCAGCACCGATTAGTATGTTGACGTGTATGAGTTGGGGACAGAGCGCGATGACGTTTAGAACGTCCGGTAAGCGGGAGTGGGTGATATAGACGGCTGGGGCATCGCGCGCAGAGGTCTCCAAGTCTACGCCGAGGTGAACCGAGCGAACGAGGCTAGGAAGCGTGGCGCGCTGGCTGAGAATTATGTAGACGTCCCTCAGCGAGTCAGTCGTGTCCCCAACGGCCGGTGTATTATCCCTGGAGATTCTGGTTCCCAGCTGAATGGATCTAAAGAGAACTGTCTGTGCGGGGGACGTCCATGCTCGGCATACAAGAGCGCACGAACATAACAGCGAGTTGCTCTCCGCTCTGGACCTGAGCCCGCGAGGATCATGATGGGCAACGCCGAGGTTGGCGATGCGCTCGAAGATGATCACCCAAAGCTCTGAGGGCAGAGCAAGGGAGCTCATCTAATATGGTGAGCGTCGATGAGACAAAGAAACCAGCCCCAGAGCAAGCAACTCCGACAACCCCTGCCAGCGCGGGAATCGACAGATCCTCGGTTTAAACAGAGCCCGGTCGCCTGTTTGCGTTGGGGCAGGACTTCCGCGCATCTTTTTCAGCTGAAAGCCATGATATTGCGTAAATCGCCTCAAAGTCAAGGCCCGACACGTCAATTTGGCCTAAAACCGTTGAAGCGGTTGGTGTGCACGCAGCTGGAGGTTAGTACGAGGATTCGGACGTTATGTACGCTTTAAAAAGATTAAGATTGAGCGCGAGGAAAAAGCCGAGGACAGGGTAAGCTGCAGAGCAAAGAGATGGCGGGCGGGGTACGATGTACGGCTGAAAAAACAATTTATCTTGTAGCCGCAAGCTGATCGTACCTTGATAAGAGCGCAGGTGCAGCATCCATGACGGTCGGAACCACGATCAAGAGTCCAAGCAGGATCGCACCTCCAACCTTTTTGGTCGGGTGGGAAGAACACGGGCGGAGAATGAATGCGTGTTGGCATCGTTCTCCTGCTCAGATCCTCCTGGCTCCTCCAACAATCCGCTGTGGTCTTCACACGCTCTAATCGTCTTGATGGGAGAACTATATGGCTTTGAGTGTCATGCAGAACTTAAATCGTGAGTGTTGCGCACGACCTAGTAGCGAACAAATCTTCGTCTGAACTAAAGTAACGCCGGCTGGTGTATCCGTTCTGAGCAGAATCGGGAGGCGAAATAATGATAAGAGCGAGCTTTGCACACCGCACCATGGCGATTTCTGCTTTGGGCCGGCTGTCGGGACGATGAAATGGCTGCGAGAACAGGTTGCAAATGATTTTTTGACGCGAAAAAATCGTGGAATTTCCGCTCGCTCCGTCCTCCATAGTCCCAACTGCAACTCCAGGTCGCATTGACATACCGGTTCAGCCATTTTTACGACGAATCTCCCAATTATCGGCTACGGCGGCGCTCTTCCTCGTGGCATGAACGAGCAGAGCATCGATGAATTGACAGCCGCCTATTGCTGCTTTACCTGGACTGTCACTGTAGCTCCGACTGGCATCGCTGCGGCTCTTGTAGACGACCATTTCTTGTTCGCACGGCGGTCGCTCTTTGTCGACTCGGCCGCCGCAGACCCTGTTCGTGAGCATTTGGCACTGTGCAGGGGGTTCAGGTTATGTGCCTTGTTAGCATCATGACTGGCCGCGACAGCCCGAAGTTTTATCGACGACGGCGCACAGGCGCCCTGACGCAACACGTGAGCGCGTGAGCGTTCATCCCGGATATACGTGATATACGCCTTTTGGTTTCGCGACCATAGGCGCGCCTCCCAGCTCGTCTTCAACCCGGAGCCCGTAGTGTGGCACGTCCATGCCTCCATGCCTATTCCGACTCGGCTCCGCGATATTGCGGGGTACGCGGGGTACGGGGTACGCCGCCGCCGCCGCCGCTTCGCATGGTTTTTCCGAACTCGGTGCGACAGTGCCAAGCAAGCCGCCCGCGCAATGGCATATTCGTTCACACGGAATATTCGCGACATAAAAGGGCGACGCACGGGCGCACCATCGCCTGATTGCCATCATGCAGCTTTCCGCGTTTGCGCTCGCGCTCGCGTTCGCAGCGCGAAGCGTGGCGGTCGTCCTCCCGGTCGTGCAGCCGCAGTGTCTGGTGTTCTCGCCGTCTGCGAAAGCTGCGCCTCTCCTTGCGCCGAGGCAGCGCGCGAACCTCCCGCCCATCGTCACCTCGCCCACAGACTGGCCGGGCGTGCAGCGCGCCGCGCAGGACCTTAGCGAAGACTTCAAGCGTACGACTGGCAGCTTCCTTCCTGTCGTCAACTACACCATCTCTGGCGCGAGCAAGCCGTTGAAAACGCCTGCTGCCATTATCGTGGGCACGCTCGGCCGCTCGGCTTTGGTGGATCAATTCGTCAAGGCGGGCAAGCTCGATGTATCTGCCATCCGGGGCAAGTGGGAGTCGTTCGTCTTGAAGCACGTCTCTGAGCCCGTGGCTGGTATTTCTGGTGGGCCGTTCGTCGCGTGACATTCGTGAATCCCAACTGACCGTGCACAAGATGCGCTCGTCATTGTCGGCGCTGACAAGCGCGGGTCCATCTTTGGTCTGTACACCGTATCTGAGCAGCTGGGTGTTTCGCCATGGTATGCGCTCTTGTACTTGATGTGTACAGCGAAGGGTGACCGGAGAACCTAGGTATTACTGGACGGATACGCCGCCCGTGCAGCGGAACAACGGCGTATACATTGTCAAAGGCTCTGACTGCAGCGCGGGGTCGCCGACCGTGCAATACCGCGGCATGTGCGTGATAGAACCTCTCCCTCCCTACCTCCTACCCCGGCTCACGGTGCCGGATAGCTTCATCAACGACGAGCAGCCCTCCATCACCAAGTGGGCCGAGGAAAAGTTGCGCCCCAAAGGGTCGGACCTGCCATCCTTCCGTTCCAACTTCTACGTGCTCATCTTCGAGGTCCTCCTGCGCCTGAAGGCCAACTACTTCTGGCCGCCGATCTGGAACAGCGCATTTGCGCTGGACGACCCGATGAACCAGTTCCTCGCGGACTACTACGGCATCGTCATGGGCACCTCGCACCAGGAGCCCATGATGCGCTCGAGCCCTGTCGAGTGGAATCGCTTGGGGTTGGGCACGTGGAGCTTCGAGTCGAACCCGGAGAATGTCACCGTATGTCTGGCATACGCACCTGGAATGCTGGTCTTGTTGCTCACCTTCCTGCTGCAGAAATACTTCATAGAGGGCGCACGGCGCGGCGCGCCGTACGAGAACGTCGTCACCGTCGGCATGCGCGGCTCCGGTGACCTGCCACTTGGCCCGACTACAAACATCGACTTGCTCGAGCGAGTTATCAAGAGTGTGTTTCTCACGCTCTGCGCAGCTTGACTCCGAGCTTACTTCGGTGTAGAGCAGCGTGAAATCCTTGCTGATGTCTTCAACACGATTGATCTCTCGACTGTTCCGCAAGTCTGGTGTACGTCCTCGCAGCGGTTTACGAGTTCGCGTTGTTGACGCTTCGCATAGGCTTGTACAAGGAGGTGCAGAACTATTACAACATGGGCATGCGTGTGCCGGACGACATTACGTTGCTCTGGACGGATGATAATTGGGGCCACATCCAGCGCTTGCCGAGCGACGCAGAACGCAGCCGCTGGGGTGGCGCGGGGATCTACTTCCACGTCGATTGTGCGTGCTATATTGTCACCTGTAGACCGATGACGATGCTAATCGAGTTCATACAGACGTTGGCGACCCAGTGGACTACAAATGGATCAACACAATCAACAAGTGCGTCTGCGTACAGCAAGACCAGCCTGGCTCTTACATGTCGTCTCCGCAGCGCACAGTCTTATCAGCAGCTAAACCTTGCGGTCGAGTACAATGCGACACGGGTTTGGATCTTGAACGTCGGCGACTTTAAAGCGAACGAAATACCGACCGAATTCTTCCTATCCATGGCCTACAACACGTCTGCATTGTGCGTGGCGATTCATATCTAGGCTGTCTTGTACTAAATTCCCGTTCCAGCGACCGCAACAACTTGCTCGACTACTACGCGAACTGGGCACAGCGCGAGTTCCATGTTGCGCCGACGCTCGCCAAGGAGATATCGAACATCGTATCGACCTTCTCGCGCTTGACGGCGATCCGAAAGCCGGAGCTGACGACGCCCGCGACGTTCTCGACCATCAACTACCGCGAGGCCGACACGTACAACGCGCAATGGCAGCAGCTCCTCGCCGCCACTGAAAATGTCAACCGACAGATTCCACGCGCGGCGCAGGACGCGTTCTTCCAGACTGTGCTGCACCCCGTCGCGGCGACTGCCAACCTCCATGCGCTGTACATAGCGGCTAAGAAGAATGAAGATCTAGCAAGCCAGGCGAGCAGCTCGGCCAATGTCTATGCGCAACTGGTCGAAGATGCGTTCGACGTCGACTGGGACCTGCGGGAGAAGTACCATACGATCCAGGGCGGCAAGTGGGACCATATGATGGACCAGACGCATCTGGGGTATTACTACTGGCAGCAGGTGCGCCGGTCGTGGTGGTCTGGTCCAGCTAGGCTGATTTCTTGCTCTAGCCGATGCAGGATACGCTACCACCGCTACGCAAAGTGCGCACGCGTGCGCCGGCGCTGGCGGGCGTCATGCGCATCACTGCCGAAGGCAGTGTGGGCGCGTGGCCAGGCGACAACCGCAATAACTGCAAGGACGGGTACAACTGCGGCTGGCCGACGCTTGGGACGCTCTCGCCGTATGGCCCCAAGTCGCGCTATATCGATGTCTCGCCCAGCGGGCCCAGTGCCTTCACGTACACCGCGACCAGTCTTGCACCGTGGCTCGTCGTGAACAACGGCAAAGGACGCGTGGGCCCGGCCGATTTGCCGCACCGCGTTGAATTTTCAGTTGACTGGACGAAGTTCCCGTCCGGCGGCGGTGTGCAGAATGGGCTTGTTATGTTCCAATCCAGCGCTGGCGACGCTGTCAACGTCACTGTACCTGCAGTGAAGACAACCCCTCCTTCCGGCTTCAAGGGTTTCGTTGAGGCCGACGGTGTCGTGGTGCGTCCAGCATGCGCTAATGATGAAGCTTTTCTGATGTGCGCAGTCTATGGAGGCAGAGCATTGGTCGCGAAACACGCCAGTTGACGGGGTCAGCCTTGCTGCGTTCCCAGCCTTTGGCACCCGCGCGTTCTCGGGCGTCAGCAACGTTCCAGGCCTTGCACCCAACTTCGCTGCGGGCGCTGGTGTGCGTTTTATTTTTTTTGTTCGTCTTAGGGTGTCGTTCGACTGCTGATACCTTGGATAGCCATCGGTTGAATACGACTTCTTCACGTTCAACACGCCCACGGGCGGCAACTCGACGACATACACCGTGAATGCGCATCTCTTCTCGTCGTTCAACCTGCTCGCGGACGGCCCGCTGCTGTACGGCATCTCGTTGGATGGCGGCGCGGTACAGACCGTCCAGCCCGTGCCCCTCCTGCCCCCGGAGAAGTACGTCCCGCCGGACTGGAACGACGCCGTCGCGAATGGCGTGCGCGTCGTCACAACTACCTTCGAGGACGTCGCGCCGGGAAAGCATTCGCTCAAAATCTCGATGATGACTCCCGGCGTTGTATTTGAGAAATTTGTGCGTGCGCTGCTTATGGGTGTTGTCTGTACGATGGAAGCTGATCCTTTGTTTCAAACCTGCAGGTCGTGGACGTGGGCGGTTTGCTACCGAGTTACCTTGGTCCCCCGGAGAGTTCGCGCGTATGATGAACACGGCCACTGTATTACGTTAATACTAATAACAGGTTAATATTGGCACTGTCTGTGTCGACATGGGTTCAAGCTATTCAAACGTGCTGCAGCGATTCCTGTCCCCGCACCCAAGGTACCCAAGTACACTCATCTGCCACTGCAATCTGATGAGAAAAGAGACACGAAGAATATCGACCTTTGCAACTTCTGCGCGTTGCTTCAGCCTTTCTGTGGTGTTTGCTCAAAGCTCCTTGGCAGTACTATCTTTACATTTGCACCAGTCTCTCTTGGCATCACCCAGAATCGATTGCAGGCGCCGTGGCTCCTGTTCCCATGATATTGGGTCCCAATCTGGCGCTGAACGCACGTCCTCTGAAAGTGCTTTCTCAGCTGCGGGGGACCAAGGCTTTACTCTGCAACCTTTCGCACAACCCCTTTGCGCCTGTGCGAGGCGCGGCGATTTACGCGGGGCTTCTGAGCTTCTGTCTCCGCGAAGGTTGACGGAGTTTACCAGAGTTGAACACCTCAAAAAAACAGCTTGCAAGGTCAATCCGACTTCTCCCTCTCGTCCCACCCTCGATACCTGCTTTTCATTTTGCCATCTACATCGAGTAGGCACAAACCTGCCTATGGCGCGGTGTTGAGTACCAGCCTTTCGGCACGAAGCCGTTGCGATGGCTTGGCAATCTCCATGACGCCAATGGCCGGGATTTGCATAAAATTCTGGTCGTGTGAGCCCGCTCGGATTGGCTGCTCCACGACTCCATCTTCGCTTCGCTCGCCTGGCGCGAGCTTTCGTTTTATATTTCTTGAAACTTGGCTGCTCTTGGCTGCCCACCTTTTGCTCGAGTCACTCCCTTGTTCAGTGCCTACGACTCGGAATGCGCTTGCCGGCTTCGTACGCAGGCGCGCGGCGTGCGCCAGGTGGTCCTGTCGTCCTCACGGCGCCGTACGCCAAGGCGCAGGTGCATAAGCCCCAGGCTCAAGGTCTTCGCCGCCGCCAGCGCATCGCAATCAGCATCGGCGCCAACGGCGATACGTCGAGCGACGGTGGCCTTACCTCGGACGACAGTCTGAGCAGCGGCGACGAGTCCGACAGTGACAGCGGCGCGGAAGGCGCGATTACCGGCAGCGTGCGCGTGGAAGCTGCCGTCGGGCTCGCCGCATCGACAGCACGGCTACCTCTCCACGTCGGCACTTCTGGAGCCCGCCGTTCGAAACGCTCTGGTCCTCAGCTCTCGAGGGCTGCGATCGAGCGGCGGTGCAACTGTAAGCAGCACGCGCACGCTCAGCCGGCCGCCAACGCAGCCGTCGATGGTACCGTTCTTGTCAAGATCGAAGACGGGAAGGACGCAGAGGAAGGCGACGACGAGGAAGAAGACGAGGAGGAGGAGGAAGACGAGGAGGAAGACGAAGACGATAGTTCCTCCAGCTCCAGCGATAGCAGCTCCGACGAGGACGACGAAGAGGAGGAGGAGGACGAAGGCGAGGACAAGGACGACAAGGACATCATTGTCCCCATTCTTCCCGCTACTGCAGCGCGTATTAAGCGTCGCGCTGTCCAGGGACGCCACACTCGTCGTATCAGGAGTCTTTCTCCGAGGGCCAATGCGGCCAGCGCCGCGTCAAGTGGCGACGAAGGCGTGCCCAGCGCGAGCGATGGGGAGTCCTCGCAAAGCAGCGAGGATGGTGTTTCCAGCAGCGACGACGAAGGTGCTCAACCTGCCGCGCCGACCGTCTCTGCGTCCGTGGGTGTCAAGGTTGCTCTCCCATCCAGCAAGATCGATGTCGTTGGTACCATCGACCTCGAAGGTATATGGCCACCCTCTCACTGCCATTTACCTGTCTAACCGTCGTTGTACAGCGAGCTCGTCCAAGATTATTCCTCGGTCCCTGCAAGACGAAGCTCACGCTCAATTGCCACGCCTTGCGGATATGACCGCCTTCGCACATGGCGCATCTCCCTGCATTGTCGCCGCTAGCTCGGTCTTCCTGCTGGGCGTCCTCGCGCTTTTCGCTTTCCGGCTCCGTCGTCGCCGCCCTTCCAGCTATGTTGCTATTCCCGCGGAAGTTGAGGTCATAGAGGACGTAGAGAAGGGACATGCTCACCCCCATGCGCTCGGGCGCGAAGATGTCGGTCCTTGGTTCGTCAAGCCTGCCCCCTCCAATGTCGCAGCAGTCCCTTTAACGGACTAACTCGAGTGACATACCTCCTTATCAATCTATACCCTGCACATCGTCATGTCCTCGCTCGTTTCCCCCAGCCGCTCGTTTGTTCTAATCGCGTAGCTTACGCCCCGGGTACATATCATTGGCGTTGAATCTGATTACCCTTTTGTTGCCCAAAAAGCCTATGCCCCACAAGAAACTAATCGCAACTCGAACTGTCAGACCTTTGTTTCCGATCCAAGTTGTTAGGGGCATTGACAAGAGATGGCAAATATTTGGGCCTCGGGGAGCAGGTTGAGAACGCCGTCTGCGGCAAATTCCAGCCACTTTGTCCTCCGAGTCCTGACCGGTCTGACCTCTTGAAGCTTGTCGTCCATTACATACTGCAACGCAGCCGCGGACGGCGCGCGGTCTATGATGTACTTTTGCCATGGCGTATGCGCAGTTTACTGCATGCTAAGCGGTCAATCCGGTCTCGGACTCTTGTTTTTTCGCCAACATCCGGCCGAGGCTCGCGAAGGAGTCGCGGAAGCTATGTATCTGCGCCCTTTTCGACACGTTCAAAGATCACACGCCTCTGCTGAGTACTGGACAGCAATTTTCACACACTGGCCCGAGCGCACTTGGTCACGGACCGCCGCTGTCCGCGCCTATTCATGTCCGCTCTGCTCGTCTATTGGTCTTCGCGAACCTCTGGAGGGCCTCTGACAGTGGAAGCTATATCCTCCGGTCCGCTTTCCGTCTGGGCCGCTTTAGGGACAGTATTCAGCCGCACTGAGGTCACACGGTCTTGCACACGTCGTCTTCAGCGCTGGGAGCCATCCTGCTCCTCAATCTGGCTCGCCTTCGTCTCCGAAAATAACTGCCGTATGTGGACCCTGTGATGATGATGGCGTTCCGTCTGCGAGACATATAAGGGTCGTTTCCCACCATGAACATGACGGCTACCGCGCACCCACTCGCCCCACATGCGGTTATATAATATTCAGAATCTTGCGCCGCTCCTCACCTGGCAGGTATTGCAGGTATCTGCAATTCTGCCCATCGATACGCCGCAATGTCTCGCATTCGCGCCCTCTAAGAACACGGTCACCTTCCTCGCCAAAGGCCAAAGATCAGCATTCCCGCCGATTATCACGTCGCCTTCGGACTGGCCGGGTTCGTTTTCGCGGTCTTGAACGCTGCTGAAATTATAAGCTGAACAGGTGCAACAGGCGTGCACCGCACTGCAGCTGACCTCGCCCTGGACTTCCAGCGGACGACTGGCACGAAAATTCCCGTTGTGAATCGCACGACCACGTCTACTGGCTCCGGACCCGCGCAAGCACCCGTCAACGCGCCCACGGCCATAATCGCGGGCACGATAGGAAGGTCGGACGTGATAGATTCGCTGGTTAAATCTGGCAAGATCGATGTGTCGGGCACTCGGGGTCAGTGGGAAGCGTTCCTTCTGCAGCATGTCGCTTCGCCAATGCCTGGGGTCAAAGGTGCGCCGCGGTTATTCATGGGCCTGCATCTCGGTTGACGCTTCTCGCTGTCAGACGCCCTCGTCATCGCTGGCGCGGACAAGCGGGGTACTATCTTTGGGCTATACACACTCTCTGAGCAGCTCGGCGTATCGCCATGGTAAGCAGCCACGTTGGCTCTGCGCGGAGACTCCGCTTGCTCAAGCCAACTCCGTAGGTGGTATTGGACGGATTCTCCGCCTGCAGAGCGGAACAATGGTGTCTTCCTCGTTCGAGGCTCCGACTGCAGCGCGGGAAAACCCACCGTGCAGTATCGCGGCATGTAAGTCTCGCACGCGAGAAATTGCATAACATGTAATTGACTTCCTCAGATTCTTCAACGACGAGCAGCCTGCCCTTACCAACTGGGCGAATGAGAAGCTTAGACCCGCTGGCTCTAACCTGCCGACGTTCCGCTCAAACTTCTACGTCCTGGTATTCGAGCTCATCCTGAGAATGAAAGCGAACTTCCTCTGGCCCGCCATCTGGAACAGGTTCGCCGCCTGTCATGCAGCATTCCTTGAAGTTGATGATAATTTCAGCATGTTCGCGGTTGACGATCCCATGAGCCAGTTCCTGGCTGATTATTATGGTGTCGTAATGGGGACCTCTCATCAGGAGCCCATGATGCGTTCTACCCCTCTCGAGTTCAACAAATTCGCCCAGGGCCCGTATGACTTCAATACCAATGCCGCTAACATCACTGTGAGTGTATATCTTCGGTGCCACAGTAAACGGCTTCATGAGATGAAATAGCAATACTGGATCGACGGAACGAAGAGAGCAAAGCCTTTCGAGAGCGTTTTCACAATGGGAATGCGAGGTAATGCGCCCTCATGCGCTCGCGCGACGAGCTAATTTGATACCTCAGGCTCGGGAGACCTGCCTCTCGGGGATTCCACCAACATCGCGCTGCTGGAAAAAATCATCGACAGTACGCCAAGCACAGCGCTGGCGGTTTCAGTGACTTATCATAATCTCAGCTCAAAGACAGATTATCCAGGACGTCTTCAATACGACTGATCAGACCAGCGTGCCTCAAGTGTGGTGTACGTGCCAAATATTGATCCACATGCAAATAAACTCACACCTTTTCTTCCAGGTCTCTACAAGGTCTGCTATGGACGGCTTCAATTCCCACCACGAGCTAACAGTCGTGCAGGAGGTGCAAAACTATTACAGCGGAGGCATGCGCGTGCCAGACGACATTACACTTCTTTGGACAGATGACAACTGGGGGCACGTTCAGCGCCTTCCAAGCGACTCTGAGCGGCCCAGATGGGGAGGTGAGAACCAGATCATCAGGCCTTACTGTGTTCTCACAAGCAACAGGCGCCGGTGTTTACTTCCATGCCGATTGTGAGTCGAGAACTGTAATCGGGAAACCAATGTCTGACATAAATTCTTAGATGTGCGTATATTTCGGAGCGACTCGCACTCTTAGCTTAACTTCCTGAAGGTGGGAGACGTCAGAGACTATAAGGTACGATTGCATATTACCAGTTTATTCATTCCTCACGTGCTTGTAGTGGATCAACACCGTCAATAAGTGAGCCATGAGCAACATTCCAGAGCTGAGATACTGACCCATTTAGTGTCCAATCGTGGCAACAGTTATCCCTCGCCGTGGAGTACAACGCGACGCGTGTCTGGGTTCTCAACGTTGGCGATCTGAAGGCCACCGAAATGCCAACCGACTTCTTCCTCTCGATGGCGTACAATGCCTCCGCATTGTGGGTCGCTTAATATGATCTGAGTGATTGTGCGCTGACTCGTTTCTAGCAACAAGGACAATATTCTCGAGTACCAAGCTCGTTGGGCTCAGCGCGAATTTGGATCTGAAGCGCTTGCTCCGCGTATAGCTGCCATCGCGTCCAACTTCACGCGGCTTACAGCAATGCGGAAACCCGAGCTCGTAGACCCTTCAACGTTCTCCGTCACGAATTACCGCGAAGCTGAGACAGTCTCGGCACTCTGGGACGAAGTTCTGAACGACGCTGCGTCTGTGATGAAGCAGCTTCCCGAGAAAGCACGACCTGCTTTCTTCGAGACGGTCCTTCATCCAATCAATGCGACCGCGAACCTGCATGCGCTCTATATCGCTGCTGGACGCAACGTCCTCTTGGCCTCTCAGGCGTCTAACTCGGCCAACGCATTTTCCGACGAGATCGAGGAGCGCTTTGGTGTAGACCAGGACCTTAAAAACGAGTTCCATACAATGCTTGACGGGAAATGGGATCATATGATGGATCAGACGCATTTCGGGTACGCGTACTGGCAGCAGGTGTGTTTGCTTGATTTTCGACAGTAAAACGCGCCGTCTCATGCACCTGTCAGCCAATGCAAGATACGCTTCCTCCCGTCGCACGCGTATTCACTGCGTCTCCTGCGCTGGCTGGAACGATGCGAGTTACGGTGGAGAACAGCAAGGGAGCTTGGCCGGGCGATAACGTCAACAATTGCGCAAACGGCTATGGCTGCACAGATCCCACACTACGTCCGCTCTCACCGTTCGGCCCTCAGTCGCGCTTTATCGACGTCTCACCCAGTGGCCCGCGAGAATTCTCTTTCAACGTGACCAGCTCTACGCCTTGGCTGACCATCAAGAATGGGAGTGGCAGTTTGCAAAGCAACAGCCTGCCTCATCGCGTCGAGGTCGGAGTGGACTGGAGCAAGTTCCCCTTAGGCGCCACGGGCATGCAGAACGGCGTCCTTCGCGTCACCTCGTCAGTTGGAGATGGCGTTGGCGTGACGCTTCCGGCGATCAAGACCTCTCCTCCCGCTGGTTTCAAAGGCTTCGTTGAAGGAGACGGTGTCGTTGTGAGTACCTCGCACTGGACTCCCGAACCTGTGGCTAAATACCGAATGGTATGTAGTCGATGGAGGCATCTCATTGGACTCGCAACACGCCCGTGAACGCTGTCGGCTTCGCCGCCATCCCCAGCTTCGGGACGAGGGCATTTGACGGCGTGTCGACATTCCCAGGCCTGTCGGGCAACTTCACACCAGTGGGAACAGGAGTGCGTCGTCACATTTGAATTGCACGCGTACTTACCTCCCGACAGCCCTCGATCGAGTTCGATTTCGTGACCTTCAACACGCCCACGGGCGGCAACACCACTAGTCTCAAGCTCACGACCTTCCTGTACTCTTCTTTCAACATGCTCGCCGACGGGCCGTGCCTGTTCGGGCTCTCGCTCGACGGGTCCGATTTCCAGACCGTCCAGCCTATCCCCAACATCGTGTCGACGCCGCAGAACCAGGTCTACGTGCCGGACGATTGGAACCAGGCGGTTGGGAACGCTGTCCGCGCGCATGTGACGACGTTCCCCAATGTCGCGCCGGGGAAGCATACGCTCAAAGTCTCGATGATCACGCCTGGCCTTGTCTTCGAGAAATTTGTGAGTAATCCCACCTGGCACCGCGAAACCAATGCAATCACTGACCGATTTACGGTCTACAGGTCGCAGATATGGGCGGTCTGCAGACCAGCTATCTGGGCCCGCCTGAGAGCTCGTCCGTATGAAGCGAACACGACTTGTCATGTACAGTATTTACCAGGGAAGAAGGAAAGGGCCTCGTCCTAAGGCTTTTCCATCGCACGTTGCAAAGAAGGAAGGCATCCGATAATATAAAACGATAAATATACACGGAGGGAGGGCTTGTTCCTTACGCTGCCGCCTTGAACATGTCCTGGATGTCCCAGAGCGTAACGAGCTTCTGGCCCTCCTTGAGCAGACGGCTGGTGTAGAGCCCGGCCTGGTACCCTCCGAGCTTGCCGTTGCGCGCAATGTCCTGCGCATCCTCCGGCGCCTCCCATGAGCTCCATGCATGGATAGGTACTGCAGACGTTAGCAAGCGTGAGTAAGCTGGAAAAGGAATGAGGGGAATGCGCACCCCATGCCACACGGTCCGCGAGCGGCTTGCCGGGCGACTTGTCGCGCGCCCACTCGTCGAGTTTGCCAGCGACGAACTCAGGCCCGCCGAGGAAGTCGGTCGGGCCGGCGTTCCAGAGCGTAATCTTTGCGCTGACGACCGGGAGGCGCGGCTGGCCGTCGCCGCGGTTACCGTACATGACCTTGCCCTGGCCCGCGGCGTACGGCCCGTACTGCAGAACGAAGAGCGTGTCGAGGTCGGGCGCCGCGCGCGCGATGTCGTCGTACGCGCCCTGGGCGGATGGGCTGTCCCATTTGTCCGTAAAGACCATGGCGAGGTCGAGCCCGACGCGGTGCGCCCATGGTTGGCGGCGCTTCGTGAACTCGGTCACGGCGTCCGAGCCAACCTTCTCGTGGATAACTTCGAGGAATGCTGTCGTTCTGTGAGCAAGAGGCGCGCTGTGGGTGTTGAATTACGGACCGTACGAGTCGCAGAAGTTGATGAAGCCGTCGTTCGCGGTCGCCGTCTCTTGGTACCACGCGAGCGAGTCGGGCACGCTCTGGTACATGGACGAGACGGGCAGACCCCTGCAATGAATCATCAGAGGCTTGCTTTTTGAGGAATGGCAAATGCGCACCAGGTGAAGGGAATCTTGCCGCGGTGCTTGGACGAGTACCAGGTCGGGCTGGTCGCGCCGTCGCCGATGGTCCAGGCAAGGTTGTCGCCGTCAGTGAGCACAAACGCGACGTAGTGGCTTTCGCCATCGTCCACCATGGCCGTGTGGTTCTGGCGGAAGGCAGGCAGCTCGGGCAGAGGGCCCGACGACAGCACCGGCCAGTTTGTGGTCCAGTCCGACGCAACGAGTCCCTTGCCTCCGCGTTCAGAGCCCGTCATAACCATGTCGTGCTGCATGACACGCGTTACCGTTATTGAAGAATAGCTATTCAAGATTGAGGACGCACCTCGTGAAGGCCATAGCCAATAGTCGTGCCGCCGACGCTGATTCCGTCGAGCGCATTAAAGTACCCGCCGTTCGGCGAGTCGACGGCGAGCATGGCGCCCGTCGCGATGACCATTTCGCGGGCGGCGGGTATGTCCGTACGCAGAATCGCGGCGAGGTCCGGGTTAAACTTGAATCCCTTGGCGACGAGGTCATCGTAGGTCATCCCGCGCGCATCCGCGAGCTGCTCCAGCCCGGCGTTCTTCGCCGCGTCGATCATGGATTCGCCGACGAGGACGGCGCTCAGATGCGCGCTCATGCTGGTCGCGATGTTCGAGCTGAAGTCGCCCTCGCCGGTCTTGCTGTCGTCAAATTTGTACACCACAAAGCCCTAAAGCATGGCGCTGTTAGCTGGTGTTGAATATCCACTTCCAAAGCGTACCTTCACGGCGCCAAGCTCGGCGTACTTCTTGACAGTCGCCCAGATATCTCCGTCGATTTCCTCGGTTGGCACACCCGTACGCTCAACGAAGCGACCGCGCAGGAGGTTGTCGGGGTCGCCGTTCGTCTTGATCCACAGTATGGGCGTGCTGGGATCCTCCACCGAATGCCGGACGGACAGTCCGACGAGCGAGCGCTGCAGAACTTCCAGTCCCCAGTCGTCCTTCGGCGGCGGCTGTATCCACAGCTTCGCGGGCGTCGGGAACTCGGAGTTCTTCCATGGCAAATCGCGTGGAAGGGTCTTGACTGTCGGCTCTGGCGGCGGAGCGGGTGTAGGCGTTGGAGTTGGTTCGGGCTCCGGCGCCGGTGTCGGGGTAGGCGTAGCTGGCGGCTCAGTAGGCGATGGCGTCGCGGGAACGCACGCGCGCTCTGAGATAGGTGCGGGTGAGCTTTTGAAGAGGAAGAATTGCCGAATACGTACTCTGCATGCGAGCGCGCTTGCTTAACGAGCCGCGCGAGGGAAGGCCATGAGAAAGAAGAGCAAATACTAGGAGCGCAGTAAAGAGACGCGGAAGAAGAAAGTTGTTGCGAGCGGAGACCATGGTGGCTACCGCCTGCCAGAAGAAAACGAAAGGCTGCTGAAGACGAAAGGAAGAGAAAGAGTCTGGGATCACGCGAGTCGCGCCCAGGCTGATAAGAGTACTGGCACAGCCATCTAGCAGCCATCTGTGGATCGGGATTGGTGTTACAACGCTGATCGCAGCATCGGACGTTACGGCGCTGACTGTACAGAGAGAGGTAAGTACATGCCGGTAGACAGACTTTTCTACTAACAATTCAAAACGCTGAACACCGCAGCCTGAAGTATTTGCAAGGAGTTAGTGCGTTGGTTGGCCCACAGAAGAGACCGACGCACCAGAGATGTTCAATTGTAAGAGGATCACCGGGAGGTTGCTGGTTGCGACTCTATGATGGAGACGACATTCGAGATCTTGCCGTCAACAAAATCGTAAAAGACGTGTTCATACGCTGGCCCATCCCAGGTGTGGGGGTCGAACCGGATTCTGCAGGCAACCTGGCCCGTCTCTTCATTGCAAACGAGCTTCTCCGGGACGAACAGAATTCCAGAGTACGGTTTGCTCGTGTCCCTGATCATGAGAGCGTACTCGGTGTTGCTCATGCTCCGGTTGTTGTGTGTAACCGTAGGCTGGGCGTAAGAAGCCACGGCTTCCCAGTCTTTTGCATCGATGGCCTTCAGATATGCTCGATAGCTTGCTTCAAGGGTCATGGCAACGACGAGATCGGCAGATTGAATAAGCAGGTCAAGAGATTTGTAGCTCCGCTAGAAAGGTGCTCCTCCCCTCACTCCGTCGTCAATTGGCACTCCTAACAACTGTGGAATGACCACACCAACGCCTCTGAGGATGTCGGCGTACTATTTCATTCTCCGGGGCAATGCACCCACCAGGGCGCGTCTCAACACCTAAAAATATTCAAGGTCAAGATCATTTGCTCGCGGTAATATTATTGGGACTTGGCTGTGATCTACAGCAGTTTAACTGGAGGTTGGAACCTGGCTACTCAGCATGGTCTGCTGCGACTTTGACTTGGCCGCTGTATTGCACTCTCGCGCTACGTGAACGCCAGCTAACAGACAGACATAGGGTATTTGCCACTCATTGCGAGGCAGACGGCCCTCGAGTTCCACCCCGGCTTTGAGAACGGCTTGACTGTCGCTACCTACGTCGGCCTGCTCGCCGGCGCGCTCTTCTGGGGCCTCAGCGCGGACATGATTGGTCGGCGGATTGCATTCAACTGCTTGCTCATGATCTGCTCCATCTTCGCGATTATAGCGGGCGCTGCGACCAACTGGATTGTGCTCGGCTTCTTCGTCTCTCTCGCCTGCTTCGGCGCCGTCGGGAACCTCGTGCTGGACACTACTGTCTTCCTCGAGTACCTTCCTAGCAAGGACCAGTGGCTACTCACCGCTATGGCCGCATAGTGGGGCGTCGGCCAGCTCACCGCAGGACTCTTCGCTTGGGCGTTCCTGCCCATCTTCTCCTGCCCTGATCCCCTCTTCAATCCTGACACGCCTCCGTGCCTCAGGAAGGACAACATGGGCTGGCGTTATGTCTGGCTTGCTGGCGGCGGGCTCGTCTTTGTCATGTCGATCCTGCGCCTCACGGTCATCCGGCTTCGCGAGTCGCCCAAGTATCTCATCGCGGAGGGAAAGGACGCTGAGATCGTCGAGACTTTGCAGATGATCGCTACCAAGTATAATCGGCCGTGCTCGCTCACACACGCGAACCTCGAGGCGTGCGGGCCGATCAACAGCACGAGATCTCACGCCGCCCAGCGCGTCTCGTTCTCTGAGATCTGGATCCACATCCGCGGCCTGTACATATGCCTCAAAACGTATGGGCCTCTCGACGACGCTCATCTGGTTTTCCTGGATGTGCATTGGGCTCGCGAATCCACTTTACAATGTCTTCCTGGCGGCCTACCTCGCGTCGCGCGGCGCGCAGTTCGGACAGACGTCCGCGTACATCCAGTGGCGCAACTACGCGATCATCAACCTCTGCGGTATCTTCGGTCCCGTTCCCGCGGGCTTCATGTGCGCGACGCGCATCGAGCGGCGCGGCGCGATGGTCGTTGGTGCTCTTCTCACGACGATATTCTTGTTTGCGTATACCAAGGTGCGCAGCGATGCGCAAAACTTCGGGTTCAACTGTGCCGTCTACTTCTGCCTCAACATATACTACGTCACGCTGTTCGCCTACACCCCCGAGGTACTGCCTAGTGCGCATAGAGGGATAGGAAAGGTATCGCCATCCGCCTGAACAGGGTCATGGGCGTCTTGAGCGCTGTCATCGGGATGGTGGCCGATGTGAGTCGTTTCCGTCTCATCTTTCGGTGCTCGTGTTGACCCGCCACTAGGCGAGCACTCCGGTTCCTATCTATATTTGCGCCGCACTGTACATTGTGCTCGCTGTAGTCTCCGCCTGCTTTCCCTTTGAACCCTACGGGAGACGAAGTTCGTAGATATCTTCCGACTATGCAAACACTGAGACGATTGTATTCTGCGCAATCACAGGGACTACTGCAAAGTACAATTCTCAAGTTACACTTGTATATTGGTTTCAATTCCAGGCGGGTTGTGCAGTAACTGCCCAAGCAAATCACATAGGCAATTCGTTGTCGTTGGGTCAAAGGTATTTTTCACGCGGGGGTATTTTTACCTTCGCCACTGCACACTCCTTCAAGGTCACCTCTGCTCGCATAAGAGCTGCCGCCCTCACTTATTCAATCTACGATGTCGGCCAGAATGGGTCGGATGACATAATCTAGGCTTGAGTTTTAAAAAACCGCTCTCGCGGTCAGCTCACTGCTCCTTCGTCTCGTACGTGGGTATCTTCACTTCTGATCACTGTAAAAGTAAGGTTGCCCGACATTCCAGAAAAGTGCTCAAGCGCCGACAGAAGATATTCGCTGTTCGGCCTGGGAATGCCTTGGCTGCAATTGTGACTGGCAGGCGCTTCTGGAGCCGATTCAATGCTTGACCTCTGCCAGGCGCTCTTCGGGGCCCATATAACTGCGGCCTGGATTGGGGCACCTCGTGGTCACCTCCGCAATGTCCTCTACGGCCATCTCGCCCGTTGCGCTTGGTGCTACCGCAATTCTGGGATGTGCGGCTGCCTATCTCGCATTGCACAAGTGGCGCATGGGACGAAGCCTTCCACCAGGACCTCGAGGTGTCCCAGTGCTTGGGAATGCTCTCAGCATCCCAGCTGAGCATCCCTGGCTGCAGTTCTTCACCTGGGCAGGAGAATACGGTGTGTTGCCTGCGCAAAGACTTTCGCGGCCCTGCTTGACCTCTAGTGGTAGGGGACGTCGTGTCTCTCGACGCGCTTGGGCAGCATATTATTTTACTCGGCTCCGCCGAGGCCGTAGACGATCTGCTCGTCAAGCGTGGCGCTATCTACTCGGATCGACCACCCCTCTATATGGCTAGCGAACTGTCCGTTCGAATGCGCCAGCGTGGTTCATTCTCATGAATTGTATAGTGTGGGCTGGGGCAAGTTGCTCGGTGTCATGCGCTACGGCGACCGATTTCGGCAGACGCGGCGCTACATGAGCGGGATCCTCAGCGCACGGGCGTCGCAATCGTACATTCCTGTAGAGGAGCACGCAACGGCCGTCTTCTTGCGCAGGCTGATCAAGTCGCCGGAGAACTTCCACGGCCATGTTCACTGGTACGCCTTACCGCCCGAATTCTGCCTGGAACTAGGCATGGAACGGAGCTTCTGGATCTTTATAAATCGTAGGGTCGCGGCGGCACTGGTCTTGAAACTCACTTACGGCTACGACGCGGCGGAGGACGACGATCGCTTGGTCTACATCGCAGAGAAAGGCATGGCCAATTTCTCGTTGGCGACGGCGCCAGGATGGATTGTCGATTTGGTGCCCGCCAGTGCGTTTCGCGTTTCACTTGCTGTGAAAAAGGCTTTCACTGACCATTCGTCGTGCCAGTCCGCTTCCTACCGAGTTGGCTCCCCGGTATAGGCTTCCTTCGACAGGCTCGGATTTGGCGCGAAGAAACGATGGCGATGATTGAGGAGCCGTACAAATATGTCAAGGCACAACTTGTCTGTGGCAACCTTTTTGAAGATGCATTTTGCGCTGAAGAAATATGCAGGACGCGGGAATCGCTCCTCATGCCCTGATCGTGTCGCTGTTACAGGCAGAAGAGGGCGAGAGCATCTCCCCGCAGGAAGAGGAAATCATCAAGTGGGTTGCAGGTGCTTTATACGCCGGTGCGTCGCATCAAATAGAAGTCCTGAAGCAGGTCTTGAACTACTCATTAAGGCGGCGCGGACACGGTGGGTTCAGCTACCTCATGACTTACCTTGAGGTGCATTCTGATGCAAAGCTGCAGTCCGTCTCCTCCAACCTCTCGTTCTTCCTCGCTATGACGCTCTACCCCGACATTCAACGCAAGGCCCAGGAGGAAATTGACGCACTCACAGGCGGAGACCGACTTCCCGTCTACGCAGACCGAGATCGGCTGCCGTACGTCGATGCCTTGGTCAAGGAGATCCACCGTTGGAACCCCGTCGCGCCATTAGGTGAGAACCTCCACTCGGAGCTGACCGCTGAACACTCTGAATCGTCAGGAGTTCCGCATTATTCCACACAGGATGACGAGTACCGCGGCTGGCACATCCCCGCTGGGTCTATCGTTATGTCAAATATTTGGTACAAGCGCTTCATACTATTAGGCACGCACGAGCGCTGATTCGAGCGCGCCAGGCACTTGCTTCATGACCCCGCTCGGTATCCCGAGCCTATGAAATTTTACCCAGAGCGGTTCCTCGATGCCGTCCAAGGCTCCGGTGTAAACGAGGATCCGAAGATCCATGCATTCGGGTATGGTCGCAGGTGAGCCCGCTCCGTGCGAACGCAGATCATATATGTATTAGTAACATTCGCTGAATAGGGAGTGTCCGGGAAAGTACATCGCGGACTCGTCTGTGTGGCTACTTGTGGCGATGACGCTTGCCGCGTTCACCATCTCAAAAGCAGAGGACGCAAACGGGGAGCCCATCACGCCGGATGGCAGATACGAATCTGGCACCATAAGGTACGTTTCCTGCAGTGCGTAGCAGCTATTCGTAGACTGAGATGTGAGAAGCCATCCCCCCCCTTTCAAATGCGAGATCAAGTTGAGGTCGGCGAAATGGGACCAGATTGTACCAGCGGAGCGGTCTCTGGCCGCTATATGAGACACGGGATACTATCCGCCTGAGGCGTGGCCATATGCGCTGGCGCCCGTTCGAAGGGCTGTACAGTATTATAACGGCGGGGGAGTAGTACAAATCCAGAATTACAGAAAAACGCGTAGGAACGTTCACAGCGTCGCGTTGAGCGGGACTTTGAAGAACTCGACGCCAGTGGACAGGTCGGGCTGCAACGAAGTGCAATGCGTCAGTCATCCGAATGGTTCAGCAACTGGACAGGCCGCATGCGTACCCCGTTCCCGAAGGTCACCGCAGCAACGACGTCGTATGGACCCGAACCTTCCGCGAAGAAGTTGGGCGGGAGAGGAAGGGACAGTGTGAAGTTGCCGTTTCCCTGCCATGGGCGTTCGAGTCAGTCAAATGCACTGTAGAGGAACCTTCAAGGAATGAGGTTACCGTTGAGGATAGTCCGCGAGCGACGAGGTCGACGTTGGCCCAGAGGGCGCCAATCTGAGTGTCTCCCAGCGCTGATGAGGACGCGTATACACCCAGCGCGATGGAAAAGTCGTCACTGTTACAGCAACGCGGTGGATGAACGGAAGCTCAGTTGCAGTGTCAGCGAATATGCGTTGTCAATCGGCGTACCGCTGAACGAACGTCGACGCAGTCTGGAAGTTGAGCGCAAGGCGTGACGACGTCGTAGGATGGTACAGCCCGGCCGGTGCGTCGAGGCCAACGATGGCAGCCTGAGCGCCAGCAAGGGAGACGGCAGCGGCGGCGACGGGGGCGACGCGCATCTTCACTTGAAGACGGGAAGAAAGAGGGGGATTCCGGGCCACTTTTATAGGAGAGAAGGCGGTGTCGTTTTGGCTTTAACGCTACTGTACTGTCACGGTGGACGGAAGACGCTTTCTCCGTTCTCCGCACGTCGGCGGATGAATCAAATACTATAGATCGGCGCGCGTATTGAGTGAGCGCTCGAGGTGAGATCACATATGACTCTTTGGGCTTGGCATTCAGGAGAATTCCAGACTGGGGAACACGTGCGCATTGAATGAATACGGACTCGGAGTATTTGGAGTTTCAGCTGCTAGTGTTTGCCAGGTGTCAACCTGATGACTACACTAGCGCTGTCCGACGGTAGGAGCACGGTGAGAGCTTTTTTTGCCGTTTGGAGCAGCAGCGTCAACTTGGCGGCAGTCGATGAACTAGTACTGTAACATCCTTTCATCTCATTCCGGTCCGCAATTCGCGCCGCCTCATTTTCCTCATACAACAACTGGGAAATTGATCCTGAAGAACTCCAACTGCGTACTCCACTGTGCCTGTTACATCCGCACGGAATCGGCGAGCGGTTGATTAGTATGAGCATTGGGCGCTTTAATTTGTAAATGCGGCACTTACGCCAAACGCCGACGTGACGGCGGCAGTGAGCGTGTAGTTCCCCGAGCCCTGGAAGAACCAAACAGCGCTGAGGTTGACGTTGATCGTGAAGTTTCCTGTGTTCTGCCAAGGGGCAACGTAAGTTGAGCACTGCGCCAAGGGGAAAGTACTGACTGTGCCGCTGTGGCCTAGCGCTTCGAGGTCGAGGTTCTATGCGGGGACTGTTGAGAACGCCCTTGAAGGTGGAGAGGAAGTTGAAGCTGACTTGCCTGGAAGAAGGTGCCCAGGCCGGTGTTACCGGTGCCTAAAGTACCAGCAGGCGCGATTCCCAAGGCGGCGCTGAAGTCTTCGCTGTGTGCACGATATCAATCAGACATTCACAGCAGCAGATTATGTCTGATATACTTGACAGTGGGAGAGGCGATCGTCTTGAACACGAGCGGGAAGGTGGAAGTGCTCGTAGCGTGGTACGTCCCGCTGAACGGTGCGAGACCGGAGATGTGGGCAAGCGCAGGAAGCGCTTGGAGGCAGAATATAGCGGAGATCTTGAGGTGCATGGTGAGAGAGCGGGCGCGAGAGCGCTCCTCTGCCCAGCAGCGCTGCTCTTTATAGCGTTAGGGTTACGCCGCTCTGCGGCCGCTTAGAGTCACTTGCCTCAGGGTTCATGGCAGGCTGCATCGATGGCGTGCTACATTAATAGGGAAAACAGGGAAAGGCAATGTCTTCAGGGGAGAGACTTAGAATGCCATTCCGTGACTAGATATGTAGACGCGGTGACTTGAGAGAAAAATTAGCTGTAACATGAACTCTAACTAATCTTACGAGATATTCATGTGCCGGGACGTCCTACCTCATACACCTGTCAGTGTCAGCGCCCAGGAACGCGATGTCGGATGCGCAGCTCCGAGTCGTGCGAAGGACCGAGTCGTGCCCGATGGCGATGAATAGCCACAAATTCGGCGACATGAGGAAATTTTTTAGAATTTAGTCTTGAGAAAACAGGGTCAGATGAAGCTTGAGACGGTTGAGTTACCACGCTGATGCCGCGTGTCTGCGTCACGTGTACAGTTGCGGGCGCGTTTGTCCTTGTTTGGCCGTTCCCTCCTCAACCACAACCGACACCGTAACGCCGGCACTATGAGCGCAAACGGCGGCGCGCCGTCCGTATCGACGCTCCTGTCGTCGCTGCAGGCACATATGACCCAACAAATATCACTACTACCCACGCTACACGCGCAGCTGGGCCTGCCGACGTCGGCGCTGTCGGACGAGCTCGAGGCGCTGCGCCGGGCACTGGTCCAGGCCGTCGAAAAGCAGGTCGACAGCCGCAAGGACGAAGTTGAGCGCTGGATGGCGCGCTGCGCAGCCATCGAGGACGATTGCGCGAAGCTGGCGCGGGCCCTGGGCGGCCATGGTCGCGCTGTTGGCGTCAGCGTTGGCGAAATCCGAAAGCAACAAGTAAGTAGATCAATGTACATTTTTTGCTACTTTTAATTAACCCTTTCTTCACGCGCAGGTGTTACCCAGACGACACGAGCAGTTAACAGCACATCAAGAGAAACTTGTACATTTGTACAACGCCCGGCTAGAACAATTACAGTCAGCAACATCACGAATCGTATCGCTCTCGGGCACCCTGGGCCCTTCCTTCTACCCACGCGACGTTCTCGAGCCCGCGCCCGCGACAGACGACCCCGACGGCTGGCGCGATGTCACACCCGAACGCTTCAACCGGCTCGAGAAAGAACTCGTGCGCGGCAAGACTGAAATCGTGAGTTCATACTGCCTGTGGTATTGCTCTTTCAATGAAATGTTGACTGACGCCTTCCTTGCGCAGACTCGGCGATTATCCCATCTAGCGACTACACTCGAGCAGATTACATGGCTGCACACCGAGCTCGGCATCCCTCTTCCCGAGGTGGACGACTGTGATCTGAGCCGCACGACATACGCGCATGTCAGGCCTTCGACCTCGTCGTGTTCCGACGACCCATTCGCCGCGCCAGGCGACGACACAGGATACGCGCGTGTCTTTGCGCAATATGTCGCGCGGCTCGAGGAGGCGGAGAACGAGAGCCTCGCGGTGGACAGCGAGACGCTCGGCGTGGAAGGCGTCGAGCCGACCGTGCCACTCATCGCCTGGGCGGACCGCCTGAAAGCAGACGTAAGTCCCCCGCGTTCGTACATGCAACATCGCTAACGTTCCGCAGCTGGACGACCTGAAAGCGCAGCGCGAGGCATCCATCCAGGCGCTCTACGACACGCTCGAGGCGCTCTGGAAGCGGCTGAGCGTGGACGAGGGCGCGATCGACGAGTTCGTCGAGGCGCACCGCGGGAGCACGCTCGAGACCGTGCAGGCGTACGAGGACGAGCTGGAGCGCATGCTCGAGCTCAAGCGCGAGCGCATGTCCGTCTTCGTCGAGAACGCGCGCGCGGAGATCCGCGCGCTCTGGGACGACCTCATGTGCGGCGACGACGCGGACTTTGCTGCGATGGACGACGAGGAGCATACCGAGGAGCTGCTCATGCTGCATGAGGAGGAGATCGCGCGCTTGAAGGACGAGCGGCGGACCAAGGCCCCGCTGTTGGCTGCTGTGAGGCGCTGGCTTGCCATTTGCGATGAGGAGCGCGAGTTGGCGGCTGCTGCGTCGGACCAGTCCCGCTTGCTGGGTCGCGGGCCGCGTGATCCTGGTAGACTGTTGCGCGAGGAGAAGATGCGCAAGCGCGTGCAGAAGGAGAAGCCGAGGGTGAGTTCTGGTTACCGGTGCGCTTCATGACTTGTTCGCTGACGGACTGGTACTAGCTTGAGCAAGAACTGCGCGTCGCGATACCGACGTGGGAGCGCGAGAATGGGCGTGGATTCTATGTGCGCGGCATGCGCGCGCTGGATATGATCGAGGAGGCGTCTGCGGAGAAGGAGAACAAGAAGGTCCGTGCTACTTTGCGTACGCTCCGTGCCCTCTCTGATATTTACTTTCCCCAGCGTCCCAAGCCCAACGTCGTACCAGCCCGCGCGACGACGCCGCAGCCCGTGCAGAATATAAACGGAAAGCGTACAACACCGACGACACGGAGCGCGTCGACAGCAAGCTACGCGCAGGCGCCGCCGACCAAACGGGCGAAACTGACACCCCAAACGCAAAGCCAGTCGCGCCCGCCGTTGAGCGCACACAACGGGCAATACGTCGGCGGCGGCGGCGGTAGTGTGAAACCGCTGTCCGTATCATCGGCGTCGGGGGGCAAGAGCCACCTGCCGATGCCCAGCAGCAAGTCCTCGCAGTCGCACCTCCCGGTCCCCTCGGCGTCGCACCAGCAGGCGGCGCTCGGGCTCGGGCACCCGAAGCACAAGCCCGGCTCGGCGACGCGCCGCGGGCCGAGCAACGCGTCGACGGGCTCGACGCGCGGGCTGTACGCGCGCGCGCGCCGCGAGAGCTTCCGGCCGCGCGCGAGCGTCGACGCGTGGGCCGAGGCGGTCGGCATCCTCACGCGCGAGCAGGGCAAGTTCACGGGATGGCCGGTGTTGGAGGAGGATGAGGATGTTTATTGATGGCGCGTGAGGGCGATCGTCGTGTGTGGGGGGCGGGGATGACGGATGACTTGCGTGACTTGGAGAGTGGGTGGGTGCTTGTATGAGTTGAGGAGCCAGCCATCCTCAGGCTGACTCGGAGGACGATATTTTTCCGGTTGCATGTGACCGACCTTGCATCTATGTCTTATTATTCTCTTTGCTTTTGACTATGAAACTTCGTGGACTGCTGTATAGTTTGCTTCAGCAGGCCTGTCCTCCATGGTGACGACGTTAGGAGAACCTGGGATGGGGCATTCAAAGCCTCAATGCGTTGCCAGTGACTCTGGAGGGGCGATTGCCATCCCCATGACAGTTGCCATGATCTGGCAACGTGTGTAAGATTTCACTCTCACTGCATCCCTGCCATATTTTGCTCTGCTGTTGCACTCCTCGGCTCAGACTCATTTGCAGACTTGACGGAGGAAGACAAATGTCACAAACAATCGTTCTAAAGTAAAGGACTTACGCGTCGAACTGGGGAGGAACTAGTCTCCTTCGCAGACTTTGACGTTCGAAGATAATCGTTCGAAGTAAAGGGAGGAACACACGCCGTCACCATAAAGAGAAGAATGGTCATATATGCATTAACCAGTCTGGGCATTAATGGAACCACCTGACAGGTGGTTTCGAGGGAAATGCACAGTACACGAGGTACCGGCGATAATAGGGACGTTGAAAGGTCCATCCCGGCGGCTTTGCAGCTTGCTCCATAGATTATGAGCGTCGGATTCATCACAAGCTAGGTAGTAAGCAGCACCGCACTTACGCGTGGGCACGTTAATCCCCTGAAGCTCGGTGTTCTGTATAGGACCACATACCGCGAATCTACCTACCTACCTACCTACCTGATGCCTCACCACGTACGTGTACATCAGAGTGCTGCAGAGACATCAGAGCGCGCTCGAGTGACCGCCTTGGAGGATTATAGCGTACTTGTTCTGAGCAGTGCCTCCTACGAGCTGCGTCGTACCCGCCGACATCGACTGCGAAAGCGCGCATAAGTGACTGAACAAGGCGGGCGAGCGCGGGGACGACGAACGAAATACTGCCTCAGCAGCGCACTACCATCCGTTGTCGCACACGGTTTTAAGACCAGTGCCCCATCGCTCTTCTGCGTAGTAATGCACGAGCCCTTGGATGACCACCGGCCGTATACTGCAGTGGTGTCGTTGGGTGAGAAACCCAGGAAGGTCGAGTTGCAAGTCTGCAGCGTGAATAACTGCAGCGGTGCCGTGTGGTCGGCGTACAGGTACGGATGCCCGTTGGCTTCGCGCGCGGGGCTGCTTAGGATGGCCTCGATGGTGTTGTGGACGTAGCTAACGACTTTGTACGCGAGGTACCCGGATGTGACGTTCGTGCACACGAGCGGCTTTCCCGAGGCGGAATCGGACGCTGCGGAGAGCAGGGTTGCGAGTGCAAGGGCCACTAGAACGAGCATGACGATCCAGGAGAATCGACGCTCGTCGTGTGAGTGTTTATGTGCCCGTGCGTGGCGATCGGGTCCCGCGACAATTCCGCACCCACTTGGAGCCAGGATCGCGCAAGTCGTCGTGCGGAGTAGAAAAGGGGTGACGCGACATTGGAGTGAGTGGTTGGAGCTCTGCGAGAGCACTAGATATCTAAAAATAGCAGCTCAAGTCGGCGCGCAGAGTAGCCTGGCCTCAGTCTGCCAGCCGGCGCGTATTGGAGACGGTTCTGCCAGCGGGCCAAGGCACTTGCACGACAGGGATGACCAAGGGATCAAGAAGTTCTGAAGTAAACGCCCTAAGAAGACGTTCCATAAGTGCCGCGAGACGCGTGCGGGCTCCCGCATTAAAAAGTCGTCTGCCGAGTTGCTCGCAAGGCAAAAAAAGAAGCGCATAGGCACGAAGAGACTGGGAAATGATTCCAACAGTATGCATTCATTTTGAAGCGCCTACGCAAGCATCTCGCCGTCCAGTCGTACCGCAGGCGCGCCGGGAAATCGAGGTGCGCTTGATCCGCGTGAAAAGGCTCGAGGCTCGAGCCACCTAGTTGCCACCACATCGTGGGTTCTAGGGAGTCAGCCACAAGAAATGGACGCCGCTGTGAACAAGCATCGTTCGGGCGAGTCTGGCAGAAGGAAGGAAGACACAGAACGGTAGCGCCCGTGATGGCCGCTTGTTCCGAAACCTAGTTCAGCCGAACTAGAGACACTGTATCCCCGCACGCACTCACGCTTCACGTTTCGAGTGATCCTTCCTGTGGCCACGACAGCTTCCATGTATTAGGGGTGTATGATCCCTGTGATGCCGAAAACTCGATATGAGCGCTCTCGTAGACAATGTGGGAGGTATAAAAACCAACTGCGGGAGTATACTGTGGTCTTCAGCCCACTAGCACTCAGAAAATTGACCTTGCAAGAGCTCCTACTCGACCTACTCGGCAGATATGAAGCTGGCAGCCTTCACCGCTCTCATTATCATTGCTCCGTTCATCGCGGCTCGTCCCGCCGAAGGTGAGGGCGCCCTCTGCCTCATCTCCCCTATATAAAAGCATGCTCAAGGTTTTTCCTAGCTGCTGCAGTCGTCGCCCGCCAGAGCGGCACGACCACCTTCACGTGCGAGTCCGGCATCTTCGGCCGCGTGGGGAACCCCGTCTGCTGCCCGACATCCACTGTCTCCGGCACCAACACGGACGACAACAGAACCGCCGGCACGACTGCCAACCCATGCTTCTTCAACCCCTCGTGGCTCCCGCCGAACGATCCGTTCCATGTCGCACCCGCTACCGGAAACTGGTGAGCATCTCATGGTCGTCGAGAGTCCAAATATGCCTGGGATGGTGTCACTGACGCTGGTATGATTCTACTCTGCCAGCCTCGGCGAGACGGGTTTCGTGGGTCTCTGCTGTAGCGGCACCATCCGCGAGACCGGCCCTGGGCCCAACAATAACAATCCCATCCAGCCCATCATTGGTTGCTTCGATCGTGAGTGGAAACAGTACTGGACTGTGGGCCGACATTGACCCGTCAAATCACCAGCTGCTTTTGTCTCTGTCAACTCCGTTTGATGCGTCTGCCCTTGGGCTTCAACGAGGGGCTCCCGCAACCTGAATCAGAGGATCTTCTGTGACGTTAGGGATTCAACTCCTGAATTGATATAGCTTGTTCATTGCCCGAAGCTCCCGACAATATTTGTGCCATACGGGCGTCTTCGGACGGGTCAGGCGGCTCAAAACCTCAGTTCAGTGACCTGCAGCTGAGACGGATAGTTCTGAGCCACAGTGGATCCACGCACCGAGAATAGAATGGGTGCTGATATGTAAAGTGCCCGGAAGCAGTAGGCGTGCGGTAGATGCACGTTGATATCTGGTTTAGAGCGCATTCACGGTGAGGCCGACTGTCCCGCAAAGATCATCGTGAGAGACGCCGTATATCGCCGCACGAGGTTGAGTGGTAGCCTGAGCTTCCAAGCGCAGACATTGGTTTCTACTGAGATTCCGTCGGGAGGACATGA
Organism: Auricularia sp. M13; assembly: GCA_037042915.1. Lineage (NCBI taxonomy): Eukaryota > Fungi > Basidiomycota > Agaricomycetes > Auriculariales > Auriculariaceae > Auricularia > Auricularia sp. M13. The sequence continues at coordinate 748,141 of CM073194.1, read as the reverse complement.
CGGATCCAACTTCGAAGTTCGAAGACACGATGACACCCCTCAGTCGCGTCTAATTAGGAGTTCAGGCAACGCCGCTTGTCACTGCGCTCATTAATCTGTCGAAGTAGCTCTTCCAGGAATCATTTCAACATACAAACACAGGCCGTGGGAGGCGATATTTATGCGTCGACCCGCAGCGAAATGCCACGCCCACGGAGCTAACGGGGGTAGCGAAGCTAGTCGTCCTGCCCATGGAGGAACCGGGATTCCCGGTGCAAGATGAGCAGGACTTGCGCAGGCACTACATATATACTGTATTTACTACGGGTTGCATCACGCTGCATGCTGCAGTCTTACGGGATTGCGGAGCGCTACGGGCTGCGGGCAATCTGTTGCCGATGATTTGAGAGGATGGCGTAGCCCCTGTCTGAAAATCTAACGCGACGTGCGGATGAGTTTGCTGAGAGAGTTTGAAGATATACGCATCTAGATACTGTACTTAGTCCAGAGTCTGAGGGATCGATTTAAGACGAGAAAACTGCGCCGACAGATCCAGGTGCCTGGCGCGCCCTGAATGGTCGGAAGATCTCCGTAGATCTCCGTCCTCATGTTCCCACCAGTTTCCCACCCCACCCACGTCATCTGCAATGCTCTCGAGAGCCATTGAACTCCATGCCTACTCCTTTATCGCCGTGTCCACTACTCCGACTGACCATAGCGAAAATTTTCTTGTGCGTTTGACAGGGCGATTCACACGGAGCTGAGCGCTGAGCAATCCTTGTTGATATCGGCGACACTTTATTAGACTCAACTAAGCCCGCTCGGCGCCAGCCGAGCGCCCTCGCAGAGGGGCTTATGACTCAGTCCGCCAAATCGGGGACCTAGGATTATAGAATAGTGCATCCTCCTCAACTCCTGGCGACTCGCTACAAGTACCAAAATTGTAGCCAAGAACCAACTCTACCTGAATATGTAGACAGAATAGCCGTAGAGTATGTGCATACTGCTCTGGTGGGGAGGCAATGGAGCTCTTCATTTTTTCAACATCCTCTAGGCATATCTTATGTCATGGTCATCCAGTCGTCCTCAAAGGTTATTCATAAATCTTATTAAATAGTTCTATGAAGCTTTGTATAAGGGATATGCACGCTAGGAGCTGCCGTTTCATGGGAATGCAACTTCCCGTAGGCGGAGAGGGCGAATCCGGGAGCAATGTCGGAAGTATATCCGCTCCATCAGACCCGCGACCGATGCTCGTGTCGGCAGCCAAACGCAGATTCAGGGGCCAGAAAACGGCGTGTTATGCAAGCAAATGACTTATTCAGTTCCCATAACATAAGTTTTTGAGCAGAATTCCCGATTTTATGTGGGAAATGGGTCATGAACTCGGAGCAGGCGGCCACAATGCAGCGTATATTACCTGCGACGAGACCAGAGGTCGTTTAAATCGGCCAAATTTAATTTACCACATAGATATAGACCTAATTGAATTTTCAAGTCTGTGAGGTAGCCTGTCAGAGCGTATCTGGCTCTTCGAGGAGCTGTGTATTGTCAGGTTGAGGCTGTCGTGACCCCCGACTGATTTGCCGCTTACGACGCGAGGAATGGCTATAGTAAAATATCCTGAGTATCTGGAATAGTAGATATGCTTCTTGGCTTTCAATTCTACATATCAACCTAGGTTTTAAAATGTGTCGTTCAGCTGCTATTCTATAATCCTAGGTCCCCCGTATAGCGGACTTTGGCACAAACCCCTCCGGCTGCCGGCCGGAGGGGTTTGGTTCCGAATCTAACACTTTATCGAGTCACGAAGGTGCAATGCGCAGCTGCGCAGGCAGGGAACACGCACATGGCGCCCAATGGATTGCGTTTAGCTGGAGTATATAGCCATACGCGGCCTGACGCCGCTCCTCTTCGTGCTGCAACGCTTCCCATGGGTCTGTTTCAACCCCAGCCTGCCCCGCCGGCCTTCGCGCAAGGCCGAACCATCCCGGAACCCTATGCATCGTGTGTTGCTTTGTCGCTCAGAAAAATACGAACAACTGACCTCGTCTTACAGGATCTGGAGTCAAGTGTGGTTGGGTTGGGTCTTTCCGCTTTTGAGGGTGGGTTTCTCGCGCCCATTACAGCAAGACGGTATATGCGCTGTGTTCTACCGCCTAAAACGACGGGCACTGAATGCCGCCAGATCTGTGGCAGGTGAACGACTTCCGGCGCGCACGCCACCTCGGGGATGTCGTCGAAGCCCACCACATCGAACGCAAACGCAAGCGCGCTCTGAAAAGGACCTCCAAAACCATAACACCGGACCCAGACGCAACGGAGAAGGGACAAGTCCCCGACCCGGCGAAGGCAGACGCGGAGGTTGACAGCGCATCGCTCGTGTGGGCGCTGTACTCGACCATCAAGTCCGTGGTATGGCTCTCGGGCCTGCTTAAGCTGGTCGGCGACACCTTGACCGTCGCATCGCCCATCGTCTCCGAGGAGCTGCTGAAGTGGCTCACCCTGGCGTACTTTCACCATCGCGCGCCCGACGACACGCCCGCCCCACGCCCAGTCGGCTACGGCGCGGGTCTTGCTGTCGCCCTTTTCCTCATGCAAGGCCAGTTCATTTCCTGGTATTTTATTCGGCGGCCCTGACCGATCGCTGCAGCCATCGCCAGCATGTGCGATTACCAGTTCGCGTACCGCACACTGAACGCGGGAATCATGATGCGAACAGGAGTGAGTCTCCCCTGCTGCATAACTATCTCTTCGAGTCGAACCGGCATTGAATCGGCACCGGTAGGTATCCTCGAACCTATTCCGCAAGAGCCTGCGACTCTCCAACCGTTCCCGACAAATCCACAGCAAGGGGCAAATCACCACCATGCTGTCTGAAGACGCCCCGCGCCTCGAGCGTACACTGTATATGGGTCACATGTTCGTCTCGCTAGCCTAGAATGAATGGACAGCCTCGCTCACATTACCCAGGGTCTGGCTCGCTCCTCTGCAGGTACTTGGGACAGCCCGTCGACACAGATGACCGGCGCTGACATGTCAACCTCCAGATTATCATCGCCGTGGCCCTGATTATTCGACTGGTATGATTCCCTGAGAACCGAGCCTATGTTTTGATACTGAGATGTCTCTCCAGCTTGGCTATTCAGCGCTTGTCGGCCTCGGAGTATGTCCTCCCACCGCCTCTCGTGCGAATGCAGCATTGACCGAGCCGCAACGCTAAATGACAGATGCTTCTTATTACAGCACCGATTCAGTCGGTGCTCGTGGCCACATACTTCAAAGCGGTTCGCAAAAATCTCGGGGTCACGGACCAGCGCGTGCGCTTAATGCAGGAGGTACATTTCGCGAAGCAGGTTATCTTTGACAGCAGAATGCTGATCTCACCGTGCATGTCGCGTTCCGATATAGGTGTTGCAAGGCATCCGGTCCATCAAGATGTACGCCTGGGAGAACTTCTACGGCCACAAGATCTCGACGTTCAGGACGCGCGAGATTAAGCTCATCCGGAAGTCTGCGTGCGTATTCGGATGAACTGGGTGAATAACGCGCTGAAGGCGGCTCAGGATCGTCCTGGCGGTGACTATGGGCGTAATGACTCTCATCCCCATCTTGTGCTGCACGATGACCTTTGTGAACATCTCCCTCTTCCGTTCTTCTCCGTAACCGACCTTCGTCTCAGGTCACCTACTCGCTCACGGGCCACGCGCTGACGCCCGCCACAATTTTCTCGGCCCTCCAGCTGTTCAACGTGAGCATCTCATTTCTTCCAGTCCTCAACAAGCACTCAAGTCTAACACCTCTGCAGATCCTGCGCATGCCGCTGCTCATATTCCCGGCGTCAATCTCCATCCTCGCCCAGGCACGCGCGTCGGTCATCCGCATGGCCAAGTTCCTCGACGCCGAGGAGGCGCCGCCGCCGTTCGCCGTGCAAAAGGAGGGCGATGTCGCGGTGGACATTGACGGCGACTTTGCGTGGGAGGAGGACGTTGAGGAGGATGATGCGCGCAAGACAAAGAAGGAAAAGCAGAACGAAATGGAGAAGGAGAAAGCGGCGTCGCCCCAGCCCGGCATCCTCGGGCGCTTCAAAGCCGCGTTTGGTGGTAAGAAGTCCCCTGCCAACGCTGCGGGGAAGCAGAAGGCGACGGAGGAGGCGGACCCTGACGCCGAGACGGCCACCATCACCGGCGATGCGCCTCCCGACGCGAAGAAGAAATCCGAGCCCTTCGCGATTCGCGACCTTCGGCTGCAAGTCCACCGCGGAGAATTCGTGGCGATCGTGGGCAGAGTCGGGTCCGGGAAGAGCAGTCTGCTGCAGGCCCTGGCTGGAGGTACGCTGATTGTAACCGCTGTCCCGGTGAAAACGGACTGAGTGTGACGTTGTCTTCAGAAATGCGCAAAACTCGCGGAGACGTGAGCGCGCCGTGCTTTTGCTTGCATATTTTTCCACTGACGGGCTTTATTCGCTTCCAGGTTGTCCTCGGCGGCCAAGTCGCATATGTTCCTCAGATCCCATGGATCATCAATGCGAGCGTCAAGGAAAACATTCTGTTTGGTGAACCGGAGGACAATGCGCGGTCCGTGTACTTCTGGGCGTCAAGGCCAGAAACTTACATCTACCAGGTACCAACAAGTCATCAAGGCCTGCTCTCTGCAACAGGACCTGGATATGTTGCAGTTCGGCGATAGGACCGAGATTGGCGAGAAAGGGATCAACCTGAGCGGAGGTCAACGTGTACGTCTTCTTTTGAATGACTCACGTTCACATCCTCAATCTGCGCACAGGCCCGTATATCCCTTGCTCGCGCCGCATACTCCCGTGCGGACATCGTCCTCTTCGACGACCCCATCAGCGCGCTCGATGCCCATGTCGGCAAGGCGATCCTGGACAACTGCCTGATTAACGGCCCGCTGAGCGACCGCACGCGCGTCCTCGTCACGCACGCGCTGCACGTCCTGCCGCATGTCGATTATGTGTACGTCCTGGACCGCGGGCGCATCGTCGAGCAGGGCCACTTCAAGGAGCTCATCGCGAACGGTGGCGAGCTCTCGCGCATTATTGACGAGTTCGGCACGTCGGATACGACGCTTGGCAAGCCGAAGACGAATGCCGTTGCCGACGAGCCCAAGGAAGAAAGTAAAGACGACGCCGATGCGCTGATGCAGGATGAAGAGCGAGCTGTGGGCAGCGTGGAGTTCTCGGCATACCTCAAGGTGGGCCATTCGTTAATGTACCGTCATGATTTTCTGAGCATTCTTGGATACAGTACTTCGACGCTGCCGGCGGCTCCTTCACGTGGATTACCTGGCTCGTTATCGTGTTAACACTCACGCAAGCCGCTCAAGGTCAGTCAGCTATCGTTCAGAAGCTGCAGTGCTGAATATCCCGTACTAGTTGCGAATACGCTCTTCCTTGGATATTGGACGAGTCGTTCCGTGCCGGGTCTCATGAACGGTCACTACATGGCCATATACGCCGGCGTCGGCGTAGTTCAAGCCGTCCTCCAGACAGTTGCCAGCTTCACTTGGGCGCTCGTTGCCTTGCGCGCCAGTTACTCTCTCTTCAGCGGCGCCCTGTCGCATGTCATGGGTTCCCCTGTCTCTTTCTTCGACACTACGCCCATGGGTATGCTATTCTCACGGTCTCCCCGATTGTTCGTGGGCTCAATGACAATCCTCAGGTCGCATCATCTCCCGATTGACCAAGGACGTTGCTTCCCTGGACACGCAGATCTGGCAGTTGTTCGATTCGGTGTGTACAACAGCTGCTACTTAATACCTCGGGCCTCACTCGCGTTTAGTTCTTCCAAACGCTCTTTTCGGTCTTCGGCACCATCGCGCTCGTATTCTACATCTTCCCGTATCTCGGAATCATATTCGCACCTTTAATTGCGGTCTACTACTTCCTCTTGACATTCTACAGGTTGGTACTTCCCCGTTTGCTGCTGAGCGTTCAATCTCCCTGCTCACCCCCTCTCAGACGTAATTCGGTTGAGATTAAACGCCTTGAGAGCGTGCTGAGATCCAGTTTATACTCGTCCTACATTGGTGAGCAAATCCGAAGCATGGATGCGACTTTCCCTTGACTCTAAACTCTCGTAGAAACAATGAACGGCATATCCACAGTCCGCGCCACACGGAGCGAGGTAGATATCAAGGTCTCGCTCTCGGTAGATGCTTTACTGATGGGCCATTCGCGTAGGATCGCTTCATCGTGAAGACAGAAAATGCGATCGACGACCAAAACCGCGCGTCGTACATGACCTGGGCGATAATGAGCTGGCTGGGCATCTACCTCACGCTTATGGGCAACCTCCTCATCCTCGGCATTGGGCTGTTCGCCGTCGGACAGCGTACGTCGGTCGATCCCTCCAAGGTCGGTGTGGTGCTTTCGTACACGATGTCGAGTGAGTGTTCCCCGTACGCATCGCGCGCGTCGATAGTTGACCGCATTACTGTGACCAGTTACGATGTTCCTGGGTGCGTCTCAATCTGAATCTCCATTGCACAGAGAGCTCACCGCTGCACAGCCGACATCGTGACCTCCTTCGCGGCCGTCGAGCAGGGCATGAACAACGTCGAGCGCATGATCGCGTACAACGAGCTCCCCGCCGAGGGGTCTGGCGTGCCCGACCAGAAGCCTGCGCCGCCGGCATGGCCGACGGCCGGTGCAGTCGAGTTCAAGGACGTCACGATGGCGTACCGCGAGGGCCTGCCCGACGTGCTTCAGGGCGTCAGCTTCAGCGTTAAGGCGGGCGAGAAGGTCGGCATTGTCGGCCGGACTGGTGCTGGTGCGCATCGCTATCTCCACCTTTTGGAACCGAGGTGCTGACTTTTCGCAGGAAAAAGCTCGCTCACGCAAGGTCTGCACTGAAGCTGTCGTTTTTTACGGAAAGCTTATTGTTGACCATCCTCCAGCCCTATTACGTCTTGTGGAGATTCACGGCGGCTCCATAGAGATCGACGGGGTGAATATCCAGCGCGTCGACCTGGCGTCCTTGAGATCGAGTCTATCGGTCATTCCTCAAGACAGCCTCTGTACGTCAACCACCCTCATATCCCGTATTTAAACTCACCACCCTCTGTTGGACAGTCCTTGGCTCTCTGCGCGAAAACATGTACGTGCCGTTAGCCCCGCAGACGAGCTCGGACTCACCGCATGCACCGTCAGCGACCCCCTGCAGTCGCGCACGGACGCCGAGCTTCTCGAGATCCTGCGCAAGGCGCACCTGCTGCCGCCGCCGGGGAAGCGCGATCCCGCGGCGGAGGGGCGTTTCACACTGGATGCGTCGCTGGGCCAGGAGGGCGTGAGCCTCAGCGCGGGCGAGAAGCAGCAGGTCGCGCTGTGCCGCGTGCTCGTCAAGAACAGCAAGATCATCATACTGGTAAGTGCCGGGTGCTCGTCCATGGCATATCCAATTGATGGTCGGGATTTGTTGTGCAGGATGAAGCGACGAGCAGCGTGGACGTCGAGACGGACGCCAAGCTGCAACTGACGATCCGGAACGAGCTGGCGTCGTCGACGCTGCTGTGCATTGCGCATCGGCTGAACACGATCGGTACGCCCTTGAACTCTGCTTCCGTGCCCCATAGCGCCCGCTGAACATCGTGCCAGCATATTATGACCGCGTCCTCGTAATGGACAAGGGAAAGGTTGCCGAGTTCGACGCGCCGCTGGTCTTGTTTGACAAGGAAGACTCGATATTCCGCGGGTTGTGCGATGAGTCGGGATTGACTCGGGACGATATCATCCGTATACGCGCCGGGGCGCAGAGTAGTGCTGCCGGGGTTGTTGGAGGATCATCCAGCTGAAAGGGGGCCTAGTAGATGCAGCCTCAGCTCTCAGATGCTTTAACTGATATTCAGATACTGACTGTAACATACGAAATTGTAGCCCCTCACAGACGCGAACTTCGGTTAATTGGATGCTTGTGTTGATTCTTGCGATGAGCGCAACCAGATTAGCACTGCTCAAAATAATGTCGCCTTGCAGGTTGGGAGCGGAACAACATTGAGCGATTTCAGGTAGGTCGATATATCTGCATTTTGAGCGCGTCAAGGGAGGTGGGAAACCATAAAATTCCGATTGATCGCCGCGTTGGGTTGACGAAATGCCCCAAGTTTGTGCAAATTGAAATTCTGGAGAGTGCGTTGAACGCTGGGATAGGCGCTACGGAGCGATTGCGGCGGGCTCCGAGGCCTCGGCCCGAATCGGGCGATTACATAACGACCGTATAAATAGGAAAAGCTCAACGGCACTAGTTTCCCTGACTCACTTCGTTCGTCTCAGCATGTCATCGTCGCGCCTCGAGTGGTTGCTGTGTACCCGATCCTACGAGCACGAACTCGGGGGGAGCTACAGCGTCCTGCTCTTCTTCGGAGATGTGCCTGACGCACCCGCCGACTGGCTCAAGCCGCCCTCGTGCTGTTTTGGGACGCACGGCCCGTACACCGACAACAGACGTCTCGCCCCGGAACACGACATCACGACTCACGGCGTCATCTTTTTGAACAAGGTGCTCAAGCGCAACTTGGGTCTCCCCGTGGACGCGCTGACGCACGACGTCGTGGTGCCGTATGTGCGCGAGAACCTGCGCTGGAGGGTCAAGATGGTATGTACCATATCGTTATACTTCTTCGCACTGCTTGATCTTGTGTGCCGTGCAGGCGGCGTCTGGCGAGGTCGTCGACAACAAGGAGCTTTCTTCGCTCAAGATTGAGATCCACAGCAGGACCGCCGGGCAGAAGCGAGCAGGGGAAGCTACTGTGTATCACTTGTAATGTATCATCAACAGCTGTTCACTTCGACTGAAGTCTGCACTGAAATAACTCCGGCCGTACTATCCTCATACATGTGTCAATGGCGCTCAGCGCGTCGGCATCGCTTCAAACATTCTCTCCATCGTAGCCACAGCGCCGGCATCCAAGTAACCGTGGGAGATAATGTTCCTCGTAATTTTTGCTCACTTATGTCGGTGGTAGAAGGAGGGTTACTCTAAGTATCACTACAATACGGACTCCTCTTCCTGCGTCGGTCGACGCGTTGCTGTCTTTGCATCCTCTGGTGGAAGATAGTCGTCGACACGCCAGAAAGAGTACTTGTAACGCTGAGATCAACGGCCTGCGTAGCATCCTCCCACATCCTCCCTGAGAGGCCAAGCGAACCACGATTCAGAAAGGCGGTGCAGCCACCGCGTTCAACCGGCCCATTGTCCGGGGCGTGGTGCAGCTTACCCTATATAAGAGGCGGGTCCGCGGGATGAGGTGGCACCCATTCCAATCCCCAACAATGTCTACTGCGCCAATCGCATCGAACAATTACCGCGGAACAACGTATGTGTATTTGGCTTGTACTCCGTTCAGATGCGTCTGAATCGGTTGTTCACGTCCTTCCGCCCGCAATCGCAGACTCGGCATGGCTCTACTTGATGCGCTGGATGAGCTTGTCGTTGAGGGAAAGATTACTACGCATCTTGCTATGAAGATTCTCGAGGAGGTAAGTCTGCGACGACGCGGCACCTCGAGTTCTTAACTCATCAGTGATCATTGCACCCGTGATTCTCGCGCTTTGCTCTTACAGTTCGACCATAGCGCAGTCAAGCATTTTGCAGCGGCAAGAGGAAGGGCCGCGGCCACGGTACGTTGCCAGTGGTGATTCCGGACATTGAGCACCGTGGTTCTGAGCTGACCTTTGCCACCAGGGTTATTTGCACACATATCGCCAAGTGGACGACGTCTGGACGTTAAATGTCAAAGACGCAAAGTTCCACATGGGTGAGGGAGCCGGGCCTCTGAGCAAGACCACCGTCGAGTCTGCACGCGTGAAGATCGTGGCGCAGAAGAGCGATACTGCCCCCGCTGACTCAAAGCGTCAACGCTGAAAGATCCCTGCCTCTAATTCTTTCCTTGTCCCTCCAATGTACCTTTACTGCGCTGCTGCAATCCCGCGGCCACACGCGTCTCCTCTGGATCAAAGTACCTCTACAATTCCAGAAGGAAACGCTCGGCGCGCTGATGACGGCGCCCGCGCCGCTGCTCGAGGACGCCAGCGCGATCAATCTGGACTCTCGACTCTCGAGCATCCTGCCCGCAGAGCAAAAATTGGTAACGCAGCGGCGCCTTTGAGTCAATTCATTTGCGATAACATGCAGAGTGTCTGCATGATAGCGCAGATGCACGGATGCAGAGCAGCGACAGCGACGATAGCAGGTACTAGCAGTGTTGGTTTGTAAGGGGTTAATAACCCTTGGGAGTGATTGTAAGCCTTAATGGGGTTATTAACCTTAACATAAGGCTTAACTTGAAGCCTTAAATATCAGAATTAGTCCAAAATCATCTTTGAGTATTGGCCACATCATGTTATTGTTCTGAACCAGCTCTGAACAGACTCAGATCTTCGGGTTGCTGGTCAGGACAGCTACCGGGACCAATCTCTGTCCTATACAATGATTAAAAATCTGCTGTGATGCCACTGAGAGAGTTTCTTAGCAAGGTTTTCCCTACTTTGAGCTGACTGTTGGGGTACTAAGAGTGAAATATTATTGTCTCAGAGTTGCAACAGGGGCTCAGATCAAGCTTAGCAAGGGCTGAATCCTTCCAAGCAGCCATTAACTGCCTGGATCATTGTAACCATAAGGCTTATGATCCCCCAGGACCGAATGTAAGCCTTAAATTTAAGGGGTTATTAACCTTAAGTGAAGTTAAGTCATAAGGCTTACAACCAACACTGGGTACTAGACTCGTAACCTAAGTCGGCGTTCGCCGGCGGAGTCTGAATCGCTGCGCTGAGCCTTGGCGAAGCGACTGGGAGCCAGTTCCGTCACATGGCGCGTCACACTTTTAGATACTGAGCGTGACTTTGGACTTGGCCGCAACGCGTCGACCCCTCCACACTCAACTTTCACCTCCCCAGGTACATAGTCAAAAATGACTTTTGAACGGTTTGAAGGCATTTGAGATACATTTATTTTGAAGCACCATGTAAATACACAGAAAATAGGGAACCCCCCAGTTCCACTTGGAGTGCACTTTGGAGTCATTTAATTATTTCCCAGTAATGTTGGAATGAGTACAGTCGCAGTGTGCAAACCACAAACGCGTCGGCGGTCGTGCACATCGGACGCCGGAGTCGGAATCCACCGTTCAACTTTGCCTGCACTTCATGCAGTGAATTCATGACTTTCTACTTTCATAACGGCCGTCTTTTTCTTGTGGCATCGAATGCAAGCTATGAACTTGGCTTTGCACAGTGTTTAATGCATCTCTGGCACCAGCGGCTATCGTACATGTCACAGCGGCGTCAATCAGCTTCCTCCCCGTCTAAATCGTCTCCGCTATCGCTCTCTGACTGGTACACGTTGTCCGGGTCGAGGTCAACATCGCCTTCATCGTCGTATGTGAACAGGAGGTCTGGATGCTCGTCGTTGTCGTCGGGATGCTCGCCCGGATTGTCTTCGGGCTCACTGCCTTCTTCGTCACCATCCGCTCCGCCGACCTCGCCTTCTGCGCCCGCGTCTGCGCCCGCATCTTGTGCTGACGCATCCACTGCTCCTTGACCGCACGCTGCGCGTTCTCCATCGTCGTCCGAGCTCGCGCGGTCCGCCGTACCGCCGTCTGCCTGTGAGGCGCGACCAGTGGAACCCGCCGCGTCCTGCGCCTCCTCTTGTACGGCAACAACAAATGGCAGCAGCGGCTTAACCTTGCTGCGGCGTTGCAGCGCTGCAAAGGATCTGTTGAACTCGCTCAGTGGGTTTTTGGGGCCATTTGTCAGAGCTTCCAGCCCGTGACTCATAACGTCGACCGCAGGCGCATCGTCCGAGTCCGTACGGCGGCTGGGCTGCTTTATGTAGACCTTGTGCTCTGCTAAGCTCGCCATGAGCACGTCGATGTCGCGCGATAAATCGGCTGGGCAGTGCTTCTTGCCCTGGTATGCGCCGAGCGTCGTGTGCATGTGGTTCGCCAGCTTTCGTAGAAGGTCGATACAGGGCGAAATCATTGTTAGTAGAAAAGCCTATTTCCGTAGTAATCAGTCCCGGTAATCCTCGCTCCTTACCTGTATGTCCGTCTGGTCTCGGTAATGGCCATCCGTTCTTTTCCGCTTTCCTAACAGGTTCCTGAGCCCCGCCGGTATGGCGACAGACCTCTCCGCGGGTACGCGTTATGGCGCACATTCCCTGCCGAAGCTACAGGCAGGCGGCATCAACTGGGTCGCGTACAAGGACCGTATGGAGCAGTTTCTGTTGGCACTGCCGGGCGCGCGTAAACACCTCACTGGACGCGTGAAAACGCCCGTTGAGCCCATCATGCCAACTGTCAAGAACCCGAAAAGTCCTACAGAGACCGAGCAGACCGCGCTGGCCGCGTACGAAGCCGCGCTCGACGCGTACGAAACGAAAATGGACGAATACCTGCGCATCGAGGCGCAGCTCATCTCGTCGATAAATCAGTCCATCCCGGCCGACTTACACCAACAGCTTATCGGTGTCCGGCCTGTTTATGAGCTCTGGCGACAGCTTACGGCGAAATTCGCCAACCAGAGTATCTTGGTGCTCGCGGACCTGCTCATTCAGCTTATGGAGATCCGCTGTACGGGTGACGAGGACGAGGATCCGCTCGCCGTCATCCAGGCGCTCGTGGAGAAGCGCAACGAGTATATTGAGGCCGGCGGCGACCTTACGGACGCGATATACGCCGCGTTCCTCATCAAGGCCATGCCGAAGCAGTATCGGCCCGTCATTCACACCGCGATTACGGCCTCGGGCGGCAAGCTCGACTTCGACACGGTGCACACCGCGCTGCGAGAGGCTATTCGCCTCGACCAGTCGCAGGCCCGCCGCGAGCGCGAGGAAGCGCGCGCCATGGCGGCGAAGTACCGCAAGACTCAACCCCCGGCGACGGCGCCGAGGAGCGGCTCGAGCGGTGGAAACGGCGCGAAGTGCAGCGTCTGCAACAGTCCCAAGCACGCTGCGAAGGACTGCTGGGCTCCCGGCGGTGGCGCCGAAGGCCAGGGTCCCCCCGGCCACGAGTACGGCTACCGCGCGCGAAAGGGCGACGGCGAGGGCAAATCGTCGAAGCCAGGCGCGAGCGCGAAGGGCAAGGGCTCTGCGCGCGTCGCTGAAACCACAGAGAAGCGCGACAGTCCGAACGGCGAAGAAGAGTCGTTCAGTTTTCTCGCGCACGGCGCCGTGGGACACGCTCTTGTCTCGAACGGCCGCCAGCTCATCACACGGCTCCTGGACACCGGAGCATCGCGTCACTACGATGGCAACCTCGACAACTTCACCGACATTGGTCCGTGCACACCGTACGAGATTACGACGGCGTCGGGTATCGAGATCGCGACGCAGAAAGGCACAGTCGAATTCTCGTGCCACCAGGGCGACGAGGTCAAGTCCTTCGTCCTGCGAAATGTCTACTATCTTCCGAGCTGCACAACGCCGCTCATATCGATTGGACTGCTCCGCCGCCAAGGACTCGTATTCACCAATCGCGAAGACGGTTACGGAGTGCTTTACGACTCTCGTGACCCGCAAGAACGTCCCATCCTGCGTGTCAAGCAGCAGCAAGACGTCTACCCCATCATGACCTGGAGGAAGCCCGGTCGTGGGGCGAGTGCTAGTGCAGCGGCAGCCGCGCACAAGCCGATTACGCGCATGGAAGCGCATGTACGCCTCGGACACTTGTCGCACGCGACGGTGGAGGCCATCGTGAAGAATAACAGCGCGCTCAACTTCGAGGTCGATCTAACGACGCCCATCTCGGAGTGCGAGCATTGCGTGCGCGCAAAGATGCGCAACAAGCCCATCGCGAAGGAGCGGCTCGAACCACATGGTCGCGCACTGGGTGACCGCATTTCTGCGGACATATGGGGTCCTGCGCCGACGGAGGCGCGCGGCGGGTACCGCTACTACTCGCTTTGGCTGGACAGTCACACCGACCTGGCATGGGTCGGGCTCCAGCGCACGAAGAAGGCGGACGAGACGTTCGCCAATTATCAGCATGTCGAGGCTGATATCAAGACACAGTACGACGCGGTGGTGAAGGAACTTCACACAGACCGCGGCGGCGAGTTCGTCAACGAGATCTTCGACGAGCATCTCTCGAAGAGCGGCACGCGCAGGTCGTTGACTGCGCACGATACCCCGCAACATAATGGTGCAGCTGAACGCCTGAATGGGACGATCCTCGGGCTGACGCGCGCCATGCTGGACGACTCTGGACTGCCGGAATCGTTCTGGGGACAGGCCGTGCTATATGCGTTCTGGCTTCGCAACCGGACGCCGACGAAGAAGACGACGCCCAAGTCACCGATTGAGGTTGCAACGGGCAACAAGCCCGACCTCCGCCGTGCCCGCCAGTTTGGGTGCAAGGTGTTTGTTCGTGTAATGAACGGCACCAAGCTCGAGCCTCGAGGCGAAGAGGCGATTTGGATCGGCCCTAGCGTCGAGACCGAGGACGGCCACAAGATTTATTGGCCGTCAACCCGTACCGTTACCGTTGAGCGCAACGTGCGCTTCAGCGATGGTACCCAGTTTCCCCAGGAAGAGGGGGAGAACGCGGAGCCCATAGCTCTGCCGCGGGCGGAAGATACACCGCCAACTACTGTACAGCACGATGCCCGCCGCGTCGAGGGGGAGAAGGTGTCCGGAACGACTGCGGACGACTCGCAGAAGTTCACCGCTGCGGACATCGCGCCGACCGACCCCGATGTGGACGCGAAATCTGGACGTCCCGCCCGCGTGCGCAAGCCGAGCGCATACGTACGCGCCATCCAGTCTGGCGCTGGGACGACATCACAGTACAAGAACCGCGACCCGAAGTTCACGCCGGGTCTGCAGGTCCCGTTGGAGACAACAGAGGGGCAAGCAGGGTTTGCGCTCGCTGTCCTCCCGTCTACACTTATTCCGCGCACAGTATTCCAGGCCGAACGCAGTGCTATATGGCCCGAATGGAAGAGCGCGATGGAAGAAGAGATCGAGTCTTTGCTCAATCACAAAACCTACGTCGTTGTACCCCGCGAGGCTGCAGGCGACGCGCCTATTATCCCGCTCAAATGGGTATTCGACAACAAGACCGACAGCTCCGGGAATGTCATCCAGCGCAAGGCACGCATCGTCGCGCGCGGTGATGTCCAGGAGCGAGTGGGTGGATACGGAGAGACGTATGCACCCGTCCTCAAGACCACGTCGCGCAACATACTGCTTTCCATGGCAGCGCACTTCGACTGGGAAGTTCGGCAAGCCGACTTCCGTGGTGCTTATCTCAATGGCGTACTTGAGAACCCCGTTTATGCGGAACAGCCGCAAGGCTTCGACTCGGACGACATGCCACGCCACTCGCACATCATCCGTCTCGAAAAAGCGCTCTATGGTCTCAAGGACGCCGGCTTTATCTGGTACAAGACGCTGAGTACGTACCTCTACAGCATTGGTTTCCAGCGCAGCGCTGCAGACCATGCGGTCTTCTACCGTGTCTCGGATGCCGAGCGCACGTACCTCGGCCTGCATGTGGATGATCCCATGCTGGTCGGCAACAACCTCGAGCTGCTCCTAGCGCTCGAGAAGGATCTGAATGCGCAGTTCCCGATGAAGATCCTCGGGGACATCTCGCACTTCCTGGGTACCACCATCACTCGCGACCGTGCTGCGCGCACCATCTCGCTCTCACAGCCGAGCTACATTGCGGATGTTATCCAGCTCTGCGGTCTGGAGGACGCTCGACCCGCTGATTCCGCACTGAACCCTGGGATCCGTCTCGGTCGTCACCAGTGCCCGACAACCGACGCCGACAAGGCTGATATGGCCCGAGTTCCGTTCCGCGAGGTGCTGGGACAGGTTCTTTGGATCGCCAACAGCTACCGCAGCGATATCCAATTCGCGGCTAGCCTCCTTTCGCAATTCCAGGCCAATCCCGGACGCGCGCACTGGGAGGCGCTCAAACACGTTGTCCGCTACCTCGCTGGCACACGCCACTACACACTCACTCTCGGCGGCACTGACGACGGTCTTTGCGGATACAGCGATGCGAGCTATGGCACGGAGTCCCTCGACTGGTATTCCATGTCTGGGTATGCGTTCACGCTCTTCGGCGGAGCTATCTCCTGGCGAGCGAAGAAGCAGAGCGTTATTGCGCTCTCCTCGGCAGAAGCTGAGTATATTGCTCTCTCGCTCGCGACTCGCGAGGTCATTTGGATACGCTCACTGATCAGCGAGCTGCTCGAGCCGATGGACCTCCCGACGACAATGCTGGTCGACAATCAGTCCGCGATCTCGATGGCGAAGTCGAACAAGTTCCACGATCGCACGAAACACATCGCGCTCCCGTATCACCATGTTCGACACGCCGTCGCACATGGAATTATCTCTGTTCATTGGATTGATACACACAGCAACGTTGCTGATATCTTCACCAAGGCACTCGATCCCGTCAAGACGTCTCGCTTTGCAGCTGTGCTCGGATTGCCGGCCTGAGGGGGAGTGTTAGTAGAAAAGCCTATTTCCGTAGTAATCAGTCCCGGTAATCCTCGCTCCTTACCTGTATGTCCGTCTGGTCTCGGTAATGGCCATCCGTTCTTTTCCGCTTTCCTAACAATCATGGCCAACCATTCCCATGATGCATTGCTTCCATGTGCGTGGTAAACGCGCTGCTCTAGTCAGCAATTATTCCGCTGCAGTCGCGTAATACTGACCTTGATCCAGAAGTTTAGGTGTTCTTGCATCAGGTCCAGCGACACGAATCCATCCTTGGTGCCAGTGGGGTTAACCAGCCAGTTGTTCAAGACGAGGTTCCTGGGCCGTATTCGGTAAGTCCATTCTGCACGTGCTGCGATGCAACGCACCTGAGCGGCTTCGGCCAGACATGCAAGATGTTATGGAGGAGATGCAGCATCTCCAAAGCGTACTTGGGGTGCCCGCCGCCCTTGAAGCTGAGCAGCAAGACTTTTATGGTAAGGACGAGGTGCCCAGAGCGGCCAGCTTTGACCAGGCGGCTGAAAGTACGAAGGGCGAGTGCGTCGCGCAGGAACAGAAGGCCATTCTCGTAGACGACATCGCCTGTCGCGCCATTTGGATCGGCGGCCCGCGCTTGACGCATGTCGTATACAACGGCTGTCGAAGCGTACGTATCGTAGATCTTCTCTGCGGCGTTCTTGAGCTGAGTCCACGTAACAGATTTTGCGCAAGACTCGAGGTCGGGTTGTCCGGTGACGAGTAAGAGGCACGCAAGCACACGAGCGTACAGCGAAACATTAATGATGTCCCTGCAGGCTCGAAAGGGCGGCAAAGACGTCACGACGATGGGCTTCCTGTCAAGGACGGTGTTGTGGAACCAGAGCGACCCCGGATTGCGCGCGCCCGCGTTGGGCTTTCCCCAGTGAGTTACAAGCGTGTTGTGTGTCGCGGTCATCTCAACATGGAACAGGCCTTGCACTGGCTTTGCCCACCGCCAACCTTGCGCCAGAGGCTCATGTCCCGTGCGCGCCGCAGTGACAGCGCGAATGCGAGCCAGTGTGAGCTGGTCGCCGAAGAAGAGCCGCACCCGCTTCATGAACTTCGCAGACTCGGTGTCCACGTTCAGCTGCTTGTGAATGGCATCGATGACCTCGACGTTTCCTTTGATGGACGACTCATCAATATGCATCGTCTGAATTGGGTGTATCGGCGTGCGGTGGACGGCGATTTCCTGCGGATCGTGAGGAGCCCAGGACTCGAGGTGTGTGCTGAATTTCTCGAATAACCCCTTCCCGTATCTGACGATGATCCACAAGATGCTCTCCGTATTCAGCTCGCGCCACAGCTTGCGGTCAGCCGGCTTCAGGACGATATCCATAGGCCGCAGGGGTCCCGCAGCATGGAACTGCGCTTCGGCGGCGTCGAAGTCCAGTGCGTTGCCGACATTGCCGTGAAAAGGAGTCACAGTGCAACATGTCCCATTCTCCTGGGAATCTACATTCTGTCAGCGTTTGGAAGCCGTCTGTGAGTTGTCGCACCCTTTCGACCCATGATCTGTTCTGCTGCCTTGAATACGAGGTTGAGATTGTCGTAGGTCGTCACACTATCTTCCTCAGCTACTCGCCGCGCCTCTTCCATGCATGTCTGCGAAAGGACGGGGAGTATTCCCCGCGGGAGAGGGCTGGGCGGCTGCGCGACAACGGGCTGGTCGATTGGTAATGAACTGGCCTGAGTGCTTGGCAACGGTGGTGCCTCCAGCCGCTTCGTGCTCGACTTTCCTTCACCGACCAGAGTTTTGTAACTGCAACTTGGACCAAGGTGCGATATTACACTGATGGTCTGCCGCTGTGCACCACTGACGTAGAGGTAGAGCCCGACTTGATTCGCTACTAGATTATTGCCGCGACTGTGCTCTCGAAGGAGCGTCGAAGCCGCCTGAGCAAGTACCTGTATATTAAGTGAGTCATATGCATTCCCAACACCCGAACTATCTCACTGTATCCTTGCGCAGCATTAATTTGCTGGAACCGTTCGTGATTTGCTTCGACGACGTCGCAAACTGACGCATGACGCCCATCGCGGCCGGTGCGTTTGCGTCCAACTTCTGGCAGATAGCATCCAAGCTGAAGGTGAGGATAGCCTCGGTGGTCATGTCCTGTGGGCTCGTGCGGAGCCATCCGCGCTTGGTGATGAGCCGCGCCTCACGTCCAGCAAGTGAGGCGACATAGTCGACCATCCACTTCGAAACACGGCGTCGAACAACTGGAGGTGTGCTGGAGTTGGTCGACCAGAAGGACAAGATCTGCTCCACGAAGGTGCGATTTTGCAAGAGCCCTTTCCATCGCACAAGTGCGAGGTCGTTCGCCTTGTTCTCTGGATCCAGCACAAATAGCAGGAACTCGCCCAGACCGATCCCGTTCTCCGTCAACAGCGCCAGCGCCCGCCAGCATATTTCCTGCCGATATTCCTTCTCTTCTGCGCGGCGATCCTCCAGCCGCTGCGCAAATGCAGCCTGTGCGGCAGCACTGGTCTTTGCTTTGTGCTCCATCGTCACACGACGCTTCTTTAGACCCTTGCCGCGGTTGATGGCAGTACGCTGGTCGCGCGTTCCTCGGACGGGAGAGGAGAACTTCGTCTCGGTTATATCGCTAGTTGGGATGTCCATGATATCTCTCGCTGGCGGCGAGGAAGGCGGCAAGGCTGACGCTCTTGGACGACCTGGTGCGGGCGGGGAAGACAGATTGTCGACGGTACGGGGTTGTGCAGGTGTGGCTGGCATGCTGGCTTCCTCTGCACTAGTAACTGGCCCAGTATGTGCCGCCGTTGGTGTTGTGGGCCACGATATCGCGGACAGTGACTCGCCATCGTGATGGTCCAGCTCGTTGTCGCTGAACCAGAGCTCTTCCTCACCGTTGTCTGTGGAGTCGAAGCCGGAGTCTGAGGAGAGGTCTGCGCCGTCGAGAGCTACGTCCATGCCTCGCAGAGTGCGAAGGTGAACAGGAGAAGGCGGCATCAAATGCTAGCTCGTTCTCCTGTACCGTCACCATGCTTCCGCGCAATGCCCGTGCTCATGCTGCCAACCAGAAGCGGAAGCGCACGCGATCACCTGAGTCACCCGAACGACAATCGAGCACACAGTGGGCGGTATCCGACGCAGAACTCGACGAAATAGGCTCCCGCATGCAGACTGCTTTCGGCTGGACGGACAAGGAGCCGCGAAGCTTCCAGATGGAGGCTGGTCGCGCACAGTGTCGTGGTCGAGATGTCATTGTGCATGCGGGCACAGGGATGGGCAAGACAGCCGTCGTCGCCGCTCCGTATGCATTTGCGCAAAATGCGAACCGCTGTACGATCTTCGTTTCACCTATCATTGCCCTGCAAGAGGAAATGGTGGGGAATCTGCATGACGAGTACAAATTGCGCGCCATTGCTGTCAATTCGGCACGAGAAAAACCACTAACAGAATTAATGGCGGTGAGCAGCTGCCTAACAGAACATACGGTTTCCATCTGTCTCACAACCCCAGGATATCTGTGACGGTGATTATACAGTCATCCTGATCTCCCCCGAGATGCTGCAGTCGCGACAGTTCGTCAACGGTGTATTACGGAACACAAAGTTCACACGACGTGTTCTTTCGATGGTCGTGGACGAAGCCCACTGCGTCTCGCACTGGGGCGCTCAGTTCCGCAAGAAATACGGCACGCTGGGTACGGTGCGAGCCTTTTTCCCGAAGGATACCTCCGTTGTCGCACTGTCTGCTACGTTCACACCACGCGTTCGCCGAGACGTCTTGAGCAAGCTCCATTTTGGCGACAACTATATTAACCTAGATATGGGCAATAATAGGCCAAACGTCTCGCTCGTTGTACGCGCAATGCATCGGCCGCAGACGACCCTGGCCGACCTTGACTTTGTCATCCCCAAGAACGTCCGTGTAGCGACCGACATCCCGATGACGTTCATCTACGCCGACGACACAACGCTTGACGACCTCATAATAGATCACCTTGTCGGCCTTCTGCCTGTCGACCTACGCGATGAAGGTCTTCTCAGGCCATTCAACGCGACACACTCGCATGAATACCGCAAGAATGCAATGGACCACTACCGGCGTGGATCCATCCGCATCCTGGTATGCACGGACGCCGCGGGCATGGTATGCACTGCATTGCACTCTATGCCACATATCTCACTATGTTTTAGGGCTGCAACCTCCCAAATATCGAAGTTGTTGTGCAATGGGGTCTGACGGATAAGCTATCGACATTCGTCCAACGTGCTGGCCGAGCCGCTCGTCGTCCAGGCATGAAAGGACTTGCGGTTCTCCTGGCCGAACCCACCGCGTATGGGGTCTATCCCGACGGCGCAGTCGGTGAGGGTGGCACTAGCACTGGCACAGGGAAGAAGGGCGGCAAGCCGAAGCGGCCCGCAAAGGGCTGGGCCGCCGCTCATGGTCGCAACCGAGGAGCTATGGCGTCAGGAAACAACTCAATCGACGGCAACATCAAGCTCGACCCCAGTGAGGAATCTCCGGACGAAGGTCTGCTTGCGCTCGTGCAGACGGGTGACTGCCGGCGGCGCGTCCTTGGCCGCGCCTTTGCATGCGACGACATCAGTTCTGGTGAGTACTTCCTGCACTTGGCGTTCCTGAGCTCATTCGGAGCAGCTACTGGCGTGCCCTGCTGCGACCTCTGCCATCCCGCACTTCTGCAGCGCACGCTTCCAGGGCCTGGGGCGCGCAAGAAGCCTAAGGCAGCCGAGAAGCGAACGCCTGCCGCGGACATCGTCCGCGTATGTCGAGAGTGGAGAGATGAAGTCTACCGGCGCGACTTCGAAGGCAGCTTCTT
Source organism: Auricularia sp. M13 (assembly GCA_037042915.1). Lineage (NCBI taxonomy): Eukaryota > Fungi > Basidiomycota > Agaricomycetes > Auriculariales > Auriculariaceae > Auricularia > Auricularia sp. M13. The sequence continues at coordinate 726,864 of CM073194.1, read as the reverse complement.
TGCTTCAAATGGTATACTTGGCGACGTGCTTATTGACAAAATCGCCCAAGGGGACACCGGAAGCAAATTGAACGGCACCGGGTCGGTAACCGCTGTAAGCCACCGAGGCCCGACCCATCCATCCTATTTCCGCGGATATACCTCCGGTTTGCTTCCGGAATGGCGCTGCTCACCAAGTTTTTTGGTATATGACAGCTTTTTGCTCCGAAAAATATATTTAATCAGCCACATGGGGTCCCAGACTACGTGTGCATGCAGCAGGTTGCCCAAGGGTCCGATCTCGGAACGTTGATGTATTATGTCAGCGAACAATATGCATCCGAAGCCTGCCGGATCGGTACCCTTGTAGTCGTTCAGGGGGGCTCACAAGGCCTAAAACTACTTCAAATGCTTCAAAACTCATTTTATCAGTCAATCTCAAGTTCAAATGGGCTCATTTTGCACTCTCCGGAGCCAAATTGGCCGGGGTCCCGAACCTCCGTAGCGGAAGGTCGGCCGACCCATCCATCCTAACCTGATGCTCCGGATTTTGCCGGCTGGGTCCCCTTGAAATCGCCCTCGTTCCAGTCATCAACTCGGAGCGCGAGCTCAAGGGGCTCATCGAGGAGGAATGGCAGTGGTGGTCTGACTATGGCAAGAAGCTGTATATCAAGCTGGCGGCCGCGTACGACGCACGTGCGGATCGCGAGGACGCAACACCCGCGCCGAAGACAGCACGACAAGCACCTCGGGCCCGCGGTGCAGCAACTGTGTCTGCAGCGACTCCTGGCGCCTCGACGAGCGGCACTTTATCCATAGCGCGCCGCACAGACGACGTGCCCGCCGTCGAAGACTCGAGTCGCGCGGCACCGGTCACAAGACCCAACAAGCGCCGTCGCGTCGAATCCCAGCCCGCATCGGCCGCAGATACTGCTCGAAGCGTTACATGTGAGTATTGGCATCCAATTTATTTCTATTACTAACTCAGAAACAGCGAGTGGCGGCAATGATGACGTGCAGCAGCAGCCTCCACAGCACCGACCCGGCGAGATCTTCGCTGGACCGGGTGGCCTCTGGTATAACACCAGCGCAGCGGGGCAGCCGCTCGTCTGGCTCTTCAATGGACTGATGCAGCGAGGAGAGTGGGTGTCGACCGCCGTGCTCAATACACCGATAGTGCGTGGTCGCGGTGCATCTGCAATACGGGCACCGTCTGGGCGAGGCGCTGCACCAACTACCCGCGGTGGTGCACAAGACCCTGCAGGCCGTGGTCGTGGTGGAGGAAGCACTGATAATAGGGGTCGAGGCGGCGGCCGAGGACGGGGGTCAGCAGGTGGAGGAGGTCAGCAAGGACTCGGACAAAGTAGCGCGTCTGCTCCTAGTACTTCTCCGAAGGCTTGATTCACTTACATTGCAGCGTAAAAGGCTCTTATGTATTGTAAATGAAACATAAATGTGTGTGCAGCGTGAATACGGGCTTTATGGCTGCCCGGAAGTTGTATTTGGCAAGGGCACGACCGTCGCCGTTCATACCACCACCGCAGGTCAAGTTGAACTCGCAATTTTCTTTCCATAGCATTGCGAAGGGGTCCAAGGTACATGAGCTCAACCCTTACGGCTGCAGAGTATTTTTCTGTATTTAATTTAAGACCAAAATACAACATATTTTAAATCGATTCCAAATCGCCCAAAACGCATTTTCAGTTATAATTGTAGAAACCCGAAAATGAGTGGTGTGGGGTCGCCAAACGCGATTTGGCTAAGTCCAAAGTCACGTTTGGTATCAAAAATGGCGGCGCTTGAAAGAGCGGAACTGGAGCCCAGCCGTTTTGAGAATCCGTTCAGGCGGACTTCCAAAACGGCTGGGGACGAGCCTAAGCAGGTACAAAAGGCAAAAAGTCACGTTCCAAACTCCGCCGTTCCAGTTTTCAGCCACAATTTTCCCGGACGTCGAATCAGCGCTATGGGCACTCGCCATCTCATCATCGTCTATTACAAGGGCCAGTACTACATCGCACAGTATGGCCAGTGGGACGGCTATCCGTCCGGCCAGGGGCTTGACGTCCTGAAGTTTGCGCGCGATCCTGAGCTGGTGGCCAAGCTCCAAGCCGCCCTGGATGCTGACATGGTGTACGAGCCGACGGACGAAGAGGTCGAGGCGCTCCAGAGGAAGGTAGACGACATGGAGCGCGAGCTGGAGGAGAAACGGATAGTGGCGGACTCCTACAACCGCTACTCGTCCGACGAGCCACGCCCCATCAACGTCGTCTGCCCCTCGCTCTCGCGCGACACTGGCGCAAAAATCCTCGAGCTGGTTGCTACGGCCACAGAGCGCGTGCCGATCCGCAAGGAGCTCGACTTCATTTCCGACGGCCTGTTCTGCGAGTGGGCTTGGGTGCTTGACCTCGACCTGCGCGTTCTCGAGTGCTGGCGCGGCGGGAGCGGGTACTCAGGCGGGAACTGGGAGCTCAGCACACGATTCAACAACTTGGAGGCCATTCGCGTGGGACGCGGCACGCGGCCGACGCTGATGGCGAGCTTTGCGCTGGACGAGTTACCCGACGATCGCTCGTTCCTCGAGCAGTGCGGCGAAAAACCTCATCGTCTAAAGTGAAAGCTCATACGTTACTCTAATCAAATCATGTACTACTATCCTTCTAAGGTACGGCTGAGAATTTGTCAGCCTGTCATGCGTAACATGCATGATCGGCGGTCCCATCTGCTCAGTCCTGCGACTGTTGCGTCGCAAGCGAACACCATCGTCACAGGTGACAGTGCCAATGCTGGGGCGAGAGCACGCAGCAGACAAATTGCAAATAAGAAGCAACGGCGAAGGTCTTCATGTGGCCGAAACTTTGCGACCGAAAAATGGAAGGAAACAAAAGAGCTGAGATGATTCCAAAATGGGATGGGACATGAGATCCATGAGGTGGGGCACCCTTTTTCGCGGAAAACCGCGGGGTCTGCATCCCGGAATGTACCTTCACTAGATGGACTCTTTCAGACCTTCCAACTTGGGTTCCTGCAGTTGTAGTGTTGTACTACTTTGCCCATGCGCAGGTAAAATTTCGAGCCATTTGACCAAGTCCGACAACGGGACTCGGCCCATTGCAAATCGTCGTCAGAGCCAAAAATCATTCATAGTAGGTACGCAGCAACAAGTTGAACATCGACCAGCGAGACTCACCGATCATCCCAATCAGGACAGGATTGGCAACATCACCTGTCATCCCCAGTGAAAACCCTGGTCGGCGCAGTCCGTTCCGATCCGCTGTATCAATCCAGTATCAATCAGAATTTCCGCTCACCTCCGTTACCTACCGTCGCGCAATCGGCACACACGCTGTTTTGCGGTATGGCGCGGATTGCAGCGCAGCGAAGTGCACGCGTGCGATTCACGCACGACTCTGTGATAGTACTTGCCTGTAGCCTAAGTCGCCATCAAAATCCAGTCCTGTTCCCCTCCGTTTGCACAAGTCCGCACCATCGCACGACCCGCGCGACACAGCTGCCCGACGGTTCGGCCGTATTTCGTCGTCGCAATTTCTTGCGTGCGTTGGCGATGTCTGATACTGGAACGAAGCGCAAGCACGGCTTGACTGAAGGGGCCGACGAGCGCGACGTTCGCACAACGTCTAGAAAGCGGGCCAAAAAATGGTGCACATGCTGGCGGTACTGCAAGGGTGGCAGGGATCGGGCTCATCAAACGTGGCTCGCGCACGCTCCATATCGCAGTGTAGAGCCAACGGAGGGAGGAAGCCGTCCGACTGTCCCGCCCACATTTTTACGAGACGTGGGCTTTCCCATCCATTCTCACTGCAACCCCAGTAACTTACAATATTAACTATAGGGATCTTCGCCGGAGGCTGCATCCCCGCCTGATGCTGGCATGCAGAGTGCTCGTAGCGACTCAGGGGATCCTGCTCGCGATGCTGTCGACGAAGTTGACGCGCCTTCGCGCTCTAGGACTATCTCTCCGCCTGCGGAGGGTCAAAACGACTCTGACGGTTTGGACGACGACGCGATTCCTGACTTTGGCAGTACTGTTCATGATCGCCAGCAGGAACGCATCGACTCGGAGCCCGCGGTACTGCCTGAAATCGACTTCACCGACCTGCCCCTTTCTCACTTGCCAGATCTTGCTGTTCTCCAGCAATTTAATCAGCTCTTACGGTCCGCATCATATGACAATTGTGATCTCACCCCTGCACAACTCGAGTCTCTTCTGCACCCCTCCGAGGAAGTTCTGGACCTCGACGAGAGCAACGACAGGCTCTTTCTGCTGTGCCTTCGCACATATATGACCTGTAGCTCGGGCTCCTACAGGCAGTACACCGAACAGATAGAGAATATGCGACGTGCTTACCCTGCGGACGCTTCTGGCTACCTGTCCCTCGCCCAGATGACGCACCGTCTTGAGCGGCTCACGGGCATTGTCTCAGTGAAGTCCGATATGTGCATCGACTCCTGTGCAGGCTTTACTGGGCCTTGGAGCAGTCTCGAAGCTTGTCCCATTTGCGGAAAGGCTCGCTACGACGACAAGCGCAAACCTGTTAAGCAGTTCAATACAATACTGCTCCCTCAGCAGGTCCAAGCTCTACGCCGGAATCCTGACAGCGCACGCGACGCCCAGTATATATGGAGGAAGCTCGAGCAGCTTGAGGAGGAGATCAAGGCCCACGGCTTTGTGCTCCAGTTCGACGACGTTGTGTGCGGCTCGGAGATCCGCGAGGCTGTCATGCGTGGCCACATCCGCGTAGGGGACACTGTGGTCATGGTGACCATTGACGGTGCTCAGCTCTATCGCAATAAGGCCTCCGATTGCTGGATGTACGGATGGATCGTCGTCAACTACGCACCCGATCGCCGCTACAAGCAGCGCTATCTTCTTCCTGGCGGATTCATCGGTGGTCCGCATAAACCAAAGATCTTTGAATCTTTTCTCCACCCAGGTCTCCACATCATTTCTGCGGTCAATAATGCTGGCGGACTGCCTGTCTGGGATGCGCATCTTTGTCGCACCTATCTCTCGCGCTTATTCATCGCTTATGGTCTCGCCGACGGGCCAGGAATGACCGCCTGGAGCAGCCTCGTTCCACACCATGGCAAGATCGGCTGCCGTCTCTGGTGCGGAATGTCTGGCAGGCACAAGCCGGACTGTCCACATTACTACCCAGCTGCTTTGAAGCCGCTCAACTACTCTGTCGTAGGATCGGATCACGGCGACGTTGACCTGGCCCAGTACCGCAGTCCAAACAAGGCGGCATACGCTCGAACTGTCCAATTTGTGACAAGTGCACCTTCGAAGACTCAGTATAAGGAGCGCCGTCGCGAAACTGGTATTACCGGGACCAGTCCGTTCATGGGTCTGGCGCCGGATACCGTCATTGGGCCACCCTGCATGTTCCCGCAGGACATTATGCACGCGTCACTCAACTGGGGCGATCTTTTAATCTCACTCTGGCGTGGGACGATCGACTGCGAAGAGACTGATTCGCGTGCCAGCTGGGACTTCGCTGTCTTCATGGATTCTTCTCTCTGGAAGCTGCACGGCGAGGACGTCGCCCGGTGTATTCGCTTCCTCCCAGGCCTGTTTGGCAGACCGCCTCGCAATATCGCGGAAAAGCTGAACAGCGGGTACAAGGCCTGGGAATTTGTCCTGTACTTGTGGCGACTGGGGCCAGGGCTCTTGCTTGGTGTGCTTCCGACAAAGTATTGGCGCTCGTTCTGCAAACTTGTTGCGATCATCCGGTTCTGCGAGCAGAAGGCCATTCCCTTCGACCACATTATGGGGAAATACAAGCTCTCCCTAGAGTTCTGTCGCGAGTTCGAGGAGCTCTATTATCAACGCCGCGCAGATCGCCTACACTTCATCCGACCAATCGTGCACAATCTGTCGCACATGGTCCCCGAAATTCTTCGCGTTGGTCCAGGCGCTTGCGTATCGCAGTGGACAATGGAGCGTTTTATTGGTCTCGTCACCGCCGATCTCAAACAGGATTCGTCCCCATATGCCAATCTTGCTGCACGTGGGTTGGAGCGCGCACAGCTTAATGCAGTCCGTGTCATGCTTCCTGGGGTGGAGATTGCGTCGCCGACGGCGAAGCGCAGCAAGCCACGCCGCGGCAGCAAGCAACTCGGAGACGGCTATATACTGCTTCGCGCAAAGGAATCCAGCCTTTCGGAGCTCTTAGCTGGGGAAAAGGCAGCACTTCGACAGTTTCTCGTCGACAATGGCGTCCACGTTCATGTTGGATGGGTGCCTGTGATTCAGAGGTGGGCCAGGTTGCAGATTCCCAATGGCCAGGTCGTCAGAACAGCATGGAAAGAGCTTTGCAAGGCACCTGACGCTCTTCGGCGTGCACGTGACATCAGGGTGAGCACAACCCACACTTCAAGCATAATCTCACTCTTTCTCAGCTATCGTTTGTTGAGGGACAGACGGATTATGCTGAAGTGCGCTATTTCTTCCAGTATAATCTCGCTGCCCCTGGCGAGTTACCCGACATCCGGACACTCGCGATGGTTTCCGTATGCACGAGACCGGACACCGAGCTCTTGGCCGCCTCATACGAGACACTGTGGTCATGCAAGCATCAAGGAGACGCTGGCCTGCGGGTTGTTGAGTACACCGCTATTCAGGCACTCGTAGCGCTGGTACCACACTCGCGCATGCTGCCAGCCGAGTTTTCCGACCGTGTCTTTGTCGTTGATATGCCTGGTCTTACTGTTGCAGAGCTTGGAGATACCTTGAAGGCTCTCGTCGAGGAGATGGAAGCTCACGAAGCTCGGAATTGTGACGACTCCGAAATTCCCCTTTCGCCTGCAAGTACCTAAAATCATACCGTGGTAGCATGTACTATGAGTGCATTAAAGCATTTTTGGGTCAGTGAGAGGTCTTTATTCTACACGGAAGGCACTTCTTTCACTCGGTCCAAGTCGGAGTTACTGTATTCAAGATTTTCGACTCTTTGCGCGCGCGCGCGTAGCTATGGACACACTATGGCCACAGCTCAACCATTTCGACACGGGATCAGAGGGCTTTGGAGCCCTGGGAATGGATGAAATGGAAGGCATCTCACAACCTGGGCAGCAGTATGAATTATACAGCTCTCATTCCAGCTCGTCATCCAGCACTCCCGTTGGCACACCCACGACGCCGCTGTCCAGTCTGGGCCTTGAAAATGCCTTCAACATGACATTTACCGCACCACATATGTCGACGGACATGCAAGCACAGTCTCTTAGCCTGACAACGCAGGCTAGCGTATGTGTCTGGTGTTTCCCGCATGCTTATGCTGAACAGCACTTTCAGGGCAGAAGCCGAGCTTCCACTACACACAGACCTCCCAATGGTCTCCAACAGGGCGCGCATGCTCGTGGGGTGCAGGCAACACGTTCGGCCCCGGCGACACGTGCAACGTTAGGGGCTGCTCCGTCGCAGTTGCTTGGTCGTGCTGTCACATCGCAGAATGCGTCGCAAGCGCAAGCGCTGCGGCAGGTCCAGCCTCTGCAAATGCTCGTTCAACAGCTCCGGCAAGAAAACATGCAGCTGCGGATTCAGAAGGACCAGCTCCAGTACGCTCATGTGTTGCATAAAAAGAATGCTACTGAAACTCCTTTAGGGAGGATTATCTAGCTCTCCTTGAGGTAGTCCAGGGTAGCCTTTCCAAAGAAAACACAGAAGCCAATCTCGAGCCTGTGCCCGAAAATAATCGTGCGGACTTTCCGCTAGTGCAGTGCTGGACAAGGGACGAGTACACAGCACTCTCCGAGGCACAGGTAACGGGCATTATGTCGACTGCTGATGGCGAGAAGGTCCCGATGTACATTGAGGACGAGAACGGCCGTCCAGTAACTCCAGCGCGGCTGACCATAATTCGGAAAGCATTCTATCGCGCTGCCAACGACCTATTGCAGAACAAGATTGCAGCAGCAACCTACCCAAGCCTCGGACACAGTGCCTGGATACGGCTTCACACAATCTTTTACAAAGCAGCGCCCGAATTCACATTATGTGACGACGATTGGAAGATCCGATAATGGGCGCCACGCGTGTATCTGGAGTGGGCACGCCCTGCAGGTCGAGCGAAGGCGATCAAAGCTTTACAGTACCAGCCGGACCACGAGCCAGCCAGCACAGAGCGCAGCAGTACGCCAGCATCATCTGGATCGAAGCGCGTCTGGGAACGCACGATCGCCAACGACGAAATACAGACCAGGCAGGTGTCCAAAAGGGCCAAGACTCCCTCAACAGTACGTCCAAGAGAGATCTTGCACAGTTGTCTCATAGACTGACTGGAGCTATGGAGACTGTCGCCGTGCGGCAAAGCAACTCAGAGCAGGCACAGCGCCAATCGATAGGCGCAGAGATTACAAGAGACTCCGGACAACAATCAACTCCGCAATCGGCAGCTTTGCAGCATCCTGCACGCAGCCTTGCCGTGACCGTGCAGCAGAGCGCGCCGCATACCCAGATTGTCACGCCCATTACAACTGCACCCCCCGCTGCTTCTACGCCTGTACAAACCCCGACGCCCCATGCGACAACGCCCGACTCGCTCGAGTGCAGCCCGGATGTGCCCACGCGGCCCTCCAGCCCGTCAGGCGCAACTAATGGTGCTGGACGACTCAGTTCTGACGCGCAAGGTCGTCACGACGTCGACACCGCACAAAAATTGTTCGGCACTCCAGATCAGTCTGCTGCCCAGGTGCGCATTCGACTTGACCTACCACATTATACCAAATTTGACATCTCTGTTCGCGCCACTCAGGTCGTGGATGCAGATGCGGCTTCCCTGCGTGCAGCAGCCCACCCACAGCCAGTGCCCGATCTACCTCGGGCGGAGCCCAACAAGCGGGCACTTTCGGTGCGTACAGTCGCTGTGCGTTCGGTCAGCACGACTGACTTGCTCTTCAGTTTGAGGACCCAATGTAAGCCAAATGTTAACTATTGCTATCTAGGCTCTTTGCATACTAGCTTCGCAGGACCGCACGCTTTGGTCCGTCTAATACCACGATACCATCTGTTGTACCGCCGCCGCCAGTCTTTTCCACTGCGTCATCCACTCCAACAGGCAGCTCAACGACTCTTTCCACCGGCCGAGTACCTGGCCCATCGCTTCTCGCGCTCGCAGGGCAAACATCAACACGGCTGCGCGCCCAATCTGGCGCCATCGATGTGGTGCAGGACAGCGCGAAGCAGAAGAAAAATAAGGCGAAGAACACAACACTCACTATGCCTTCAACGGATGCCACCCAGCCAAAGTAGGTGGTGTGAACTGCTGTTACTGTACCTGACATTGGCACGCAGGCAGCTTTGCAAGTTGGACTGGCGCGCGAAAAATCCAGGCGAGGTGACCGACGCCATGTTTGAAAACTATTACAAGCTATTGTCGCCAGAGGATAAGAAGGTCTGTGTGCTCATCTATGTTGTGATCCTCTTTGTCGTGTCTAATGCCAATTCCTTGTGTTACAGGCATGGCAAAAGCTCTCGCGGGACAAAAAGAAGGTATGTCCGGCAGTTCCTTGATACACGGTGTCTCTAATGCCATGGACAGGGAGCTGTTCAAGCAGAGGATGCAGCGGCTTCGGGCAGCGGCGCCAACCGCGTTGGCTCGACCAAGGACGCCAACGTAACCGTTGACGACAACGCCGATGCAGCGCTGTGCCCGGGTGCTCTCGGAGGCGCTGGCAATGCCGCGCAAGGAGCGCAGTAGTTTGGTGCATTACAGCCGCTCCTATTTCTGTTATTCGTCGTGTTTCTGGAGGCACTTAGATAGGCAGAATGAATACATACTGTCCGCTGACGTCCGTTCCCATCCGCTCCGTTCATTTCCGTCACAATCCGCTCAGCAAGTATAACGAGAAGACCTCTAGAGAAACCGCTATGATCAGTTGCAATCCGCTGGCCCAGTGAATTAACGGTTTCTAGCGGATAACGCACGATCAGAGCGGACAGAGGTGTCCAACTTTTCCGCTTCCATCCGCAGATCACAGTCACCATCCGTTGCACCCAGTATGGAGCGGATTCCAACGGATGTGAACGGCTGGGAGCGGACATACTTTTGACTGGGTGTCATCGGTTGACGACCCCGCCAGCGCTTGCGTTGTTTGTTTTTCCCCTTTCTTTCGTGTTCACCTTTCTCCATTCCATTCACGCCCGCCTTGCTCGTTCCACTGATTGTACCTGCTTTATTATATCTATGGTCCCTACCGGTATTCGATCGGTCCTCTTTCCTGCGGCGGTGATCGCGGGTGCTAGCGTTTCTCTCGTCGGAGCAGCCAAGATCCAGAAGGACGGCCTGGCCCTGCCCAGCAGCGCATCTGAAAATCGGCAACTCGTCAAGGAGGTCTTTCTGGACGCTTACAATGCCTACAAGGAGCACGCGTGGAACCACGATGACCTTGCGCCGGTGAGCGCTGGGTTCAAGGACACTCGCAACGGCTGGGGCTCTTCCGTCTTCGACGCACTTGGAACACTCAAGATTATGGGTGAAGACGTGAGGCTTATTCTTTTTCTGCGGACTGCTCTTATTCATGTGTACTCCAGGATCTCTTCCGCGAGGCTGTCGAGTACGCAAGCAAGGTCGACTTTTCGCATTCCAACACGCCCGATCACGTTTCGTACGCTGCATACTCCGTCTTAAATCATTCTCCTGCTCACTCCAAATGATCAGTTTCTTCGAGAGCACCATTCGCTACCTCGGTGGCATGCTAACCGCCTTCGATCTCAACGGCCAGTCCGACGCCGCGCTCCTGCAGAACGCGCAGAAGCTCGCCGACAAGCTCCTCTACGGCTGGCCAGCAGGCTACAAGACTCCCGTCGGGTCCATCGACTTCTCTAACAACACCCCCGACGTCGGCGACGGCGGCCCAAACGGCCTCGCCGCCGCGGCAAGCAACATCTTGGAGTTCTACAAGCTCACGCAGTACACAGGCAACCAGACGTACCTCGACAAGGCAGACATGACCATGCGCATCATCGCTACAAACCCGAACCCGGTCTTCCCGGGTCTGCCGCCGCTGCAGGTTAACAAGGACGGCTCTGGCTCGGGGTCGACTGTCGTGCGTTCTGCACAGCACACCGCTTTTTCTCCTAGCTGACGATGTTTTGTTTGTTTTGTTCCTATTATTAGAACTGGGACGGCGGATACGACTCGTACCTCGAGTATCTCATCAAGTACGCGCGTCTGACGAACTTCGAGGACCCGCTGTGGGCCGAAGCCTGGACCGACGCGGTCGACTCGTCCATCAAGAACCTAGTCAAACAGTCGGCCGGCGGGCAGTACTTCCTCACATCCTACGATGCCGACAAGGGCTCGTCGTACTCCATGGGCGACCTTGCATGCTTTGCGGGTACGCGATACTTCCCATTTTTCAATCCGAGCAAAACTGAAGTGAGATGGTGCATTGTAGGCGGCAACTGGATCATGGGCGGGCGCCTCCTGGACCGCGAGGACTTTGTCAACTGGGGTCTCAAAGTCACGGACGCGTGTATGAGCACTTACCAGACGCCCACCGGTCTCGGGCCCGGCGGCTGGGCGTTCAAGGGTGCCGACGGCGGCGGAAACGACCCACCGGCGGACCAGAAGGACTTCTTCGACCAGCACGGATTCTGGATCACTTCCGCCGACTATAACGTCCGTCCCGAGGTCTTTGAGGTATGCAGCCAGCCAGCTGAAGTGTCGGATTCGATTCATATATCGATGTGCGGTTTGCGACAGAGCGCTTTTTACGCCTGGCGCGCGACTGGGGATGAGAAGTACTACAACTTTGCGGCCGATGGCATCCGCGCGATGAAGAAGTACATGAAGTCGAACGTGGGATACGCGCCGCTCAAGGACGTGCGCCGCGACGAGGTCACCACGGACAATCAGGGTGACGACCTTGAGGTGAGTATCGCAGCTTTGGCACGTTCGCATCGCATTGACTAGGCGATTCGCAGTCGTTCTTCTTCGCAGAGGTCATGAAGTACTTGTACCTCATGTTTGACGACCCGGAGCATATCAGCCTCGATACGTGGGTCTTCAATACGGAGAGTACGTGCAGAGCCCTTCGAACCTGTAATATCCTGTCGCTCATGCACCGCAGGCCATCCATTCCTCCCTGCCAACGCGACGTCGACGGAGCAACCCCCATCGCAGACGACCACGCTGCCTGAGCCTGCCCCTCAACCAACAGACAGCGAGGGCGACGACGAGAGGTAAGGACGTCATCACCGTCATTCATTCGACGCAGAGCTGACCCGCGACCAAGCTGCGACGACGGCGAGGACGACGCTGGCGATGAAGACGACGGCGAGGACGAGCCGTGCGACTCGGACGGTGACGTGCCCGAGCCGACGCCGGCCACGAGCGATCCCGCCGTCCCCGTGCCCACCGACACCGACGACGACGATTCGTGCGATGCGGACGACGACAAGCCGGAGCCAGCGCCGGCCCCTGCGGATCCGTGTGAGGACGACGACGCAGAGGATCCGGCGCCGGCGCCTCAGCCGTCTGACGAGCCGTGCGACGACGACGACCACGAGTAGATTTTAGTGGAATATTTAATATTCTATTGACACTCTTTCCACCGCTTCGTGGTGACTCAGAATGGGGATGAGGAAACTGAGTAAAAACAGGCTCGCTATTGCATGGCGTCGTGCCACTGATCAATCGTCCTCCGCAGGCGGGACGTCGCCGAACGCCACAAACGACCACTGTTGACGGGGATTGAGCGTGTTGAGAGGCTGGAGTTTGAGCTGCATAGGTAGGTAGGTCTTCCATGAGACGACCTTCAAAGGAATATTCAGAGTTGAGACGTACTTGGTCTCCGACATTATCGGTCGTGGTGACCCCGAGAGACACCGAAACGGGGCTAATGCTTCAATCAGGAGCTATGTCAGAGCTAGCTCATGATAGGCAAGGGAGAGGTCACTGACGTGTAAAGGCCGTCCACATCGTCGATCGGCGTTAGTTGCAGTGAGGAGCTGAACTTGCGGGCAGTCAGATTGTCGCCCTACATCATAACGATCCTGTGTTAGAACTTTGTGCTGTGCGCGAATTAAGGAATCTTCGAGGCGCACCGGCGCGGCGCTAGTGAAGATTTTAACGCCGAGGTCGGTGTTAGCGAACGAGTAGACTGCGCCGGAGTCGTCGTCTTGGGGTTGTGAAACGACCTTGGGAGTCCACTACAAAATGTTGTTAGATGAGATCAATGCGCCCTCTCGAACTTGAAGAACTTGGACTGACGAGTTGATTCTGCGGGTCGGCGCCGTTGATCGGCATCCCCACTATCTGCAGGAGGAACGCCAATGGTGAGCTCAAGCCATTAAGGTCATAGTCGGAGCATCTCACCAGATTTCCGGGTTCTGGGACGCAAGATCATTGTGAGATCGTTGAGACCTAATACTGTAGCTTACGAGATATTTGGAACACGAGGCCGGTAATTGGGTTCTGGATGAAGTAGGTGACGCCCGCTATGAGTCCAGATTCATCATCGTCGCCTTCACTCCCACCGTCAGTCTCACGTGGTTTGCATCACGATTAATTTTGGATATCTCACCGAAGACTCTGGAGATGAAAGAGGCAACGACGAGGAGGGTAGCAGAGGGGAAGAACATGGAGGAACTGCTGCCTGTTTGGCTATACTGTGGCATATCCTTGAGGTACTTATAGACCCATTCCTGGGCTGAATTATCAGCTGAAAGTGCCAATCGATATGAGAAATAGGCCAATCACTCGACTCAGGCTACATGCATGCAATACAAGCTGCTAACGAGTGCATCTGCCGCAGGGAATAGCTCGTGTTTCCGTCTATGCGGGCCAGGTTCAAGCTACGGAGGTGATATGACGTGCTTTTGAACGGCAACATGTATTAGAGAGACGGGACTGTGATTTCTCAGTAGACTAGCAGATCGAATGTCCAATTTGAAGGTGATAGATACATTGATGTTTATGAGACTACCTACATATTCCACCAGCTAGGAGGCGCTCACTGAATAGTATAGTTCTGCCACTAGGGAGGTGTCAATTACTGCCACTCGAGGCGCCGATCCCTCGATATCCGTAAAGGTCAATCGTGTCTGAATCGCAGCTTGCGTCTACGGCTGACCGGGAATCCATGAGCGCTCGATTGAACTTCGAAGTTCGCGGTCTCATATGGATTTAATCCTTGATTATACGTGCGTAAGGACGAATTGGACACGTTAATCTGTGATCAAACCTTCCAAGTTCTTTTCAGGAAGACGTTTGCAGTAGATGCAGCACCGCGAGATCGTACGGCTCAGCCGCTCGATGTTTGGCGAACGATCCTGCTAGCCACTGTGTGAGCGACCGCGTGCGCCCGGTGTCGAGCGATGACAGGGAGACGCAGAAGCCCTCGTCCATGCCGCCGAGGACGGAGAGAAATGGCACGTCCGTGGGCCGGTCATTCGTAACGACGACCGACGCGCGCATGGGACCCCACGGGCAACCATCAATGTGCGAGTTCATGAACGACTCCAGATCGACAGTGCCGAAGCCGTGGACGCCGTGCAGTGTGACGCGTGGGTCACAGTACGTCCACTGCGGCCCGTCCGATGCATCTTTGCATGCACGCTGCATCTGATCCTCGTTGTCAACAGGGGCACCTGCACACCTATCGCCTGGTGGACGACTGCTGGACGTTGTGCTAATAAAATGCCAAGTTCTGCTTGCATGAAGAAGATGGGTCCAGGAGGACCTCCGCCAGGTCCGAGCACGTCAAAATCGTCGCGCAGAAGAGCGCTGCCGCTGCTGAACGCGAGAACACGAAGTGGGACCTCTGCCACCGTCGCCGCTGTTAACGGAGGGTCGATGCACTGTTGCGTCATTACACTGGCAGCGTTTTGATCCCTTGTACTTATTGTTGCGCGCTTTCGTTAGTAGCCGAATCTCCGAGATGTGCAGTGTATTCCCTTGCAGTAGATAATGAGACATGCAGTGGCGAGTCCCTGTAAGTGTATCGCTGAGTCTGAGTCGATGGTGCGGCGATTCAGGCAATGTGGAATGCAAAGCGTCGGAGATCCGGACAAAACCAACCAACCAAACGAACCAAGCCAACCCACAACCAAATACTGTTGAGAAATATCTCGGTCCCACAAGCTTCAGTACTTTAACTGTTATCACGGGCTCTATCTAAAGTTAAGAAACGTGTTCTATGTGTATTGTAGAGAATATGGGCTCTTGCGGAGGCAAAACGGAAGGTGCACCGAGCATTCGTCGGGGGTCGAGCGCTCAAGCGCTCAAGCTCTCAAGCTTCAAGCTAGTCAACTCGAGGGAACAAATCAAATGCTCTACCACAAGGGCTTAAGTTAACAAGAGAATTATTTTAAGAAGAGGACCTTGGTGCACATAGTGATTCGCCGAAGGTCACATACACGGGGGCAACGAGCAGCTCAACATCTAGAAGACGACTTGCCACGGAGCGGTGTCGCACAAGACGAACATGATCTGGGTTATGTATAGCATGAGGCCATTCCATACCACAGCCTTCACCGCGCTCGACTGACGACGGTGTTCATTCATCCCGACTCATGCACTATGCAATACGCCGAAGAAAAACTGCAGCAGCAGACGCGCCAGCCCGTAATCTGCTTAGATGAGTAAGGCGGCCCAGTCACGACTGTCGCTGGGCGTCCAGTAATATGTGGAAAGTAGAACGCGTTGGGGCACTAGCCTGTGGGATAAAGCATGCCCGAAATTCACCAGCGCGTCAGTGACGGCAAAATCAAAGCATACTGGTATTGCGATATAAATATAGCGAAGGGAAGCACAGTGCAATAGTTGGTTATGGGCTGCGCATGGGTTGGGGGCATGTGGGGAGTCGGACGATGCTGATCGACGGTGGTGCGCACATGCGAGGTCATACGCAACTGAAATAAAAAACGGGGTAGAGAAACAGTCACAGCCGACCAAAAAGGTGAAGGGGGAGGGGCAGCGCCACACGCACAGCGGGCTGCCAGCAATGCAGCAGGCCAAGGCTGCCAGCTGCTGGCGGACGGCCAGCCCGGGGCACTCGGCCAGCCGAGGGCAGGAAGGCCGTAATAGGCATGGCTGCGCGGACGCGGGCGCCGGTAGTGTCGCGGCGGCGGCGGCGGCGGCGGCGGCAAGGGCGGTGGTGGACACGACAGCGACGACGACGAAAAATGTGGGGAACCCGGAAAAGAAGGGTCGCCGCAAATTTCCGGCAGGCGACGGTCACGACAGCGAGCAGCGACACGGAGCGTCGGTAGCTCGGCCGAACCATCGGTCATCTTGATCCGTATGATCCGACCTTGGTTGGTTGGCTTGGTTGGTTTGGTTGGTTGGTTTTGTCTGCAACTCATACGTTCTCGTGGAATGGCTGCAACAGCGGAGTTTGGAAGGGTCTTGCTGTCTTTTTCCGCTCGTCCATACACAGCGCGTCCGTCCGCTTGCCGGTTCAAGGACGCGCTGTAAGTACCGTCTGCTTTAAGGAGACTAGCTCGCCCATGGACGTGCATTCGGTGGGCCCATTTCGGGGCCACTGCATTTTTGTACCCGAGGTCGTCTTCGCCATTTGAGCCTTTGCAAGCGCACTCGCGTGCAGACCTGCAGCGTAGAATCGGTCTTCACCGCTGAATTACCACCTTCCTCGCCTTCTGCGCGTTAACAACCAGGCTGCTCTAGACTGTTCGATTGATATAAAGGGCTTTCACCCTGATCCAGCTTCGTTATGGCCCTTGAACGTGCCATGATTGCTCCCCGCGACTACTCTGGACAGCGTAGCCCTGGCGTAGGCCGGCCCGAGCGCCACTGTAGCAGCGGACGAAGTGCTCTGATAAGCCCTCATTGAGTGTGTACTTGTCTGACTTTTGCTATACCCACTGAGCTACCGTCCTGACTTGATCCCAGCCATGTCAGGCAGCAATATTATGCTTCTGCTTGTGCTGCTTGCCCTTCCTCTCATACTCACCGCCGTGAAAATTCTCTGGGCGAGCTTGAGGCGTTTCCATTCCGGCGTGCGGCTTCCGCCTGGTCCACCTGGCGTGCCCCTCCTGGGCAATGTATTCGACGTCCCTCCCGTCGATAGCCATTTGGCCTACTTCGAGCTCGCAAAGCAATACGGTGCGTCTACGGTGGAACAAAACAAATCAGCTGACGCGCCGTCTTCCCGGGCTCTCAGGACCAATCATGCACTTCAATATCCTCAACCAGTCGGTCGTCGTTCTGAGCGACGTAGAAACCGCCACCAACCTGCTTGAAAAGCGCGGCGCGATATACTCTGACCGGCCCCCGCAGCACATGGCATGTGCGTAAGTGCTTTTCGCGCGTAATATGGCTTGACGATGGAAGTTAATCAGTTGAAGCGCTGGCTGGGACTGGAACATCGCGACCATGCGCCACAGCGACGCCTGGCGCATCAGGCGTCGCCTAGTGCATCAGAAGTTCTACGGAAACGCCATAGTAAAGATGCACAACATGATTCGTCAGACGTGCCTGGAGTTTGCGCGCAACCTTCTCCGCACGCCGGACAACTTCCTGCACCACATCCGGCGGTACGCATACGAACGGTTACCGTATATCATCATCTCGGGCTCACCCATGGTGCATTTGTAGGTCTGCCGCGGCCAACATCATGGAATCCGTGTACGGGATCCAGGTCGCAAGCGAGAACGACCCCTATGTCGACATTGCCGAGAAAGCTATCGACGCAGCAAGCAACCTGTTCATCCCGGGGAATACACCTGTCGAGGCGCTGCCGTTCCGTAAGTTTGGGTAGTCGCTCATGTGCGGAACACCCTTTTGACAGTATCCATGTCAGTTTTGCGTGTTCCCGAGTGGGTGCCGTTCTTCGGCCAATGGACGAAGACCGCGCGCCTCCTTCGGAAATATCCTACAGATATGATCGAGGTGCCCTATGCCCGCACGATGGAGGATATTGTACGTCTGCTCTGGCCAGTTTCCTAATCTTACGCATATTTGCTGATTGCTCTCACACAGGCAAATAGCGTCGCACAACCGTCTATGGTCACTGAGAACATGGAGTTCGTGCTGGAGAACCCCAGCATCAATGAGAAGTCCCTCAAAGACGCGTGCGCCGTTGCGTACATAGGTCCGTGTGCCCTTCGCATTCACAAGTGAGATTCTCTGACCCATTCGGACAGGTGGCGCGGACACGACGGTCTCAACTCTCGTGGCGTTTGTAATGTCCATGGCCCTCTGGCCCGAATATCAGAAGAAGGCCCAACAAGAGCTCGATCGCGCGGTAGGGGACCGGCTGCCCGACTTTTCCGACCAGGCGTCGCTGCCGTACGTCGAGGCTATCATCCGGGAGACCTATCGCATGTTTCCCGTCACTCCTCTGGGTAAACGGCCTATATCCTGCTTTTGTGAAATGATGCTGAACAAATGCTGTCCGTAGCACTACCACATGCAGTGGAACAGGACGATATCTATGAGGAAATGCTGATCCCGAAGGGAAGCACAGTCCTAGCGAATGTGTGGTACGTGTAGTAATCACCATGTTCGTGCAATGTGGATTGATCATCGTTACCGAAGGGCGATGATGCGCAACGAACAGGCGTACCCGGACGCCCACAAGTTCAATCCCGATAGATGGATGAAGGACGGCGAAATAGACCGCAGCGCACAAGAACCTCGACTAGCTGGGTTCTTTGGGTTTGGCAGGCGGTGAGCCCAAGCACACAGCTTCACTCGAGTGCTTACAAACGAGACGATTCAGCATCTGTCCTGGACGCCACTTCGCCGACGCGTCGGTCTATCTCACCATCGCTACCGCTCTGAAATGCTTCGACTTCGGATGCCACGTCGAGAATGGCGTCGACATCCCCCCGAGCGGTGAAATCCACACAGGCATCGTCAGGTATGTACGCACCGGGAGTCTCACTACATGTCGTGTTTCAAGGAGCTCTCTGTGATCACACTGGCAGTTGTCCAGTGCCGTTCAAGTGCTCCATTACGCCGCGCTCGGAGAGCATCTTGCATCTGGTTGATGCAGCGGGCGAAATCCAGGGAGATTGAAAGCCATGACCTCAGGACTCAGGAGAGTTGTGACGAATTCAATGGTGCTGGTGCGAGACAATCCGTGGTTACATGCGTGCAGTTCTCGATGCGCGCATCGACTCAACGGCGCGTCGAGTGTGGTATTTGTTAGCCCGATTGCTGCTGCACCTGGCGATACATCCCGTTTGTTTGCTACTACCACTGGCTGAAGCGGTGCGCGCTCAGTGCTCTACTACTAAGTAGGAGAAGCAGTGTAATAAGTATGGGAAAGATACAGGGCTTTACTAATGGAGAAGTCCGAGTCAGGGCGCCTCGCGAGCAGTGTCACTGTGCAGATCCGATATCGGCGTAACTTTCCACTTCGAGTTGGGCAGCTTCGCGGGAACGTGACAGATCTTGATCTAGCCGTTATCTTTCCCGCAGTCTGAGTCTCCGGTGCGCGGCGCCCGCTCCTTCCAGTCATCCAAAGTGCGGTTTGGAAGTGCCGTACTACACGTCCCAGAGTGAATCGCAACACGGCGACAGCCCGAGCGCTCTGCGAGGACTACAGCAGCTGAGTTATTCGTATTCCCGTTCATGATCACATTCCACGAAGTCTATCCCGCGCGCGCGAGGGTCAGCGTCATGGAAACCGCTCTCGTGGTGTGGGAATCAGCTGACCACTGACAGGGACTGTTCAGTGTTCTCAATCTTGCGGTGGTTCTCCCGCTATCGCACGCCAAAAATAGCTGCTTCAGTGCCATGCTCAATAGAATGTCATACTTACATATTCTTCCCCTCCCTTCTCTTCTCTTCTCTCGCGTAGATTGGCTTTCCACTTTGCAGGCGAATCTCACCTCATTCGCAGCCTTGCAGGGGAAACTCGGACTGACCATCGCTCAGGTCGCACGTGCTGCTCTGCTTCACTATCAGGTTCTCCAAGTCCGCGTGCGATTGCGTGGTGCGCTTCCCGAGTGTACTTATGTATAAATACCGCACAGTCGAACGCACCCCTGGATCTCCGCACCGTGACCGATATCGATGCATCTCCCCAGCGCCGCCCGCCTCGCCGCCGCCGTCCTCGCGCTCGCCGCCGTGGCGCTCGCCGCGCCGCTCAGGACCCCCATCTGGAACGACCCGTCCAAGCCGGCTGATCCTTGAACTGCACCGGAGAACTAACGAGTTGGTGAGTGATTCTGCGTCCTGTGTACTGTATGTGGGTCCTCTGCCAGTGACTCACACAGTGCCAATTTAGAAGGACCTCAGACCTGAGTTTTGTCAATGACTGGATTTTTCTACGAGTCGTGTTGTGTTGTCAATGTAACTGTTGATCCCTCAGTCGGGCTGCCCCTCAGTGCCTATTTGTAAACGCTAGTCCACGCAACCATGAACTACTGGCAGCATGAAAGCAGACCGATTACCCCTTCAAAGTGCCGCCCTTTTGAACAGGCTGCGCATCGTCGTACTGTATGTATGTAGAGGCTAGCACTAAGCAGACCACTCCTCCAATGACGAGGCTTAACGTTCAAGATCTAGAGATACAAAGCGCTCCTCCTAGTCGAAGTGGACGGCTCCTGAGCTCGCGTTCGGGTGTAAAGGGCTAATCGAGTTGCACGAGAGACTCCGAGTCCATCCCGACGGAGACATCGCCAGGTGTAAAGAATTAAATGACAGAGCAGCAGGCGATATACAGTAATACCACTGTTACAGTGCCACGCTCGATGCACGATTGAACATCAGCGGGGAATTAAAACTGGGCTCACTGGCATAACTTAGGTATATGTATTTGATTGTAGCGCCATCGCTGGAGAAAGAAGACTCCCTAGCCTCTAGGTTGAATACGGTATGAGCTTAACTGTCAGCTGTCAGGTGCGCCGATCAGGATTAATCCACTCGCAGATGCATTCTGCAGCAGTATCTTGAAACTGGGAACTTTGCGGGGCCCGGGCGATCAGGCTGCGAGAGATTCAAGAACGAAGGAACGGCCCCCCGTGAAAGCTTGCGGCGCCAGGATTTGTTATGTAATTGCCGCTTGCGAGGCTGAGGGAGATTTCAATTGCAGAGAGAGCTCACTGGCAGGGGATGCTGCATCAGATTCAATTCCGACAAGTTCTGAACCCGTCACCCGGCCACTTCGAATTCACATGCAATTCGCCAGGTCAATGGCATTCTGCAGTTACATAAACGGAGACGGTGACTGTCAGCCTGCAGGTATTTCGAATTCAATGCACCGTCGGCGTCTGCAGGTCAATGAACAGGGAAAGGGCGCCATTCGATGGTGATTACTGGGGAGTCTGCTCCTTGAACGTTACAGTAAACGCTCGCTCGCCGGTGAAACCTGGATCGCACCGAATAAGAGAGTATGGCTCAGGATGGATTCATGTACATAGAGGACGTCCGCCACCGAGGTACGGGACCACGCCCAGGCTGGACGTTCGCGCACCCTGCTGAGTGCTGGTCCACTGGCAGCTCCAACTGGCGAACCAAAAGGACAGTACAGGTTCTCCCGGAGAACGCTGGGTGAGTAGGCAGTGTTGGTTGAAGAGTAGCAGACAGCTTGGACACACGCAAGCGAGCACGTGTACGTGCAGCGAAGACGACGACAATGAGGATTCCTTCGATTCAACGTCATGATGAGGCGGACCGGGGTCAGTCAGTGGGTACGATACGATACACAATGTGCGTCCGCCATACGGGAACGGGCAAGGGGCGTCAGTTGCGGCAGTGGTTGAGGCCGGCGCCGCAGAACTGGGCGATGAAGAGGTAGAGGAACAGCTAAAGGCGGCGCGGGATGAATGAGCACGGACCGGAAGCGGAGGGATGGTCTGGACGGGACGCACGAGGCCGGCAAAGACGGAGAGCGCGAGGATGCGCTGGTTGCGCCAGAACTGCTGGCGGCGGACCTGGCGCGCGCCGCGGCGGAAGGCGTGCGCCTGGCCGGAGAGGTGGTCGGTCTTGTCGACGAGCAGCTCGATGCGCTCGCCGCGGCTCAGGATCTGCTCCACGTTGTGCACCATGATGTCCTTCACCTGCGCCAGCTCGTTCTGCGCCTGCGCCAGCGCGTCCGCGGGCGGCGCCGTGTTGTAGCGCTCCATCAGCCGCGCGATTTCCGCGCTGAACGAGGCGAAGCTGGCGGGGTCCGCGGAGAGCGCGTAGGCGCCGTCGAAGGCGGCGGCGAAGGCCCGCTGGAGGTCGGCGAGGAAGGTGAAGGGCATGCGGCGGCCGAGCGCGTCGTCGGCCATGACGAGGAAGGTGAGGCCGCCCTCGGAGACGTAGTGGAAGAGGTACGCCTCCCAGACGTACGTCAGCTTGCTGTCGTTCGGCGGGATCTTGCCCAGGATAGTGTGCACCGCTGATAATATATCTGCTTCAGCTGCAGTCCTCCAGGCACGCACAGAGCGGCTTGCCTTGCGAGAAATCCCGGCGCCCCGTCGAGTGCTCGGCCAGGATGGTCGACCCGCGCGACACCGTGGCGATTATCAGCGACATTTCTGCGTGCGGCGGGCGTGGGCGTCGTCAGAGGAGAGGAGCGGAGCTACGGGCCAAACACCGCCAAACTCCGAACGCGTCATCGCTTTTCTTCCAACAGCTTAAACGTGCAAATGTTGTACGGGCTGCCTAAGATCTGGCAACCCAACCCAACGCCCTCGTCGGTCTCGTTCTCCCAGTCCGCGATGCTCCTACTATTAGTGTCCGTCTCAGACTCTCTGCGCGTGCACGGTTCACCGTTCACTGTTCACCCTCAAGCGCTGCGTCCCCTCCCCCCTACGTCGACTCTCCGAACCGCTGCAGTCGTCCAGACTCCACCAGGGCAAACAACCGGTTTGCCTGACGGGAAACTTCTGAAGGTCTCATATGACATACAGTACTCTATGATAGTTTCTCATCCGCGCGCGCACTGCTCAGTACACTCCTCTGCGGCGCTGCAGAGTGTAGCTCGCGTATGGAAGTAATACTCGGTTTATTTGCTTAGGTATATCAGATGAATATTACCGCCTGCGGTATAGTCCTTGAGTTCTCCCAACTATGTGACTCCCGCGCTGCAAGGAAGATGTGCGCGTCAGTGTCTGAGCGCAGCTGCACAAGAAGTACGAGTACCTCCTGTTGGAATTCTCCACTGGCAGTTGACATTCAATTGAGAATAAGAATTCAAATAACTTTTAACTGAGCATCGTCGTCAGTACAGTGACTCTTCTAGAGTAAATCGCACGGTGACGGTGACATTGAATGAAGCCCACCTCATGCGCGGTTTGGCGTGTAAAATATACTTCCGAGTCGATTTAAAGTACAGATACCGTGACCATGCCAGTGCCAGTGCTTAACGCGTACTTCCCGCACCATACAGAGCCAACCACTCCGCAGCGAGCGCGACCTGCGCGTCCTTGCCCAGCCCGCGCCCGCCGCGCCAGTGCGGCACGAGCTCCGGCGGCGGGACTGTCCTCCCCTGCCCCACGTCGCAGGCGTACTGGACAAGGAGGGGCACATGCGACGGCTGGATGTTGCCGAACCTTCAAAGGGCGTCAGTTGAGGGAGATGCTGAGAATGAGAATGATGCGGAGGACGCACCAGTCGCCGATGGGGAACAGGAGGACGTTCGCTGCGTACCTGCCAGTGGAGCGCGCATCAGGTCAGGTCAGGTCGGGTTAATTCAAAGCGGATAGGATAGAGGGGACTCGGACGAAACGCACTGAGACTTACTTGTGCCCCCCAACATGCCCCACCTCGCCCACCCTGACCCTCCCCGCGTCCGCACGCAGCCTGAGCGCGGCGACGACCGCGCCGCCGGTCTCGCCGCACCGGCAGTCGCGCGCGGCGTGCGTGCACACGAGCAGGTGCGGCGTCGCGTCCGGCCGCGCGTCCCGCAGCGCCAACGCGTCCTCCATCCCAGTAGCGTCTAAGTCTAAGTCGGCCAAACGCAGCGGGCGCGCAAGGCGGTATCCCCTCCCAGTGCCAGTGCCAGTGCCGTCGAACCGGAAGAGCGTGGCGTCCGCCTCCATCTGCAGCTCAGAGTCCGCGTCCACCTCCGTTTCCTCGTGCTCGGCCGGGTCGCCGAGATACGCGACATTAGCGCTCAACCCCCACCCCGCGGCGGCGCTGCGCAGCTGCACCGCGCTCAGCAGCGGCGACAGCGCGTTCAGTTTTGGCGGGTAGACTGTGGGCCGGCGCGGGTGGTGCAGCAGGAGGTACGCGGAGTGCGGCGGGACCGTGCCCGCGAGCTTCGTCGCCGCCCGCGCGGCCTGGGCGAGTCAAGTGGGGCGCGGGGCGAAGGAGAAAATGCTTACTATGGATGGCTGCATTGCGCGTTGAACTTGAACCCGGCCGCGGTGGGTGTTGAAAGTCAAGAGTCAAAACTAAAGCGCGCCGCGTCATTTCGGCTTCCCGCACTGACAGAGCCGTTGCTGACAAAGCTTTCCCGGTTTGTCATGCAGTGAACTGTGACCCCTGAGGCGAAGATCGTTGTGTCGGGATCCATGGCTCTCAGAATTGATCTGGCAGATATATGGAGAATACTACATTGTTATAGTAGCCTAAGCACATATGTATTGCTATACTCCACTGGAGTGTATACGTATCGCAGAGTCGCACTAGTGGACTGCAATCTCATATCATGATATCGATGTACGACTAAAGTGAAGGTCGAGACGGGTGTTACTTTACAGCTGGTGATGCGCAGACTCCGACTCGGAGGACACTGTGGATGCGCAGATTCCGTCTACGAGGACATTGGTGCTGGTTGCTGGTTGGAGACGCCCGATTGGATTCAGAGAAGAAATGGCCGTCCTGCGACCCTCTCTCTCTCCCTCATCCTCTCCCCCACCGCCTCACCGCCGCAGGGCTTTCTACGCGCGGCCACGAGCAAGGAACGCGCCGTAGACCGCGAGCGGCGGGACGAGCGCGAGCGCCGCGGCGAGGAGGAAGACGAGCGCGGGCTTGCGGAAGCTGTACGCGGCCGGCTGGGACGCGTCGGCGTTCGAGGCCGTCCGCTGAGCCGCGTTCGAGGTCTTCCGCTGAGACGCGTCGGCGTCCGAGGTCTTCCACTGAGCCGCGTCGGCGTCCGAGGCCATCCGAGTCTGCTGAGCCGCGTCGCTCCGCTCGCGCGGTACGACGCGGACGCGCAGCGCGCCGCACACCGCGAGCGTGCTGAGCAGCGGGAGCGCGGCCGCGAGCGCGATGCAGGCCGCGAAGGCGGGCGCGGGCCAGGGGTGCGTGAATGTGCTTTGGACGTCTGGGGAGGCTGTACGTTAGCGCGGGTGTTTTTTTGAGGGGAGGGGGATGGATGAGTGGGGGCGGGGGGGAGAGGGGGGGAAGAGGATGAGTGGGGATGGAAGGAAGGAATGAGAGGAGGGGAGGAGTGGGGGGAGGAGTGGGGGATAGAAGGATGAAGGAATGAGAGAGGAGGAGACGCGACGCACAAAAGAAGCAGAACACCGTCCAGCCGGCCCACAGCGGGAGCAGCGCGGCGAACGCGGCGGCGAGCCGGAGGCGCTGCGCCGACTTCGCACGCGGCTCCGCGGTGTTTTCCTTGGAACGCGCCGCTGCGTCCTGCTTCTCCGCGTCGTCTGGGATCGGGCTGTCGGTGTTGAGGTTGGACTTGTCTGACTTGTCCGCGAAGGCGGCGTCCAGCGCGCGCAGCTGGCGGATGGCGTCCGGGATGGAGATCTCCGTCGCGGTGGAGGTGGAGGCGGAGGTCTGCATCTAGGCCTGCTAGTTGGGTAGGTGTGGGTGTGGGTTGGTGTAGGTGAGAGCGAAGATTGGCTGGAGAGGGCGAGGTCTGGCTGGAGAGGGCGAAGACTGGCTGGAAGTTGGAGATGGCGAGGTCTGGCCGGAAGTTAGAAGTTGGAGAGTCTGAGAGTGCGCTGTGTGAGTATCCATCGTTGGTCAGACGGCGACTATTTCAATGCATTGTGATTCGAGAGCAGGCTGGCTTCATTGCAGTTCAAGTTGAGCTTCGCGGGCCGAACATCATGGTGCGATCGCGATCGAGGACGTCCAAGTCCGGTTCAGAATGGTCCAGGATGAGGATGAGGGCGCGGGCAGTCTGAGCGTCGATGGGCCGGTTCAGAATGGAGGTGAGGGATGAGGGCGCCGGCACCGGGCACCGGGCAGGAGTTCTCGTGCGAGTCGGTGGGGTAGGGGAAGGGTGGCAGAACTTGGTTCAATTCCGGCTCCGAATCATGCATCACAACATCGCGCGTCTCGGAAAGTGCATGTCGGAGTCAGAGGGGCGCAGGAGACACGGTGCAAGGCGAGTCGAGTGCGGCTGGTGCAGCGGCAAGTATCGAATGCGAATTCGAATCCGAAGCAACGAGCCCCTTTCAGCTATGCCGCTTATAATTCGCAGTCAGATACTGTAGAGTACTCGTAGCAGGAGAAAAAACAAAAGTATTGAACGGTGGGAAGGAATACAGAAGCGGGAACGGCCGACGCTAACACGGCCAAACATCCCTCCGTCGTCGTCCACGTAGCACCCACCGTTACACAAAATGGTGCGCCTCGTCGCTCGTCGCTGTCCTCGCCATCCTCTAACCTTTGTCTGTAGTCCGACTCCGACTCGCCCGCCCCCGTCGCCGCCGCCGGACGGCCCACGTCACCCGGGCCCGCGCGGCCGGTAGGCACTGCGCAGATTCGGTGAGTGCTCGGAGGAATGGAGGGGGGTAATGCGACGGCTTACGCTTGCAGGCGGCGCGCGACGAACCAGGCGGCGAACAAGCCCAACTCGACCCGCGCGGCCGGCGCGGGCGGGTCGAGCAACACGATGCTCAAGCTGTATACCGACGACTCGCCCGGGCTGCGTGTGTGAGTTTATTTTGTTACTGCTTTTCTTTTGATGATAACTCGGGTTGAAGGGACCCGTTCATCGTGCTGGTGCTGAGCCTGAGCTTCATCGCGTCCATCTTCTTCCTCCACATTTCGGCCAAGATCATCCGCTCGTTCTCCAAGTAAACATTCTTCGTGCTGGGTGTACAGTAATATTATTTACTTGCTGCACTTCTTCACACGTCTTCTTCACTCTGCTGGCACCTGGCACCTGGCAATCGATGAACACTGACAACTGAAGACGGGGCGCGTGCACGCAGGTTGCGCGCCGCAGCCTCGTGGCCCGCTCTTCTTATAGCCCGTCCCTGCCCTGCTGCTCACTCCCTCTTCATCTTCTCCCTCGTCCACTCGAAGCAATGTCTGACGCCCTCGGCCTGCACTTCTCCCCGGCCCTCGACGCCGCCGCCGCCGTCGCCTTACCCGCCACGCCCGCGCCCGCGCCCGATAAGAACCTGCTCAGCCCGAGCCCCAACCCGAACGCCCCTCCGTGCGCATCTCAGTCTGCCTGCTGCGAATGCTGAGTCGCCTTGAGCAGGAAGTCGCCCAGCATGAGTGTGCCGGGCACGCCGCGCTACGCGCCGCCGGACACGGCGCAGGTGCGCGAGCTGCTGCAGCTCATGAAGGGCACGCTTGCGCAGCTGTACGTCCGAGTCGTCCGCTTTTTCTGTTTTCTGTTTTCTGTTTTCTGTTTTCTGGGCGGGCTGATGCGATATGCGATGTGTGCTGTATGTAGGGGCGCGACGTTCGACACGCTGCACGAGCAGAGCTCGCGCGTCGCCTCGCTGGGGCCGGCCGTGGTACGCCCAGCCCTTCTACTTCTACTTGCGAAGCGCTGACTGCCGTTCGTTGTTCGCGCTCACTCGCTCCGCTTGCTGGCTCGCCCCCCGATTGCGCGCCTTCGTCCGGGATCCCTGGCACGGTCGCGCCCTCACCCTCACCCTCGCGCCCTCGCCCTCTCCCCTCTCCTTTTGCCAACCCGCGCCCACGCCCGCGCCCTCACTCGCCTCCCCTCGCTCGCCCTCTCCCTCCCTGCTCCTCTCTGCTCTTCGACCCGCCCTCGCCTTCGTTCTCGTTTCCGCCGACCCTCTCGCTTCCGCCCGCCCGCCCACCCACTCTCCCCCACTCATCTCCCCTCGCTCGCCCTCTCCCCCACCCACCCGCTCGCCGGCGCTCGCGGCGCGCCACCAGGACTCGGCGACGCAGATCCAGAGCCTGCGGCGGCAGATGCGCGCGCAGGACCGGCGGCAGGAGACGCGCATCGCGGACGTCAAGCATCTCGTCCGGGACGTGCTCAAGGACCAGGTGCGCTTGCTTTTGGTTTCGGCACCCACCCACCCACCCCCCCCTTGCCGTCTCCTTCGTGGTCGTGTCCGGTCCCCCGTTGCCTTCCTCACTGTCGCACGTCGTCCCCTGCCGTCGTCCCCGTCCCTCCGTCGTCCCCGTCCTTCCCTCCGCTGCACGTCGTCCACTCCGCGTCGCTCGTCGTTGCCTTCCCTGCCCTCGCCCGTCCCCCGCCCCCCGTCTCCCGGCTGCTCGCTGACCCGTCGACATCGCAGATCGCAGAACACATGCGGTACGCCTCCCTCTCCCACCCTCCCCTCCCTCTCCCTCTCTCCCTCCCTCCCCTCCCTCCGCCTTCCCAAACTGAACCCCCCCCCCCCCTCCCCCCGCCCCGCAGCGCGCAGATCGCCGAGCAAATCAAAGAAGAGCTCGCGGCGCAGGTGCGCGCGCAGGTCGCCGCGCAACTCACCGAGCGCATCCTGCCCGCGAGCCTCGCGGACCAGGCGGCGGAGAGCAAACGCCAGCTCGCGGAGGTGAGGTGCTCGCTTGTTAATAGGTGCGTTGCGTTGCCCGGCCGCCCTCGTCGCTCCCGCCTGCTCCCTCGCTCCTACACTCCTACCCTCCATCCCCGTGTCCCTACCCGTCCCCGTCTGCGCGCCGTCGCCTCTCCTTTCACTTGCACCGTGCACCGTACGTACACATCGCATCCTCCTTCCCGTCCCGCGCGCCCATCCTCGCCCGCCGCCCGCCGCGACCTGCGCCCCTGCCGCTCTTCATTTTCATTCGCTGCTGGCGGACGACGACGCTGCCAATCCCAATCCCCGTCGCTGCCTTTGTCCCCCTATCCGGACGTCCGTCTTCTCTTCTGCGCCCGCCCCGTCCCACGCTCGCATCTTTTCTTTTCCATGCCGCGGCGGTTCCCTTCGTCGCTGACGCTCAACCCCTCTTCCTCCCCCGCCCTTACCTCTCAATAACGGCGCCACTAACGCCCCCCGTAGCGAAGCGCGCCGCGCAAACAGCGTGCTGCGCGCGAGCGCGCTCGAGGAGCCGCTCGCGCGCGTGCTGCGCCCGCGCGACGGCGCGCCCAGCGAGCTGTTCCCGAAGGATTTGAAGAGCCTGTTTGCGTATGATGGTGCGTCTTTCTTTGGCTGCGTTTTGTTTTCCTTTTGCGGGTCGTGCAGGAGCGTCGTCGTTTGTGTATGTGGGCGCGCGCACGCAGTTTTTGTAGGCGCGTGCACTGCTACGCCGATTTCGCTGCGCGCACGTCGTTTTTGTAGGCGCGCGCACGCCGATTTCTCTGCGCGAGCGCTGATTTCCCTGCGCGCACTGCTTGCTCTGCGCGCACGTCGGCTTGCTTTGGGCACACTGCTTGCCTTGTGCGCACTGCTTGCTCTGCGCGCACGCCGATGTCTCTGCGATCCCGCACTGCTTCCCGCGCGCGTAGCATCGAATAGGAGGCTGACGCGCTCTGACGGACACAGCGGTCGCGGCGAAGAAGCTCGTGCAGGACTACGACCTGCCCGTGTCGGACCAGCGCGAGAAGAACCTGAACCGGTTCATGGCGCACATCGGTGCGTGCTCGTTTCCTCTTTCTTTTTTTTCCTTCGCCGCCGAGTCGTGCCCCGTCGCTGTTCACTTTCGGGCCTATCTCGCTCTACCGCGTCCCTCGTCGTTTACTGTATTCTGCGCTTGCAACGCAACTCGATCCGACCCGACCCTTGAATTTCACACTCACTCCTCTCCACACACTCTCCCTCCTTCGCTCTCCCTCCCTCCCTCCTCTCCACACACTCTCCCTTGCCTCCTTGACTCTCACACTCCCTCCTTGCCTCCTTGCCTCTCACACTCACTTCCTTTTCTCCACACACTCTCCTTCGCTCCCACTCCCCACTCCCCACTCCCCACTCCCACTCTCCTTCACCCACTCCCCGCTGCCGCTGACACACACCCCCGCGCACAGGCATCCCGTTCCACCTGATCCCCGTGCCGCTCATGGACGCGCAGTACGTCTGCGTCCCCTTGCCCGCGCAGGATGTGGGACTGACGGTGTGATTGATGCTTGGGTAGGTCGGCGAACGCGCTGGGTATCACGCTTGGCTGAGGGTGATGGGTGAGAGGAAGGGGAGGAGGGGTGAAGATGGAGGGGAAGATGGGGGGGCGAGATGGAGGGGAGGAGGGGAAGATGGAGGGGTGTGGAGGAGGGGTGTGGAGGAGGGGTGTAAGAAGGGGTGTGGAGGAGGGGAGGAGGGGTGTGCACCTGCGGGACGTTATGGGATTGTTCAGGGAGAGTTCAGTGTTTCCAGTCTGTACAGTATACTCGCAACTCTCGTCATTCAGACGCGTGCGCAATGCGATGAACGGGGCGGGACAGGCTTCCGTCCCGGTCGACTCGGACTTTCACTTGCCACGCGTGATCACGCAGCCTAATTATCCACTTGCCGCTTTCGAGGGTTAACAGCAGGGACGTTAATATTGTCCGAACTTGTGCTCTGCTCTTCTGCTCGAAGCAGTTACAGTACGTGCAGTACTGTACATATATCACAGGTTGGGCAGGAGCGGATGCGACTCGGTGTTGAAGACCCACTGGTCGAGGCTGATGTGCGCCGGGTCGTCGAACATGAGGTAGAGGTACTTCATCACCTCCGCGAAGAAGAACGACTGCAAGGGACAGGGGCGGCATTCATTCAGTATGAATAATGAATATTTCTCAGTAGACTAACTTGAAGACGCACCTCGAGGTCGTTCCCCTGGTTGTTGAGCGACCACACGCTCTGCGTCACGTCGTTGAGCGGCGCGAAGCCCGCGGTCGAGTTGAGGAAGCTGTTGATCGCGCGGATGCCCGACGCCGCGAAGTCCTGGTACTTCGTGTCGCCCGTCGCGCGCCATGCGTAGAATGCGCTCTGGTGAAAGGCGCGTCAGTTCCCGGGACGCCCGTCCCTAGCTAAGTTAGAAAGCCGGGGAACGATCACCTCAAAGACCTCCGGCCGCACGTCGTAGCTCGCGTCACTTCGTAAGAGAGACACCGTTAAGTCTGGCGCAGAACGCGGAACACCGGGCAGCAAGGGGACGCACGTGATGTAGAATCCGTGTTGCGCGTAGAACGTCTGCTGCGACGCGGGGATGGACGCGCCCGCGTCCGTCGGCGCGTATTGCCACCCGCCGGGACCCAGGCCGGATCTGCCCCCGAGTCGGACGGTGAGACTCAGAGCGAGTGCGGAGTGCGTCTGAGAATTTGCTTACCCCGTGGAGTACGTCGCGATGCAGCCGTCCGTGATGCGCAGCCCGGCCTGGAAGATGTCGTCGCGGTTCAGCAGCTTGCCGCCCATGATCCAGTTGCCGCCTAAACATCGACAACACATTTCAGAGATTCAGTGTTCCGTTCTGCTGATGTATGGCAACGGAAAGAAAGGGGCGGCGCGCACCCGCGAAGCACGCCAGATCGCCCATCCCGTAGTCGTGGATGCCGCCGGAGATGCTGGAGAGGTACGTCCGGTTCTGCGCCGTCGTGGTCTTGAGCAGGTTCGTCACGCTGGACTGCACGGCGGCGAGCCATGTGTTCGTCCAGAGGGAGTCGTTGAAGTTGGTGAGACGGCCGTATTTGAGGAGGTATTCGAGGTACGAGTCGTAGCCGCCGTCCCACGTCTGCCATTCAATCAACGTTGGATTACCAGTCTGTCAACGTGTACCGCGAAATTGGACGCACGACAGTATCCCCTGAACCGGTGCCATCGCCGTTGACGGTCTCGGGCGGGAGGCCGGGGAACACTGGGTTCGGCTGCGGTGAGGGAACTGCATGAGCGCTTCATGCTCGGATTCGGATGCCCATGGCCGCGACGGCCATGTTACAGTCAGCGGGGCATGGGACGCGGACGCACGTTGTTTGCGATGGTGCGCATTGTCATGTCGGCCAGCTGCAAATAGGTCTGATTGCCCGTATATTGTGTCAGCTTGGCGAATTCGAGGATGTTGGACGCCGCGGCGGCTAAATCATTCTATGCTGCGTTGAATGCGCGCTCCTTGCTTGCACGGAGAGCCTCACCTGACCTCCTACGTTCTGCGGCGTGCTGGTGTTGAAGTCGATGAACTGCACGGGCACCTTGCGGCCTGCCCAACCTAGGGAGAGTTTGTCGCCGAGCTGCGTTGCCTTGGCCAGTAATGCAGAGTCATTCCGGCCTGTCAGCTCGTAGGCGCTTAGCATGCCTCCCAGATACCTAAATGTGCTGATAAAGGAGCAGCTCGAACAGAGAAATGAGCCCGAGCCTACCGAATGGTGGTTTCAAAGAAACTGCCAGCCACGCCAAAGTGAGAGACCAGGACGAGCGCATGAACGCGATCACGCACGAAACGGTGTCTGTGGTCTTGGAGCGCGTAAAGTCGACCTGCCTGGCGAATGTGACCGCTTCGTTGTACAGTGTCGTCTCGCCCATGATGTTCAGGGTTGGCATCGCATCGAAGATTGTCGCACCCCAGCCATTCCGGGGGTTCGTCGCGCCCGGCGTCTTGGGTGTCAGGTCGTCCTGCCCAAAGGCGAACTGGCGGTACGCGTTGTATCCCTTGAGGAACGTCTGGTGCACAAGCTCCTTATTAGCCGCCGCGCTCGCTGGGAGAGTAAGGCCCGGAAGCTGGATATTCGCCGCTGCGGCGGCGCCTGCGAATGTCGCGAGCACGGGGAGAAGCATATTGGTCTTCGACGCGCTTCAGTTCGTATGCACCACGCCAAATGGCAGCCAAGCTCATTATATAGCGTCGCTGGGAGGACACGTGCAGCTACCGTCATGTTTGCAGCGTGCCAAAATAAGCCTCGCCGGCGCAGTGCCCGAATGAGCCCGAGCGATTGGTGCCCGGAGAGCGCTGAGGATGCTTATCCCTGGAAGACAATATATACCACGGTGACACGGTCTATATCCAAAGGGTTCTGGGTAAATCTGACCGGGTCCGAGCACTATGCATGACAAGTACAGCGCCCGAGCCAGAGCAGTTCAGTGCTGACCAAGTGCTGGCCAATGACAGGTATTGTTGGCAGGCGCTGGATAGCAACGTTTGGTCGATTTGAGCCAGAAGTAATAATGTCTGGGGACGACCCATGTGTATGTTCCTGGGATGTCAGGGACAACCGCGAGCGTACTCAAAGAAGTCGGGAAGTGAGAGACCCAAGACGATCCGTAACTCCGCAACTTGCTCCCGAATAACATGCCAGTTCAATCTGCGATCCCCACGGCCTCGACAACATCTAAAGCAATGGCGGACAG
The DNA here is from genome assembly GCA_037042915.1 of Auricularia sp. M13. NCBI lineage: Eukaryota > Fungi > Basidiomycota > Agaricomycetes > Auriculariales > Auriculariaceae > Auricularia > Auricularia sp. M13. Next base: position 693,569 of record CM073194.1, on the reverse strand, counting down.
CTTGACCGAATGGGCTGCAATGGATTACATTCCAACAAAGATTGTTCCACGATAAATACATAATAAATACACCATATGGAAATCGGGTCTATACACAGCTAGCATGAGAATGAGTACTCAGCGTGCTTGTATAGAGCCCAACCCATGGGAATCAAGACCTTGGCCCGCATCACTGGGTCGTCGATGCTTTTTGCGCATAACTTGAGCTTATTGCACTTCAAAGGGTGCGTGGCAAGGCTGCGGAGCACAACGTCCCTCCCAATTGTGCCGAGGCCTTCGACCGTTCCGTTGTCCAGAACGGGCGGGTTGTCGACCAAGCGGAAGTTCACAGGATGTTCCAGAACCTCGCCAACGCCGCGCAGTGTGGCGTTCAGAGGCGAGATGGACATATAGTTCAGGTTTCCGACGGCGGCCATGCTTCCCAGGTCGTCCATAGACAAATGCGTAGTCGCCGACATCGACTCCTGGTCGTCGCTGATGTTATACGACACGCGGAAGTAATCGAGCTCGCCCCCCATGGGCCTGAAGTCGGCGGTGCCGGCGCCCGTCCTGGCGAGTACGTACGTCGCGATGGGGTGTGTCAGGTTGCTCGACCTGAAGAGCGTCGCCCTCGTGTCGTTGGCGTTAATCCCGGTCGGTGAGCCGACGAAGAACGCGGTGATTTCTTCGCCGGCGTTGCAGCTCTCATGGTACGCCACAGCCTGCGTGGAGCAGAGGAAGATGTAGTACATCACCAGCGGGAGCACCAACAACACGAAGCTGGCTGCGATCCAGCTTGAGAAGGCACCAATCTTCCGGAGGCGGCCTGGTACGCGGGCGCGCATGAAGAACAACAAGGGCGCGAGTAGCGACACGAAGCCAAGAAGCGCGATGAGGACCCTGGTCAATATTGTGAGACGATGGATAAGCCCGTTGGTGGCGTTGAGCGAGCGTCGAGGGAGGGGCCACACCACGGTGTTCGTGTAGTAGTACAACCAAACCGACCAACCCGCGTAGAGAAGTATGAGGAACTATAACACTGTCAGTGGGATGTTTCATAAAGCATGATATCAAAGGACGTACCATAATGGTGAACCTGATGAGCCAAACGCTTGGCGTGCGGATTGTGTAGTAAGAGTCCGGGTCGCAGTCGTACATGGGCCCGTAAGCCGTGCTCTGGAAAGCCAGGAACTCCTCCCTGCTAATGTCCTCGAACATCGGCTTGCGATAGACGGGCGCAGGGAAGGGTATATGCGGCGTTTTAGGGGTAGACGGTGTGCCCGAACCAGCCGGAGCAGCAGAGTAGGTGAGAGTGGGCAATGTGCGAAGAGACGGAGCCGACATTGCGAGAATGGATGATACGAAGACGTCTGTAGTGGAGGCATCCACCTTATATACGGGACGACGATTTTGATCAGGACCAAGAGTATGCGCACTCCGAGACGCAGCCAGTCACGATCGGGACCCTCCCGCCCTTCCCGCAGCTAAGCCGTTGAGATGTAAGCTGGGCTCAGGCGAGACTGAAATCTTGGATTCGAGGCTTGAGAATGAGTAATGTTCCATATGTGATTCACACGGTTGTAACACTCCCACCTGTGAGCTCTGTCAGCCGTGGTAGTCCCCTTGAGAAGATTGCATTGCATCCGGAGCGTTGATACAGGGTAATGACCAGTGAGACTATATAAGACGATGTTAAAATATGTACTCGACCAAAATCCCACAGTGCGTCATTACTAGCGAAGCGAGCGGTTCAAACTGCAGAAACGCAGTACGACTTGTTTGCTTGTAGGTTGGTGCATTTCCTGCGAATCGTGAGGATCAGTCTGCGTTTTGAAGGGCTTATCCACTCACGAGTTGACCGCGGTATTCCAGCTCCTCAGCTGGGAGAGGGTGATGTTGTTCTTAGACGTAAGAGTGGCTGTCCAATCTCGTGAGAATTCGCAGCCTTGAAGACAGAAACACCCTTACTGCACGTCATTCCCGACTTGACAACTGTATACGCCTTGCAACCAGTCTTGATCGTGCCCGATGCGACGTTAGAAGGAGGCGCGACGGTCTTAGACTTCACGCAGTAGTACGTAGATTTCTGCAGAGCACAAATGATAAGCGGGAGAGGTCCCCATGAGAACTCGTCGCCCAGACGCACGCTCATATTGGAACACGAGCTGGACGCATACTCAGTATAGCTCGTGAGAGGTGCTGGCACCAGGGCGTACCTATTGATTTTTGGGTTCCAAAAGCGCAGCTGCGCCAGGGAGACGGAATACTGCTTCTGTATGGCCGCTGCGGAACTATCAGGCTCAAGTGAGAAGCATCCAGTAGAAGACATACAGCACGTCGAGCCCTTGGCATATGTATCGCAGCCTTTGGTGATGGTCCCCGAGGTAAGCGGCGAAGGTACCTTGCTGGTCGGTGTCGAAGTCGTCTTGGCCGGAGTTGAAGTGCTCGTTGGCTTGGTTGTGGTTGGCGACGATGTCGAGGTAGTCGAGGTCCGCACGTTCGAGGGGATAGAGCTCGACGATGTGGTAGCCTGCGACGTGCCAGCCTGCGAGGATGTCGAGGTGGCGGTGGTGGTGATTGCCGCAGTGGTGGTGCTGGACGATGACGAGGAAGAAGAGGACGCGATAGCAGCGGCGTTCGCACGGGCCAGAGCGACGAGCTGGATGCCCATCGCCTCGTTCTCTTGGTATCGCAGCGGATAGTCAGAGCTTCGCGCGGTCATCAGCCTGGAAGAACCATCATAAAGACATTACTCACATTTGTACAGACTGCGCGAGTTGGCCGGCTGTCATGTTCGGAAACTGGCTGTCGTTCCAGATGGCTTGATCAAGGAACTTGTTCGTCGCGTAGACCGTGTCGGAGCATTGCTCCACTGTGCCCCAGCCCTGCGACGGGCGCTGCTGGCTAGGCAAAGATTGAGTAAGACGCGAGTTGCAATGGGCTGCTGCTCACAAGACACCGACCGAGTCCTGATCTATGGGTAGGATGAGCGTAAGAAACGAGATGAATCAGACGCGCTGACGCACCACCACAGTCAAGCGGCCACACGCGCGTTTCTACCCATGCCGTTTCGAACGTCGCGAGGAGCACCTTCACAAATGTGAGTATAGCCTTCTCGACAAGTAAGGCGCATACCTTGTCGTTGACGTTGCGCTCTATGCATATCGCATAAATAGTGTTGAGCGTGTTTGTGTCAGGATACGACGGCCACGACTTCGTGCAATCCCTTCGAACGGGAGATGCGAGTGCGGTGCCAGTCAGAGCGAGGAGGAAAGACCATGTAAGGAGTGACATTGTATGGCGGTTTGAAGGGACAGGGAATGGAGAGTGGGTGGATTACGCGGGCAGTCCGTTAGCAGGCGACGGCGACGGTCGCGCCCCATATAAAGCACGGACAAGGTGCTTGGAGGATTTCGATCTTGCATCGAATAGGGTAAGATCCCGCGCAAAACAGCCTCGACCGGCGTACTAGCGTTGCCAAGGCCGCCTCGCCATTCGGGTCCCTAAGTCTATTCTGGATCGGACATCCGCCAAGGCACCAGGTGCAAAGCGAATTCTTGATTTCTTAGCCTTTTACAAGAGGTCTAGAGATACAACGCGGTACTGTACAGTCTGTGCAGGTTCGCGTGAGCACAAGCGCTGGCACAAGAACAAGCAAAGACGCACAGACATATCAGAACCCAGCCTGCGCCCGCTCGCGCTCGGCCACGCTCCCACGGGGCTCCCAAGTAATCCGCCCATCTCCGACCTGCACGCTCTCGCTCACCAGTCCCTCGTCCTTGGCGTCTGGTGCGGCGCCCCACCCACCGCCGCCGGGCGTCTCGATCACCAGGCGATCGCCCATGCCCATCCACAGCGTCGCCTTGCCGCCGATGTTGATCTCGCGCGTCCCGCGGCTGGGCACGGGGATGTCGTCCAGCTCGAGCTCGTCGGGCGTCTTACCAAGCTTCTGCAGGTCCGGCGCCACGGGCCCCTCGCTTTCGGAGTTCGTAGAGCCAGATGGGGCGTGGATGGCGTCGCCGTCTGCGTCGCGCAGCTTCTTGACCCACGTGTTGCGCCCCATCGCGCCGTCGGCGCCGCCGTGCAGGCCGTATGGCGCGCGCGTGCGGCGCTCACTCAGGATGCTCACGCGCATCGGCATGCAGATTTCCAGCTCGCGCCGCACGCCGTCGCCGCCGCGCCACTTGCCGTTGCCGCCGCTGCCCTTGCGCAAGCCGAACTAGAGGCTGCGTCAGTTGATAGTGTTGAACGGAAGCGTCTGTCTGCGTACCTCGTGCAAGATGACGGGGTACCGCCGCTCGAGGATCTCGACGTCGCCGATGCGGGTGTTGGTGATGTGCGTGTGCACCCCGCTGGTGCCGTGCCAGCCCTCGCCGGCGCCAGATCCACCTGCTATGGTCTACACGTATGCTTAGCCGTTACAGAGATCGCGCTCATTGGGGCACGTACTTCATAGTAGCCCCAGCCAGCTGTAACGGAGCCGTCAGCGCTCTTTCCGCCGGCGCCGAACGTCAGGTTGCTGTGGACAATCAGAAGACTTCTCCGGGCGTAGAGCGCGCAACATACTTGGTACACCCCTGGCTCGCGGCGCACGCGTCGAACGCACGCAGGACGACATCGACGATGCGCTGGCTCGTCAGCACGTTCCCGCCACACACCGCCGCGCTCGGGCTGGGCGCCAGGAGCGAATTGGGCGGGATGACGACTGTAAACTGTTTGTCAGCGGGACACAGCCATGGCTAAAGCCGCACTTGCCTTTGACAGGCACCAGACAGCCAGCGTTGAGCGGGATGTCCGAGTTCAACATAGCGCGCATGCAGTATATGACGGCTGAATGGACGACAGATATCGGCGCGTTCAGGTTGCCCCGCACTTCAGGCCCAGTGCCGGTGAAGTCGAATTTCGCGTCGCCGCTCTTGGGGTCGATGTCGACGCGCAGCGCAATGGGCGAGCCGTCGTCGAGGTAGTCGATGGATTTGAGTGTCGTGCCGCGCGTCTCGGCGACAGAGCGCAGGAAGGAGCGCACAGACTGCTCCGCGTTTGAGCGGATGTGATACATGTACTCTTGCACCGTCTCGAGGCTGTAGTCGGAGATCACTGGGCAACGAAAGAGTTAGCAGCAGGCCACTTGGAGGCTGCGCGTACGAACTGTTATGGATTAGCTGGATTCCCTTGTGGTTCGCGGCAATTTGCTGTGGCAGGTGTCAGAAAGGGCAGGAAGAAAAGCGAGGAGAGACATACCGCGCGCAGGTCGCTCTCGACATCCCTGAAGCACCTGCACCCGCTCGAGCCTTCATACTGCGCCGGACGAACGACCATTCGATCATACAGCCCGTCGCGGTCAAAATTCCCCTTTTTGACGATCTTGAACGAGACAATGGACGCGCCCTCTTCATAAATGCTGGTGGACGTTGGCGGCATGGAGCCTACAACGCAATTAGCGCCGTCGTGTGCGGGCGAACGGCTAACTCACCAGGAAGTATGCCTCCAATGTCGGCGTGGTGGCCTCTACTGGCGGTGAAAAATATGATCTTACTCTCGTCATTCGGATCGAAAACGGGTGTAATGAGCGTAATGTCGGGCAGATGGCTGCCGCCGGCGAGCGGCGAGTTGGTCATGAAGACGTCGCCGGGATGGATATTCCCAGCATGCAGCTTCATCTGATACTTTACGGCCCAGGACATCGAGCCGAGGTGAATGGGAATGAAAGGCGCGTTCGCTACGAGGTCGCCGTCGGGCGCGAAGAGTGCGCAGCTGAAGTCGAGCCGTTCCTTGATGTTAGTGCTGATAGCGGTCTGTTGCAACGTGCGCCCCATGGCCTCTGCGACGCTCATAAAGCGGTTCGCAAACAGCGTGAGCAGAATCGGGTCTGCCTCCTTTGCGCCCATGTCAAATGTCTTCGAAAGCAGACGATGATGGTCGGAAGACAAGCCGCAAGCACGGTCCGAACTCCGCAGTCACATCCCAGGGACATGCAAAACAGAACAGAGCCAAAAGAACAGGCCTTCACGGATAAAAAGGAGTCATTTTGAGGCGCCGGCCACGTGTGCATGTATCCGTAATTTATACCTATGAGAATCGAGGTCCGGAAGAGTCAATTTGCTGCACATATGAGACTTCAGCCGAAAACGCCAGGGGAAAATGGGATATAGCCTCGAGGTATAGAGTCATTGGGAGAAAAGCCGCATTTCAAGTAGTCAGATAGAGCCTGCGCGTTATCGGTTGATACATTCTGAGGACCAGGCGGGCTGCTGCTTCGGATTGAAAGGGAGAAGTAGGCCACTTTTACCATTTTTTCAGCTTGTTTAAGCTCAATATAGCAAGATCACAGTGTACGAGTGGCCCCGAGAATATCAAGTAGCCCACGATGACAGAAGGATAAGAGAACAGAGCCCATCACTAACCCGGCACCGCGAGAGGTCTGAGCCGATGCCAGTGTAACAGCCGTAAGATATAGCAGCGGTAGGTACGGTGCGTAAGAATCAAAAGGACAGACGAGCGCTATCGGTGACAGCCTTGACTCTAAGCTTTGGCAATGGTCGGAGGGAGGAACGCTTCAAACTCCGCTACGCGTCTTGGTTCTGCTCCACTATGTCGACCAAAACAGATGTATGCGCCCTACCCACGCGGTATCCATTTGCGCTGACATTAACCTTAGGAATCAGAGTGGGTTAAAATTATCAGCAATGACGGCTACGAATTTCTCCTGCCGCGGGTAGCGGCGGTCGGCAGCATAGTACTCAAAGATATGCTGGATATGAACAGTGCGCATCATCTCATCTCAGTATTTGACCTACCGCCGTTGAATTCTGTTTCAGTTGGACTGTCAGAGGCACTCAGCAATATCGTTCAGCTCGACTATCGGTTCGCACTCTCGCCACAAAAGCTCTATTCATCTGACAGTTCTTCCCAGAGCCGCGGTTTTGCAGGTGGTCATCGAATATTTGATGTTTAGGCATCAGGTGACAACCGCGGGACCCAAAGATGACGTTCCAGAGTTCCTGGAGCGGATCCCGCCGGAGCTGTCGCTGGAAGTGTACGTAGAGCTCCAGGTTTTCACCCGTCGAGTTCTGACATACGTGCTGCTTAGATTGATGGCTGCAGACTATTTGGGAGGTATGTTTCGACTTGTTGTTTTGCTTTCTGGAAAATATGTTGATGCTTTGCAGCTTGAAGTGTATATTTACTCATTTGTATTTGCGAATCAAGGTCGGTATTGCGCAACAAATCCCGATTTTGATCCCTTTCCACGCTCTGTTTCTCTTCAGCTTCCTTGAACTAGGGCTTGTGTGGCGCTCCGTTCAGCTAACTGGCGCCGCAAACCGGTCCGTAGGACCGTCCGCCAACCGGTGCCTGCTATATTGCCAGCTGGCATGATGAAGGAGAGCCCAGCTACGGTACTCAAAACCGACGTTCCTATGTCTCAGACACACCCAGTGCTAACAGGTACGTTCTTCATCCTGCGTCCGTTTCATCGTCTAAGCGAGCCAGCGCAGCTGATGACATCGCGCACTTCATCGCGCACGGCTACGTCAAAATCCCACAAGCCTTCAGTCCCGAAAAGGCAGAGGAATGGCAGCGTGGGCTCAGGGAGCGCCTAGGCTACGATAAGGACGACCGCAGCACATGGAAAGAGGAGCGCATCCATATGCCCGATCATAAACGCGAGCGCGTCGCAACCTTCGCTCCCAAGGCGCGTATCACACCACTAGTTCGACATGACTAAAAACGCGCTTGAAACAGGCCTGGGCTGCGATATGCGAGCTTCTAGGCGGCGAAGAGCGCATCGACCCCGCATCCGCGACGTGGAACGACCAGTTCATCGTCAACCTCGGCAAGCCGGAATGGGAGGGCAATGTGAAAATCGAGCCGAAGAATCTCGACAATTGGCACCTCGATGGGGATTTCTTCGTGCGTCGTTCAGCTATCCGAGCCTTGTGCGAGAAGACTGACATGGGCTGGATCAACGCAGGTCCACTTCCTCGATTCGCCAGAACAAGGTGGGACGACAATCTGCTCTGCACATCCTTGGTCACTAACGGGCGCCTTAGCTCTTCTTGTCATCCCGATCTTCTCAGAAATCCAGGCGCGCGGAGGCGGGACGTATATCTGCCCTGACGGGCTCACGCGGAACGCGTGCTATCTGGCGCAGCACCCTGAAGGGGTGTATCCCACTGGCCTTTCGTTTACCTCCGCGCATGACATCGACAAGCCCGATCCGCCGCGCTGGGAGCACCTCAAGGAAGTGAAGAAATGCTCAGAGTTCGTCGAGGTCACCGGCTCCCCGGGCGACGTCTACCTCCTGCACCCGCTCATGCTGCATTCCGCCAGCAAGAACCACCTGCGCATCCCGCGCGTCATTACTAATCCGCCCGTAGCGCTGAAGGAGCCGTTCTGCTTCGCGCGAGCAGATGAGAAGGACTACAGCGCAGTGGAGAAGACCACGCTGCGTGCGCTCGGAGTCGAGAAGCTCCACTTCAACATCACTGGCGAGCGGACGATGATCGTGCCCGAACGGGTGAAACGCCAGGCGCGGATGCTCGAGGAGGAGAAGAAGCGTCTGGCGTTGCTCGCGCAGCAGAACAGCATGGCGATTGCTGCGAGCGCCGTAGCCGCATCTGCCTAGTAGTAATACTCGTGACCGTATGTACAACGCTACAAATTACATAGCTAACCTCGCTCGCTCGTTAATCCAAGCTTTCTTTACTCTCTTATCGTGGGCTCCGGTGCCCGTCCATCTGCCGCGCTGAAAGAAATGACCCACCGGTCATTGAAGGCGCTCCGAGAACTTTCACACAGTCTGTCCCACGACGCGGGCACATGACATATTTCTTCATCGGACCGGTCGGCGCTCGTTTGCCGGAATCTTAATCCTCGCCAGCTGCCGTTTCCCATGGTGCGTTTATCGATACTAGCGCAGTAGGTTATCTGCCGCGCAGGGATCGCCTGAACTGCTCCCTCTGATCGAATTTGGGTATTTAGCTCGTATCCAAGCTGCTCGCACATTTTCCACCTAGCCTTGCGGAATCATGAGCACTGCTTTTGCTCTTACGCTCGTCACTGCGGCTGCGACAGCAACTGTCATCGTCGCACGCTCGCTCTGGACGACCATCCGGCTCCGCGGGGCTGGGTTGCGATTCCCGCCTGGCCCGCCTGGTATTCCTCTCCTAGGAAATGTCTTCGATATCCCCGCTGTAGATAGCCACCTTGCATACGTTGAGTTGGCGAAGAAATACGGTCTGTTGCTAACGCTCAATCGTGGGTGCGCGTGTCTGATCTGGTGGTTCTCTGGGCGCTCTTTAGGACCAATTATGCATCTCAGGATGCTCGATCGAGCATTCGTTATCGTCAGCGATGTCAAGATTGCCAATGAACTCCTTGAAAAGCGCGGGGCTATCTACTCTGACCGTCCTCCATTCTACATGGCCGATGCGTGAGTGCGACTTCAGGACGTGACTGACAGGTCTGACGAAGTTCACAGCGTTGGCTATGCATGGGACGTCGCGAACATGCGCCACAATGAGGCTTGGCGTGTCCGACGTCGTCTCGTGCATCAGAAATTCTATGCAACTGCGACCGCGCAGATGCACGGGATCATTCGCCAGTCATGCATCGGGTTTGCACGCAACCTGCTCCGCACGCCGCATAACTTCCGACGACACATCCGTTGGCGAGTAGACTTGTTCCCTCAGGGCGGAGACAATCCTTCTCACGATGATATCTTGATTCTAGGTCAGCCGCTGCTAATATAATGAAGGTGGTGTATGGAATCGACGTCGCAAGCGAAAACGATCCCTACATCGACATCGCCGAGAAAGGCGTGGATGTTCTTGGTCAGGTGATGCTACCAGGCACCACTCCCGTTGATCAGCTGCCTTTTCGTGAGTCTCTGAAACGCGTTCAAGGAATGTCGCGCGTCTTAATTTCCCTAGTTCTGCGCATCCCCGAATGGGTACCGTTCTTTGGCCAATGGACGAAGAGTGTGCGGGTTTTGAGCAAGTACCCAACGGACATGATTGAAATACCCTATGCTCGCACTATGGATGACATTGTGCGTTTCTCTCTCCTTAGCCTCACCTCCCGGGTGACGATGTTGTCCTAGAATGAGGGCGTCGCGCGGCCGTGTATGGTCACCGAGAACCTGGAGCTTATGCTGGAAGACCCGAGCGTGAGTGAGCAGGCTATCAAGGACGCGTGCGCTGTTTCGTTCTTAGGTATCGTTTCGTTCGCGGATAAGCCGCAGAAATCTCACGGCGAAAACAGGTGGCGCAGACACGACAGTCGCAACGTTGATCTCATTTGTCATGGCCATGGTCCTCTGGCCCGAATACCAGATCGTAGCGCCGCTAGCGGCAGTCACCGCCTCCTAAGGACTTAAAATTTGTACAAACTTCGTAAGTAAGTAATGTCGCTATACCGGTTGATTTACAGTCATAGGAAGTCACAGGAATCCTCTTTGAAACATCAAGCTTCGATCAAATTTCAAGCTATGTGCAAGAAAGACTGAACGTCTCAGAGTCGGAGTCGACATGGCCCGGGAAGCTTCCGAACGTACCTTGTTCCCGTTTATAACCTACGACGCACAGGTCGCTACTAGCAGTGCGAAGTGTGCCCGAGATATAACCTTCGGGGTGGTTTCTCCTACTTGCAAGGCCAGATCGTGCAACTAATGCCTACTGCTGGACCGTTCCCCGTCTATCGTTCGACGATCGTCACCTCGAGCTCTAGTCTAGCAGTCGCTTCATAGACTACTCATCGAGTTAGATGCTGCCTCTGCCCAGATGAAATGCTCTGTCTCTTGTACCTCCTCTGTCTTGCATGCACTTCCTGCGGCTGCTTTCGACCACATTACCTGCATTTGGGGGCTATGCTAAACTGCGAAAACGGGTCGGTCGACGTTAGAGCGGACTTCCTGTGCTGAGCCTGATGGAGCATGGCTAAATTGACAACTGGCGGGTCATCGGGTGGCATGCACTCTGCTCGAGCATGTCGGTGGACCTTGCCAACGGACTGGTGGCCGTGTGCGCCACAAGATCTTGTGGACGTGTATGCAATGGCGAAGATGTGCGGGATAATGCAGATTCCGCGTCCGTCGCGGCGAGGAGAGCGGAATCGACTTGCATGACTGCAGCGCGTGGAGGTTCGTCCATTTACATTGGCACCACTTTCCCCATTTCCCCATTTCCCCATTGGGCATTCTCTTGCCGCCGCACATGCTGGGTGAACGAATGCAACATGGCTGGCATAATTAACCTGGTCATCATCGACCTCCGGCGTCTAGCGTCAATACGCTCAGGGGGGGAGGGTCACGTCAGTAGTGACTGGCCTGCAGCAGCTCACATCCCGAGGACTACGACGATGTTGACGCAGGCGAGATGTCTTGGACAGCGATGTGCTTCTGCCATTTCTCATGTGCGTGGAAGCCGGCAATCGTCGGAGTGCTGCGCTAGCTCGACATCGGAATCACAGCGCAGACGAGATGCCTCCAGCTCGCAAGGGTGCGACAATCCAGTGCTGCATCGGGGTGATTTCACGCCTTCCTGCACCGCATGAGGACATTTGCAATCTTCTGGTACCCACAGGCCAGTCCGTACGCGCGCTGAACTCGTAGTACCAACGCCGCTGCTGCTTGATACCTTGCACAACACTGGTAAATCATGCTCGAAAACCTTCAGAGCTTGCGCTTGACATCCGCCTCCACCCGGCGTGGGCAAGATGGCCGGTAGCTTGTGCATGTGCTCTTTGGTTTTCTAGTCTATCGCGCATGGCTGGCATGCCCAGTGATCTTCACGGCGATGCATGATCATAAGCTTACGGTCTCCACTCCTCTGAGGTAGACAGACTTGCGAACCAATCTTCTCAACTCGTTTGAGCTGGAGTTTTGGTACAGTTTTAAATGCCTGGAACAAAACCCCCGGGTCGTCGTTCAGTAAGGTTATTCTGCATCGGCGTGCCGGTGACCAAAGGTCGAGATCGGCAACGGATTCCATACCATACTACAGCAAAGTATTCCACCGCTGGCTCTTAAAACTCTTGACTGTGTGGGCCTTATGGAGTACCAGCGGTGTACCGTGGCTCAAGAGTGCGTAGCTGGTGACGCAGACTGTTGAGATTGAGAGTCAATGTCCTTTCAAAGTCTTTGGGTCCCAATTGCCTCTGCCACAATGGCTCGGAGCACAATGACCTTGATATTGTGGTTATCCTCGGGTGTGAAAAGACTCAAGCACTCATATCTAGACTTGGAGCGGTGGCACGATCATATTTACCCATCTGCAAGGATGGGCATCGAAATGACAAGGGAGCCGTCAAATATTGCGCATGGACCATGAGTTACCGAAACATTTAGTGATGGTAAATCTGAGATTAAGTGAGGGAAGGGTATGCAACGGTGGTGAGGCGATTTTGGGAGTTCGGGAGGTTTCGGAGGACGGTCGCGGAACAAACCGGGTTGTCCAATCTGAAGACCCCCCCCCCCCAGAGGAACCGACTTAGGAGTCGGTGAGGAAAGCCCAGGAAGAGCTCGATCGCGTGCTAGGAGACCGGCTTCCTGATTTCTCTGACCAAGCCTCACTGCCATACATCGAGGCTATCATCCGAGAGACCTACCGGAAATATTGCGTTACGCCGTTGGGTGAGGCCTCTGCGTTCGTTCCCGCGTTTGAGACTGAATTTAATTCCACAAGCTGTCCCCCACGCTGTTGAGGAGGATGACGTTTACCAGGGCATGCTGATACAGAAGGGAACCACCATTGTTCCCAATGTGTGGTTCGTCTGCCTTTCTGTCGTAAGTAACTTTTGAGGATATGCTTATCAGTATCGCAGGGCGATGATGCATGACGAAAGTATCTACCCGGATGCCCACCATTTCAACCCCGACCGGTGGTTGAAGGACGGAGAGTTGGACAATACTACGCAAGATCCCCGCGTGACTGGATTCTTTGGATTTGGCAGGCGGTGGGCCGCTTCGGTACTCCTCATGCTCGTACTCACGAACAGTGCAGGCTCTGTCCTGGGCGCCACTTTGCGGACACTTCGGTTTATCTCACGATTGCGACTGCTCTGAAGTGCTTTGATTTCGGATGCCATGTTCAGAACGGTGTTGAAATCCCCCCGAGCGGTGAAATTCATACTGGCATCGTCAGGCACGCACCAAGATTTTCGCTGTCTATACCCAGCTGATTGCAGTTCAGCTGCCCAGTGCCTTTCAAATGCGCCATTACTCCGCGCTCAGATAGCATCCTTCATCTTCTTGATGCGGCGAGCGAAAACTGGGAGGACTGACAGGGACTGACTCGGGACTGAATTACAATGATTTCCAGGCAACGTAAAAAGCTCTAGTATAATGTACAATTATTTCTTCTCTTTCTTTTTACGCTGTATTCAGCTGACCTGGTAGGGACTCTTTGCGGCCCGGGCAATCAGTTGCCAACGGGAGTAGAGCGGACTTTGAAGATGCGCGTCTGCCTTGGCCACCTACGCATCCCGTGTCACTGAAGGAGCCGTTCTGCTTCGCGGGGGCGGATGATAAGGACTACAGCGCAGTAGAGAAGACCACGCTGCGCGTATTCGGCGTCGAGAAGCTCGACTTCAGAATCACGGGTGAGCGGAAGATGATCGTGCCCGAACGGGTGAAACGCCAGACGCGGATGCTCGAGGAGAAGAAGCGTCTCGCGTTGCTCGCGCAGCAGAACAGCATGGCGATTGTTGCGAGCGCCGTGGCCGCATCTGCCTAGTAGGAATACCCGGTGATTGCGCACTGTCTGGCACTGTCATGGCGCGAGCTGACGCACCCTTCGATTTGTTTACTTCTGTACAGTGCATCCACATGTGTTATGGTCGTGCGATCTCGCTTCCGGGTGATGACCTGTTCAATTTCCTGCTGTTTGCAACTTCTTCAATTCGTGCTGTGAAATACAGTGAGTGTTCCGCTGCTGCTTCGCGACGAGGGTGTGCCCGATTGCGGTCAACCCTAATATAGCACAACCGCGCCGGGACAGGTTACCGACGCTGCAGCTGTTGGCTTGAAGCTGTAGGGGAAGGCCGTTGAACTTGTAAAGACGACAGCAACGGCGCATTAAAGTATGGACGTCTCAACGGTGCAGTCTATGACCTCGTAAGATTGCCCCGATTCCAGACGGGGACGAATGTGGCAGGTCTTCCCCGTGATGACAGCTTCTCGAGCGTTTGTTTGGGCGAGGGTTTCCATGGACGATGCACCTGCGGTGAGCGACTTCACGTGGTCTTACGAATGGCCTCATGCTGACATCTTGGCCCTTATCGCTTCTGGAGGCTCGATAAAAAGCAGATGCCCTCCAAGAACCGATCGACCATCGATCATGGCCCCTTCGCTCTCTCTCCTCTTCTTGTTTGTTGTCGCCTCCGTCGCCAAGGCGGGTATTCCCCGCGCATGCGGTAGCACGCCCAGCTCTGACAAGGTTCTCGCCGCCGAGGCCCACTTCAGCGCGGTCGTTGCGGGCAACAGCACAGTTCACGCACTCGCAACTGTGGGCGTGTTGGCGTCACCTGTCATTCCTGTGAGTGCACGTCTTTCCTCGCCACTGCTTTGCTTTCTCACCTCCATGCAAGGTATTTTTCCACGTTATCCGATCGGATGAAACGCTGTCCGGCGGGAACGTTCCCGAGTCTCAGCTTCAGGCGCAAGTCGACGTTCTCAACCAGGACTACTCAGACACTGGAGTTTCTTTCACTCTCGCGGGAACGGATTTCACAGATAATGCGTCCTGGTTCTCTGGCGCTGGGCCCGACACTTCTGAGCAGACGGAGATGAAGAAAGCCCTTCGCCAGGGTGGCGCCAACACGCTCAACGTGTACACTGTCGGCTTCGAATCGGGCGCTGGCGCAGGTCTCCTTGGCTACGCAACCTTCCCTGTCGACTACTCGTCCAACCCGAGCGACGATGGCGTCGTGATTCTGTATTCTAGGTGTGTTTCTAAGCCAGTTTTCGTCAGAGTCCATGATTTAAGTTGAATCTAGCCTTCCGGGAGGTACGACCGCCGACTACGACGAAGGCCGCACTTTAACGCACGAGGCCGGTCACTGGGTTGGACTATACCACACCTTCCAAGGGGTGAGAACGGTTCGTCATGCTGTTGGGCGAATCTTTGACGTTGTTGTAGGGATGCAGCGGAAGTGGCGACTCCGTGTCCGACACGCCCGCGGAAGGTATCCTTGCACGTCAGGTCCCAGGTAACTGTCGCTGAAATACTTTCTCAGCCACTCCGGCCTTTGAATGCCCAGTCGGGCGGAACACCTGTTCCTCGGCAGGCGACGACCCCATTCGTACGTTCCGCAGCAACCTCCGCTTTGTTCCCTCTTCCACTGACATTGGGGCATGTAGATAACTACATGGAGTACGCTTCCAAATTTCAGAAACGTCCATGATAAAGCTCACATTTTCTTTTCAGTTATACCTATGACTCGTGCATGAACAACTTCACGCCCGGACAGACTGAGCGCCTGCAGAGCCAGCTCACCGCTTACCGCGGTATCACGTTCTGAAATCTACGGGACTGTACATGTATAGAAGATGGGACGGGACAGTGGTCATGTATCATGTAGTCGGTGGAATGATACTGGATTTAGGAGTTACTCTATGGCGCGTGTTTGTATGGTAGAGTCGCTTACTTGGAGGACTAGGCAATCTTCTCCCAAAGAGAGTAGAAGGCGGTGCTCGGGATAACGACTTTCTTGGTGCATGCAGTATCCGGGGGCACGTTGCCACGGACAGCTCCAAAGCGCGTCGCATAGGTCGCCACACCGACGTCGTACTTCCTAGGAATGAGCGGATTTGGCGACGAAGATTCCGTTCGAAATGCCTGTTCCAGCGGAAGATCTTCAGGGCTGGGAGTTTCTCCAGGGTTTGGCGCGAAGAATATTGTTCTGCCGACCCTACGAGCACAGTTGGCTGCGAGTTAGCAAGAGTAGATCGGAATCGAAGAAGTTGGCGTACCAGTGAGAAAATCCATTTTTGCGCGTATAGAAGACACTATTCCCGCCCTGTGCGTCTTTGCCGAGGAGGAGAATGTGTTTTCCGAGAGGTTCGGTCGTCTCATCGTGAGGGAGATCGCTGTCGAATAAGTCGTAATCGAGTGTGATCAAACCGAATGTCTTTGAATCTGGGTCGCAGGTGTATGTGCGCGTGCCTACTGCCAAGAAGGTCACATAACGCTGGTACTGCTCCGCAGGGACTGGTGCGACCGCGCCGTCTGTATAGTTGATGGAGGATGCAACACAGCCAAGGCATGCAAGAGGAAGCAGGGGCAGCATCTGAAGATGAGGCGAGTTTTATAGTGGTTCAATTGCGGCTCTGTAGCCGCTGTTGGAGGAGTCAAGTAAGGGCAGACGAGAGAGACGAGAGTCACGAGACCAGTTGCCAACTGCAGACAAACCGGACCGGGTCCGATTCGGTGATTGGAACAAACATGCAACTGCCTTAAATGGCCGAAATTCCCGCTCCTTAGCCTGAGAAAAGCTCAATCGTCATGTAGTGCATCTGAAAGTTGACAGGAATGGAACGTAATTCTTCTTATTGGGCGTCTAAAGCAGTTTCATGAAGCAAGTACGGGAGTGTCGTTTGCCCATTCCTCAGAGATACTTCGTAAACCACTCAACTGCGCCCTTGAAAGCGCCCTCCTTCCCAGCTTTGATCAAAGGGTTGCTCTGAAAGGATATGAGAAAGCCGCATGAAGAGAACTATAGAAGTCTCACCAAGTCCCCGCGAACGGCAAATCCGTGGGTACAACCCTTCCACCAGGCCCGCTCGTATCCTGGCGCATATTTCCCTCCACCGAGAATATCGTCGGCCGCAGCGCATGCTTCGGCCGGGAAGGCTTGATCGGTCTCGCAGCTCTGAATCTGAACAGGGGCCTTGCTCTCTGCGACGAGCTTGTGGAGGTCGCCCGGGATTTCGATACGCGACGGATGCGCAATCGAGATGGCAGCTACAGCGTTCTCAAACGCAAGGTCTACCGCGAGACGGGCACCAAAGCAGTAACCTAGCAAGGGCCGCGAGGAAAGCCTTTGAGTTCAAGCACTCCGCAATCTATGTCAGCGACGTACCGGTCGCGGCAAACTTGGTGATTCCGCGTTCTTTGAGGCCCGCCATGACTTTGTCCACCAGTGGGCGAGCATGCTCCCTCGGAGAGTGGCGAGCCATCCAGCTTTGCCTGTCGAACTAAATATACCAACGCTTATATAAGCGGCAGCAGATTGCGTCTTGCGTCAGCAAGATTGCGTTGCTAGGACACTAACCCCAGGAGCGTTCATGCCGTCGGCTGGGATGGGGTCTCCCTCGAAATAATCTGGCATGTATACCTTTGAAATTTTCAGTCTTAGTAGGACTATAAGATCTGCCTTACCTGGAAACCGTTCTTGGCGAATGCATCGGCGAGCAACTGGCCGGATGAGAACCAGAATCGTCACTCGGGAGTGAGAGCAAGTGAGATAAGCACCTTGTTGTTGACGAGCGCGACTCCGAATACGTCTGCACCGACGCATAAGCAAGGAGATATAAAGTTTAATCAAGGTATCAACCTGTGAGCAATAGAACGGCCTTGTCCTTGGCATAATCGCCATTAGGCAGCGCGACGTAGGTGTCGACGCCATTGATCTGCTCGATTTTCCCTTTGGACTAGCGTTAGACAAGCTCAAGACGAGCTTCATAGATGAATTACCAGCCGGCTCGCCCTCGTGAATGACTCCAGAAAAGCAGTCGTTGGTAAAGCTCATGATTGACCAGAGGCAAAGGTTAGTCGGCGCTAGACCGGCTAGCCGGGACGTCGGCGCTCCGTCGCCCCACAACATTGAACACAAACTCCGAACCCTGTCCTCTTACCGTCATGACCCGCTCATTGCATAAGCTAATACCTCGCAGAGCACTATCCCGCAGTCTCGAATTGCCGCATGAGGCCCAGGCCACGCTTCCAGTCGAACTCGTTCTCGACATTCTCTGCGCATTAATCCCGGATGACCCGCAGGAGTATGTGCGATATCATCCTGGACGACATGCTCTTCGAAATGCTGCTCTAGTCTGCAGGCGATGGCATGCGTGTGCTATCCATCTGCTATATTCCGATATTCGTCTCCACACCTACTCGTCGTGTCACCTCTTTCTTCGGACGGTATGCAGGCGGCCAGACCTAGGCCTGCATGTCCGCATCTTGCATCTACCAAATGGGCCCTCCGGGATGCAGGTGTGGAACGATGGCGGAATCTACTCTCTCCCGTGGCACGTGGAAAAGCACCCCAAGGACGGCGTCTACCACGATCTCCCACGAATTATCTCGCTATGCCCCAACTTGCAGGAGCTCTACATGCAGATTTACATACGTCCTGGCACTGCGGCACGCGTTTGTGGGCCCGTTCTGTCACACCTCCCAGATCCCGTCACGTCACCTGGCCTACGCGGCTTGCACATCAGAGTCGGGTCGATGGACTTCAACGAGTGTGGTCAGCTGAGCCCGGACGAGCTATTGGACTTCCTATCCGACCCGCATCTCGCACTCCTGCGAGATTTCTCCATGAGCGACCTCGAGCTCCTGGAGACGAATGTTACTCCTCGCGCGCGCGATGGCGAGCAGCTCCCGAAGCTCACAGGTCTCGGGCTCTGGTACATCAATCGCTCGGAAGAGGCCACATACTCGCTCCAGAGGCTTGTCTCGCCGTTCTCGGACACGTTGGAGCGTGTGGAGCTCTGGGATTACTGGGCCGGCTTCGACGCGCGCGTGGCCATGCAGCCCGTCTCGGGCACCCTGCACCATCTCACTCTCCTGCAGGCGTCAGAAGGCGCGCGGCCTTTGTCGTCGTTCAGCGCGCTGCGGTCGCTACATATGAATCTCCTGGCGCTCGTCGAGTTGGAAGCGCAGGACCTGCCGCCCGCGCTGGAGGAGCTTGCCATCGAGGTTCGCCATGGCCCGAGCGGCGGGTCCATCATTCAGGGCTACCTTGCGGGCAAGGCGAGCTTTGCAGCCAAACGCGGCCTGAAGCGAGTGCATATCCTCGTCTATGCCCGCATATGCGAGGTCCACAACTGGCGCGTGCTCGCGTTCATCTTCGCCGATACGGGCAAGAAGTCGAATCTGGACATCGACACCATCATTCACATTGGTGCGTCCCGTTTGTCGTTCCACGTCACTGCGGTTTCTCATCGTACCAGCTCGAGAGCGCGCGCTGCCACCGTCATGGGACCCTGATTTCGTCGTACCTCGTGGACGAATGAGATTGAGAACCGCTATGCGGTCGGCCATGCTCTCTGCTCTTTTTGGCGTGAGGTCATGTGTACGCCGCCTCGTGGCATTCTTCTTATAACCGCGGTCCTGGCGTCCTGCTAGTGGTGCGCGGCTCCAGCGTGTCCTTGCCATTACTGGAACTAACCTAACGCTTACACGGGCAGTGACCCTATCGGCTGGCGCGCATCGTCTCGAGGCTTTATATCTGTTGTATTTTCTTTTGTCTTGGTTATTTGTTTGGGCAGGTTGTTCTCCGGAGATGAGCAAGCATTGTCATCGGGCATAGTCGGACAGGTACCGGGTTTACATAGAATAGGTGGAACAGTTTCAGTTTGTTGCAGGCCTGAGGGCGGAGTTCCAAATATGAATGGATGAATGGGGATGTATGTCATTACACTAGCGTCTACACAGCAGGTCCTACTAGATGAACGGCGAAATCTGAGATGATAATAATGATAAACAGCAATGAGTGGGGATGGAGGCGTGTGCAGATGTCATTACGCATGACCGGAGAAATCGTTGCGCAGGCGAATTATATCGTCGCGTCCTATGGACGCCTGCTCGCAGAGACTGCGGAAAATGGACTCCGGCCTGTCGTAGAGGTTGAGTGGGGTGTCGAATTCCGCAACACGACCCTGGTCCATAACGAGGATGCGATCATAACCAACTGAGCGAAGATGAGGGTTAGCGTGGATCCCCAGGGCCGACACAGGAGGACGCACCAATGGTGTTGAGGCGATGGGCGATGCACAACAGCGTGGAGCCTGCCAACTGAGTCTTGATAGTCTGCTGCAGCTTGGCATCTGTTTCCACATCCACGCTGCTGGTCGCCTCGTCCTGACGAGGAGCGTCAGTACACTCTGAGGTTCACAAGCACGAAGGACCAACCAAGATGATGATCTTGCTGCGCGTCACGAGTACACGGCAGAGAGCTAGTTGCTGCTTCTCGCCAGCGCTGAGGCTAACGCCATCGTGGCCAACTGAGGTCTCGAGTGTAAACTTGGCTTCCGCCTCAGGGTCACTCTGGCCGGGGCCGGGCAGGAGGTGCGCCTGCTGCAGTATCTCCAAAAGCTCAGCGTCTGTCCGGGATTGCAAAGGGTCGCTGTGGCGGGTAAATGAAACGGCCGCAGAGCTTTACTCAATTCGACGTACATCGTTTCGCGAAGCGATCCAAGGCTGCACGGGCACTTGGTCAGAGATAAAAGGCAGTAGTCATAATGGAACCGCTCACAAGATGCTGTCCTGAGGAATGACAGACAGCCGCGAGCGCAGTTGCTCAAGCTCGAGCGTCCGAATGTCCACACCGTCGATCTCGATGGTGCCGCTCTTCGCCTCAAACATCCGGAGGAGTACTGTGTCTACGTGTCAGATCTCGCAGAGCAGCATTCGACAATACAGACCTTGCACTAGCGAACTCTTGCCTGCTCCTGTCCGACCACACACCCCGATTTTCTCGCCGCCACGAATCTCGAAACTGACATCGCGCAACACATCGGGCAAATTCTCTCGGTAGGCCAATGTGACGTTCTTAAATGCAATCTTTCCTTCGGTGGGCCAAGATGGCGGAGGTGTGTCTTTCCCGCCAGCGGCGCCTTCGGTCGGAAGTTCGCTGAAATGAATCATCCGCTCGACAGCATTGAGGTTCTGTTCCATGGTCGCGAACTGCGAGACAAGGTCCGCTGCGTGCTATAGTCAATACGCGTTATAGTGCAAATATGAAGATTCCAACCAAGCATGGCCATGACGCTGAGACTGTACGTGAGCACCACACCGACCTTGGCCGGGTTGATGGTCTCGCGCTCGCCCACAGCAAATAATCCGATACCGAGAATGAGCGCGGAGGAAAAGACGTTCAGCCGGATGCTACGGACAGCAGCATCGCAATTAGTCGAGATTCAGAACCCAGTAGTGGGCCGACGCACTTGAGCCAGCGCGCAATCGAGATGGTCATGTAAGCCGCGCGGTTCTGCTGGTCGATCGCGTTCTCTGTGCGCTTGATGAAGCGATCCTCCTGCCGTGTCGCACGGACAGCAGCTATACCTGCCAGGGCCTCTGCAGGGACGGCGTTAGGGACTGTACCTGCGCAATGCCGAGACCTACCAATGTAAGACGAGTACAGCGCCGAGCGCAAGAGGCTGTCGAGCCGCTTGACCTCAACAGAGTTGCGACTGCACGAAGTACAAGGTCAGAAGATCCACCCTCTGCCCGTAGTGCAAGAACCGCGCACCGATAGAAGAGGAAGAATGCGGTGTAGGCCAGGCCGAGCGGCAAGAAAAGTATGCCGAGGTAGGGGAAGGTATAGAAGACCAGGCCGACAGTGCCAAAGACGGAGAAGATGCCATAGGCCAGCTGCAGGGGGGCGACATCAGCACATGATGGAGCACAACGCCAATAGGCGACAGGCGCACGCTGTAGAAGATCATGGAAAGCCCTTGGTCGAGCGTGTTGACGTCCTTCGTAAGCCGGCTAACCACACGACCTGCATGCTATGAGCAACGAGCTCCGGCACCGCAATGATTAAAAGGCATGCCCATGGGGGTAGTGTCGAAGAATGCTACTGGCGAGCGTAGAACGTGCGTGAGAGCCTTGCCGAAGAGCTGTCGACTGGCCTGGATGGCCGCCAACCTGCCAACGCGTATAAGCAGAGAGGGCGTAGTGACGAGCGACCATATCGTGCACGTACGCAAACGAGAACGCCGTGATGAACGACATCAGGGCCTCGCCAACGCCAAGGCTCGCATACACGGCGATGTACTCGTTATTGCCAAAGCCATGGACAGTGCGCCCGGTCCAAAAGCCGAGGAACAAGTTGTCCGCGACCTGGAACGCCTGCGCGAGCGTGAGGCACGCAAGCAGCCATGGCATCCACGCAATGCCGCCCGCCGCGCGGAAGTACTTCTTGTACGTGTCGAACTGGACCTGCCCGAGCACGCGGTCCTCTTCTTGCATCAGCACGTCGCCGTCCTTGGTGACCTCGGTCGCATCGTCTTCGACGACGGCCGCCGCTGGCTTGGCGTCCTCGCTGCGCTGGTGCTTGTCTGTCCCGAACTCGTCGATGAGCCGCGCAAACTCGCCGCCGCGCGCCAAGAGTTCCTACAAGCGCGTTAAGCGTCACCTCCTGCCTCGCCATCGTGTCAACTCACAGCATAAGAGCCCTCTTCAGCGATGCGCCCGTGATCCAAGACAAAGATGCGGTCAACACGGGGCAGCACATGGAGCTGGTGCGTGACGAGCACACGCGTGCGGTCCTTCATGACGCCCTCGAAGCAGCCGTGGACCAGCGCGTCGCCTACGTGCGCGTCGACGGCGCTCAGCGGGTCGTCCAGCAGGAGTATGTCGGCGCTGGCATACGCCGCGCGCGCGAGGCAAATGCGCGCCTTCTGCCCTCCAGACAGGTTGATGCCCTTCTCACCGATCTCCGTCCGGTCGCCGTGTTCGAGCGTCTCGAGGTCCGGAAGCAGCGCGCAGGCTCGGAGTACTGCTTGATAGCTGGGCAAGGCGGTTCATGTCAAATTTGCAGACTAGGGAAATTTGTAGAAATAGACAACGTACCGTGCTTCGTCCACCGGCTCGCCGAAGATGATGTTGTCGCGCACCGTGGCGTTGACGACCCACGGGCTCTGCGGCGCATATGCGAGCGTGCCGCCGAGCGTAACATGGCCCTCCGTTTTGCGCATCTCTGCACCAACATGTCAGCATAAGCTGCCATGAAAAGGACACAGCTCTACGCACCGCCAGCAAGGGCCTGCAACAGGCTGGACTTGCCGCTACCAACGCGCCCAACGAGCGCGACAAAGGCACCCTTCTCGACGCGCATGTTGATATTGCGCAGCTTGAATGGCTCCTTCTCCGCCTCGACCTTGTCACCAGTAGCCTTCTCATCCGCCTCGGGCTCAGGCTCTGGCGGCAGGCCCGCCTTCTCGCGCCGCTTGCGTTCCCTCTCGCGCCGCTTGCGCTGCTTCTCCTTCGCGGCCTTCTCCTTGGCCTCGGCGATGGTGTCTGACATGGACTTCTCCTTGGCTGCCTCCTTGGCCTTGCGCTCGCGCTCGCGCACCTCCTCCATGTCAGCCTCCCAGCGGAAGTCGGCGTGCTGAATGTTGATTGCGTCTTTGGCGTCCGCATCGACGGGGAACGCTGGCGGAGCTTCCTCTGCGCTGAGGAACTTGGCCACACGATCGAGGGCGACGAGCGCCTGCGTCAGCGAGGAAGACGCGATGGGGAGGATTAGCAGAGGGATGCGGATAATCTGTGATAGAGAGAATTAGGCTTGAAGCTACGATGGGACAGGACGTACGTTGAACAACTGCAAGGCCGAGAAGACCGTCGCGGGGTCGAGGATATGACCAGTAAGCGCGTAGGTAATCTGTGCGGGGGTCAGCGTCGGAGGAACGAGGAGCAGTGGTACGCACGAAAGAGAGCGTGGCGGATGCGACCGGCGTGATGTTCGTAACTGCAATAAGCCAGCTGAGGACCAAGCTGCGACCAGCACATTAGCTGGGGCAAGGCGATGAAGAAGGCGACGCACGAGAAACGCCTGATCATGCTGAGCTCCGTCTCACGCAGCTTGGCGATGCGGCTCGCAAAGTACGTCTCCCAGGCGTACATCTTGACGGAGCGAATGCCGGAGAGGACCTCCTGCAGCAGGCGCACACGCTCGTCCGTAGTGCGGATGTTGCGCCGGATCGCCTTGAACATGACGACGAGCAGCACGGCTTGGACGGGGAACGAGATGACGACGACGGCGAGGCCCACCAGCGCGGACACTTTGAGCTGCACGCGCGTCAGAAAGACGCAGTGCGGGAACGGGGCGAAGAGGCGTACGGTATGAATAAGCAGCGCGATGCCCACAATCAGTTGGATGGGCGCGATCCAGAGGTGGTGGATGGTGAACATGGCGCCCTCGAAGCGTGGCGCGTCCTCGGACATCATCGTCGTGATTTGGCCCTTGGAGTGCTCCAGGCGCGCTTTCCCGGACAGCCGCAGCGACTTGCGGAAGACGAGGGCGATGATCTGGGACGCGATGAGTAGACAGTCGTAGGGAGGGCGCAGACGCACGGTGGACCGCATGAGCATACCGACGCCCATGATACGCTGTTGGTAGTGGTTCTCGCAAATGGCGGCCACCACTGCGAGAGGTTAGACGAATTTACATGCCAAATGCAACGTACATTGCATGGCCGCCAGTCCAATAGCGAGGCCGAAGCCCTTGCCGGCTGCTGGCGCGGTGGGCAGCAGCTACAACGCTGAGGTGAGCAGGAAGCATTAGAATGCCAGCCAGGCACACCTCCGGTGCCTTCGCATGCACGAACGCCTCGCCGAGGAACTTGAGCAGCGCGTTGGTCACGAGCGGGGACGTGACCGTGAGCGCGTCAGCGACGAGCTTGAGGCCACCTGCCAGCCAGATCCAGCGCCAGAACTCGGCGTGCAGAGCGTGGATGAGCGCCGACTTGTTTGCCGCAAGCGCCGCTGCATCGTTGTCTTTCTCCTTGTCGCTGGGCAGGGGTAGCTTCTCGACGTCCACGTCCGTAGCATCGTCGGCGCCTGGGGATCGCAGGGCGACCGCGCGTTCGTCGTATAGTGTGCGGACACCATCTGCGATGCGCGTGACCTTCTTGGGCTCGTCCAGCTCCCACAAGTCTGCGGTCCAGGTGAGCTACAGTTGCAATCCACCCGCCGCCAAAATCGCTCACCATCCTTTTGCAACGGGCGCGTGAAGCCCACCACGAGCAGGGGCGTCGCCCATCCCAAGCTCAAGCGTTTCAGCCATCTACAGACGCAGTGTCAGCACTGAAGCAGAGCTCGCAAAGCTCGGTACGCACGATGAGGACGACTCGGGGAGAACCTTGCCAGCGCCAAACCCCGCTGGGCGCGGGGCCGGGTGGTACACGCGCTGCCATAAGCCCATGTCTCGATACTAGTCCTCGACGAGCGCTGGGCGGCTGTCGTACACGCGCGCCGACGTGGCTTTATGAGAGCTCGGATTCGTGCCGTGTTGTTAAGCGTTGTGAGACCTGCTGCGCGCACAGCCACCATGAGCGCGATTTTCGGCCAGATTCGAAGTTGAAAATAGTCGAAGGCCACGTAGCGCAATTGAAGCTGTCTTCCTGCGTATTCCTTTGAATCTGCGTTGAGGCTGAGGACAGGCTACAGCGACAAAGATGCCGGCAACCAGGTGCGACGGTGGATTGCCCGGCCCGGCTCCTAACAGGAATTTCAGGGAAACAAGCAGATTAACCTTGCGATTGGCCATATCAAAAGAGTCCCAAGAACGTAGAAGACTAGAAACGTCTGGACGAACTCGCAGCGGACGAGTAATACCCAGGATGTGACAGAATTGAACACCAACGCGAGAACTGGGGGAGAAATGAGTCCTGAACTAATCTGGCCATCTCCCATCGCGGAGCGCGCGGGCGCATCTGAAGATTGAAGCGCTGACGAAGCCTGCACGTGATGGTGATGGGCGCGCCGAAGTCTGTTGTCCCGTTTCAGTCTACGCGTACACCTGCCGAAGCGGCCAGAAAGGCTTCGTGGGTGCACTCGGGACGATATCAAGTCATTTCAGCGAGCCGTAGACAGCCGTCTTCTTGCAGTCAATGCGTTTAGCGTACGCGTACAGAGAGGCCGAAGCAAGCTGGCGCGCAGATGAGCAACAAGTAATGAGTCACAGTCCGCGGAGGACATGATCAAGTCGGAACAAAGACAAGTCTACGAATCACCGCAAGAATTAGCCAGCAAGCGTTCCGATCCCACAGTCAAGGAAATCATCTGAGCCGGCAGGAGCGCAACAGGAGCCCCAATTCGTTCTGCAGCTTCAGATCAGATCGATGGTCAATCATGTAAACCGTCGCGAGTCAGGGTGCAAGTAAGAAATGGGACGGTATGACTTGCCCAAGGATATACCAAGACGATGAGCAAAGATGGAGAAGCGGAGTTTGGTTGTGCGCAATGACGCAGCTCCTGTTCCAAGCAATCACGCCGGAATGTTGAAAAAGAACCGTATTCTCAGCCCCTGATTTGAATGCATATCAATTAAATATTTTACACAAGATACCTTACTTGATCGGGATCGTGACCGAGGCGGGACTGACGTCGGAACACTTCTTACCCGCATCGATCGACTTGGACTCAGTTTGCGATTCAGACCAGTTTCTCATGAAACGGGGGGAATATAAAACGCTCATGCGTCGCTCAGAGAGAGTATCATCTCAAATTCCCACACACCATCCTACTCTCGCACTCATCATCCAGTTTGCTCGTTGAACGATGCAGTACTCCGACGTCGACACTCTCACTCTCGTCAACACACTCTCCGTTAGCACGCTCTCTCCAATTCAGGAGCAGGACGAGGCTCTACACTATGCCGAGGACTCTTTGGAAAACATCCACGAGGACCTCGAGGAGCTTGACATCGTCGGGGACGAGATGTTTTACAGGAAGCCATGCGTCGAATCGGCCACCACTGTGGCTTCTCGAGCTTCGAAGAACCTTCAAACCGACATCGAGATGCTCCCGGCTTCGCAAACAACAGATTTACGAGCGCAGCGCAAGCGGAAATGGCTACGCATAGGCGTGCTGGCCGCAGCTCTCGTGCCGCTGTGGGCGGGCTGGTCGACATTCGCCTACTTCCTCGTCCTGTCGACAATTCGTCCCGCCCCACGTACGCCTCTCACAAACTCAAACGCGGCTATCACGGTAGCTATCGTCTGCGGCCTGGCGCTCCCAGTGGTCACGGCATTTCTGTTTCTGTGGACGTTCAGCCCTGTGGGCGTGCGTGCAGCCATCGAGACACGCCGGAAGGATCAGGGCAACTGCGCAGTGCTTTGGCCCTACGTCTTGCTGTTCGTCGGCGCGACAGTCGCCACAGTGATTCCAGTAGCAGTGAGCTACGCTTTGGTGTCGAGGATGAAGTGAGATATACTATGTACTTGAGCGCAGCTTGTACAAAGCGTGCTGGACGCCCAAGCGGTCGTTTGATGCTGGGATTGTAACTTTCCGCCTCGCAGTGGTGCACCTCAAATATTAAAATCAAGCTCAGAACAATCCCGTGTAAATATACTTCAAACCCAATTTAATTGGTGAAGCAATTGGGTACGGATATTCCTGATGATCATGTAGCTCAAGATCATGGTTGATGGCCCGGATCCAAAGTTAAAACCCCGAACCTCTCCCTCATCAACCAGGCTTCAACGTGGTTCAAGTTTCAACTAGGTCATAATGCGGCAATCGATGTAAATAATCCTTTTATACGGCTTCAATCAAGCTCTTGCTGACGTTGACTCAGCCCAAAAGTCGCTCTGTGTCGCTTTGAGCACCGGGATTTGTCCCCAGCCGTACACCAGCTCAAATCGTCACGCCAGCTGGCAGAATCGATTGGCTCTCTTGAAATCTTCATGAACGACCCTGGTGATATTGGATTTTCACTGTTATGCGCGATCCTGGCACTGTGTGACAACTTGCGCAACCTCGCCCTCGGTGACGATGTCGATCTTGAGGGTCTTTCTGCTCAGCTTCAGAGCGTCAGACCCCAGGGACTTCCAATGCTGCAGCGTCTCGCGATTAACCGAGATAGTACTGCCCCAACGCAACAAATCCTCCAGTTGCTGCAGTGTATGCCAAATCTGCGGATATGCGACGTGCTGCCGGAATCGCTTGGCGAACGCTTGAGCGCTGCTGAAATTGACACGGTTGGCCCCATGCACTTCCAAAAGCTCGCGGTCTGGCCGCAATACGCAGAGCTGCTGCTTCCTTTGCTCCTATCCCGCCGTTGGACTGCGAGCGATTTGACGCTCCACATCCCGAGGAACTGCGATATTACTCCTTTGGCTGGTGTCCACTGGCATAATTGCTGCGCATTGCCAATTGTCGCACTCTCCATCCGTTGCAGCCACTCTGTGCAAGGTATCTCGGAGCTTGCATCGTTGGTGGTACAGGCCTGCAGCGCTTTGCGTCAGCTAGATATCAAGGCATTGGATCAAGATGTTTTCGACCTATTGCGTCCCATACTCACCAACCCTGGTTTTCGACTGCGCCATCTATCACTTGATATAGACCTAGCGCGCGGCGTTGTAGTTGGACGGTCCAAGCAGAAGGATGTGCATCTGTCTGCAATTCTGTCTGCAATTGTCAAATTATTGCTCAGCCTGCCCCCTAGCCTCGCTGCGCTTAGGTCTCTCAGAATTAGGGTAACTCACAGAGTCACGCAACGAGTAACCGGACGTGTCGGCCTCCTATCTTTGGCAAATTGGCTTCCTTGTGCGTGGAAAGGCACATCGTGTACAGCTTGGTATGCATGTCGTGAACGGAATTGTGTCATGGATCTCACATGCGATGCCTGCAGCACACGACGGCCGCTCCAACATGGCTTTTCTAGAATCAGGGGACGTCTGTACATTCTGCGCATCGCATGACCTCGACCTGGTACGAAGAAATGCGCATCGTGAATCACTCATCCTGTACATAACGCTTTTCGCCCCGACTTTGCTGAGCACATAGTATTATGTAAAGTTGTAGCAGACTACATGATCGAGCCCTGCACGGGCACGTATGCGCCCTCTGTGTCCTGCTGGTTGAACCACCCGCTGCCCGTCAAGCCAGTGGGCATGGGCAGCTTCGGAAGCTCGCCGGTCGGTGTGTACGTCGGCAGAACGGCAGCGTCGCCCTGATCAACAAGCGTCGGCGGTGGCCAAGAATAGTCCTCGGTCGTGGAGGGCGCCAGAACAGCATCCTGCCCGCTCGTTTGCCATGGCTTGTAGTCGCCAGGCCACGGCGAATCGTAACCATAGCCAAGGCTTGCGCAAGTGCCGATCACTGCGCGATGGTGCATTGGATACGCCGCGCGCAACACAGTCGACGGAGGGCTTCGAACGGGTTGATCTGAATCCCTGCAACGGTGGGGGCTATAACCTCCAGAGAACGCAGCGTGTGTGAGCGCGTCAATGCGGCGTGCAGAATGCGAGAGATAGTCGCAAATTGCTCTTCTTTGACGGCACGGAAATGCAAGCGCAATTTTAGAGCGCGCAGGTGACATCGGAACATCACCGTAGGCAGGACGGCAGACAGAACTTCGGCCGGCGCGCGCAACTCGAGACAGCGCAGTGTGGGACACGCAAGAATCAAAGATAAAATCGTAGAAGGCCCATCTGCGCGTTCTTCCTGGAGCATAATGTGCAGTTGGTCGGTGTCCGGCAGGGCCAGAGTCGCCCAGTCCACTCGCTCGAGGACCTCCCAGATGGACGATGTCACGAATATAATCAGCTCGCGCGCGATCCATCTACGTGAGAAGAATAGCGCCAGGTATGTAGCGTTCCACGGGCGCAGCGTCAGGGAATCGAAGCTGAGGGGCGTTGCAATCTGACTGTCGAGCACGTCCGCCGAGGAGGGAAGCTGAATAGCCCGCCGAACATTGGGCATAAGGGGAAAAAATGTTTGTAAGTCGCCAGAAGAAACAGGCTCCAGTGGAGAAAGATATACATGTCGCAGTCTGGTCAGCGGCTTGAGCACCAGCTGCTCAATGAGGCCGGATAGGCTGCGTGCGTGGACCTTCAGGTGGCGCAGATTACGGAAAGAATTTAGCAGGCTGGCCAGAGTAGCGATGTCGATTCTGGTTGCGTAGGGCATATCAACCGATAGAGAAACCACAGAAGCGGCCAACTGAGGAGGCGGAGGTGGAGGAAGGCTGCGCATGTGCGTTTCGGCTGCAGATACGATAAATCCAACACTTAAGTGCAGTCAGTTACTTATACTGCAGAATTATATGGCAAGAAGAGGTGCAAACGTTTGCATGTGCGTCGAACCATCACGAAGCAGCTTAGGTTCCTTGGCTAGGCTATCCTGAAGGCCCAGGACCTGTGATACATACAGTTAAGTGGTGATGAAGCATACGGTGTGTGTGTGTGGTGGGGGGGAATAATTCCACACCATTTCGTCCGCAGTAAGTTCTTTTTGCGACGAGTTACGAGTTTGAGTCAACGCTGGATGGTGTTTCAGCGACCAATATAGCACGAGTATACCGCATCATGCCCAGATAGCATGTATTACCTGAAGTAGTCGGCAGCGTAATGGGTGCCAGCAAAATCGGAAAGTGGGCTCTGACAAGCATCGGAGTCGTCTGACTCGGCTCACTCCGCAGCTGGTCATCGAACTGCTTACATTGCCCGTTATGAACGCTGGAGGGCAGCACCGTCTATAGCCGACTGCTTGCTCACCGGCATTTGGCTTTCCAACGCGCGCCACGCATATACAAAAGCGTGACACGGTGTGATCGAGGCGGCCATGGTACCTGTGGCTCTGAATGGAATGCCTTTGCTCCTTGTCTCCTATCAAACAGCACGCGAGACTCTTTCTGGGCCTCGTTTCGTCATGATATCCCGAACTAAGTATGGGCGTCAGGACTTCGGTCGCGAAGCCTCTATTTGGAGCATCCCGGGCGGCAGAAGGACTATGACCCCACACAGTCCCACCCGCAACCTCTATATAAACCGAGAAAAGATACACTGGCCATCGTAATCCTCGCACAATGCTCAGCACGACTTCATTTCTTGCGGTACTCCTACTAGCTGCCTGTATTGTCTGGAGACTGCTTCGTCCCGCTCCAGGCTCAGCTAGATCTCTACCAGGTCCTCCTGGACGTCTCCTGCTCGGAAATCTTCAGGATATTCCGCATAAAGACAGCCACCTTGTCTACGCCGAACTGGCCAAAACATATGGTACGACCTTCGCATGTGCAACCTCTCCCTACTTCTCATGTGTGTTGTCTCTCCTTGTGCGACAGGACCCATATTCCAGCTCCACGTCCCCATCGCGCAGCAAACGCTCGTCATCATCAGCGATGCACGCATCGCAGCCGAACTGCTCGACAAGCGAGGCGGCATCTATTCGGACCGGCCACCATTCTATATGAACGATATGTGCGCCCCCTTCCAATTCGGCGCGCGTCGCTGTGCATGCGTTTCTAAGATCTCTGACCCTGAACTCGAAGGGCCGGCTGGGAATGGAACGCCGCGCACATGCGGCACGGCGACGCCTGGCGCGCGCGCCGCCGCATCGTGCACCAGCGCTTCGCCGCCCCGGCCACCATGCGCATGGAGGGTCTGCCGCGGAAGAATGCCCGCGCGCTGGCCAAGGGTTCCTCGAGACGCCCGAGGAGTTTCGGCATCACATACGGCGGTATGCTCGAATTAGCAACGGGTGTTGTGCTCGGGTGTTAATATTGACAACACTGATAACTTACGTAGGTTCGCCGCGGCCAATATCATGAAGGCCGTCTACGGAATCGACGTCGCGCCCATGGACGACCCGTACGTCGCCATCGCAGAGCGCGCGGTCGACCTGCTCGGCGTCGTCGTCCCGGGGAGCAACCTCGTCGACGTCTTCCCGCCCTGTGCGTTCTCAGTCCTGTCTCATACTATCATGACTATTTCTGCGACGATCTCTAGCTGATACGAAATTTCAGTGCGATTTGTGCCGCCCTGGGTGCCCTTCCTCGGGAAATGGACGCGTTTCGCGCGCGAGATGCGGCAGTACCCGCAAGCGATGGTCGACGTTCCGTACGCGCGCGTCCAGGAAGACCTGGTGCGCAGGGCTGCCCTCCCGCAACCCCCTAATATCCTCATTTTTTGGCCTACAGAAAAAGGGTATCGCCCAGGAATGCATGGTGACGGACCTCCTGTCCGCGGGGATCGACGAAAACGTCGCCAAGGAGGCCAGCGCAGTGTCATACCTTGGTACGATGCAGATTTACCCCATGCCGTTGCTTCACGTCTTTATCATGCGCCCGTTTCTCCAGGCGGCGCCGATACGATGGTCTCGACGATGCTCTCCGTGGTGCTCTCGATGGTGCTGCACCCAGACATCCAGGCGCGCGCACATGCGGAGCTGGACGCCGTCTTGGGCGGCGTTGACTCCCAGTCGGAGACGGGCACCGTGCGACTCCCGACGCTGGCGCATATGGAGAAGCTGCCGTACGTCGTGGCCATCATCAAGGAGACCTACAGGCACTACCCCGTCACGCCGATCGGTGCGTCTCAGCGTCAGCGTCCGACTCGGACTGCTCTTGCTGATACAGGATGAATCGGAACCGGCAGTGCCGCCGCATGCTGTCGAGGAGGACGACGTATACGAGGGAATGCACATCCCGCGCGGCGCGACCATCGTGCCCAACATCTGGTCAGTCACCGCGGCTCATGGACTTCCAGCTCTGAGTAGGTTACTTTCATTTCAGGGCGATGCTACACGACCCCGCGACGTACACACACCCCGAGAAATTCGACCCGGCGCGTTGGCTCTCGCACGAGCCCCCGCCGGACCCGCGCACCGTATTTTTCGGATTCGGCAGACGGTCAGCCGAACCTCATTCAGTATCCCTCGTGCCCTTGCTTACAGTCAAACTCGCCGTGATGGGTAGGATCTGCCCCGGCCGCCACTTCGCAGACGCCTCAGTCTTCCTCGCCGTCGCGACCATGCTGCGCTGCTTCGCATTCTCCGCGGATAATAGCGGGAACGGGAAGGCGATTACGGGCGAGTTTCATACGTCTCTTGTCAGGTGTGCCCGGCGATTCCGGTGAGGGCTAGCGCCGCCAACTGACCGCGCCGCCAGCTGTCCGGTGCCGTTCGAGTGCGCCATCGTGCCGCGCTCGCAGGGAGTTGTGGATATGCTGCGGAAGGAATCGGAGGTGGGATGCGAGGATGTGTGAAAAGAAGGCTGGTTGACGAGGTGAATGTGCTCCACATCGACTACGTTCAATTCAGTATGACTCGGATACACAATTGATGCAGTACAGTAAGATACGTGTCCTCGATTATGCCAATGTCTGTTGAACGCTAATAAGAAGCATTTTAAACTGCTTGTCAGTGAACATCTCCACCGATTCAAGTTCTCTTCCGCTCGCACCGCATCTTAGCCACGACCAGAGCGGAGACGTCGAGCATGTCCGCCGCCTGGCGGTCCATATTGCTCGCAGTACACGCATCGAAAGACCGCGATCGTCGTTGCGCCTGTACGACTGCGTGTCCCAAGAATTGCAAATGGGTTATCGGGGCTGACTCCTGCTGACGCGGTTGTAGCCTCTGATCAGACGCGGGGCGGTTGTAGCCTCTCATAACCGCTGATCAGCAAGCGTCAGCCCGAAAATGGCAGATAACCAGTGATAACCCACTCGCGGCGAGTGATCAGCACATATCGGTACCTATGTGGAGCTATCGCAATGCCCTCAGAGCAGTCCATTTATCCTGGTGCATAACATCTATGTTATCACGTGACTCCGTTTGCGGATACTGAAATTGACGTTCCCCACGCGTATGCAATACCTCACTGCAACACTGCGCACGGACCAGGTTCTAACAGCCGTCGGTCGCGCTTAAAACATGAGCGAATGGAAGGCCCCTCGGGAGGGACCAACCCCACACAAGCGCGCGTGGGGCTGCGGCTCCAACGCTGATGAAGGCAACTCAAGACTCAAACATGACATTAATACTACATAAGTGTAATTAATATCAGATGCAGTAGGTTACAAGTTGGCCTGTATGAAAGGTACATAAGTAAAGTAAGTAAGTGCGGGTGTAGAGAGCAGTGTAGAAAGACTTGAGTAGCGCGTGCCGCTGCTCCAGTACTTTTCATCGCCTGTGGTGGGGCGGGTTATCAGACTGATCAGAGAGTCAGCACGATCAGCACGATAACCACCGGTCGTTTCTGAGCTACTGTTACCACAATGCGTCAGGTCTGAGGATCCTATCCGTCCTGCTCACTGCCTATCCCTAACGATATCCCACTTGCAATTCTTGGGACACGTGACATCCAGAGAAATGCGTCGAACGCGGAAGGAACTTCAATTTGAACGTGGAGGGACGCATGCTGACGCTGAGAGTGTGGAGCGGGCAGACGTATTAGGGCACGCCGTGGCTGACGAAGGTCCGCGAACTTCACAGGGAGCCTTCAAGTTCTCACCGCGGCGCTCGCGGCATAAAGCCTCCACGCTCCTTCTCGCCGGACTCGCATCGGGCACGCATTCTGACGCGCGTCAACCGTAACCCCGCGTCCTCATGGGAAAGGCTCAGCGGCGGGTGCCGTGCGTCTTGGTTGAGAAGAGCGGCGTCGTGTGTCGTTGAGCGGGTCGGGGAATGCGAATGTGAGGTGCATGGACGGCCCCGGGAGATCTGCCAGTGGTTCCGCCTTGAGGTAAGTAGTGCTCCCAAAAAAATAAAATCCTCACGCGCTCAGTGCAGACTCAACTGAGCAAGAGTGAAGATGCGACGTTGTACCCGCCGGCGCCTCTTTATAGAGTAATATTCTGTCAAGCTTAGCTTCAAACGGTCGCATTGAGCTTGCCTGATCCTGAGCATGCAGTTGTCAGATCAGGATCAGCATGGCGAAAATTAAACGAGGCGCTGTCTCAATCCGCGCAGTGCGCGGTTCACTGTCTAGTGGTGCGACTATCTTCCAACAGAGGATACAAGGGAAACTAGGACTAGGTTCACAGCCCCGGAGCCCAGTCAAAGCTCAAAGCTCCAAGTCCGCCGCGCTCTCAAAGCGCAAAGCAAAGTCAAGTCCTCCATCACATGGCGCTCAGAGAAAAAAATCAAGTAGCCACCGAACGGGCCTCGATTGCGCTGGACTGTGCTGCAGATCCGCTCGAAACCCGGCGGACCAACATCGCATCGCAAGATCCAAGAACCAAGATGGGAAAGATCTGGAAAGATCGACATTTGTTGTCTGCGCAGGGACATGTGATGTGATCCCGAAGATGACTGGAGCTGCGCGTGGCAACGGTTGCCCCGAGGGACCACACCTGGACCAGAGCTCAAGCTCAAGTCGAAAGCATCCTGAGCCCGGGTGCATGCCAGAAGGAACCCGTGCGCAGCACCAGTTAGCAAGGAATGAAAGCATCGAGCGTCCTAGCGCAAGCCGAAACCGAACACGGGAAAAAACTGGACTATGTACGCGCGAAAAGTGCTAGTGCTAGACAACAAAGTGTAGATCTGAGACCGGCCACGGGGCTAGATACGGGAGGGGACGAGTCGGGTATGGACTGGGGTGCGCCGCCCAACGAGGGAGCGAGGCGGCGCGGATGAGTGGGCGGCCCAGCGGGGGGAGGAGCCGGTGGGCGGACGCGTTTATGCGGAGACGCAGTAGGCCTTGCCGACCTGGAGGTTGTTGCACGAGCTGCTTGGGAGGGGGATGCAATGTCAGAGGTTGTCGTTCAACGCGGAGGAGGGGGATGCTTTGTCCCCTGACGGGGACAGGAAGAGTGAAGGGGGTATGGGGCCGATACGCACGAGTTGACGCCCTTGTTAAGGGAGTAGAACTTGCTGAGCGAGATGCCGCCGGAGGACGCGAGCTTGGAGCAGGTGGCGCCGCTCTGGACGGTCGAGTACTTCTTGCAGGTGGTGGTGGTGCCCTTGGCGAGGTTGCCGGGGGCCTTAACGTTGGAGCCGGACGACGCCTTGGTGCTGGTGGTGGCCTTGGCGGGCGTGGAGGCGGCGCCGGCGGCGATGCAGTAGGACTTGCCGACCTGGAGGTTGGTGCACTTGGTGTTGACGCTGCTGTTGAGCGAGTAGAACTTGGAGAGCGAGATGCCGCCGGCGGAGGCGAGCTTGGAGCACGTGTCGCCCTTCTTGGCCGTGCGGTGGGTCTTGCACGCCGAGCTCGAGGACGAGGACGAGCTGGAGCCGGAGGACTGGGTGGGGGCCTTGCCGACGTTGACGGCGCCGCCGCTGCCGCCGCCGCCGAGGCGCTTGGTGGCTGCGGTGAGCTGCTCGCGCGCGCGGCCCTCGAGCTGGTCGTAGCGGTCGGGGAACTCGGAGACCTGTGCGCACTGGGCGACCTGGCCGGCGGAGTAGCCCGGGTGGGCGTTGTTGCACTTGACGGCGGCGTCGATGAAGGCGTTCGTCGCGTGGGCGACGTTGAGGATCTGCTCGCGCGTGCCCCAGACCTTCATGCTCGGGCGCTGCTGGAAGACGCCGAGCGAGTCCTGGTCGCCGCACTCGAGGTTGTTGAAGTTGGACTCGACGGCCATCGTCTCGAACACGGCGAGCGTCATCTTGTCGCTCAGGTTGCGCTGCTTGCAGATCCGGTACGCGGTGTCGATCACGCTCTGGTTGGGCCCGGGCACGTAGCACCCGCGCTTCTGCACGCTGACCGGCGCGTCCTCGAGCGTCGGGAGCGCGACGACGGCGGTGGCGGCGGCGACCGAAAGGGCGGCAAGGAACTTCATCTCGGAACTAAAAAAAGGAATGTGAGGGGGAGCGAGCGTGTGCGGGCGTCGGGCGGCGCTGCGGGGGGGCGGGCGGGAAGAGGGGGAGAAAAGATGGATGCCGCCGCCCAACCCCGCCCGCTCTTTATACTCCGGAGCCTACTCGGCACCCTCCCGCCCATCAATCCGCACACCATGCGCCCCGCTTCTCCTTCTTCCTCGTCCCATAATTATCCTGCACTATCCTGGACTATCCCGCCGCCGCCGCCGCCGCCGTCCCCTGTGCGCGCACTGTCCGTGCTCCTCTCTCCAGCCGTCGCCATGGCGACCCCCGCCTGCCGCCCTTAGTGCGCCGCCCGCCGACACTCCACCGGATTGGCTTGGCGCTCCTCCCCAATCAGGGCTTCGAATGCCCGACGGCTTCGATTTGCCGAGTCGGGGTGTTTGTCCTTGTCCTCCTGCAATACTGCAATGCTTTTCTCCACTTTGCATCTTGGCACGCTAGCCACTGGTGCCTTGTGAGTCACAGGGCACAAGTAGACTGCGCTGGTCTTGGTCTGGTTTCGAGTCGCAGCGTCCAACTGAGAACCTCATCTGCCGAGCGATATCGATGATGCAGGATCGACATGACCGCCACGATCCCGGCGTCGGCCATCTTCCAAGCCCATGCCTTTCCCCGGCCGGATGATCGTTCTCGTCGGTGCTGCACTGATAAGCAGGGCCTTCAGTCTGCATAGTACTGTCAACTCCAATGGTACTGCCCTCTCGAGATCTCAGTGGCCTTGACATTGGCACATCAACCCGCTGGGACTCCTCCCTGTAGCCAGCCATCTCCCGTCCAGCGCACACCTTCATCTTCGTCGCCTTGCCACCGTCTACACGGAGAACTATGAGTCGCGCACCATGTCCGAGCTCAGGCCTCCGAATCCGAGTCGCAGGTCCTCCAAGTCCGCACTGTCAGGCTCGCTGTCCCACACCGATCCGCGGCTCGAGTTGTTCTGTGGTGGATTACTTACTCTACCGTGTCCGACATCTCACATCCGGCTGTATCCCTCAGCAGCAATTCCGCGTAAGCTTTACTGTCCAGTGCATCGCGTTCCATGCATTGGTTCAGACTTCGCCCCGTCCAATTCCAAATGAGCGCTACCGTTCATTCCGTCGCTCAACGTTCATCCTCTTCATCTTCGCCCCTCGCTCACTTTTTCCTGGAGTCTGGACTGGACTCGGATGACCGCGCCAGAGGACGTGCTCAGGCTGACGACGGTACGCTTTCCCACTGCACTTCTTCGAATTGGAAGCGCGCGCCTGCAGGCTCGTATTTCCCGCCGAACGCGTGTGAGGAAGACTACTCAGACTCACTCGCCCCCATGCCGGCGTTCGCGTGTAACGGTGCGTTCGAATTTCCATCTATATCTGTCTCACACATCCCTAATTAAACTATCTGGTATCTGCAGCTGCAACTCGCGCGTCCTCAGCCGGCAACCTCGCAAATCTAGTCAACTCGCAACTCTGAATTGTCTCCCGAGTTTACCACTGAGATCTGAGATCGCATGCTGCAGGCTCCTGGGTCGCGTACTACTCGTACTTACGACCACGCCGCGCGGCACGCACACTGGCAGCTGGTACGCGTCTGCCTTCGCAGTCAATCCGCTGATCCGACTCGGACGGCGTGTGGACGGGTAGGGCGTCGATTACTTCTTGTGTGTAAGTATCCGTTCCGTTCTTGCGGTCCCTTCTCCAAA
This sequence comes from Auricularia sp. M13, assembly GCA_037042915.1. Lineage (NCBI taxonomy): Eukaryota > Fungi > Basidiomycota > Agaricomycetes > Auriculariales > Auriculariaceae > Auricularia > Auricularia sp. M13. Next base: position 655,415 of record CM073194.1, on the reverse strand, counting down.
ATTGTTGGCTAAAAAAACTATACTCTATTGTGCGCCCGCTCAGGATCTCAAGAAACGGATTCGTTCGAGTCGCCGGCGGGAGACTCAGACTCGCGCCGTCCGCTCGCAGGCCGAGGGGCGAACATCGCGGCCTTCATCCTGGGATCCTGCTCCTCCTCGCCGTGACGGTCTTTGCAAGGAGGAGGAGGCAGCGGGATACAGACGCCTCGCTGTGCCCTCATCTCCAGCCGATGACTCGAAGAGCTTCGATAAAGGACGTCGTGTGTCTTTTCGGGCTGCAAAGTCCGGATAGCAGGCCTCAGGGTCTGAGTCGCGATTCGTTGTCATGATCCTTCCAAGCTTCCAGCTTCCAGCCAGCTGCGAAAGAATAGCGAACAGTTCTTTCCTATTTTGGGTGATGCACGACGGATCGGCCGCAGCACCCGACTATTACGTAACCATCTCGCAGCCGCCTCCAGGCTCAGCCAGGCTCCAGCGAGGCAGCTTAAAAGCCTGGCTCCTCCCGCCCACATGTGCAGCAAAACACACCCCCAACCAGTATCAAATCGAATACAGCAACAGTAGATGCAATTCGCATTCACGTTCCCGGACCCGCTGCACACGACGCTCTTCTCGCTCGACCCGGACGCGCCGGCGTTCAGCGTGCGCACGGCGCAGGGCACGACGCTCATCGCGAAGCACCTGCCCGTGCACGACTCGGCCGCGCATTACCACGACTCGCTGAGCTTCTATCACGAGACGGACGCGGAGGACGACGCGGAGCACGCGTCGGAATGCGTGCCCGTCGTGCGCGTCCATTGGCGCCGCCAGCAGGTGTGCGTCTGCGAGTCCGGCGAGGAGCACTGCGAGAAGGAGCTCGGCGCGTTCATGCCGCGCGAGCGGTGGTATGCGCAGTACGTCCCGTTCGACGTTTACTTTCTCTCGCTCGCAAGTTGACTGATCTTCTTGTGCGTAGTTCGCGGACGTTCGTCAACCACGGCGTGCCCTACGTCTGGCGCGACTGGCCGCTGCAGTCTCTCAACGTGCGTCTCATGCCTGGCCCTGCTATGTAGGTATCTCTCTGACACGACTCGGACTCCGCAACGCAGCTGTACAGGCGCAACGAGCCCAAACCGATCGCAGTCTTCCGCTGCGGATACTACGAGCAATGGACGCTGCATGTGGACCGCGATGCCGCGGACATGCTCGACCTCGTGGTCGTCACCGCGCTCATTATGGCCAAGCTGCGCTGCGAGCGGAAGAGAGGACTCGGCGGCGACGTTTAGCTGACCGTGACAGTCTCGTGAACTGTTTACGGATGCTTCTCATCGTTCAACGGACATTGCCATTTGCGATCGAAGACATGTAGCTTACTGTACTGCTTCTAACTTTTGTAGAATATCGCACCGTACTGTAATGTCGTCTATGTAAACTGGGTATTGCCCGCTCTTTGGAAGCGGGTTAGAGCGAATTTGGCATTTTATTCAGAGCCACATGTACTGTACAGTACCATAGCCGTCTTGATTATACCGCGTCGATGCGTTTGTCTTTGCGTAGCGTTATGCGGGAGTTCAAGCAGTCCGCTATAATAGATGGTGCTGCCAGTGCTTAACGAACAATGGAAGCAGCTCGCAGGGAGCCGAGTCAGACGACTCCGAATCTTGCCAGAGCCCACGTCCGATTCTACCAGCAAGTCATTACGCTTCCAACTTCTTCAGGTAAGAGATGATATCTGGGCATCCTGCGGTATAATGGTACCATGTGGATCTCTTAGAATCCTCCGAATATAGCCCAATGCAGCGTTGACACATCCAACTCGTAACTCACCAAAGACCTTACCCTTACTTCGGAAAAAATGGTGTGGAACAGTGAATTTTATGCTTCACCGCCACTAACCTGTGTGTTTCATAGGATAGCGCAGCCATTGAACCTAGGCTGCTTCGTAGTAGTACAAAGGTCTGCACCTCTATATACCCCTCCTGTAATAGCAAACTGACCGCAATTAAGTATTGGTATTATCGTATCTGCACCTGAAACGCTCATACGAAGCGTTCTTCCCCCTCCTCCTCCTCAGTTGGCAGCTTCTGTGTTCTCTTTACTGGTTGAAATGCCATACGCAACCGAGGTCGACCTCACTACTCTGGCCAGCCTGCTAAATGTTTGCCATAATTTGCGCCACCTGACGATCGACGCACGCAGCTTATCCGGTCACATTGGGCTGCTGGCACTCACGCCGCTGACCAGACTACAGCAAGTATATCTCGCATTGCAGGAGCCGCTCTCTTCTGGCGACATCAGCACATTGTTGCGGCCTATGCCTAATCTTCGGCGGGCGAACCTCTTCCCTTCTCGAAGGACACGCTCGACGCTCAGTTTCCGCCTTTCAGCTTCGAATGTCTGGCGCTGCGTCCGTGGAATCGTGCAGCGATGTTGCAGGTCTTCTCGCGGCGATGGACAGTGCATCAGCTGTTTATCTTTGTCGCAGCCTGGACATGGAAGTTTCTCGAGCGCGTGGATTGGGGCAGCTGCGAACTGCCATGCACCGTCGATCTGTGCGTTATACTCCACGCAGAGCCGTCGGACGGAGCGTCCACCGTGATGTCCTTGCTGTCTGCCTGCCCGGCACTGCGCCGCCTCGAGTTGAGCGCTTCTGCGGAAGCTCTGTGTGCCGTCCTACCTACGGTGATGTTTCGCTGTTACCTCTGCGCCCTCAAATTGCGCGTGCATCTCCGTGCCGGTAAAGCCGAGCAACTTGCGACAATTTCGGGCATTCTGCACGCCGCATTGATTCGACCATACACGCTGCGTTCTCTGGAGGTTTTGGTCCCCTCCAAGATCGACTCGGACATCAGCCGGTTCGAAGCAGTCCGTCGGCTGTGTCGCGCGCGGCGTATCCGATGCACCATCAGCATGTAGCCTGCTACAACTGTAATATCTGCTCAGCGAATTCGCGCGCGAAGACCCTCATGTGCAGGATGAGCGACCTACCGTGCGCACTTCCTATTAGTATTACTAGTATTTCGACGTCGTGTGACGCGCAAAATGTACGGACATCCTCTGATTCTAGAAAAGCCTCGGGGAGCGGCCCTTGTGTGCTGCAGGCATTAAATGTGAGTTCCACGACACGAATCCGATCAACCGACATCCATACCAGGCTATACACAATGTGCCTTTCCATGCACAAGGACGCCAATTTGTCGAAGACGGGCGCCAGGCGCGCTCGGCCACGGGTTGCGCTGATTCTGTAAGTTACCGCGATTTTGAGAGACCTAAGGGCAGTGAGGCTAGGCGGCAGACTGAGCAGTAATTTGGCAATTGCTGTCACATGCTGGGACCGTCCAGCTGCTACGCCGAGCGGTACGTTTATGTTGAGCGATAGATGGCGCAGGCGGAAACCCGGGTCTCTGAGTATGGGGTGCAGTAGGTCGGAAACAGCCTGATCCGATGCCTTGATATCTAGCTGTCGCAAAGCGCTGCAGGCATGTACCACGAACGATGCGAGCTCCGAGATACCTGGCACATCGCGGTCGCAATGGATGGAGAGTGCGACAACTGGCAATGTGCTGCACATTTGCCAGTGGATACCGGCCAAAAGAGGGGTATCGCAGGTCCAAGGGATATTGAGCGTCAAAGCACGCGCAGTCCAGCGGCGGGCAATAAGTAGAGAAAGCAGCAGCTCGGCGTATTGTGGCCAAACCGCGAGATACTGGAAGTGCACAGGGTTGACTGCCGCGATCTCAGCAGCGCTCAAGCGCTCGCCGAGCGATTGCGGCAGCACGTCGCATATCCGAAGGTTCGGCATACCCTGCAATAGCTGGAGGATTTGATGCACTGGGGCGGCGCTATGGCGGGTAACCTCGAGGCGTTGGAGCATTGGAAGTCCCTGGGGTCTGACGCTCTGGAGCTGGGTAAGAAAGCCCTCGAGGTCGAAGTTTACATCGAGGTCGGCATCTGCCCCGAGTGTGACGTTGCCCAAGTTGTCACACAGTGCCAGGACCGTGCAAAATAGCGAAAGGTCTTGTCCAATATTACCCTCGTCCCCAATGAAGAATTCGAGAGATCCGATCGAGTCTGCGAGCTGGCGTGATGATTCGAGCAGGTGTACAGCTCGCGACAAATCCTCGTCCTCGAAGCAGAACAGAGCGACTTTTGGGCTGAGTCAGTGTCAGTAAGAACCCAAGTAGAAACTGTGTGGAAGCAGAATCTACTTTACGTGCTCCATTATGACCGAGTTGGATGGTTGATGAGGAAGAGGTTCGGAGTTCGACATTTCGATCCGGGCGTTCAACCATCATCTTGAGATTGAAGATCATCAGGAACACCGCCCGAGCTTTCCGTCTCTCTGTTCTGCACCATTTGATCGGGTTCGAAGTCGATCTAAATCCATAACCCTGCTAATTCATTTATTCTGACATCTGAGGTACAGCAGTGCGTATGGCAGAAAGTCACAATCCAAGCATCAGGCGGCACTGGGAGCAAGGACGAAGATCCCTTGAGTATCTCCTGAGTATCCTGCCATGACATTCAGATGAATGGCACGAGTTTCCCAAGAGTATGATATTCTGAACCACTTTGGTGATACACTATACACAAGGTAATATATTGGATGAGTATCCCTTGAGGCACAAATGTTCTCATGAGATACTCATTCAATATATTACCTTGTGCATAGAGTATCTCCAGAGTAGTTCAGGATATGATACTCTTAGGAAACTCGTGCAATTCATCTGAATGTCAAGTTGGGATACTCAATAGATACTCTATGGATTCTCTACTCTGCTCCCAGTGCGGCCGGCGCCCTTCGTACATGCTGGAACCATCTACTCAACATGCATCACTTCATCCCCGACACTACGGCGTAGCTCACTGCTACAGGAATTACCGTGGCGATTGTCGCGCCGACGAACAGCAAGACGTACGGCCAAAGCACTGCGCAGTTGCCCTGGTCCTTCCGGCGTGTCTTGATGGCTGCGCGTACGCCCGCAGGGCTGAACGTCCACAGAAACAGAAATGCCGTGACCACTGGGAGCGCCAGGCCGCAGATGAGAGCTACCGTGATAGCCGCGTTTGAGTTTGTGAGAGGCGTACGTGGGGCGGGACGAATTGTCGCCAGGACCAGGAAGTAGGCGAATGTCGACCAGCCCGCCCACAATGGCACGAGAGTAGCAGCCAGCACCCCTATGCGTAGCCATTTCCGCTTGCCCTGCGCTCGTACATCTGTAGTTTGCGAAGCCGGGAGCATCTCGACGTCGGTTTGAAGGTTCTTCGAAGCTCGAGAACCCACAGAGGTGGCCGATTCGACGCATGGCTTCTTGTAAAACATCTCGTCCCCGACGATGTCATGCTCCTCGAGGTCCTCGTGGATGTTTTCCAAAGAGTCCTCGGCAGAGTGTAGAGCCTCGTCCTGCTCCTGAATCGGAGAGAGCGTGCTAACGGAGAGTGTGTTGACGAGAGTGAGAGTGTCGACGTCGGAGTATTGCATCGTTCAACGAGCAAGCTGGATGAGGAGTGTGAGAGTAGGATGGGAGCTTGAGCTGATAACTCAACTGAGCGATGAATGAGCGCTTTATATTCCCCGAGTTTCATGAGAAACTGGTCTGAGTTGCAATTGAGGCAAGTCGATTGATGCGGATAAGTAGCATTCCGACGTCAGTCCCGCCTCGGTCACGATCGCAATATCGGACGCAATCCGGAAGCGAAGTGACTGGAGAGGGGCAAAGTACGTCGTTTGGTCAGTGATTCTGCGAGTATCAGTCACTGGCCCCTCCATAGAGGCAATAGGGAAAGGTAAAAGTGATGCCTGAGTGACGAAGGTATATAGTTCGGCGCGGCGACCTTGGACGAACGACATGCTAGGCTGCGCGCGCGCCGTCCGGCGTTCGTTCTCCCATTAGTACTGGTAGCGGTATGCAGCCTTCTATCGTGCAGCAGCTCCTAGTTGCCTGTGTCGATTGTCAAGCCTGTGTAAAGCGAAATGCGGCGCTTGCGCAGCAGAGGTTGACGGCGGAATGTGATCTCCCAAAGTGCTGATAGTCCCGGAGATCCTGCTGCACGTAGCATACGCCTGCTACATGTACCAGAATTCATGGACGGGATTCGAGAACAGCGCTCAGCGCCTCCGCTCTCGTTCAGGATTGATCAAGCGAAGATGAGTGGAAAGTTGTCCAGTGGAATTGGAGCCAATGAGCCAGTAGTACTTGAGCTCGTCCTTCATATTCCGTTGTTCCGGAAGTCATATGTGCAAGTGCAGCGGATGGGGTGGTCTGGAGGCGAGAAGAGAGCCAACCCAGCAAGCGTGCGACGGAAAATGGCGAATGGGCATCGTGCAGAAATGGTCACACGTGTATAAGCAAGAGACGAGCACAGTCCTCTCAGACTCAAATAGAGCCCTTCGGCATATCTGTGCGAACGTGCAAGCAGAATAATAGTCGCGTTCTGCTGCTGCATGCGCAGATAGTCGCAGACTCACAGTAAAGTCGGTGAAGGGCGCATGCAGTAGATAAAAGAAGAAGAAGAAGAAGTTAATATGCAGCAGTATATCCCGCCTCACGTTGAGGAGATAACGTGTGCAAGACGAGGGCGCTACTGGGCGGACGCCGTGGTTGCGCCGTGGTTCAGGTTCAGAAGCGGAAGCAAATTTCAAAATCCGATTCATATCTTTCCTTCTTTCAAACTCGCGCGAATACCAGGCACTTCATTGCGCAGCTTCTGCTCGTATTATGACAGCGGATATGGCTTTAGCATGCGTGACCTATTACATTGCCGGGCAACATTAGTCAAAGGTCTGAGTAGAGCTGGATTTTTTTCCCCACAGTACGATCCTGAGCGCTAGGTTTCAAAACCAACGATGCGCGCCTTCAATATGGAATAATGGTGCAATGATATTGCACGATGCAATCCTTTGATGCGGGGACGACGCGCGCCGTCCAACAGTTTTATTCCGGTATTTCGTCGAAGGCGGAGCACCTCCCACCCTCTCCAACTTCGATGCAAACGTCCCATGCGGACACTGCGCAGGTGAGCACGCAAGGCTTCAAAATTCTCGACTGCCATGCTTAGAAGCGTACAAGGTCATCATTCCTGCGCCACATGACCCGGCTTGCGTCGTGACGCAAACACGCCCTTCTTTGCTTGACGGTGCGAGCTCCGCGACCGCAGCGTCGAAGCCGCTCCGTTTCGGTACACCTGACCAACGCCGCCACCGGCTTATATATGGCAAAGCAAGGATGGCCTGTCTGTCACCGAGATCTCTTGCACCATGCACCTTCCGCGCATCTTAACCAGTGCTGCACAAGTCTCGGGCACGGCTATCCAGGCCAGAGCACCCAACTACACCATTCCCTCTGCTTGGCCTGTACGCCCTGCGCTACTGTTCATGGTCTTGATGTGCTGAAAGTAGATTCGTAGGATGCTACGATCACGGGAGGCTACGATTATATCAACAACATAGCTCGGACAGCAATCAACAACCTCAAGGCTGACTACTGGAAGGACGCGAACAACTTAGACTGTGCGTACTGCTCTCTGTGTTACTGCGTAGAGCTGTGTTGAAGCTGTCGGTTCGTCAGGGGGATGGACCACTGGCACGACTCTGGGTGCGTTCGCATACAAGGACATGGTAGCGAGCACGAGGGACAACTACGACTTCGTCAAGACCGCGCTCGCTGCTGCCAAGAAGCATAACTCCAACTTCGACCCATATGGTATGAGGTCGTTGCCACCCGGGCTTCCTGTGATCGTGTTCCGCTAAACGTGGCGCAGGATACAACGATGACGCGCAGTGGTGGGGAACGACCGCGTTCTATGCCTACCGCGCCTACGGCGACCAGGTATTCCTGCAGTACGCCAAGGACGTGTGGAACTGGGTCCAGAGATCGTGCGTCCTCCGGTTACTATACTTCGGATAATTCGTTCCGATGACGCTCGTTCTTAGGCAGATCACCGCGGCGGAGGCGGCAGCCGGCAAGTCGGCTGTTCGCTCGAAAGCAATTCGCTCTACGTGCAACAACAAGTCAACTGCGGGTGGTGAGACTGAATAGCTCATTGCGTGCGCCAGAGCGTACTTACAAACGTTGCAGCTGTCTTTTGGCGGTCTGAGTCGAGCGACAAGACGGATATGGGCGTAAACGTCATCACAACCGCGCTCTTCCAGACGCTTTCTGCCTACCTGTGAGTCCCATCTCGTCGCTCTCGAGCTTCACTATCCGGCTGAGGACCCGAACTTTCCTCAAGTGCCGAAACGACGAAGGAGCAGAAGTACATCGATGCTGCGAAGAACGCATATACCTTCATCACGACGCAGCTCTTCCAGGCGAACCCCAACATCCCGACGGATGGGATGGGCATCGACACCTGCTCGGCGAACAACTGGATCTTCACATACAACACGGGCAAGTTCGTCGAGGGCGCCGTCATCCTGTCCCAGATTACCGGGGATGGAAAATACAGAGACCAGGCACTCACGACCATTGTGGATGCCGTCACCCGCGTGACCAACTGGCAGGACAGCCAAGGGCACATCACCGAGGGTCAGGATGGCGATCCGACGCAGGGCGGCGATGGGCGCCAGTTCAAGGGTGCGCATACTTGTTCCCTTTCCACACGTACAGCATTGACGTCGGACATGCTGCTGTCAGCCATCTACATTCGCGCGCTTACTGAGGTCGCGCGCCGCGAGTTCGGGAACTCAGGTCTCAATGCGCTGCTTCATCGCTACATCAACATCAACGTGTGTCTCCCGCGCTCCTGAACCTGAACGTACCCGTGCTGACGCATTTTCTCAGTACAAGACCGTGACCACGTCCGATACTGATGGCAACGGACACTATGGGGTGGTATGGAAAGGTCCCTACACGAGTGAGTCTATCAATCCGATGAGGCAGGCGATTTCTGACCGTTGACGTCCAGAGTCTCAGTCCGGGCAAATGAACGTGTTGGACCTCTTCGTGGCCGGCATCGAGTTCAACTGGGTTCGGTGATGTCCCGCTCTCCTCCGCCGTCGCGTGTTGTTGCGCCAACAGCAGTGTATTACGCCGTACGTCCTGTACTTCTAGCAATTCAGAATAAATTCGTACGACGATTAAAACCGTGACATGACTACTGTGCATTCTCCCTAGGAGGTTCCCGAGCTACCGTCTGCACAGTTCATAACTTACTTATAAGAGCAAATAAGCCAGTGAGGAACAATTGCTTCTAGATCCCACGCCGCTTCTCCGAGGCCATTGTAGGGGATGCTGTGAGGCTGAGTCTCGTGGATATAACCGACATGGATTCAGATGGAAAGTACCGCCGAGAATCGGCTATGTCTTGCCAATGCTGATCGGACGGGGTCGAGCTCTCCGTATAGGGCGGCGGTTCCTGCGGCGCCTCAGGGAAATCTAGAATTGGTCGCTGCGTTGCGGTCCGTTTTTTCCTCGCCCGACGCAGACAGAAGAATCCGAGCACGGCGAGACAGCACAGTGCCACGGAGACGCCGGACGCGACTCCTGCGATGAGAAATACCGTCCCGTTGCGCGCGCCAGTACTCGCCGTTGCTGCAGCTGGCAGTGTTGGTGTTATCGTGACGCTGACAGTAGCGCCATCATTGACAGCGGTTTCGGGTGTCGATTGCGCCGGATGCGAGGGAGAATCGGTGGCGCTAGACGGGGCCGTGGAAACATCGCTGGGGGCCTGCGGAACAGTGGAGACGGAGACGGTGGAAATCGACGGGAAATGAGGGGGCGACGAAGCAGGGTTACTGGTACTCGGAAGCGCAACCGCGGCCGCGCGATAGCTGGACCGTGATGTTAACGGTCTAACACGGAACTGAGACTCGGAGCCGCGTACATGAAGTAATCCAGTCCCATGTAGGTTCCATTGGCTGGGTTGGTGATAATGACAGTGTGCGATCCAGACACGAGACTAGAGGCGAAGAGTGCCTTCGTGCTGGGCGACGTCCATTTCGGCGCGTACGAGTTGGCCGTCCCGACCTGGTGCCCGTCAATAGCGATGGAGCAGTCCGCGTGATCGTAATTGAAATCAGAGTGGTAAGCTACATAATTTCCTGTCGGATCGTCGTCATTAAGTTGTAACGCAATTGACGGGTTGGACGATCGTACCAGTGAAAGTGAACTGAATATAGGCCCCAGCGGTGTGCGTTACATGGTAAGAGTTGCTGCGGAACATTGATTGGCTGGGCCCTTGACCGTATGCGAAGGCGTCCGACGGAAAATACGATACTGGGTGATACAGTACATTCAGTGATGGGAGAAGATGGCCGCGTCAGTCGCACCATGCGAGAAATTGTCGTCCTCAACGACAATATCCTCAATGTCATTGGGCATCGGCTACTTCGGCGTATGGGAGCAGCTTGAAGGAGTAGAGAGAATGGAGAATGATTCCGCTGAAACTTTCTGCATAGTCGCCGACAGTCCTTCGGTACCGGACTGCCGCTAGGTGAAGGGCTGTTCGACATGATTGACACCAGAGATGGACATGTTCCTGATCCTGCTCGAACGCTGAGTTTGGTTCTCATCGATCAGCCATAGTCGATTGCAATTCCAACTTGCCCAACATCCGTCGCAACCCCCCCGCTTTGCTCAATCTTTTTGGGGGATAAAGGTCGATTATTGGGCGTTTGTTTTTCAGAGTGAATAACATCCATGAGGTGATGCTCACTAGTGGCATGAAGTCCAAATTCACCGGCGGCTTACTCCATCCAAGGCGGTACTGCAGTCAATGAAGCAACGGAAAGAATACGCAGTCAGCCTACACGGGCAGCCCTAAAGTACAGCTAGAATACAGTACATCACGAGAATCATTTGAACAGACGGAAATATTGCTCAGCCAGGAACGTACTCATCTCGGCAACGATCTCCTCGAGCTCCGCGCGCCTGCTGTCCTCATCTCTGCTCTCCGCGCCATCGGGGTCTCTGCGCCGCGTGCTGCATGCAATCCTGAAGTTTGGGTTGGATCCGCGTTCGCGGATATCGTTATTCCGCCAGTAAATGAGGCTCCAGATGCGTACAAGATCGATGTCGGACCGCGGAACAGTGTCCTCGAATATGAGGGTGTCCAAGCTCGGGAATATTTGGCATCTGGTCGCGTCGTCGCCAACGAGGAGATCAAGCAGGTCGTTGTTCATGCTTCCTGCGCGGAAGACGAGAGTTCGGATGCATGACAGACCGGCCATGTGCTCCACGAAGGGCGCTGCATTGTCTTGGTGGTTGCGGAGTACCACCAGAGATGTTAGCGCAGGGCATTGGCGCTCGATGAGCAGGGCCCAGAATGCCCAGTGGTCCGGATCGTCTCTGACCGCTAGTTCTTCCAGGTCCGGGAAATAAAGCTGACCGCGGAGATGGTCGGCATCAAGCACTACCGTATCAATGGTCAATCTTCGCAGACCGGACCAAATGAGAGGCGCATTAGGGGACGCTTCGAAAAGCTGTAGGGAGAGCCTAAGTTCTTGCAAGGATGCGAAAACCTGCATGAAACATTCCAAATCGCCCAGCGAAACGGTCGAAAAGGCACAATCGAATTTCGCGATGATGGAAAAGGGTCTCCCGGTGGCGGGGAGTCCAGCTGGCTGGGAGACACAAAGCTGGTTTGTAGAGTGGTGATTAGTGGCGCATCGAAATGCAAGAGCACAGCCGGCACATAATGAAAATGGCGGCTCGCGGAAATCTCCAGCCTTCGAAGAGAGGGAAGGAAGCATCCAGATAGGATATCCTCGTCGGAGCCCTCAAAGCGGACTTCTATGAGGATGCTGCGCGCACGCGGGAGGATGCGCTCGCGAAATAATCTCCAAATGGGGTCCGATTTCGAGATTTTAACGAGGTTAGAGTCCAGGTAGACATCGTACTCATGCCCGCCTGCACATGTCGCATGAGCGGCATGGTATGCACGCCAGGAGCCTCTGCCCTGCATGCGTCGAAAGTTGAATGTCGCCCGAGTCCACAAGCGTGGTGTGTCGCGCGCAGCCTCCCGCCACGAACGACAGACGCCGCCAGCACGGAAAGGAACCACGCTGTACGGTGCATCCACGCGGTCGTATTCCATAGCATGCCATAGTTGAAAGATTATCGTCAAGACGTCGAACGGAAGGTCTGGCGCGGCTGAAGGAGGGACTGGAGCAGCCACGGGGAATGTATCAACCACCATGGGTGATCCAGGGCGTAGCACGGGTACGGCAGGTCGTGGACACCATGGGATACTGCCAGATATGCCGAGAGTGCGGCTTCGCGGTCGAGATCTTGGTGGTGGGTTGCTGTCATCCTCGTTGTCGCTCTGGCCAACACGAACCGGGTCCTTCCCGTTGCCGTGAGGGTTGCTCGACATCAGCACTGAAAGACCGCGTGTTCGATAACCGGGTAGCACGGGAGGTCAGCGGGCAGGAAAAAGGCGGATGAGTGCGGCCAAGGCGAGGGCGGAGGCAGAAAACTTTTCGACTGATCCGAAGCAAATCTATCCCGAGATCCGGAACAATTTCGGATCAGCGTTGGTACTGTACAGTGGCTCAGTGCTCATGTCAGTCTTGGCTGCTCAGTGCTCATGCAAAAACGTTGTCGGTGCGAGGTCCGACCCCGAGGAGATAGGACTTGAAGGCCGATGCACCTTGAAGCCCAGGAAAATAATGCCTGGATGACGTCACAGGCGCCGGCAGCGAGGGGACGTCGACAATAGGACGTCCTCTTCGAGCTGCCATCCGTAGACGACTCTGCGGCGCAGGGGTTACGGTGATCCTGTGCCTACAGTCGATAAAAGCGCACGCAATGCCGCGTACTAGAAAACGACGGACTGGAAGCACGGCCTAGGATACGAGGGTCCCTCAAGTACATTAGTAATGGGAACAGGCTGCGCGGCGGGCACGGTATGATACAGCGGCGTTGATGGTAAATCCAACTCCGCTTCTGACTTCTCCTTCGGCGCTCATGGGCCTCAGCAGCAGTTAGAAGGTCGCCGCCGAGTGTAATCCATTATACACCGCACAGACCTTCCAAAATGTCTTGGAATAATGTCGCTCCTAGCGTTGGCCTGCCTGCCGCTCAGTTGTCATTTCAATCGAATCGATGTCGTTCTCGGACCCTGGCTTTCTGGTACAGACGCTCTGCCTGTGCGCCCTCATTTGGTTCCTGCACGATTTTGTTGCGCTTGTTTGCTGCTAGGTATACACGGCGTACGTACTTAACAAAAGCCGGCCGATGGATCGTATCTGGAGTCTCGGCTGGTTGAATCGTATCTGGAGTCTGGACTGGACAGCGAACGTTACCCAGCTTCATCAGTCGCCGGCTGCTCGGAGGTTGAAATGCATCATGTTCTATTCTCTGGCAGATAGGCTACTGCTCAGTTCGAAACTGTTTCTGCAGCCCGAGCAGTCTCAGCATGTTCTTGATCCCCCACCCCCCCGAGGTCTTCCCAGAGTCCTCTGGCATTGTTATGTTGTGATTCATTCTCGTGTCCTGGACATGAAGATCTGCTGCTCGCGTCCCATCGGGACCTTAGTGCGAGCCTGTGCTGCTGTGCATTTGATCACGGTTCACTGCCAGGCGGTTTCAAACTCGATTGCGTGCGTATCTGGCAGTGCGCCACGCATAAATCCCTCCACCAATCTCTTTCTCCTTGAAATCCGCCCGACTGCCTCTGATCTCGATTCATCATGCTGCGGTCTTGTCGTTCAATGGGAACGTGAATGCTTCGCTCGCCGTGATACAATATCATGACTATCTAGCTGCGTAACGAGCGGAAGACCCACATTTCAAACTTTCTGGCGATACAAGGCCCTGGTCAGCCTCGTACCTATGTAATGCTTTGGTGGACACTTACTATATCATGGCGGTACCGAACCCTTTTTTTTATTATTATTATTATCATATATTGTCCATGAGGCGAAGCCTATGTGGACATTTACATCAGAGATTACGTTGCTTGAAAATCACATATATAGGTTTCTATCAGGGCGTCCCCATTATAATCAGCCGCCGGTGCTCGGAGGCATGCCTCAAATGCCGTTCGCAGTGCCATGCTGTACGTACGCATGACAGGCTCGCGGCGGACAGGCGGGTGATTGGCAACTACTTTGTTGCTGATTCGGTACGTCGCTGCGGCTCCTGTAAAGAGAGATGTGAAACTACTCAATGCTCAATGGAAATCATACCGTGTGTTGACCGAAAGCGGCCCGTCTTTGCTACAAAGCGCAGCAGACTGCGTATTCCCCGCTTCGTGTAAAGCAGCGTCGATAGCTTTCCACCGTCGCGTCCTACTCGCGTTCTCATTTCCCAGCGCTCGTGCGAATGAGCCGGGCACTCCAGAACGTAATGTCGCACCGACTCCGCAGCTCCAACACAGCAAGGACATAGTGCGCTGTCTGCTCGGTTGATGCGAGCTAGGTGCTTGTTGAGCTGAACGTGGCCTGTTCTGAGCTGCGTGATAATGCTCACCGAACCCTTTGGTCCTCTCTGCGGATCCCTCATAACCGTACAAACCTCGCCCTGCGGTCTCTTGAACTGCTTAGCGACTGCGGGCACTCGCAGTCATACCTAACCATGAGCTCGGAAGCCGTGGGCGATCTCGTTCTAGTGGACGACAGCGATATATCCGTGGGTGCGCAATCATCTTCAGATGCTGCTCGCCGGCTGCGTGTGGCACGTCGATCAATCTATTCCGTAGTTATTTATACCCCAGACGACGCATGGAAGACGGGCGGTGGATCGCTGTATGCCTCGTACCATGGCGACTCGTACCATGTCACGACGCTCGCGGGTGCTCGCATCAGCTTTGCATTCAGCGGTGAGACACATTCTAGATTTTGCGAGTGCTGACTCAGGCGGCAGGAACATATGTGGCATATTACTCGGATGTTAACTACGATCACGACCTCTTCCTCGCGTCCGTGGACGGCGGGCCACCCACGAATGCATCTTCGTACTCTGCGAGGTGGTCGGACGGACCCCGATTGCTGTTTTACACTGATTTGTCCGCGGGACGACATACGCTCACGATTACGAATGTGCGGGACGGCGCGTCTATGGGCCTGGACTATTTCGCGTGGGTGGTCGAGCTTGAGGACCCCTTCAGTTGCTTAAATCGCGCTGTACGCGATTTACAATCCTAGGTATCGGCCACTGGAGGGCAACACTACTATTCCAGCTTCGACAACGTCCTCTGACAATGCCGACAACCATCCCTCCGCGTCGAGCTCAAACCCAAATCATGATTCAACTGGAACATTCACATTTAATCCTACTCCCACACTGGCGGAGCCTGCGCCGCGCACCTCAGCCGTGCCACAACATTCCTTTGCGTCGCGCCCCAGCCGCGTATCAGCATCCGTAGCCGCGCTCATCGCCCTCGCGTGTTGTATGGTGTTCGGCTGTGTCGCAGCCTTGGTAGCCTTTCTTAAACTGCGAGAAAGACGGCTGGGACGTCTGCGCGATGAGAGTCCACCTCCCTATCCAGGTTTGGCCTTCGAGGCCCGGATGACCGATGCGGCGGAAGCAGAGTCGACGATAGCGCCTTTCTCTCTCAATCCCAGTGTTACCACGGTACCCGCATCAAGCAACAGCCGGACAGTGGATTTCAAGAGGATATCACGCACTCTGTAAGTATTACTACTAGGATGTCTCCGCAGTAAACCTGTACAGAACCATCTCCTTTCATCTCAGTTTCATTCAATCGAAATTTCACTCGGGTAAGCGTTCGCGAGGATGAGATTGGATTGAAACAGTCCGCGAAAGTCTGCTCTTTGTCAACGCGGTGGTAATTGATGTTACTCGCACAGCCACGGATACCGCTCTGCCTCCGACCGTCATGCTCCCGCTCGGGCGCAAGCTACCGACTGCCTGCTACGTGTTGCGCTTGCTGCCCAAAACGCGGGCGGCAGTATGCAAGCTCTCCGTTACTGCCTAGAGGCACGACTGCTCTTCTCGTTTTGCAGCATGATGCGGCTGGTCTTCGTCTCTTCCCGTATCTGAATACTACTACTACACGCGCTACCCATTCGTCTGCCGCTGTTTGACCGCGCGAAGCCCTAGATCTTATGTGCTTCCATTCTTACCATGCGCTCCCGTTGTCTGCGGTTTACCCGCATTACACATCTGTGGAGATCGTTTTGAAGGCACCAACAGCGCCTCCCGTGACCGGCGACGCGGGTCAAAGCTTGTGCGCGCACCATGTTGCCCACTGTGCGCTTCATGGAGATTGGCGTCGATGCGCTGCATTACAAGACGACTCCAGCGGCAGCACGGTACGAAAGCGCCTAGCGCTGTGCAGCAGAATGGGGATCGGCGGCGTCGCACCTGTTCCGAGCGACTCAGCTATCATTTTCGTACACTGGACCGTTGTTTCTGGCGCAGAATATCAATGCTCGGGTTCCCTTCTTCACTGCTTTGCATATCCCGATTCCATGGAGTCCGGCGTCTGCGGATGAGCGTCCGCCGCAATGCTGTCGCCGCGGACAGCCGCAGCAACTCCGTGGATCTGCGTTTCCAGGACTATCTGCGACAGAGGCTCACTTTGAGCACAGTTCAACTTGGCCAGCATCGGACATTGCAAACACTTCTGCAGAGACTACCTCCGGCGCCTCGGCTACGTTCCAGTGCCCTTCTAGTCTCAATCGGCGGCTGCTTCTTCATCACCAGCTCAGTCGCCGCTGCCGCCGCTGCAGTTCATTGTCTGGACGTGGCGCTGCAGATCTTCGCTGTCCGACGGGTTCACCGAAGCTGCTCATGGGCTCCGTGTCCGAGGCATAGGGTAGGTCACTTGCAGTCGCCTTACTGTATTGTGCGTCTTTGCTGATGCAAACCTGGAATCCTGCGGCTATTTCTTCAACCCTTGCTTCGTCGCAGCGGTCTGCTACAAAATTAGCGCACGTCGATGATCAGCTCGTTTCGTATATCATCGGTCAGCTCGGAACATTGCAATGCTTGCTTCGTCTCAGCAGTCTGTTGAAAGGTCAGCGCACATCGATGATCAGCTAGTGTCGTGCATCATCAGTCAGGTCGGCTCCGCGACGTCGGTGGCAACACAGTGAAATAGCGGACTGACACTAACAGAATGTTCCTAGCTCCCTCATCCCCCAAGCTCGATGTCTGATGTCCAGGGGATATTCATCGACGATGGCAACAATGAATACGGTGAATCGAATTTCGCATCTCAACCGGCTGCTGACGAATATCTCAGTATCGTATTTCCCTCCTAGTGGCTGGAAGGATATGCGTGGCACTAATTATCAAAATTTGACATACCATATGGCGATAACCCCAGGGGCTTACTGTACTTTTACATTCACTGGTGCGTCGTGCAGCCCTAATGTCACGCTAGGAAATTCCTCTCACGACTAGTGTTCGACAATCTACTGTAGGAGTATCGGTTTCATACTATTCCGACAAGAATTTTGATCATGGCAACTTCACCGTCACTATAGACGGCAACGACGTCTTCAATGGCAGCTCCTACGCCCCGAATTTTATTCGTCAGCAGCCGCTGTTCAAGCAGATCGTCGCACCGGGTCAACATGTGCTGAAGATCGCCAACGCGATGAACGCGAGTATCTCCGGCGTGGACTACTTCCTGTGCGTCCAGTAGCTGCCCTATATAAACTGCACTAAAGGTGGTCCGTTCCCAAAGCTATATCCCTATACCTGGCTCGCCAACGTCAGCTCAGACGAGTTCGACCGTAAATCCAGATAGCACGGAGGGAACAACAATTACAGCCTCATCGCCAGGCTCCCAGTCTCACTCCCAAACTGCGCTCTCACAAGAACCTTATGATTCGGCGGACACGGGTGCCAAACGTGCGGTTGATTGCGGGCATCGCGGGTGGTGTGCTTGCAGTGGTCGCAGCGATCGTTATGGTCTTCTTCTTTCTGAGGCACAGGAAAGCACAGTCTGACCTGGAGACGCGCGTGCTGAGGCAGGAAGGGGTGGTGCAAACCTCAATAGCAAGGCATGAGCCTGCGCCACCTCCATACCCCGTGCAGCAGCCTGTGTCCATCTCTGACACCCGCTCGAGGAAGACGAGGCTGCTCGGCGGCTACCCTGTTCAGGCCATCTGAAGGGACTCCGAGTCGGCCGAGAGCTGACGATAATTCCCTTCAACCTCTTCAGTCCGCTCTTCAAGTTCATATCCGCCGTCTATGTAGTACGCAGAAATCCGGTACAATTGTTCTCTCCTGTGCAACATTTCTGCGTTTACATCTTATCGGGTTCCTCGCGTCCGAATGCCTCACGCTAGGAAGGCCGGGGAGGTGGGACTTGGACAGGCTAACCAAGTGGGGTTAGCGGCGCCGTGTCCCGCCGAAATTGATTCCGACAGCCAGAATGAGCGAGAAAAAAGGGCAATATGTAGAATTGAGAGCCATACTGGAGCTCGATGTGACATTCAGGCGATCTCAACACCAAATTTCTGCGACTTTGATATCTGAACTGCCACTAAATTACCATATTTTCTTCGCCACCTCAAGAATTATTATTCGTGAAGTTGGATCCCGATTCTTGGGCAGTCTTTGAGGATGAAACGGATTCCTTTTTGATCGAAGAGGTCGGAGCTCGGAGGTCGGAGCTTCTGACCGAGGCCACTCTCGTCCTCCTGCTCTCGCCGATGCGCCGAAATTTTTCTTGCTACTTAACCGAGGCTCGCTGCTGCAATGACCATTACTGCCCGACGCTTTCCTGAGCTCGTATGTGCCTCCAATTACTATCCCGAGCTCAAAGGCAATGGCTTATAAACTGTCCTCCCCATCCCAGCTATGCGCCGTTCAACGGTGTTTGCATTGACATACTGGATGCTATACTCAGCCATATAAATTGGCCATCGGACCTGCGCTCTGCAGCACTCGTATGCCGCTCCTGGCACGATCGTGCGGCCACCTTGCTATACGCGACGCTGCCAGTCCTTTCGTCTCGCCCCGCACAAACTCTGGCTCTGCTCGACCACCTCGAGGCTAGCCCACACCGCGCATCTCTGGTTCACACCGTCGTCTTTGAGCCCCAGGCGGTGCACAGCAGGCGCCCGCCAGCTTTCAGTCTCAAGCGCGCTGACGAGCTGCGACAGCTGGCCAAACGACTCGCCAGCGTCCTCCCGCTGCTCACCAACGTCTACAGTGTTCGTCTCGGCGGCGGCGTGCACCCGTTGCTCATGAGCGCCTACATGTCATACCCACGCTTCAGGCAGAAGTGCGGGTACTACGCGCTTCATCTGCTTGGCGACGAACCCGCCAGTGCCACCTGGCGTGCGCTCGCCGCCCCGAGTCTGCAGCTCGAGCGCGTTACTGTGCGGCTATGGGGACGTTGCGCCCCGCCAGCTGACGCGCTGCATAATGTGCGCTCGCTTGTACTTCGCGGCGCCGGTTTCGACGATTGGTCGGCCTCGCGCAGCTGGGCGCCGGCACTCGAACATTTGCACCGGCTCGAGGCCCTGCTGCTCGTCGACTTAAACGCGGACGAATGCGCGATGCTGGGCAAGGCGGTCATGCCGCGCCTTCGCACGCTCGTGCTGATGAATGTGCGCGGCGCGGTGTGCATCCCCGAGAGCGTCGAGCATCTCGCCATCCTCGGCGATTGCGCGTGGCTGGTTGATCACCGCGTAAAGTTGCCTAGACTGTGTAGCTTGCGCGTCATCTCGCGCGTCGATGGGCTTGCGGCGAACGACTTTGTCAGCCGTCAACCCGCTGTGCTGGTGTTCTCCTGCGTCACGCGCACCCAGGATGACAACGCTTTCATTCTTTCGGGCACGCCGTTCGAAGGGGAACACATTATTTACTTGAGTAATAGGCGCTCTTGGATACAGCGCCTCCGGATACGATAGAGATGGGGACTTCTGCTTGCATGGTCGGAAGCGCTGCCGCTTGTAATCGCTGTACGTAGTACAGTTATTCTCGATCGGAGAATGTAGATGTCCTGACTTACTAATCAGCCCATGGGTTTTCGCGCAACAACGGGTCTCTCGTTCGAGCGTGACTTGAGGCGTTGACTGAATCAACCTACGTAATATTTACTAGCGCACGCCCTCGAACGCCTTTGTAATGTCGGAATGCTGCGGCTCGCCATTCGGAAGGCCTCAACGAGCTTCGCTGGTCGATTCAGTCGATATCGCAATGTCACCGGCGAGACACGGCCGCATGCGGAGGATGAAATCGCCCGCGATCGCAATTCGCCTCACGGTCCGGATTTCAGCATTAACTGAGACAACCATTCTCCAGGGTATAAGAGCTCTGCCATATCACGCAGATCACTCATCAGCTCGACAAACAGCCTTCCAGCTTCAATAGTCACATTCCACAATCTCAACATGCGTTTCCTCACCGCTGTCACCCTTGCGCTTACTCTCGCTGCCACCGAGTTCGGAGTTGCAAGCGCCGCGCCGGCCAGCTCCAGTATGCAGTTTCCTTCTTCTGTCAGAAGTTTTATTGACGCGAATTGGCAGACAAGGCTTCGTCCAAGGCTATGGCAAGCAGGTCTAGCACGATGCCGCGCAAGCCGACGAGCACAATGTCCTCTGCCACCAGAAGCGTCAAAATGAGTGCGTTGTCTGCTTCGTACATTCTCCCTCAGGCGACTTATTCTTCTTTCTCAGCCTCTACTTCTTTTCCCGTCAAAGCAACGTCGATGAAAGGCAACGCTAGCTCGGCCAAGTCGGCCACGACGAAGCGCGCATCTACGACGAGCAAGGCCGTTACGTCCGCGAAGCCCACTAGCACGGGCAAGTCCAGCGCGAAGCCGACTACCACGGGCAAGTCGTCGTCGGGAAAGCCTATTTCGTCCATGAAGCACTCGATCAGCTCTTCGACGACCAAGAAGGCTACTGGCACATCAACCAAGCATACAACGAGCACGTCGACTAAGGCGCCAGCGACGACGCTGAAGTCAACCGCGTCTATTGTAAAAACGGAATCTGTGTCGGTGCCCAAGTCGACGCCGAAGTCCTCTGCGCTTTCGACTAGCACAGGCAAGACGTCGTCCAGTGCCAAGCCTACGCCGACGCCTGTCGATTCTGACGAAGATGAAGACGATGACTGATGATAGCGGTGATGAGAATGACGAGGATGGTGGTATGGATGGTGATGACGGTTCGGATGCTGGGGATGAAGCTGGCGCCGGCAGCGACGATGAAGGCGACGAGGAGATGACGGCGCGGTTGACGATGGCGGCGATGCTGATGATGAGGATGCTGGAGATGCCCCGAGCGATGGGGAAGATGGTAATGTTTCTGACGACGAGGACAGTGCTGGGGACGACGATTCGGACGACGTGTGATTTACATAGCGGATTCATATTACAGGAATACAGTTACCCACTACATCAGCATCATATCCTGCAACTCCGATCGATGAACCTTCACTAGCGTATGCCATCGACGTATCCCAGGAGAGTCAAGACCATCGCATTTCCCTTTCCCTTCGCAGATCACCAAAGCCGCGAGTCAATGACATTAAGGAAAGGAGGCTCTGCGTCTCCGTCTTCGCGCAGAGACTCTGTATCCCAGTTGGTGACGCCCGCAGAGTAAATGACCTCGACGCGGTTCTGCTCGCCCCTGCGCTGGATCGTCAGCTTCCACCTAGTAGTAGTCCACAAAATCATCCATCATGAGCTTCAGGGCAGTCACAGAAGGGAGAAGCACTTGCCCCTCGTTGATGAGGCGCCGGTGAGTCGACTCGGATTGTGGGAGCTCGAGGATGAACATCTCACGGGCGCGCTGGACGGCGCGGCGCACATCGCTCGTCGCTACCTTATCTCCCGATGGGAGCTCAAAGATGTATGTGCGCGTGTGCATCGACGTCGCATAGTCTATGTTGAGAACGACGATGACGATGATCAGAAGTCCTCGCGCAACAAGGGAGATCGAACAGGAGGGTGCGTACTGGAGGATTCGAATGGCGATTGTGAAGCCTGGGCGCTGAGGGTTGTCACAATCTCCCACGCTGGCGTGCGGCGCGGATGTAGGAGGTTCCTCAACATGATGTACAATACTAGCTGTTGACCGAGCTGAGAGTGGGTGGGAGGCTTCAGGATGCAGAATAACGTGTGATTAGTGTAAGATTTTTATGAGTTCCAAAAGGCACAGCCTGCCCATTCCGCAGGTCTAAGTAGATAGCCAATGCCCTGGATCACTGACAGCGCACGGCCGCCGACAGATGGCTGACCTTCCCGCGGCCAGGAACCTTCGGGTATGAACTGTACGCATACTCGTATACTCGTTGGCAGGGCAACTAAGAGTGCCCACTCGCGACTTAGTCTGTAGAATGTGCAATACCTGCACGTACAAAGCTGGTCCCAATAGCAGACGTCTCTATTCCAAGCAGTGCAAACTTACGGTAACTTGCGCGTGCAAGTACAGGCACCTGAATCTGAGAATCTGTCCCCGATCGCGCGCAGCGGGTGCTGCGCTGTCCGGAAGAGTTCGAGAATCCCAGGTTTACTGCAAGAAGAGACAGTCTGCAAACCCGGTACACAGCTGGGGTGCATATCTCATCTTTGGCGTCGGTGGTGCGGAGAAGCGTCTAGTCCGCCGCAGTCGCTGCCGCAGCAATGAGCCTCAAAGCAGTGTTTTGGGAACCAGGAATGCATTCCCGAGATTGTGCTTGGCACGACGCCATTGAAACGCCATAGTTATACGTATACGGCATCGATGCAGACGAACAAGACATATTGAATATCGAAGAAAGGTCTGGCCTGTACTACTTTCTGACGCGAGTGAATCTCTAGACATGGAGATGCGGCTTGATGCTGCTGATGTCGATCAGCCGTCGGAGGCCGGACTGTCGGAGCTTATCCCCGAGGTCGCTCCTGTCCTTCTGCTCTCGCCGCTGCTGCGCCAAAACAGCCGACTGCTACTGAGCCAAGACACGTCGCTACAATAACTCAAATTCATCTGCCTGAGCTTGTATTTGCGCTTCTAAATTATCCAGAGCTCGCTGTTCTATTCACAGACAGCCTGGCGTCGTTTTTTCTGAAATTTTTTAGAGGACTCTGTGTCGACATCCTGGGCTTTACCGTTTGGAAAGCTCTCGTCTGCTTTCATATTCCTACCCTAGACCGCTCGTGCAACGACTCTGCTTTACGCGACGCTGCCTGTGCTTGCGGCGCGCCTACCACCAACACTGGCTCTCTGCTCGAGCTGCTAGACCTATCCCTAGTCCACACCATTGCTGCTGAGGTCGGCCGGTACGCAGCATACGGCCTTCATCCAAAAGCGCAAGAATTTTGGCGGCTTGCTCAACGACTCGCGCGCGTAGTACGGACTTCCACTGCTGGGTGCTGAATCTAGGCGCCGACTCTCGTGATGGTACTTTGTCGGCCGCCATCCCGCTTTGCTCCAGATCTCCTGCCCGGATGACAGCGCTTTTGTTCTCTGCAGCAACTTGACGCGCCAAGCACACTACATTGTCTTCTCGCGGATAGACAAAATCTGGTAACGCCGTTCTCGCGTCGCTATGCTCCTCGGACCTTTCAGTAAGCCACAACGAGCTCTGCTAGCGGAATCAGTCGATAATCCAATCTCACACAAGGACACGGCCTGATGCAGGCGGGTTCGGTAACGATCGCAGAGCAAGTCGAGCACTGGCACGATTTCGCACAAATCGACGGGCACGATGTCTTGAGCCACGAAGAGCGTCAAAATGAGTGAGTATAACGCTTGCAAATTCTGTGTGAGGAGGCTGAATACTTTTGAAGCTTCTACCTCTCCTCCGGTCAAGGCTCCGTCGATCAAGGGCAGCACTAGCTCGGTCAAGTCGACCGGCACGACGAAGCATGCTGCTGCGATAAGCAAGGCGACGACGTCTGCAAGGCCCACTGGTACTGCCGGTGGAAAGTCTACTGCGAAGTCGAAGATCACAGGAAATGCAAACAGCGCGCCGGGACAGCCCAGCTCGTCGACGAATCATTCAAGTTACCAGCACGTCGTCGAAGAAACACGCTAACAGCACGTCGACCAAGCAAACGAGCATATCGACCAAGGTGCCCGCGACGACGCTAACTTTGAAGTCGACGTCGATCCTCGATACCACCTCCTTCACGACGCCGAAATTCACAGCGCTGTCCACGAGCACGCGCAAGACGACGTCTAGAGCCAGACCCACACCGCCGCCGTTGGATTCTGACGCGGACACTGGGAGCGGCGGTGAGGGTGCGGGGGATGATGGTGAGGCTGACGACGGCGAGGATGAGAATGTCGGCGGTGACGACGAGAACACCGATAACAGGGATGAAGAAGGGGATAATGAGGACGATTAGGGCGCTGGAGATGCGCCGAGTGATGACGAGGACGGAAGCGCTTCGGACGACGATGGAAGTGGCCGGGAAAGAAAGGTCTGGCGGTGTTTCAAATCGCATCCGTCTGTGCCAGCTCACTTACCTACCACTGTCAGCTCATCGACGTGACCGCACAGCAGACAAATCACGGCGCTAATTCGCCCGTTTCAACATCTTCTTTTCTTACACGGCGCCAGCCCTTCTTTGTCGATTTCGTGATTCGGCCCCTGAGCTCTGAGCCTCGCGGAGCTCCTGCGTTCCGTACTCAACCGCAGAAGGGACGACGAAGCACGCATGCCAACGATTCTGTGTTAATGGTGTGTGCGTAGCCGTTTTGCATTTTCCCTAGATCAATCAACTTCCTCGCTGAAAGAGGACACTCACTAAGATCGCAACCGCTCGGTTCAATCGCGACCTGTGTACCCAAACAGGCACATCTCCCATTGTTCTTTGCTTCTGTGTTGGAGAGCTCCGACGCTCTTAAATATGGACACGGAAAACTGTGCGCACTGTTCCGCCCATCACTCACCATGAGCTCAATTGTCGTCATCTCTGGTGATCAGGAGATTGTAGATGATAACAACTCTACCTTCGGTGCGGCTCGCCTTGAATCTATCCTAATTGCATCCAATATAACTGAGCATATCTCTAGTATCATATTCTCCTTTGGACGCATGGGAGTACTCTACCGTAGGCCCGCGCTACGGCAATTCATACCATGGAACAACTGGAGCATTAGCTTCTGTGAATTTCACTTTCGACGGTATGCCGCACTGATTTGCCCATATTACCATTTCGGAGGACTCATGCGACGGATCTCTCAGGTTCATACGTAGCGTTTTACTCGGACCTCAACCCGGACCATGGTGAATTCACCATGTACCTCGATGGTCGTCCCGCCGGCACGGGCAGCTCGAACTCAGGGTCCTTTATCCCGACCCAGAAACTCTTCGACACTACGGTCTCCCCTGGCCCGCATTTTCTCACCATTGTGAACTCGCCCAACGGGACTCATCTGGGCGTCGATTATTTTGTGTGCGCTTGGGCTGCTGTTGCTGTTGCGTCCAGGGCTAATAAGTACTGACTGCTCATGTGCGGCAGCTATCAGCCGCTCACGGTCTCACAACACTGCTCGCCGACCGATAACGCACAATCGCCGGTGCACACGGATCCCAGCGTTATTCCTGCGCACGGAATTCCGTACTCAAGGGTTCATCTCGTCATTGGGCTTCTATGCGGCCTGGTTATCCCACTCTGCTGTCTCGTCCCATCTCTCTTTCTTCTCAGGACACGGAAGCAGTTGCGCGATCTCCAGAGAGAGTTGCTGCGCCATCTTCCTGCGACATTGGACCCGAATATTCAGCCGTTCGTGCCGCACAACCCGCCGCCCTACCCTAACACCAGTCTCGCCGACCCAGTGCTGGCACCTGGCGCCCAGACCGGCTTTTTTCCACATGCGAAAAAGGCACATCGGGTTACTCAGGTTACAGCTACCCGATGATCTGCCAGCGGCCTCAATTTGGGATGTAAGGCGAGCTTACTGTAATACTTGAATATTTATCGGCGCAAGTTCAGGACATTATCACTCCTTCCACTCCCGTGCCACATTATCCGTCATCGCTTCATTTCTGCCATGCTTCGCGTCGACCCCGGCATCCATTAGCAGCTTATTACGCACAGGCTGACATGCACCATTCCAGGCTCAAGCGCTCCCGACGGAGCAGTTTACCGACCCGCTTGTTCGAAGTCTCCGACCGTGATTCCACCCGTGTTGTTGCGCAGCTTCCATCGCCGCCCAGCAGCCGCGCGGCCCCGAGTGACATGCTGTGCAGAAGAAGCCTTATAGACAAACTCCAACACGGGAATGCAGGACCAGTGGCTGCCCCTTGCACGTCCGGAAGATGAGCTCTGACGGGCGCGACATCATTGTTGACGACGAGAACACAGCATTTGGTACGCAGTCATGTATTTTCATTTACTGCAGCCTGAGCTGCGCGTTGAAAATTCGCATTGCAGTGTCCTACTCATCAGCCACCGACTGGACCGACTCGCACGACGCTGGCTTATACGGATCGTTTCAAGATCAATCGTACCATTATACATATTCTCCAGGCGCCAGTGTCACCTTTGCGTTCACGGGTATGCTTCATATTGTCCTACAAATCGAGCTCTCATCGAACACGCTCAGGTTCATATGTTGCATATTATGCGGATCTTAATTCAGATCACGGTGTCTTCCTAGCATCTATAGACGGTGGGCCAGCACTGCAGGGAACCTCGTACGCTGCCAACTGGTCCAGCTCTCCGAGACTTCTCTACGACACGCAGCTCGTCCCCGGTTCACACACTCTCACCATCATGAATGGGCAAAATTCAACTGCACGTCTCGCTACGGGGATCGATTTCTTCGTGTATGTGCTGCATCTGTGTCTCACGCGGAACAAAGTTACTGACCTTCATCACTGGCAGGTATCGCGCAGCAAGGAGCAGTGGAGACCAGTCTTCGACAAGGCCAACTATTTATAACGGAGACGGTCCCGAACCAGCTCTGTATACGCCCTTTACCCCTCCTCCATCTCCGCCTGCTACATCTACGGACCCTGCCTCTGATATCCCTGCGCCGACCTTTACGGACACTGCGTTTTCGAGCCCTGCGCCGGATAATACTGCACTTCCTGCGCACACGGCCGACGGTTCGGCTGGAGCGCCGCAGGTGACAGCACCCGCTCTAATCGGTCTTGTGTGCGTTATTCTTGCATTGCGGTTGCATTGGTAGTTCTTTCGCAAGCGCACAGACGGGTCCGAGGGATGAAGTTGCAGTTCGCAATGCCACCGAGGTCACGATCTGCCGATTTGCATCAACATCCCCATTTTGTATCTTCCTAAATATATCTCCCTGGAACTCACAGAGACTCTAATGAAAAATCTCATGCTCTGAATCTACCCAATACCCTATAAAAGAGGTTGCAGTTGGGCTGCAGGCTGCTGCTGATTGCGATCAACGGCTCCGTCATCATCGTCGGAGTTTCGGGCCGCAATCGCCCTTGCTCCTCTCTCGCTGCCGAAGAAAAAAGTCTGGTTGTTGAAGCGCAGCGCCTTGCTGAAACTCGTCAACCGAGGTATCTATTGTCTACGCGCAGCCGCCAGAGAATCCGCTGTCCAGTATTCTGCGTCAACAACGATTCGTCGTCGGTCTAACAAGCAGCGTGCCGGCGCAAAATTCGTCGATTCTTGACTGCACCTGGTACTTGTGCGCACGGCCGCACATTAAAGCTACTTTATTCCACGTGCCTGATACGTCTGGTTCAGTCGCTTGCTTTTCCCCGGACAGCTTGGGTATCAGTCGTGCCCCGCTTGCCAATTACACATTTCCATATCCGTGACTACTGGCTCCACGCGCCCTTCATTGCTCATGCACTGGGCTCGCCAACCAGTATATCAGGTCCTACAACTGAATGCACTTGACCAAGCGTCTTGACATCGCTCAGACACTATCTGATTCCGTGTTTGTGACAGCTCCCATCGCCGCCCAGCAGCGGCCCCGTGTCGCGTGCAGTGCGACCGAGACTCTTATAGGCTACTGAATCGGGAATCTATGGCCTACTGCGTAACTCGTTGCCCCTTGGTTATGAAGCTCCCATTTAGCCCTAACAGCCCGGACATCATTGTTGACGATGAGGACAAGGGCCACGGTGAGCATTCATGCATTAATGCTCCTGTTCTATTGGGCACTTATTGTGCGGTATTTCAGTGTCTTTCTCCCCGCTGGCTTGGATGGTATCGCACGACCTTGGTCTCTACGCCTCATTCAATGACCAGTCATACCACTACACCTACTCGCCGGGTGCCAGTGTGACATTTTCGTTCACCGGTGCGTCGGCCGGAATTGATGCCCCAGGCTGAATCTCAAGGCTCTCAGGCACTTATGTTGCTTTCTACGCCGACCTCAACTCCGACCACGGCGCCTTCCTAGCGTCTATCGACGATGGGCCAGGCTTGATGGGGACTTCTTACGCTCCCACTTGGTCCGGGTCTCCAAGGCTGCTGTTCAGCGCGCACATGTCTCCCGGTCCGCACACGCTCACCATTACGAACGCGGCAAACCCCACTACGCGTCTGGCTGTGGGGGTTGACTTCTTCGTGTATGTAGGGCTGCAGCGTCGCGTTCAGTAGTCATGTCCACGCTGATCCCCAATATCGGCAGGTATCGCAGCGCAGGAGGGCAGCCTTCAACAGCGCCGACTATTTATACGGGAGAAGGCCCTGAGCCTTCCAAGTATACTCCGTTCATCCCGGCTAAACATCTCCCTTGTAGCTCCACAGCCTTCGCGCCCCCTGCGCCAGCCAGTGGACTCCCTGTTCACGCAATCGGTCCACTAGCTGGAACGCTGCGCGGGACTTGCGCGGTTCCCGCCCTCATCGTGCTTGTATTTGCTTTGTTCGTGAGCTGTGTCGTTACAATTGTCATGTTGGCGAGAGCGCGCAGACAGGTCTGCCAGATGGAGTTGCTGTTCGACATGCCGCCGATGTACAAGTCGTCTCCTGATCTCGAGGGCCCTCCCCATTACGTGTGTGTCCCGCAATCGCCCATCTAGATACTCCAATGTCTAGGAAATACAACTGTCATTTACCTATGAGTTTGATATCCAATGAACCGTTTTCCCCCAGATAAACATTCGCAGAAAAAGACAGTCAGACAAGACGACGCGCAACCGCCATTCGCGCAAATGGTGGAGTCATAGGAAATTTTCACGCGAGCTGACTTACCGAGTCGATAACTGAGCTTGTAGTTGAACTCAAGCTCGTACCCAGCGGCTTGCACTCGTTCGTTCGCGTTAGGCATATCGGCGGTGAATGTAGTCGTGTAGATACAGGAGAAGACGGAGGAGCGGAATCAAACAAGGATCCGACGTTTAACCGAGAAGAGTGGGCGAAGAACTGTTGCACGAAGTTCTTCGCCCACTCTTCTCGGTTAAACGTCGGATCCTTGTTTGATTCCGCTCCTCCGTCTTCTCCTGTATCTACACGACTACATTCACCGCCGATATGCCTAACGCGAACGAACGAGTGCAAGCCGCTGGGTACGAGCTTGAGTTGAACTGTGCATGCAGTTTCGTGCTCGCAAAATCAATGTTCAAGGCCCGACCAACAATCCCACGCGCAGTAGAGAAGACTAGGCCCGTCGTGAATATGATTGATGATGTGATACCTTATGGATGAACACTCGAATATAGTAGATAAGAGAAGTCGAAATAGCGGTGGGCAATCAACTCGCCAGGTGCCCACTACATTGGGACAGTTTGGACCGGTGGACGGACGAGCTGGTCCGAGATACTAGCCTGGAAGAAATTATTGCCTTCAGCCATACTCTGTGAGAGGAGAATGACGCACTAATCAGATACTTACCTCTACTTGACGGAGATCGCAAAGCGATCACACGGTACTGTGGCGACATCGCCATCGAGCTTTACTCCAACGAGCGCGACTCGTACGACTCGTGATACCGAGAGGAATGCAGTGTCGAGGAATGAAAATAGAGCTCCGACGTGCACGACGTGTTCGCTCGCGCTGGATATCCTGACGTCGAGCAGTTCCGGTACGTACAGCGGTATTGATGGCACATTGAGTTGGCCATTGTCCGCTACTGTCATGGTGACGCTCAAGCACGAAGGCAGGTAGGCGAAGGCGGATAGAAGATCCGCGCTGCCGCACGAGGCGTGGATTGAGGTTACGCGGGAGAGGAGGTCGTCCGTGACGTAGGCCCGAGGTAGCTTCCCGACGGCGGCCTGCGCTGGTGGACCCTGGAAGATGCGTGCCATATTCGTCGAGAGCGAGGTATACTGCAAGCGGATTTCCTTCTCCGTGCAGTCCAATCGAACTTCGAGCTGGCCACGAAGGTTGTCCAGGAGCAGGCGAGCGGATTCCAAATCCACCAGCGGCACCAACATGTTCTGGATCGACGCACATGGCATCATTTGGACGACATTGAAACTTCCCGAAACCACGGCCATGTTCAAGAAGCAGAGCTTCTCGATTGCGAAAACATAGGCTTCATCTTCGTCCGCCGAGAGCGAGCAATGTTTGCCCCAGATAGACAACTCCTGCAGCGCCTTGCAATGCGAAAAGACGCCGGCAGGTAAAGATTGCGCCTCGTAAGAAAAATATCTCAATATAACGACGGTGGAGAGCACTGAAGGAAGACAGTCGGGCGATAGTTGAACATTCAGTAGTTGAACGTGCCGCAGTCGCGGTGCGCAGTCGGCGAAAAGGTCGATGGGCAATGCCTCAGACATCCGCGTCCCATGGAGGAACCACAGGTTCAGCGTGGTTAGTCGAGGAGCAGGTAGACGCAGGACCTCGCAGACGTCGAGGTCCGCATCGATTTCGACCTTGAAATGTAGCCCCGTGACGCGATGCATGTTGAGGGCAATCGATGCCAGAACAATAGGGCGTGCGTGTGCTGGAAAGGGCGTATCGGGGAGATTGATCCGGATGATAATGCTCTGAAAAGAGCTAGCATCCAGCCTAGCAAGAAACAAGTCGATTGCCGACGGGCTCAGACACGCCAGTGTGATGTCCCAGAAGGTCGGGTGGCGGAAAGCGACTCTGTGCCAGAAGCGCGACACACGGGACGCGGTCAGGAGGTCGTTAATGGAGAGAGAGTCGAACGTCGTAGATAGCAGCTCGACTGGAAGCATCGGCGCGTGATGGTGACGGTCCATGGCGAAGAGCACAATGCGGACATTGAATTCGGTGTTTGGGATCAGTGTCGCAACTGTCAGCGTCAAGGCTTTGTATTGGGTCCACCTTAGGTCCACCGGGCTGCTGTTCGAAACGGATTAATGGACACGTCACCGGAATTGTGCCTGGATACCGTGGAACCGACGATATAAGATGATCACAGAGACGACCGCAAGTTCCCCGTTCTTGGACTCACAGCGACCATGCAGTCCAACGGACCAGGAGACTCGGGCAGTCCAGGTCCTCCGTGGCGTGTGATGGTTAAGGTAGAACCACCCGACGATAGTCAGCAGGTCAATGCTCTCACCCTGTTCACGTCGTCGGGCGAGGCAGGGAGTGCTCAGGCGGGTATGTGGCCGTCGCTGACGGATTTACTTCCGCACTGACTCTCAGTCTCGCAGCTGGGGGGTCTGGGGCTGGAAACACGTCCCAGGTGTTGTCAGGTGAGTCATCTCTTGATTCAGCAATGCTGGTGTTCAGGCCGCACGACAGAGTCCGCGACCGCCCCTCCGCACATCGTGCAGCCTGTCACTAGCGATCACAGTGCCCACAATGATAGTACGCCAGAATTTTCATATGCTTTGTTTTCGGGGCTCTGATAGAGTGAGCAGGCACCGCAGACGTCTTGCACGACAATCGCCAGGTGGTACCGAGTTCATCATACGGCGTGCTGGTTCCAGTTCAAGGAGAACCCTCCGTATCCAGCCGTCGGCGTGCTGCAGACGACGCTGGCCGTGTGGGCCCCGTTCGCCGTCAAACTCGCACACACGGTCAGGGTCCCGCAGCTCGCGCCATTCGGAGTCATCAACGTCACACGGCAGACCACACGGCTATCTCACACGGTGCCTCGCAGCAGACCGCACCTACGGACGGCTACCAGTTTCAGAACGGTTCTTTCGAAGACGGTCATTACGCACTTCCGAGCGATCCCAGATACTCTGTGCTGCCATCTGTCAATCGTGCAGGCCACGTGTATCGTCGGGATGGTCATTTTGACTCTGTGGCTCCTCAAGTTCGGCCTGCGACGCAGGCCCAGCCCCAGGTGCAACCTAATACGCACGTACCACCTCAAGGAACCTCGCAGACCTTACCGATCGGCCACGCTGCGCACTTCTTCGCTCAGCAGACTCAGGCGACGGACCCCCGACCGCGCATTCAACCCTCTAATGCACGTCATACAGTCGCTCCCGCCCCCCAGCCAGGTCCTGTGCCTATGAACTATCCGTCATCCGCTCAGCCGACGGGACCTCCACTGCGCACTGTACCCTCAAACGCTCCTGCGCCCGCCGCTGCTTCCGTTCCTCAGCTCGGTCCCACGCCCACGTTCATGCCTCCGAACTATCCGCCGCCTGGTCATCCGCAGGCGCACCATGCCCCGCGCGTTGATGAACATGTCAACCCGCTTCCAGCGCCACTTTCCGTACGTTCCTGTCATTCCTTCCCGACACCCAGTCGATGAGCGATCTGACCATGATCTCAGGGAGGACCGAGTGGGTATCGGGTTTGGTACTGTTCTGAATTCTGATCTGATGTTCGTCGCAGGGTTCGAATGCGCCCTCTGCAGGAAACGTTTTGTGTCTCGGGATAGTTGCCATCTGCACATCCTCATGGAGCACATCCTCCCGGCATTCTGGACGAGCATCCGAAACATTCCCCGCGTGATACGCGAGCTCCCCCCGGACCCCGCGGACCAGTAAAGTCTCCGAAGGCCACACGCCAAGCCAACTTCACCTTCACTCACGTTTTCGCGCTACATGTTCTGCTTTCGACTCGTCAAGCGGTGTGTTGCTCTGCTTTCACTGCTCCGTCAATCACTGCAACCTGCTGTCTCTCTCTCACGCTGTCGTTTGCCTTCCATGCTGCGCGCTTTATATCTATGCACCCTATGAAACATGAAAACCCGTGGCGGCGTGCCGTGCACGCCATTATGCAAACTGTTCCGGCATATGAGATCTTAGCGAAGCACCCTAGTTTTTCGGCTTTCGAGCATTTAAACATGGGAGGAGAATGATTTTTCACATAAATCATGACCTCACGAGGAAAGTCTCTTACTTCAGCACATCCCATGCGATTTTTGTCCCGGAACAACACGTTCTCAAACTCCGCCACGGTCGTCGGTCCCGAACTTAGGATCGGAGTTTCGGTCTGCCCTCTCTTCAAGTTCTTACTTCTACTCGCGCCGTCATCCTTGGAAATTTCGTTACGGGAAATGCTGGACCCATGTGCTTCCCTGCAGTCTATCGATGCAGCAGTTCCTGCCATCGAACGCGCTCGTGTCTGCGCGATTCACGGGCCTTTTCGACATACTGTAGTTTGCGTTGACATTCTGGACATGATTGACCGCCTACACCGCCTGCGCTGTACATCGTACGTGCGCACGGAGGACTGAAAAATGTTTCGATGCGGCCGCCAATGCTATTGGGCACAACTGATTGAACCGCGGGCTTGTCATCGCCGTGCTGGTAGTCTTTCCGACCTTTTGCTCTTCGCGACTAATCAGCATGCGCATTCTCGTACGAAGACTACGGTCACGATGCCTGGAAACTGACCGAACTTTCTTCACTCGCATTCGCATTCGCACGTCCATTTTTCTGCCCGCGCTTGCCTGCAATTGGCGAAGCAAAGTGCGCGAGACGGTACAGTATTGGCTCGACCAAGCAGCGACCCACTCACTACTGTACTCGGCACACTGACTGCCAGGAATGCCATGCTTGCTCACCGCCTTCAACTCTAAATTCGTGCGGTGCTCCGCAACTTGATGCACGCACACTGTATCAACCTTCCGAAGCCTCAGGCTGCTACACGGGAACTCTTCGCCTCATCAGTTGCAGCGGGTGCACTACTTCCACAGCCCGCAGGGACGATCGTGGATGCACGACCCGCTCTACCGCCCTATGAACGGTTTGTGCACCTGCCAACGATGCTCTCCTGTTGTCCAAACGGGCCCATGATTCATTCAGACGAGATCGGCGCTCTCATCGCCTCAGGCTTTAACACTCCCTCTGGCGTCTGTAGAGCGGCGGAACGCTCTTCGTTGGGTTTGGACTGGCAGATGGGCGTGGGCCATTGAATTACGTCTGCTTTGCTTTCCTTTTCCGGTGCCAGCGACGAGCGTGCACTGCCAGTGGTTCTGCGAACACACATACATACAGTACATAAATAAGTAAGAATGCGACACGACGGGCGACGGTACCCGCCCTCGAAATCCAATGTCGCCATATACTCCGGACGAACCCGCCGCGACGCTCTTCCTCGAGCGGACGTTCGTCGCCGGCGACGTCGTCGTGGGCACGGGCTACGGTGCGTTGCGGCTTCGAGTTTCCTTTCTCATTCTCACATCAGCGGCCCCTTTGTTCAGGCATCCAGATCATGCTGTACCTGGGCTGCGCGCGCTACCTCTGGCGCCAGCTCGCGCCGGGCAAACGGCAGACGGCCTTCCTGTTGGCGTATATTACGGCTTTGATCCTCGTGGAGAGCGTGTTTATTGGCGTCCAGGCGCGCACCGTGCAGGGTAGGTCCTCGATGTCCTCCCTCGTTCCGAGGTCTCTTTGCTCACAGGTTGGTTGGCGTGGCAGATATGTACATCGACAACCGGGAGTACGTCCTCCGAGTCTTCAGACATACGGCTTGACGAACCTGTATATGATCTACAGATATCCGGGCGGCCCGTGGCAGTTCTTCCTCACCGCAGAGTCGATCGCGGTGAACGCGCTCTTCATCGCGACGATCTTCATCCTCAACTTCATGTCCGACGCTCTGGTGGTGCGTCGCCGTTTTCCTCGCCTGACCGATAGCTTAAGCTTTACCCCGGGGCCAGTTATGGCGGTGCTGGGCAATTTGGACCGCCGTGGGGCGCCGCGGGCCCGCGGCGGCGGCCGTCGCACTGCCCGCGCTGGTGCTTCTCGCGTCATTCGGTGCGTTAGCTCCCGATGCGACGCTGACGCTTTCGCTGATTTTAAGCAGTGGTCGGCGTGCTGTGGGCGGTCAAGTCGTCCACGCCGGGCCTCTCGCTGTACAGCAACCTGCCCGTGGAGCTCGGCACATCCTACTACGCGCTCTCGCTCGGCGTGAACGTGCTCCTCACCGTGCTCATCGCCGCGCGGCTCCTCGCGTACCGCCGTCGCATCTCCGCCGCCCTGCGGGACGACGGGGGACGGAGCTATGTGTCGCTCGCGGCGATCTTCATCGAGTCCGCCGCGCTCTACTCCGTGTGCGCGCTGCTGTTCCTCGTCACCTATGCCGTGGGCTCGCCGATGAACCAGATCTTCCTCGGCATGACCAATACCGCGCAGCAGGTCGCGACGTATCTTATTATTTGGCGCGTTGCGGACGGACGGCGGTTCTCCCGCGGCGGGGGTGAGGAGAAGGAGAAGGCGAAGGTGTCGTCCACGCTGGGATTTGCGGCGCAGACGCGGAGCAATAAGCAGCTGTCGGTGCTCGGGTCGGTGCTGGCCAGTACCGTCCACCGTGACGGGCAGGCGGACGACCGGCGCCCGTCCGAGTCGACGGCGCGCTCGGACGCCGTGCCACTCCGGGTGATGATGGAGGAAGGGAAAGGCTTCGATGATGCAGTGTAGATTCCACTGCAGCTGGCAGTAGAGATAGAGTACTGTACAGTATCGCAATTCAATTCATCCCGAAGTACAGTAACTAAGTAAAACTGGATGCGAACGCGAATGAGCGCAGGAAGTTAAAGTTGGGCCGAACACTGTCTGGCCTGTGCGCGCATATTGCAAGAGGAGGTGAAGCGCAGTACGTAGGGCAGGTTCAGATCGCGCTATATGGCAGCGATGTCAAGCTGTTTCGTTTTTGAGCACGCAGCACAGCGAGCAAAAGAGCTCGCACTCCGGATCCGGGAGCTTTGCCAAAGAGATAAAAAGCCGACGTACCAGCTATTACATAGGCAAGGATTCTCTGCGACATAATGATAAATAGGAAATTTGAAGCCGCGAGAGTTCTTGGACCGGAGCGGAGGGATCCGGGACGCGTTACGTAACTAATGTCTTTCTTTGATCGCGCCGCAAAGAGGCTGTTGGCTGGCTCAGGCTGGCGTCTGCGATGACGCAAGCCAGCGAGGGGCGCACGGCGACTCGGACTTGCTCTTGACTCTGAGCTTGGTCGCCATCGTCACCGTCGAGCTGTAACAACTCCCAAACTCCAACTTGACTCGAACTTGAACTTCAACTTCAACTCGTAACTCCAACTCTAACTCCAACTCTTACTCCTCCTCGAACTGAATACAAGACAATGCCGTCAGCAGTAACGCGCCTGCTCTCCGCACTGGAGCGCCTCGGGCTGCCGATCGCGACGGCCGAGTCGTGCACGGCGGGCGCGCTGGCGTCCGCGCTGACGTCCAAGCCCGCGAGCCCGAGCCTCTGCCTCGGCGGCGTCACGAGCTACTCGCCGCTCTTCAAGCACGCCGTCCTCGGCGTCCCACAGGACGTCCTCGACGGCCCCGGCGAGGTGCGTACGGCTAGCGACAGCTGGGCCGTGCTCCGTTCGAAGCAGGCAGCTGACGCTTGCCCCCGCAGGTGTCGGCAGAATGCGCGCGCGCAATGGCGCGCGGCGTGCTGCAGCGCGCGGGCCTGCTCGACCTGCGCGCCGAGCGCGCGTACAAGCTCGGCGCGCTGCGCGCGCGCGCGCAGGGCATCGGCGTCAGCACCACCGGCTTCCTCGACGCGCTGCCCGACGGCGAGGAGAGGGGGCGCGAGGGCGAGGTGTTTATTGGCTGTCATTGGGTGCGTCTTTAGATGCTGCAGAGCAGAGCTCGGGCTGACGCTCTCGCTCTCGCAGCTGTTCGACGGGCGCGAGGGCTCGCGCGTGGAGCGGATGAACGTGCAGCGCGTGCGCGGCCGCCCGCCGGCCGACGCGGCGAATGTCGACCAGGCTGACGCGGACCGCAACGAGCGCAAGGAGACCGTCGTAGCGCGCGCGCTGGATGTCGTGCTCGAGGTGCGTCCGTGCCGTCCCGCCCATTCCTCCTTCTCCTTCTCGTCCATGCTTCAGTCCATCTTGCCTTCCCTCGTTCCGTCTTTGCCACCCTCGTTCCAGCTTGCCTGTCCTATCCCGTATCGTCCCCTGAAACCCTCTCAGAGCTGAAGTTCGTTTAGATCGTAGAAGAGCTCGAGCAGAATGGCCGCGCGCACAGCGAGACGCGCGACGATTCCGCGCGCGACGTGCGCGCTGCCGAGCGCCAGGTGCACGCGCAGGGCGTCGAGGCTTCGTCGCGCGGGGTGTGAGAGCGCGGCCCTCGCGTGCGGCGTGCGGCGTGAGAGCGCGGCGTGAGCGTGCGGCGTGAGCGTGCGGCGTGCGGATGAGCGTGCGGCGTGAGGAGTGCGACACACGAGAGGACGCGGCCTCGCGTGCGCGCGAGGAGTGACGGATGCAGCAAACTGCATCGGCCGCGACCCCGGACGACTCAGACAAGGCAAAGCAAAGAAATGTACTTCTACTGCAAATTCAAATCAAAACTTGCTGCTGCTCTCATTTCTTCTTACATAGCTTTGCAGTCCGAGTTCCGCTCGTTGGATTCTGCGCCCCTCCCGTCTTGGTGCAACTCTCATCCTTGGGGCTGCTGCCAGTGGCAAGACTCGGCGAAATTGGCAAGTGGCCCATGACGCCGACTCAGGGGGCGTTGCGACTGGCAGGACGATCGGCGGGGTGTATTGATGAGTCTCGCACCCAATAATTATACCGTGACTCCGTCTTCTCAGGAGTCAGCGTACAGGCTTCGGTGCAATGCAGGGAGCACTCTGCAGTCTGAATTCGGAGGCGCATAACGTTCGGATATGTCTGTGAGAGAGTGGAGGAGGGGAGGAGGAAGAACCTGGGTACGAACGTTCGACCGTGACGCGCTGAAGTCAATTTCCGCATTGATACTGTACAGTTTGAATATTTTATGGGTTCTCTGATAGATGCCATTCCAGCCTGATGTCTTCTGTCAGATGCCGTTTCTTACTATTAGACCACTCTCAACGTCGCGGGGCCAGCACCGGTTCAGCCACTCTCGCGCACGTCGAACAGCTGTGAGAGCCAGACAATGAGCTTCGGCTGCTGTGTAGGCCGCTTCGAGGGATGGACGCGCGCTAACGAGACCAAGTAAGCATAAGCACAGAATGCTAATCAAATGTGACGGCTGAGCATAACATTCATTACTCTACATGAGCAAAACCCGTTTGACCTCGCGCGAACATTGGAAGTTCGTCGGTTTGGAATGGAAGCATTGACACTGGACAGTCTCAGCCGCGGAGGCGGACACTCGAGGGCATGGGAGGCGCCAGACGTACATATAATAGTCTCTGTGAGAAGTGGTCCGAGTCGGCGCGTCCGATGCTGGCCGAGTCGAACTACTGTATGCTGCAAGTGAGGCTCTCTTGCGTCCACGGCGCTGTGTACGCGCAAGACGCATTCGTGAAACGCCCAGAATCGGCACAGGCAAAGCAGCGAGCAAGCGGGGCATCCTCGGGTCCGGTGAACGAAGATGATAGAAGCAGTCGTGCAGTGTCACTGTGGGCCGCGACAACAGCTAGGGACCGTAGGAGCGTGGTTCAGAGCAAATTTAGCCGAGATGCAGCAAGATTCAAAGGTTCGACCACTGTGCGCGAAATCGTGATAGCGGCGACTCCAATGGGATGGAGGAATTCTAAGTTCTAACGCTCGTCGCGTAGAGCGGAAAGTGCCGAAACCTTCGTTCGTCACGGTCGGTCCTTTCAACAGCCCGCTGCCTCCACACGCCGCATAGTCCGTCGTTTCCCCGCGTTGCCAGAAAATCGTCACTGTCATCGCGGTCGCCGTCTGTGTTCGCGCTCGCAACCAAACCGACGTCAAACGCCCGGCCATCGTCGTTGCGGCTGCTTTTCCGGCGCTATAACAATGCCGCGGAGCAACGTCTAGTGGTTGCCTTGTCCGTGGACCCTATGCTTGTGCGCTGGTACATAAAGAGCTGCGTACCTCTGTTGAATCCTGGCTGCTCCAGTAACGCCTATCCGACGGTCTGAAGTGTTGCCTGTTCTGGTCTCTCGCAAACCTTAGTCGACGCCTACATAATACCTCACTGTTTACGTTGATGGCTGTGAAAATATGGCGAAGGAGGAATCGAGGCGCTATCTTCAGCTCTGAGGGACTTGATTTTGCAGCTGCAGCGTGGAGTTGCGTCAAGTCTCCGTGCCACTGTTCGCTCGCGTCGATACCAACAGGCATTCTCATGCGAACGTCGTCCCTTGTGCTCCTTCCTGCTCTACCTTCAGCCTGCACGGTGCTGTCTGTGCAATATGTTGTTGCTGGACGGAAGATCTGTACTCCCTGACACGGTCCTGCATCAAAAGATAGAGCGCATCTTCTTCCTGCACAGTGTTGTCCCATCGCCCCTCTCCATAGGCTGTATCAATGTGGGCGATGTGGCCTCACTCGGGTCCTATTAAGGACAGATTGGTACAAGGCTGCTGTGGTATTTTCGTTACGACCTCTGGCGTCGACCAACCAAAAAGATGCACCGATAGATTTCTAGCTTATCATCGATCTTCCAGGACCATCTCTACCCCAGAAATCTGACATTGACCAAACCCCGTTTATCTGCCCAACAGTCTTAGTTCGACGAAAGAAGCTTCGAGTTCGAGGTCCTGCCAGTGAATAATTCAATAACTGATACAAATATAGATCGTACATCGTACACGGTGCAGTGGAGCGTTCGTGTTCGCAATCTGCATCAATATAAGAGATCAAGCAGCATAGTAGACGATTCCCCCGTGCCAGCGGCCGGAATGCGACGGCCGCTCCCTTTTCTCGTGTCAGTGATGGATAGCTGCCCTGGATACGCTGGCGGCGCCTCCTGCGTCGCGTCATGCTCGCAGAAGTCCTGTCTCCAGGCTCGCACTCGCCCCTCCTGCCTCTCCCGCTTTGCCTTTCTGACTCTTGCGATGAAGATTGCCATTGTCATGACCGCCGCCATTAGCACAAGTGCACCACACACGATGCCTATGATCAGCGGCAGGTTTGCTGCTTGCCGTCTCGCCGAATCATG
The DNA here is from genome assembly GCA_037042915.1 of Auricularia sp. M13. NCBI lineage: Eukaryota > Fungi > Basidiomycota > Agaricomycetes > Auriculariales > Auriculariaceae > Auricularia > Auricularia sp. M13. The sequence goes on along the minus strand of CM073194.1, from coordinate 615,451 downwards.
CGGCGAGAGCGCTGCAGTTTGCGAGCTGAAAGGCGGAGGACCAGATGGCGCAATGCTGCTCGGCCGGATCGTTCCCTCCGTCGGAGAAGTTGATGTCGACGAAATAGGTAGAGGGACGTACCTTTATGAATGGTTAGTCAATGCTACCGTGACGGTCAAGCAGCGACCGGACGCACAAGAAGTAATCCACGCTTGCGACACTTGCATTTTGTGCATTAGTGACAGTGAGAATGTGTCGACCCGGTGCGACGGATTGGCTGAACAGTGGCGTTTGCAGGACATAGGATCTACTGTATGAGCTCCCCGTGAAAGTGCACTTCAAGATGTAGTCCTTGCACGGGCTGACCCATCTGACAGAACGTCCTGATAATGGGAGACCGCAGGAATAGAAAGAAGCTGAAAGCGACCAACAAGTGTGCACTGTTGGTCCTCTCAGAAGATCTAGATCCTTTGGCTACACTAATTGGCTGAAGCATGCTTCATTAGGAGTTCCCACTTGGGGCCGATGAAGGGATGCAACCCTAACCTAATCTTTTGTCGCTTCTTATCACTGTGCAGCGGGCGGCAGCCCGTGGCTGTACCTCAGTGGAGGCGGGTTGCGACTCTGCACAGCAGCAGCGCCAATACCAGCATCTGCGGAGACAATTTAAGCGTATATGCTGCAGTAACAACCTACATTGAAGCGATGGTGTTGAAGCACCATACGGGCAGCGGTGATGACACTGCTTACTAGCGAGCATATCGGGTTGCACAACCAGAGAAGGAAATATCGGCAACTGAATTGCGAACAAAGTTAGCAGGGAATCTGGCTGAAGGAAGGGAAATAGCATGCGGTGCGCTGTGTCGGTGGGGACATGAGTAACGTCCTCAACGCAGCCTTCCTTCGTTTTGGCGCATGCACCGCTGCGGGGGGATCCTGAGTACGGTTGGAGTGCAGCTTGAGAGTAGCGCGTCAATACCAGTATTCATAGAGCGCACAGTAGTATCCTTATTGGCAAGCATTGCGCTTGTGGTGGGGTTCGCTTGACCAACATCGCTTGGCCGAGAGAAACATCACGTGCATCACGGGTCGATCACGTGCACGAATGTTCGAGAGAAAAAACTGTGCACGACGTCGTGGAAGCACACGTTGTCGTCGTCGTTCCCCAGCTGTTCCTCCTTTCCAATGAGGGTGGTGAACCTTGGGTGCATGAGGCAGGGTAGCACTCACTTAGAGTAGTTACCATGTGAGAGTGGAGGACGGAAGAGGAAGAGCGAGTCTAAGTTCGAGCGTTCGACGTGCAAAGTCAACTTCCAAGGGAAGAATCGACGCTGAGAATAGATGTGCGCATCAAAGCACGTGATGTCCACGGCCATCATTTGTTCGATCAGTTGGGATGGCGATGCCCCTAGCACCGCCACGCGTGCCGAGGATCCCGACTTGCTTCCAGTCAACACGGGAAGATCCACACCTGCAACTCTTCCCCGACGCTCGTTCCGCACTTACGCTCTTTTTTACTCTGACTCTGCAATGGCAGACATCATCGTGGACGACAGCAACGCCGCCATGGGTGCGCACGCCAGTTTGAATGGATGCATGCGTTCGTTGCTGACGCACCGCATCTCTCTCTTCGCAGTGGTGTACAGCCCGCCGGCGGCGTGGACGCTGTCGACGGATGCGAAGACGTACAAGGGTTTTGAGGGGACGACCTACCATTATACGTATGCGAAGGGCGCTAGCGTTACGTTTTCGTTCGTCGGTGCGTCCCCCGGCCTGTTCGCTCCAAGCCATCCCCATCCCATCCCAACACCCGCTGACACCCCGCGCACAGGCTCCTACGTCGCGTACTACGCGGACCTGAATGGCGACCACGGCGCGTTCGTCGCGTCGCTCGACGGCGGCGCGGCGCTGCAGGGCACCTCGAAGGCCGCGACGTGGAGCGGCGCGCCGCGCCTGCTGTTCGAGGCGCACGTCGCGCGCGGGCCGCACACGCTTGCGATCGCTAATGCCGTCAATGGGAGTGCCATGGGCATCGACTTTTTCGTGTACGTCCCCTTCGTCCTCTCCTTCGCCCTTCACTGTCTTCCTTCAAAATTCACCCTTTGCCCTTTACCGTTGTTGCTGAGTGCTGACTGTATATGCATAGCTATCGCGAAACGCCTGCGCCGGGTGAAGTGGTCAGCGCGCCGGCGGTTTACAGGGGCCACAGCGCGCCGAAGGCCTACACGCCCTTCGTCCCGCCCGCCGTCACACCCACTGTCACGCCCACACTCACTCCTTCCTCCACCCCAACACCCACCCCAACACCCACACCCACGCCTACTCAGGCTTTACACTCCTTCACTGCTGCCCCTCTCCTGCCTACGACAGCCGATACGGACGACCTGCTGCCCGAGACGAACGCCGTCAATGCTGCGAACCTGGTGCAGGTGAACGTGCTGGGTCTTTTGGCGTTGGTTTTGGTGCTGTTTAGGCCGCGCTGGTGATTTAGATGTGCCGTGGCCTGTAACTTATTGGGTCGGCAATTGCGTCGGTGACTTTTACTTAATACTGTGGTAAATTGGGAGTTACGATACATATCGGTGCTGCCCCTCTTCTGAATCCACTCCCTCGGCCTGGAAGATGAACGCTGAAACTGTATGCGCTTAGACCTCGCTGCTCCAGAGTTTGCGGTACCGGTTCTCTCTGAGTTTTACTGTATCTCATATCAATCTGCCAGTGCGGCAAGCTGAAGGTTGTATCATGAACGTTGAACTTCCTCGAGCTCATGCCTTTAATCTAGTCATACTGTACGTCGACTGCGAGGACACGCTGGTTCTGCAGTAGTTGAATCGCTCACCCGCGTCTCCTTCAAGTTTGCAGACTTTACGAAGGAAGAGAATCGTTATGCTGCAGCTGTCAATGGGTTCCGCACCGGGTGGCCTCGCTCTCGCAGCTTCAGACTTCAGACTTCAGACATCCACTGGCAGTCACGGTCATACCATACTGTACCGCTTGCACAGACAAAGCGATGCGGTTTCGGCGGCAAATTCGATGGCATAAATCGATGGACAGTTGGTTTATGTACAGTATGGACCATCACTCGCAGCCTGAGAAGAGAGAGAATTCGCAGGGTTCTACTAGAAACTGGTATTTGATCGCAGCGAGAGCGTCCACTGCATTGGACTTTGTGAATGGCGACTTCTGGATGAGCTTTTGCAATTGACTTCGCGTCACTTCTGGCTGAGCTTTTTACAGTACTACTAGCCTATGGAAAGCCGGACTGACCAGCTTCGGGTTTGATGCTGATGCATGCGCGGAGCAATCCATCGAGCATGTTCCGAGTGACGAATCAACAGTGCAACAATCAATGCGGAGGTAATGTGTTACGGCCGCCAGTCTGTCCGTAGGTCGCTGCACCCAGCGACGGACATCACATCGATGGCGAGGCACGTGACCACATCGTGGCTACTGTCTTACTGCAATCATGTCAAATGCTGTGAGCATCTGAGACTGGTATTCCCGTAGCCTATCCGATATCTAGGAGCCAGTTACAGTCACATGGCCCAGCAGAAGTTCAAGCTTCGCATGCGAGTCCAAGGCGGCAAACTCTGCGACTGGCGCTACACGTTCTAAGTGAACCTCTTCAGCATGGTCGCTCAACTTCAGGTCGCCATTTCGTATCTGAGAGACAGCACTGAGAAGGGTACAGGTGTTAGAATTATCCTGGACTCCTGGTCAGCTCTGTTGGCAGTGCTGGGCATCGGCCTCGCTACCTGCGGCTAGTTTTGTCCGAGAAAGCTTGCCAATTGCGATCAGGCACCCATCTCAAGCATGTGAAGCCTAACACAGCTAAGTTGACATCCAAGGGGCATACTAGCACGGGCGGACGGACAAGCAAGACCACGACGGTCGCCGAGGTGGTGAGCACATACGGTCAGAGAAAAGGAATGCAAGAGCTGAGAGACAATCCTATGCAGTTGAACGGGCCGTAAAACAAGCATCGCTGATGAAAACTGATGGGAGGAGCAACACGGGCCGCGCTACTATTCGTGAGGAAACTCCAGTCACGACCTGACATCAGCAGTCGAAATCATGAGCAGAAAAGGCGTGTTGAAGGAGCTCTTTTTTAAGCTGGAGCATTGCCGCCTGCCGCTGTTGTGACTGTAAGACTGTGAACGCTATAACCAGGAAACGCGGAGGTGGAAGTGTGGGGTAAATATAAGATTGAGTGCGATGTGGTGAACCACAACTGCTTTTGACTTGGGGAGAGCAGGTGAAATATCTGTGTTCGTGGCCCGCAGAGCGGAGAGCAAGGCCCTGGTGGTATTCAACTGATTGCCGCAGCGGAGGTAGCAAACGAATGTGAGGACATCATTGGGTACTATCAACCAAGAATAAACATCTCAGATTGGCAATGCAGAGCGATCGCAAGAGTAAACGCGCACCGCAACGTCGAACAGAGTGGGTGGCACAGCAGAATGCGCTCCATAAATTCCCGATCCAGGAGCTTGAAAGCAAAGCTGAGTAATATACCGAAGAGTTCCAATCTCCACTTCTAGTGCACGAATTACCTTCAACATCAGCTGCTTGCAAAGCTCATCCCTCGTAAGTGTGACTCTTCTGACTTCCAATACTGTTGCTTACAGCGTAATTGAGCTCACTGGTAGAGCTCCAGCCTTTGCTAGGCTGTGCCCCGCCAGCGACGCCGGCGGTCATTCTCAAAGCTCGATGGCCGGACATACTGGCGGTCGTAACACATTATCTCCGTGCTGATTGTTACACCGTTGATTTGTCTCTCGGAACATGCTCGTTGGATTGCTCCGCGCTCGATTGAGCATCAGATCCGAAGCTGGTCAGTCCGGCTTTCCATACTAGCCTCATCCTCCGCACTTCGGATTTCAACATACAATGTCAAGTCCACCTTCAAACTACTGTAGCCTTCGAAACCGAGCTGGTTCTGACAAAGTGACAATGCAGACTCGGAGCTGGTACGGTTTGATTATCCTCCGCCCCATGTACGATATAGCGGCATAGCGGGCGCTATTGCCGCCCGTTTTGGGTATGTCGCAGCTAGTTAGCCGTGGCTTGTGCGGCTGCCGCGGGGTCCGGGCCACAGTGCCGCGGCGACTCACTACCTTTAATTTCTTTCCCTTCCCTTCCATCCGCGAAGGTGGGACCCCCATATCCAAAGCCAGAAGGACTTGTGTGGGACAAGACCATGACACTGACAGAACCAGCGGCGAGCTCGAAGAAGGATGCCCCGCGGTGTTCCGACTCTCCCGCGTTTCCCGGGTGCACAGGACCAGCTGAGCAGGTGACTCTGACACAGTGCGCGCCTGATACCAGCGATGGACTGGTTCTGTAGCACGTGCTGCATGGCGCCGGGTGTTTGACTATTGTGCAGGACGCAGCACACGACCTGTCACCTCAGTTGCGAGCCCCCCTATTACACCACCGCCCATAGAAGCATACACTGGTCCGGGCGAATACTTATTATCCCGCCACAGCCTTGTCTCGCGAAGCCTTCAAGTACAATGACCCCCGGGAGTAGTTCGTTCGTTCATTCATCTCCCGCGGTTCTCCGGCACCGGGCGCTACGCACGCAACATCCAGATTCTGGGGCTCTCAAGCCCAGGCTCGTGCGGACCGCATCTTCGTACAGTAATACCACGCCAACATCAAACTTCCTCCAGCAGCAAACTCGCAGAGGACGCCGGATGCGGACCTGCCCGGACCTCCGGAGTCCAGTGTGGCGCGCGGTGCGCGGTGCGCGGGACCAATTGTGCCGCGCGGGCGCTCCGAGTCCTGCCTCGCCTGGCGGAGTTGGGAATCGCCGCCGCCCCTGCCCTCCCGCTCTCGCGTGGATGATGCCCGACCAAATTGCCTGCGTCGCCTGCCACAAAGCGTGCGTGCATGGATGAACGCCCGTCGATGCTGATGATGCACGCAGGAAGGCCAAGTGCCGCCGCTCGCCGACGGCGCCGATCGGACACCCCTGCACGCGCTGCGAGGCCTATGATATGCAGGTGCGCGCGCCCGCTCCCCTTGCACCCGGGCCCCGTTATACTCCGCCCCCCGACGCTCGCTGACGCCCCGCGCAGTGCGTCGCGCGCATCTCGCTGCGCCAACGGCGGCGCATCCCCGAGCTCGAAGCAGCAGCCGCGATGGCCGCCGCGCCGTCGGTGTCGCCGCCCCCAGCGCCGGGCCAGTGCGCGCGCTGCGAGCCGTTCGAGGAGCTCAAGGCGCAGAACCACGACCTGCTGGGGCGCCTGTCCGCGCTGCAGCAGCGCGTCGCCGAGCTCGAGCGCGAGAACGAGGCGCTCAAGACCGTCCTCGCCCCGCCCGACGACGGCCTCGACCTGCCCGTCACCCCGCTCGCCCTGCCCAACGCGGATGCCGACAAGCCGCGCCCGCGCCATGCGCGAGTGCGGGGACGATATGTGTTGTAAAAATTGGATTTGCGGTGGTGCTGGTGGATATACATACATACGGAGGACGACTGACTGACATGTACTATGACGACATTTATACATATACACTTTCTGGAATTGCTTGGGCTCATCTCATGCACTTGTCGCCGTCGGACGTCCGAGGTCCGTGGAGGTCGGGCCATGATCAGCAGGGGCCGCAGGCCGCGGGGTCAAAGTAGAATTTCCAATTGAGCGTTCACAGCGAAGCAGCGGCGCAAGCGTAGTAGGGTACGCTGTCACTACAGTGGGTACATTTGCAAGGCGCCGCATAACCGACGTCCGGCTTCGGGGTCACTGTGAACACTCCTGTGTGGGTTTTAATTTATTGAAATGCTGTTGTGAATCTGATAATGCCGGAGGGGCTAGCGCCGGGAATGAATTCGAACTATTGTATCAAACAGAATCAGGATATGCAGAGACAGGGATTCGTGCTTGACAGTCGACGCAAAGCTAAAGTATGATCTTGACTGCTTTCTCGTGCTGTGGCCGCGATCCGCCCTCGCGGAGCTCGTGCGTGTTTGGTCTTCCAAACTGGGGAATCAACTGAATTCAATGCTGGGCTGAGATGGCTCGGAGAACATTATATACACGACAAGGGAGTCATGACGACTATGGGAACAACGGAGAAATGGGTCCGACGGACGCAAGCGCTCGGTCGCTTCCTCCGCACAAGCACGGGTCTGCCGTACACTATCCATGGTGTTTGTGCTGCAGCGGATTCCGCACTGTGCGGTGCATGACAACTTATGTGCGTTGCCAAGACAAGGAAGAAACGCCGTTGCGCTTGGCAGTGCGTTCCCCCGACGCGGGATCCGGACGGAGCACCGCGGGCATCTGCTCTTCTCGAGTTGGTCTTGACTTGGTCGACTCTCAGCGTGTCCACCCGGGCCGAAGATCTGAATGCTGCGCGCGGGTTCAATCCGTCACGCCGCCGGTAGCTGATGGTTAACCACCTCCAAATCACGAATCAGGATCGGCGAGGTGGTACGCGAATGGAACGATAGCAATTACTGTAAGGAGAGCACCTCACTCGAGCACATGCATGCATGCATGCTGCGAATCTCAGACCGTGCGGCATTCGTCCCGGTGCTCCGAACCTCGAGATTCGATTCGGGGTCGTGCCTTCCAGTCACGATATCGATGCCGCCGCTTCTCTGCAGTGCTAATAGTGGGAGAAGCAGCGGCTTCTCTGCTATTGGGAGAAGCAGCGGCATCCGTAAACAATGAGGTACAGTACGTCCTGGAACGCCGCGGCTGTGAATCTAGGCTGGGAGTACGAACCGATCAAGGTGGCAGTCGATTTGGAGAAGAGCTAGACTCCATAAGGAGTACTCGGGAATAATGAGTCGGAACCCGGGTGTAGACCAGGTACAGGCAGACTGAGTAGCCCCTGCAGAAGAACCAAAATACAGTATGAGCGCGACGTCTTTGCGCCGGGGTTTCGACGCCTGAGACTGCATTCGAATGTTTTTAATGATTCCTGCTGATTTGGAGCGTGACGAGAATCGAGATACGGCAACATTTATCCGAGCGCGCGATTCACCGTTCATCGATGTGCCAGGGGTGCTGACTGGCGGGGTGAGGAGAAATCAAGCCGCAAGTGGGGAGTCTTGAAGTCAAGTGTAGTCGGGCTCAGAAGCTTCTGCCAGTGCAGCTGCAAGGTGAATTGCGCTTGCGCTCGCGATAGCGATGGCGCAGTACAGGAGCTCGGTCACGGTAGTAGTAGCTGCAATTCGAAGCACCTAGGGAGCACGGACGGCACCGAGATCGTGACTTCTTCCAGCGGTAGCCAGGGAAAGCTTGGAACGGACGCATGCTCGTTGCTCAGTAAGCGGCATGCTTTGATGGGCGAGGCGGAGAACAGCAGTGAGCGCCGCTCGACGGCAAGGGGTACCAAGACAATGATCCTTGCTCGGCGGGCGAGGAGCAGAGCCGCGGCGCGCATTATCTAGCTTCTGCTCGCAGCTGAACGCTCACGAAAGCCGTATTCGGTCCAGGGACGGCGCGGTCTCTCGTTCATGGAGCAGAATGACTGAATGACTGTGACGCATGGGCACGGAAAGAGGCACTGCCTTTAGAATGGTCACCTCCTTTTTAGAACGCAGCCGCCAGTCTCTGCGCTTGGGGGAAGGGGCAAGAGGCAATGTCACGGTAGACAATGTAAGAGCCCGAAAAACGAAGCTTGAGGCCATAATGATGGCCGAAGAAGAGCGTGAGGATGACTTGATGCGCATACGCTATCCAAAATCCAGGCCAGGTCGTACGGCGTCGTTGTGAGAGAGAATCGAAAAGGTCGAAGCTGCCAGCCGCCTGAGCCCAGTTGCAAGTCTGACGTCAGTCGCCTATATTATGAGTCACCGAAGAGGGCGAATAAAGCGTTATCACTGCGAGGTGTATACGCTTGGAGGCTGGGAAAGACGCTGGCATCCGTCGGACTGCGGACAATGGAAGCAGCTGCAGCAGACTGGCAGGACAAAGCAGGTGCAAAACAACAATAGTCCAGGAGCATAAAAGCTAGAAGACTAAGAGGCCCCGATGCGCGCGTGACGAGGCGGAAAGCGAAGAAAGGCAGCGGATGCGCGGAGTGACTGGAGAGGAGGAAGGCAAGCACGAGGACACCGGGGGCAAAGGTCGTAATAGCATACCGTCTGCTATTACCGTGATAGCATACGCAAAACACATGGAATTGGTGCCACACGGGCTCTCGGACGGCACAATGGAGCCTCCACGAGGCATCGGAGGTGCCACTCAGGCTGGAACTGAGAATACCTCACCATCCTTCGGGCACCCTACAACCCATTGCTCGGGTGCACCTCCGTATGGTATGACGGGATAGCCCTCAAGGGATCAATGTTGATAGGAAAAGCGCAATGACTGATGTGCAAACCACTCACTTAGCAGACAGCAAGTGTAGTGACAATACTTCTGTAAAAACCCAAATGCTTTAGAGCACCAGCCACTGCTCCAGGAGCACTCCAGAGAAGCTGGCTGCTCTATAGCGCCTGAGAGCACTACAGATCACAATTCAAAGCACCATAGCGCATCGGAGCACTGTATTGATGCTCCAGAGCATCCCGAAGCCAAATACAGCGGCTCTGGCGCGCTTTTGATTGCTCTGACTGCTTTGCGCCGCGCCACTCAGTCTGCCGCGCCCGGATGGTTGCCATCGGCCCGTAGCCATCAGCCAGGTTGGTCACTGCGCGACTCGAAGACATGGTTCGACTTTTGCTGACTTGGAATCTACTTGCTCTCTTTACCTCCCCGAACGCGGTGTACCCCAGGAGCGACGAGCCCGACTCGTCCCTCAAAGCCTCACAAACTACAAGATTCCCTGCAACAGCCAAACCCTCAAGCCGGCCGTTCTGCATCTCCCCGCTCGTTATACTGCCTGAAGATGTCGTTGTCCGAGTCGCTGTCTACTCTGCTCGGTCTGATAGTCTTCTGTCTCTGTTCCTGCGCTGACTCCTGGCTCTCCGCTGCTCTGGGATAAACCGGCTGGCTTTGGTGTCTCTTGTTGCTCTGATTGCTATGCTCACTTGCCGCCTGCTCCGTGCTGTCGTGCTCGCCCATTCGTTAACATTTTTTTAGGGAACCATCGCCTCCCAATCCCACACACGTACGTGTATTCCAGGTTATTTTTGATACACCTTTAACTCACTCTCATGACAAGTAGCTTTCCTGCGAAGAGCATTGGCAATGAGAGCGAGAGGCGTCGTGGATTTCGTGCGTACTTCTTCCCCGCCAACACGCGGACTTGTGTCCCAGTCCCACTTGTTATTGTACTACTATGCTATAATATACGTCGTTATTACTGAACGAGGAAGGACACGAGCAAGGAACAGGCAAGCAATCCGATGATCAAATGCTACGCCGGTATCAGCGGGACGTGGATATCACGGAGTTGCCTGAATGAGCGTGCTCCAGAGCGCTTTTGGCTTGCTATCAGAGCGTTTTCAGAGCAGACCGCTTGATCTGAGAGCGCTTTGCGGCAAACGCCTTGCTCCAGATCGGGGTACGTGTCTCTGGCAGCTCTGGCCGCTATAGAGGCTCCACAGCGCTCCAGAGCAACCCCGGTTTTTACAGAAGTAGTCTTTAGCATTCCTCGTCAGGCTTGCAACTGAGAGGGGGCTCAGCGCCGTCAAATATAGTGGGCTCGCCTTTGAGTCTGTCATCCTTGCAGTATTGATGTTATGTAGAGCTATCGAAAGTAGCAGGAATCCTGGCCTGATGGGGTCGCAATGACTGCCGGAACTTGTGAGGTCGTCAATTATAATTGCATTGTGAGGCCAAAAGATTTTGTTTTCCGAGCGTGGCACAAAGAGCCGTATGTTTTGCGTATGCTATCAAGGTAATAGCATACGGTATGCTATTACGGCCTCTGCCCCCGGTGGGATGCGTTCGTATCTCCGCCACATTTCGGGCCGCTGACGCCCGCAAACTCTGTACCTCCGACATCTCACCAATTCAGAGACGTCACAACTTTCGGTTCAAATGTTGTTCTAGTAGGAAGCTGAGGTACATAGAATTGGCAAGAACGAATGAGATAAATGTTACTGTAAATGAATGCGGAGCAGACTGCAGTGAGCGGTAGGCACAGTTGTGAACACGAGAACTGAGCAGAGTACACAGTAATACAGTGCATAGAGAGGGAGAGAATAGATGCAAGTCAATCCCTTGACAGAAACTTGTAAAGACCGTATATCACCTAACGGGCTGCATCGGATGCGACCTCGACAACCTCCCGCGCAGCGGGACAGGCACATCCCAATATTCGCCCTCAAACACCGTCCCGCGTAAAAGGAAGAACTCCCTTAGCCAGCGCTCCTTCTCCCAAATATTTCCAGCGGGCGGCGGCCCTGTCGACAGCGCCAGGCCGGCGCCATAGAGTATCAGGCGGTCCAGCCTGCGGCCGACGGTTTCGAACGACACGCTCTTCTGCAGAGGCAGGCCGGTGATGGCGAGCTCGGTGAGGCTGTGCCTGCCGATGTGCGAGGGGAGGAAGCGGAGGAGCGCGTCGTATAAGCCGGTGTCGGCCTCGCGCGCGGGCCCGTGCGCGCACTGCTCGATGGACAGCGCGCAGTTTGTGCACTCGAAGCCGGCGAGGTTGTGGATCCGCAGCGTGCGCAGATTCGGCAGTCGGATCCAGGTGTAGCCCTTGTTCCCCCCGTCGACGGCGTCGACGATGTCGAAAAAGACATCCCACAGCGGGCCGTCGTCGGACGCCCGCCAGCGCACGTCCAGGCAGAGCGTCTCGAGCGTCTCGGCGTGCGCGCGCACGAGCTGCGCGAGCACGCGGTACTCCCATGCCTGCACAAAGACGCGGTGCAGCACGAGCGTGCGCAGGCGCGCCGCGGCCACGACCAGCTCGCCGAGCTCGCCGCCGGAGCCGCGCCCGAGGTCGCACAGCAGCAGCGCGTCGAGTGCGGGGAGGTGCGCGAGTGCCGGCGCCCAGGACCGTGCGGCGGACCAGTCGTGGAACCCCGCACCGGTGAGTGAGAGCGTGCGGAGATGTGTGAGCGCGGCGGGCGGTGGGGCGCAGCGCGACCAGAGGCGTATGCTGAGCCGTTCGAGGCGGCGCACCTCAGGCTCAGCTGTGTCTGCAGTGCGCAGTGAGAGTTTTGCCTTGGATTTGGAGTGTGTGGCGAGCGAGGGAGAGCGGGCGAGCGCATCCCAGGTTGTGAGCGTCTCGCCAGCGGGAAAGATGTCGAGGTAGGAGCGCACATTGTGCCAGAGCCGCCACGGCTTCGTCAGCCGCTGCCGCTTGGTGCGTCCGACCAGCATGGCGTTGAAGGTCATGAGCAGCGGATGGACATGCCGCATCTGGACGGCGCGCAGGTTGGGCAGCGCGGGGAGCACGCGGTCTAGAGCGAGGGCGACGTCGCGCAGCACGAGGTATTGCCCTATCGGGAAGAGCGGCACATGCTTGGTGATGTTGAACGTCTCTGTCGGTGGGCGCGGTTTCCGGCGGCCGCGCCAGACAGAGGGCGAGTGCGCATCGGCGTTGCTAGCCGTGTGCAAACGTTCGTCGAAGATGACCGTGCGCACGCACGCCGCGCGCGCAGAGTCGGTTTCCAAAAGCAAAAGCAGAGAAAGAGTGCAAGCAGGGCGCGAAGAAAGGACAGGAATGGTCGCGTACAGCCGCGGGGTCGCGCAGAGATGCCACCATCGGCTAAGCAGGGCTAGAGTGTGCACGTCGCTTGGCCAGACTACGTGCTGCAGTATCGCATCAATGAGCTCTGGACAGAGGAACGCGGCCAGGCCCTGTGTAGATGCGCCCGCCATTCCAGTCGGTGAGGTCCGCAGCTGCCAGAGTCGACGTGGTTGAGGCCAAGAGCGCATCGGGATATCGCGCGGTCGCGACGGCCTAAACGCTGCACCGCCTCGCAGTTAGGGTTCACTCGACCAAGGCTGTGCGTCATCTTCAGGAACTTCGAAAACGGTGCGTTCTGATCGAGTCGCAATGAGCACCTGGTATGGCGGAAATTTCGCCCAGAAAACTGGTGTTGGACTGGCGAGTGGATGGCTATTACTGTTGATGCAGGAAGTGGCGAGCTGCTTTGTTCCACCAAAGAGAGAACGCGCGCCCGCGTGAACTAGCAGGACCGAGCTGTAAAACGTTCACACAGCAGTGTTATTTTGAATGTGGCGACGAAACGCGGACACCATGCGATGCCATCGGTTCTGACTTCACTAGGGCCGGACGCCTAGGCCAAGAATCATTCTTAGAAGTACAAGCACAATGTGTGCAAATACTGGAAGCCTCGTGGGGGGTCAGAGTGTGCATGCAGCGACGGCGATGGTTGAAGAATAGTACAAACGGCGTTTACGGCGACGACCGAATACATCCCGCCGGGGTCAAGCTGGTGCTGAAAGATTCCCATCTACCACTTCTTAGGGAATGCATAGTACGCGGAAACTCAAAGGACGCTCGTAAAAGATGTTATCGGATATCAAACGGGCTACTATCACATGTACTGTACAAACGGTATGCTCCTCAAAATCACGCACTCCAAACGCCTCGCTGCGTGCCCCACGCATCTCGCTTCCAGAGCTCAACGGCGTCTAGGTTGTAATACGAGTTCTTGAGTGTGTAGTGCAGCCTGTCTCCGTAACCAGTCGGAAGATTAGCAGCCGAGAAGTTTGGCATGACGGTCGCGGAGTCGTCGAACACGACGTGCACGACCGCGCGCTCGAGGACCGGGCACGAGTTCAACATGGCGCTGACAAGAGAGTTGTAATGCAAGGCGTCTTCGATGAGCACGGTGATGCTGAAGAACCGGAGCGAGGCGAAGTACTGCCACAGCGCGCGAGGCCCGAGGCCGCGGATGAAGGCGTAGAATCCCGGTGCAGCGGCGATGTCGATGTGCAGGTGCGTAATGCCGCGAAGACCAGCCGCTCCCGCCTGGGGAATGAAGGAGTCGAAGATGAATAGACGCTTCAGTCCGTAAAGCTCGCAGTCGACCATGAACCCGCGCAGGACGGCGCTCTGCAGCGTGGGGTACGCCGTGAGAAGCTGAGACGCTCTGATAGGCGACACGGGCGTCGGTGCGAACAGGTGCCTCACGCGCATGTCGGGCGTCGATGGGAGGTTGCTGAGCGAGTACAGCTCGGCGCCCGCTGGGTGCGGAGTCGTGGGCATCATCTCCATCGCCGACAGCGCCGGGCGGGTACCGCGGGTAGTCAGTAAGGCGTATTTGTTCGCTGTACTCGCTCGCTGTGGAGCGGCGAGTTCACGGAGAGGACGGGCGACTCGCTGGCCACCTGACGGGAGCATCGCAAGCGGTTTGCTTTGTGTGTTCGCATTCTCTGCAGGTGCGGTATAAGTATCCTGGTGGCACAATAGCGACGAACCGCTGACCTTCCTCTATGTGGGTTCATGGGGAGAAGGACCTCATAATCCATTGCATTGTGTTTGGTGTTCGGAAGTATCAGCGCTGCATTGTGGCGGCGCGAGGCAACCAATCGCGCAGGATCCGGACGCCTTCCATGCTGCGCGATCGTGAGGCACAAAGATTCGTTGAAGGGGGGTCGTTTTGTAAGGCCGTCTGAACGTGGTCCTGATGGCAAGAAGCATACCGAAGGACAATGCGACCGGCTGAATCGCACCGCCTACAGCAGAAGTCCCAAGAGCTCTTGAATCGTCAGATGCGGTACAGCGTGGAAAGCAGGTAATTAGACGCTAGAGCGGCCAACGAGTTGGTTGTCCATGAAAATCGAACGCGCGCAGAAGTCTGCACATACAAAATGGCGTGGGGGCAGGCATGTCAGACCTAGAGCAAAGATACGTAGTCAATACACAGCGCCTAGAAGCTCGAACACAGCGCGGGTATTGCGCGAGGTCTTAGACGGCTCGCTCGGTTCGAGAAGAAGGCGAAGGGCAGGCGGACCTTGAACCTTAATCTTCTTTCGTCCTTCTTCACATTGCCGGATGCAGCTGAGCTGATCAAACAGTCAAATGTAATGTACCCAGGTCCTGCACATTGGAAAGAACTTCGTAAACGTGTGTATTATTGCTCCATCCTCTGTCGTCCGCCATTTTCGTGTTATGTATTCTTCAAGTTCCATTACTTATTTACAGTACATTCTTTTTACGTCAGTCCTCGCAGGTCTGGCTTGCAATAGCAAATCATATTCGTGCGAGTTGCACGTGCTTTCAAGGACGCGGGATCAAAGCAGCCAGGCTTCCCGGTTTTCGTACAGCTCAGTCATCGTACATCGCGCTCGCTGCATCGAGAAGTGGCAGGACACTCTCCGAACGCGGCTTGATTGTGCATTTGAACGGTGCAGGGGAACTGATATGAGAGTTAGCTTGTACAGCGGCGGCAAGACTCGCGCTGCGTACCTAACGATGCCTGTGGGAATCCCGCCACTTGGCGGGAATTCAACACCATTCTCAACGTATCGTCCAAAGTCAAAGCACTTCAGGGCGGTCGCGACCGTAAGGTAAACCGAAGCATCGGCAAAATAACGTCCAGGACAGATTCTGCATGGTTATTGAGTTCAGAATCAACGCCATGCGACGGATTCGGAGCTCACCGCCTGCCATATCCAAAGTAGCCAGACAGACGAGGATCTTGCACGGTGCGGTCTATTTCACCACCCTTCATCCATCTGTCAGGATTGAATTTGTGGGCCTCCGGGTACGCCGTTTCGTCGAGCATCATCGCCCTAAGACATCGTGAGTACTTTCTGCGGACAATTGTGCAAAGTTATGAAGACGCACCACACGTTGGCTATTACGATAGTTCCTTTCTTAAATAGCATTCCCTGGTACGTATCGTCCTCTCCAACGGCGTGCGGAAGTGCTTTTTACGGTAGAAGTCAGGTCTCAACGGTTGGAAGGACGCATATTCCTCACCAAGCGGTGCAACGGGGAATTTCCGGTACGTCTCCATGATGATAGCCTCGATATATGGCAAAGATGCCTGGTCAGAGAAGTCCGGCAGTCGGTCACCGACAACGCGATCGAGCTCTTGCTGTGCCTTCTTCTGGTATTCAGGCCAGAGAACCATGGCCATGACAAATGCAAGAAGAGCTTCGACCGTTGTGTCCGACCCACCTATTTCGTTGAGTACTATAATAGCTCACGTAAGTCATGCGTACCTAAGTACGAGACGGCGCAGGCGTCTTTGATGACCTGCTCGGTCACGCTGTGGTCTTCCTGCATAAGCTCCAGGTTCTCGGTAACCATGCACGGTTTTCCTAAGCCTTGATTCTACGAAGACATTGTCATGCGGAAGGTGAGAGCGGTGAGATTGACGTACGATATCATCCATCGTGCGGGAATAGGGGACCTCAATCATGTCCTTGGGATACTTGTGCAAAGCTCGCACACGCTTCGTCCATTGGCCGAAGAATGGTACCCATTCAGGAACACGCAGAACTGTGAGAATTACGATCCGCCGTCGCGCTTGAGAGGGTTGGACAACTCACGGAAAGGCAATTGATCGACGGGAGTGCTGCCTGGCATCGTCAACTGATTGATAACCTCAAGGCCCTTCTGGGCGATGTGGATATAAGTGTCATTCTCGTCTGCAACGGTGATACCGTAGATGGCCTTCATAATGTTCGCCGCGGCCGACCTATAAACAAAGAGTTGGTTGAAACTACGATGACCATGGAAGGCCCACTTACAAGCGGATGTGGCGGCGGAAGTTGTCAGGCGTACGGAGAAGGTTGCGTGCTAATTTGATGCATGACTGGCGAATTATCCCGTGCATTTGTGCGGTGCCATTCGCGGAAAATGTCTGATGCACGAGGCGACGTCGGACACGCCAAGCTTCGGTGTGGCCCATGTTCGCAATGTCCCATCCATAGCCAACTCTGCGAGCGCTGTGAGATTGCCAGTCTAGGTGAGCACAGAGATACCCACGCATCTGCCATGTGGTAGGGAGGGCGGTCTGAATAAATTGCACCACGCTTATCAAGTAGATCGTTGGCGATTTTGAGATCGCTGACGACGACAACCACGCGACTGAGAGTCCTCAACTGCATGATCGGTCCTAACCCCAGGATGGAAGCTTCAGATGAAACACGCTCCAGATAAACAGCACTCACCGTATTTCTTTGCCAACTCGAAGTAGGCCAGATGGCCATCGATAGAGGATATATCGAAGATATTCCCCAGTAAAGGAACGCCGCGTGGCCCAGGCGGGAATCGGACTCCGGACCTTCGATGCCTCGTCGTTGTCGAAAGCCAGGTCACAGCGAAGAAAACGGCTGTTGCGGCGGAAGAAATGAGCACGAACGCAATGGCCATTTTCAGACGTAGTGTGCAAAGACCAGGTGAAGCGGTCACTCTTGGGATGACCGCACCAGCAACTTCCGCCAACGTTGACGGCATACGACCCGAATCTGTCCAAAGGGTGCAGTTCCTATCCCTGCACGGCAGATAACGCAGCACATCGGGATTTGTCCTGAAGCAACCAATTAGAAGTCTAGCAGAAGTCCCGGCCCGTGGCGTCAGCGACACGCCCATCGGACCGCACCAACGGGCCCTCTAAGACGATGGTTGGCTAGAGCACAGACCGTCTAGATACTGCTACACACATTGCAGAGCCGGTCTGAATTTCACCACTTGGCGGGTTTTCGCCCCCGGTCTCGACGTGCAATCCAATGTCAAAGCACTTTGCAATCGTGAGATAAACCGACACATCGGCGAAGTGGCGTACGGGACAGATCCTATCTAGGGCAACGCCAACGTTGAAAGCGAGCGCACGCACCGCCTGTCGCCTCCAAAGCATACAGATAGCCAAGGGTCTTGCGCCGTCGTGTCTAATTACCCGCAGTTCATCCATCTGTCGCCATTGAACCTGTCAGCGTCCGGGTGGGTCCGTTCATCATGCATCATGGCCATATGAGCCCACGAGAAAGAGTAAAGAAAGCTTGGATTAACGAGAGAGCGAGGTTAGCTATGTAATATGTAGGTAGTACATACTGTACGATGTTCCAGTCCGTACTGTAAAGGACAGACGAGTCGGTCATAAATACTCTCCCCCATACTGGCCGCGCGCGTGCCACATGCTGCGTAACCTGTCAGTCAAGCCAGGTAAGACGCGGAGGATACTTACGAAGGCGCCTTACTTCCCCTTGTAAGCATTGCACACGTTCTTATCCCACACGCTCGCGGGGTTCGGCGTGAAGTACCCCCTGCGGAGCGCCTCGAAGTAATCCCACTGCCGCTGCTCGGTCTGGTTTGCGCCGATCTTGAAGTTCCAGAACTACAGTGTAGGTGAGCAACTACCAGCTCCAGACAAAGAGCGGGAGAAAAGGAGATGGGGAGGAGGGAAGGAAACGACGCACGATCCACCCCGCGCTGGCGCTATACATGATCTTCTGCGCGTCGGCCCACTTCTTGAGGAACGCGTCGCTCGCGTCCGCCGCGAAGCCCGTCGCGAGCGAGTACTCGCCGAACCAGAGCGGCGTGTTGCGCGCTGCTGTGGCGGATGCCACGCGGTTGAGGTCTGCGATGACGCCGTGGTGAGCTCGTGTTGCGGCAGAGGGGGAGGGGAGGAAAAGCGCAGGCTTACTGCAGAGGTGCGACATGTACGCGCTCTCCGTGTGCGCGGTCGCCACGCCCTACTGGAGGTTAGCGCGAAGCCGGGAGTACTGTAGGCGCGTATGGATGGGATGGCACGTACGCCGAAGTTGTAGTACAAGTGATCGTCGTACGCTTGCGGCCCATACGCGTCCTTGGCGTCTGCGGGGTTCGGCGCGCCCGTTCGTTGCCAGGTGATGTCCATGAAGCTGCACCGAGCATCAGCGCCTCGCCCTTGCAAAACAGATGACAGATGATCCAACGAAAAAGAGCAAAACGGAACGCACTTGGTCCACAGCGGCGTCCGCGCCGTATACACCTTCGTCACGCGCGCGCCGTGCGCGTAGATCAGCGCGACGAGCATGGGCTGCGCGGTCTTCAGCGCGCGCCGCACGCCGCCGCTCGTCGCCGGCAGGTTCGCGATGGCGAGGATCGTGTTGCTGACGGTCAGGCTGGCCTTGACGCCCGCGGGCAGCGCGCTGATGCCGAGCGACTTCTCGATGGCGCGTACGGTCTGCACGAAGTCTTTTTCGTCTGCAAGGGGGCGCGAGCGACGGAAAGCGGCGCGTGAGTGCGAGTGCGAACAGCGCGCGGGCTGGATGGGAAAGACGTACACTGTGCGATACCGGGCGTCTTCTTGTAGTCTGCCACGGGTTCGTTGACGGCCTGCAGCGCGAAGACGCTCGCAAAGTCCGCGTCAAGGTGGATGAACGCCGTCATGACCGCCGCCCACACCAGCGCGCGGTCGTAGTTTGCTTGCGTCTGCGTCGGCGGGCCGCGCGTCAGATTTTATCCACGAATAGTGACGACGCAGCCATACGAACATAGAATTGCGGGTTGGCCGTGCACACGCCCGCGAACTGCTGCAGCACCGCGGCGCCGCCGGGCAGCGCGTGGTGGTCGAGGATGACGTTGATGCCTGCCGCCTTCAGCGCGCGCAGGCGCGTCTTCTGCTCCTAGTGTCAGCGCGAAAAAGAGGGAATGTCGGTGAAGACAGCAAGATGAACGCACGAGCATCGCGAGCCCGCCGCGCGGGAAGAACTCCGTTGTGCGGTTGACCAGCGGCTCGACGAGCCAGTATCCGAGCTATGGTAGGACGGGCATGGCATCAGCGTCGTCACCGCGCCGAGTTTCCCGCACGGAACGCACGGGTATGCGGACGGTGTTGAGCCCTGCGGCCTTGATGCGGTCTACGTCGGTCTGGTTGAACCATGTGTCCCTTCGCGCGGCGTGAGCAGCTGCGCAGACGACGCGGCGCCGAAGTGCGTACCAGTGTTGCCGGAAGACGGCGTCGGCATCCTGACCGAGCGCCTTGGAGAGCGCGCTGCAAGCGGGCAATGAGCTGGATAAAAAGAAGGACAGGTGGCGTACAACTCAGAGCCAATGCACTGCGAGCAGTCTGTGCACTCCTCTCCGCCCATAGCGAGCCACTCGCCACGCATCTGAACGATGGTGAGCCTTGGCTGCAGCTGGGCTTTGAAGGATGCGGCGCACCATCCACGGCTCCGCTACGAGCCAATTACCTAGAAGAATACGCGTCAGAGCTCGACAGCAGCACGCGGACGACGGGCGGACCGATGTTGACGCCATATATCTTCTTAACGGGCAACGACTGCCCCGCCACCGCGACCAAGTTCAACGCCGCCGGAAGAAGGAGAGCGAGCGGGACGCGCATAGGTCCTGGAAAAGGAGCGAGGGAGAAGACGCGCCGACCATTCTTCCAAGGCCTAAGTAAGGTTGCGACCTCGCTCGGTTCCGGGTCGGTCGAGTTCAGTTAGAGCCAGGGACGGCCCAAAGCGTATCATCCGTCCTAGTAGCCGTAGCGCCCCACTACCTATCCCGCCCGGCGCGCAGCTGGAAGTCTCGAGCTGCCGGGCGCGCATGCCAAGCATTTGCGCGGGAGGGTGTCGGCCCGTTGGAGGGTACGCGGAATCGGAGAGCGACCGATTCTTGACGAGACACGAGCTCTCCGCGTGGTGTGTTGGTTGAACGAAGGATGCACGGGGCCGGCTCGCGGAGAGGTGCAGGGTGTTTGGCGAGACTTATGCCGGCCGAGCGAGACATGTCGTCGGGGACGAGGAGCGCAGCGGAGTTTGCAGCGTGTTGTCCCGCCAATGATCATTGATCGGACACGAATATCCTTTCGCGCGACAACACTTCACGCTGTTAGTATTGTCTCCTCTACATTGTTTGCCACCATACATTGTCCCTCCTGATGTATATATACCTCATGGAGTCCCAATGCCATCCTTGTCTCTTGTCTCCCTTTGGCCATGTCTCAGGCCGCTCCCCTCGTCATTGCTGACACACGCTCAATTTGAGAAATGAATTGTTGCAGGAGGTTCGCGACGCGGCGCTGCCAGTGAGCCTGAATACTGAAAGCAGGATCCCGATTGACACGATCTGAAGAGCGCCAGGTGAACAACGGAGCAAAATATAAATATTGGAACAACATACCACAGCAGCACAGTAACTATGAGTCGCTGACGCATTAGAGGGTGCGATGAACGCCTTTCTATGTGTCTTTGATAGAGCTTTCGAGGCTCAACGACTTGCAGTGCTAGGCTCTATCCTGGCAAGTAATCGTATCCCAGTGCCTGGGAGCTTGGACCAATACGCTGCGAGTCTCGAGAAAGCCGCGGAGAGAGGTGATTCCACGCTGGGACCGAGCAGGATGGTACCTGCCAGGCAAGCTGACTGTCCGCCGCTACTTCGACCTCTCATATCTACCACATTTGATTGCATCCTCTCTTTCACAAGTTGGTTCAGTATCATGATCGCAGGTCGCGAGGCATCCTCACAACTGGGCGTGGTGTTCCCGACCCCTTGCACGTGTACAAGCAAAATAATCACATGAAATCAAGGAGCGTGTACAATTAGACATGATAGTAATTATAAAATGAGCGTTAATCCCTTCGTCAAGCTGAGGCATAGCGGGGCGGTGCAGCATCATCGTGATCATGCATCACGGCAGTGCTCCCCCTCCCCGACGAGCTCGCCTGGCTCGAGTCCATCCTGCTGGCAACGTACTGCAAGATCTGGTCCATATCGACCTGCGCGACGACAATGGGCGGCTGGTTTTGCTGCTGATCGCCGGGCGTTGGTGATCGCGTGGGAACAGATAAGTAAGATTTGCTGGGCGGGACGGGGAGTTCGCCTTTGCCAGTGCGTCGGCTGCGAGCCGGAGAGTCAGACCGTGACGCGCTGGGCACTGGCAGGTCGCGGTGGATCCACGGCGTCGGCGCCAAGCCTGCGTCTCCCACCATGATGATCGGCGAGTCTCTACCGTACGCTTTCACGTCGGTATTGCGTCTCCGTCTACGACGCAGGAGGAGGAATCCCATGATGGCGAGCGCGAGGACAAGGATGACTGCGAGGACCACTCCGACTATCACACCCACTGGCGCAGACTTCGAGCGCGAAGCCGTCTCGGATGGCGGCGGCGCAATGGATGTTGTGCTAGTGCCTGTTTGGTTCATGATGCACACTTGAGATCGCTCTTAATGCGCACTGAGAGCAGTGGTCATACCTGGATGCTGGCTTCCGGCTCCAGAAAGGCTGTTTCCACCTGAGCCGGCGCTCACTCCCTCTGAACCAGACGCGGGATTTGTCGGTGCATTGCTGCCTTGCTCAACCCTGGGAGAGTCGATAGTGAGTTCAGGTTTTGTGGGCAAGGAAGCAAACACGCACGGGCGCCCACCAGTAACAGTCAATACCCTAACGCTCTCCAGGTCCACGAATTTGTTGAGCATCTTGTTTACCATCCAGAACGTATGGTTCTTCCCCCTCTCCAGCGGCGTATAGAATAGCGTAGACCCGGCTGCGTCAAAGAGAACGTCCCATGTAAGCTTCTGATCACGCTGTACGGTGTACCACGGCGTAACGCACGAATGAAAGTGTCAGAGGACGCGTCAAACGGCCCGAATTGCTTATCGTCGACGTGGACGACGAATTGCCCATGGTCCGGGAAGACGCTTCCGACGAGCCAAACGGCGTCTCCCTCAATCACTACTGTGGCGGGAGAGTCAACGTTCACCGTCCGCAAGGTATTGGAGCTCTGGCCCGCGGTGACGCCCGGCTTCCAGGCACCCGTATCGTACGTCCAGCGAGTGGTCTCAGCGTACCCTATCTCCTGGGTTTGTATATTTGCTCTGCATTGACGCATGATCGGATGTACCGGATAATATACTGTAGATGGACGACGTACCCCGAGAGCCCCGTGCGCGCGGTGAACCGCGCCTCGTCGAACGCGACTTGGCCGGACTGCACCTCGATCTTCATTGTGTGCTTGCCATTGGCGAGATCGCGCCACGTCGACAGGACTCCGCTACTTCCCGCGTGCTGCGCGATAGGTTTCCCGTCGTCCAACGATGCGGTGTAGCTTGCGCTGGCGTCCGCCGTTCCCAGCAATTCCACTTCGCTGCCTGACGATGTGGAAAGTGAGGCACGGGGCGTGATATAAAACGACGCGAACGTACCATAGAAATCAAACGAGAACGACGCGCCCGGAGAGGAAGTAACGTGTTTCCCGGCAGCACGCGACCACGCGCCAGTTGGACTGTAGACGACAGGCGGCTCGTGGTCGTCGTACGTGACGCTGAAGGTCGTTTCCGCCATTGCAGGCGGAATAGGGCGGCGATAATTATAAGAAACGAAGCTTACGAAAAGAGGATCGTGCTGGTGAACCCGAGAGCTATTTAGCGCAGGGTTCGTCGCCAGAATGTGTAAATCATGTCGGCGAAACGGCGATGGCTGCCCGAGAGCGCTGATGGAATATTATTATTTGGCAGTGCCTTTTGCGCGATGCGAATCGGGCGGAACTCGGGGCTTACTGGTCCAAAATCGACGCGGAATGCTGTCCCAAAGATCGTCATGGCATTCGAGTTTTTGACAGCTTGCAGCGGCCGTTTCCGCACTGTACGGCCATTCAACGCAGTCGGTCAGTTGATGAGTCAGACGCCCAAGGTCTCCGGCACTCTGGGAGTAAGCGGCGCAGCAAGCGTGTGTAGGATCTGCCGACGAAAACGTGTGTATTGACGGGGCCGACAGTTGAACGGACTGAGCGGCGAGGCTGCAGCAATGTGTGCAAGCTATATACAAGACCGCAGAGGTTTTGAAAGGCATAAACTTGTCAGCGCACGCTGGATGACTTGGAACGATCAATTAACGGCCGGTAGGTAGGTGGGTACGAAGGCCGGAACCAAGGATACCAGCGGACTTTCAAATTTCAAGTTCTTTCGCCTGCTCCTCACTTTCGCGTTCCACCTTGCGAGCTCCGCGTGCGCACGCGGTCTGACCGCAGAAACGGGCGATCGAGCAGATATCGAGCACTTTGATGATATGTGCGCCTTACAGAAGGTCAAATGTCGATTTCCTGACCATTTGCTCGGCAACAGTTTAGCGACTTCGCGGGCGACGGGCGTGGGGCCCGATTGCACGGAGGGCTACAGCCGGGTTATAAACCATCCATTGAGTAAGTTTTGCTCTGTCATTCTCCTGCTATAATGCAGCTGATTCTGGGTTTTGAGTGTAAGAATGGCCGACAAGGCGACGCAAGCCTCGCCGTTTCGTCCATCCCTTTGCCATGGTTTATCCGGATACTTCTACCTATTCCAGGTCTTCCCAAAACGAGTACATCGACCGGCATCCACAGTCCTTCCCGTCATTGTGGGTACTTCTGCATTCGACAGACCTCTGTTGGACATAATAGCCAATTATGGACTGCGTCAGGAGGCTCTTTCGCGACCTCTCTATTCTCTGTCACGGTCCGGTCGCATCTTGACGTCACATTAATCGCTGGCGCATGCGCTCTTGCTTCAGACGCACCTGCTGCGGCACCGATGACTTGCTCTTGGCTCGTTCGACGGAAGCTAATAGTCGACCGTGGGTTCGTACAGCCGGCACCGCAGTGGCACTACCGGGTCTTATCATCCGTCTAGGCGCCACACTATATCCGACTGGTCTGGTTGGTGCGTGTATCGTATCTGGAACTGCTGGTCACTCGCAGGGGTGGCAAACATCCTGACTGGGAAACAGACACGGATAGACTCTATTCACGGGAAGCTGCTCCAGCGGCACCACAACAAGTATTCTCCGGACTGCATCCGGAGGGCGCTCATGCGTTCGTTGCTGAAGAGGGACCTCCCGGCGCGCGCCCACCCTTATCTTGCCTCACCCATCCATGACCAGTCCTCTGCTCGTCTCGCTCGCCGCTGCCGGTATTCTCATCTGCGGCAAATGGCTCTGGGACAGGATCGGCCGCCTGATGTTCGGTGTGCACCTTCCACCCGGTCCACCAGGTATCCCCTTCCTAGGCAATATCTTTGATGTGCCGGCTGTCGACAGACATCTAGCCTTCTACCGTTTGGCAAAGAGATATGGTACGCGCCCATCTTGACATCAGAGTTTCGAACAAGAGAATGGTTGTCTCAATGGCAATCTCAGGACCGATAATGCGCTTTCAGTCGTTGAATCAAACAATCATCGTGCTCAGCGACGTCAAAATCGCTGCCGACCTATTCGAAAAGCGCGGCGCCGTTTACTCAGACCGACCTCCATTTCACATGGCAAATGCGTGCGTTGCGGTCTGCTGGATGTCAGAAGAACTCACAGTGCGGTCAGCGCTGGCTGGGAGTGGAGTCTCGCCAACATGAGGCATACTGAGGCACTGCGCATCAGACGGCGCATCGTGCACCAGCACTTCTATGCGAACGCGACCGTTCACATGCACGGTACGATTCGCAGAACCTGTATTGAGCTAGCGATCAACCTACTCCACGCACCGGAGAGCTTCGCCCAGCACATTCGCAGGCGAGTATAGGTTTTTTACCCCGTAACATCAATCTCATCCGCGCGGTCAGGTCTGCTGCTGTCAACATTATGAAACTCGTCTATGGTATCAAAGTCGCCGATGAAAACGATCGCTATGTTGCCATTGCGGAAACAGCCATGGACGAAGTCGGAATGATCATCCTACCGGGTAGTACCCCCGTTGACGTGCTCCCTTTCTGTGAGTTCCCGTGACGCGCTCCTCATTATCCCCATATTCCAGTGCTGAAAGTTCCTGAATGGGTTCCATTCTTCGGAAAGTGGACGAAGTTGGCGCGTGTCATGCGCAAGTACCCCACGGACGCGATCGAAATCCCCTTTTCTCGCACTAAGGACGATATAGTATGCCAGGCTCAGAGCGCCAGCGTTGTGCTGACACCATTGCTGTAGAAACACGGAGTCGCACCGCCGAGCATGGTCGCAGAGAACCTCGAGGCTATGCAAGATGACTCCAGCGTAACAGAGCAAGCGATCAAGGACGCGGCTGCAACCGCATATGTAGGTGCGCTCTAGTTCAATCCTTACGCTGTTCTTGTCCGTGCTAAGTACAACAGCTGGTGCGGATACAACTGTCTCGACTCTCATCGCATTCGTCATGGCCATGGTGTGTTGGCCTGAGTACCAGAAGACGGCGCAAGAAGAGCTCGATCGCGTTCTCGGGGACCGGCTCCCGGATTTCAATGACCGAGACTCGCTGCCATACGTGGAAGCGATCATCAAAGAGACTTATCGCATGTTTCCTGTCGCACCGCTCGGTAGGCTAATGTAGCGTTTCTCGCATCTGGTATTGAGAATTGCTGTCGCAGGCGTCCCGCACGCCGCGGAGGAAGACGATACATATCAGGGCATGTTTATTCGCAAAGGAGCCACTGTCGTTCCCAACGTGTGGTGAGTCGCAGGCGCGTAGCTTTCTCTACATTGCACGAAACTCATCGTTGTTCCAGGGCGATGATGCGCGACGAGAGCATCTACCCCCACGCACACCGATATAATCCCAACCGGTGGATGAACGGCGGTGAAATAAATACAAAGCTGCAAGATCCTCGCGTGGCTGGAACTTTCGGATTTGGGCGACGGTGCGTTTCATTCCCCCACTGATCCGTTTACTCACACTAGGATGAAGAATCTGTCCTGGCCGTTACTTTGTCGACGCATCGGTATATCTCACGATTGCCATGGCTTTGAAGTGCTTTGATTTCGCATCGCACATGGAGAATGGTGTCATAGTCCCGCCGAGCGGCAAAATTCTCACAGGCCTCGTTAGGTACGTGATCCAAGTTTCACCGCTCTGCACTCGAGTTGAATCTTCTGAAGTTGTCCAGCACCGTTCAAATGCTCTATCCAGCCGCGGTCAGAGAGTATCAGAGCACTCATACTAGCCGCAAGCGAAACCTATGAAGAGTGAGAGTTCCCCGAAGGTGTTCATCGAAATTATCGCCAAGTAATAACCACTGCACGAACACTTTTCGTATATTTCTCTTCACTGTACTTGGTGCATTTATCGCAAGAAGTAAGTCGAGCGGAACGTTTCACCGAGTTGCCTTTCTCAGTCCCTTCAGGCGTCAGTTGAGGCGCGGCGAGATCGACGCAGCTGTTGCTCATGTTTGCTGCTCTTAGACTCCTCGCACAGAGCTGGGTTAGCGCTTCAGCTTCAATCATCATCAGTCTATCTATACAAGGTAGGCTTTCGCGCTGCGCTGGGTGCAATTCGACGGCCCACGTGCGTCCTCAGTCCTCCTTCAAATCCGCATCTACGTGGTGTATAACCGCTCCCGTAAGATCCTCTGTACCAACGCAGGACTTTACATCGTCGAGTTCGCCATTACTATCTACCTCTTTCTGCATTTATCTGCTGACATTACGCGTATGTGTATCATACTGCCTACAGCCTTCGACACTACAATCATTGTATCAAGGCATTCCGGTTACTGCGACTCAACGCTGCGGAGCATGCAGCACTTATCCCCGAGGGTTTGGGTTCGCTTACATAGCGCGTCTGTAGCGCTGTGCCAGCTATCCTTCATCCGCGCTGTCGTCGGAATCAGCGCTCGCTTATGAATCGTATCTCGTCGTGCTCGCTGCTCGCAAGAGCTTGCAGGCTCGAGCAGCTGTGTCGGGACTTTTCGCTTAAGCGATACCCGCACTTTGTGCAATGCATCGGTTCAGCGATTCCCGCACTTTGGCACGTTTTCAGTGTTCAAACGTCTGTAGTGTAATGGTACTAGCTATCTAATAATATTATTTAAATCGCTTGGAATCGCTGGTAATCGCTTGAGCTCGCTGAAATATGAGCACGGACGGTCAGCGCTCGCATGGCAGTGAGCCTCGCTGACAATCGCTGAGCATCGCTGGGGGCCGCTTAAATATGAACATAGTCGGGCAGCACTCACACAGCTTGGAATCGCTGAATTAACATGGAGCATCGCTGAGAAGCGCTGTGCATCGCTGGACAATGTGCAAATACTGATACCGTCAATCAGCCCCCCGCACCGCTGAGAATCGCTGCGCATCGCTGAGCATAGCTATGCGAGCGACCACGGACCTGCCGCCGCTTACCCCAGCGTCAAGCAATTATGAATGGCTGAAAAATCATGGAACATGTTAGCGTTGTTGCAGCAGTGCGTCATATACAGTCGTTTCACCAAAGCAGAGTCTACGAGAGGGGATTTGACAAAGTATCTACATTACATCACGAGACAAACGGATTGGCGGGCATCACGGTGGGCATAGTGGGCAGAATCCCAAAGTAATCCTGGAAGCTCTGCGCGTAGAAGCTCCAGACCTCGCGCTCAATATCGAGCAACTTCTCCATTGACAAACCCTCTGTTGCAGTGTAGCGCCGGAGGTTGGTAACCTCGCGGCACCTCGCCACGCGCGCACAATCTTCCACAGGCTATATATTGAGACCTTGCGGTTCTCGGGGTTTGGGTCAGTGTGAGGCGGCTGCCGTAATCCTAGAGGTACAAATCCGTCTTGCCCGCCCCAGCAATTGAGCCAGAGAGCTTCGCGGTCCTGCCGCACGGCGTCGTTCCAGATCTTGAGCGACTTGAGAATGTAGGTGTCGAGGTCCCGCAGCTGAAATCGAAACGAGGTTTCCTGCACCTCCCACACCAAGAAGGCGCGCACGCCGGCCCGAGCGAGATCCTCTTCGGCCAGAGGATGTTGACCGATGAAGAGGGTCTTCGTTGCGCGTCCATTCGGCTGCTCGGCCTCGTAGCCGTAAACTGGATCGGGCGGCGGCTTATTGCCTTCCCCAGCATCTGCACCCTGCGTTGGGGGGTTCGGCGTAACCGCAGCTGAGCGCCCAGCGAACACAGCTGTTTCCTACATGCATTGATTAGCAACATTCAGCCACAGAAAGATAAGACGCACCTGACGAAGGGGCACGGCGGCCATCCACATCGCCCGAGAGCCGGAGGCCAGGCCATCAGCATCTGCCACTGACTGGTGCCAGGCCAAGTTATTCTCGTCGAGCAGAATCTCGTTGTCCTCGCCCACAGCCTCCTCCTCCGGTACGCGGGACGATTTGCGGAACAGCAGCAAGCGGCAGCTTTCGTAATCCCAGAACTCATCCCATTCCCCGGTCAGCAGGAGCTCGCGGTCCGCAGTATCCGCTGCATACATGTGCCCAGTGGTGCGCTCGAAGAATACTGAAGCAGATTTGACCTTCTGCTTCCATTGGTACGGCTCGGCAAACGCCGCGCGCTCTTGACGATAAGATCCTCGCCCTCAGAGGGCAGACGTGTATAAGCCATGCTGGGGCGAGCTTCAGCGGCGGCGACAGGCGGCAGAACCAAGCTCATATCCGCATTCGCGGCAAGAGTCGACGTGGTGGTGGCGTTGTGCAGCAGAATATGTGTCCTGCTGGTGAGCGAGGCGGCTTTGTTCACGCCGCTGGCCTTGATGCCCAGGCCCGTGCAGTTCTCCTTGACCCACGACTCATGCTCCGGGGTTGTATGGTACTTGTCGTCAAGAACCTTCCGCCATATTTTAGCCGATAAACCAATGAAGCCGTCGCGCATGATGCGCCGCAGCCAGAAGTTGCGCAACGCAACCCAGGACCTGAAGACAAAGACCATGCGGCTCTCCTTCTGCGCAACAAAGTGGTGGAAGGGTGGCATGGTATACTGTAAAGGCTCTCCGAATCGCGCCTGCGGAACTGGGTGCAGAACGCCGGGTGCGCATAGCCGATATTCGCGCATTCGAGAGCGGTCCACTGAAGCAGCAACGTGCGCAAGCCATTTTGGCGGTCGCGGCACCCACTCTGGAAGAGCAGGGTGGTCATTGGCCTGGTGCCCTGGGTCGGTTTCCCAGGTCCGTGCGATCCAAGCCGGGGTGCGTCTGCGGGCCGACGCGACTTGCTACCAGCTAAAGCAAACACGTGAGCAAGGGCACCAAAAACAACCCACAAACGTACCAGGGTAACGAGGCTCTTCCCTCAGCAAATATTGAGGCACCCTTGACGCTGGTTCCGTTCTTGTTGTGCGTGGCGGCGATCGTGCTCGAGGACGTGCCCGTCCAGGCCTCGAGACCGGGATCGATCACGGGAGACTGAGCGTGTTGCGGGCTCACGTCCGCGCGCAGGCGCTTCATCGACTGGCTCATCGTCCTGGGGTCGTGGTGTACCCACATGCTCGTCGTCGTCGGGGTAATACGGCGGGGTGGGTGGCCGATACACTACCCCACTCCAATCCCGTCCCTCAGTGTCTAGAGCGTCCCGCGGCGTCATCTCAACTCGGCGGAAGTGCTCAAACACGCGTGACAGCTGGTCTTTCCTCATATTGGGCGGCATGGATTTTGAGACGAACCAAACGGGTATCCCGAGACGGTGAAGGAGCGTCACCATCGCGCTGTCCGTGCTGAAGACGCCAACACAGTCGTACATGCGATCCGATACAAAGCGTTCATCGCCAACATGATATTTTACATCGAGCCTGAACAATCTGAAAGCCCGGAGTTCGGCGATGCCGCGTTGTATGCGGGTGACGGACACAGCGGTCTCAGGAACGTTGCTGTCAGACTTTGGAAGTCTGACAGCAAGCGGATGCAGTCGTTGATGGTGGTGGTGGGGAGCAAGATGCGCGTCCTTGCCGTCCGCAGAAGAGGCAGCACGAGCACGTATATCTCGTAGAACGAGTCTTGCAAACGCGCCAGCAATGGCCGCCCCAGGCGCCCGTAACTAGCGCCGTCCTGCACCGGCAGCCAGTCTTCGGGCTGCATGACATAGCCCGTGATGTTTTCTCCGTACAGGTCACGGTGCGGCTTGACCAGAGGAATCCACGCCATGTGCGGTGCCGCAGGCTGCCAGTACTGAGGGTACTGCATCGGATCGTGTACGCCCAGCCGGAAGTCTGTGCGCAGGCGCGGGTACTCGTTGATGGGCAGGTCCGGGATGGGCTCGCCCCGGGAGAACGAGTAGATATACCGCTTGGCCTCAGAGTCGAACGCGACAGCTTGCGGCTTGCAGGGCCATGGATCGTTCTCGAGCCGCGGGCGCCATGACGCAGAAAGCGTGGCCACGGCCTCCTTCGAAGGCGCCCGGCGCGAATGGTATCCGGGAGCATCCTATTCCCGACAAATCAGTCTCATCCTAACAGTTGAGCGGTATGCATACCTGCTCCTCGGCAGCAGGCACAGGCGCGTCTGCAGAGTGCGATCCACCGTGCCCGTCATCCTGAGAGAATGTGAGCAGCGCGCCCATCGGCTGCACTTATGGATGCAACCCACCTGCATGTTCACGTCGTCGGCATCTCCACCCACATGGATATCGTCGAGTCCAATCTCGATTTCTTCGGCTTGGGTGCTGGCGGCGGCAGCAGCGGCGGCGGCGGTCGCGATATTGCCCTCGTGATGCTGGATGCTTGTATCGCCGCCATGGTCACCCATGTCGACGTCGCGCGGCGCGATTGACCCCGGGGCGATCGCCAGCAAGTCGTAAATGTCGGGTTCGAATGGGTTCTGCACTATGCGTCAGACGGGCCCAGCAGCAGACAGCTAGGACAGTACACACTGCGGCCATCGTGTGTGCAATGCTTGAGCTTGAGATGTCAGGGCAATCAGGCAGCTGGGAGCTGCATATGGTTAGATATTCGCTTTCGCAGATGATCATCCTCCACGGGTCTGCCATGCATGCCTTGGGCCCACCTGCTGCCCATGGTGAGAAGGGGCATGCATGTCGCGCGCGGCGAGCGGGAGGCACTCGCCCCACGCGACGTGATACTTCGCCCAACTGTTACGCACGCCCGGTCACGATCTCCTGCTCTCCCCCGGTATGATGCTTTGGGTCCCTGCGTGGCCGCAGTGTCTCAGACTCGCCGCGCCAGGGGTGCCCGTCTGCCGCTCGCTGCGTGCGCGCTGCGGTCTCCAGCTCTCCCGGCCCACTGTGACAGCCACGGGTTCAACGGACCGCGCCAAACATCTGCTACACGGCCGTGGCGGCCGCAGCATGCTCGCCGTGCGCCTGCTGCCGGCCTGCTGCTCTACGTGTGCGCGGCCATGGTCTGCGGCACGTCCCCACGCCCGCGGCGGCCGTCAGCCATTCGTTCGTGCGCGGAGACCGTCTTCGCCTCTCCCTGCCCGCCGTGACCATCCCGGGCTCGACGTGCCCGCCCGTATACATCTGCCGCACGTATGCGGCGGTCCATGCTTGCTGTGCGCGCGGTGACGATCTGCAGCTCGCGCGCGCACGGTCTCAGATCCGCCTCGCGTGACAAGACCATCGGCGCTCATCGCGCGCAGTGACTGTCTTGGGCTCACTGGGGACCAGCTTGCGCTCCCCGCCCCCGCAGCGGCCGTCAGCCGCTCGTTCGCGCGCAGAGAGTGCGTGGCTATGCCAAGCTCGACGCGTGCGCCCGTAAGCATCTGCCGCACGTCCCCCGCGGCCGCACCACCCTTGCCCGCGTGCTGATGGTCGCCAGGCGTCCCGCCCGCCGTCAGTGCCACATGCTCAACTAGGGCTGCCTTCTGACGCGCGTGCAGCGTTGGTCTTGGCCTCGCCCAGCCCGCCGTGGAAACAGTCTCACACCACACACACTCGCGCGAGCGAGAACTCGAGCCAACCCCGGCAAACGAAAATAAGACAACACACCTTTAATGCTCCAAGTGAAGAGCACAATAATTTCAGAGCCGGGGGAGACGCTGACCCTGCGAGGTTTGCACGCTCTTGCCGCTGTGGTCGTCGATGAGAAGCGGCACCAGCACCAGCACCAGCTAGCAGACCTACCGTAGGATCTGGCGAAGAAATGTGCCACCACTCTCGAATGAGAGTAGCAGCGAGTGGGCGGGACGTGGACACGGCCTTGCAGCCTGGGGTCGAGCACGACGCGCACGCCTGCGCTGGTGGTGGAGTGATTGCACACCCCCGAATGGAGGTGCGCAGACGATGTCGACGCGCACGAATGCACGCGCCAACGGATCCTGGAGCTGGTCTTCGCGGCGCGGGCGCGGCGGGCGGTGGGTGTCGGGCGCTGGGTGCTGGGTGCTGGGGCGGGACTTGGCGCGAGGAGGATGAGTTTCGGCCGGAGTCCGAATCGGACTTGGCCAATCTTGCTCTCGTCCCGCCAAGTCCCGCCGCCACCCCACCACCCACCGGCGCCGGGCTCATTCGAGTCCGGCGCCATCGACACACTCTGCGCCGCTGGCGCTGGCCGCGCCGTCGTTGGGGCTGCTCCCATTCGGGAGCGGTCGATCCTTCCGCACGGGGCGCCAGCCCCTATCAGCTGGCCACGCAGGCCATCGGCCACGATCGCCTTGTCGAGGGCGGCTGCCATTCGGCAGCCGTCCTCAGTGCCCATGGGCCATGGTGCAGCTTCGTTATGGGGCCGCGATGTAGCACGGTTCGCGAGTCGAGACCAGGTAGGTGCCACATTGGTGATCTCGCCGTCGTAGTCGCGTCTGACCATGCCATTAATTTACAGCCGCTGTCCAGGCCTCGCAGAGTCTCAGGGGTCATTGTCGAGGCTATTCACGAGGTATGTAACGTTCAGTATATTTGACCATGGCGCGCGCTCAAGTCCTTCGACGTCTCATCTCACCAGCGCAAGGCCTGTACCAGGTATGTTAACCGTACATATTTTGTAGCTTTTCGGCCCGCTCTCACGCAGTGACATCTCAGGCCTGCTGCCATCGTCTCCGAAGAGTAGGTATGCATCCATGTGACCGTTCGGTGTCCGGCATTGCCCTCATGCACAGCAGGTCGGCGCCGGCCATCGTCTCACATTCTAAGGTCACCTGTACTATCTCCCTGCCCATACCTGTGCTCACGCTCATGTAGCCTAGGCCGCTTGAAGTTCTCATTAAGGTATGCATCTTATGTCATACGGCAGATCCTCACGCCCGCAGCTGCAGGTCCCGACTCGTCGATGTACTCGTTCTTTGTAGTTTAACCCACACCTCTCATATCCTCTCGCCCGTGTTTTTGTGTCGTGTTTGTTTGTATCATATCCGCATTATTACTCTAGAGCTCTTCTCGCTCGGCCGAAGGTCCGTGCTGGTGCCGGCAACTAAATTGTCCGGCAAACCCGCTGAGCACAATCCAGTCGAGCACAGGTTGGTCAAGTCCCGACTGCCCAACACCAAAGTTCTCGCGCCAGCCCAACTCCAAAGCGCCCGCGCCCGAGGTTCTGACAAAGCTCAAGTCCGAAGCGCCCGCCCGAGTCCGGAATGCCCAAGTCCGAAGCGCCCGCAAGTCCGAAGCGCCCAAGTCCGAAGCGCCCGGCAACTGGCCGGCGAACTCGGTAACTCATGAATGGCCGGCCACATCCCGCTCGCACAAGGACTTCGTCTTACGGGCGGACCTCTCGTGTGCGCTTGAGCTCGGTGGCAGGCAACAAGGTAATGAAATTATTCTGAAAATATTCCGATAGCTAATAGCGCACTACGCAGTGATCATATGGAGCGCGCCGTGCGCTGCGCGGCGGATATACGGCGGGAGTTCGCGCATGCCGTCCAAATTCAACAGCGGCAGGTACGGCTGGAGTTTCTGAATGCGGTGGTGGACGAAGGGCAAAATCTGGTCCACCTTGTCCTCCATCAACGGTTCGTCGCCGTCCAGCGCAAACGCGTTGCGCATCACCGTCAGCTCGAGCTCACGCTGATCGCCCGTCAATAGGTCAAGCGTGGCACGGTCAAGCTCAGGAATGGCGGCGTCCTGCTCGGCGGGCACGATACCATAATCGAGCGCAATGCCGTAGGCCAATCGGGAAGATGTTCTGCCAGACGCTCGAGTCGAGCGTTGCGGATGGCATCGACCAGCCGGGCAATCACACCGGCCTGGTCGCCTGATAGATCGTCGAGTATGTCCCGGTATTCGTACCTCCACAACGTGAGCTCATCGGCGCAGCCAGTCAATAGGTCAACCGTCGCCGCGGGGACGGGCGGATCGAGGTGGAGGTCCCGCGGAAAATGGTTGAAATAGTCGAGCGTCACTGGCAGTGCTTCCATCCAACCGTCCTCTGAGCGGTTGTTGTCGCGTCGTCGTCCTCAAGCATGTCAACATCGCCGTCGTTCGACCCGTTGTCTTCGTCGCTGGGCTGATAGTCAGGGTCAGCTGGATCGTCCGGTGCTGCCGCGGCAGGTACGAATCCGAGTGGGAGTGGCAGCTCGTCGAGCTCTGGGGCATTGTTGAAAACTCTACGCGGCGCTGCACCACCCCATACGACGCGATCCAGCCAGGTTGAGTCAAAGCCGTCATCCGGATTGGGGTCCGTGTTACCGTGCTCGCACGCCTCTCTCGCAAGTTCCAATTCTCGACGGGCGGCTGTCGTATTGTACCGCGGCAGGTCGGGCACTGAGGCGCCCTGTAGAGGAAGCGACCGTGCTGCGAATGAGCTTCCTGCAGACAGCTCAGATGGAAAGGGCCGTGTCCGCATCGCAAGCTACATCTCTGGTAAGTTCACTTTGCGCGCAGTACGAACATAAAACTCACCTGTAATATCTGTGCACCCGCCGCGCAGAAAGCACGTTAGGCTGTTCTCCTTGACCTCGCGCTGCAAGTAGTTAGCATTGCGCCTGGTCTCGATATGTCTTTGTGTACGTACCTCTGGCCGCCAGATCGGCTTTCACTTTCTCTAACTCCTGCCGCAGTGCCGCTAGCTCCGGCGCGTGTTGCTGCGTGTCAACCTCCTGCGCCGCAAGCCGTAAGTAAAACATACCAACTATAACGCTGTACTCACCATTGTTTCCAGCGAGAAGCTGGGGATCAAACTCCTGCGAACAGAACGTAAGTGTCAAGGCCGTGCCACTTTGCGTTGCCTAACCTCCTCGCTCTCCCCATTAGCCTCAGCGGCTACAGCAGCGTCTGCCGTCGCCAGCCATTTTCTCGAGACGAGCGTGCATGTGAACCGCGGAACCCTCGCTCACCGAGACCGCCACGACGTCGTCCTGTAGTGCTGTGAGTACAATCGTCATGCGCTGGAGACCTGTGCACTAACGTCGTCTTTTTCAACCAGGATGCCGTTGACCAAGTCGAACCCGAAGTCGCGAGGACTCGTCCCATCGTTTGTCTTTTCGTCCTCGGTATCGGAGATCTCGATGACGGTGCTCGGCTTGCGGATGCGACGCGAGGTGGCCGACGTCGAATGCGCCTGTGTGGGAACTTCATCCTCAGAGTCGGACGAGATCATGATCACGTCCGCGGGTGGCGTCTTGGCCTTATTCTATAAAATATTGTAAGTACGACTTCGCCGCGGCGACGCCAGTATATTGATGCGCGTACCTTGCGATTTGCAGCCACACCGTGCCCTTCGCCTGCCTGGAAAACTGTCCATCAACTGCGGTTCGTGAAGTCGACAAGAGCATACCTGGCTGCCAGTGTGTAATGCCGCACGACGTGTGCGACCTGCACGAGCTAGTCAGCTTGCTGAACAGCTATAGCAGAGACAAATCACCGTGAGAGCAATAGGCTTAGCAGACGCTGCGCGTGCTGTTGTGGCGCCGCGACGATGAGAGGCTTTGGACTCCATGGGTGCGCGTTCGATCTGCGGGTCTGACGATGAAGTCCGCACCGCCATCGGCATATATATTTGTTGCGCCTGCTGTAGCTGCTCCTGTCTGCGAGCCGCAAATGTTTCACACGCTACCTTGGCGATCGTCTGCGCAGTTCGGCAAGCGCCAATCTCCATGCGTTCCGTCTGACCTTTTCTCCGGTCAAAATCACAATCGTCTCCTTTGATGTCGGCCGAACGAGCCCGTCGAGGACCCCGAACGGCAAAATCAGTCACGGTACATCATCGTCGACAACACACATGCATTCATCCAACTCTGGCTCAAGACCTGAAACCCTGGTGAGTACAGTCGAAGCGCCCAGGTGTCTGACTGACCTCATCGTCAGGTCCATTTCCTCCCGCGCGCGCCCGACAGCATTACCCCTCTCACTCGAGGGGTGCTCGGATGGGCCATATAAGAGCGCTCACCGTGAAAGGTCGCCACGCTCCCCGCCTACGATGGAACTTCGCAGTGGCCGCTTCGTCAACGACGCCCAGTCATCCGCTCAGACTTCGACCTTATAGCGAGCGCCGCTGAGATCAGCGAATTCGACGGGTTTACCGCACGTGATGTCCACCCGCACGCAAACCTCAACCTCGCCGTCAACCTCATGCCCCCTAAAAATACGGGTTCGAGGAGGACTCTGGCTCTGAGTACGAGCCGTCAGACTCGTCGGGCTCAGAGAGCTCAGACGGTCGCGAGGAGCCTGTGCGCCTCAAGCGCAAGGGTGAGTCCATCTCTTCATCCGTCTCTTCATCCGCTGAACAGCGCTGACTTCGCACCCACAGCTGGTGTGACGCTCGTCTCGGGAAGCAAAGGTCAGCATATATGCTGCATCCTCGCTACCGTTAACTCTGGTCTTGTAGGCGATCGTTACACGTCCGGCGCGCCAGCGCCCACCGTGCGTGCTCCGCGCGGTATGCATTTCATCTGACACCGCGCCATGTGTTGATCTCTTCCCCGCGTACAGCTACCTCAAGTCCCACGTTCCGGGAGCTGTGCGTCCTGGTCCCCCAGCTGTCAGCACGCACCAAGGCTCTCCACCGTCCTTTGCAACACCAAGTTCCTGTTATCCGCGGTAGTGGTATGTTTGTCCGGTATATATTTGAGCATAATGCCGACGAGCTCTAGGACGCGATGTTAAGCTTGGCGACGGGCGCGTTATTCGCATGGCACCGCCGCAGATTGTGCGGCACGATCAGCGACGTGAGTTCTTGGTGTTGTTTATATTTCTGAGCTCATCTATGTGGGATAGGTGCTCTCGCAAAGCCCAAGTGCTGGACGCACGTCGAACCGATGATTCCCAGCTGCAAGAGGGTGTGTTTGTCATGCATGGCTTGTTGTCGCTTTCTTACACTTCTCTTATCCCAGAACATCGTCCGCGCAAGGTACAGCGGCTGATGAAGAGCAAGAAGCAAGTCAAATCGTCCGCTGAGTCTACGAAGAAGCATCGCGAGCCATCCGTGTCTACGAAGAAGCAAGTTGGGACATCCATGGTAACCAAGGTCAAGACCGATGCGCAACGCGAGCGCGCGCGTCACCGATTGAAGCAACGTCGCGCTGGGTGGACCCAACGCTGCCCATGCTGCGAAACAGATCAAGGAGGCGGTCCGCATCGAGTCCAACATTGACGTTAAGTCTCACGTTACTGGCAAGAGCTCGTTCATCGCGCCGTCGAAGTTCCGCGAGGAACAAGTTCAAAGCTCCACTTCGTCTGCCCGCACACCCTCTACGTTAGACCCCAACGTTTCGACGATGGTACGCGATCTTGTGGAGAAGCAGGGCGCTCTATACGTGGTTGCAGACGAAAGGTGTGCGCGTACAATGCACTGGCGCTGGTTGAGCTCACGATTAAAATTTGCAGGGCGTGATCATGACAGATAACAAGGGTCGCATCTACTGTGTCAAGGCGCCAGCATGCACAGATCCCGGCTATCTGGATGCGCAGCGTCATTGTGCGCAGGAGTTGAAGCGTCTGCAGGAAGAGCTCAGTATATGCCATGAGGACAACTCCCCCAGCACGAACACACGCGGCAACTTCTCGAAAATCCAGGTCGGCACTTCCTTTGGCGGTGGTCAGAAGGTGTGTTCTGTTTGTAGCCTCTTCTTCATTGCGGCTGAGAGTTCTTTAGCAGCCCACTCGTTTTTCGTCGGACATCGGTAGCGACGTCAAGTGCACCGCACGGCAGGAAAGGAATCGTCGACTCATTGGCACCTTCCTCAAGGATAAGAAAGTGCGCCGGGTCGTCCAGTACGCGCAATGTACGTGCATGTCGGTTCATAATACGCGTGCTGATTGTCGTTAGCATCTGCCAACAACGCGTTCCCGGAAGTGATGGCAGAGTATCGTCAGCTCAACGAGGACTTGAACCTCAACGAAGCGTTCCGCCTGGACGACGATGACGATGACGAAGACAAAGAACCATTCAACTATTATTTTGCGGCGATGACCTTCAATCTCGGCCCACAGGCGAGTTATATTTTCTTTGTGCACGTCCGTCTTGACTGACGGTGTATAGGTTACGACGCTCTTCCATCGCGACGCTATGAACTTGCAGCAGGGCATTTGCACCATCATCGCAATGGGCAAATATAACCCGAAGACTTCGGGTCACTTCATCATGAAGGAGCCCAACGCCGTCGTCGAGTTCGCCCCGGCGATATCCTCTTCGTCATGTCAGCGCTCATCACTCACGGCAACGCACCGTTGAAGTCACACGAGTACCGGCAATCGTGGACTTTCTACACCGCCGGTGGATTGTTCCGTTGGCGTTGTGCGGGCGAGAGATGTTTGAACGAGCTGCAGACGGACGAGGAAAAACGGGCATATATGCGCGCTGCCAAGAGTTGGAGTGAACTAGCTTGGGCTAACCTTCTGACCATTGATCAGCTTGTTCGATACTATGCTCGCGATTGATTCATGTAAAAGCTTTTAGAAGAAACAGACACTGCAATTATCGTCCAAGCGCTATTATGTTGAGAAACTTTACTTAATGGTAAGTAAGTACTTGCTCAATTAACCTCTCATAATCTGAGCCAACTTGTTATACTCAATTTTTTTTATTTTATTTTGAATATGCAGATTTATATGATGCGGTACACAAGCTGGGGTGCGGGCTCAAGTGCAAGGGCAATGCGCGAACCCAGCAATGGACTACGGCAACAAGGTATGTGCGCGAGCTCGAAATCGGGCTACAGCGACGGGCACGGGCTCAAGTGTGTGGCGCGAGCTCGGGCGCGGGCTACAGCGACGGGGGTGCACGAGTTCGGGTGCGGGCTCAAGTGCGTGGGCAGCGCGCGAGCTCGGGAACGGGCTACAGCGACTCGGGTGCACGAGCTCGGGCGCGGGCGCAAGTGTGTGGCGCGAGCTCGGGCGCGGACTACCGACGACGACGG
The DNA here is from genome assembly GCA_037042915.1 of Auricularia sp. M13. Lineage (NCBI taxonomy): Eukaryota > Fungi > Basidiomycota > Agaricomycetes > Auriculariales > Auriculariaceae > Auricularia > Auricularia sp. M13. The sequence continues at coordinate 575,775 of CM073194.1, read as the reverse complement.
GGTGCACGAGCTCGGGTGCGGGCTCAAGTGCGTGGGAAGCGCGCGAGCTCGGGAACGGGCTACAGCGACTCGGGTGCACGAGCTCGGGCGCGGGCTCGAGTGCGTACCGCGAGCTCGGGAGCGGGCTACAGCGACGGGGGTGCACGAGCTCGGGTGCGGGCTCAAGTGCGTGGGACGTGCGCGAGCTCGGGAACGGGCTACAGCGACTCGGGTGCACGAGCTCGGGCGCGGGCTCGAGTGCGTACCGCGAGCTCGGGGGCGGGCTACAGCGACGGGGGTGCACGAGCTCGGGTGCGGGCTCAAGTGCGTGGGAAGTGTGCGCGCACGGGAAAGGGGGTGCATGGTGCACAAGCTCGGGAGCGGGCTCAAGTGCAGCGGTGCGCGTGCGGGTGCGAGGACGGCGGCATGATGAAATGACGTATGAATCAGCAGTGCACAAGCTCGGGGCCGGGCTCAAGTGCAGGAGGACAAGGGCTAATGCTAGCGTAGCCCGCCGTGCGCGGGTTTATATACCTTCAAGTATAGGGGCGCACTAAGGTCCTTTACTAGCAATCACATGCTGTCATAGTATCTAATCTAATCAATGGCTATGACATCAGGCAGGGGCGCATCGACCTGAGTCGCCAGCTGAATCCAAAGTCCATCCGGGCAGCGCCCAGCTATAACAAACGCCTGCTTCACCTCGGGCGGTGCATACTTCCAGGTGCGTGCTGCCGCCGTATACAGCGCAGGGGACCAATCGCAGCGCGGAAACGCAGCGAGGAAGGCCTGTTTTAGTGTCTGCTGCGGCTGACGCTTGCAGCAGGCATCCATACCATCCGCCATGTCCACGGTGTACACGAGCGGGAACGCCAGCCGGCGCACAGCGCGCAGCAAGACGGTACGGGCTCCGCGCAAGTGTATGATATCGTCCATGCTGACAGGGAGCCAGTCGTCCACGCCCGCGTCAAAGACCTCCATAGTATTAAGAACAACGTTGTGAAGCTGAAGGCCGACGGTGTGGACGCAGACGACCGTGCGAAGGCTGAACGAGTCGTGGTGTACGGGATATCGCACCGTCATCGTCTGCGCCTACAAAGTAAGCCGGCGGCGCGGGCGTCTGCAACAGGTTGCATACCGCTGACCCTTGCTCTGCATCCACCGACAGCACGATCTCGATCACAACTGGCTCGGTGGTTGGTGTGTCAGATGCTGGCTGACGGCGAACACCGTGGCCCGTCGCTGGGCAGACGGCGAGCTGACAGCAATGGATACACTGTCGCAGACGACATCGATGATTGCCAGGCTTCGGGTGCGGCCGTCGACGGCGGCAGTCTGCGCCATCGCAGACGATGCGCTGCGGTGGGCCCTGTACGATGGGGCGCATGCGACGCGGGTCGACAGAGCCGAATGTCTGCAGGTTCCAAGCCGCGCATATTGTGCCGTATCGAGGACACTATATCAGGTGAGCTGCGAGCTTGTATTACGGGCATGCACAGTGCTCACAATTACTATAGCATGCCCGGCGTATTCTGGGTAGCTGTCGACGGTGGCCATGATGGTCGGATGGCGCTGTCGACAAGCAAGCTCTATGCACACAGCGGCTCGAGGTATACCTCTGGGGACATGGCGAGGTACTGTGACCAGCGGCATGGTGGGAAGACTTGGCTTCGCAGCGCACGCGGTGTGCTGGTGAGTGTTTGATAATTATGAGCCCAAGACCTCGCCCGATTGACCTGTACGCTGTGCTAGGACCCCGAGGTTCATTACATTACCCACTGAAACGTGAGAGAATCTCCCATCTCAAGGGATCGACGCAACCTGGTCCTTAAGCGATATCTGTATTCAACGGACTTCGGTCAGGCTCATGATCCCACCGGGACCTGCCGTGATGCGCGCGTTTTGACCTCTCGACGTGACCCAGCCCCAGCGTGACCTCGCGCAAGCCCCCATTGACTTATATGGCGTCTGCGTTCTGGCACCCACACAGTCATTCCCCACCCCGCTGGCCCGCGAACGTGCAACATGCCGCTCCCTTCCATCATCAGCGACGAGCCCGACGTCCTCTGCCCGGTGACGGAATGCGACCATGCTGCACGCTGGTACCGAGTGTACCGTGGTACAACGCCGATGAAGGTCGCCGCGGTATGTGCAGCGACGCTCGTGTGTGACCCAACATGCTCACTGTCGCCGTGTAGTGCAAGGAGCACGGTATAATCTACCAGCTCTCGTCTGCTCGCACCGTCATTCCGTTCAGCTTTGCACACGCTCGCACCCCAAACGAAGTCCAACTGGCCCTCGACAACCCAGATTGTTGCCTGATCTGCCGCCGTCGCAGCGACGTTCACTGCTCATTGATGTTGTGCTGCGAGTGCTGTGCCATCTTTCGCGTCCGCTGCCGCCTCCGCACCCATACTGCCCGTGGCCAAGCCATGTACCCGGAGCGCCCCGCCAAACCTCTCCAGGAACTTGACGTGCGGGATTTGCAAGTTGAGCACCGCATCAAGCTACTTGTATCCTGCGCTCATGTCTGGGTGGTGCGTACTCCGTCCCTGCTGTCGACGACGTTCAGCTCATCCTTCCCTCCAGGGCAGCCCAGTCCGCCCAGCTGGCCACAAAACCTACTCCATCACAATGTGCACGCGTGCCAGCCATCGCAGGTTCACCTACTACCACGAGCTCGCCACCAGTGATCGCACCATGCATGACCTTCGCCTCGACAACATTACCCTGGACCGTATCTACTACAACGACGCCTACGAAGAGGACGACCCTCCTTTTGCTGGGGATCTCGCATTCTACAAAGGGCATGCTATGTACGAGGAGTTGAACACCCACACCGCGGTGCTACGGCTTGTGGTGTACGTCGACGTCGCGGAGCTCGGGCGCCATGTCAACGATCTTCGACCGGAGGAGCTCGACTACAATCGAGATTGGGACACCCTCGGCAACGTCTTCGCTCACGTGCAGTGCGTCTTCCAGTCTCGCAACTTTGTATGTGCATTTTTCCCCCTATCCCTTCATGGTTGCCTGATTATTCACAGATCCAGGACGTGGATGCCGAGGGCGCGGATGGCGAGGCGGATTGGTGTGTTGTGGAGCTACCTCGCCGTCGGCTCAGGGTGGCCGACTGCCGATTCTATCTCAAGGACTTCTCCGACGAAGCCCGCACCATCCTTGGCATCGAAGATATTGCTGACGACTGCATCAACGACGGTCCCGACGTGGCTCTACAGTACGATCTCTATGATGAGGCCGAGGGGGGTGAGGTGACGGAGGTCACAGATGTGCAGATGAAGCTGGTCGTTCGAACGTAAAAGATAGAGAGATATTCTCCCCCGTAGCATCCATCAATTGCAGTTCTTCTGAGGCAACCTGAAACATCAATATGTTAAGCGGCACAGTGGGCCTGAGTCCTAAGCGAAATCAAATGCCGACGTAGCTTACTACACAATCATAGGAACAGGATTTGCGTGCTTCTCTGCCAAATCAACTGCGAAGCCCGTGGGAATCGGTGAGGTATGTACATTATCATCTCGATGGACCGTGCGGCTGAATGCTAAATGCCGGTTGACTCGGTCAATGGATTATGCGGGGACGATTGTTTCACAGGATATCATAAATGCATGCGCCCGGCGTGGTGTTCTGTGGAGTGCTCAGATGTCGCCACCAGGTGGTGGTGGACCCGATGATCCGCCCTCGTCGACTCTGCCAAAGCGCAGGGGCAAGCGTCACGTACAGCGGCCTATCTGGACGGTCGGCGATCCCAATCTCGTCGTCACCCCAGCATGCATGAAAGAGCTCAAGCCTGAGTTGTACAAGTTATACCAGTTGAAGCGCTCAGGTGCATCAAAAGCAGAAGTACGCATATACACTTCCCAGCACATCATTCCCATCTGGGAGGCGCACGGGCTGCACGTTGTGGACAAATTTCCTGAGCTTTATGACGCGGACTGCAAGTCGCAAGACGCTCGCACGGTAAAACTGTTTGCTTGCTTTTATGCTCCTAGCTGACAGCTGCGTAAGGCATTTCGGCAGGACGTTCGTAACAACTCACTCGCAGACTGCGTGTGGATCAAGATTTACGAACAGTCGCTCAATGCGTCGAACAAGAACACGCGGTGAGTATTTTCTAAATTCTTTACCCTCGTCGTCCGTGCTAACGGGGCCAGCACTGCAGCAACACCCGAGGGTGCCCTTCAGGCGGGTCAGTCTCGGCCGCCAACGACGGCTGATAAAGGTCGGGCGGATAGCGCAAGAGAGCTATATGCGCGGATGATCAAGGCCGACTTGGACCGTGAAATTGCCGAGAGGCTCGCCGCAGAGTTTGACGCTGCGGATTGGAACCAGGAGCGGATTCCGGTGCGAAATCGAGTTCTTTCTGACCGATGGGCGCTGTTGGACACGGAGGAGAAGATGCGCTATGCGGGGGCCGCACAGGAACTGTCCTCCGAGCGAAGTTCGCCCGCCAACTTGGAGGCGCAGGAGGAAGTGTAAGCATCGAGTCAATGCATTTCCCTGTCTAATTCGATTATTAGGATCGAGCAAGAGCTTATCCAAAAAATCGCAGATCTTATGGGAAAGCTCTCTTATCGCTCCACGAACATGGCCGTTTTCCAGCTCGCGCAACTCGATCCTACAACCGGCAACGTCGTAATCAAGTCGTACGTTTGTACTCTAAATACTTTCTATTATGTCTTACATGGGAACAGACTACAGGGTATAGGCGGGAAAGGCAAGGTTGGCGAGTGGCTCAAGAGCACAGAGCATAACCGGCACGATGAAGCTCTAAGAGATTACTGCATGCGGGTTTTACCAGGTATGGTCTTTCTTGCAGGTGGAAGTGGTCGCTGACATCTTTGTAGGTATTCACGCAGCCGAAGTCAAGCGACTGTCCAAAGTAGCAGTGCGCGCTACTCGCGGTAAGTTCGGTAAGTTCAGTACGGGTTGCTTTGGCATCTCATCTCACGCCGAGAATATACAGGCTCAAGCTCAATTGAGCAGACACCCAAACCGCCAGACCAGCAGGCGCTGCTGCTCCCGCAGACTCCGGTGCTGCCGGAGCAAACGCCCAGACCGCCAGATGTGCAGACGGTGCCGCTGCTTCAGCAGACGCCTGAGCCACCGCCGGAGCAGACGCCTGAGCCGCCGGAGCAGCAGATGCCTCAGCCGCCGCCGGAGCAGCAGACGCCCGAGCCGCCGCCCCAGCAGACGCCCGAGCCGCCGCCCCAGCAGACGCCCGAGCCGCCGGAGTTAACGCCCAAACCGCGGGATGTGCAGATGGTGCCGCTGCTTCAGCAGACACCGCAGCCGCCGGAGCAGCAGACGCCCAAGCCCGCGGAGCAGCTGACGCCGCAACCGCCGGAGCAACAGACGCCCATATCGTCGAACAGGCAGATGCTGGAGCCCCGGGAGCAGCAGACGGTGGAGCAGCACCAGACGCCTGTGCGCTCGAGGTTCGGATCGCAAGTCGTAAGTCGGGTTGTTCTAAGTTTAACATAATCGTTGATCGGCTGCAGCTTCCGACGCCAACTGCGTTCCCCAGCACACCCGGCGGCAGCCCTTTCCGCACCGTAGACCCGGAATCGCCTCTCACTCCCATACCCGCCGAATCAACCGCTGTGGGAAACGGAAAAAAGTATGTATTTTCTGGCAGTACACCCAGTGATTTTAAAGTCTTCACCAGGCGCAAGGTCAAGGATGGCAGCGATGCGCCGTTGAAACGGATGAGAGCTGCAGATGCCCAAACTTCCGATCGTACGATGCGCTCACGTGCGCATAAGGTACCGGCTCGGCCACGTGAACCGGCACCGGCGAGGAACATCGCTCGCACCGTCAAAAATACAGCACCTGCAACCGCAGGTAATGGACCTCAAAGGCCCAAGAGAGTATGCACTACAGGGGTAGATTACAAGGATAGCTAGGCTGGAAAACATAAAACAATGTTCTGGTTTTTACAATCTCGGCCGATGGGCCGTGTGTTTCCGAGAGAATTCAAAGTCCGGACTTCCCTTTCGTACTCGCCGTACCTGCGGCCTGCTAGGCTCTGTTGCCGCCAGCACGCTTGCTGCATCCGCATTCGTGGGTGTAGATTATATGCGCCGCCATTCGGTGGTGTATTACATCGTGACCAGGACTTCGGCTCTCGCTGTGTTTTTACAGGATGCCGCCTCGCAGCAAGCGTCCCCGTATCCGAGCGCCAGAGCTCACCCAAACTGTCTATACAGTCCAAACTACTGCTAGCTCTTCTACGTCTGTCGATGTAACTTCCGTTCACTCCCCTACCCGTACTTTACCATCGCTTTGCCATCTTTCGAGTGTCACGAGTCCCAAGAAACGCAAGGCTGCCGAAGTGTATGTACATAGTATAGAGTACAGTGCCAGGGAGGGTCCGTTACCAGCGGGCGATGATACAGCCTTGCAGCCAGCTCCTAGCTCGGCGCCTCACCGGCAAACCACAGGGCGGGCCAGGGGCGTGGGTACAACCCATGGCAAGGTACGCTGTGCTTTCGACTTGCGTGATACTTTTACTGACACTGAGTGTATAGACTACATCGGAATTCAACAAAGAATTCGAAAGGGCGCGAGCACAGTTGCTGGACGGTATGATGAGCTTGGAGTGGAACGAGGATGTTGGCAAAGTCTGCGACTGCAAAGAGCATGGACGTCGTCTTTATCGATGCCTTGACTGTTTTGGATCCTCCGTCCACTGTCATACCTGCTTCCTTGAGCGCCATGGGAGTCTGCCGCTGCACGCCATCGAGAAATGGAACGGGTCGTCATTCGAGCCCGCCGCGCTAGGCGATCACCCAGAATTCAAGGTACATCTTGGACACAACGGCGCTGCGTGCCCGACAACGTTGATGGAGGTTCAAGCCTGTGCTGAAGTCTTGCCTGAGCATCGTTACACTCACTCGATGACCGTGGTACACCTGAATGGTCATCACACCTTGAACTTCATCCTCTGCCGGTGTCGCGGCCCTCGACAGGAGCTGCCCAGCCTGGTGCATCAGCTCATGGGGGCACGCATCTTCCCAAGCACGTTCACTCGACCGACCGTCGGCTATACGTTCGAGCTTATGATGCATTGGCACTTGGAGTCGCTCCAGAGCAAAAAATCAACTTGGGACTACTGGCAGGCCGTGTGTCAGAAAAATAAACGCGGCAAGGAGAGAGTGAGTTTACATCTTCAGGATATTATTTTTTGGCTCATACCCCGAGAGAAAGGCTACCATGCATTTCTTCGAGCCGGACACTTTTGGCGCGTACTTAAAATGCAGCTTCGAAGCGGTCAGGCTCTCGGAATTGACGGGCATCTCCCCGCCAATCGTTGGCCTGGCTCGGTCATCGTCGCTTGCCCTGCGTGTCCAGAGCCAGAGTTCAATCTGCAGCCGGGCTGGCATGACTTGGCCAACGACGAGAAGCACAGGTGAGAGATCAGGCCTCCAGGATTCATGTATTCATGCGACACAAGGTTCAAATTCATCCTGTGGCACGGTACAGACGCGTCGTTCAAGGTTTATTTGAAGGTCAAACTTCGGGACGCTGGGGACACTTCCTTGCTCGATGGATGCGCTTTCCTTCCTCGACGCTCAGATTGGGAAGCATACATGTCCAAAAATAGCGATATTTCGCAGGCATGACCATTTATTCATCAAATGCCTAAGCAGTACTAATAAACTCTCAGGAGGTTGGATCGTGTCCTGGATACGACAAGATGCATAAAATCCAGGACCTCAGCAATCGAGAGGTTTCGGGTTTGTCTGCTGTGTGCTGCATACGTCACAGCTGCTTCCCGGCGATGGGAATGGTAGACTTGAAGCTGGGCGAAAAGTACGTCTGAGCACAGAGATTCGAGGCTGAAAAATGCTAATGTCTTCAGGTATTATATGATTGACCATGGCTGGGTATACGCCCAAGGACCGAAGCCTGACACCGACTTACCCCGCGCGCTGTCGAGTGACAGAGCCTGCTCTTTGTGCATCAACATCATGCGGCGTTTGCGAGACGAATTCCCCGACCGAGAGGACGTCCAGCAGATCGCGAAAGAGCTCGTGTGGGTTATACCCAAAATGCATATACAGGGTCATTGTGAGAAGTGTCAATATGTGTATCATCTTCTGTACACACCGGGTGCTGGGAGAGCGTGCGGAGAAGGGGTTGAGCGGCCGTGGGCAGAAACAAAGCTCGCGGCGGCCATATGTCGGGACGCGAACGCCGGTCATCGTCATGACATCCTCAACGACGTTCATAATTTCTGGAATTTCAACAAACTGGTTGGACTTGGTGAGTGCGGCTCGATTTGCTGTTGGCAAGGACTTAGAATATTTGTAAGCAAAATATCTTTACTCCCAGGCCGCAGAAGCACACAAACACATCGCCGTGTCCAAGGCAGAATTCGAGGAGTTTTCGAGCTCCATTGATCCTGCGCGCATAGCTGCCTGGGAAGCAGAGTATCCGACGGAGACAGCGGTGGTCAAGGACGATACTATTCGCGGGCGATACTGTGTTGACCCTGCCAACCGTGAAGTTCAAACACTAATCTGTGAAGAGCCAATCACTTACGCACTGATAGGCCCTAATCACAAGGACGTCATTGCAAGGCTTGAACGGGAGGAGCGTCTTCCTGGACAGATCCGTAAGAGCGGTGTTGTGGGCATGATGGCTAAAGGCGTGCAGTTAGCAGAAGATCAGTACGTGCCTTTCACAATTTACCGTTTACAGCTCAACGTGCGCAGAGTGCGACTACGTGGGAAAGCCGCCAACGCACGAAAGAATAAGCAGGACAAGGAAGCTCAGCAGAGCGTGAGACAAAAGCGTCGTAACTTGAGCGAGCGCATAGCCAGCTTTCGCCGACTGCAGCTCAGGCATATGCCTTACCTTGCCGAGGCTATTACGGAGGGTGAAATCGACTCCGGTGATTCCGAAGACGAGGAGAGTCTCGAGGAGACCGGTTACGCTGAGGATGTGCCGTTGATGCTACCCTCCTGGTTCAGCGAGGAGGAGCGGAAGGAGAATGGCGTGCCAGATCGCTTGGTCCACATGGAGCGAGAGCTTCGAAAGGCACATGCTGAGGGCACGCTCTCGAACCTGCGATTCAGCATTCGACTTTTCGGCTCCAATGCTGATGAAGCTCGAGATCAGGTGGACAGCACGGGTGGTAAGACGAGAGCGAGAGCATACCTAAAAAAAATGAAGTCCAAGCAAAATGTCTTTGTCAATATCTATTCGGAGCATCTAAGCGCGCTCAGGGCCTTGGGTCTGAGCCGGGAGGACACAACCTATCAGGATCTGGACACTACTATGCTGCGCGCTCACGCACCCGTCGACAAACCTCAGCCACTGAATGTTGGCAAGTCCAAGGGAGATGTTGCTTGGTTCTGGCGAGGGGAACTGGACGTTGGGCTTGTTTCCAAGCAGGAGAAAACCAAACTTGCTCTTCTGACAGATGACGGTGCGTGCAACGGACAGAGTTGTCTTTGCAAAATTAACATACTGCATAGACAACCGCGTCCGGTATTTTCGTTTGCAAGGCCATTATCGGCGCTGGTCTGAACAGATGTCGATTGTGGGCGCAGAATTTGGGCGCAGCGAACGGCACTTTTCTCGAATGCGTTCTATTTGGCAGGCCATCGGTAACCAGCAGGGCGAGAAAGCGGAGGAGATGGAGCATACTGCCGCAGCAGCGGCAGCAAACTACGGCCCCGATGTTCCGCGGTGGCAGCGTCAGCCCGCCGATGAGCTGCGTAGCCGGCAAATTGCACAAGGGGCTGCAGCCTATGCCTTCCAGAAGGCGTCATTTTATGGCGCTATGTTGGAGGAGGTCAAGCGGCTGAGAGCTACAGCCTGTGCTCAGTTCAAGGTAGCCGAAGGGTGGAATGAGTTCGACTCTGACCGTGAGTGTATGCTCAGCCCTCAGCATGCGTCGAGCTCATATTATCTATGCAGTGTACTCCGTAAACAAAGATAGCGTTTCGGCTTGAAATCGGAGGCTATTTATATTTTAATGTCATATGCGAGCGGACGGTCGGTGTAGTTAGCAGGGATATTTAGCGATTACTAGCGATGTCTACCGATCTTCACCGATTTTCAGCGATTTTGTGGTACAGCGATCACAAGCGATGGTGAACGCACCGGCTTTCCCTACACGCCGCTTTCCACCGATGCCCACCGATTTCGACCGAATATCCTCATCGGTGAGGCTTATTGTTCTATCCGTGCTGATTCCGTAGCTCAGCGATGCGAAGCGATGTCAACCGAAACCCAGCGATCACAAGCGGCCCAAAACGCTGTCCTCAGCGATGCCCAGCGATTTATACTGTAGTAACGTGTCTCTATCTACACTCGGATTACATTTACTTACTTTTCAAAAACGTGCCAAAGTGCGGCTTTCGCTTAACCGATGCGTTGCACAAAGTGCGGCAATCGCTTAAGCGAAAGTCCCCGGTACCATTGGCTCGAGGGATCGCCTCACGCAGTTGTCGTCAATTTCTAGTCACACCTCAGGCAGAGACTTGTGCGCTTGCAAGACGTAAGTAATTGTGAAAACTGCAACTGAATAAATTCCTCGTTATAATCGACGATAATAATAGAAAATCCAACAAGACGGAGTGCCCGTCATGGAGCTCAGACTTGCAATCAAGAAGAGGGCAACGAAAAGGAGCGCGGAAACTGCTGAGCCTGTGTCTGGTGAGTCAATATTTCTGCAAGGCCGACAGAGGACTTAGAGGAACTCACCCTGAATGTGCATCGCGGACGCGCCGTTGCCTGGCGGAGCCGGACCTGTCGCTATCGCCGTCGTTGTGCTCGCCGCCGGGGCAGCGTACATCGCCGTCCTCGTGCGTGTCTGGGAGAGATCAGGAGAGGGGCTCAGGAATTGACGGGGTAGACGCACGGCAAGGGGCATTAGCACTGGACGTCATGGTCGGCTTCGTGGTGTCTTGCTTGGCCTCTACCAGACACCCGTTCGGCGGCAGCGCGACGGTGCGCGCGCAGACGTCCGCCACGAAGTACTTTCAGCCAGCTTTAGCAAGTGCGCATGGGGTATCGAGCGGGATGCGCACCTGCAGCGAGTGCGAATTAAAGATGGCCAGCTCGGGCTTCTCCTTGGCGAGCGCGAGACAGTCGGTGTATGAGTCCGCGTGGTAGTCGACGACGGCGACGGTGGTAGTGGAAATGCGGTAGAAGCGATGGATGAGGTCCGTGCTCAAGTAGAAGCCCATCGAGCTGCCCGCGGCGGTGTACCCGAACATGCAGAACTCCTCGTTCGAACGAGAGGTCGCAGATCATAGTTTCCTTGGTCGCGTTTTTGCCGCGCCAGTGGCCGGCGTACGTGGGGTGCGCCTTGCAGCTGCGGAGTAAAGTGGCCGTGAGGACGGGAAAGGTGAAGGCGGCAAAAATACTGACTTGCCGTTCGGGTCGTCGCAACGCAGGAGCACGCCGTCCTTGGGGCCGTTAATCAAGCCCTCGTAGATCTGAGCAAACGCGTGCGCGCGATGGCGGTGAGAAAAATAGGGTCCTGGATAAAGCAAATACAATACGCACCGCTGCAGCATCCTCGACTTCGCAGCGTCGAATTAAGTTCTGTACTGGAGAGGATGTCTGTCAACGGAGTTCCACGAAAGAGTTATTTGCAGAGCACCGAGCTGAGCCAGAGAGATCGTGCGGACTTTCAAATCGGACAACGCGGTCGGAGTCATTCGTGCTTGATAAGGAAAAGATACAAGTACAAGTACACTTCGTTTATCTAGTCAAGAGATATGGACGGCTCGGATTTATCGCCGTGCGAGCATCTCAATCATTGCACATTTCGCTCGCTGCTTCAAGAAGAGGGATGATGCTCTCCGAACGCGGCGTGATGCAGCATTTGAACGGCACGGGGCAGCTGGATGATATCAGCCCCAAGGTTAAACGACGCGAGAGAGCATCAGCCGACGTGCCTGACAATGCCCGTATGGATTTTCCCACTCGGTGGGATTATCGCACCGTTCTCAACGTGATATCCAAAGTCGAAGCACTTCAGAGCGGTCGCAATCGTCAGATAAACCGAAGCGTCGGCGAAGTGCCGCCCAGGGCAGAGGCTGCGTTATTATCGTTGCCATGAGTACGAAGACGACCTTGAACCTGCGCGGGCGAGAAAACTCACCGTCTCCCGAACCCGTAGAACCCGGCCACTCGCGGATCCTGCGCGCTGCTGTCTATCTCGCCTCCCTTCATCCATCTGTCAGGATCAAACGTGTTGGGGTCCGGATACGTCTCTTCGTCGTGCATCATCGCCCTGAGATACCGGTGAGCATCCATTTCCCGAGGGATGCAAGTGAAGTCGAAGGACGCACCAGACATTGGCTACTACCGTGGTTCCCTTCTCAATCAGCATTCCCTGGTAAACGTCGTCCTCTTCGACGGCGTGGGGGAGAGCTTTCGGATCGAAGTCAAGGTCAGTCTTACTTCCCAAACGCGAGTTGAGAAGATGCGAAGTATTCCTCACCCTGCGGCGTAACTGGGAATTTCCGGTATGTTTCCCTAATGATGGCCTCGACGTACGGAAGAGAGCTTTGGTCGGCGAAATCAGGAAGCCGATCTCCGAGCACACGATCGAGTTCTTGTTGCGCTTTCTTCTGGCATTCTGGCCAGAGGACCATGGCCATGACAAAGGAGATCAACGTCCCGACCGTCGTGTCTGCTCCTCCTGTTTCCTGGCGGGTGAGAATGACCAGAACGGCAGGCTATGTATAATAATGCACGCCGGCGCACCTAGGTACGAGACGGCGCATGCGTCCTTGATCGCTTGCACGGTCACGGTGGGATCTTCCTGCATAAGATCGAGGTTCTCGGAAACCATGCACGGCTGCCCGACACCCTCATTCTAGAAAAGTATCTGCCATTAGAAAGGTGAGAGCATTAGAGGTAAGAATGACGTACAATATCGTCGATGGTGCGTCCGTAAGGCACCTCGCACATATCCATCGGATACTTGTGCAAGACGCGTACACTCTTCGTCCACTGGCCGAAGAAGGGTACCCACTCCGGGATGCGCAGCACTAGGTGTAGACGTATGAGCAGCGGCCACTCCGCCAGTGGACGACTCACGGAATGGCAGCTGGTCGACGGGAGTACTTCCCGGCATCGTCAATCGCCCCACAACCTCCATGCCTTTCTCGGCGATATCGACGTATGGGTCGTTTTCATCTGCGACGTTGATGCCGTAGACGACTTTCATGATATTAGCCGCAGCAGACCTGGAACCGAGCGTGAGATGAAGAGATTTGCGGCGCGAGCGGTTGAACGAGTATACTCGCCAGCGGATGTGGCGATGGAAGTTTTCCGGCGTGCGGAGGAGGTTGCGCGCAAACTCGACGCAGGACCGGCGAATGAGCCCGTGCATCTGCGCAGTCGCATTCGCGTAAAACTTCTGATGCACCATGCGGCGGCGGATGCGCCATGCTTCAGTGTGGCCCATGTTTGCGACGTCCCACCCGTAGCCCACGCTGAGCGCACAGGATTGACGATGAGCCCTTTTCTTGCAGTCGTATTATGTAGTACTCACGCATCTGCCATGTAGTACGGCGGCCGGTCCGAGTAGATCGCACCGCGCTTCTCGAGAAGCTCGCTGGCGATTTTGACGTCGCTGACGACGACTACTGCGCGGTTGAGGATCTTGAAATGCATGATTGGTCCTTATAGCGGGATGTAGGGTTCAATGTTGAATGAATGAGATGAAACTGCGCCCAGCTGAAGCGGCAAATACGCACCGTATTTCTTCGCGAGCTCGAAGTAGGTAAGGTGGCTGTCAACGGAGGGAACGTCGAAGATATTCCCTAGGAGAGGAACACCGGGTGGGCCGGGCGGCAAGCGCACACCGGACCGGCGTCGTTTCATCGTCGTCCAGAGCCATTTGCCGCAGACGAGCATCGCCATTGCGGCAAAGGAAGCGAGCACGAGTACAATACCACCAGCCATTACTAAGATGTGCTGAGGAAGACCGGGTAAGAACGAGTCCGCGTACGCTGCTGGGGGTCCCTGTATATATGTAGGAACCGCGGCCGCAGTATACTGACGGCATGGGACCCCAATCCATCTGTAGCATGGGGTTGCTATTCATTCGAGTCAGTGACGACACCAAGTCTTCCCAGCTGGGTCCTGAGCCGCCAACCACGAGCAGCGGCAATCCTCCGTACGGGCGGCACGCGCATTGGAGTCGAACCAGAAGTTGTGGAACCCTCTTCACAGATGGTAACACCGTATGTGGAGGCCTTGGTCGGAGAGGCTCTAAATGAATAGCTCCGACTTTGAATATCCTCTCGGCCTGTATCGGCATTGCGTCTTCTGGGAAAGACTTCAGATCGCTCCAATCAAGTATCATGACAGCACGGGCGGATACATTGGAGAACGAGTTGCCACTTGGCCTGTGTGGTGATGCAGTTAACGGTCCCGCCGTGAATGAGCACAGAGCGCTTTGCGCGGCGCGGCAGGGATTCGACTAACACCGAACCTCTGTCTGCGCCAATGCCAGCAAAGCTAACAACGAAGAATTCTCGATGCGGGATCATAGACGTCAAGATTGCCCCGTCCTCGGCGAGCGCGACGTCCGCAATATGTGCCAGAGGCAGGTAGCACCGGCGACCAGGATGATGACACAGTTAACGCGATATCATAGTTATAATCGGGCGAGCACATCAAGATATTTGAACCGCATTCCAAGCCCTGAACGCAATATATCGCCCATGATAGCAGTAAAGAGCAGAGAGCATCGGCCAAGAAGAAAGCTGGGATGGCAGAATAGACCGAGCGGTGAAGACAGCAAAGTGCGCAGAGCATGCAGAAATGTATGTGGTACCGGGCGATGACGGCGAGCGGCAGCTAGACATTCCTTAGCAGGCAGCAGCAAGAGTGAAAAATGGGTTTCATTCTCCGAGATCGGCTGAGACGGCCGTAACTCCGCGTTGCAGCCAGTTGAAACACCCGATGAACAGCAACTGTCCAGAAACAATATCCAGCACAACGGAGAATGTACGGTGGAGCGGAAACATGCGCGATAATATCCTCCAATCCAGTATGTATGTATCTTTACCGCATTTGGTCTGTTGGTACTCTATCCTAACGGCCGCAGAACCCCAGCAGCCGCATGCCCGCCCGCCACTGGCCTATGCAACTTGTTCTCGCCTTCGAGCCCGCGCATATCAAAATGTGAATGAACGACTCTGAAAATAGGTACGGACCAGGCAAAACCGTGAACGTCGCGCTCACGAACGCATCTGAATTTTCCGTCTCTGCGGAACCCAGTCAGCGCATCAGCATCTCAGACATACTCGAGACCAAATCGCAATGCAAGACGTCCCATACGATCCCCGTATCGTAAAAGAGTCGTGCGATCAGGCAGCGAACAAAGCCGACTCACGCAAATCCCTCAAAGCCCAAAACGTCGCACTCAACTCCCGCACGCCAACCTCGAGCATGAAGAATCCGCAAAACGCGCCCTCGCTCCACTGCAGCTCGGTGTTGAGGCCCACGAGCGCCGCAGAGAGCGCGTCCGCCGCGGGCGGGGCGATGTCCGTGCCGAAGGGCGAGGGCGAGCTCACTGCTGTCCCGGCGAACTCGACGCCTAAGGCAGCGTGTCCGGTCGTGGGGTCGTAACTACGCAAGTAGCATCAGCAGCGGCATGTGAAGAGACGGAGAAGGTAGGAGCCAGGGTGTGCGGACCTCGTGTCGTTGGGGACTGCGTTACGTGGGAGATTCATTCAGTGAGCGTCATGAAAGAGGATGTAAGATGGAGAAGCAGAGACGTACACGCTAGATCAGACACCCAGTTCGCATGCGAGTCCCCGCTGAGCACGACGACATTATCTATCTTATTCTTCTGGATGTGATCAAGGATGCGCTGGCGGTTGGCGCGGTAGCCATCCCATTGGTCCTATGGCAACAGTAGATGTTCCATCAGCATGATCAAGCGCATAAAAAACGGTGGAAAACCCACAAAGTTGACTGACAGGAAAGGGGCCGCGATTAGGATGGGACTGTGGCGCGAGAGCGCTGACTCACACGTCGTCCCCTCAGACAGCTGCGAGAAAACCACCTGCTGCCTTCATCCGCGTGGTCAGCTCTCAGCCCAATTCCCAATGCAGTCAATGCGCACCCAACGACCCGCCACAGCGCCCCGCGTTTCTTGCTCCTCAACAATCGGTCAGAGAACCCTAGCTCCGCGTCAGTGAGTCCCAACCGCAGTTGAATTGCCGCCAGCCGGCGTCAGGTGCAGACGTACATTCCTCCTGCGCGACGCCCATCATACTGCGTCGCGGCTGGTCCGCGAGCGAGGCGACCACTACATAGAAGTTAGTGAGGCGAAGAAGAAATGAAAGACGACGCACGCGCACGATTCCACCCGTCGTCCGTCACATCGCGGTCGTACTGTCCTACACCATCGCACCATCATAACTTCAGCTGGGGTGACTGTTAGAGAGGGTGCGTACGAGTGTCGAGCATCGTGAGATCCTGCACGCAGAGTCAGCCGCAGTGGAATGAAGGGCATGGCGCGGGCGGCGTGTGATGAGAAGGGTGGGAAGGGGAGGAAGGGACGCACCAGCAGCTTCCCGACGCGGAAATTGCGCCAGATGCGTAGCTTGTCGTCCGCAGCGACCTGGCGTATCTGCATCCCAGTTCCAGCGTCAGCGGAAGGGCCATTTCAGGCAACGCGCACCGGCATCCACTCGTGATACGCCCGCACGCCCGCCATCTTGCGGTCCGTGAAGCATCTAGCAAGGCATCCAGCGCATCAACCATCCAATACCCCGCACAATGAGAACAAACCAGCCAGGGAAATGATAAGGCGCAAGCACTCACGTCTGACTCGGCGAAAACGCACACCCGCCACTCGCAACACTGTCATTACTGTCCGTGGAGCCCGCCTTCCACGTGTTGTCCGCGACCTCGTGGTCGTCCCATACCGCAATCCACGGCGCCGGCGCGTGCGCTGCGAGCAGGGCGCTGTCGGTGCGGTAGAGCGCGAGACGCTCTCGGTAGTCCGTGAGCGTGGCGAGTTCGCGGTCAGAGAGGATGCGATTGATTGCGTGCCTGCAATACAGTGAGTGTGGGAAGGAAAACGCGAGTGGAAGAGAGGGAGCTACCCGTTGCCGTCTGCCGATGCGTCAGCACAGCGACACAGCTAAACATAGAGGAGAACGCACAATCGCCGTCCTTGTACTCGTAATACTGCACGCAGTCAGCTTTAGCGTCGTCGACCGCTGTCTAATACGCACGTAGTCCCCCAAATGAACGAACACGTCCGCCTTTTGCTCAACGGCGACGCGATACGCATTGAAGAACCCAAACGGGAAGTTGGCACAGCTGAACACGGCAAGCTTGAGCGGCCGCCCGCCGTTGACCTTCGCAGCGGGCGTGTTCGGATTGGCGAAGGTGCGCGTGCGGCCGAGGGGCGAGCTGCGTTGTTTGTTCGTGCAATCGGCAAATTGATACCTTCAGCAGGCGTCAGCGGTAAAGCGCCGAACACGCGCGCGGATCGCACGCACCAGTACACGGTATCGGGAAGCAGCCCCGCCGCCTCGACCTTGAGTGTCCAGTCGACGTCGGCGCTGGTGAACGCGTCTCCCGAGTCGACAGGCCGGCCGGCGCGGTGCGCGTTGTCCCAGATCGCGAACGAGACGCAGATGGGTACGCTCGCGTCGGGAGACGTCCCGTCCATTGGCGCGGCGCGCGTCCAGAGAAGGACGCTTGTGCTCAGCGGGTCGCCCTGCGTCAACCGTTTTTAAGTTCCAAAGAGAACTGGCATGTGCAGTGCATGGAATGGACGCACGGAGGCGACGCTGTGCGTGAAGTTGATCCCGCCCGCCCAGATAAAGGGCGCCTGGGCGTCGTGAGTATTGAATATTGGGTGCACATATATTGAATACTCTGAATGACGCACATTGCTGAAGTCCGCCCCGCCGTAGAGCACATAATGTTCGTCGCGGAAGCGAGATGCGTCAGCGAGCTGGCGCTTCGCATGGCGCCGTTCAAGCGATGCAGAATCATAGCCGAGCTGAAATACGTCACAAAATCAGTAACCGAAAACTGAAGAGATCTTTGTAAGTCGTCTCACATGAGTGGAAGGCAATGTTGCGCGCATACGGCGATGCCGTGCCGCTGACATACCGAGCGAGCGCAGCCGCAAATACAGCCAGCGTAAACAGTAGCATCTTGCTGGTGCGAGAGCGGTAAACGGAAGTCTGCAAGACGGCGCCCGCGATTATATATCGGCCAGCTCGCACGTTCGTCGCGTCCAATGCGGTTCCCATGCACCGTCAGCCAGGGGCCTACGTTCGCAGCATCTGCCACACATGTCGCGGCTCTGTGGGTGGCGGGAAGGCGGAGGCGGGCTGCCGCGAGGCGTCGAAGCTGAAGATGACAGCGGCAGCAGACGCGTGCTCAGAAGTCTGCGCCGCCCTGATCGGACTATGAACTCGCGTTTTCTGCTCTTCTCGGAGCACCACGCGGCAGCCCCACATACTCTTGGCCGCAAAGGCGATGAGCTGCTTGAGCCCCGACGCAGGGCACGCTATACACATCCTCGTGGCGGAACGTACACCCCGACCGATCCTGGGCGCGCAATCTGATATCAAAATCGGGGACCCTCAGGATGTCGGCGGGCCGCGCGTGTCGTTGTCAATGCAAGTGACGATGAAGGCCGTGCAGGAGCGTATCGTCGAAGCGCAGGTGCATAGTTCAGATGCCGCGGCCCGCCGCGCTTTTCGGCGATGGAGATTGTTATCTTCGTCGGCCAGTAGCAAACGTCGTATATGCTCCGCAAGAACCGGTTCTATGGGACGACGGAGACCTATGCCGCAAAGCTGTGCGCAGGAGATGTCTAGAGATTTTTTAACTCGCTCCAGGTAGCAAAGAAGTGATGTTGGCAAAGGTTGGCAAGCGCGGGAGATGACATAGGACGCAGCACGATTGTTTCCACTGGCGCATTTATATGAGATCTACCCCGTTCGAAACTTAGAGATGGTCAGAGGCAAGTTGCGGAGATTCCCGTTCCGGGCCCGCTCAATTTGCGCTCCGCCCTCCGCTGCTTGCACTCACATCGTCTATCCATTCATCGCTCGCCACCATCTTCGCGCGCTCTATACCCGCCGCCTTTCCTGAGCCTGACGAGGTTTGCGTCAGCCTGCCTTGCGCGATTGTTGCTATGGCTAGCTAGCGGCAAATGCAATCGCGCTCTTCCGCTCCCCGATTACTCCAGGTCAAGCTCGTCCTGCGCCGTCTGAAGATATTGGCTAGACTTGAGCGCCATTTTCGCTGCTAGTGGCTGGCTTGTCGGGGTTTTATCGCATCGTTACGTACCCTCGAAACCCATTGTCTCTTGATTGCAGCTGAAGCAACGATTCGCCATATCCACCGCCTCCTGTAATATTGAAATGATTTCATGCTGGAACTCCCTGCCTCTCCAGCTTGAAGAACCACCAAAGACTCACAACGACCGTCGATATGCACCGGCATAGATTTGACCAGGTCCTGCTCGTCTGTCATCTGGCTCTGGGGAGCTCTCAAACTGCACTGTGTTGATGTCTGCGATGGATGGGAACCCTAATCTGGAACATTCTTCACATCTCGGCGTTTATGGCTCATCAACATTTCAAGTCGCTCAGGCCGGGGTCCAAGCTTCTCGGACGTGCTACCCTGGCATCACAAAATCTTAGATTCACTAACACGGCACGAGGTTAGATCTCCAGCCCCTCGCTGAGTTGCACTGGTAGTCCGGACAATGCGGCGATGGAACAATGTTGAGCGCACCGATAAGGGGAAAGCACCGTGCTGTGACTTCGGCGAGGCTTGGTGTCTAAAATGCAATGGACGCCACCCGCACCCGTCAAGGCGTATAAAAGCGCCGCAGTCAGCATTCAACGCCGACCTCAACTTGGGTCATGAAGCTTCGATACTTCGTCGACGACTCGCTCCCCCGCAGAATCGCTCTCATCATCTGCTTTCCTGATGGATCATTACGCGCACGAACCTTATTCTCAGACGATACAGTCTTCAACGCGGCCTGATGGACGAAGGCGCACACGCCGCAAGAGCCGAATGTGGTCGTGGTGGGATTTCATTTCGGCATCCGGTCGGCACGAGCACTAACGCCGACGTCCAGCCCCCTCCGCGCCCATTCTCCAGAGCTTCTTGACGACTGCAAAGCTGCCTTTGTCTCTGACGCCCGCAGAACCCACGCTTTGTTCCAAGAGGGCGTACAGGGGCGTGGAACAGGCAGCGCGGTGGAACGGATCCGCGCCCGGTTTCCGAGTGTGGTTCCAGCAACTGTGGTGGGGAGGACGGTATAAAACACCCCCGACGGATCATCCGAAAGATTTTCACTCTTGCCTCCTCCCACCACCTTCGCAGTTACTGTTCGCCCCGCTCTCACGACAGACAACGACATGGACGCCAGCCCGACGCCGACCATCCCTCTGCGCGGCCCCCGCTTCACCTCCCCGGCCGCGAGCACTTCCCGGACGCCATCGCCGAGCGTCCCACTGCGCGGCCCGCGCTTCACGTCCCCCCGCAACGACACGGCCGCCAGTACCTCCAGGACGGCATCGCCGACGGACGGCTTGCGCGGCGCCCCGTCCACTGCACGCCAGGCAGACGATGAGTCGCCGTCACCACCGCCCTCTCGGCCGCGCAGCAGCTCGATGCCAGTCTCGATGGGCACCGGTCGTCTGCGTAGCCGCCGACCAGACGAGAGCGCGAGCGGGTCTGGTAGCGTCGCCGTGCCCGACGCCCCGAGTGACTCCGGCGACATCGTCATGGCCGACGATGCCTTGAACGCCTCCGCCACCTCGCCCGACGTGCTCATGGCCAGTGAGCAGGCACCCCCGCCCCACAACTCGCTCGATGTTACGATGTCGGACTCGCCTATCGCCAGCACCTCGACCGTGCTCACCCTGCGCAGACAATCGATCGCTCAGCAGCTGCCGATGGACGTTCTGTCGCTGATTATCCTGGCGTGGTACGACGCAGAAATGAAGGACTCCATCTGGACCTCGCGCCGCATCCCGTTCGCAGCGTCGCGCATCTGCGGTTCGTGGCGACAAGCCGCCCAGTCCACGCACCGGCTCTGGACGGATGCGTCGTTCTCCCTAAGCGCAATGGTCGGCCGGCGCGCGTGGCTCGCGTACCAAGAATGCTACGCGCGGTTCTCGGGTGCGCTGAGTGTCAGCGTGCGCATCTCCTGCGACGCGTCCGCAGCGCCGGCCGGCGACCGCGACTGGGATCTGTTCCGCGCTCGCATCCTCCCGCGCGCGCGCGTAATCGACGTCGAGGTCGACGAGCTGACGTCGTACACCGGCGTGCTGGCCGGCCTTGCGCTCCAGCACCTGACGACGCTGCGGGTCGCGTCGTCGTATCACCTCCCGCCGCAGGACTACCCGTACCTGAACCTCAGCATGCGTGCGCCGCGGTTGAGGACCATCTCATTCCTTCGCACCTTCATGGACTTCGAGGACGTGATGGATCCGGCGACCAACCCGCTCTGGGGTGCGAGGACACTGGAGGTCGAGCGCGCGGAGTACACCCTTGGGGAGCTGCGGGGCCTGGCGTCGGTTACACCGGAGCTCCTTGATTTTAGCATGACGGTCCAGGGCCTCTGGGACACGGAGGACGAGCCCTTCGTCTGGGCACGGCTGGAGGTCCTGCGCGTCGATGTCACCGCCATCTACTCGGATGCAATGCCCTACCGTCTGCAGCTTCCCGCACTGAAGTTGCTCGAGATACGGGATGTTAAGTACAACTGGAGTTTTTGGCGCCAGTTTGTAGAAGTATCATGCCCTGGTCTCAAGCAGCTCTGCATCGTCCGGAATCACATGGACCAGGGGCAGCAGTTCGTCGACGGCATGGGCGGCCTGCGCCAGATCCGCCGCCTCGTCCTGCGCGACGGAAGTCTCAACGAACGCATCGTCGAGCTGCTCGCCACGCCGCGGCCGGAGGGCGGCATAGCGTTCCCCAACTTGCGCGAGCTGCGCTTCGAGAACACCGTGGCTAAGTATGGCTTCCGGTTCCCTGGGCTGCAGAGATTCCTCGAGTTCCGCTATGAGCACTTGGCGCGCAGTGGGCTTGACGGCGCGTTTGATCTGCATTGCGACTTCAGGCGCAGGCTCCGCGACGACAAGGAGAATGCACACAAAATGCTGGTGGAGCGGGAGATTGCGGGATGGAATGCTGAGGCTCGGCAAAAGTACCTGGGCTACTGACCGATTTGTGTTTTGCTGTCCCTTGCTTTGATCTGTGTATGCTATTTTGTACCCACTGCGAGTCAATGCTGTGTAGTTCGCAATACCAAGTATCATTTAGAGCGTGTGAACACGGCGCCCGATAACCAAGCTCGGTTTGTGAATAAACCTGTGATGCCGGCTTGAATGGCGATCAATCTGACTGGAGGTTCACTGCCTTGCTTATTACAGAAATTGAGAGCGGATGCCTTTTGTCTATTCAGCTCAGAAGAACTCAAATTAGCGAGACGTCGTGCAAGTCATTCTATGAACGTTACAGCAAGAATCATTTTCGTAGACGCGACTTCGAGTCGTTTTCAGAGATGTTCTGAATCAGCACATCGTCACCGCATTAAAGCTGCGCGAGGACCTGAGCGATGACCGGCTCGCCGCGACCCTGGCGAAGCGCATCATAGACAATCCCAACAGCAGAACCAATGCTGGGGCTCTGGTGGCCGCCGCTGAAGACGTCGCCCTTGCGCAGCTTGATGCCGAGCTCGACGCGTACGAACTCGTAAAGAACGCGCGTTCCGCGGCCGAGATGCTGCGCGGCGGCGCCGTGCTTGTACCCGTCGCGCGCGGCGCGCAGGAGTTCAAAGGCCTTCTTAGCTCCGGCCTCACGCCACGCGGCGACAGCCATAGGAAGGTCGCCGTATCCCAGCGGCGTGGCGGCGCCGTTGCCGTTCGACACGCCGTTGCCTTTGCCGTTCGCCGCGCCCTTCGCCGCGCCGAGGAACTCGAGCACACCGGCGCTGGCGAACCAGAATGCGTCTGCCATGCGCGCCTGTGCGTCCATCGCGGCCGTGTGCTCGAGCCTGGTGCGGATGTTGTCCTCGACGACCTTGGTGAGTGCCGGGATCTGCGCCGGCGCGACGAAGGAACCGAGGTGCGCGGAGAGCTGCTCGGGGAGCGCGGCGGCTAGGGAGGCGCGGAAGGTCAAGTCGATGACGCGGAGGTCAAGAGCTTGGCAGGCGAGGTAGAGGTGCGAAGCAAGAATCTACGAAGAATGATATAAATATCAATTCTTCACAATTGAACAAGATGAGAGCGCGCACCATGGTGAGGAGATCGGCCGCCTCGAGGGTCTTGCGGGCGGAGACGAGTGCCATTCTGCGTAAATGAAATGTGTAAGCCACAAATCCTTGTCCAAAGAACCGCACACTCACGAATTGATCGCCTGGTTGTGCTGTTCCGCACTCTGGACGTGCGTCGACACGGGGTTCGTGACATGTCCGAGTTCGGCGAGGTACGAAGCCATGTGAACATCGAGACCCTTGCAGTGGTAGTCCGTGCTGGGCTCGTCAAAGGCGAGGCAGCTGGGAAGACCACGGTTCATCGCCACACTGCACACCCTTCGTTAGACTACCATAGAGAGAAAGGGGACATGCGCACTTGATCAACTCGGTCGCCTGTCCATAGCTCATCTTGCCAAGGTTCTGCAGAGCGAGGCGGACCTTCTCCGCCTGGTTCGTCACGGTCATCGCCTGGAAGTTGCCACAGTGGTGGACCTTGCCGTGCTCGACGTCAATCAGAGCTAAATATCGGGGTCAGAGAGAACCACGTGCGCGGCTATTTTGATCGGCACTTACGGTTGTCAGTCGTGGTATTGAGCTCCTGCTGGAGCGCGACAGCTGCGGCGACAATGTCCTCGACCTGGGGACCCGACCACTGTTGAGGGTCAGTCAGTGAACATTGAATTATATACGGTGAGCACATACCTGAGGCGACGTGCGCAGCGCATAACGATCCTGACGCAGAATAAGCTTGTCAAGTTCGGACCGCACTGGCACCTCCTCATCGTCCGACACGAGATTCGATCCGGACAGCTAGTTCTGCATAAGTATCTGCGTAAGGTTATCATGAGGTTTACGCACCAGACTGGCAATTATCCTCGCGGTCTCTGCCTGGCCAGGATGGGGACGCGCGACCTCGTGGATGAAGGGGTGGAAGGATCCAGCGCGTCCGACCATTGCCTCGACTGTCAACGCCGTGGTTCCAAGCGCGAGGGCTGCCAAGAACGCCGCGTTATGGACCATGAGCGCGCCTGCAGAAGCCGAGAACGCAGTGCCGTTGATGAGTCTGCGAACGACCACGATTCAGTCATAGCCGAAAGGCAACACTGTAGATTACGCACCCAAGACCTTCTTTGGGCCCGAGAGGGATGGGTTTCATGCCAACGAGCTTCAGCGCCTCCACCGCGGACACGATAGAACCGCTCTGCGACCTGCGCAAGGTCGCATCGAGTCAGATTCATGGTCGCGCGATGAACAGGAATGTACGCACTTCTCATCCCACACGTGGACACGCACGTCCGGGTGGCCAACGACCGCGCCGACGCAGAATCCGAGCGGCCCAATATCGCCGCTGGCAGAGATGCTGCCGCGCAGCGGCACAAGCGGTGTTGCGCGCGCATTGAGCAAGCGCGTGAACGCGTCGAGGATCTCGAAGCGCACGCCGGAGTGACCGCGCACGAGCGAGTTGGTGCGCACCATGAGCGCGCCGCGGGTGATGGCGTCGGGCATGAGCGTGTTGCCGCCCAGCAGCGGCGAGAGCTCCCCGCGCGGCCCATCGGGCACGGTCGCGGTGGAGATGAGGCCGCTCATGACGTGCTCGATGAGCGCAATCTGCAGGCCGGGAGGGTCCAGCGTGCGCAGGTCGGCGCTGCCGCCGAAGCCGGTGTTCAGGCCGTAGATGGAGATGTCAACCTAAACGTCAAACCAGCAGGGTCGTGTCAACTCCGATTCGCCGAAGCTGGAGAGTCGATGCGGGCTGACCTTCGAGTTAACGAAGTTGACGGAGTCGTCAACACGCTTGCGCAGCTTTGGGTCGTTCGGGATGCTGACCGGCGCAAACGAGCGCGCCGCTGCAACCACACCGCCGAGCGTGAGGGAGTAGCCGTCAAGAACGACATCGCCCTTTACGTTCTGCGAGTCCTTGTGAAGAGCGGAGATGAGAGAAGCCAGAGACATTGCTAATTTTTGTGTGGGGATGAAGCACGAGCCTTTGCCCTAGGCTTCGTGGCCAGCTTTTATGGCGGACAGAGTCGTGAAACATAAAAATGAAGGCGGCATGAGCGAGAACGCACTACTGAATCAAGCGCGCAGGGCAAGGAAAGAAGCGTGTCAGATTTTCACTATTTCCCGGTTCAGGGAACTAGTGTGAGCCAGACTGCGTACGACGTGCACTAGAAGGCTCGCGCTCTGCACGACACCGTGGCGGATGCGAGAAATCTGAAGCTCAGTCGATCGGAATGCATGTTCTCCGGGGGATGAGCCGCCATCTAGGCCAGATGTAGGAACCGTAGCATGAGAACGTCGGTAGCGCAGTGCATGGAGTGGAGCCAAAGGGACCGGTGAGTCAATGCGGGCCTCCGACTCGCAGTCAATGAGACATGACCGACATGCAGACTGCCACAAATCGTGGGTTTCCGCACAACAGTCCCAACATGAAGCAGAGTCCCGTGTAGCAGCAAAGCTTATCATATCCAAGCAACCAGAACTTGAAAAATGTCGTTACTACGCACGCGTCTGGCCTGGAGGCAAGTGACAGGCGCGGGCTTAGCACCGGAAAAGGCTCGTCCGGGTTCGGCGCGTTCATAATTGGCGCCTGCAACGTGCGCTTTGCCAAGAGCAGCAGAGCGTCTGAACAATGGCCGAGGAGCACTAAAACGCGCCGGAGATGGTAGAAGGCAAAGAGTGCATGCCAAAAATGTCGGCGCTTCAAATCCGTCGCTCTAAACACAAGCCTCCGAAGTGTATAGCTTATATGGTGACAGCCTGACGCGACCTATCAATCCGTCAAGCACGACGAAGAATGCGACTCCCGGACCGAGTCTACGCGAGCGCGGAGGTGCAATGTATAGGACTGCGCCAACTGAAGTTGCACCATGATAATACAATTTTTTCATGACAGCGAACGAAGCACTGGTAGAACTATCACGTTATTCCATAAGGTTACAGACAAGCAGAGAGCAAGAATTCGAAATCAAGTTACGTCTCTACACTTCACGGGTATGCGGTATGCGCACCAACTGCCAAAATGACCCACATAGCACTGTCCTATAGGCAGGGCCAGTCACACCTTCACCACACCCGGCGTATCTGGCCGCGTAGTGACCATGACGAACTGCGTCTCCTTCATGCCCTTGAACGACGCGCTCTGAATCACAGTAGGCGCACTGAGGATCTGACGTTGACGGCGGCGGCGGACGTAGAAGTATGCGCCGAAGCCGATGAGAAGGAATGCAACGAGCGGCACGAGGACTGCTGCGATCAGCAGGCCTGGGCGCGGGCTGGCCTGGGATGGGCTGGATTGCGAGTTGCCATGGTCTGATTGCGCCGAGCCAGCAGGAGAGGACGCCGATGTGGACGGAGAAGCTGTAGGAAGTGTGCTCTGCGTCGAACTGCGTGAGGACGACTTGGTGTCAGGGGCCGTTCCGCTGCGCAAATGCATTAAATTAGTCGCGCAAAACTCCAGGGAGGGCCACGTAGGGACGCACGTAGCGTTGGCGATTAGGAACGCCATCTCGTTCGGCCGGTTCGACACGGACGTCAGGATCGTGAGGTTGTGGCGCTCCTGCGGCGCGAGCTGCGGCCATTCGGCGAACGGCACACACGCTGCCTGACCGCC
The DNA here is from genome assembly GCA_037042915.1 of Auricularia sp. M13. NCBI lineage: Eukaryota > Fungi > Basidiomycota > Agaricomycetes > Auriculariales > Auriculariaceae > Auricularia > Auricularia sp. M13. Next base: position 548,917 of record CM073194.1, on the reverse strand, counting down.
TAGATATTTGCTATCTGCCAGTGGGGCGTCGTCCATGAGGATCTGCGTGTCTCGGGGTGGTGGAATCCCGAAGAGACGCAGCTGGGTCCCTACAATGAAGAGCATTTAGAATAATGATGAGCTGCGCAAGTGCGAGGGTGCGCACCCTGAAAGATGAATTCAACTCGAACGCCATGGTTGACGACCAAGCCGTCTGCGCCAGGCAAGCAGCCGATCCCATGCAGGCGTTCGAGCCGACGCTCCGAAATTGGGCGCGGTGAGATGTCCCAGCGCGTGTCGTTGGCGGGCACCGCAAAGGGCGTTGCGATGGCCGTTGCCAGCGACGCCGCGACAATGACAGCGACAAACACGGAGCGCATCGAGGGGGAAGAACGGTCTAAAGGTATAAGGAATAGTAATACAACAGTAAGAAGAACAGTGCTAGGAAGAACAAGAAGAAAGAAAAGTAGAAGGGAAGAAAGGGTTTGGGAGAAAGGGTAGAAGCGGTTCACCGCGTTGCTGGCGTCCCGATCAAGGCCGCCAACTTCTTGCACCGCCCCGGCGCTTCCGGCCTGCCGCGCCTGTGGCGCTGCGTCCCTGATTTATGAACGCTGTCGTTGCTGGTGCGACCGACAATCTCTGGGTTGTGCGATGTTCTGAAAGAGAGAAAAGCTTCAATATAAGTTTTATAATGCACGAATATCTTGCGGGCCACCTTCAGCTCAGGTCAATATCTGCCTCGCATTCTGATGCAATTACATTCGTACCGAGCATAGGATTGATCGGCATTCCAGATATTGCTATTGGTCTCCCATATAAAGCGTCGCCCGCTGTGCCACTGCCATTACAGTGCTGTAAACAGGCTAGGAAGCTACCAGTAAAGTCTTACTTCTTTCGTTCCCTCATCGGACCCGTACAACACAAAAATAGCACGTATTCTCATGTTATACCATTATCACAATGGCAAGTACACGCGTCTGGACAAGGACAGCGCTGATCGCTCGAATAGGAATATGCATCCGAAATCGCGTTACGTGTCCGGCGCCTGCCGTGCTTCGACTTGTCTCGCCGCTCTCTCAAACCGCTATCCGCTATCCGCTATCTCATGTCCAGCGCCGACGACGGCGCCAAGGCGCAGCGCAGCGATGAGCGCGCTCGCCAGACTGCGCGCCAGGCTACCGAGCGTGCGCGCAAGAAGCAGCAGCCCAAGCCGTCGCCGCGACTATCGAAACGCGGGCCGGCCGTCCAGCTCAAACTCGACGATGACGCCGGCGAAGACGACCAAGCGGGCGACTCTGGCACTACGACTGAAGCTGAGACCGAAGCTGACGGCGCGGCACGTGACGACCGTCCGCCGAAGGAAGTGCCATTCGCTGAGCTGATTTCGCCGCGCATGACTCGCAAAGGTGTGTGCCAGTGTGCCTTTCTCGTCTCGATACAGGAGCTGTATTGAGGCCCATCGTCGTGCGCCTATTTAGACACCGCCGATAGCTTTGAAATTGTGCGCCCCGCCGGCGACCGCGGCGTCGTGGCCCTGGACGACAGCGTCGAGCTTCCGGGCCCCGGCGAGGGCTGGGAACGTGTCGAGACGCACGATGCTGAAGACAGACCGTCGTACTCGGATGTTGCGGGCGTGAAGAAGGTGTGAACTCTTGTTTCCGTGTGATTTTACTGGGACTCTGTGCTGTTGAACTTTTCCCTGTTGTAGGAACTAGTTACCCAAGGCATTCGCTTTGAATCAAACGACTTGTTCATGAGCTTTGTGCGGCGTTGCATGCACAGACGGTCGAACGGTCGAAGATTGCACACCATCTTCTTTTGCTTTGCAGGATGGCGCGCGGCCACTGTGGAACCCAGTCCGCGCGATCTTGCACCGGTCAGCAACCGGTAGACGCGAGATATTCCACTTTCGGCCGGTGTCTGGCGGAAAGAGCTTGATTCGTCCCCGGTCGAGATTCCGCCGGATTTTCGGTGGAATTGACGGCAGTGACAGTTATCACTGAAAGACTCCTCGTAGAGGTGGGGTTTAACAGTTTATGACTGTTTGAAGAAGATGACATTCTTTGCTCATCAGGGGAAACTCATGGACGTGCATGGACGCTGTTCAGCGTCGGTCTGACGGAGCGCTTACGGAGCCATGAATCTCGGAGCCTGTGAGGAGGTTCCGAAGCGAGCCCTGACCGAATGCCGCAGCATCGGTCTCGCCAATCTCCATCTGGCCACCGCCTTCCAGACCTTGGGCGGAGCTTGACTTGTACTCGGATTTTGGCTCTAGGTCCTCAGGTATATAAGTGCAGCTTTTGTCCGACTAAAGCATGTTGACATTCTGAGCCTCACTATCGTCTCTAGCCGTGATTGCCACCAAGGTCCTGAACCTTTGCAGGTATGCATCCTTCTTCCTACCTCTATGTGCTTGTGCTGACTACAGCCCCCACAGAAGATGGCCGCCTGGAGCTGTTGTGTGTGCTGGAAGCAGAGTCACATCATGAGAATGTAAATTAGTAATGGCAGAATTGACTATTGTTGCTACTTTTGTCACGTCACAGTAAGGTCTGGGAAGGGCGATTGGGAAAGCCTTTTGAAGGACCCCGAATGAGTCTCATAGCAGTATAAAAATCCAGCCGGCCGAAGTCAGTTTTTCGTTTCCGAGCGTGCTTCGGGGGACTGGAGGAATGTGTCAAAAACTGCTATTTTATTGTCCGTAATGGACGGCACAAAATCGTCAGGCATGGTTTCAAAACGGCCAGAGGATGGCTGAATTCATTCTGGAGGCTGGTGGAAAGAGCGCGCGCTTTTCGGCCGGTCAGGGTTCCACAGTGGGCCTCATCGGAATCCTGTCCCTCGAGGCTGCTACGACGCTAAGATGCTGTCAAGATAAGACATACTACCCATTCTTATTCTTTCAGAAGCTCTTCCCCCTCGTATGCAACGTCTACGTCTGTCGACCTTCGCATTTTCGAGCGACATTCCGCTCATACCAGACGCCATATTCTGGTCACAAAGCTGACCAATGCCGCATCCGCGCCCGCCCGTTCACGAGTTCGGCGCTCTGCTTGGTGCGTTCGAGTTCCACATTGACTAGCGCTTCTTGCTAATACGCGTCGCGACCGCTTTCGATGTACGGCAGTCCACACCAAATCCACATCGTATCATTTCGTGATCGGATTCTACAGAGCAAGTACATCAAGTCACAGCGACTACATCAAAGCATAACACAGAGCGAAGGACAGCGCGAAAGCAAGACACAAAATTCTCCGTCATCCGCCTCAGGCAACGTACGCCCGCCGAGCATCGAGGTTCCACCCCGCTATCTGCGATTCCACGCTAGACTGCAGCGCGTTGTGCGCCTCGTCATTCACCCGGCGCCTGAAGGCGCAGCGCAGGTCGAAGACGCCGCCCAAGTGGCTGCGCTGAAGGTAGTCGTACCGTAGGCGCAGGAACTTCTGCAGACCCGGAAACCGGAACCCGGGCTTGGCGACCGTGTTCTCGAATGAGAGGTCACGCAGGTTCGGGAATGCGAGCCCGTGCTGCTGCGGCGACACGAGCAGCCAGATTAGGTGCTCGTTGAGACTCCCGTCGCGAAGAATAAGGCGGCGGATCTGCCGCAAGTTGCCCATGCCCTCCACGAACTGCTGCCCCTGATCCATGTGGTTGCGGACCACACAGAGCTGCTCCAGGCCGGGGCAAGATACCTCGACAAACTGGCGCCAGAAGCCCCAGTTGTACTTTACGTCCCGAATTTCGAGCTGTCTGAGCGCCGGCAGCTGGATGCGGTGCGGCATCGAGGCGGAGTAGACTGTCTGGATGTCTACGCGCAGGACCTCCAGCCGTGCCCAGACGAATGGCTCGTCCTCCGTGTCCCAGAGGCCCTGGACGGTCATGCTGAAGTCGACCAGCTCAGGCGTGACCGACGCCAGGCCCCGCAGCTCCCCGAGGGTGTACTCCGCGCGCTCGACCTCCAGCGTTGTGGCGCTCCAAAGCGGGTTGGTCGCCGGATCCATCACGTCCTCGAAGTCGATAAAGGTGCGAAGGAACGAGATGGTCCTCAACCGCGGCGCACGCATGCTGAGGTTCAGGTACGGGTAGTCCTGGGGCGGGAGGTGATACGACGACGCGACCCGCAGCGTCGTCAGGTGCGGGAGCGCAAGGCCGGCCAGTACGCCGGTGTACGAGGTCAGCTCGTCGACCTCGACGTCGATTACGCGCGCGCGCGGGAGGATGCGAGCGCGGAACAGATCCCAGGCGCGGTCGCCGGCCGGCGCTGCGGACGCGTCGCAGGAGATGCGCACGCTGACACTCAGCGCACCCGAGAACCGCGCGTAGCATTCTTGGTACGCGAGCCAGGCGCGGCGGCCGACCATTGCGCTTAGGGAGAAGGACGCGTCTGTCCAGAGCCGGTGCGTGGACTGGGCAGCGTATCGCCACGAACCGCAGATGCGCGACGCTGCGAATGGGATGCGGCGGGCGGTCCAGATCGAGTCGTTCACCTCTGCGTCGTACCACGCCAGGATAATCAGCGACAGAACATCCAGCGGCAGTGTCTGAGCCATTGAATGTCGGCGCGCGGCGAATGTAGTGGGACGCGTCGTGGTGCTCGTGCTGGGCTCGTCCGCCATCGCGACATCGGCCGAGGCTGTGGGCGGGGCCGCGGGATCGATGGCCATGAGCTCGTCTCGCGAGGGGGCGGAGGTCGAGGCATCGTCTGTCATCACGACGTCGCCAGCGACGGGCACCGCGACGTTTCCAGAGCCGCTCGCGCTCTCGTCCGGCCGGCGACTGCGAAGACGGCCGGTGCCCATCGAAACCGGCATTGAGCTGCTGCGCGGCCGGGAGGGCGGTGGAGACGGCGGCTCATCGTCTGCCTGGCGTGCAGTGGACGGGGCGCCGCGCAAGCCGTCCGTCGGCGATGCCGTCCTGGAGGTACTGGCGGCCGTGTCGTTGCGGGGGGAGGTAAAACGCGGGCCGCGCAATGGCACCGTGGGCGACGGCGTCCGGGAAGTGTTCACGGCAGGGGAGGTGAACCGCGGGCCGCGCAGTGGGATGGTCGGCGTCGGGCTGGCGTCCATGTCGTCGTGTGTCGTGAGAGCGGGGCGAAGAGCAACTGCGAAGGTGGTGGGAGGAGGCAAGAGTGAAAATCTTTCGGCTGATCCGTCGGGGGTGTTTTATACCGTCCTCCCCACCACAGTTGCTGGAACCACACTCGGAAACCGGGCCCGGATCCGTTCCACCGCCTGCCTGTTCCACGCCCCTGTGCGCCCTCTCGGAGAAATGCGTTGGTTCTGCGGGCGGTAAAGACAAGGGCAGCCTTGAAGTCGTCAAGAAGCTCTGGAGAATGGGCGGGCAGAGGGCTGGACATCGGGGTTAATGCTGGTGCCGACCGGATGCCGAAATGAAATCCCACCACCACGTTCGGCTCTTGCGGCGGATATGCTTTCGTCCATCAGGCCGCGTGAGTGACTGTGTCGTCTGAAAACAAGGTTCGGGCGCGTGTAAGCTGATTCCGCTGTGCCAGGCTCTGCGATGCCGTACCTTTCGTTACAGTCCGCAAGCACCCTCGCCTTCCGTGGCATGCACTCCTTCACGTAGGTGTCTTCGCTGACTACCAAACATACAACGAAGCAGGGTGGGAATCCTGCTCGCGTACCAGCAGGGCCTTCCTGACCGACAGAATCAAGCGAGTTCCGCCGATACTAGCCGCCGCGAGGAGCAGGCTACAATAAACCAGGTCAGATGTCGCTCTAGCGCCGGATTCACCGTTGCGAGGACATACACATCGAGCCAGAAGGTGAACTCCTACAGGAAAGAAGGTGTCAGTCTTGCGTGCGCCGAGGTAATAATTCTTACCGGGGCAGCAAGAAATAGCAGCATAGATATCGCCATATCACTAGCTGCTCTGCGCTCGCTCTTCATGTATTACTAAGTGCGTCTGCGGTCTTGCGAGTGGTATACTGACAGTGTTAAGTACCACACGGAGCTTCAAATGAGAACATTCAGTAAGCTGTTGCTGCCGAGTCCCAAGGATATCTCAGAGGCCAGCCTTCGCTGGCAAATTGCCCGTACAACCAGGTACGTCTCATAGCCTGAGATCAGCTCTGATGCGGTAGTGAGTGAGGCGTTCCGTACGCCTAGATCCATGACCACCCACGCGCAATCTACACCAAGACGGGAGTCTTCAGATGTACGTTGCATGTGGGACAATGCTTCTGTTGGGCTGAAGTGACTGGATACCTGTTAATATCTGTAAAGGAGGAGTCAGACGACGCAGCACTCACCCGCAGAGGGACGTATGTAGAGAAACAGCGCAACGGAGTACTCGGCAGCGAATAGCGCTGCATTCGCGCAGCTCCTAGCGTTAGCGCTATCGAGATTGTATGTCAGTGCAGTGAACGACGTATGCAACCAACAGACTGCAACAGACCCAAAGCAAGGAAACCGTGAGATTATCCCTCCCAAAGTATGTGAAACGTCGCGTGCTCGGTGCCGGGAGAGCTACTGTAACAGCGCTGCGGAAGCGTTGAAACTGTGTCGTGGAACGCGCAATCTCGGATGGCGAAGACATTTCGCGAGCCAATGCTCGGAAGACGCACACTCGAGCTACAAACGTATCTCCCGCCTGGCCAACAATGAGTATCTGCTGGATTCTTGTCTGTTTTTGCGAGCAAGGAGGAGAGGGCAAAAATGTGTGGTCATCGGCCGAGACGTCCGAAACTCCGCATTTGCCTCCTCATTTGCCAGTCCCCACATTCTCTCACATAAACCAATGCTGCGTAGCCTGAGGGAGCAGCGAAGTTCCACCTCGGAACCTTCTCCTCCGAATCCGAGACGCGAGTTCTGCGCCTGAAGGCGCAGCGCAGGTAGAGCCGGCTGATTCAATGCGCCGCGCCAGCTCCTGTCGCAGCTGCAGGGGTTTAATTGCTCCGGGAATTTTCGAACAGAAGAACTCGCAGGTGTGGGAAAGCGATCCCGCCTGCCGGCCACGGAAAGCGACGATATGCTCATTGAGACTTCCATCGCGCAAGATGAGGTGCCGGATCTGGCGAAGTGCGTCCACCGCGTCAAGGAGATGTTTCCCCTGGTCCATATGGTTAGAAACCATACAGATTTGTATTGATAAGTCGAGTCACAGCGGGTACATCAGAGCATGTACAGAGCCGTGGACAGCGCGAAAGCAAGACACAAGATTTACCGTCATCGATCCGCTTCAAGCAACGTACGCCCGCTGAGCATCGAGGTTCCAACCCGCTGTTTGCGATTCCACGCTCGACTGCAGCGCGTTGTTCGCCTCGTCATTCACCCGGCGTCTGAAGGTGCACCGCAGGTCGAAGCTGCCGTCGAGGTGCGTGCGCCGCAGATAGTCGTACCGCAGACGCAGGGGACCCTGGAGCCCGGGGAGGCGAAAGCCGGGCTTGGCAACCGTGTTCTCAAACGAGAGCTCGCGCAGGTTGGGGAACGCGAGCCCGTGCTGCTGCGGCAATACGAGCAGCCTGATCAGGTGCTCGTTCAAGCTCCCGTCGCGCAGAATTAGTCGGCGAATCTGCCGCAGCGCGCCCATGCCGTCAACAAACTGCTGCCCCTGGGCCATGCGGTTGGGGACCACACAGAGCTGCTCCAGGCCGGGGCACGATACCTCGACAAACTGGCGCCAGATGCCCCAGTTGTACTTGACGTCGCGGATCTCGAGCAACGTAGGGCATTGCATCCGAGTAGATGGTCGTGACATCTACGCGCAGAACCTCCAGCCGCGCCCAGACGAAGGGGATCGTCCTCCGTGTACCAGAGGCCCTGGACCGTCATGCTAAAATCGAGGAGCTCCGGTGTGACCGACGCCAGGCCACGCAGCTCGCCCAAGGTGTATTCGGCCCGCTCGACCTCCAGTGTCCTCGCGCCCCAGAGCGGGTTGGTCGCCGTATCCATCACGTCCTCGAAGTCCATGAAGGTACGCTTATTTCACGTCCCGAATTTGGAGCTGCTTGAGCGCCGGCAGCTGCAGGCGGTACGGCATCGACTCAGAGTAGATCGTCTGGACGTCTACGCGCAGGACCTCGAGACGCGCCCAGACAAATGGCTCGTCCTCCGTGTCCCACAAACCCTGCAACGTCATGCTGAAATTGAGCGCAACACGTGTTTCAGTGACGATTTCTATGTACAAAGACTCATTGGATACGCACCCTCCGTCATTTATTCAAACACGAGCCGCGATATAAGAGCAGATGATGAGAGCGATTCTCGGAGAGAGCGAGTCGTCAGCGGGAAATTGAGGCTTCATGATGGAACTTCAAGCCCACGTGGAATACGGACAGCGCTCTTTTATGCCTTGCAGCTCGCATGTGGCGTCTCTTGCATTGTGAAGACAAAGCCTCGCCTGAGTCATAGCAGCCTTTCTCGTTGTTGGCGCGCTCAACATTGTTTCATGGTCGCATTGTCTGGACTACCAATGCAACACAGCGAGGCGTTGACGATAAAGAGCCTCGTGCTTTGCCGGACAAGACAGGGTTTTTGTGCAGCACATCCGAGAAGCGTGGCGCGCTGACTAGAGCCCGTATACCGCACATGAGTCATAAATGTCGAAATGGGAGGCAGGTTCCCAAGTAGGGATTCCGATCCATCGCAGATGACGACGCAGTGCAGTAAGTCACAGCTCCACGGTGTCCTTATCCCCACAACACAGGCTCTGGGCGTGCATCTCGCAGATGGACAGTATTGGCGACCGTATCACGATTCCTTCGCGTTTTTAGGAAGCTGGCGACGCAAGCCGTTCAGGTGCGGGAGACGCTCAGGGTTACAGAAGTTTGTAGACATGATAAATCATTGCTGCAGCCGGAGTGGAGAGAGACGATGCGGTTTCGAGACTTCGAAAACGACGTGACAATTGCAAAAATCGTACCAGCCTGCCGCCAGCAGTGAGAACGAAGAAGCAGCCTCGCCGTCGTTCTAGTACCATCCACTGCAGGAAGCAGAGAGATGGGGGTGAGAACGGGCACGATTGTCGCTGGACAGCCGTAGCAAAAATCGTGCTGTCTTCAGACTCGTGCTATAGTCGTCGTGAAGCTCGCGCGGACCTCTTCAGGCTCAGGAAAGGCAGGGCGCGGCCACGGGTCTATTATAGAGCATGTGCATATGGTGGCGTGCGAGGTGCAGACGATGTAGAGCGGAAGCGGAAGGCAAATTGAACCCGGTCGGAAATCTCCGCAACTTGCCTCTGACTATCCTGCTTCCTACCTGCGCGCTGCATGGCCGACGTTGGCCACGAGCGCAAGCCGAGCCTCTCGTCTTGCTCTCCCTGCGTCCTTCCCGCAGAGCTCATCATCGAGATCTTTGGATATCTTGAGTGCGAGCTTCGCCCAGCTGCGTGCGTTTCACGCACATTCTATGCATGCGCTTGTGACGCCGGGCTATATCTTTCAAGGGGAATATATTTCTTTACATTATCGTGCACGCGGAGGCTGCGGGAACTGGAGGAGCTTCTCCAGTATGCGGTCCCAAAAAATCTTCCCTTACACCTCACGGTCGCCCCTTCCCGTTTCGATAGTTTCACTGCCTCCTATTTCATAGCACATGAGGGCTGCTCACTGACGTACTGTCGTTTCTGCCACAACAGCTGCTATGCCTATCCTCGTCGACCTATCTCTGAGACTGGATGACTACGATTTAACTGAGCCGCTGTGTCACGCCGTGCCGCGTCTCCGGAGATTAGAACTCTCCAGTTATCTGACACCAGGGAAACAATGACTCCTTCTATCCCAGGAACAATTCAGCGGACGCGCGCCGTTTCTTCACACGCTCGTATTGGAACAGATTACGCTGGGTCGCACGCCGTCTCCTGCGTTTGTCAACGTGCCTTTGTTGCGCCTGGTGCAGCTTGACGAAGCTCTAGATATCTCCTGCTCACATTATTTCCCAAACCTCGTCCACCTCCGCCTCAGTTCAACGTATCTAGGACCGATGGATCGTATGACGAGCTACATATCAATCTGTCCGGTGTCCACTTGCAGTCACTCGATGTACGCAAAGATCCCAATACATCTCCTTAAGCGTATCACGGCGTTTGACGAGATTCCATTCATCCGACTGTCTTGCTGGTGGGACGTGACTACCCGGATTGAGCCAGACGACAGTAATGCCGAATCTTATATGCGTCTTATCTGCATCACCTTCGAGGGATTGGACTCTGCATTGGTCACCGTCGTCCTGCTGCGTCGGCACTGGCGGCGCGTGTACTACGTAGGCTACTGGGCGCCCGAGCTGCCAATCGCCAAAAAAAAGCGGCTGCTCGGAACATCTGACGTACCTGCGCATCGACGACGCGCCCTTGCCGGGTGTTCTCTCGACCGATGTCGCCTTTGTGGCGTTGCGCAGGCTGCGCATCGACGTCACTTTTACCGACTACGACACCAGGCGCCCGCTGCTGTGGCCGCCCGACCGCCCGTGGGACCCCGATTTTAATATCTGGTCGGGGCCTGCGTTTCGCCACGAGAGCATCTATCACCTGCCATGTGCTGTGCTCGAGCAGCACGGCCTCGTCGCGACTCAGGAGATGTGGGACTATCGCGTGGTGCCCTCGCAGGTTGCGTTCCTGGGCCGCGCGCTCGGCCAACTCGAACGGTCCCAAGAGAAGAATGCGTAGCTCGTCCAGATGGGCGTCCAGCTTGGAGAGCCCGAAGCCTCTGCCTGTTTGATGCCACTTTTTCTGCTGTGGTGCGACGGCAGCTCGTGATGGACGACTACCACGAGGGTTTGTGGGAAGACTCGCACCCTTAGTCGCATCCGACGGAAAATGCGCGTGTGCTCCATCAGCTGTATTTGTAGATCATCAGAGTCGCTTTCACGCCAGCGCTATATTCCCTTCTGGTCTGTTGACTGCGCTGCTCGAAGAAGTCGACATCGGCGCCGTTGGATTGCGACTGGCACAGGGACTGAGCCGCGGGAAAGGTTCACCCGCGGGGTGGGGGGAAACGAGGAGGATTTGGAAACCACGTTAAATGCACCATGTTGCCTTTGCCGGCTCGTACGCACGGTAGGAACAAAAAGATTCCTGACGCCGCTCTTGCTTCCAGCCTGTCGCCGCTGAGCTCCATATTATGCTGCTGCACACTATGAACGGTTCCCGTGCGTTACAATTGAATGGGATACGAGGGGCAAATTCTCCAGACGCTTTCGCTGCCCGGAAGTCTATCTTGTCTGTGTGCTTGCCTTCACCTTGTCAAAATTCCCCGCGCCTGCCTTTCGCCTGAAATTGAAAACACCGCCTTCTACATGTGCTCGTGCCGAGTCTGCAACTGCATAAAACGTATTTCTGGTCTGGACGTACTGCGGGACCTTGACAAAGTAATTAAGCATCGCATAGCCTCGGCTCTCGTTCAATGTGGAATACGTACCAGTCCTTCGCCGCCGGGTGCTGCTGACACAAACCCCCGGCCGCCCTCCGAACATCGCCAAATTTGCTCCACCGTTCTGCGCAGTCCAGGCAGCCCCAGCATTCAAAGATCTCAGAGGCTCGATCGACCGCACAGCCTGTCAGACTGAGGATCGACATTTTGGCAGATCTCGTCACGTTGGGTTTACTCCTCGAACTCACTTCAATATGTGGCTCTACTTTCATTCCGGTCGTGAGTAGGTGGCTCAGAGCGCGCGGCTGCTTGAGCGCTCATTGTCGGCATCGCTGAACACAAAAATAGCGTCTTCCAGTCAATGCCCTCAGAGACATGGCCATTGACCGATGATCACGAGACTATGATGCCGCGATTCGCTGCTGCACGCTTTGATGCTGCGCGGATCCACATGATTGTGCCGAAAGACAAATCGGGCTGCGCTGCGCACTGTCGATCTCGGCGGTCTGTCGATCTCGGCTTGCTATCCACAAAGTATAAATACCAGAGGCTGGCAGGCTTTCCAGGCATCAACCACTCTCGGTACTCGATCCCTCCCACCTACACTACCAACATCACCATGCTCGCCTCGTCCCTCCTTGTGCTCGCCGCCGCCGTCAGCGCGTTCGCCATCCCCACCAAGCGCGAAAACTGCGTCGCTACCAGCACTGGTCACCTGACCATCGTCGACCCGCGCCCGGAGGCCTTCAACCCCAAGCTCGCGCTTACGCCCATCTCCGACGCGAACCTCAAGCCGATCCTGCAGCGCGCCTACGAGGACCAGGAGTTCACGATCGAATCCTGCGACGACTTCGTGTATGTGACGCTCCCTATACTGTCTCCAGTCGCTCAGCGTTTGCGGTCTGCTGACGCACCGGCAGGCGCATCTCTGCCGAGTTCCAGGGCAGCCGCGGATGCCTCACCGTCGAGACCGGGATTGGCATCGTCACCCTCCAGGACTGCGACCGCGCGCAGCTCGAGCAGGGATGGGTAAGCACACGACTAGCCATTTATCTTGCCACGCATTTTTCTGACACACGCGATGCCAGACCATCGACGGCGAGAACGCCATCCACTTCCTCGGCGACGAGAAGCCGTACCACACCGCGTTCCCCTTCCTCGGCGGCACCCAGGTCGTCTCTGGTGAGTCTTCCCGCCCTCTGATACCAAGACTCGTGCCTGAAGCTCACGCGCCGCTGCGTAGAAATTCACGATGCCCCCTTCCCCGTCGAGTACACCATCTACTTCACGCCGAACTAAACGAACGGACTCGGATGCGGACTCCCCGACCTTCTTTTGAACTAGCTCCTTAGCAGAATGGACATTGCTACATACCGATGGCCTAAATACTGATGGCTAATACATTGCTATTTTTCATACTCCTGCCGCTCGATTTGAGTCGTCACTCCAGTCAACAGCAGGCACTGCGAAGCTTACCTTCATTCATACATTCCCGTACGTGTCCACCTCCTCTCGCTCGAACCTTTGAAACGAAATGCCATGCTCCGTGGTGCGCTGCGTGACCGATGTGTTGAGTAAAGCCTTCCTCACCGAGAGAATCAGGCGAGTGCTCCCGATGCTCGCAGTTGCATCTGTCAATCTGTACCGACGTCCTGGGTGTCAGGCCAAATGAAATCAGTGATCAGAACGTACAGATCGACCCAGAGTGCGTGTTTCTGCACATTATTCAGGGCGTTAACCAAACTGGAATAGCCGCCGGTCCTTACTGCGTCCGCGAAGAACATGATCATCGAGACAGCCATGCCACCCGCCACCCTACGACAAGAGAACGAACAATTCAAGAGGCGATATTACAGCACGAGGTGCAGGAAGACAGACGTACAGCGCGAAGTATTGCACGGATCCTTTGACCAGGATGTCCAACGTGCTGCTGGATCCGAGCTCGCGCGTGGCCTCGCGGTTGATCCAACTCTGGCGCACGGCCAGCGCGACAAGGTATGCTTCGAACGTCATAGCTACACCGCAAACCCGGTGACTCACCATTACGCCCGATGGTACGTCACTCACGGGCGATGTAGGCATAGCCATATGACCGCGGGAATGCACTACATGTGCGGCATCCATCAGCCAGAACGGGAGCTGGTGTTCCTGTGAATTTCTGCCAGTGCAGGATCCGTGTTTAGTCGAGGATTCAGGCGAGACGCATATGGACGTACGATTCTCTTGGAAAGATCCAACGTCAAATAGAGTGTAACCGCGCATTCGGCGAGGAATAGCGCGGCGTTGACCCAGAGGATGACACGCGAGCGGTTGTACATGACATAGATGCGGAGCTGCAGAAGGACTAGGGAAGGACAAGATGAGCAACGCGTCCAGTGCAGCGAAGGAGGACGTACTGTGCACAGCGACGACGATAATACACATCACTATTTCGCGATTCCACGCCTTGATGTAGATGCTGCCGCTGGTGAGCTTTGTGCAGTCCTGGATATCGTCCGAAGCAGCTCACGCCTGCATAGGGGTGTCAAGGTTCGAATGAATTGAAACAGCTAGGGTACTGACGTGTTGCGAAAGAGGCTCGACGGACATGGCGGCCAGCGTCACGAACACCAGGGTGCCGTATCTGAGCTGCGATAATCAGCCCGGATTTCCTATGGCGAACAGTGCGGCGATGGCGGCAGCTGGCAGCTCACAAGTACGAATGGAATTTGCTTCTGTATGGGTCGCAGACGCTGGGACGGCGTTTAGCAGAGTCATCGAGAGCTGCAGTCTGAACTTGGACTGACCCATATGAACTCGACCTTGACACGTCTGGTCAGGGTCCACGGGTCAAAAGGTTCATGCCGGGTCCACCTACCTCTTCATGGAATGTTAGAACTGCGACCTTTGGTCAAGATAGACGATTGAATCTTCGGAAATCACTCACGCCAGTCATATAGAACGAGTGTAAGTGGGATAACTGAATGTTCGTCAGTTAAGAGGGCGGAAAATGGCGATACGGACTCACATGTTAAAGAGGTGTCGACCATATCAATCGACATGGTTGACATGGTGTGGTCCCAGCGGCGAGAAGGGCAAAAAAGCCCTATGCTCCAGGTATTTATCGCCTAGCGACTTCTGCGGGTCTACAGCGGCCCTGTCGTCGGGAAATTGGCGGGAAGCGTGTTCAAGAAGCTACAGCGCAGGGAATCTGCGGGAGCGCATGACAGGACAGGATTTTTGCAGTGTGTTTTCGGTGCCGCGGGACGGTCGTGTGCTTGGAGCCGATCGCAACCGACCGTGTCGCCCTGAACGGTTCAAAGGTCGCTTTAGACGGGAATATTATGGGCTTTTAGGACTAGTAGCGTCGTATTTGAGGAAGATCCAGCAGACGAACAGGTCACGCGCGTCGGAATGCATTGCTTTCTAGCGTCGCTGCATCGAGCACACAGTCACTGCCGGCGTATGGGGTATTGTGTGCTCAACAGACAGGAATCTGGTCAATATCCAGGCGAGCACATCCAAGAGAGCACGTCGGGAAGAATTGCCAGTGTTCTTTGCGCCACTTCTCAGTTCGGAGCCGCAGGAAGTTCTCCGGCGCCGCGCCAGAGGTAGCCCAATGCCGGCAAAGACATAGATAAACTGGACGCAGTATTGAGAAGTAAAGCTTCCAGTGTCTAGCACAGACGGCTCGGCCTGCAAAATGTCGCTGCAAAAGATTTCGGCCAGAACTGTTGGCCAGGATACTGTAAGCGGGCTGCGCAAAGTGGCAAGCATTCGGGTCCTCGATCAATCAACCTTTTCCAGGATGCTAAGGCGCCAGATGGACAGTAGTGGCGAACAGTAGCACGCTGAGTTGATGCGTCTGGTTCCGGGTCAAGCAGTTTAACATCCGACAACTCCGTTGCTCCGTCGAGTCTTCTTTCAATTTTGTATCTTCCAAGATTCCTTTCCCCTCTATAATAAAACAGAGTGCTTCATACATATTTATTACGTCTGAATTCTGCCACAAAAAAAACACCTTATAACAAAGTCAAGTCACGTTGCTAACTACCAAACTAGCTAGTAGTTAAACGATAACCAAGATGTCCTTCCCATCAGAAAAATGCTCGCTCTCTCGCGTTGTACCCTTCAAACTTTGAGATGCGTTATATCTTCGCCGCGAGTTCCAAGGCATTCGGACGCTGCGCGAGTCGTGATTGATGAAGAGGGTTGTGGATGCTTGAGTTGGCAAGACCGGGCGCAGGAGGGCCTCGCGCATTGAAAGTATCAAGTGTGTTCCGCCTATGCTCCCCGTAGCGTCGGAAAGTCTGAAGAGAAACATGATCAGCTGGGTGAGCGTGCGGAGGGCACTAAACGCGCAGATCTAGCCAGTCGACATATTTCTGCTGATTCTGAGCGTCGTCTCACGTGAAAGAAATGCTCATGAGCTTACCGGAGCTGCGAAGAAGATTATCATAGAGATGGCCATTCCACTTGCAACACTAGATGACCGACGCTCAGGCAGCCTGCGTTGTGGGGAATGTGTGCAAATGCGACGTACAGTGCGAAGTAAAGAACGGAGCCGCGGACCAGAATATCGAGGATGCTTCCGGTTCCCAATTGGCGCAGGCTCTCCCGCTGGACCCATGATTTCCAGGCTGCGAGCCCAAGCAGATATGTTTCATAAAGGAGCGCTGCAGTTAAGGGTGGGGTGAGTAAGTTTCAGCAGTTCCTGCGGCCAGTTCAGGGTGCTTACGCGCTACGTATACCAAGCCGAACTCGGGCGGATATGCTTTGCATGTCATAGTGTGGCAAGTCACTGGAGCGCGTGGCATCAAGATTGCTTCTCACATGAACGTGCCCAAGCGAACGCACCATTAGACTTCGAGAATAAGTGCAAGAATAGATAAATCGTCACGGCCGCCTCAATGGCGAACAGCCCGATGTTCGTCCAGAGGATAGTCCGCGAGCGATTATATATAATGTACACGCGGAATTGCAGCAGCACTGTGTGATCGAGCGGCAGCATTGAGACATGGACGAGCCTAGCTGTGTGTGAGACTGAGTTGGCGTACCTTGCGCGAGAACGAAGATAACGAGCGTTCCGGCGATGCTCGCCAATGTTTGCCGTCGGTGTCTGTTGGTCGGAGGTCGGGAATGCGATCACGGTGTGGCGCAGTGATTCGATTCGGAAGACTCACTCCTGAGCCATGTGCCGCGTGACGATCTTAGAACGCTTTTGCGACCGCAGTGGCAAACAGACTCACGGCTTCTGAGACGTGTTTGAACAGCACGCCCATGAGCGCCATAAGAGCCAGGGTCCCATAACGAAGCTGGGACGGTACCGTCATGGTCAACAACCTACTTTGGTTGAATCGAGCGGCGCACCCCCAGGAAGATAGGCTGATCGATCTTCCAGCTCAGTTTCCGGCGCTGGGGGAGGCGTCAACTTGGCAGATAGTCCCCCGCGCGCGCAAGTTAGAACGGATACCCATATAAATTCCACCTTCCCGTTCTGATGAGCTACGAGGGAACAACGGCCGGTAGCGCGTTCATGCGCACCTCGTCACCGAATGTCAGGACTATTCGAAACTTGTGGTCAGCTGTCCATCAGTCGGTCGCAGACTTCGTGCGGGCGTACCCCAGTCGTAAAAAAACAGCGTGATGGGGATGCCTGCACCGTCATCTTAGCAATGGAGTTTCGCCGCCGGAAGCGAGAGCGCGCACATGTCAAGCAGTTGTTCACGAACTGGATTTCCTCGCGAGAAGACATCTGCGCCAGAGCAAGAGGCTCAGGGAGAAGCTCTGGCTATCTGCGGGTCTTATGTATTTGATGGTTCATAGCCTCCACAGTCGCACGGGAATGCCGATACGGCAGGACTGGCCTGGCCGTATCCGACGAGTACCTCCGCCGGAGCTGCCGTATTGCTACTCCGTGTGCAGATCGTCTTGGTGCCGGTATTATGAGCGCCTATCGCCGCAGGCCAGGGCAAACAAGCACGCGAGAACGGAAACTGCAGCCCGTGCGGAAGTACGCAATCATGTCTAATATAGCTCTCCTACTATCATCTGAGGGGGTGTTGCCTAGCGTGATGTTTGAGGTGAGATGCAGGCGCCAGCATGCCTGAGTCCCGCGAAGATACAGCTTGAAGCGTAGGAGCGCGGTACCGCGGATAAGCATGTAGCCCGAGCAGCGCGAAGACCCTCGGCGAGCGGATCTGACTTCCCCATTGAGAGGAATACACAAACGAGGAAGCCCGGCCAGGGCGGATTCAGCAAACGAAGTCTCCATGACACGCGACCGTCGGACAAAATGGGCCTGTGTACCGTGTATGAGAAGAACGAGTCCGTAAGGTAGCGCCGTCCGTGTTCCGCTGAAGGATGATCGGCTGGGTGGAGGCCGGAGCCATTTTGGGTCCAACAAAACCCGGGTGCTCCATGCATTCAACGCGGGAGAACGAGCGGCGGTCCCGTCAATAGTCAGCATGCGCCGAAGTGATTCCCGGCTTTGGAAGCTCGCCACCGCCGCTGTCGCCCCCGGTTTGGACGATTGGCGCGTCTAGCTGGCAATTGAGAATCGACGGTCGTGCATTCTGACAGAGGTTAGTTCCCACGCACTGATCCCCAAAGCGCCATACCTTTGGTATGATTGGTACGCGGCCGGCATTCGGGATGCGCAACATGCGCCTGGCGATTCCAGTATATAAGCTCTTAGCTGCGCCCCTAGGACCACCCAGATCAGTACGACATACTGATCTACTGCTTTGGGTTTTCCTGCGCGGAAGCGTGAGCGTGTGCTATAATCGCGGGTTTCCCGCCGGAGCTGACACGGACCTGGTCTGCCCTGCAGCATGTTCCTTGCGGGTTTCGTTGTCACCTTGCTCGTTGCTGCGCAGGTCTTTGCGCTGCCGGAGCTTCCGCACGCTACTGCTGCGGCAAGCCCCAAGAAGGTCGCGCCCATCGAGACGGTCCAGTCGCCCGCCGGCCCGATCGTGTTCTACGGTCTCGCGGACGGCACAAACATCACAACACCGGCGGTAGCTCGGAGCGCGGGCTGGCTCGGCAGCATCCAGAAGCGCTGCGGCTCGAACCAGGTGTTCTGCGACGGCTCGAACGTGCCCAACGCCGACCCCTGCTGGAACCTCATCTACAACATTGGCCTGTCGTCCAACGCCGCTGTGCTTCCAGCAAACGCGATCGCACTCTGCTTGACGACGAACGGCCAATGCTGCATCAGCTGGACCGCGCGCCCGTCCAACCTCATCTACGCGGACCTCTATCCCGCGGCGGCTTCCACCTATGTCGGCTGCGTTCAATACGGCTATTCTGGAATTACGGCGGACACGAACCTCGATGGCGTGTGCTGCTCGCAGTGCCTCTCCAACCGCCCCGATGGATGTGCGACATGCGGCTGAAAGCTGCAGCGATCAGAAGAAAGGTCGTCGAATCAGGGGACAATGTGCTCAGAGTACGTAGGGATTCTGTTTGCTGCAGTGATGTTGAGTGTGTAAATGCGTCGCAATGGGAGTCTGTCGAGTTAATTGGGGCGAGGTCGTCACATTGGGCCTGGTTGGCGTGCCACTGGTTTCGAGTACTTGGGTAAGTAAATAGACTTGGAATTGAAAAGAAAACGACCTTTCGGATTGGAGCTTCCGGCGAAAAGAAAACGGCGAGCGGCGCACCGCGGCGTACCGATACTGTAGCAGGAGGTCCATACAACACGAGAGAGTCGTCAGCACTGAGCAGAGTTTTATAAAGATAATGGAGTGCAGGAGATAGCATAGTCGGTGGCAGACGACATTTGGCAGTCGCCCGTCTCGGCTTTGGGTGCAAAAGCAGGCGACAGATTGGGGACAGTGCAGAACTGAGCAGCGACAAGATTGGGGGTAGCCGGGCTACATGACGCAAGAGAACCGGAGCTGATAAGCTGGCAGGCAATTATCCGCGCGTGGAAGTCGCCAGCATCGGTCCATATTGTCACGGACAAGCTGGAAGCGGACGAGTTGGAAGTTGGAAGGCAAGCAAGTGCCACGTGGCAGGTCAAAGATCAAACCGGTTCGGCCCGAGTCATCCGATTCCTTCTGCCAACCTTCAACGCAGCTTCAACCTCTCCCACGAATCGAAGGCGCCCTGGCCAGTTACTGTACGACCTCAACTGGTGCAACTTTTCTTCACATCCGAAGCGCGACTGCATTCCCCATGAGTCGCGATTCGCAAAATCGGCATTACAAAAAAATATTGTCACGCGTAGACTGTGCTCGTCGATCAGCGACATCCTGCTGCTCTCGGAAGGGGATGCGCTCCAGAGTCCAGTAGCTTCTATGTGTGTATCATACGCGCCAGCGGGCATGAGCGATGGCCCACGGCAGTCTCAATCTCTGTTGTCATCGAACTTTTGCGATTCAATTCATTCATCCCTTGCACAGACAGCGTGGCAGCACGTTGATCTCAGCGAATCTTGCCGCTTTTACTATTTGCGGAGCTTATCGTACAACATTCACAACATTCAGCGCATATTCCGAACTTCCGAAGTTTGTAATACGCAGCGATATGGAAAGCCGGACTGACCAGCTTCGGATCTGATGCTCGATCAAGCGCGGAGCAATCCAACGAGCATGTTCCGAGAGACAAATCAACGGTGCAACAATCAGCACGGAGATAATGTGTTACGACCGCCAGTATGTCCGGTCATCGAGCTTAGAGAATGACCGCCGGCATCGCTGGCGGGGCACAGCCTAGCAAAGGCTGCAGCTCTACCAGTAAGCTCAATTATGTTGTAAGCAACAGTATTGGAAGTCAGAAGAGTCACACTTACGAGGGATGAGCTCATCAAGCAGCTGATGTTGGAGGAAATTTGTGCACATAGACTGGAAGAGGAGATTGGGACTCTTCGGTATATTACAGAACTCAGCTTTGCTTTCAAGCTCCTGGATTTGCATTGCCAATCTGAGATGTTTATTCTTGATTGATCGTACCCAATGATGTCCTCACATTCGTTTGCTACCTCCACAGCGGCAGATCAGTTGAATACCACCAGGGCCTCGCTCTCCGCTCTGCGGGCCACGAACACGATATTTCACCTGCTCTCCTCAAGTCAAAAGCAGTTGTGGTTCACAACATCGCACTCAATCTTTTACAAGTTATATTTACCCCACACTTCCATCTCCGCGTTTCCATGCATGGGGCCTGATCGCAATCGGCAAGCTTTCCCCGACAAAACTAGCCGCAGGTAGCGAGGCCGACACCCAGCACATGGCCGCCAACAGAGCTGACCAGGAGTCCAGGATAATTCTCACACCTCTACCCTTCTCTGTGCTGTCGCACAGAAACGGAATGGCGACCTGAAGTTGAGCGACCATGCTGAAGAGGTTCACTTCGAACGTGTAGCGCCAGTCGCAGAGTTTGCCGCCTTGGACTCGCATGCGAAGCTTGTACTTCTGCTGGGCTATGTGACTGTAACTGGCTCATAGATACCGGATAGGCTACGGGAATACCAGTCTCGGATGCTCATAGCGTTTGAGATGATTGCAGTAAGACAGTAGCCATGACGTGGTCACGTGCCTCGCCATCGACGTGATGTCCGTCGCTGGGCGCAGCGACCGACGGACATACTGGCGGCCGTAACACATTACCTCCGCGTTGACTGTTGCACTGTCGATTCGTCTCTCGGAACGTGCTCGAAGGATTGCTCCGCGCATCAATCAGCATCAAACCCGAGGCTGGTCAGTCCGGCTTTCCATACAGCGATGTCCTGTAGGTTGTAGGTTTCTGCAGGTGTCTGGCTGTAGTTGTCTGGGTAGGCGACGCCGGTTAGTCGAACTTGAGCGAAATCATCGCCGCATTGACCTGGGAACGCAGAAACGGTTTTCTAGGCACTGTTAAGCGCGTGACCGAACCGACTAGGACGCCTCGGATCGACCGATAGACCGATGTCTAAGACGGGGAGCCAGGCGCAGAAGGGGAACCTTGACGGGTGGCCCGACAGATGACCTATGGCCCCCAGAGCCCGTAGTAGGCGAACGGGGGTGCTCGAGAGGTAATCGAGGTACTCGAGCGTCGATAGAAGGAAGAGTGAGCCGAAGGTGCCGATAGAAAGCGAGGCGAGCGAGGAGAGCGGCCGGATTAAGTGGCGCGGCTCTAGCGAGGTGGGACAAAGCTAACTCGTTGCTAGGTTGTTGCTAAGTCGGTTTTCGAACTAGAGTACATCAAAGCGAGGCAAGGATACAAATAGGAAAGCACAGAATCACATGGGAGACACTCGGGTAACTGCTAGACCGGTCGGATCAACAATAGAAGTACGAAACACAGGAATGCGCAGTGATCGCAGTCAGAGTGATCCGATCTCAAGCGGAGTGAGTCAGGATGATGACAGAGTGCTTAGGAAGCGAAAGGGAGTGACGGAAGATGATTAGAAAGATACTAGAATGTGTTAGAAGGTGATCCGGGTCGAGCGGAGCGATGCGAAGGCGAGGCGAGACCGATAGGATCGAAGGGGAGCGAGGCAAAGGGAAAGGAAAGCGAAGGGAAGCGAAGGGAAGCGAGTGAAGAATAGATATACTCGAACCGAAGGAAGGGCGAGGCGAGAGTCCCGAAGGGTAGAGAAGGGCGAAGGGTAGAGAAGGGTCGGACGAGCACGGGTCGTAACAGGCACCGGCTTCTCCGGATTGAACAGCGGCAGATAAAGGTACCAAGGATAGCAGTTGTGGTTGAAGCAGAGCTTTCCGGGTCGAAAGAATCAGACGCGACCCGCCTATGCTGCACGTTACGACGGACATTCTGAAAATTATGAGTCTATACAACGCGAACGTCGTCTGTGCGGCACTCAACGGGTCCAGGCTGTTAATGTGACGCTATGAGAGCCGACGAGACTTCGCTGAGTACAATTGGAGGTAGCATACTAGTAGCCGACTCACTGGAGCTGCGAGGAATGGAGCGATAGAGAACACCATTCCGCTCGCAACGCTGACGGTGGGCGAATGGCGCTCAACTACGGGGCGGGGATATAATGGTGAAAGACAACTCACAGCGCGAAATAGAGAACGGAGCCACGTATTAGAACGTCGAGGATGCTCCTCGCTCCTAGAATACGCAGGATGTCGCGCTCAAGCCAGCATTTCCAAGACGCCAGCACGAAAAGATATATCTCGAACGCAAATGCTAGCAGGAAGAATGATCAACAGCAAGCGTAGGAGGCGCGAGTAGTGCGCAGGACTCACGCGGTGCAAATACCAGGCCCGAACGTGGGGGCGGACTGCATAGTCGGTCATGACAAACCACTGCATCGTTGAGTGTTCAGTCGATTTCATTGGCTCGGATAAACTGGCGTGCGCACTATTCGCGAATACGACGTGTTGTAGAAATATGTATAGCGCAGTGGCCATCTCCGCGGCAAACAGCGCACAATTCATCCAGAGCACGGCGCGCGAGCGGCCGTACATGATGTATATCCGAACTTGGAGCACAACTGCCAGTGTTGAGAAGGTCAGACGGACAAGGAATTCCGACCATGGTGATGACGCACCTTGCACAAGCACGAAGATCGCCAGCATCCCCGAGATGCCAACAATTGTTTCAGTCTTTCTTGAAGCAACTAGTTAGAATACCAAGTCGGAGAATTATACCACGTCCATACGCCTGAGAAGGGCTGAGCGTCACGTTTGTTGGATTTGAGCGATGGACAGCTTCAACCCCGCCAATCAATTTGGCACCCAGGTATATCAGAAGAGGGAGGGGTCCATAGCGAAGCTATCAGTCAAACCCTTCATCAGCACTTCCAAACTGCCCCCGAATTCTTAAGTAAGCGCACCGCCAGGAACATAGCATTCTCCTTTTTCAAGCACGGCTTCTGACTCTTTAAGAAGAGTTAGCCAGCCGTTGCTCTCACGGTCAACGGTATGCCTTGCCCAGATGAGGTCCACCTGCGCAGCGTCCAGCCTGATTGAGTCTACCGTTGATCTTTGAGCTTTACCTCGTCTCCTATAGTTAGCGCTGTTAAAGGGTGGCACATTCAGTTATAAGCTACTTGAGGTGAAACGAGCATCGACGTACCCCAGTCATATGCGAAGAGGGACACGGAGATGTCTAGATCACGAGGCTCAATGAGCTTGTCTCGAAAGCCAGGGCATAAACGTAAGATCTCACATGTAAGATCCAGATTCACGAGCTGGGTGTGATAAGGCGACGACATCGGTGTCCATTCAGAGGGGGTTTGTTGGAGCACACAGTGTCTTACGGCTCTATTTATCCGGGGGATGTCTGTCAGCGGGACCGAAGCAGGCGACAGCTCGGAGGTGTTACACTTACAGTCCCTGGCCATTGTTATTGGAGTTCCATTTGGAATCATATTTCCGGAGAAACAGGACCGTTTAAGCACCTCGTGGCGTCGGATGGTGACGGTATCACTATCAGGGTGCATGGGCGCGGTACAGTCCCAAAAGTGCCACTAAGCCCAGCGCCTATGAAGACTAGGCGCTCAGACCACTGACTAGCAGAAGATGCGCGCGTGCCGCTGTCAGAGTATGTGCCAACTGGTGAACAGTGCGCAACTTTCTAAGGAAGAGATGCGTTGAAACTCCGACAACTGCAACCGATGCCCAGCGCTCACTGCTCGATCGTTCAGAAAACGTACCAGCGTGAATTTATACATGTGTAGAAATTACACCGTCTATTTCCTTTTAATTTCTCCAATTCCCTATGTGCGTCCAACCTTAACAACCCGGCGAACTTTACAGTAGACCTACTTCGTCTTCTCACCCTCCCCGTCCGCCTTGGCTTCCGCCTCGCCCTTGGACTTAGGGTCAAAGTACGGCACCTCGCCGATGCCGACGACGCGCACGCCGGCGCGCAGCGCGGCGCCGTAGTCGTTCGTCGCGGTGTGGAACGTGCACCGATTGTCCCAGATTGCGACGTCGTTCGTCTGCCAGCGGTAGCGCACCTGATACGAGGGTCAGTGAAAAGCGACAAGCGACAATGGCTTGCCGCGAGACGGCAGTGGCGGCGCTTAACAGTGACAGAAGCAACAAACTCACCTGCAAGTCGTGGTTCTCGCTGATATGCCGCGTGAGGAAGTCCAGCGTCGAGTCGCTCTCGGCCTGCGCGAGCTCGAGGATGCGCGTCGTGAAACTGTGAGGGAGTGTCGGTTAGCGAGCGGTCGTTCAGGCGGGAGGGATCGCGAGTTGATGACCAGGACAGGGCGCGATGATTATGTGGAGGGATACGGAGCGATGCAACGGGCGCGAATGAGGCGAAGATAATTCCAGCGCCGCCCAGCGAAGACGCAAACAAGACGAATCCAGGCTGCCGCAGCGTAGTGCCAGCGAAGCAACAGTGGACAGCGTCCAAGGTATTGTCGCGGTCGGCAGAGGAATCTCGCACTGCGCAAAAGGTTGGCCGGCCCTGAGGCTGTGCAATACAAGAGGTGCGCACGCCTGTCGCAAAATCGTTGGACGAGGCAAAGAACGACCGTGCGAGGAGAGCAAAGCCGAAGACGACCAGATTGACGAGATACTGCAACGAAAAAGCTGACTCGATTGCGCGGATATTGGATTGCCTGGCCAGAAGAGAGAGGATGCAGCAGAGAGGCAGCGGGTAGCAACGAGGAATTCTGGGATAGCGCGTGGCTGGGGAATGGTGACACAGTGCCGCCAGCTGCCAGCGTACGCGCGGAAGTCAAGAGAGGCCGAAAAGATGGTGATCAGAGGCAGGAGCCGTGGTAAAGCCGCGGTCGACGAACGAGTCAGTGGGTGAGACAGAGAAAGACACAGCGAACAATCGTGCAGGTAGCCGGCCCAACAGCGAGTAGAAGTCCCGCAGGGGGCACAGGAAGAGGGCGCATTCAGAACAGCGACCACGGTGGCAGGGGAAGGGAACAGCGAATAAGAAAATATACGCACGTCTTGTTAACGAAAAGGGCCCGGTAGCCCGTGACAGGGTGCGTGCGGATGACGGGGCTGGGAGCCGGTCAGTCTAGGCCGAGCAACCCAAGGACAGGACTGACTGTACGGCACGCAGGTCCTCGCCTGCATTAAGCTCATGTCCGCGCGGACTCTGGATAGGCTTATTCTCCAGCTTCGCTGTCTGAAAACGCGAGCCCATTTCAGTACAATCTTCAACACGCACGAAGACTGAATGTTCCACGCACGCGATGGAAGAAGTTGCCGTCATGCTCGGCAGTCAAGCCCTCCAAGAACTTCTGGTACGCAGGCGACAAGCGGTCGTACGCCGCGTACCCACTTGCCCACAGCGTGTCGCCGCCGGTAGGCGGAAGAGTATGCATCTTGAGCAGCGTAAAGTCGCTCGGCACCTTCTCAAACGAGATGTCCGAGTGCCAGCCAGCACTGGCTCGCGCGCCGTGGACGTAGCCCGCGCGCGCGATGCCGCCCTGGCTCGTGATGACTGAGGTGTCCGCGCCGAGCTCGGGGCTGTCCTCGCTGATGGGGTGTCGGTGGAGTCCAGACTCGCTGGGACGCCCGGTGAGCGCGCCCATGCGCGTGCAGAGCTGCTTCTGCTGCGGCAGCGTAAGGTCCTGGCGCTCGAAGAAGACGACGCCGCGGTGCGCGACAAGCTTGGCGAGCTCGGCGATGAGCTCGTCGGAGCCGAGCAGTTGGCTGAGCTGCACGCTCGAGGGGAAGACGGTCCCGATGGCTGGCGTCAGGTCCGTGCTGGGCCCGAGGACAGCAGCGCGCGGAGCGGTGACCATGGTGAAAGCAGGAGTTGGAATTTGGATGTGGCGAGCAGAGCGTCGGCGCAACGTTCCGAGGAGCGCCGATAAGATCCTTTCCTTTTAGCTGGACGGTGGCGTGATATCGCGCAAGCATGTGCTCAGCTCGCACAATCCCCGCTACTTATCTGATCATCGGATTAACATGCATGGGCGAATTGGGGCCTAGGAACACGGGCTTACCGGTCCGGTGTCAAGGCATTCCCTTTCGAGCAGGACTTCGAATATCGCGATGGCGCGTCCGACATGTGCATGACCCAGGAAACGCGCAGCGAAAATGCAGCAACATAAGGGCTTGGCGATACTCACGTGGGTGCGGCGGGCAGAGGCCTTATCGGATTCTCAGGCAGAACGTGCCGGTGCCCGATTTCCAATTCTTTTGTGAGGATGGCCCGTGCTCGTGCCCAACGCAAAGATCGCCGATAGTCTACTTGGAGTGAAGCAGAAGTTGAGCGGAAGCCCGGAGTGCTGCATGCGTCGAAGGACCTTCAAGGAGGAGAAAGTGTGATTTTCTGGCTATGGTCCCCAGGTACCAGGTAATGGGCGCCGGCGCGTCATTGTCTCAGTAAGACACGTATGCCAAGAGTACAAGGGGAGACCGGGCCTTCGCGGGGAATGCGACGTGCTACTGGGAACGCAAGAGGGGACGCAGAGCCTGCGGCAAAAAGGAGCTCGGGAAAGGTGTTGTACGAGTCAGTTACGAGTGGTCCCGCGGCAACGACGGTGTCCAGTGGGCGTAAGAAAATACCAGTGCAACTGCAACGAGAAACGCAGAAAGTGAACCGTGCAAGTGTACCGGCAGGGATGCGACAGAAAATAGCCATGCACAGACGACCGTGAGCCTCAGAACCCAGCGTCAATGCAGGCTTACCAGACCAGTGGGAAAAAAGACTTGGAAGCCGGCGACCTGAATCACAGCAGTTGAACTGGCACTGCGCAACTTTGCGGAGGAACGTTGGGCTGCTAACGATTCGGCCGAGGCCAAGCAACGCCGAGAAAGAGTGCAACCTGAGCATTGAGGTAGCGGACCACGAATGCTGGTTAGCAGTATCAGAGCATTTGAACCAGCAATAGATCATGATAGTGCTCGATGTAACGATATATCACGAAGAGACGCAGTGCGCGGTACTGTCAACGCGTTGTGGCTCGTCATGTTCGGGCGAAGGAAGAAGAGCGGAGGCGGAGTTCGAAAAGCACTTGTCTTTTTGACACAAGGATTGCAGGTACGGTGGCTAATCGTCAAAACGTATTATAACTGATAAAAAGAGCGGGGAGCAGGATATTAATATATTTCTTAGCCTGGAACTTTCAGAAATACATTTGCCTGAGTGAAACCCTTCCTTACAGGCTATGTACATCCATCAGGGCGGTTCGAAAGACACTGATCGGTGCAGACGCCATTCAGGTTCGTGTCTCGGCTGAACCCAGACTGGCTGCGGGCGACACATGTGTTGTAAGTCTTTTCAGCGGCCTTGAAGAGCGCGGAAAGCGGCAGCTTCGACGTTGGTGCACCCCAGCTGATGCAGCATTGGCTGCTTGAGTTGAGGCAGATCGCGCGCACCGAGTCGTCGAGGATGCTGTTGTTCGTCTCGATGCCGGAGCCGAAGATCAGCCTGGCGCAGGGGTCAGTGCCCGGTACGTTGGCACTGTCGCACCCCACGGCGTTCGAGCCGCAACGCTTGCTGAGACGACGAGGTGCTGGCTCGGTCGCGTTGACTCCTGGCCCGAAGCCGTAGTAGGTGAGTGTTCCGGCTGGCGTGTCTAGAGTTTTCAATGGGACGTATTTAATTGTCGCCAGGGCACTCGGGATAGGCAGCGGCGGAGTTGTAGCGGCATAGGTCTGCGCGGCGACGACGAAAATGCCGATAAGGATCTCCATGATGAACATGCTGGCCTGGGTCTTCATCAGTATGAGTTCCCCACATTGACAACATTGTGATCCTCACGGTTGGAAGGGTGTGCTAGGTATGAAAGCAGTGAGGGAGACTGTGCTGAGGCCTCAGGGAAGTAAGAAACACTCGCTTATATATAGAAGGATCGACGAGTGCGGTGGCGAGATGTATCACTGCATCGCTTGCAGAGCCTCGAGGGTCACTGCACGGCAAGGGTGTGTGCACAGGACCTAGAACGCTATTATAATTCACCCGCTCGGAGCAGCAAATCATACCCCGAGAAGCCCCTGTGATTTGAGGGCCGATGCGCGGACGGAGTCGTAGGCCGGTTTCTGTCCACGCGTTCGTCGTATGAGTGGTGAAAACCGCACGAGGACATCGAGGACAAGGGACATCATAGCTGTGAGAGACGTGCGTCCCGGTTGGTTCTGCTGCCGAGCCGAGGATATGCCTTTTCCAAAGAGCATACTGGCGATGTAGTCATGCATTGTCGGCTTAGCTTGACAGATAACAGCCTCCAAGAAGTAGCCGAATAATCCGAGTCAGCCGATTAGTGTAGCTACACGGAAAGACCGTTCGTGGCAGCTGAACAGTGAAGATCAAGAATCGGGGCAAAAATACAGAGGCTGTACTGGCCTCTGCGCGTCATCGAGGTGGGCTCAGCTGCGTTTACAGATCTGGATTCCAATTGTTCCCGCCGCACCATGAGATTGTAGGCTACGAGAGTTACAAGCATTGCTAGCGCATCAGTCGAAGTGCGAAACATAGCTCAGCCCATGCGCCGACGGACAATGATATTAATGATGGTTAAACAGGCGTCCCTTCGCTCTGAGATGCGAATCTCAGACTCTCTAGCACGCGGGAAGCTCGTCTAATCACAGGCCGGTGCCGCCAGATTGACAGGATAGGCGATGCAGGCGGACTGCGGTGAGCGCGGTCTCCGCCGTCGCCGCGGACACCCAGGCCCGTAGTCTGTGCGCTAGCGCTCAGTTAGTTATCTCCGACGAGATACCTAACACGTTACTAACATTATATGTTACTAACACCGTGTTACTAACATTGTTAATAACACTTATGCTTATATAATATCTTATACATCCAGAGTGCATCAAGGGCTTCTCCCTGATTGAGTAATTGAAGAGTTGAAGGGATCTGAAGGTGCGAGACATCCATACTGTGCTCAGATCTGGCTCATTGCCTTCATCTCAGTTGCTCATGATCGGTGACAGGCTTGGGAGAATGAGGATCAGCAACCTTTCACAGTCTCCAAAGAAAGTAATACCCTGGGATGTTCTCAGAGCTACTAGACACCCGACAGTACTCATTTGACGGTCAGTGTCTCTTCTCCAGTCCGCCGCTTGAGATACCTCAGAAGTTAGTAACCTGAGCTCCCGCGAGCACTAACGTTACTAACGTGTTAGTAACTAACATGTTAGTAACAAAGTTAGTAACTTTGAGTAACTAACTGAGCGCTACTGTGCGCGCGCACGAGGTAGACAGCGAGTATTAGAATCAGCGAAGCACGCATCATTGCACTGCTGGAGAAGTACCCCAAATCGCGGGACGAGTCGAGGCAAACAGCGGTTGCTGTCGCCGGCCCCAGAAACAGTTTGGTGGGATCATTGGGCGCCTGCCAGATGGACGGCGGAACTCATCAGTTAGGCGAGCGGTTCCGCGTGGAATCACTGCGCCAGGGTAGCCATGATGCAGCGAACGAAGGTGCTGTCTCGGAGACCGACGATGATACCCAGTTCCAGTCGGATGCACGCTGCAAGCACAGCTAGGGTAGCAGTAAGTAGGCTTTTTAGGACACTTCGTCCCAGCCTAGGCTGTAGTCTACCGAAGACTGCTGAAAGCAAATTAAACGCCTGCAGCGGATGAACTGCGAAACGCCGCGTCGAGGCCAGCAGCGCGTTCACTGGCCAAAGCCCCATGCCGGTATACATCGAGCCAGAAGTCGACCAAGTGGTTAGCCATTGGTGGCCATTAGTGCCGGTCATGAAGACGAGGAGCAAGCATTTCAAACCCCGATCAACCGGGACTTCTCTGGGGTAACTTGTTACACCGATCAAGCAATTCACCGTGTTGGTCTTGAAATTGATTGCCTGTAAGACTTTGACCCTTGATATTTGAAAATTTGACGCGATGAGCGTATTAGAAATTGCGGTGTATTGTGCCGTAGGCAAAAGCATAAATGAAGGAGGATTTAAGCGTTCAGTGAGTACCGTATATATGAGTTTTTCTAAGCCGGGGTGAAGTTGATGGTGTAATCGGGGACAGGGACCACGTTAATTTCTACAAGCAATGAGCTCCAGGAACTGAAAAACTTCCAGAAGAGTGGCCAACTCACGAGAGACAACCTGGTTGCCGTGAAGGAAGCCGAACGAGATGTGGTAGTCTTTCCCGTTACCGACGAAGTGGACACCGTTCTGGCCGTCGACGGTCTGGTGCAGTGGTGAGTTACTCAAACAACCACGGGACAACCTGAGTGCCTACCCATCCCTGCTCAAGCTGCGTGCGGTCGCAGTCTTGGAGTGTAACTAGGCCGAGACCGCCCTCGACAGTGAGGCATCCGCGAGTGCCGTTGAACTGGGCGGAGATGCGCCTGGTAGTTCGCGTTAGCAGACAACTCGAGGGTGCAACGGACGTAAAAACCATACATGAAGTCGTCGCAGGTCTCAAGCGTGAATGCCTGGTCCTCCTGGGCGCGCTGCAGGTACGGCTTGCGGTTCGCGTCCGCTACCGGGGTGAGCCCAAGGTTTGGGACGAGGGAGCCCGGGCGCGGGTCGACGATGGAGAGCGTGCCGGTCTGGGAGGCGGCGCAGGTGGCGCGCTTGGCGGGCATGGCGAACGCGCTGAGGGTGGCGGCGAGGACGACAAGGGAAGACGCGAGCATGTGGAAGGTACTGTAGTGTAGATGGGAGATGAGAGGGATCGAGTGCTGTGAGTGAGTTGCTGCCTGGCGTCCTGTGTTTTTATACTCTGCGAGAAGCCGGCCGAGATCGGCAGTAGATCCTTTTGCGCAGCGCGGCGCAATTCTATTTCAATCACTGGGATCCGCACAGTAAGCATGCAGGCGCTCGTCGCGGCATAAAACTCATGATCACCTCTGTCGATTTCGCTGAGCTTTGTGAGGTGCTTCTCGCGGTCGACGACTCAATCATGCGGACGGAGCAGTGGCATTGAAACAGCATAAGAACCTGCGGTCGTCTGACAGGAATGCAAGTGGAGCTGTACGCTCCGGCTCGGTAAGAAATAATGTGACGTGGTGCTAGGTGAGTAGCCGATTTGCTTTGACGTGTGTGAGCCAGGTGCATACAGTTGTTGCCGAGACCTTGTGCGCTGACCGCACCTGGATTAAGATTGCGCACAACTGAGAGTTGCAGAGATTCAACGCGCAATTTGTCGCATTCCGGCTGAGTTGACACGCGGCATGTCTGCGATGAGACAAGTTACTTGGCATACAGTATGTCGAGTGCCCACAGAGAGATGACGTTCCCTACACATCTGAAAAGGCTGTGCGAAGCGGTGGGAATCTGGCTACTCACCGGTCACCCACAACTCACCTCAGCAATGCGCTCCACAGAATGAAATGCAAGGCCGGCGCAGGCTCACAGCGGTGCTGTGTACAGTGAAACCCGGGAAAGGGGAATGCCGAGGCAAGCGTGCAGAAGACCAAGATATCCCACGACAAGGACGAAACTTCGAATTCATCGTCCTGATCGGCACAGATGGCAGCATACAGAAGGCTGACTTCGGAATGCTGAGATGCGACAGATCCACAGAAGAAGAGTTTCACAGGTAGACAGGGACGTGCCAGGACCGGCAGGATTACGGTATTGATCATATAGTCATACAAGCAGATCACAACGCAAGTCTCTAGAGTCTTTGCAAGTGCAACAGCAAGATCGCCCAGGAGTAGGTTCGCAATGACGATGTACAAATGCCGGCAGACCTCGAGTGGCGACAAGCTTCTGAAGTAGTAGGGTGCTCGAAATGCTGTTGCTGAGCGCTGAGCACTGGAAGTGGCTGCCGAACACGATCCACCTCCCGCCACCACGCTGCACGGCACGTGAAAAAACCCGAGCAGTGCCGTAGTAGATGTTGAGTATGATAGCCAGCATTTCGAGGGAACAAGGATTGTTAGAATCTGGAGCCGGCGTTACGAAAGCCTGAAAGGAGGGGCGTCGCGACGAGAATTTGGTTGCCGGAGAGCATTCTCTCTCAAACATACTGTCCCATTGGCCGGTCCCCATGAAGAAGCACGAGGATAGAACCGGTTCCAATGCCATCGCGCATGATGCGAGCCCAAGCTGGGCGCAAGAAAAGAAATCCCAATTGGAGCCGTGGAATGACGCCGGCCTAGTAAAACCTTCTGTCTTCCACAAGAGCTTGGTCAAATCAACAGATAGGCAGTTCGCGCTCGGCTGTGCGACTTCGGCAACGCGTCGGAAAGGCACAAGTTCAGTCGGCGGAGAATGAAATCGTAAGTTCCGCTCAACCGCGATGCCGCCGGGCTCCAGCATTGTTGCGATACAAGCCCGCGGACGTTCGCACGAGATGCGCCTTCTAATCAGCTGGTACTGTACTGGTTTCTCTATTGCATGATGCGCGCTGCTGCACTGCGCTTCGGACTCACACTTTTCTCCCTGCTCCGGAGAACGGCGTTAACTCGGTCGTCCTGAGATCGAGCCATCTATTCCCACGGCGCAAACATTGATACAGTATCTGTTCCTGTTCGCCACGCATCCTCATTGGCGGAGATGTTGTGTGAGGTGAAAATAGAATCACGCAATTCGGACCTTACGCCGTCGGGAGCGCCAGAGCTGTCGTTCGGCCTCGGCTGTTTTGTAGTAGCTCCAGCCCATACTCACGGCTGAGCCCTCAATGCTTCTCGATGCTTGTAGACTCGATATCCGGGTTGTGCGGCGCATCCAGCAGTCGAGGCCGAGACATTGACCATCTTGCCGACCTGCTGAGGTACACCAAATGACAGTAAAAGCTTGTCGGCGTCGTCAGAGCCTTTCGTGAAGAAAATGCTTGTGCCATGGGTCCAATTACGCACCCATGGAAAGCCTCGTTTGGTGGTCGGAGTCGGTGCTCACTGGCGCGCGCTCCTGTGCGCCTGACCCCCAAAGGTGCAGACGTGTACTACCACACACAGCACACGCGATGTACACTACGACCTGCACTATGTGCATACGACCGCGGGCAGGGGACAGGCAAAAGGCAGTAGGTTGGTGCGTGGCATCAGCCCGCCAGGCATGAAGCAGATGATGAGAGCACGCATAAAGCGAAGAAAACTGGCGACGATGTTGCAAGACTTCATATGCAGCTGGATACGATCAATGGCTGCTCCGGGACAGCCCTTTATACCGTGGAGAACGGGTGGCGTTCGTTCCATTGTAGTCGTGAATTGAGCACAACACGCGCTGGGCGTGCGTTTCACATACCCGCACCATTATCTGTGGAAACATGTAGCTTCACACTGGGAACTCTATTTCCCCACAGCAAGCTATGTTCATTGTTGCCATGTCTCAAGCAAAACTTAACCGTGGCACCTGCGCGCGAGTTCCAATAGGGGGTTTCACGGTAGGCTTTTCAGGCCGTTTCTGGGCCGTTTTGATGCCGTTTCTGGAGTCATTTTACGGCCATTTCGAGCTGAGAAAAGGCATCAAAAACGACCTGAACTGTGAAACCCCCCTCCAGAAATCCATTTTACAGTCAGTTTTGATGTCTTTTTCCCCATCCCGAGAACGAGTCCCTACTCCCCTCCAGGCCCCTATCTATGTCGATGAACTTGTTCCGAAGGGTTGAATAGTTATATAGACATATCCCGAGTTCTTCTATGATTTGTACAGATAGTATTTAGCAGGGCAAAGACGAATAGAGTGAGAAAAGTATAGCATAGGGTGCTTCAGAGCTTATGTACCAATATATGCACCATAGGAGACCTTCAGCCTGGTTCTTTGCTGCGTCACGAGGAGCGGAACAGCTTTACGGCGGGTCTACAGCGTGGGAACCCTGAGGCTTTGCCGCTGGGGCACCAGTAACCGCGGACCGCACGCAAGGGAAAATTGGAAATGTACCAAAAACGACCGCAGAAACAACTTGAAGCCGTTTCTGCAAAAGCCGTTTCTAGGCCGTTTCCGGTACTGTTTCGTGTGTTCCGGGGTCCCGTTTTTGCAGAAATGGACAAACAAAACGCCATTAGAAATGGCGTAGAAACGGCCCAGAAACGCTACCGTGAAACCCCCTAATCCTTACTTATCCTTGTTCATTGTTCTCGAGACGCGTTGCGAGAGACGTTACTCTGTACAGACCGCCCAGCACTAATGATCATGGACAACACAAAACCCGGAACCGTACACTCACAGATTCTTGATGCCCTGGCCAAACGCCGCAATAAGCGCAGCTTGCTTCTCGTCCGTCCAGAAGTCCGCAAACTCGTCGCGCTCGGCGTCGCGCGCGGCATGCTCCGCGTTGACCGCGACGCTCGCCGCGCCCTCAGGCCCGATGAGGTGCGCGAGCCACGCGACGGTCATGTCGACGCCTGTCGGTGGCGGGGAGGGGGGCGTTAGCAGGTCGCTCAGGACTAGGGTCGGACTGAGTGAGAGGCCGCTGTGATGGATAATTCGCAAGGGGAGCGAGTGCGCGAGAGGGAGAGGGGCGGTTGGCAAGGAGAACACTGACCGGCTGTGACACCCGACGCAGTCCAGATATTACCATCGACGACCCAGCGCGCCTTGCGCACCCACTGCACGTCATTCGCAGACGCACCCTATGAGGCATCAGCCGACGCAAATGGCGGCATACGCTGAAAAGCGGGCGAGGAATATATGTGGCGACTCGGAAGCCGAACGCACAGTGATGAGGTTGAACAGAGACTTGTTCGTCGTCGCCTTCCGGCCGTTGAGCAGGCCTGCCTGCTGCAAGATCCACGAGCCGGAGCACACGCTCAGGATGTACTTCGCCTTGGGCGCCTGCTTCTGCAGGAACGCGATGAGCTCCGGGGGCGTGAGGCCAGGCGAGGAGCCTATGCCTACGAACCGCAGCGCCAGCGCGCGAGGTGGCAAACAAATGTCAGCAAAGCGGTCTACGATGGATAACTGCAAGCTGGGCACGCGCGAAGACATACCGCCAGGCACGAACAGCACATCATACTGCACCGCACTCCCTTCATCCTTCGCGAGCTCCTCGGAAAACGTAGCGTCCGCCTCCACGCGCATCCCGACGGACGTCCGGATGCTGCGCTCGGTGCCGAGGTACACGAACGTCAGCGCGTAGCGCGGCAGCGGGGATATGAATGCTGTCTGCGGGGCGACGAAGCCCATGAGGTCCAGCGGGCCGGAGAAGTCGAGCAGCTGCGCCCCGGGGCAGAGGCACATGGCGACGGTGAGGGTTTCAAACTGAGGGGTCGACATCTTGAGGTAAAATTTGGCTGGCGAGTGGGCAATGGGCGCTGCAAAGATGTGGGGATGGCAGTAACAGCCGAGGCAGGGCGAGCGGACGTGACAGCAGTTTGCATTTAAGTATGTCTGTCAAATCGGGTCGATTTGCGCTGCGGAATGATTATCGTCAGCGGTGATTGCGCTCTGTGAATACTGTACTTACTATGAGCGAAGTGCAAACATGATCAGACCGCAGTTCACGCGCTTACATCTACTTTACCTTTGTCCGTTGTCCTCGGAACGATGTAAAAGCGCGCAGATTGGTAACGAGCGATGGTCTTCTATACGTTTCGCGACGGTGAATCGTACATTTCAAAGCAGCAACAACCCTAGACCGTCAAAATTCCCCAATATCGAATCACAAACGCTTAATGCCCTCACCAAACGCCGCAACGAGCGCCGCCTGCTTCTCGTCCGTCCAGAAGTCCGCAAACTCGTCGCTATCCGCCGCGCGCGCGGCGTGCTCGGCGTTCACTGCGACGCTCGCCGCGCCCGCGGGCCCGATCAGGTGCGCAAGCCAGGCGACGGCCATGTCGAGGCCTGCGGAATTGCGTCAGCAATTGCGCGCGGCGAGAGGTAGATTTTCGGGGCGGTGAGGTATGCGGGGGCGAGAGATAAGATGGTGGGGAGTCGTACTTACCGGCCGTGACACCCGACGCCGTCCAGGTGTTGCCGTCGACGACCCAGCGCGCCTTGCGCACCCACTGCACCTCCTGCGCCGATGCGCCCTGCCAGAGCGATAGCACAACAGTTCATCATCAGCCAGTGCAATAAACGAATAACACTGAGACGCGGGCGAGGGATTCGTGAGGCGACTCGGACGCTCAACGCACCGTGATGAGGTTGAACATAGCCTTATTGGTCGTCGCCTTCCGGCCGTCAAGCAGGCCGGCCTGCTGCAGAATCCACGAGCCGGAGCACACGCTCAGGATGTACTTCGCCCCAGGCGCCTGCTTCTGGAGGAACGCGATGAGCGCGGGCGGCGTGAGGCCCGGCGAGGAGCCGATTCCTGCACACAGCGCGAGTCGTCAATAACAGGACAACTGACGCGCTGAGAAGAACTACACTGAAAGAACGTACCACCAGGAACGAACAGAACATCATACTGCCTCGCATCCCCGCCCTCTTTCGCGAGCTCCTCGGCGTACGTAGCGTCCGCCTCCACGCGCATCCCGACAGACGTGCAGACGCTGCGTTCGGTGCCGAGGTACGCGAAGGTCAGCGCGTAGCGCGGCAGCGGCGAGATGAACGGCGCCGTCTGCGGGGCGACAAAGCCCATCAGGTCCAGCGGGCCGGAGAAGTCGAGAAGCTGCGCGCCGGGGAAGAGGCACATGGCTACGGCGAGGGTCTCGAATTGAGGCGTCGACATCGCGTTGTGGGGATGTGGGTGTGGATGCAGTATTCGAGGTACAGCAGGTCTGAGCCGAATTTATGCAGGAAGGGGAGTAGACGGCAGACGGTACACGCGTAGAACGGCGCGTTTGACAGGATACGGCATAGGATACGCCAGCGGCTCGCTTGGCATGCTTGACAGGGTGTGGAGAGCGTTCTAATCGAAGCTTGGACCCGCATCAGACCAATAGTGCTGGCCGATGCTGATAGACGATCCAATCATCGACACCCAGCGTTAGATGTGCCAGCAAGCTGACGTGTAACCACCCCTAACATGAACATGCTGCTGAACGCGAAGACACCAGGGAACGTGATGAGACCGCAGTTTGTCGTTCGTGCCTCATTACTTGGTAGAAAGATGCAGTCTGCGTGCGTCACAGTTCAGAAAGGCGACCAAGGAGCGCCAGGAATGCAAGTCACGAGTGGACAGGTGGTTTACGAATTCTAGCCTGGCCGATGGACGTACGAGACGCGCAAGCACGGCGCCGGTCGGCTGATGCAAGATTTTATCCCTAGAAACAACGTCCAGATCTCTTTGCGCGCTGGACAACCAGCGACGGCGGGCCGGCCCAGCACCGCGGTCATGACCAAGCGAGCAGCTACTTTGATCCCATCGCGGATCGGACCAGCGGACTCTGAAGCACCAGCGGACTCTGAAGCACAAGCGCCGGTCCCTGTCACAGCAAAAATCGCGCATTGCACCGGTCAGAGCGTGCGCTGCAGGCGTCGTCGCTCGAGCAGTCGTGCAGTACAGAGCAGCTGTTGTGGCGTAGGATGTCCGAGCCCGGGGGTGGCAGCAGAAGACCCGGAGAGCATAAGCTGGCTGCAGCAAAAATCGCGCAAGCGGGCGTTGTCGTTGTCAGCATCGTTGCAGACGTCCCGCGAGTCCTAGACGCAGCGCAAACGGAGCACGTTATACGCTAGATGCACAAGAACACAATTTAGAGCAGCCGGGGGGTCTTCGCCGACCGAGGGGCGGTTGCGCAGACGAGGAGGTGAAAGAGCGACAAGCGCGGAGATCGAACCGGTTACGGCTCTCTGTCTCGTGCTCTCATCTCCGCATCACGCGCCTCTAACAACACGGCCGAGAGCGCTTGATCTCCGAATATCAACTACTGTCTGCTCACACGGCAGCGTCGGATGGCACTCAGGTGGGCCAAACGCCTGCTCTACGTGGTTACTTTCCGGGCTTCTGTCAATTCGCATTCTCTACTCGATCGTACTCTTCTGAGGTGCCTTACCGCTCTATTATACGACTTGTGCTCGACGACACAAGCTCGCGGTCTCTCTGGGTCTACTACTTTGCGCTACCTTGAAAGATTTCGCTTTGAGTGGAGCATCCGGCACTCTAGCTCTAGGCCTTCTGCGAGGAGAGCATCTCGTATGACCTTGCTCATTTCGATTTCACTTTGCATTCCTCTGACCCTCGCCGAGTGTACCACCTTCGAAGGGCAGCTTTTTACTTTTTTGCCCTGAACTCCGAGCCGCGCTCAACTCTCGTAAACAGCGCATCTCTTTGTATATTTCCTTCTGACATGTGCGCCTACATATTTCCTTATCGCCCAAATCAGAGTGTCGAATCCGCAAGGATGTTCACGGCTTGTCGGGCGCGTTTCCATTATGCGGGCGCACCTAACAGTCACAATGTTGACGCGCTCCTCAGCCAGCTTTGCGCTCGTAGTGCCAGTGCAGATCCACGGCCTCGCATGATATGCTTGCCATAGAACTCCGCGTCGCTGTGGTGCTTATCACCGAACCCGCGCCGGAGTGTCTGCGCCGGTGGCAGGGCGTTCGCCGGATGCCTCAATCGTCCGCACACTGAACGATAAAATACTTGGCAGAGATTTCTGAGGTGTATCACGCAGGACTTTATCCTGATCCTCTCATATTCCATGGATGCATGGATACTTTCAGCTCAGGACCCATCAGCCATGACCTCTTCTGATACTAAATCCACTTTTTTCCTGTCATAGATTTGCCGCCATGGTCCCCTTACCATTGTCAGCGTTCCAAACGTCCACATTCAGACTCAGGTAGGTGACCTGGGGATGACGCTCGTCGCGGGCGTGAGGGCGATTGCGGAAGTCCGTGAGACAACTGGGCGTTAGTGTTTCTCCACTGGGCTCCATGTCCGAGTAGAGAAAGTACGGTCTCGTAGTGGAACATGACGGTCGTACGCCTGGACTGCGGATGAATCAGCATTCTCGAGCGCGCCTGATCATTGTCACAACTCGGACTACCTTATGGGGCTCTACTTCCTTCCCCTCGAAACTGTCGGTGGGGCGTTCTTCATTATGACATTTGGCGAGCAGCAGATGATGAGAGCGTGAGCGTAGAAAATGTTAGAGACTTTATGGCTGGGCTTGGCCGTCTAGTGGCACCGCGGCAGCTTTTTATACCTGGCCCGCGGGGTGGCACTCGTTGCATTGTGTATATGCAGAACGAACATGATCACAACGCGCCTTTCGTTACCACGCAGCGTGCTCCATTGTCTCAGGTTCTTCGAGGCTGCCGTTTGCGACGCCGACGCCTGCTGCCAGTGCATTCCTGGTTTATGCTGAGAAGCTATTGTGCGTGTTTATTGCGGAGCCGCGTCACAATGATTCCAGCGACTAGACTCCGAGTCTCATACATACGCCACTGCATCCTCCGTGACGATTCCTCGTTTCCAGGACATAAATTAGAGTAGCTTAGAGTAGCAGCGGAGCGACCTCAGGCTGCTCCGCCAACGCTTTCTGCTTCTCATGCGTCCAGTAGTCTGCCCAGACGTCGTCGTCCTGCGCGAGCGGCGTGTGCTCCTGTATGCCGGCCATCTGCTGCGCGACGTCGGCGCCGTTCAGCTCGGTCAGCCACGCGTATGCCATGTCAAGTCCTTTGTGCAAATTCAACGCGTCAGTGAATGTTCAAGGCCAAGCAGAGGTGCACCGATATGCGCTCACCGGCAGACACGCCCGACGAGGTCCACACGTTGCCGTCGACGACCCAGCGCGCTTTGTGCACCCATTCGATCGTGCTGCTGTTTGAGCGGGACTTTGCGGCCTGTCATCAGTAGCAGCCGTAGAAGCGGAGGGAGACAGGAGCGCACCGTTACGACGTCGAAGAGCGACTTGTTGGTCGTCGCCTTGCGTCCGTCGAGCAGACCCGCGCGCGCGAGAATCCACGCGCCCGTGCAGATGGACATGACGTACTTCGCGCCGGGCGCCTGAGCCTTCAAGAAACGTATGAGGTCGGGCGGCGTGCGCGACGGCGACGTTCCCCATCCTGTCATGGATATCAAGACCGTCTCAGCACTGCAGCATAAACGCGAGAGCTGGACGCACCTCCAGGAACAAGTATCACGTCGAACTGCTCCTTGTGGCCTCCACCATCAAGCAGCTTCGCGTACGTCGTGTCCATCTTCGCGCGCGGGCCCGCAGTGGGCGAGACGAACTCCTCCGGCCCAATATGCGTGAACTGGAAGAGGTGCGGCGGCACAGGCCGGACGACCGACGACGCGTTGAGGAAGCCGAGCAGGTCGGCCGGCCCGGCGTAGTCGAGCAGCTGCGCGTCCGTGAAGAGGCAGAGGGCGATCTTAAGAATCTTGGGGAGCAACATTTCTGTGGTGAGTTGGTGCGTTGGTGCTGGGATGTGCTGCCAGTGGTGAGCGTACCTCGCGTTTTATTCGCGACCGGAAGCGCTCTGCTTTGTTATCCAAGACGCGTTGCGCGCGCTTGATACTTGGGCAATCGGTTTAGCGGCCGAATGAGTCCTGGGTGTCGCAATTGCTGTGAAGCCACGTGGCGCACGCCAGATTTACAATCCAGATCCTCGCACGAGCTTTGCGCCGAGGTGCGTGCTGCGAGGTGAATCCGAGCCATGCTATGATACAGTAGGTGAGAGTCAGTCGTCGCCTTCGAATGAGCGAGACGACAAGGGCAGCCTATCCATATGAGTTAATTGCTGCGGAAGCGCAGTGGTTGCAGGGAGGGATGGCATAGGACGACGGGCCAAGTATTGCGGAGGATTCAGAGAGAACAAAGCAGGTCCAGAAGAGGAATGCAGAGATCGAGATGCAGATGGCGCTTAAGGCTTGGAAATCAATGATTTCCATGTGGAACTGAAACACTTCCGAGGCAACCTGTCGACTGTAGCACCCAAGGCTGACACTAGCAGGAAATACGAGAAGCTAGATAACGCAAGCCGCACGAAAGCAAATCAAAGGCTGAAGGCAAAGAATATGGTGCAAGCCCCCCGCTGTGTTTGTATACGTTACTGCGCAAGCAAGCGGAGCGCCGGGTATAGGTCAAGGTCAGGATCAGCCGCGGCAGCGAGGCCAGAGCGTCGGCATCGGTCTGCACGGAAAAAGGGCATTTTCGAGGCGCGCAAAGAATTTCAAACCCGAGCTCCATGTTCTTGCTAACGCTGGCTGCGCTATATACGCGGTAGGATCGGACGCTTGGACGGAACTGCAGGAGGCAAAGACGGGAACATATTTAAAGTCCGATGAACCGCTTCTTCTTCCGGCCCGCCACGTTCGCCGCGGCAGGCGAAGCACAACTTAGCCAAGTAAAAGCCGGCGGCCTAGCACGCGTACGGACAAATTTAATTTCTGCTATGCTTGTGCCCGCCCCAAAGGAGGCTGCGCAGGCTGCTCATGCTTAAATGCGGTGAAACACGTTCGCATAATTGCTTTCTCAAGGCTCGCTCTTCTTGCCCGAGGCTTCGGCTACTGCAGCGCTTAGTCCTTGAGACGCTCGTCCGGCCATGTGCTCCAGCTCTTCAGCTGATCGCGAACCACTTCATTTCGATACGACGCCCTTCAGATGGAAAGCGCGCCGCGCCTCTGGCGACACCAGTCACGGCACTCGCGCAATGCCTAGACGAGGCACGGCGAGTATCAGCGCTGGCGGGCACACATGTGGATAAGCAGGATTGGTCTCCGGAACAATGGCCGGCGGCGCAACTAAGAAATGTTGAGTATGGCCCTGCGAAGTTCCTCCGCCCAACACAGCCAGACAAGCTCGCTACCCTTCTCCACATCAAAAAGAGACGAATGCTATTGGCAATTAACTTTTGCATTGACAAATACTGCGACTATTCGGTGCGTACCTTGTCAACTTTATGTAGGAATTCTTTTGAGAGCAAAGAATTGACGTTTTTCCGCAGATGATACGGCAAGAGCTCGCAATCCGTTGTTTGTCTCAGCCGAACAATTGGAGACATGGCGAAGCACACGCTGCGGCTGGAGGATTGCGTTAGCAACTATTGAACCGTGTTGAAAGATGGGTTACTTCGCAGCTGTTCCGGGTTCGGGGTAAATCATTGAGCACAGGTACTTGATGAACCCCTGCGATTTTGCATCCGGCTCTTCCAACTTGTTTAGGAGATTCATGGGTTTCTCCCGAGACCGTTGGTAGTAGCAGGTGAGCTCGATGAGCGGTCTATCACGGTAACTGTCCCAGAATTGATCAAAATGGATGTCCTGCCGCAGAAGTATTTGCTCGCAGGCTCGAAAGTGCATGTGCGCCCCTTCGGCCGACCTGGCGTGAGACGCGCATTTGCCGACTGCCGTGCGTTCGTAAAAGGGTGTGTATGTATTGGCGTTAATGAGATTGCATCGCCTTTCGACGAGCCATGGGACGCTCAGCAACACTTGGGGTTGACCAAATGGCGCATCGCGGAATATGACGCAGTCCACAACAGCATAGGTCGGGTCGCCTAACGTGGGATGGTAACGAAATCCGATAGGTATCCTAAAAACATTTAAACATCGTGAGAGGATTCGAACGGAGGATGGTGAACGAACAGCATAGTTCTATGCGTCAGGTTGTCGGGGACGTCCAGGATGCAAGTGCGCTCGCTCGTGAACAACTCGTACAGTTCCGTGAGCTTCTGCAGGCACTATAAGTGAAGTCACCATGATAAATCCCCTTAGTCACCTGAAGCGATGTTCGACCCATAGGGAGGTAGTATTGGCCGTCAAATGGGTCTCGGAATTTGAAGGATGGTATGCCGAAGTCAAAGCGCTTCGATATGTCCTCCACAACTTCATAGACTCGAGTGAGCAGGATTCCCTGCTCGTTCTCAAGGTTTAGCAGTCGCGCTTGATCGTTACTAGCCAGAGTTGTGAACGACGCAAGCAGCAGCTAGGTAAGGAAAGGTACCTTTGCGACAACGCGAGGTATGTATGAACGGCGTGAATTT
The DNA here is from genome assembly GCA_037042915.1 of Auricularia sp. M13. Taxonomy (NCBI): domain Eukaryota; kingdom Fungi; phylum Basidiomycota; class Agaricomycetes; order Auriculariales; family Auriculariaceae; genus Auricularia; species Auricularia sp. M13. The sequence continues at coordinate 506,013 of CM073194.1, read as the reverse complement.
GTTCCGATAGACGTTGTTTGAGTGAATCTGCGGCCTTGCGCCCTCCGAGAACGCTCCAAGCAAGCATAGTCCAATATTTGCGCCAGGATGAGCCGTGCTTGCGCATTAGGCCTTGTCTGTACGATGAAAGCCGAGCTTCGACCAGTCGCAGCACACCGTCGCAGATCGAGAGAGAATGCTCGATGCCGTTTCGGATGTCGACGTTGAGCTCGTTCCCACGGGCCTGAATGACCGCCTTGATCTGCTGCAGCGATTGCGAGAACGAATCGAGGTCTTCAGTGAGGTGCTTGAGGCCCCCGGCAAAGTCCGATAAGGGTCCCATCTAAACGGGACCCGTATCGCCGCGTTTCGCGGCCGCTCCATACATCTAAACGGGACCCGCGGTGGCCGTCAGGTGCGTCCATGGTCCATCTAAACGGGACCCGCGGCAGTGCTGACGTCGACGTGGACGGCCGCTCCCAGCACCACGCTTCTGGATGACCGATGCAGCTGCCTTGCGCCAATCGCGTTAAGCGAGGTCCGAAGACCATTATGCGCCACAAATGCACCAGGTGCACACCACGATGACCGTTCTGGGCGCGTTCTGACGTGATTTTGCTGTGCTCGTCGCCCAGACATCTTCATTTGAGCTGTGGTGGGCAAAATGAATTGTAATCGTGGTGTAGGTAGCGCAGTGTGGCCCACGCGCCCGCCTCCCATATATAAGGGGCGATAATGCCCGTTGCATCATCCTCCAGCTCCAGCTCTAGTGATCCTTCGCTCTCTGCCCTTGCAAAGTTGTATCAGAGGATGAGGAGTGTACAAACAATGAGATTTTGACCGGTAGAGAGCATTGATATACATATTGACTATCTGAGAGTGCGCCGGCAGCAGATCTCGGAGGAAACTTTACTTCCGCGGATACCCGGAATAGCCGAACCTCCATGTAAACGGGCCCCGCCAGGGCCGATTTTTGAGGTTATAAACGGGCCCCGCGGCCGGATTTTGCGGATGGGACCTCTAATGACCTATGCCAGGGGCCTGGTGCTTGATATCGTTACTCGCATTAGCCGCATCGTTCAGGACTGCCAGTATGGCGCACACGAGCTGCAAGATCGTGGTGATATCTCCGACAGAACCAATCGTGAAGGCGGCAACGGGCATGTTGGGTCGATAAGTCGCAGGTAGAGCGCAACTATCGCGCGCAAAGAATGTTCCCGAGACGGGCGGAAAAGCACCCGCTTCTGCATCGGAATTGTAGCACAGCCCGGCTGCCGCGGCATCTCCGGATTCTCGGGACGCTGCGCCTTCACCCTCAGGAATTATGGCAAGGCGATGTAGCAAATGGATATGGATGATAGAGAACAATTCAACCCGCCCACTTACGCGCGATTCCGGCCCTCGCGCATTGTTCTGGATTGATAATGCTCCCAGACGCACGTTAGGTGTGACTACATCTCGCACTACAGAGGTCCTGGATAATCGAGCTGTATGATCACATGTTCCTAATCGCCTCTCCGATAGCCTTCATAAGCGCAGCCTGCTACGGGGAGATCCCATGCCCCGTTTCGTCTACACGCTACGAGGACGTAGTTAAGATGGCCCTGCGCAACTCCTCCGCCCAACACATCCAGAGAAGCTGGATGTCTTCCTCAGCGTCGAATATTTTGCAGTGCTATCTATGGTCATCGCTAGCACGAAGAAATAGGTGAGAATGACTTACGGTGTCAATGCGGCGTAGAAAGTCTTGCCGTAGCAGTGCCGTATCGTGGTCTTTCAACGCTCGCGACAATGTGCGACAATCCGCTACCTGTCGCAACTTCACGATGGGTGAAATACCAAAACATACTTCGACACTACAGTCATCAGCATGTAAGCAATCCTGACTCCTGAGTAAACGACGCACCCCGCAGCCTGACCCGGGAGTGGATAATCGCCCCTGCACAGTACTTCCACTACACCGCGACCATGATCATCAATTTCCTCGAGCTTATGGAGCAGGCTGGGAGGTTTATCCATATCTCGGTCGCCTGCCAAACACATAGCCACAGTCAGCGGTACATCGCGCTGATTCTCCCAGAAGTCGGAAAAGCAGAGTTCCTCTCGAACAAAGATCTGTTCGCAGGATCTGAGGTGAAAATGCGCCAGTCTGTCCGAGGTGCGCATATAGCAGTACCCATTGGGAATGCGTTGATAGAACGGGGTGTATGCGCGACCCAAATGCCGGCGCCTGAAAACCAGCCAAGGGACACTCATCAGAACCTGAGGCTGTCCGAACGCTGGGTCTCGAAACATGAAGCAATCCACCATGGCAAACGGTGGGTCACAGCATGTAGGCTGATAGCGAATGCCTATTGGGATCCTAATTCCCAATTGGCAATGATAAAAGCAAGGATTATTTGCGTACGTACAGCATGATTTTATGGGCCCGTTCGCCGGGAAAATCCACAACCCCCGTGCGCTCGCCGGAGAACAATTCATAGAGCTCCGCAAGCTTCTGGGGAACACATCAGTTGAGGAGCAATCAATAGATCACACTACACAGTGCTCACATGAAGCGACGTTCGACCCATCGGGAGATAATAATTGCCGTCAAAGGGGTCCTGAAAGTGGAAAGACGGAATACCAAAGTCGAATCGTTTTGAAATGTCTGTGACTACGTCGTGGACTCTTGCGAGCGTGGTTCCTTGTTGGGATACTATGTCCAGAAGCCGGGACTGGTCGTTACTGCAGAAATATAGTTTATACTACACATATTCGCACCCGAGTCAAGCGCTTACCTTTGAGCAAGAGCTAGGTATGTGTTGATGGCTCTCATCTGCTCGGACAGCCGCAGTTTCAAAGCATCTGCGGACTTTCTACCACCTAGAACGCCCCATGCAACGATAGCCCAATATTTGCGCCAGGCGGCTCCGTGTTTGCGCATAAGACCACGCCGATACGATGTCATCTGACCCTCTACGGCGCGCAGCACACCCTCACAGATCGAGAGAGCGTGTGCGATGCCATTACAGACCTCGGTTTCTAGCTCGCCTCGGCGCTCGATTAGGGACTTGACCTGCTGCAGTGACTGTGAGAAGGTGTCCATATCGTCCACGAGTTGACGCATATCAGTCGTCGCGGTAGCCGCTTCCTTCAGCATTGCGCGGACAGACCACGCAAGCTGCAAAAGCGAAGCGATGTCCCCAAAGGCGCCAATGGAGAAGGCAACGACGGGCATGTTCAACCAGAGCGTAAGGATGACAAGCAACGATCTCTGCCATCTATTACTCCCGCTCAAGAGGCAAGTCGGCCGGGCCGGTATTACCGATGAAAACCGGTGAACCTAAGCAAGCCTAGACTATCCTTTTTGCTAGCATGTTATAGCTAGCTAGTCTCAATACTCCAAGGGGTCGTTGAGGTCAGTTCTCTACTCCAGCGCGAGGGTGCAAAGCGATCTCCAGTTTCTCTATCAGGTCTTTAAGCGCACTCGAGCTGGCACACTGTTGGGCATGCTCGAGCGTTTCATGGTCTGGGTGGACCTGCGATGAAATAGAAAAGCCTCCCAACACTATGTCTCATCAGTCGTGCCCGGCGTATTAACATAAGCACTGCAACTCACGAACAACCTGGCAGCCCCATTTTCCCATGGGGGAAATCGATGGGAACTAGTAATTCAGTTGTCGATTTGAGTTGAGGGTTAGGTACCTGGAAACAATTACGCACCACCTTGGGATCTGGAAAACCCCAAAGATGCATAAGCTCTAAAAGCTGCTCTAAAGGCTTCCTTGTATGATTCGTGCCCAGTATCTCGCGCTTCAAGCGTCGTAGCACGTGCCTAGAAGCAGCCATCGATGCATATTCTTCAGAAGTATTGTGGCTGGTATGGTAAATGGTCCCATTGACTGTAACGTCAGTATTTGTCTCATACCGCAGTAGAATCTCCATACTTCGAATAGAACAGGTGTGATATGCCGCATGGCGCTGTGTTCGAAGGACCAAGCAACGCTGGTCAGCACTGATCGCCTAGCCATTAATAATACCCGGGTGGGAATGATTATGAAAACCTACAGTACGTTCAAAAGCTGAGAAAGAAAACCATCGAACAACAAGAGCAGTACACTGTCGGTACCGCAGAGTCAAGTCATTCACAGCTTCTGTTGATGTCACCCGGATTGCTTCCTCCGAGGTAGATGCAGTCCCCCGGACAGTGTAATCCCCACCTATATGACCTACACGAAATCAGCGCGTGGCACTTTCTCGGGAATTCAACAAATACGGATGAAGCATATCGGCGCGTCTGCTCTGATGACGACCTGGAAAGGTGTAAGTATACTGCAATAGACAGCGCGCGACGACACCTGTCTGAAGTGATCGCAAGTTCCCACAGCCTCCAGCAGCGCTCTCAGCTGAGGATCAGATATGGGAGATTCTGACCGTCGTTAAGCTACAAGCTACATTCGACAGTCAAGGCGTTACGGACCATCGAACTCGCCGTCGACAGTCATGAAGGGCAAAGCCACAGCGGATACGTCATCCCGCAAGCATGCCCTTTCCGAGCTTATATATACGAAAGGCCTAACGACTACACACACTCGCGCGGCGCACGTCCGGGCAGCCGTTGTGGCCTTGTGCAGAAAGGCGTCTCCGCCGCGGAGATAACGGCGAAGTTGCCACGTTAGCCACAGCAGGACGTTGTGCGTGGCCCCGCGGGCATGCGGCCGTATTAGCAAGAAGCCGCAGGATTGAGCGCGTGACAGCAGCGAAGGAGGTGTGCAATCCCGGTGAGAGCATGTACACAGCCTGCGAGACGTCTAGACGCGACACGTTACATAGCTCGCGCGCCCCGCGGAGATTACGCTGCATCGCGAGAAGAAGACGCGGCTGCTCCTGCACAACACAACAATCCGGAGATGGCCCCAAATGAGTCAGGCACAAGCACTGGTGCCCGAAAGAGGAACGAGGAAGAAGGAGGAGCACAGCATGGGACGCGGCTGGACGGGACCCGTTAGCGCGCCCCGCGGATATTATGCTGCATCGCGACGAGAAGACTCGACTGCTTCTGCACAACGCAGCAGTCCGAAGGCGGTCCCAAATACATCAGGCACAAACACTGGTGCCCGAAAGAGGACTGAGGAAGAACCAGCCGGACATCCCCAGAGTGGAAGGAAGCAAGAGCGAGAGCAGGCGGCTATTGTGATGTGCAGAAAAACAAGCCAAGGTACTTCGAATGATATAACTCAAGTCTCGCGAGGCGGTGCATAGGCAGAGACGGCGATGGAATGAAGCACTGGAATTGGTAGCACCGGAGCTCCACCGCGGCGGCGAGCAGAGTGCGCGTCTAGCCGCACATTTTGATGTCAGGAGCCCGCATCCCCGGATTGGAAGGAAGCGAGAGCGGGTGTCGAATGGAAGTTATGCATCGGAAATGAACAAGCAAGATACGTCGAATGTTATGACTCGGACGAGGCAGTGCAACTTTGGCAGGAAGGCAATCGTGTGAGGAAGTACCAGATTTCCAGCGCGGCGGCGAGTACAGCGCGCGCCCGGCGCACATCTTGATCTCAGTCACCAATGAGTCTCAACTTGAGCGTGCGGGTGGCTGGATCATCCGAAAGGGTGTGACGAGCCACAATCGTGGGTAGACGCGGTGGCGAGCGCCTGCGGACCATTGTGCTGAGGTGCTGGAAAAGACCGCGTAGCGCCTGGAGCCATCTGGCTGGAGCAGATCATTGTTTAATCAGAATGCAAGGGAACTGACGGCCAATCAGAGCCAGAATTCCACGGTGCGCGCTGAGTCGGGCACGGGGCCTCCATGCCGTAGCAGTGGTCGATGAGGAAAAAGTACAGAAAGATGTAGGTATGGGGTAGGCTGGTGGAGATGGAAGGACAGCCGCCGCGGCGAGCAGAGAGGCGGCCAGGAGGTAATGTCGAACTGAATCCGCGCGTGGGCCGCGCATTGTGACCCAAAAACGATATTGAAGGGAATTATTAACCCCGGAACGCACTGGTCAGAGGAAAGGTAGCTGAAATCCACGATTAGCCACATTCATGTAGCCACTAAATCCGTGCGCACCGAGCGGCGCAAGCCAGATCAGTTGGGAATCGAAACCGAGGCCGACACAAAGAGCAAAAAAACGACCAGGTGCTCGTAAAAGCTCTTATGGAGCTTGCGCGGGCGCTCTATCGCGCGTATCGAGGATGCTGGCGAATGTGGCTCGCGGGTGCATCGCGGTAAGAAGCAAGTCAGCAACGTCCGAAAGTCCGCTCGGTGATACGCGTTCATGCTTCCGACCGTGATTTCGGTCAACGGAGGCAAGTTGCCGAGAATCATCGCAAGCCCTTTCTGCGAGCGAAGTAGCGGTATGTTTGCAACTTTGTATGGGTTTTGAAATGCAATTAAAATAACTGTAGTCTCTGGCGATGCTGAAAGTGCCGAGCGCTGAGCTCAGCTCTAAGCTTCCGAGGCTCGCCGTCGTCCATGAAAGACTTGCGCGATAAGCGACTCCGAGAAACTCATACTGTACATAGACGCTTTCATAGGGAGCGGGGATTGCATTGTTGTTACACCTCCAAGCTGATGGTACAAATCTGTACAGAAAGAGCGCGGTGGCGCTCAAAGACTCTTCATCCACTCGCCGAGCGACTTGACGAGCGCCGCCTGCGCCTCTTCGCTCCAAATGTCCACAAACTCGTCGTGGTCGGCGCTACGTCCGGTGTACTCAGCGCTGCTGCTGACCGTGGCCGCTGTCTTGGCGCCGGCGAGGTGCGTGATCCACGCGAGCGCCATGTCGAGGCCTGGGGCAGGCCGACGTCAGCGATCTGATCCAGGGGCGGAAAAGACTGCCACGTACCGGCCGCGACGCCCGACGCCGTCCAGACGTTCCCGTCCACGACCCAGCGCGCCTTGGGCACCCACTGCACCTCCTTCGCCGACGCCGCCTTCCCATAGCCATCTCTGTCACCAGATCGCGCGGAGGCAGAGAGGACGCACGGTGATGACGTTCTACAGGCTCTTGTTGGTCGTCGCGCGCTTGCCATTGAGCAGCCCCGCTTGCTGCAGAATCCACGAGCTGGAGCAGACGGAGAGGATGTATTTCGCGCCCGGCGCCTGCTTCTGCAGGGACTTGATGAGCACCTCGGGCGTCGCGCCGGGCGATGAGCCCGTTCCGCGCGAGCGTCAGCGCGGATCCCATATCAGATATCCCGCATCCTGCGCACCTCCAGGAACGGAGGGGACGTCAACCTGCTCCACACCAGCCTTTGGAAGCTCCTTCTCATACGCGTCGTCATGTTCAAGGCGATCCGGCGCAACACCCGCACTACGGACGTGCGCGTGCGCCTGCTGCAGGACGTCTTCTCCGACATTCGTACCGCCAAGATGTACGCCTGGGAGACGTACTTTGCGAGCCGCGTTGCCAGGCTGCGTGAGACGGAGCTCAGCATGAGCAGGCGTTTCTCATGCGTCGCTTTCTTCATCGCCTTGCCCCGTCGACGCACGCTCCAGCCCACGCGCAGAGTGTCCAAGGCCGGCCTCGAGAGCACAGACTGGCGCGACGGCGTGCAATCGGAGGGGTCGGGGAGTTATTGGCAGATGCTTTTGGAATGTGTCTTGTTTCCGATATCGAGTCGGCATTCAGAATGAGGCCCACAGTCGTCGTCGTCGTCGTCTCGCCCACGCCGAGTTGGGTGAACTTCAGCATATACGACGGCGGCGGGTTACTGAGCGCGGCCGTGGCGGGCGCCAGGAAGCCCATTAGTTCGAGCGGGCCGGCGAAAGTCAAGCAGCTGCGCGTCCGGGTAGAGGCACATGGCAACTCTGAGTGGTTTCTGAAATACCGCGCAGTCGGGCGAGCAGACTGCTAAGGAAGATATCAATTAAAGGACCTCTCGGCCGCGTCATTGAAGGCGCGTGAAGCAGACGTGGGGGTACGAGACAAAGAGCCGGAAATGATTCGATCTCCGCGTTTGAGTCTTCGCCTCATCATCTCAGCACTCGCCCGCCAGATGGTGAACAGCGCCGCAACCGCCTTGCTCGCAATCTGGCTCTTGCCCATCTGAAATAACGAGGTCCGCCTGCGCTGCTTTAGCCCTGTAGAACGGCTACGACGATGCTCGTTACGGCGAGGCCGCGGGGGTGCGCAAATTTTGCTGCGGCCAGCTTGTGCGCTCCGGGTCTTGCTTCTTCTCCGACGCTCGGATAGCCCATTCTGACGCTGCTCTTTGCTGCCTGACTGCTTGAGTGACGACCGGGCAACGCGCTCTGACTGCGCTGATCGACTCCCGAGTCCGCGGAAGCGCCTCTCTTCCTTCCTCTCTCCCACTCTCCTCTCCTACATCTCTTTCGCGCCCCGATGCTATTATCCATTGCTTTCGTGGCCCGCGCTTCTCAGGTCCCGCTGACAGGGCGAGGATCGCCCAGCTCGCCGGGCGCGACGCTGACAGGCGGTAGACTGCTGGAGGAATGATCTGTCCGGTTAGCCATTTCTACATTTCAACTAGCAATGATTACTGTGGTTAATAAAATAGACTACGTACCGCAGGGCTACGAAGGGTGCTTGTAACTGTAGTAGTAGTACTGAGCCGCGCGCCAATCAGAGGTTTTCGAGTTCCAGAGCCATCGGCAAGTAGGCAAGAATATTTTCACCAAGACGCGATCCAAGCAGATTTCGTGTCTATCTTCCCGGCGCTTATAAAGTAGCGGAAAACGCGGGGCAGGCTCATGTTGTAATTTCAGGGAGGAAGCGCTGGTCAGATGATGCAGTTTGATAATCCCGGATGGGCTTTCTTCGCCTTCTATTGGCCTCGAATTCCGCCCCAAAGCAGCTGCACAGCTGCATCGCCGGTTCCGCTGTCTTTCCGGCTGAGTGTCGGGTTCAATAGACCGCTTCAATCGTTGTCCACTCGACCCGCATGCCCGTCGCCCAGTTCTCCTTTGGATCGTTCGGGGACATCACAGCCGTACTGCAGCTCGCGTGGGCCATTCTTTCGGCACTGCGCGATGTAGCCGGGGCTGCAGGCGAGATCCAGCAGCTGATCGACGATATGGATACCTTCACGCGATCGCTACAGCAGGTCAAGGCAGTCATCGACGGCCGCAGCATAGAACTAAATCAAGACATCTGCAACGGCATCACGCACGCTGTGTCGATCTGCCACGAGGTTCTGCGCGCTGTCGAGCATCGGATTTCCTCGTACAAGAAGAGCCTGATGCGCAAACACGGCGTCTCGTGGCGTAAGTATTGGAGCATGGTGGCCTGGAGTGTGCTTGGCGGCAAGAAGGCGGTCGATGCTTTGAAGCAGAGGTTGTCCGAGCAGGTCCAGGCCGTACACACTTACCTTTCCCTGGCTCAAAGGTGCGCGGCGAGTTTGATAGCTTTGAAAGATCTGATACTGCAGACCAGCAATGATCAGGCACGACTCCTCGAAGCCGTCAATCAGCATGGAACTACGCTCACGAGAGTATCCGAAGTCGTGACGGATATATCCACCCGTTTCACCGGCGCGATACCGGCCTTTCATTTCCAAGATCCATTCGATGGGAAGTACTACATGCCCATGGGCCGAACGTCTCTCAATGTGAGTGTTGAAAATTACTAGAAGCGTTCATTTCTGAGAGCCATTCAGAGCCTTGCGGAAATGTACGAGCGATTTACGGGCGAACGCACTTCTGCTGCGGACTTCGAGGGAGAAGAGACGCATCGAATGATGCTGTACGTCCATCGGCCGGGGGGACGATTATGCTAACCTCGCAATGACAGAATTCCCATCGGATTTCGATACCACCCCTCGGCTGGATGGCAGCTCTACGCCATGATCGACTGCTACATTTACCGCGATCCAACATCTGGACAGACACAAGTTTTGATGAGCGCTCCCTGGATCGTGTCACGCTGGCTCCGCTTCGCGGGCGTGCACACGCCGTTCTACGAACGCATCGGACGCACGCGCGGCTGCACGCTGAAGCCCTCGCTTTCGAGCGAATGTACGCACCTTCACTTCAAGTCGTGCAATCGTATTCTCGTCAGACAGGACAACACCCTATCCGACTTCTGGGAGAATCACCGCTACAAGTCCCTGATTGACCTCAGGTGTTATGACGCAGCTTCCGACAAGAAGAAGCCGCCCAGCCTGCTGCATAGGTTGAGGATACCGGATGATAATTCCCGCGAACTCGCGCAGGCAATATGCGCTGGTGTTTTCCCGGCGCCGGGGATGATTGAGAAGTAGCACTCTTTCTCTCATTCACCTTGATCGACTCGAAACTGACTACTGTATGTCACGGTCGCGCCTCAGCCGTGAAGTGTGCCTCGCCATGTCGCCCATTGTAAAGCTGCGGGGTGCGGCGGATTGCAGGAATATGGCGACCGTCCTTGGCGGCCATAGAATCGCCTTACTCGGGGAAGAATTTTTGAGGCGCATCGACAAGGTGCGTCGGTGCTAGCACCCGCGTGAAGAGAATGCTGATCTGACGGTCAATAGCACGCGAGCCAATTTACTGCCCAGCGTGACATTCAGCTTCTGTGGATGTGTTGGGCTGAGGAGCTGCGCAAAACGGTGCTCACTACGACCTCGTAGCGCTGGCGCGTCGATGAAACAAATTTCGTAGGCTCCACGGTGTACCTGCACTTGAAAGTCGTTGCCTAGCACATGCCACGCGTTCGGACGGCGTCAATCGTCTCAAGATCATTCCTAGCGAGCTACTGCTTCGGCGCTCGCGAGCAGTAAATCATGCAGCTGTCGACCAATGAGCAAACGCTCGTCGTACCTCGTCAACGCGCACAGGTGTAGGCCGGTGCCGCAATTTAAACTGCATCCATCACTCATTTGAGATATCCAAAACGTTTATCGCACGTAGTCGTGTCAAGGGCCGGGCGTGTGCAAGGATCTCGGAGCATCTGGGTCGCGACGTTGCAGTCGGCAGGCCCAGAGGCCGCAACTACATAGCCGACACCGAGCGCAGGGAGACGATAGAGCGTGTCGCAACGGCTGATACGCTCGTGAAACCAGCTCCATGCAGTGTCTTCTCCCAGACGATGTCGGTCTGTCGCGGGAAGGAGTCGCAGGCCTGTGCGCACAAGGTGGCGGAAATAAAAGAAAATAGGCGTAATAATCGGTAATAGTATGTGGGCACTAGGCGCTACCAAGACAGAGCCCGCGACGAGTTCGGAATCCCTGCCCACTGCTGGCGGAAGAACTAGTGAAGGCCAGGAAAAAAGAGGCAATAGACCACGATAGTAGCGCGGGGAAAAAAACTGGAGACGCGTGCTCGCAGTAGATGAGTGGAATCCATCCGAGCAGACTGAAGAGAGCGAGTGCTGCCGAGCCTCGTAAAGCCAAATTTCACAGAGCATATTTGGGCGGCGCGTCATTGATAGGCCAATATCTATCTGTATCGGAGCCATGCCTAGCGTAATGGCGCCGAAAGCTTTGGTCGAACATCGTGGAGCGGAAGAAGAGGAGGTTGATCGGACTTTTAAAGTAGTCGCATCTTCGCCTCCTCGACTTCCGTTCCCATGTCCCACTCTACCGCTATATGTAGCGGACCTCGTGACACATAAAGGATAGCCCGCTGCTATATTACCATACGCGCGGCTGCACAACGCCCACGTACTCCCCAGACTGGCGCCGAAGACACGCTTCTCTCCATTCCGAGCATGAGCTGACTTTGACCAACGTCAGCGTCGCATGAACATCAGCCCTTCCTTTTATTTTCAGTTCAGCTTCCTGGCGTTTTATTAGCGCGATGCCTGCCGACGCCGCCGATGACGAGTGGTGCTTGCCATCGTCGCCGACCGCTTGACTGAGCAGCCGCTGCTCAGCCATGCGCTGCGAGCCACGACGAATCTGCGCGGGCGAATTTACCACATCCTGTCCCTCGCGCTATTCCGATTTATTCTGCTATGTCTTTGTTGGGGCATTTCCTTCTTCCGGTTGTCCTCAAGTTCGACGCGTCAAAGCGTCGCCAGGAAAGGCCCCGAAGACGAAAAGAGCGCCGCGCATCGGGAGCAATAGATCGCTGCGATTGTTGCATTCATCCCATCGTCAGAGGCCGACCCAGCATGCCCGCAGCAGCGTTCACCATCGGCTCGTTCGGGGACATCGCCACGATTCTGCGGCTCACATGGGCGATTCGCACGGTCCTTGACGAGGCAGCCTCCACCGCGGCCGATATCCGCGAACTCGTGGCCGACATGGACTCCTTCTCGCGGTCGCTGCTTCAAGTCAAGTCGGTGCTCGAAGTGCGCGGGAAGCAGCTCAGTCCAGATATCCGCAACGGCATCGCGCACGCGCTCTCCATCTGCGAAGCCGTCCTTCGCGCCGTCGAGCTTCAGATCTTTTCGTACCGGCGCGGCCTCATGCGAACGCATGGTGCTGCGTGGCAGAGATATTGGAAGATGCTCGCATGGAGTGTTCTGGGCGGGAAGAAGTCCACTGATTCACTGAGAATGCGGCTATCCGAGCAGCTGCACGTCGTGCACACATACCTAGCTTTGTCTCAAAGGTGCGCGGTTTATTATATCTGCATTTGCCTCACTGATATCTCCATTAGCCATGACCAAGCGCGGCTTCTGGACACTGCGCAACAGCAGGGGGCGACGCTTGCCAGAGTTCATGCCGTCGTCACGGATATCTCGAAACGATTCGACTTTGGCATCCCATCCTTCCACTTTCAAGACCCATTCGACGGGAAATATTACTTGCCAATGGGTAGAAACTCGCTTCATGTGAGTGAACGTTACGCTATGTCAATTTCGCATCCTTAGAGTGCATCCAGAAGCTCGCGGAGCTGTACGAACTGTTCACTGGCGAACGCACATGCGTTGTCGATTTCCCATACTACCAAACGCACAAGACCATGCTGTGCGTAAAATTTCGCGTCCCAGACCTAGCTGAAATAGACCAGGATTCCAATCGGCTTCCGCTATCACCCATCGCGCTACGATCCTCCGTACGCGATGCTCGATTGCTTCATATTTCGCGACCCAGCCTTCGGACTACCTCAGGTGTTGATGAGCGTCCCGTGGCTCGTTCGGCGGCGACACAGTCCAGGCGCGCATACCCCATTCTACGAGCGTATCGGCAGCGAACAGTGTACTAACCTGAGAAGCACCTCTGGCACGGATTCAATGGCGCACCTACACTTCAGGGCCTGCGAGCAGATCCTGTACAGGCGAGACGACCGCTTCGCTGACTTCTGGGACAACCATCGCTACAAATCGTTTGCTCTCGTTGGCTCTACGGGCAACTTCGGCCAGACCCAGAGTAGTGAACCTGCGCGGCGCAATAGTTTGCTCGAAGATGTCGACGAGCTGGATGGCGACTTCCGCGACATCGTCAAAGTCGTGTCCGAGAAGTTCTTCCCGATCCCGGGGACCACTGCCAAGTGCGTCGTACCATCTATTGCGTTCACAGTCAGGACATGACGTGGAGGATCCCGCACCGGTAGTTGGGAGGTCTGCCTCGCAATTTCGCCCATTGCGAAACTTCGGCACACGGCGGACTGCAGGGCGGTCCCTGGCGCGCTCACTGAACATACAACTGCATTGCTCGGCGGGGAACTTCTCCGCCGCATCGACAAGGTATGTGCTGCTGCTGCAGAAGCCCGCATAATGCTCAGGGTTGGCTGTCGGATAGCATTCGCACAACTTCAAGTCAAAGCGCGCGGTCGATCTTCTGTGGATGTGCTGGGCAGAGGAGCTCCGCAAAGCGGTACTTACGGTGTCGCCTTAGTCTTTCTTATCAGACAAAAGTAGCTGCGGAGCCAAGTCGAGCTTCGCCGCCTAGGACCCATCTTTGACCCATCTTGCAAACAATCACTATAGTATAGGAAACTGCACGCGCACTCGTCTCGATACAGTATTTAAAACCCCAACAAGTTGATCGTTAGGGAATGATGATAACAACGGCAGGTAGAGCGGATGCAAAGTTTGCAGTGGTCTTGCAATAATTCCCTCTACGCGCGGAACAAGAGCAGCGGAATCGGACTTTGAAACGGCGAACACTCTTGGCTTCCTGCGAGAACTGAGCTCGGCAGCCGTGCTGATCGTGGCTAGTGACAGCTTCCGCCGCAGTGTCTATTCCACGCGATCTGCGCTTGCAGCACACGCGTAGTCAACCACAGCTGGCGGCACATATCATATCTGCGCTGGCTCTTCTGCATTGCCCCGGTAGCTCCCGTTTTATCCGCCGGTATCCATCCTGGGCAACACAGTCAACACCTACGTTGGTCTGGGCGTCTTATCTTCGTCATCGGACTGAAAGTCCTCGCGGTTCGGATTTCACTACTAAGCACAGAGCGTCATCTGCTGCGACTCATTCTCGGATCCCTTCTCTTTTGGACCTGCTTCGACCCATTCGCAACTGGCACAATTATCGTCTGACTTTTCCCCCTGTAATCATGCTATTCCCGCAACCTATTGCTCGTATGGTGGTTGCCGTTGTCCGTTGTCCGTTGTCCGTTGTCGGTTTCGGAGGCAAGGACTGGCAGTCAACCTACACATCACAACACGCCTCCGATTCGCCTCGGAGCATGTACCTCGGAGAACACACCCTGCGAAGGTTTGGACTGAGGATGCGGTGTGCGCCACGTGTACTCACAGCAACTGCCACGCCCAATCGGCCGTCGAACCGAGCGTACAAGTGGGGATTATCTCAGCCGCGCGTCGCGACTGCGCTTTCCGTGGCGCATAAATACGAGGTGCGCTCACCGCCAATGTCCAACACCATGTTGCTCCCCAAGATCCTCAAGATCGCCGTCTGCTTCTTTGCGGACGCGCAGCTGCTCGACTACTCTGGGCCGCTCGACCTGCTCGGCTTCCTGAACGCCTCGAACTCTATCATCAAGCCGGAACCGTCGCACCTCTTCCAGTTCACGCACATAGGGCCGGAGGAGCTCATCGCGCCCTCTGCGGGTCCGCGCGCGCGCATGGACACCACATACGCCAAGCTGCTTGAAGGCGACGAGCAGTTCGACGTGCTGCTCGTGCCCGGAGGTGGGCGTCGCACTGCTCTCACGTTTGGCTGTTGTGCTGAAGTCATGAACACAGGATGGGGAACGTCGCCGTCGCGCACGCCGCCCGACCTGATACGCTTCCTGCAAGTCCAGGCGCCCGGCGCGAAGTATGTCATGTCCGTGTGCACGGGCGCGTGGATTCTTGCGCGCGCGGGTCTGCTCGATGGACGCAAGGCGACGACCAACAAGTCTCTGTTCGACGTCGTTTCAGTACGCTGCTGCGTCCCTTCGCTTCTGCGCAGCTTCAAACTGATGCGCTACCCAGTCCAGGTCTAACAGCACATCGATTGAATGGGTGCACAAGGCGCGCTGGGTCGTTGACGGCAACGTATGGACCTCGTCGGGTGTGACGTCCGGTGAGCACGCTGCGACGCATAGCGTTGGACCTTTGCTGACGCGTGTGAAATCTCAAAGGACTTGACATGGCGTACGCGTGGCTGTCAGAGCTAGTCGGCGCCGACGTCGCAGAGCAGGTGACCGGCATAATCGAGCACACGCCGCTCGCGCAAGACGACGACGCATGGGCCGACTACTGGACGCATGAGAAGCAGAAGATTTTGGCGGAGCAGGTCGCAGACCTGCTGGTGTGAGTAGTGCGAGACCGAAATCCGGGATGCTATATGCAGCCAGGAATAGCCGGCCTCGTGGGCGATTGGGAGCATTCGTGACGAATTTCCCCAATAAGCATGATCAAGTGCTGCACGTAAGCATTACAGCGTATGGAACGCCTCTTCAAACGGGGAACACATACAAATTGACAGTGGATCTCGACGTCGTGAATAGGAGCTGCAGGCGTGATGCGCACAAAAGTGATAGCAGCCCGAATACGTCAGAGAGATTCAATTGCATGAGATTGAGTGAGGCTGCCTCGCGCCCACAAAAGCGGTTCTCTTCCGCGCAGCGTACGTCCACACTCAATGTAGTTCGAGATCCCGGTCACGGATGATGACTCGGTTGTGAGAAGTCCAATGGATAGATGGAAAGTTCAATTAAAGTGTTCTAAATTGTGCAGTACAGTCCGTGTCCGTGTGATAAGCCAGAGGTCCGTCAATAGCTACAGTATTAAGGTCCATGTACCGGTATGGCGCAATGTTCTAGGATGCTGGTGCACCGAAGAATACTTTGTACTCTGGGAACGGCGTTGTATTGATTTCTGCGGGCGGTGACGACTGTCAGAATTTGCGGGATATACTAATAGCAACCGCCTCTATGTGCTCACCTGAGACGACCTGGTTCCCACCGAGGAAGGGAAATGCGACGTGGTATCCCTCGCCGTTTCCAACGAAGCGGACCTCGTTGCTCGGGTCTACGGCCTGCGCGAAAGCAGTCAGCTGCCGTTGGAGACGGCATCATAACTACGCACCCAGCCCTGCGTCGCCGCGTCGTCGGTACACGGCTGGAGCGAGACGACACCCACGCTGCCCGGGACAGTGAGGCATCCAACAGTGCCGTTAAACTCGGTTGAGAGGCGGCTGCACTCCAGGTTAGCGATGAGCAGCTTATCCACCATGAATGAGCGCGACACACGAAACACTGCCGCAATTCTCGAGGGTGAAGGTCTGATCGTGGCTGCGCTGCAGGAAGGGGTTGCGGTCCGCATCGTTGACGGGCGTCAGGCCGAGGTTCTGGACGAACGTCGGGTCGCGCGTGTCGATGATCGTCAGCGCGCCGGTCGTGACAGGTGTGCAGGTTGTCGGCAGGGCGCCCGCGCCGGAAACCGAGACGGCGACGAAGACTGCTAGTGTGGAAAGCATGCGATACTTGTTGGGTGAGTGTGTTGAGTGGAGTATCCCTGAGGCGCAGAGGAGGGGTATTTATACCTTCCTTAAGTATTAATTGTGGAGTGCCGGCCGCATAGACGCGCCGCAGTACAGTATGTTGAGAGTCGCCTGGACTGGCCAAATCTGGACAAGATGAACGCAATAAACGCGGACAGCGCCGCGGTCCCGAGCTGGGCCATGTCGGCTGGAAATCCGAAGGAGCACATGCATTCGAGTGGCTCGCGCCCTTCCACGACATTTTGGTTCAGCTTCGAGCGCGAGGCACATTCGACACAGCGCTGACGCACACGTAGTAAAACTTCGGAAGACCCGAGACGGAGCGGGGCCGAGTGCTGCGCAATGGGCGGCGAGACGCGCAATCTATTATTGAGGCGTATAAGTCCCGCAAACATCCAGACAGAGTCTAGCATTTACCAGAAGCTCTAGAGCAGGTTGAAACGTGGCCGTTATGCACGCAAGAGTAATACGAGGCGAGAGCCGCGATACGGTGGCCGCAGACCAAACGTAAGCCTCCATTAGCGGCGGCAGCCCAGTTCATGCAGCGAAAGTCGTATAAAGCAGTTGGCATCGTCGAGGGCGCTTGTTGGCAGTGTACGAGAGAGCCTAGAGCAGTGCGAGCGCGAGGTATGGAAGGACGTTGCGCCAGGTAAGGCCGTGCGTGCTCACGTGCACTGTGCAGAGCGAAGTGCATAGCTACCTATAAACAACGGGCCAGACACAGACGAGTATTAGGAGCCAGTTATCAGTTACGCGCGCTATGGATCGTTGCAGGATGGTGGAGGTCGGATGGCAAGGCCCGTCGGACCCGGATGCGGATTGCACTTGATGTGCTTAGGACCGCCAAGCCGTGCTGTATGATGCTTATCTCCGCTGCGCACGGGACATTCGGCATGAAATTTTCCAGTTGTCTATGAGAAGTCTCGTTGGTCCAAGAAGGTCTATTTGAAAGTAATGAAACAGAGAATAGGCGCCTCAGACATCGTTTTCACGGCCCACTATTACCTATCCAGGTCACTCGAACTTAATTTGCAAATTCGGAACAGAATTCGTGTCGACCTCGCGCACAACGGCGGCCGGAAACCCTCGAATGGCTATCAGAGTGATAGAGCCATAATCGCTGTGTGGAAGTGACTGGAGGAGCTGCAGCGCGTCATGGTGCGTGGGAAAGTGAGAATCGTTGATGCAGCGGACTGCAAGAGTGAGCGATTGCAATTGGAGCTGCATGTGTCGCAGACGAGCTAGGCACTCTAGACCCCACCAAGGGAAGGACAAAGATGATTCGGCATTCGTGACGGATGGTCTGGCATTCGTGGAAGGTGAAAGGAATGCACCGAATGCAGCGAAGATGTTCGGAGGAGGAATAATCTCGCGGATGCGCACGGTGAGATTGGTCATCGTGGACAGGTTGGGCCGCTGAGGATCATCCAGGAGATAGCGGAACTCATCGAGCGAAATCTCCAACGACTCCAGGAATGCGAGAGCAGGAGACGCATGCAGGATGCTCTCCACAAGCTGAAAACGGCGCCGTCGATCGGCAAAGTTGCGATGGGTCACGACAACAGTACTCCGGTGACCGCGAGCGTCGACAGCAACGAGTTCGCCCTGCTTCTTATCCGGGCGCACGTCGACAGTGAGATGCCGTACGTGCGCGAGCAAGGGCGCGATGTCGATCTGCGGGTTCGTCGTCGTGATCTCGATATGCGAGAGCCGTTCCGTTTTCCACGCGACGTAGAGATCTATGGGATTGTACAATTCTTCAGTTGAGTGCAGTTCAAGTCTGGTGAGTGTGGGTGGTACTGGACCCCTCGGAAAGAAATTCGGCTGATGCAAGTTCCAGAGCGCAAGGGATTCCAGATGTGGGAATATTTCGAACAGCCTGGATAGCTGTTCCTCCTTTTCAGCCTGGGAAGTGTCCGAGTCAAACATGTCCCGCGGCTCCCAGCCCGACAGAGAAGTGACAGTGGACAACGCGGGCGCTCTAGGGGGCAAGTAGATTTCGCCAAGTTCCACGTTCTTCAAGCTCCCGGCTTGCCCGCAGAGGAAGAATTCTGAAATCCAGAAGCCGTTCTTGCAAGACAGGCGTTCCAAAAATGGTGCTGGTCTGTTCCACATATCGTCAGGTTCCAGTAAGCTAGCTTGCCAACTGATCGATTTGAATCGATGGAGATGCAGGCCCACGACGCTTTCGACCTGGCCATCACCTCTAGCGTTCGAGAAGCTGAGCTCCACCGGAAGATTACCCGCCCGACTCAGAGCTAGTTTAAGAAGTGACGCGGCAGCCCGCACTGGTGGGAGCTCGATTTCAGCCCAGACGGCTGGAAATCCAACCGCAGCGGCGCGCCACGAGTGACATACGTGCGAGACAGATATTTTGTCGCGGAATGAAAGGTGTTGAAAGGACGAGGCGAGAACCTCCAGTGGGAGACGGTCACCGGCGTGCTGCTGGTTCCAGGCACGAAGACGCGCGCGAATGGCAAATAGAGCGGCATCCACGACCGTGTTGCACACGGTGTTCACAGCAGATTCACTAAAAACCGGAATCAGAAGGCTCGTAATACTTGATGCGTACATACTCGTGCAGGTCCTCAGCAAGCCCATCGAACACAGAAATGACGTGTGCTCTCAGTGCGTCCAGGTCGACAGCCGACATTTCGACAGAGATATAGCGTGGGATCAGGCTGTTTTTGTGTGCGCGAGCCGCCAGATGAGGCCCCAGGAAATGCCGAGAGCCTACGTGAACGCTGATGGCAGCCTCGAGGCAAGAAGCAACTGGCGGAGTTTGAAGCATCCAACGTCGATGTCTCGGCTCCCGAATCCTCCCGGATAACTCAGCTGCATGTTGTTGCACATCCCCGCAATTCATACTGCGTAGCTGTCCTTTGCCGCGCAATTTTTTTGGCGAATCTTTGTGATGAGGAGCTCAAGCTGGTGTTATCGACGCCGACTTCGAGGCTTCAGGAACGTGTTGACAACGCCTGGATGACGCCGATACCGATGTGCCCAAGTGATGATACGTGTACAAGAACACAGGAACCAAAGATTGACGGGCAGTAGACGCGTAGAGGACAGAGCGGCGTTGCGATTCACAGCATGTACTATTCTGGAACGCGCTAATGTACTGCACCAAAACAAAATGCCAGTGACTGAGTGTCATATGAAGAGAGACAATGGAATCCTTACTGATCGCAAATCATCAGAGCGCCCTTCTCGAATGTGATATGCAAACCGGGAACAGAGTTCGTGTCGATGTCGTGAATAGCAGCAGCGGGAAACCCTCGGATGCACACCGAGGTGAAGCCTCCCTGCACAGCGCTGCCAAGGTGCCCGAAGAGGTCCAGCACGTCGGCGCGTGTGGGAGACCGTGCGTCGTCAATGCAGCGAACTTCTAGGACGAAGGAATGTAGCTCGAGTTTCATATCTTGTGAATGGAAAAGACTCTCCAGCTCCTGCCAGGGGAAGCTGCGCGTGCGAATCGCATCCATTGCTTCCGCAGTTGCAGAGACTCCGCGAAGGCGCATGGGCGTCTGCCGCGGGACCTGCTCATGAATGTGCAGGGTCAGCACTTTCAACTCCGAAAGCAAAAGCTGAGGATAGTGAGGGTGCTTCGTGAGATAGCAGAACTGGGCGGGCGACATCTGCAGCGATTCGAGGTGTCTGAGAGCTGGAGCGACGTGCAGGATGGTATCCACGAGATGAAGAGGCGGCGGCCTGCGGTCAGAGGGAATCGTCGCTGGGAGAAAGAGTGTCCGACTGTGACCTCGCGCGTCAACGGCAACAAGACTATATCTCGTCGCATCTACGAAGCTGTTGAGCGCCAGGTGTCGCACGTCCGTGAGCAAAGGCGTGATGTCTCCCTCCAGTGCACGCCCGGATATCACAACACGCGATAGACGACCCGTCCTCAACGCAAGATAGAGTGGTATGCCGTCGCAAGCCTCGAACCAAGACTCGATAGTAAGCTCGGTGAGAGAGGGTGGTGCCCGGCCGCTCAGCACGATGTCCTCTGCACGGAAATTCAACAATTCGAGAGATTCTAGGCGCGGAAAGAGCTTGAAAATATGGGCAGTCGATATACCATCCGGAAGGAGACTGCTCGAGTCCGGCACGACATTGCCCGAGAATGTTGTGACCGTGCCCAACGCGGGTGCCTCGGCAGGCAGGGAGACCATCTCAAATTCCAGCGTTGTGAGTCGGCCGGGCTGACCGCCAAGGAAATCTCTGGGAATCCTGAAACGTGTTGCGCAGGACAAGTGTTCCAGAAAAGGCGCTGGCTGAGTCCAGATGGTGTCGGGATCGCCCAAGGCGGCTAGCCAGTCGATGGATCGGAATCGGTGCATATGCTGGCTCATGACGGACTCGACAGAGTGCACAGGATTAAAGCTGGAGAATTTCAAGTCCACGGGAACAGTGCCCGCCCGAACCAGAGCCGTCTCCAGAAGTTTCGATGCGCCTCGTACATTTGGAAGATCGATATGAGCCCAGAGACTTGGGCTCATAGCAGCGCGCCACGAGCGAGATACGTGTGAAACATTGAATTTTTCGAGGAATGAGAGGTGCTGGACGGACAATGCGAAGAGCTCGGGCGGAAGACGGTATTTGGCGTTTGATTCGTTCCATTCAGTAAGACGCCCGCTCAGCGCAGATAGAACGGTGTTGCAGATCAACTTGGTCACGTTGTTCATGGTGGATTCACTGTAAAGCTCAGTCAGAGGATACGAAGGCAAACGTGACTCACATACTCGTGAACTCCGTGCGCAAAACCGTCAAAAACAGATACGAAGTGGGCGCTGAGCGCGTCCAGGTCGATAGCAGACATTCTGATTACTTTGTATGCTTGAAGTGCGCTGTACTCAGACAGCTAAGCCCACAGATGGTGTGCAGGATGGTGCGCAGCGTTCCCGCGGACGCAAAGATGAATGGCGAAAGACAACGTGCAGCGAGCGGAGTTCGAAGTTGGAACAATGCAAACATGATCCTCATTAGTCACGCAAGTTGCATCATGAGCTACATTCTACGAGCGTCTGAAGGGAAATGGATGACGCAGCCACGAATTTTTTCCGAGATGAAATATGCACAATCAAATTCTTCGACTCCAGAATGAATGCAACGACTTGGAACTGCGTACCCGTTCTTAAGATTCGGATTTCTGAATTTGGACAATTCTGGCCCGGAATGGAAGCTGCACAAACAATAATCTCTTTGCATCTCAGCCACTGGACATATGACATATGAGCAGATACGAATTAGCGGAACGGAATAATTCTGTCTTGTGAGCCTCGACGTTCGCTGGCACTTTAGCACACTCAGTGTGCCCATGACAACCTGTTTCTTTGATCCCTCAACTGAGCTTGTTCATCCCATGCCATGCCATGGTCCAGGACGTCGCTCCCGCGCTCATTTCCTCTACGGACGTGCCTGATCGACACTGAGGTTCCTTCCAAGGAGCGCGCGTGTTGGCAATGTGCATGAGCATTCTCCGACTGCGCGACAGGGAAAGGTGCTATGAGCGCGAGACACGATGCATGCGATGAACGGAAATTGCAACTCGGAAAGGACGCAGCTGGACGCAACGCCCGTCCTGATGTCCGAGACGGACTGCGATTGAAGCTGACATATCCCAGCGTTTGCCAGACCATAATTTTGACGTCCGCACTCCACCCACGACATCCTCGCCTGACCCGGAAATATTTCACCGTGGTGATGCCCTCGGCGTCGCAGGCACTGGCAGCCGAATCAGAATCTGCCGAGATTCAAGACGCGCTGCAGAAGCGAAATGCGCACCGCCGGCTACCAGCACGGACAGACGTGGTCGATTTCAGTAGACGTTGTGAAGACGTTCGACATCAAGTTCAACGGCGCGCAACAAGCGAGAGTCAGCTCAGCATGAGCGACGCGAGTCCGACGTCGAAAGGCCCTGCCATCATGCAGAAAATGACGACAGTGAGCTACCCGGGCCGTACTGTAGCTGCACATCGCTCGCGGATCCGGAATCGAAGAGTGGCGTCAGGCAGGCTAGCGTACAGAGCAGCGACTGCAGGGCGGGATACAGAACGCGCGGAGCGCGGCGTCTTGTTGTTGCCGACGTTGCTACTAGATTTCCGTCCAGCCCCGGGCCGCGTCGCGCGCCGACCACCGCTCGGGAGGCAAAGGCGCGTGTGACATAAACAGCTAAAACTACGCCGGCCGGAGTACAGTGCGGCGGCGGCAAGACGGGACGCAGCAGCCGCAGAGCAGAGCCTCGCTGCAGCCACCGTCAGCACGCAGCGCCCTGGCTTCCGCCCATATCCTAAGCCTTCGTCCAGCGGGGACGGCGACGCGCGCCGTACGCTGCTCTGGCGCTGGAGACAGCTCCGGCGCCTGATGGACTGCGTGTCGCCACCGGTGGAGCAAACATCGAGCACAGGCGGAATCGGGCAGACAGCCGTTGAAAATACGGGCAGCGCGCGGCAGTTTTAACAACTTCAGGTTCGTGTATAGACGGCACGAGTAGCAGCACGAATAGCATCAAGGGCGGCACGATGAGCAGGGGTCCCAGATTTCGGGATGGAGCACCAGTGTCGGAGCTAAGCGTCGTCGACTGCCGGTAGCGGTCGCGCAGTAGCGCAGGATGAGCAGGCCGAGCGCAGGGGCGCGGCAAGTATAAATGATGCGGGCCGTCGTGAGAGGGCAAGTGACGGGTCGCAGTTCAATCGACCTTGTTTCGTAGGCACAGGACGAAACCGTGAAATCGAAGGGAGTGTGCGCTGCCCAATCCAATGCCAGGCCCAACAGTGAAGCGTCGACTTTGCCTGGCGGAAGATGAGCCCAAACGGACGGGAATCCAACCTCAGCAGCGCGCCAATAACGAGATATGTGTAAAACCCGGAATTTGTCGGAGAATGGGAGGTGCTCGAAGCATGAGGCGAGGAGCTCCCGCGGGAGACGGCAGTCGGTGTTGTCAAGACACTAAGACGCCCGCGCAGGGCACGTAGAACGGATTTCGTGATTCGGCCATTGTGTTGGTTTCAGGTGCACTAAATAATATTAGATGAATGCAGAACATTGGATGCGTACACACTCGTGAATATTCTGCGCAAGGCCGTCGAAAATGGATGCGGCCTGTGCGCCGAGTCGACAGCGGGGATTATGCCAGCTTTGTCATCTAAGATAGGGCTGTGTGTGGTCACTGTGACCTTGCGCCAACGATCCCGAGAAGTGCGGATTGTCTACGGTGAAAATCTATCCCGCTGATGGCCGACTCGAGAGAAGGATCAAACTGGCGGAGTGCGAAGCATCCGAGTCAGACCTAGCTCTCTTTCTGCAACCGTAATACTCATCCAGTGCACGCAGCGCAGTTCAGCGCTTAGAATCAGCTAGCTCGCAACCCCTTTCTGTGGTCAGTACAGTAGTTGCCGTCGAGCACGTTTATATTCAATTTCAGATCCGAATGGTCGCTGCTGACTGACGCTGTCCGCGGATGACGAATTACCTTGCGCATTACCTTATGCTATCTGAAAGGACGGAGCTTACCCGCGACGACGTGTCGCTCTCGAAATCGTCTCGCGACAGTGCAACTGAATGCGTTGCGAAATCTGCGGCATATGACGCATCCACGGCTGCGCCTCATGGTTCCTTCCGAGGGCGATGTCAGAGCATTGTTGTCAGCAGGCTGGCTCTGTAATCGGACGCGAGGGGCGCAGTATAAATCCGATGTGCGTGCGCGTTACAAACCCCACCTACCAAAATCCGAATCATGCGCGCGCCTCTTAGCATACTCGCTCTCGCCGCCTATGCCGTCGCTGCTCATGACACCCTGGAGTCCGTCAAGGCCGCGTTCGAGGCTGCCGGCATCGTGGGCGACGTGATCCCCGCGTTCGACCCGACCGTCCTGCTCTCCGTCACCTTCCCCAGCGGGACATTTGCCGCGGGCACGCTGCTCACTCCCGCTCGTACGCCACCCTCCCATGAGCGTTTCCAGCCTGACGTCTGCCTCTGCCGTAGAGATGGCCCAGCGCCCGAGGTTCGCCGTGAAGACCGCCCAGCCGTCGCGCGTCAAGGGCAAGACGTTCCTCATCGCGGAGGTCGACCCGGACGCGCCGACGCCGCAGGACCCGAGCGTATCGCAGATCCGCCACTTCGTCGCGCCGGACTTCACCGTGACGAAGACGAAGCACGGCACGGTCCTGGTCAACGGCTCGCAGGCGCTCAGCGAGTATGTCGGGCCGGCGCCGCCTGCTGGGTCCGACCCGCACCGGTGAGCTCTGCTTGGGTTGGGCAAGTCGTCAAGGTGACGTGCTGACTGCGCAGGTACACCTTCCTGCTGTTCGAGCAGGCCGAGGCGGGCGTCATCCCGCCCCCGGATTTCCGCGCCACCGATATTACGGGATTTGATATCCAGCACTTTGTCGACGAGGTCAATGCCGCGGGGAATAACACGCTCACGCTCGTCGGCGGGACCTTCTTCCTTTCACAGGCTCAGGCTGTCTAGACCGCGATGAACCCGTAACCACTGTCCTTTGATTAGAATAAATAGAGTACATCGCGTAGAGTGCGCTATCTTATACGCCCAACGGCAGATCTTGGATGCTGTGTCCGTCTGCTATCAGACGACGAACCTCGCACTGGCAGTGGGTGCAAGGTGGCACATTTTATATGCACAACAGAAAGAACTGCCGCCCCTCACGCACATGACCGACTACGTTTGGAATTGCGCCTCTGTCAGCGGGATTGTGTGGTTCAATAGCGAGGGCATTGTCACCCGGGGACAACAACTCCGAGTCCAGTGCATCGGGGTACTCGCCACCGCGTCAGGTACTACACACTCTCCCCAAGGCTCGGAGTCAAGTTCCCCTGAGGGCAAAACGACCGCCAGGTCAAACGCGTGGGCTTCAGTTGGGAACGTGCTTCAAGTTTGTATCCTTTGGAGCGTACAGACAGCGGCAATGCCGACATTGTACCGCCGCCACGGTCTTGTATCCGAATTCGACTTGCACAACTTGAAAGGGGCCTCTCATGCTTTGTTCGCCCAACCGCGCGTTCGAATCACCGAGGGAATCTGTGGAACAGACGCCACGCTCGAACCCCCATCTTCTGTAAAAACCAAAAGTCGTTGTAGCGGCCGCTGTGAGTCTGGAGAGAGTCGTAGCGAGCAGTGTTGCGGGGCTGACCTGACCTCGGGTCGGGCCACCCGACCGTGATCGGGTCAGACCCCGGTCAACCCGCCGGAGCTGACTGGGTCAGACCCGGTCAGCGGGTCGTGGGAAAGATGCGCCTCGCACAATGATGTACATGATTACCGCGCCCGTAATATACGATCCCGACGCCCTTCCGACGCTCGGTGACGACGCTGGGGATGGCGCTGTTGCCAGGATTGCCCCAAAGTAAAAATCTTCCACTGTTGCTTCCCGTTTCCTGCACAATGTCGTTCGTCAGGAATACTTCCCGACTCCGCGAGGTCTTTAACGTGCCTGGAGAGATGCTCAACGGCAGCTACAAAAAGGCCTATTGCAAGCCCTGCCTCGAGGCCCGTATAAAGGCTATCCTTGCCTCTGATGCGGAGCTTGTTGAGCAAGGGCAGCGCACAAGTGTGCGTTGTTACGAAGATGCACACACATACGGTATGCACGGGTGGCATCACACTACTATCAGTGGCACTTCCATTGACTGACCTTCAGCTCTAATCACCACGAGCGGGATGCCGATCTCCAGCAATCCCGAAAAGTTGGCTGCGCACATCCGGAAGTGCGGCAACATTGTCAGCGAGGAGTTGCGCAGCCGATTGCTCGAAACACGTCGGAATGAGAAGCAGGCCGAGTCTCAGAGGCGTGCTCGTGTGGCTTTGCAGAACACGACGAACATTGGCTTACCGCATGCTCAGACTGTGGCTACTGGCGGCTTGATCTCCTCAGTGGCTCCTCCCTATCCGTTTCAACCCATTCTCCCGCCACTCCCGCCTTATCCGGGCACTCCTCAGGCAACACAAAATGTTCTTGGCCTGCTTCCGAGTGCGCATAATCCACCCCCACCTGTCTTGCCCGCAGCCGCAGCCTCAGCCGCTCCACTTCGTCGTACTGTTTCCGGCCAGCATCTTCTGCCGCCCGAGCTCCAGCGCGAGTTTGTTTCTGACTTGACCCGCTGGTTTGCAACATGCAACATTGCTTGGAATGTTGTTGTTCACGCCGAGACCCGTTCATTTTTCACGAAATGGGTACCAGATGCGACACTGCCATCACGCGACTCGATGTCGGGACCGTTACTTAAGGCCGAGGTCAATCTTGCGATCTCCCATGTTCGGAACACGGTCTCTGGTCAGCTTGCAATGGCGCAGTGGGACGGCTGGAAGAATATGGCCCGCAGACCTGTGCTGACATGCGTCATGACTGTCCATAACAAGGTGTGATGCTCCCTGGCGCTACACAATCAGCATCTTGATTAACTTGGTTATAGCCTTATCTCGTACGCTCCCACGACACGTTTGGGAAGCCCAAGACCGGCGCGGAGCTCTGGAAGACGGCGCAGAGCGATATCGACTACATGCAGCGCACCTTTGGCATCGACTTGATCGGCATCTGTACTGATGATGGGCCCGATGGCAAGTGCATGCGTCGTCTTGCGCGCGAGGCCATGCCGCACTTGGTCATTCTCCTCTGCTGGGCACATCAGAATCAGCTTATCATTGGTGACCTTATCAAAACCCATCCGACGCTGAAGCGCCTGCTCAAGCGTGCTCTTAACGTTTCTAAGTGGTTTCTCAGCCACAATGCTGCCTTGGCACACCTCCACGAAGAGCAGACACGGTTTATGGGCTTGGCTGTTGCTCTTACGCTCATTCTGCCTGTTATCACCCGCTGGGGAGCTCACTACTTGTCCATCTCTCGTCTTCTGCACCTCCGGCAAGCTCTCCGAATGGCCTGTGTGCGACATGCGGAGGAATGGCGTGCTCTCCGAGGTCGTGATGCAGAGGAAGAGGATGATGCGATGGGAACTGGCTCGCGGCGTGCTCCTCGGACAGAAGATGTGATTAGGACCATCAATGACGACGATTTCTGGGTGCAGCTACGTTTGTGAGTGGAAATTAATCTATTCATTTGCATACTACTGACGAAAAGACAGTGCAAAGGAGCAGATGGAGCCGCTGTCTATTGCGAGCCACATTCTGCAATCCGACCACGCTGGCCTCGACAAGATTGTTCTCACCCTTGGAAACCTTTACCGCATTTTCTCCGAGGAACACGTTCAGCCAGAATACCGGAACTGCGTCCACGCTAGTCTTGAGAAGCGCTGGAAACGCGCCGATCAAGAGGTCTTCATCGCGGCAGTCCTTCTCAATCCGTACGTCCGCGATTCCGTCTTTAACGATGGCGTTCTGCAGCGGAATGTCCTCGTCCAGACGATCATGCGCGTTTATGAGCGTGTGATGCGGGTTACGACAGATTTCGAGTTCTGGGATGCCTGCCACCGCTATATGCGGCGCACTGGTCGGTTCTCCGATACCTCGCTGGCTCTGGAGTACCACCGGCAGCTTGCTGAGAGAGACGTGAGTTACATTAGAGATTGTCGCATTTAGGCTGTATTAATGTCATTGCAGGGGAAAGAAGTTAACTTGGTTGCTCTCTGGGAGGTCATGCGTTCAGAGAACGCGACCACACCTGATGCCAAGGCCGACAACGCCCTAATCTCACTGGCAATTCGACTTCTTAGCGTTGTCGGGAACTCAGGGGCCTGCGAACGAAGCTTTAGCGGCTTTGGGAACACCCACACTCGGCGGCGCAACCGACTCGCGGTCCGATCCACGCACGACATCAATGTCGTTCGGATGTTTGTCGAGGGCCAGCACGCTGCGGCAGGACGCATGCCTAGTCGACAAAAGCGACACCTCGGACCGCAGGCGCGCACCGGAGGAGCTCCTACGGCAAGCGGGACTCCAGGTGGTGCATCGCATAGCACAGAAGCCGACACGGACGCTCTCAACAGTGCTGCCGCCGAAATGATTGCCCAAGACGACATGGACGGTGACCCGGCGGATCTAGAGAACCTGCTCGACGCCCTGACCTCAGCGGAGGCGGACGGTTTCGACGAACAGGACGTATTTACGGCGACGCTCCCAGATTCACTGCCGAAGATCACACTAGCTCGACTCTTCAAGTATCCCAACCACGACGACACAAGCCCCAGTGCTCTGGAAACATACTGGAAAGGTGGTATTAGGAAATTAGAGGATGAGGAAGATGTTTTCGAGGCTGCAGCTGGCATGTAGTACATCAGCCCGAGCAAAGTCTGTAACTCATGGGGCACATTAGCCTAGCGCTCATTTCCGTAGGAAAAACGATTTAGTATATTTGAGAGCGTTTCTAGCTTGTATTGACATGTCGTGCTACTCCCAACAATGAGATAAAGTGCTGCAACATCTTTGCGCGCGCGCTGGCCGACAGCTTATATAAGCTGATTGTCGGACCGCCGTTGCCGCCTGATCTGACCTGACCGGTCGGAGCTGACCCCATCAGTCAGGGTCGGACCTGGGGTCAGATCAAGGTCACTGCAACACTGGTAGCGAGACGTACGTCTCCATAGCGTTTGTAGCGCCGGAGAGCGCCGGAGAGCGGTAAGTCTTGCCGCGTAGACTTTGCGCCTTGATCTGGCGTGCTCACAACCCCTATAGAGCCTATATGGCCGCTATGTCCTCTCTCGCCGCTACTGGTATGTATAATCTTATCGCGAGGAACATCGCGTGCGGACATCGTGACGTGCGGGCGCATTGATGAGTTTCTTTGTTGCTCGAGTCTGCCGGCAGCGCCCAGCCCTCGTCATGTCGCGCGCCGAGGGCCTAGATGGGTGATTATCCGATATCCACATGTAGGTTGACTGGCGGAGTTACCCGTGTTGCTCCATGCAACCCGTGTAATATACCTCCGGGGGCCGTTTCCTTGCGATCGGCCACCGTAGAGCATTCTCTAGTACACCATGTATTTTGACCGTGAGATCCCGCTGTAACACGGTCAGTAATACCCTCTGCAACCACGAGAGTGCGATGCAAAGTCACAAGGCGAGGTGTGCGGATTGGCATGGCACACACTGAATGATATATTTTCTCCGATGAGTTCAGCATGCCTAGCGAGCCAGCTTTCGTCTTTGTGACGGCGAGGTCGGTCGGAAGGCGACCGCGTGATCGCGCCTTCTCCTCTTCGCGTTGTGCACCGTCCCTGCACAAGATTGTCATTATTTGATCTTTGCATTTGCAGCATCTGCCGCTGCAGATCTCATCAGCGCGCGCCTATCGCTCAGAGGCGCGCAATGCTGTCCTTATTTGAGCGGCGGGACCTCAACAGGCTCAACTTGTCCTCTGCTCGACCATCGTCCGCTTCTCGTGTGCCAGCGATTCAGACCCGCGTTCACTACTCTCGAAGGCGCTGTAGAATGCTCGAAATCTGATACTCCACGTTGAACATGACGCGACACGCTGTCACGCGACTCCGGAGCCGCGGCCGCTAGAAATTTGACAATGCTCGCTGTGTCCATGTTCGACAGCGTCCATTTGGCGACTCGGTAATTGTGCTCACTGTATCTGTTTTGTTAATTTCGCTGATACATCATCATTTCTTGGAACACAGTTAGGAAGCGCATATCGACGACGTCCAGTTTCGCACCATTCGACAAGCACTCCTGCGCAACGCATCCAGGAGCAACTCAGGAAGCTCGTAGTCTACAAGATTCAGCTCTTGACTGTTACCAGGCCAGGCCGGTGCGCTCAAAATACAGGTCGCCCGACGCATCGCCTGAGTCACGCCGTGGTCGACATATCGGATGAACAGACTCACAAGCGGTCAGTGGTATTTTACATGTTGACACTGTGTGATATCCTACTCATTTTTTCCCTCTAGTAGATGATATGCAAATACTATGGCAAGTCGCGAGCAGCGCACCGCAAAGTTCGATGCGTAGCTATCAAGAAGATCACGAAGACTGACCTCGCGCAACTCCACCAGGGCGTACGTTAGCTGCTCTGTCTTGCCGACAGCTTTCAACTTAATTACGTGCAGATGGATTCATTGTCGGGCAGCAGGGCTGTCGCGGCCGACGACTCTGCGAACAAGGCAGCGGCAGTGTCACTCGATGTCGACTCGAACCTGCTGCAGGTTCAAGGCCGCATTCCCAGGCTTTCCCCAGCTGCAGTTCAAGCAGTGTGTCAGCAGTCAGCAGGTGTGCCTCACATTGCTCTAACAACTTGCGTACATTCTTATTAAGCTTCACAGCATACGAAGACGAGGCATGTAATGTACAGTCTATCATGTTAGATCTATCACAACCGGTGGCTTGCTCACATCGTCATCGCTGTGCTCGCTGTCAGATACCGTGATGGCATCGCGTTCGGAGGTCCCGGCCGCGTCGACAATCGTTATGTGCGCGCCGCTGGAACTGCTGAAGCGCACGTGCGGCGATGCCTGCTCAGCGCTTGCCCGCAATGACTTGTGGCTTGTCGTCGTGACACTCGTCCTTACCATTTCGCTGTTCGAGGCTCTAGGATCCGCTGCCAGCCCAGTCACATCGTGCGTCCGCTTCTTGGGGCGCTTCTTGGGGCGCTGTTCTGCACGCTCTTCGTACTCCTCGACGAGCTGCGGTACCGCGAGTCGGACGAGGCTGGTCGGCATCCAGACGCGCAAAGGCTCCCGAGGATTCTCTAAGTCTTGTGCATTTGATGCTCCGTCCGAAGGCTTGTTGCGAGTGCCACTGAGTCCTGCGATAGCCAAGTCTACGAGCGCCGCCGGATCGACCTCAAGCCGCAGTTCTGCAGTGCCGTCTGTCGAAGCGTGCTCGCGCTGGCCACGTATTCCGACGATGAAAGCCATTCCCACTGACGTCGGCGCATCAGCGTCTAGCTTGCGCGTTAGAGGCACGCCGTGAGCTTTCTCTGGTGCATTGTGTTCCTTTGATGGTGCTTCTGCGTAGATGATAGCCTGTCGGATCATGCGCATTACTGCGCCAGGCCAGATACACAACCGGAACCGGTGCAGAAGAGCCGCCTCGTAGCCCCATTCGAAGTAGAGCTCGCAAACATCTGCGAGCCTCCGAACGTCGAGCCCGCGGTGCCAGTCGAACTGTGGCACACGTCCTGAGGACCCAGACACGGCGGGCTTGATGTATAGGTCGAGCACGTCAAGTTTAGGGAAATCTTGAGGAAAGGACTGCGAGAGCTTCGGATACTTCTTGCCTAGAATGCCTCGCGAATTTGTTCGAAGCTCTTCTATCAAGTTGCTGCGCCAGACACCCAGTTGGAGAGCAATGTCTCCGTTCTGCATTGTGTTATAAGCGTCGACCAGAGTCTCGCCAAATCCGCATCGTGCAATGCGATGTGCGAGTGCAAGTCCAATGTTAGGCACACCCTGTCGAAAGCTTAGCCACCAATGGTAGACAATGTGCACACCGCTAACCTCATCGTAGTCACCACCGTGGAGTAGGCCAACGAGAATGAGGCCGTACCGCGTAAGCCGAATCTCGGGCTTGGACTCCATTGTACTTGCAGTGTAAACACGAACGTGGTGACCGTCGTCCTTGCCCTCAGAGTTGATTATTGGATTAGAGATGTTTCCACTGAGAGTACTGCTGGGGCTATGAGAGAATCAATGTTAACGAAGTGCCAGGAGATGCATGAGAGACCGACAAACTTTCGGAATACCGTCGTCGCACCGAACAGAAACACGTCGACGTCGTCAGTCCACACGGCATCAATGACTCCAATACTGTTGAGATATGCCAGCTCAGCCTCAGCCTCTCCAGGTGCCTGAAATATGAATGTGAGATGAGAGGAAGCAGACGAGGTGTTCATACGCACAAAGTGCCACTGGAATCCAAATGCATCAGCGATTTTCTTCATTCCTGAAACCAGTGGAGATCCCTTGTATTGGGAAATTTTGCCACGCTTTATTCGTGGTCTTTGGGGTCCATCGAAGACAAAGAGTGGGAGAATTGGGAGCTTGAGGAGGCGAGCACACCGGAAGAACATAATGCGAAGCTCGGGGTGCTCCCCGAGTTTTGCTTTGTCTTTGAGCTGTTGAGCATGTCCAAACCATATGCTGATGTCAATTCCCACGCGATAGCCGGCATGGTCATTTATACTGGTATGGAAACCATCCATGGTGAGGCGAGTGAGCGATTTGACTGACGCCGCAGGTTCCAGCACCTAAATCATACCCAGAGGGTTAGCTAGTTGCGCCAAGCTTTCATATTGGTAAATGAACCTTCCAAAGACCTTTAACGCCCATGAAGGTGTAGCAGAATGCAGGGAACAGTGATCAACTTCGCAATTCTTGAGATGCTGCTCTTTTGAGCACGCATTTCAGTTCAAACCACCCACTTCCGTCGCGGCAGTGGCGATCTTGCCGTACATCTCACTCTGAAACAAGAACTAGGGTGAGACCGCTTTATGCAATCCATGTGTGTAGAGGTTGCTGTGTGGGTATAGAGAATGCAGTTCATGGCAGCAAGTCAATGTAGTAATTAGCACAATGGTCATACAATGATGTCTATATAGATGGTTTTCCGGCCAAGGCGTTGACCAGTATATCTAATCGACGTATCCCACACAGTCTGGAGAGGTTCAAGTGTCCGTGTCACCGGGAAACACATGTAGGTCAAATGCCTGAGTAAACGAATTTGTCAGAGGTCACACACAGTGATAAGCAATATGGCGAGCATATCTACCAACTCTGCACATTGAGGAGAGCTCAACACAAGTGTTCCAGTGAGGATTGGATTCGGATAGCATACACTACGCTTGATTCTGTAGGAAGGACATGGCAAGCAAATATTGGCAGATTCAGAAGAAAATGGCACATACTTGTAGCCCTAGTCGACGCGCACACGCACGTATTGTTTTTGAAGCCGCGCGTTGAGCCATGCAATTAGAAGAAGAGGCGCATGACCGGCCGATTCCGGCGAGCGCGTGAACCTCATCACGTCGGCAGGGTCGAGGATCTCGTTTTGTAACATTTCGTGAACGTTGTTGGGATACAGCACGTAGCTCCGATGCGAAGTGGTTGCAGGCAACGTCGTTGACGGCGGTGGAACTCGGCGGAAGTGCACGTCGGCAAGCGGATGATAATCAGATAAATCCAAGGCAAACAGTATGGCATTAAGGGAATGGACCCTGCGGATTAAAACAGTGTATTAAGTATTCAGTAGTAATTATGAGAGGTTAAAAAATTACAGGGAAGATGCGTTAGAACTTGTGAGTGCTTGCGGCGACCATCAGTGCTGCTTCGGTACCCGAAGTCGTAAGTGCCTTATAAAGCGACGTGTGCTTGTGGTATTCCGGGCCCTTGGAGTGCACAAAGCGTAAGGCGAGTTGGATATTCCAACGCTGCTGCTTCATCAAATTGCGGATGAAGGCAATGACGCGCGAGCGTCTGCAATAGGCAGCGCGAGCCGCCTGCGACACACGCCATGAGGAAATCCACCCGGTGTCCAGCGCCTCGATGGACAGCTTGCCGTTGCAGCCCTCCGTCCACTCCGTCCACAAATCGAAGAGCCCGGTGTTGCTCGAGAATGAGTAGACGGGGACCCAGCTCCGGCCGTCCCTGGATGGTCGCCATTCTCCCGCAGCACAGTGCGCCGCGATCTGTGAGATCCGTGCAGCGTAGCGCGTGCAGATGTCAAGCCAGCTCGCAAACAGCGCAGTCTGATCGCCTTCGCTTGGCGCGAAGGTGGGCATCGGCAAAATGGGCGGGGCAACAGGGAGGGCAGACAGCGTTGGAAGTTGGGAAGTGGGTGCAGCAGCTGGGACGGACGGCACAAGGGGAAATAGAGGATTGGGCGGCGGGGAATGCAGAGCAAGGGGCGGTGAGGCCGTTGGCGTGCGAGCGAACGAAGCAGATACGGCAGAATTTGATGAAAGCTGCTGCACCGGAGATGGCAGCGGTGAGGGTACACCGTAGGTTGCGGTTGAAGAGCAGCTGTGCGCGTCAACGGACATGGGCGGCTGCGGCGGCCTCGATGCGACCGAGGGTGCTTGCACGGCAGGCAAGGGCATGGGCTGCATGACGGTGATGGTCGGCAGCGTCGGGGAATCCGGCCAATGATTCAGCGCCTGTGGCCCTGGCACGAGTGACGAGGGATTGTCAACGGCGCCGGCGTTGACATGATGAAGGTTCATCGCGGTCAATTGACCCTGATACGCTGCCAACATGGCTTCATAACTGCCCAGCTGCGACGTCGGGGCTGGCGCAGAACGAGGCTGCGAAGGCGGGTGTGGCTCGACCTGCTTAAGGTCCACGATGGCCGTTGCGAGTGCACTGATCTGCTGTTGCAACGCGTTCATAACTTGATGGATCGTCGCGTGCTCTGCGCGTTGCTGGATCCCGACTTCCTGAATGGTGCTGCGGAAGCCGTCGACGATGCGTTCAGGAAGCTGGTCGAGGTGGAGGCGCGCCATGCGCTCAGCGTCCTCGATTTGACTGGCGGCGCCACGCGCAAACGCATCGAAGATCGGCAAGTCGAATGGCTTGTACTTGAAGATCTCCGAGTGCCAGCGCGGCTGCATGCTGTAGAAAACGGCGAGATCTTGAACCAAGATGCGCCGCATCCACTTGAGCGTGTCGAGGAATTGCTCAAGCGCAAAATCCGTGCACGCTGCATCGGCCTTCTGGCGTGCCTTCAACGCAGCCTGTTCTCCTTCAACCCAGGGAAAAATCTGCATCAGAAGCTCTGCGGGCGGTTCTGGAAATAGTAAGTTTAATGCTGCAATGCGTAGGGCATCGGACACACCAAGAGACGCGCGTGCGACAAAGAATGCTTCAGGGCGATCTGCCACATGGTGCGCCGCGCCGAGCATAGCTCCAAGCGGAAGGAGACGGTCGTAGCATTTGCGATACGAGCCGGACTCATTCCATAGCCCAAGCGCCTTTGTATCGCTGACGGAGGCGCCATGTTCGCGGGCAGTCTGAGCCGCGTTGGACCTGCCGGCGTGCGTAGCCTTTGATATGCAGACCTCTGCTGCTTCGTGCATCTTCTTGACCCGCTTATAATGATCTAGTGGCAAGTAAGCAAAGGAAAAGCTCAGAGAAGACCACACTCACTGCTATACTTCATAGGATCTGCGCAACTCTTCCCATCGGGGCGAAACAGGAACAGGCCGTACCATGGACGCTTGCCGTATTTACCGTAACCCTCGTCTTGAGAAGCGGGCGAGAAATCGGGCGCAAATGAGGGGATAGGTTCCTTGCCGAGCTCGGGGTGCCAAAGGACATGGAGATGCAGAGCGAGCGCACCAACTGCGCACAACTCCGGCCGCCGGTGCCGCAGAGCGCCGAACTCATCAACGCGGCTCTCCTTGTTCGTCTTGCCCTGGTCAGCCAAGATCCCCATGATCTACACAGGCGTAACGAATGCCGTCAGGCCAATAGATGCTTTGTGTATCAGGCAAGACTCACTTCGAAATAGCAGTCCGGACCTGCTTTCACATTGGGCCTGCGCGTTGAGAAGATATCGGACAGTTGTATTTGGCGCAGATTGTCGCCGCGGAATGCCATCTGCGACGAGAGAAGCAGCATGGCCCGGTCGCGTATGTCGATGGCCAGCTGATAGGCGGTCGTAGCCTCGCAGAGGCCGTTCTTCGACAGCTTAATCAAATCCTCGACAGTGTAGGTATCTAGTTAGAAAAATCAGCGTGTTGCCAATGACAATGGCATGCTTGCGTACCAGAGCTTGTTCCCGCGGCCTTGAGTTTCTGTGCTTTATCAACGCGCTGCGACTCGTTCTTGGCAGCATCTTCTTCGAGCGTGCGGATGCGCAGGTCATCGCGTAATTTGACCTGGGTCTCGTGGTTCGGCGGGTACTGCCATGCGTGATCCTTACGATGCGCCTCGAGCGCGTTGATGGCCTGCTTGATGGACTCGACGCCAACGGTGGTTCCGTCCTGGTACTCGGCCGGTGCACCGGGTGGCGAGTTCTTCTTCGACTTGACCAACTGAATCACACATGAGTTGAATAGTTCATGATGACAAGGAAAATTTATGATCACCTTTGGACGCTGCATCTCAAATTTGATGAACAAGGATGCTGTCGTCGCCGTGATTGGAAACGCTGGAACGCGTGTCCACGAGGGGTCTTGCCTGCAGTATTCGTCTTGGGCGGCCGACCAGTACTTTGCATAGTTGGTGATGTGGCGCCCGTAGGCGGCGCCCGTCTTCGTGGTGTCCTGGCGCAGCTGGACCATCTCCTCGCGGGCCGCATGCGTGAGTGCGTGAAGCCGCTGCTGTGATTGCCCGAGTCCGAGCTGCTGAGCAGCAATGGGTTGTGTGCTCGGTTCGGGTTGCGGGGTCAGCTCATGACCAACAAAATGCACAGCGCTCGTTGGCCAGGTTGGAAACGCATCGCGGCGACTGAAAGTGGAATGAACGAGTGCCAGGCTCGGATCTGTCTGCAGGGAATCATTGACGCTCATCGGACCGGAGACCGCTGGCGGCATCAACATCGTTGACTGCGATGAATTCGCAAGCAGCGAGCCCGGGATGTCGACCCGTAGACCTGGTAACGCAATGCTGCCCGAGGGTAGTAAGGGCGGAAGCACCTGTCGAACGAGGTGCGCAGGGTAGCCAGAGACGCGCGGGCGCTTCGCCAATGCTGAAGATCCAGCGGTCTGGCGGCTGTCATGATTGCCTGCTGTTGTGGCGGTTCGCTTGCGGCCAGCAGCAGCCATCTGGGTCACTCGAGGAGACGGACGGCGGCGAGAAAGCAAGTGGAGCAGGAGAAATTTACTGGAATTATAATCTGGGTAATATGATAGTCGTCAGTCGGTGTGAAGAGTTTGGAAGAGGGAGCGCGAAACAGACTCGCTTCGAGCGTGCAAACGCGGCAATCACGCTGTATGCAGTATGACGCCGCGACGCTGGACAAGCGGATTCAACAAACAGAGTTGTGCAATGTCTGCCTGGGCGTGGGCGTCCTTCTAGGTGTGCCAGGAACGCAGCAAAGCAACGTGCACTAGCGCCGGCAAAGTTTCTGTCGCGCAGGAGGAACGGCCGAGCTCTCGGGCTTTCCGCTTGGGCTCGCTTCGGGTCCGGGCGGTGCAGTCGCTCGCTTGGCCGTGTACTGGACGATCTGCGCTAAGCGCCGTTATCCGCCCGTTACACGGCTTGTTACACGGTTACACAGTCTATTGCGTGGGGTAGTGGTATACCCAATGTAGTGATGTTTGTATCCTTCGTATCTGCCTCGTTTCTTAATGCTAGTATTTATTCCCTGAGCTATGCACTATCCTACAATGAGAACGGAGAAACACGAAGCGGAGAAGATGGCCGAGATATCCGGGCCGTCGGCCTGCTTCTCGAGGCCACTACGAAGCACTTCCACGCGCTCTTGCTGCACTTTGTGAGCTCTTGCAGAGCGCTCCAAGAGTGCTACCGGCTCGACATACTGCCGCTACGTCGCGCAGCCATAGCGGAGCTAATGTTCTCTGACATGCTCTGTAGCGTTTCATAGCGAAGTACCATGCCTTATAACGGGCACTTTTCTACAGCCGCTATGGCCGCTATCAGAGCTCTTGAGCTATTGGTAGCTGCTCACGGTTTTTACAGAAGATCCCCGTTGCCATAATCCCTTCATTGAACCGATTCTCAGCGCCGAGAGCTTCTATTGGAGGTGCTCTGAGTCAAACCCCGCTCGCATTCTCTGCTTGCTTCTCCTACTCGCGATGCCGCTGTGCCGAGATCAACTCCCGTCAGCTGGGAGTCTCAGCGGCATCCCATGGCCAACGGACGCTGGAGATGCGGGCTGTCTGCATATTCTGTCAATTTAGCCGGCGCCGGAGACTTTCCCAGCACGCTCTCGCCTCGCGGAGATGCGGGGCATCTGCATATTCTGCTCAGCCGTCAAGCGCGGGGTGGACGTTCAGCGCCTGCCCTGAGTGGAAGTCGAACTGAACGCTCGAGCTGGACTCAGGCTGTATCATCAATTGCAGGCGTCTCGTGGGAGCGAGCAGCTAGGAAAGCAGAACGGCTCGGCCTGGATGTGGACGTGGGTATGGAGCAGGGCGGGTCACTTTCCACTCTTTGGCGTTCTGCGAGTCGGACGCCGGACGCGGGGTGTCGACGGCTGCATTGAAAGGTAAGACAGTACTGCATTCTTCAATCTTCTAGGGGCTGGGACGGCGAGAGATCGGACGGGACGGACGGACGCAAGAGGAGCGCATGCAAGATAAACGAATCGACTGGAACGTTGGACGTCTTGGAGTACCAACAATCATCGCGGCGAGGACTCCGACAACGTCCGGACAGTTGCTTCACGTTCTAAATGCAGATTCTGGGTGTGTGAGCTGCCCGCATTGACAGACGTCGCATGGGACGGAGCGAGCACCGCGATGAAGGATAGATTCGTATTCCCGGGAACTGAAGCTCGAGATTCATGGGCCCTGCGTACATCTCGCCGCAATTGTACGAACGACAATCAATTGGCGGAGACACGCGATTCGACGGATGGATACAGAGCCGAGCTGAGCGGATTGCGAGTGTCAAGCGTCAACCGCCGCGCGTGTACTCTACAAGACTCTGGCCAGCAAGAATGCGGGCGCAGCAAAGAACGGTACCGCACAGGCTGCGGCGAAGAGGTGCACGCAAAAGAGCATTGAAATGCAGCGGTAGGCGAAACCGGGAAAGCAGACGTTCGACGTACGACTCTGAGCAGGGCATGGGTGAAGACGGAGTGCGCAAGTGCAGGTGGGACCGTAGAGCGGACCCGGAAGGAACGCAAAGCGGGAGAAAGAAGAGGAGAAGGACGGGTAGACGAGGTGCAGGTTGGTTTTAGATTGGCGTTCGCTCGCTGTGCGTCGGCTCCACTGCACGCGTTTTAGTGGCGCCGCCGCGAGTCCGCACTTTACATAGCGCGCCACGAGCAGGCTGCGCAACGTTTAGCAGAACGAGTCGGCGTTGCCGCGTGGGGCGTACAGCGCGTCAGGTAGAAGAGCCCTGCATATGTGCGCACCAAGCAGCGCGCGTTCAACTGGGCGTACACCTAGCGGCGCTGCTTTCGATAGACGTACTGAGCGGCTCAGCAGCGCGGAACGGTCCTGCGCCGCGTAGAGACCACCCCGTTGCGCGTTGAGCTCGACGGCGGACTGGACGCGCGGCTGATGTAGACGCGCGCGCGGTGGTTCAGGTCCAAGGGGCGCCGTACGGGGGATCAAAGAGTGAGCGCACGAAGCAGACAATCGGTGGCGGCAGGCTGGGTTACGATGCAAAAAGAAAGCAGACGGTATGAGACGTGATAGAAGGTACAGCGCGTCCAGCATGGCGCAAGTGGAAGTAAATATAAATAGTCGGTGGCCGCGAGCAAGAGTGCAGAATAAGCAGACGTAGCGCAGGACAGACGTAGGTATAGGACGATGCGGAGCGTCGGAAGGCAAGCGGCGCGTCGGAGTTGACGCGACCTGCTCTTCCTCTTCCTCCGCCACCCTGCCGGTTGCACAACGGTCGCGTCGTATCCACCGCGTTGCCTCGACCGCTCCTGGACCTGTCGCCGGCAATGCTCGACAGTGCGCTCCATTCTGATTTGCGGATACCTGCAGCACTGGCCGATTTCTGTTGTGCAGCAGCGTGCGCGCGTTCCAGTCCGCGCGACAGACACAGACCCACCGCGCGCGCGACAGGCCAAACATCTGTACGGGAGTGCTGCGCAGATATACCGTCCTTAGTGGCTCTTGGTGCGCCCTGCGCTTGCTCGACGCATGCTCACGCTGCCTCGCCAGATCTTCAGCGCGACGGGCCAAGATCCGGCGCTAAAAATGCGCTCTGGTGCGCATGACGGCGCTAGGCCTCCGCTTTGCAGGTGCTCACAGTTGCGTGACAGGTTGTGCACGCGGCGCTGCTCTATCGTCAAGCCTTGCGCTCACACTGGACCGTGCGTACCCGTTCAACCCGGCGCTTATTTATGCCCGCGCGTACCCATTCTGCCTCGCGCCCGTCTGCGCGCTCGTTCAACGGCGCCCTTGTGCCTTACTTTCCTCTTCCTCGTCTTCCAATTCATCCACTGGCCGCTCGCGCCTTCGCGCCGTCAGTCACGCACGCCTGCATCCCGTGTTCCGCGTCCAGCCCTACCCACCGCTATACCGCGCCAATTCTGATATAGTCGTTCAAGGCCTGCGCTGCTGTGCGCTGCAGATAATGGCGCGCGCGTCGTTGCTAATGCTGTCCACCCGCACATCCTGCCCTTCCACCGCCCATCACCCCACGATCCCGCTTCGCGCACTATCCAGACATACGCATGACCCTCTGCCCCGTTTTCCTCACCTCATTGCGCGTTCCAGCAGGCCCACGGCCCGTCTTGCCAGCTCTTCATGCCGGGCGACGCGGTCCCTCTGCGTCGGGCGCATCCCCGGCGCCCTGACCGGTGCAGCGCGACTTGCGGGCTATACCGCTCTGCTGGCAGTACAGCGCACGCTCGGCGTCTTGTCTGGCGTGCGTTGAAGCCCTGTTCGGTGTTCTGCGCGAGCTGTAGGCTGAATCGCCAGCTCACGGTGTGCAGCGCGCCCCCGTTCCGCAAGCTTGCATGCCAAGTGCTGGGCCGCGCGCGTTTTCGTTTCCTGCTGTCATCGCCCCGCTCTGTACCGTCACCACACCCCCTGCACCGGCGCGCACCCCTCTTCCAGCATCCAACACCCGTGCGCGCCGGGTGTTGGTGCAGCATCCTTAGCGAGCGAGAGAGCGGGTCGTGGCCCAGGTACCAGCGTTCGCTGGACGACTCGCGGCTCCGTTGCAGGGGAGCTGCGCCCCTCGTGCCGTTCTTGGACGCTACGCTCCCCCCTTTCCTTTTCCGCGCCCGCACCCTGTATCAGCGTCCGCGCGGTGCGTGCTGGCGGCCGTCCGCGCTGGGAGCGGAGCCGGCCGTCCCCCACTACGCGGTGTTCTCGCGGCATCCGTCGCGCCGCACTCTCCCGCGCGAGACTGCCTGCGTCATTGATAGGCACGCGACGACCGCTTGCACATCGCACAGTACTGGTACTGACGCACCGAGGTCCGAGTGAGCCGCGGGACACTGCGTATGCAGTGCCGGTTTGCTACGACGCGCTATGCATCCCGTGTGCGCTGCGCTCTCGTCCACTGTCGTACCTTGCTGCGTCGCCCGCGTGCCCCGGACCCCGTCTTCTGCGCGCGCTCACGGTGGTGGGCCGGGCCGTGTCTATGGGGAATGCAGGGCGCACGACCTCATCATGATGAGCGCGCCAGTCCAATTCACGACAAATGCAGCGCGCAGTCTGCGAGCTCGCTTACCGCGCTTCTCTCGCTAGCCGGGAGCGCACGCGTGCCGCCAGACGCACCGGCGTCGTGCCAAATTTCGCGCGCGTTGCTGGCTGCTCAGCGCTACTCCTTTCCCACGCCTCGTCCGGGACCAAGTACCGGCCCCCGAATCTTCCCTCTGCTGCTTCGTCATGTGTATGTGTTTGGCTTGGCATCTCGTATCTCGTGTGGCGGGGGCATCTACATACTTGCAGTTCGCTCATGATTACCTAACGAGTCCGTACCATGCGTGAGGACTCCAAGGCTCGCGCACTCTCTGAGTCTGATGTGGACTTGGCCGTTGGGTCTTCTC
Source organism: Auricularia sp. M13 (assembly GCA_037042915.1). Classification (NCBI taxonomy): domain Eukaryota; kingdom Fungi; phylum Basidiomycota; class Agaricomycetes; order Auriculariales; family Auriculariaceae; genus Auricularia; species Auricularia sp. M13. Next base: position 463,707 of record CM073194.1, on the reverse strand, counting down.
TTCTCTTCTCTTCTGCTCGACCTCTCTGCATACTTAGTATCACGTTCTCCCTTTCACTCTCGGTGCGGTGGGTGCGCAATGCGACTCGGGTGGTGCTGCCAGTGTGTCCCCCGCATTTTGATCGCGAGTGCACTGCATTCTTGCTGAGTCTTCCGAATTGCTAGTTGCGAGTTGCGAATTGTTTCGACACGGCGCATCTGGACCATGATGTAAAAGAAGAGTCCGCGGCGTCGCCATGCTGTCCTCGTCTGCCGCGGACGGGGTGGGCGTCAAGAAGTGCGACAAATTGAAACGGTTTTGATCTACAGTATCATTCCTGCACCTGGTGTGGGTAGTATACCCGTTCATTCCCAACCCCCCCTTTTCGGTTGTCTTGCGCTTGCATTTCCCACCGGTTTGCTATTCCGAACCCGGGCCGCAGCAGACTCGGACTCAATATTCCAACGCCGGAGTCGGGAATAGGGTCTCGTTCTTGACGAATCACGGGGCGGCGGGGCCGTGCCGGCGCATGTCTTGCCAGGCCTGTTTGGTGCTCCGCGGTGTATGGAGTACATCCGAAGACCCTCGATGTTCTTTGCTCGCTGAATTGTCTCGGTCTCGGTTTTTACATACACTGTCGGGGCTGTACGCTTTGCAGCCCGCACTTGTTTCTCTGTTCATTTATTTCAATATACTGTAAGTCACTGCCTGCTGTTTCGCAACTTGGAATGCAGTTGGCTCCACAGAGAACAGACATTCAATACGGTTCAACTTCCCGGAGATGGACGTGAAGGACCTTCTTGTGACTCACTCGTTCTCGCGTTGACATTCTGAACATCCTCCTGATATGAACACTGGTTTGATCGACGTGTTAGTTGGATATTACAACAAATGAACTGGCTGCCTATGCCGCTGCTGCACATTCAATTCAGTCGCTTACGCTGTTCATTGTCCGTCTCAGGGTCTCAATGGACTCAAACTCAACTCGGAATTAACGTCGGAAAGCGGTGGAGGTATGAGTCGATGTCGTCTCCTCTGGCCTATATATACTGAAGACACATGAGCTGGCCATGATACGCATTGATATCGACCAACGCTGCGTGATGTCCTACATCAGCGCGCGCGAAGACTCCAGGTATGAGCATGACAATCTCGAACGCTACGCTGTGCTCAGTACGCCTTCGTACTGCTCATTATAACTGGGGGCATACCTCTAGACGGCCGTTCTAACCTTCGACTACAGGACGTTGACTCTGCACGGAGGTTCTTGATCTTCCGGCGCTCGATTGTCATCGTATCTCATCCGGCATGTGCGTAACCTTTCATTTGACACGCCACAGTTCGAGCATGCTCATCTCATCTTTGCTGAAATTCAACCGATACCGAGTTTTTCGCAGTGGCAGACGGAACGAAATGGATGCTGTTCACCGCGCAGCGTATTTTGCACTCCTCAAAATTTACCGCGACACTGGCACGGATCCCAACGTGCGCGCAGCCGTAGAATATCAACTGGACCGCAACGAATTGTGATGGGGACATTGTCCAGAGACTTGTATATTTTGCTGTTAGTTTGGCCGTCGGTTTGTTAACCAGACAGGCAGCAAATGTAGCACTTCATCGCGCATGAGAATCCGTTCAATCTGCCCGTATTCACGAACCGCCGCGCGCTTCATGAGCCAATTTATCACAGGACATCGTCATTCGCTCATCACTGGCTCTCTGAGCAGCTTCGTCCGCTCGGTGTGGGTCATCCGGGTCGTGATGTGCTTTGATCGAGGTTTAGTATGGTTTGAAGTTACAGCGGTGAGCTGCTATCGAGCCACGACAGTGATTATGTACGAAACCATGAACATCATACGTACATCTAGTTCGGATTATACTACGTCTCAAACATACATCTCGCGAGGATTATACTACGTCTCAAACATAATCTTCATACCAAGAACAGAGTTCGTGTCGACTCCGCGAACAGCGTCCTCGGGGAACCCGCGAATGTACACCGGGGAATTGATTTTTCGAACGGCGGAGGGGAGACGCTCAAAGAGCTCCAGCGCGTCGCGGTGGGTGGGGAGCTGCCCATCGCCGAGGCAGCGGACCTGCAGTATGAACGACTGTAGGTGGAGATGCAGCTGCTTCAAATCATCTAGGTCTCTCCAAGGAAAGACGCGAGACGTTCTCCCCGCGATCAGCCCGGAGCGGATGTATCCGCTCAGAGAGGGTATGTCATGCATGTGCACGGTGACACTCTTCAGTGCCGTCAGCTTCGGACACTGAGGATGTCTCATGAAAAGAAGGAAGTCGGTGAGGGCCATCTCCAGCGACTCGAGGAGTGCGATGGCAAGACCGGCATGAAGGATGCTGTTGACAAGCTCAAAAGGCTTGGCAGGTAGATAACGATACAACGGCTGTGTCAGGACGAGCGTGCGGATGTGGCCGCGAGCGTCGACGGCGACAAGCCTGGGCTCCGTCGTCTTTGCGACGACATCGAGACTCAGATGCCGCGCGTCCACGAGCAGGGGCTCCATGAGCAACGGTGTCCTCTCCAGCGATAGCTCTTCAGAATAAATGGTCACTTGAGACAGACGTTCCGTTTTCCAAGCGTTGTAGAGCCGTATAGCATCGTCAGCATCGCGCGTGGTTTGCAAATGGAGCTTCGTGAGCGACAGCGGCGCTGGACGGTTTGGAAAGGCATCCGCGGCACCAAGACGCACGTCACGCAGCGTGAGTGATTCTAAACGCGGAAAGACATCGAATAACCGGTCGGTTGCCGCCTCGAGCCTCCGCGTTGCTGTGCCCGAGAGACTGGTGACTGTATCCAACGCAGGCGCTAGCTCAGACAAGACGATTTCGCCCAGTTCCAGCTCTTCGAGTCGGCTAGGCTGACGGCCAAGAAAGTTGCTTGATATCACGAAGGGCGCTCTGCAAAACAAATGCTCCAGTAACGGCGCAGGCTTATTCCATGCAGAGTTTTGCTCTTCTAAGCCAGCTTGCCAGATGATGGATCGAAACCGATGAAGATGCTGCTGACCGACGGCGTACTCGACGTCGCCATAAGCTGCAGGCTAGGGTGCTGTTAAAAACTCCCGGGGAGTTTTTAACATGTTTTTAACAAAATCTGTTATTAACACAGTGTTAAAAACACTGTTAATAACAAACTTACATAATATAACAAAGGAAGCTCTGAGAGTCAGTAATGACCCAATTATGACCCTTTGTAAATGTTCTTGTCAACTATTACTGCACGAAGGAGATGCCACAAGCTGTTGTGGTGTCCACACCTCATGTTGATGGTTTTGGAGCCTTGGCCAAGCCTCAGAGCAGTGCTTAGTCATCATACACTCACAGCTGAGAGCGTTGGCCTAGGTCTCCTAGTCATTGTTTTAACGCGGTGGGCTTATCGGTTGGTCAACATGACCGGCCCTAAAGTAACTCGCTCCGGCCGGGCCGTTCAGCCTGGTTCCGCGCCTGAGCACAGTGCTTTCTCCGCATCTTCCAACACATGCAGCCTGGGGTTCATATGTTATATAATGAAGATATGCTGCCACCCGAGAAGTCTAAAATAAATTTTGAGTTATTGAACAAGAGTATTATAATGCCATGTAACTTGAGGCACACCTTCAACCAGATTGTACCGTTCTGTACAACTTGCCACTGCTCTGGCTCCATAAAGTAGCTGTACATCTGAGCTGTATCTCTTATAGTGAAAACAATGTTCTGGCTGCGAGGTAAAGCCTTGGCTGCTCGAGTATACAACGCGGCTCCGCAACAAGACGCGTGTCGTCACGCGTGTCATAAGGCGGAAGATCTTCGGAACAGCACCAATCAGTAAGCTCGGCCATTTAGAAGTAGACGCTATACAGCGACCCCGCCCGCACCGCCGGAAGAGGGGTCGCTGTTAAGACGTCGCTCTCAGGTAGACTATAGGTCTCCATACCTTCTGAATGTCACGGCAGAGCGCTCGTCACTCGCCGAGACCGACGCCCAAGAGAGGAGAGAGGGACGAGGAAGAACGGACAAGCGGTACAATTGACCAGACCAAACCTAAGGTACACGCATCTACACCCCACGACCTATATACCCCTCCCCAAGGTCTGCTGATCCGGTCCATGGTGATCCCGGAGCTAAAGGGTCCATCCACCATCGTCTCCCACGGTGCTAGCACTCCACCACACCTCCAGTCGAACAGGGTCCGAGACAGAGTGAAGGTGCCGAGGTATGCCACACACATACACACCCACCGAGGGTACGGACCGAGAGGGAGGGCACCTCCCGAGTACACGGGGAGAGCGCCGAGCTGTTGCGGCCACGGGCCGAGGGTCCGAGGATGTAGCCGAGCTTGTACCAGGCGATGATAACCGGCCTATTATCCATCCGAGGGGTACCGTCCCAACGAGAAGTCCAATAGAGGCGTTCCCGACCCTCCGAGGTTGCTCAGGGTGACCCACCGAGTCCGTCCGAGGTCCAAAGGGGGTTCTGGAGCCTGCCCCGAGCACCACAACGCCCATATCCGACGCATACAGCGAGGGGAGAGCTGCCGAACCTTGGTCCGAAGGTAAGAAGCCTCCACCGAGCCGAATTGGGGTATGCACCGAGGTCGTCTCACCCCCTAGGTAGGTAGAGAGCGGTGTGCAGATCATATCCCGAGTTGAACAGCCCGAGGCGTATAACCTTGGCCGAGTCTCCGTCCGAGGGTAAACAGTGCGCCGACTGTATGCAGCAGCGACCGAACGCTCGGCGAAGCGGCGTAAAACCCGCGGGCAAGCGGGCAGAGCTTGCGACGGCCGTGATGACCGCAACACTGAAATTACAAAACACGAGCTTGAGTTCATGTTGAGGCACTCAGGCTCATACAAAATTAGATTTATGTCACTGCAAAGTGCCAGGGCCTCAGCAATTGATATGTTCAAATTTGTTTTTAACAAGGCCCTCCCGGGGTCCCCTGTTATTAACGTGTTAATAACACTTTGTTAATAACATTGTTATTAACAAACAGTTTTCAACAGCACCCTACTGCAGGCAGAGCCAGCCCAAAACTTGCCCCGAAGCTGAAGTCTACGGGCAGATTTCCTGCTCGGTTCAACGCCATCTGTAGCAGACGCGATGCTCCTGGTACAGGTCTAAGATCTATGTGCGCCCAGACCGCTGGAAAGTCGGTTGCCGCGGAGCGCCAAGAGCGAGAAACGTGCGAGGCTACGATCTTATCGCGGAAAGAGAGGTGTCGGAAAGCTGCTGCGAGAAGTTCGAGAGGTACACGGCAGCTGGTGTTGTTTTCGTTCCAAACTGTAAGAGTCCGGATATGCATTCCGTCTCTCACAATGAAATAAGATCGCGAAAGTTCGTGATCTAGTCGGAACCTCCTCGAAGGATCTCTTGACTCGGAGATTCCGCAGTTTATGACTCACATAGGTTAGCATGTGATTCCACTGGCATGTATAAAAGCAGTAGATACGAGGGCTTGAGTCCCTCACTCAATATCATATCTCTATCTCTAGCTTAACAAGCTCTCATCAAGATCATCCAGCACTTCATCGCACGTTGCGACGCGACTCCGAGTTAGTTACAACGTAGATAATTCAGACGCCATTTCCTGTTATCTTAGCGATCCCTTCTGATAGCCCGAATTAGTGCATTCGTAGAGACTCAGAAGCCCCTTGTATTCATTAGGTACTTAGGGAACCCTTACACAAACACACAGACGCTCGCGCACTGCACGTTGCGCAGCACGTCGCACGGACTCCATGATCGTATTAGACACGATGGTTATTGCAGATGCACTGGGTGATATGGTCGGACGGTTTCTGACTACTCGGAATGCACGTACTCACTCGTGAACACCGCGAGCCAGACCAGTGTTGTTTCTTAAGGTTAAGGCCTTAATTAAGACTTGCCCTTAATAAGGGCTTAACATTAAGCCTTATTTATTTTTCTGAAAACCCAAGGTCTTAATAACCTTAACTTGCCCTTATTTTCCCGTGTCTAGATGGGAACAAAATGCCTATTGGTCTGGGGTATCAGCTACATTTGCATTGGCACAATCTTCTGCTCTCATTTTCTGTTCCATACATAGATAACTAGGTTTGGCGGGGATGTTCTTTGCATGCAGCGACAAGCATAACATGGCATAACATCAGGCCTTGCACCTTGGCTACCTCAGTCAATCTAGTTGAACAGCAGGCAATTGATGAAAAATGTCGGACAGGCGGTGAGGAGGACATAGGTGTCTATATATTCATCCACTTACATTGATTTGTATTACAAAGTCACTACAATATGTATCCAAAAGTAAGCCCTTAAGTATTTACCCTTATTAAGGGCTTATTAAGAAGTTAAGGCCTTAAGGTAAATGGCTGCCCTTAATAAGGCCTTCAGAAACAACACTGAGCCAGACTGTCAAAAAGAGAGGTGACGTGTGCGGATAGCAAGTCCTGATCGAGCGTAGCCATTCCTAAGACCAGCCGCAGTCAATCGTGATGTCCCGCAGGCGCGTGAGCTTCCCGCTGGAATACTTGCTTGTCCGCGTTCACGGACCGGCTCGAGACAGGATGCAAACGGCGGAGTTTGAAGCCTCTTCTCTTCCTGCCGAACTACTCTGTCTTGGCCGAGCCGTACACAACACGCATTTCGGGAACATGTTGAGAAGAAAATTCATACCCGCTACTGGAGGAGCTGCAAGTCATTCCCTTGGAACGTACGTTGCACTTGCGTCAGCTAGCATCTTCATCAGTAAGTAATTTTATATTTGGAGCTCGTCGGTGCATCGACGCTGTCCGCGCAGCCCAGCTCGGTTGCATTATGTAGTAAGTATGCGCCAGGCTATGCTATACTGCATGCTGCACTGTACCCGACGTGACATGCCGTACTCGGCCGCCAAGAAATCGTCTTGCGGCGAGACAACGCGTCGCAAATCATACGGCATATGACGACTCCTCGCTTCTCCCATGCGCAGCTGTGGAGGGCGGCGTCGGGCACCTCGTTGCCGGGGCCGGCGGGGCCTATAGAACGCGAGGGTCACATTATAAATTCAATGCGGGTTCGCGCGACGGGCCTCGCAACCACACGTGCACACCGCAAAGGGACCCATGCGCGCGCCATTCACCCTCCTCGCTTTGGCAGCATATGCTACTGCCCAAGATACCTTGGCCTCCGTCAAGGCTGCGTTCGAGGCCGCCGGCATTGTGGGCGACGTCATCCCCGCGTTCGACCCGACGGTCTTGCTCTCCGTCACATTCCCGAGCGGAACGTTCACCGCGGGGACGCTGCTCACTCCCGCTCGTACGCACTTCCCCAATTATTTTGCGTTCCAAACTCACGTACGGTCAATTGCAGAGGCGGCTCAGCGCCCGACCTTCGCAGTAAAGACGGACGACCCGTCGCTCGTTGCGGGCAAGACGTTCCTCATCGCGGAGGTCGACCCGGACGCGCCGACGCCGCAGGCGCCCACCAGCGCGCAGATCCGGCACTTCCTCGCGCCGGACTTTGCGCTGACCGCGCAGAACGTCCTGGTCAACGGCTCGCGCGCGCTGAGCGACTACCGCGGCCCGAGTCCGCCTGCTGGGTCCGACCCGCATCGGTGAGCACTGCGCTGACGGTATGCATCAGACGGTGTGCTGATTTTGAATGGGAATTGCGCAGGTACACCATCTTGCTGTTTGAGCAGGCCCATGCGGGCGTGACGCCTCCGCCGGACTTCAACGCGGGTAATATCGCCGGGTTCGACATTCAGCACTTCGTCGACGAGGTCAACGCTGCGGGCACCAACTCGCTGACGCTCATCGGCGGTACGTTCTTCCGCTCGCAGACTGTCTAGGTCCTGCAAACCTTCAATGAAGCAGTTGTCTCTTGATCAAGTACAATTTCGATTTGAGTCGAGCATGCTGCCTGTCGTGAAACGGCAAATATCCTCGCGGGACAGGCTGAAATGCTATGCCCATTTGTTTTCGTTATTTCCGGCGCGATGGCTCGCTCACGGCATGCAATCGGTCTGAGGCTCGGACAACACTGGCTCGAGCCTTCAGATGAGCACCGTATCTCTTTCCAGTTCTGATTGCCAGTCTGATGTGCGTGAAATCCTGACCGCTCGAGCTTGAATCAATTCAGATTCCGTGGACGAAAAAGGCCGTCCAGGCTGTCGAGATGTGTGGAACGCTGAGAATGTGCAGCTTCACGTCACTGGCAGGAGCGCCAGTCAGCGCGTAAACGCGATGCGAAGACCTTGCAAAGTGCAAGTTGACCTCGGTCACGGTGAGCCTTCGCGCTTTCGTCCGCCCGCAGCACAGGACTGCGACTCCGACATTCGCGTGATATTCAAAGTATCAAGTTCAAGTTATACTTGCAGCTTTTCGAGCCCTGACAGGCACGTTCGTCAGCAGATCGAGCATTCCTCCTCAGGAATGGCCGTTCTACCCTCCAATTCGTGCCGTTCTGGGGTCACGAACGGCGCAATTTACGTCCCTAAGCCATTCCCTCGTGGGAGAGCCCGGGCCCAGATGCAGGGAGGCTAAGAAGAAACCGATGCGCGACGCCCCGGCAGCAGGGACGATCACTGGACTCGTGACTCGTGCAAAACGTCGACGCATTCAGTTCCGGTGGCAAAGAAGCTGCAGCCCTGGCCAGCAGGCGTGCGGCCCTGGGCAAGCAAGCGTGCAGTCCCGGCCAAGCAAGCGTGTCGGGCCCAAAGGCTGCATACTTCGAGCAATGTAAATGTGGCGTAATAAGCTGGCGTATAAGTATTAGAGCTGCGGAAGAGGAAGAGCGCGGTAAAGTTGAATGCGCTTTGTTTTGCCTGCGATATGAACAAAAGTCTGGATGCAACAGTAAGCCTGCAGATAATGTGATACATAGCTCGCTGTAGCCCGCTGCATGTGAAAATGCATTACTGGCAATCGGCGGTCGCGTTTAAACTTACGAAGGCGATGATGACGTGAGATTCAAGTTCAGATCCTCGCCATATACCTAACGTTCTTAATCGACGACAGTATGTACCAACTTCGAGGCCGTTCTTTTCAACTTCGAAGCATTGAGTTTTACTGGTCCGCCGGAGCCCCTGAAAGCCTCCACGGCCCCGGCGCCTGGGCACAACGCAGATCGTTGGTTCCGGGCGCACGGGGCTTACGCGTCCCTCATCCTCCTCGCGATCTTCTCCCAGTCCGTGCGATTCACGCTTTATGGCTGTAGACCTTCACTCTGGCTCTCCATGGCCGTGGTTGGGTAGGTCGGATATCGCGCCAATAAGTGCAGCGCGCGCGGCCTCCACGCGGCCGAACGACTGACTGGCTATCACTATGACTCTGCAGCGCCCAATCGTCGAGTTCTAACGCCATTCATGCGTATTATCACTGGCAGCTCTTATCTCGACCGCAGAGCATACATACACAGCGTGGCTTTTGCTCCTGTAGCAGCACGTTCGCCTCGTGGGCGGGCGCAATGTCGTACGGCATACCGCTCGGTTTCCTGACGCTCTGACTCGCCAGACATCTCAACGCCCCTTTTCTTCGCTCGAGGTGCCCGGCTCGCCCACAGGGGCGACGTCCGCTGCACTTCATCCGGCCTCCCCAGACTGTCAATGCAGCGCTGCTCCCTGTCTACTCTACATACTGTACCTTCTGGGAATGCTCACCGCTGACGCCGCCGCCAACCTTCTGACTTCTGACTCGGTCCCCTGCGCCCTGGCCCCCCACACACCCAAGCCCCTATCCCATTCCGCCTTTCGCCTCGCTGGGAAAATGCGAACGTTCGGCGGCTCACACTCAGGGAGACGCGCACCTTCGCAATCTTATCGCACCCGCACGCGCCTCATGTTCGTCTCGCCGAGAATCGCACAAGTGCACGAAGTCGAAGTGCTGCGCCAGATTGCCTCGGTATCTGAATCGTTATCGCTGCCTTCTTGCACGCGGCGCGCATACATGCGCGAGATCGCGCTGCCTGAGCATTGCTGTCGGCGCTATCGCTTCACGATGACACTGGCGGGGGCGTCTACCCTGCTACATGTTACAGCGCTCTGAATCGGCCTCCTTTGCTGGTCGCGCCCGTTCTCCCCTCTGGAACCGCGCTCGCAGTTCGCAGTTCGCAATCTCGCACAAACTGAAAAGATCCAGACCATCGGTTTGTTCGTTTGTATCGTTACATTTCGTACTGTCATTGCTCGTAAAAACACTAACTAACTAACTAATTGCTACGACGAGTCGGGAACCTCTAATGCTACTGGGTACGTCAGTGCCGGTCCTTCCTATTCCGATTCCTGTTCCTGCACGACAGCGTATGCGATGCTGCACGATAGCGAATTCCATTCCATTCCATTCCTTCCACCCTGCGCGGCGTCGCGCAGCAATAGCCTGGCCTGCGTCGGGCGCGCAGCAATAGCCCGGCCTGCGTCAAGCCGGGCGCAACCCTCCACCGCTCTCCACGCGAAGACAACAAACAGAAGACTGCACATACTTTATCGCCAACACTCCTCCTCCTCAGCGCGAAACGGTATTAAAACTCGGGGATCGGGGACATAGGTACTTTCTGCGCGGGTGGGAAGGGGCGTCAGCAAGGAAGAGAATGGGGAAGGAAGAGGGAAGAAAGGAGCAAGGGACGCACCTGAGCGCGCACTCTACGCGCCGCGGGGAACGACGGGCGCGGGCGCCCCAGGCGCCGCGCGTGCGCGTTCATGCTTCCATCGCCGTCTTCTACGGCTCTACTCCTCTCGTCGCTCGTCGCGTTTCGTTTCCTTGTTCGTTTCGTATCATCTCGTCCTCCCCTCCCCACTCAACCCTCCTCCACCGCACCGTCCGCTCGCGCCGGCCTGCGTCCGGCTCACCGATGCCCATTCGCCGTCCGCGGCCTCGAACTCCCAAACCCAAGGCCGAGCGAGAACGAGCGATGGTGCCCCGCAGCCGTCCCGGGCCTCTTCCCTCCCCCGCCCCCACCGCCTTCGTCGTCTTCCCGCGAGGACGGCATCCACACCCTGTGTCGCTCAGACACCGCCGGCGGAGTGGGTTGCGCGCCGACGGGCAGGTGGGAGGTCGTTGCTGATGCGCGCGCAAACGGACTGGGCGCGTAGGAAGTGGTGCGCGTGGAGGAAGGAGAGGGCCCGGGCGTCATCGCGCGGTGCGTTGGTGTGGCGGGTGCGCGTGTGGGCGCGGGGCCGGGTGTCATGCTGCGGTGCGTGGGCGTCGGGCCGGGCGTCATTGTGCGGTGTGTGGGTTGGACGGCGCTGCGCTGGGAGGGCATCGGGCCGGGCGTCTGCGAGCGCAGCGACGCGCCGAGCGGGCTGGGTTTCGGGACGGGCTTTGGGGCGGGCGCGAGCGACGAGCCGAATGCACGTGCGATGGGTGCGGGAGTGGGGACGGCAGGGGGAGTTGGGGTGTTGATCGGCGGCGGCGCGGGGGGCGGGGCGCCTGTGAGCTTGGATACTTCCAGTTTGAGGCTGCGCAAAGGAGAGAACTTAGCGATAGGAAGGTGGCAGGGGGGAAGGAGAAGGGACGCACCGGTAGACCTCGAGCTCGAGCTTGCGCTTCGAGTCTTCGGCGACCTTGGCCGTCTTCTTGACCTCGTTGTGGTGGAAGCCGTTGACGAGGATGGCCTGGAGGAGCGCCGCGCTGATCTTGAGCGCCGTGTGCTGGAACAAATTAAAAATTCATTCATTAGAGCAGAACGCGCAACGCACCTCGCGCCCAGGCCGCTTCGCGACGCACTGCTCAATCTCGCGCTTCAAGCCGCTGAGCTCCTCGAACGAGTTGCCGCGCTTGGTCGCGTCGAGCACGCGCGCCTCGAGCCGGCGCTCCTCCGCGTCGTCCGGCTCCGTCCCGGGCGCGCCGTCGTCCAGCGCGTCCTCGTCCAGCGGCGCGGCGCCGAAGCCGTATCCCCGCGACGCGGTGGAGGAGGAGGAGGAGTTGGGGGCGGGGTAGTAGTTGGGGTAGGGCTGGATCTGGGGGTACGGCGGCGAGCTGGAGACGCCCTGGTCGGTGCGGATGCCGCGCACGTCGCCCGCGCCGAACGGCTCGCGGCACAGCGGGCACCCCGCAGCTCGTCCGCCGCGCTTGGCGATTTCGGTCAGGCACGGCGCGCAGAATGTGTGTCCTGCAAAAAGTCAGATTTAAAGGGAGATCGGGACAGATCGGGAGGGGGCGCACCGCAGGGGATGCAGTGGGGCACGCTGTCGTGCGCGTACGACTCGGCGCAGACGTCGCAGCACGACTCGGGCGACAGGACGAGCATCGTTCAAGGGCGGGGCGAGGAGGAGGGCAGCGGTGGGCAGAGACGATGGCAGACAGTGGTGGACAACGAGCGAAAGCCCTTCCTCCTCGGTTTTGGGCACGAGCACGTATAAAGAAAGAAGAGAAAACGCGGGCGACGCTGGGCTTGAAATCAAATCCATCCCTGGTTAACAGATGAGTCAAGACCGCCGGAGTCCGAAATTGTAATCTTTTCATCACCCGTAACGGGCCAATGACCGTATGCACAAAGAACCCGGACCGCCGCGAGCTTCAACGCGTCTAAAACCTGCTCTCCTGGGCTCGCGCACGCAGGAGCGACCCTTGGCGGCGCGGGCTCTCTAAGTCTCCTCTGTCCCTGTGTACTTCCTTTCTGCGGCGCGCGTGCAAACATTCGGCTCAGCTCCCGAACGACGCCTGCACGCACGCGTGCCACGCGTGCAAGTGCCACTGGCCAAACGTGATCTAGCCGGTGCATCATCGCAACATCCTCCGCCGAACTGCGAACAGCGAACAGCCCCGCCCGCCGCAACACGTGTTTCGGCGAGCACGGTGGACTGACCGCATCACGGTCGGCATCAGCTTCACTGTACAGTCACTGGTCAGTGTATGCCGCCCATCAGATTCCAGGCCGTCCACCCGTCCAGCCAGTCAGCACCGTCCGAATGGCTTGGGCAGAGGGTTGCGGTGCCGGGCCCAAGTTACATACTGACATACATAGGTACACAGCTCGGCCTCGGTCTGATCCCCTTCGGCCGACTGCCCCTGGTAGGTTGCGCGCTTGCTAAGTGGGCACTGGGCAGAGGGGAACAGGGGAACGATTCGGGGTGCAAGAGAGGACGCCGACGCTCGCCCGATCGCGACTGGGCAGGCAGATGTTCCCACATTCATTGCGCCGCCACCGCCAAGCCGCGAACCTGCGCGCCGGAGCAATCCGCGTTGCCCGTGATAATTCGCCCATGCCACGTGGATTCGGCGACGTCATTCCTCGGTCCGGATTCCGAGCTCTGGCGCTCTGCTGCCAACTTGCACGCTCGACTCGCACACGACTTGGAGCAAGGTGAGCGCGCCGTACCTCGGAGCAGCTCACACGATTTCATTGGAGTATCGCTCTTCATACTGCATAGGTGGCGCAAATTCGCGCGGATTCGCGCTCGTTATCAGTCGCGCTCCATTATCACCGTGAAGGCTCGCGGTGGGTCGTTGGGCAGGTGCGTATTAGCAAGGCCCAAGGCGTGATCTAGACTCACTTCCATCGATAGCGATTTGAAGCGCGTCGTTATTCGCGCTCGTTCTCGCTATTGGCCGTGGATTTGGAGCTCGAGACACCACTGCAACACGAGTCTTCGGAAGTGCCGCTCGCGCGTTCGCACTCTCTGGCTGGACTTGCACTATCGACAGGAACGACTCAAAGGCAGCAACACGACTCGCCCATGGCCTACATGCCGCGGCTACGCTTTTCTCCGGTACTAACGAGTCGAGAATTCGCGCTTTCCGTCCGTCGTTATCGGTCGCACTCGATCATCACCGTGACGGACTCGCAGCGAGCTGGTACGCAAGCACACTGTCGCAAGACGCAATTTAGACTCGCTCTTATCGATCGTAACTTGCTGTACGTCGTTGTCCGCGCTATTTGGCCGTCGTTGGCTCGCGATGGACTCACCGGGGTTCTATATTAATGTGCATAGCATCGATCGCACACCCGGGCATATCGGCACGGAATACATCAAAAACTCGGGGCTGGCACTCGCGTTTACCCCGCGGGAGGACTGTGACGGAGGTGCGCCTTTTCTCCGAGCATCTGCATTGAGCTCAGTCCACATGCGCTTCTGCTCCGCGGCGACTGCAAGCGTGACGGTCATCCGGAGGTGACGCGCGCGCTCGCAATCTCTGGCTGGACTCACAACATCGATAAGTAAGTTGGCGGAGATCGATAAGTCGCTATTGGATGGCGCCACAGGGCGCAAATATCTACATGCGGCGACCGTGCGCTGCCAGTGCAAGTGGTAAGCATGGCAAAACATCGCCGAGATACTCACTCATCGGGTGAGTATCTCGCGGCTTGCACCACGACAATTATCGATTAAAACGTTTCCCTGCCAGCCTAGCGGGATTTTCGTAGCTCGTCCGCCGGCATGTCGCGAACTTCTGCGCGCCGCGGAGCGGCCAATTCACAACCGAAGAGCATTCCGATCGCCGATGAGTGTCTCTTCGGAGGATAATGTTTCCACGAGCTAATGCGTGGGAGAATTTCATTCCAGCGATGCCGCCTTGACCGCTGAAATGTGTTCTCCCCGACGCACCGACGGCCTGCCAATGCGGCGCACGATTGGTAATGCACCAGCGCCTTTACCGGTGCTTTTATTCCTCCTTTCACGCCCGATACCGATGACCGCGCAGCAAGCGCCGCGGAGCTTCGCATTAACCTGAAACCATCGATGGGCCCGATGCAGTATGTCTCCCCTCTTCATTTCCAGTCCTGTCTACACCTCCTGATGTGCGGATAATGCACCCATTACCCCAGACGCAACGATTGTCGCGACAACGGCGCGTGTCATTGTAGACTATAAGCGCGCCGCGGAGCATGCACTCGATATGGTCATCATCCCATCGATGGGCCTGATACAGTATGTCTCCCCGCGTTATTTCCCAACGCAGCGTACGACTCCTGACGCCGCAGACGAGCGGATACTACACCCACAACCCCAGACTCAACCCCACCGCCCGGCATCCCATCCGCGTGCTGCGTCTGCCGCGGAGCTTCCTCATCCTGCTGGATGAACCGCGCAGTGTGTCATCGATCTCGCCCAACGACGTTAATTCGCGCTTACTAACACCACAAGTTGCAGATATCGGGCGATCGATGGCGCATCGATGCGGTTCCACTCTTTTTTCGCGTGGCATGGACGAACGTGCGTGTCCGGCTTGACTGTTGAATGAACGCGGGATCGTGTCTGACTCACGAGGGCGTGGCTTTGTCTGGACCCGTTGTGGAGCAGGAACGGCGCAAATGCCGCGGAGCGCCGTGGTGGGCGTGGGGTTCGTTTCGCCGAGCGGCACGATGATAACCGCCAGAACTCAACGAGGGCTCGCCGTGCTGCGTCCGTAGCGTGGCTCCCCAGTCTCGGGATCGCAGCTGACTCACGAGGATGCGTCTGAACCCGTTCTGGCGATGTCTCTGTGTTATTCGTGGCTGACATGCGCGTCTCGAGACTGGCCAGTCTTCTGTAGGACGCAAATCCGGGGGAGTCCGAGTCGCGCATCGCTGCCGCTTGGTCTTGTGCTGCGCTTGCATCTGATACGTCGGCATCTCGGATCGACAGACGCCTCAGGATCTATCTGCGCTATGGTCATCGGTGTCTAGAACAGGACGCTGCTCGCAAAGTTCCGCTTGGGATCGCGTTCGTGGGGAACCTGCCAGCACTTCCGCTTCTGTCCGGCTGCCCGGCTTGATTGCATGCCAAGGACTCGTAACTGGCGGCATCTCCTGCATTGTTTACCATGGGCGCTCTCATGATACTGGAATCGTCGCATTAAGAGCTGAAAACGCGTCGCAGTACGAATCACAATGTGGCTCAGGCACCTTCCCCTGTATCGAACTTGACGCGAAGCGTGCGCGCCTCAGAATGCAACATTGTGGCTACTCGGTCCCTGATTACCGCGCAACGTTGCACCCTGGCCTGCGCACTACTATGGCGGCTTCTTGTTATCTGTATCATTACAGTTGCGTATTAAGTTATATACTGCTGCCTCCGCACTTGGGAAATATAAGATATCATTCCTCCACTGCGCCGCCGCCGCCGCCGATTTCCAGTCGCCGCATTGCGGCTTTCAATCGTGCGTGCAGGAAATGTCTATAAATGAGTCACTGATGCAGCCACGCCCTCAACCTGATATCTGGCTGCTCGTACCGAAGCGCGATTGCCACGGGCACCGCTCCCTGAAGATCTGACGCGCAAGTAGCCTGCGCGAGAGTTTGCCGTAGGCGCGCGCGGAGGGCAATCGGTGTTGTTGATTCCTCAGGTACTCCCCAATAAACTGGTAACCACGTTTGAGAGCCCTTCAATCACTGGATTCGCTTTATTTCTGAAGCAAAGCGCGTCCAGACCGCCGCCTGCGCGAGCCGCATCTGCATACAACATTCCCACGCTCCTGCAACTGCAATTAGACTTTGCGGTGGCGGTGCATGTGGCTTGAGCATCACCCTGAGCCAGGGCAGCGCTCCCTGGAACTGTCAATTCTTGAGCAAAAGTCAGATGCATCGTCATGAAAGTTGCTTGGAGCAAACGACAGCCACAGGCACTCAAAATGAGCTGGTCCTCGGGTCTCGGCGGCGCGCATTTTATCTAGATCTAGGATCCGAATGCCACATCGAGCGCAATTAGATTGTATTTCTGATGTGGCGCGAACATACACGGGTCTCGTTCGTCATTCGTTTAGGAGGAAGAACGCGTAAGCCTTTGCCGCAGCGGCTTCGCGCGCGAGTCTCTTGGTCGCGCCGCTGCCCGTGAAGGAGGTCCTTTCTTCAACTAAAATTTGGTCAGTGGTGAGCGATGGAGCGCATGACGGTAATGGTCGAGGAACAGACCTGTAACCGTCGACACCCAAACATTGCCGCACAAGCGGTCAGACCACGCAAGGTCGTTCAGCGTCCGGGGCTTGACTTGAAAGAGGTTATTGAGCTTCATGACTGCGTCGGACATTATCAACGTTGTTATCACTATATAAACATAAATTAGTGTCAGACAAAATGGGCGCGCTGTTGTATCCGGATAACTTACCTTCTGCGATATTGGGTAGCAGTATGGTCGATTTGACGAGGGCCGAGTTGCGAACAGGACTGAGATACTATGTGTGAATTCTACCCACTCTTTATATCGTTGGGATCCTTCGTGTTTATGCTGCGTCTGTGGGTGGCGAGCCGCAATATGATCAAATGCGACGGCGAGATGTACTATTCTACTTTGAGCATATTTCATGCTGGAATTGTTTCAGAATAGGACGTAGCCACTGACCTGGTCCCATCGGTACACATCCGCAGTCTCAGAGCGAGGGGATCGGAGACAGCGGTCCGGCGAGGAGGCAGCCGTCCGCAGTTTGGGGTCCTTTGCGTCCGTGAAGTTGGACACATTGCCCTCGTGCCATGGCCGAACGCGTGTCCCAGCAAGATATTGTGGTCGAAGGCGACTCCAGGCGAAAAGGCGGATGAAGGCGCTGCAAAGTCAGAAGAGCCCGTGACGGGAGCAGCCTTGCAGATGCGCATAAAGCAGCGAGCTGGGCGCGCGCTGCGAGAAGCACAAGTCTCGTCGGTACGATGAATCGCAGGTATTGACTGAAAATACGAGCACCTCGTAGAATGGATCGGACTATGTCGTGCAGCACGACGACGGGAACTTGACGTTCGGAAGACATGTCGTTCGCGACGTGAGGGGAAAGCTCGACGCTGTGCAATCTCTGATTGATGTCCCTACA